>CM034394.1:18132271-20632271 GCA_019925095.2 Dendrolimus kikuchii
AACGCGTAGACAGCCTCTGTGGTGGAATGGGTTAGGCCTTTGTAGGCCTACCTATCGCGCGCAGAGGACCCGGGTTTGTTTTCTGTAATGGTGAATTTCGTAAACGAACTATCCGTTGTTTACTATGGGCTGGTTGTCAAAGATCGGTCCCAGAGTGGTCAAGCCAGCCAAGCACAATACAAGCGTAAATTGCTTAGCTTGGATATACAATGTGTGTATTTGTTTGTCAATTATTTATTTTCATATTTATGTCTCTTAAGACTTTGATAGTAAACTTGAGTTAAAATATAAAGTAAAACAGATTGCGATACTTAAATTAAAATTATTTGCTATACGATGCCAAATCGTAAATAACTGTTTTTACCATTTTTGCTCATGAGACTTATTGAAAGTTCGTCTCGAATAGTCTGCTAACCAGGCAAACTTTCAACAAAGTGCTTCACTTTAATTGAATATATTAAGGACTAAAACATGAATTATATCTTAAATGTACATGTATGATCCAATTGGATACTTTAGAGGGTTCAAAGGATAGAAGTATTAGTCGCTCTCGAACAAAGTCGCAGGTACAAATAGTGTTAAATAATCCTTTTGTTTTTTTATGTACATACGTATCATCTCAATAATCGGATTTTCCTTTTTAGTATTACGTAATTTTCATCTTAACATTTAAACACTACAATTACCTAAAGTTTTTGTTCCTCTATTATGTAACTTTATTACCCAAAAAATTTACTAGGTATGTTACTTACTGTTAGTCATAATACGTTTCTAGAATTCGTTAACCTGTTTAGTTTTTGCCCTATGGCATCATACCAGCATGTAAAGATGATTTTCTATAATCTTTTATTTATTCCATTCTATTAATAGGTGTAATACATATAATAATATTTGTAGGAGGTAGAGTTTGTACATTGAATTTTAAAATAAGAAAAATGTGGCTAATTTGGACCAGCAGATTTCGAAAACGCACATTTTAGAATTTTGTCTATCTGTTTGTTAGATCATCACGTGAATAAAACTTGACATAAAGCTAGTTTTTGTTTATTATCTAGAGGCCAACCGCTTGATGTCGATATTCTGTGAGAGCGTGGTATATCATACCGATCGAGCGGGTCCTAAGAGCTGTGATTAAGATAAAGACGCCAGTGTGGCTCTACCACGTTTAAAAATACTATATCCCAGGTCAACACTTGGGATACTTTTTATCCAAATGAATGACACCTTTTCTATGTGATAGATGAATATAGCGAAAGCGTTGTAGTCGAGTTTTTTCCATATATATATTGTTACAACTTAGGTTCCGACAAAAACAAATTCCACCTGCATATCTGTAAAACACATTTTATTACCTGTCGGCATTTGAACTAATTGTAATTCTTTTATGGTTGTCTTCTTTTGTTTACTTATTTATTGGCATATGTTTCTAGAGAACAGCCCATTGTTTTATTTTACTCATTTATGGCCGCTTGAGGCCGAATCATTCGCCAAGTGTTGCGGATTACGTCGACTACGATACTGGCATATTTGTATTTGTGAGGTATAAAACGACGGCCTGATGGGGAGAGGGGGCAGTTCAGCGATAACTACGATCAAGGCGTGACGTGTGTACAATCGGGAATCTAATAGTAACGGACTTTGCGCGTTTTATTGAATTACGTCCTTTTGCATTACGTTTGGATTTGTTGTGTTCGGTTATATTTGTACCTGTGTTATAAGTGTTTGTATAGTTCTAATAAACTCTGTAATAATTCCAACGGCATTTTAATTCGAGTCCCAATAAACTAAACTAACTAAACAATATGAAAGACCTAAATAAGTGTTTATGTAAGTAACATAGCCATACTACCTAGGGATTTTCGAGGAGGATGAGGCGTGGCCGCGGGGGAAACCCTAGTTCACTAGTAAACACGTCGTCATTGCAACACGAACAAAGTTTCACCTACTGGTTAGCAAATAAAAGAAGTCTTTGAGGTCTTTTTAGGTACATCGTAAATGATTCATAATTAGAAACGAGTCTTAATTAAGATAATTTAAACTTAATAACACAATTATTTCTAGAAGGTTGGCTTTTTATACCAACTGGACTAGCAAATGAACAAATAAGTATATTACATTTTACTTTTAAATAATGACGTTTTATTTTACTAGTTACTATATATTTAATTAGTTTTATGCATTTATACTAATAAAAGACCAAATAACCAACATAACCAATGCGTAATTCAACTTTTCAGACGATATTTCTTTCTCTATGACAATATAAATTACTATATATACTATATCGAAATATATATATATAGTGTGTTTGTGTATTTAAATTCTAATTAGTCTATGTATTATTTATTTTAAAAAAATGTGTGTGCGAAGTTCGCATGCAGTAGAAGTGAAATAAAGTGTGACAAGAGGTAGGAGGGATCCTAAATTTCGTGACGTCACATTTCATACATTATATCGGTATAATATATATAATCTTTAAGACATGAAATTTGAAGTATTAATAAAAAACTTCAAAACATTTCCAACTCTATCTATATGAGCATAGTGTTTAAATGATTAAATATATTGTATAGTATCTCATTCTCTCGCAGGTTTAGTACTCTAGATTTATGTGTTTATCTCTTTTTAGTGTTGTTTTTCGTTTCAAACTTAAACATCGCTTTACACTATCAGGTTGTATATTTCTTAGCTAACGGAAGTTGTAACATTGCAACTACGCATTTTTCTAATTGTTTGTGTTAGTGCGGAATAAGTTATCTACTTATTAATTGCAGCTGTTAGTAAAGTCAGGTTTCATACTCAATTTACCTCCACTTTGCATGATCTTCAATGTCTTCAATTGTTACTAATAGCGTCAAGTCATTGCTGGAAGTCTCAGTAAAGAGGGTGTCTTTTAAATACGTAATCCTCAGGCTCGTGAATAGTGTAGTCAAGTCATTGCAGGTGATGTCTTTAGAAATGTACATGCTGTAGCTGTGTCATGGATTTGAACTTGAGATTACTATACTTGAGATTATATTCCGTGTAAATTAAAAAGTGCTTCTAATTCTTTAAGCGTCATAAACCATGTGACTTTTCTAATGGACCGATTATTGTATCGAAGGTGGTATGAGTTATGT
Source organism: Dendrolimus kikuchii (assembly GCA_019925095.2). Classification (NCBI taxonomy): domain Eukaryota; kingdom Metazoa; phylum Arthropoda; class Insecta; order Lepidoptera; family Lasiocampidae; genus Dendrolimus; species Dendrolimus kikuchii. Next base: position 18,135,391 of record CM034394.1, read on the forward strand.
GTAAGTGTTGTTTTAGAATACTGATTCTTAAAACCACGATACATTGATTTTACAACCGCACCGCTCGCCATCCACAGGATATTCATCCTCATTTCCTTGAGCGTCCCACGCTCAACTACGCAACGGTTCTCTAGAATATTTGCTCCGCGTACTAACAATGATCTGGAGGGAACTTCCCGCCGAGGTTTTCCCTCTGTGCTATGAGATGGAGTCGTTTAAGAAGGGCGTCATAAAATTCTTTAGAGGCCGGTACTGCGTTGGCAAATGTCCATAGGCGACGGTAACCGCCTTCCATCAAGTGGCTCGTCTGCTAGTTTGACTACCAAAGGCAATAAAAAAAAAACGAAAGTTGGAACATCGAACATAAAGATAACAATTACTAAGTATACGTACGATATGGCGTTTTATTTGTAGTCTTTCTTTCATTCGTTGACTGCTCTCAAATCTGAAAATAATAAAAAATGTAAATAAATATTGTATATTAATGTAGTAATAATAAAAGTAGTTCCCTGAGCCCATTTTTCCACGTTCCCTGAACATTGCGACGGGCAGATCCCATAGTCCCCACATTACCAAACCCCTTGTACCACTAGCAGTTCACCCCAATAGCCCGGTGCTTTTTGTTCTCATTTCCCACAATAGTCCTACATTGGCCGGGGCTTGTCCTTGGGTGTATTATTATATAGTGTAGAGAGGGATAATCGCCCGTCAGTGTCACTCCACATTTACATTAAATTTTTCAGGGGGCCTGTACGTGTTGGCCTTCCCATGGCTCCACGCAAGCCCTCCAAATGTGTGGGCCATTTTTATGGCCCGTGGTTTTGAAAGACATACAAAAGTAAAAGTAGTAGTAGTTCTATGTTTCCTGAACATTGCGACGGGCAGACGCCATAGTCCCCATATTCCCAGACCCCTAGTACCACTAGCAGTTCACCCCAATAGCCCGGTACTTTTTGTTCTCATTTCCCTCAATAGTCTTACATTGGCCGGGGCTTGTCCTTGGGTGCATTATTATATGGTGTAGACAGGGATAATCGCCGGTCAGTGTCCCTCCATATTTACATTAAATTTGTCAAGGGGCCTCTACGTGTTGGCCTTCCCATGGATCCACGCAAGCCCTTCAAATGGCCGGGCAATTTTTATGGCCCGTGGTCTTGAAAGACATACAAGATAATATTTCATAATAAAAGTCACCCTTGGTCGAAATTGTGTTTTATTCAGAACGTGGTGGCAGCGGCGGGACTGGGTGTAGGAAATTTCATAATAATCTATTCGTTGAAAAAGGAACTAACGGCCTTACTTATAATAATCTCGTGAAGAAACGATTAGCCATCTCTTAATAAGAGAATCAGAATCAGACCCTAATCAATGCATATCTTTTTTTTTCAGTTATAAACGTGTATTACCTGTTGTTTACCTAAGAGGAGCACTGATAAACGAAATTTGAATGATTAACGTAGGTTGTACCCAAAATTTTCGATTAAAGAGGAGTTTATGGGTAAGATTTTCACTAATCACTTGCTGAGCAGTTTCTTTAAATTTAAGAAACGATTATAAGTAAGGCCCTAATAGTACAAAATTCAATTATACAAATAAACACACTTACACACATAATTATGATAGTATACGTTATTAATATTTTTTACTATTGATTAATTGTTGATTCGAAAATTCAATATTTAAAATAAATCGCAGATAAATAAGTCAAAGGTACAATAAATGAGATATAGGTTAATTATTTTAATCACCATATTGTTGATTTGGATACAACGGAAATGACTGTATTATAAATGTGTCGGACGCGATGTCGCCGGCGCCGGTGTCTAGTAATACGCTAGTATTATTAAAACTAAAAAAATTGATGCTCGCCGTTATTAATGCTTCTAAATGAAAAAGTCGAATGCACGAGGCTACGCGGTATTTCAGTATATTTACAGTGTCCATTATCGCGTGAGTTATTTTGAAATACAGCCCTGTAACTACAATGTATCCTTGATTGTTTAATTAACAAACATGATATATTTATAATCGATTGTTCGATACCAATTTTCATTAGAAACGAGCGCTAATTTCACAAGTCCGCCCATTAATAACTCTCGATATAATTAATGTTGTTGGTTGAACAATAACAGCAATGCAAACGGGTGACCGGTCGGCAATGTCAGGTCACGACAGATGGACCTTCATAAAGTACAATGATATCAAGGTCCCCAGATAAACGACGGGATAGAATGGAATAACTACGCCCAATGCACCGGTCGTACTGGAGAATTATGGTTCATACTTGAGGCTAAGTTATTAAAATTTAAAAAAAAATCCTGCTATGACTTATTATATTAATAGCATCATATTCTGTGATATCAATCACAGAATATAAGCAAGCATAGAATGATAAGAAGACTTGGATCTGGAACAATAAAATGAAACTGAACAAACAAAAACTGTTGCGTAGGCTAAGGGTGATATGTGAAGAAAGATAAGAAAGCCAATAATGATTAATCAAATTATAAAATGAGCATTAGGAATCACATAATGTAGAGAAATATATGAACTAGCCACTGTAACTCAATACAATTAGCACAGCTTATTATGAGTTTCGGTCTAATATGAATTATTGGCACGGCACAATTCATTGTTACAATTGTGAAAATACAGACATAGGTACTTAATTGTTAATATTATACTTTCCTTAATATGTTTTTTAAATTCTGTAACTGGTTTCTTGACGGAAAATACGGGATATTTGGATATGTCTAAATGACAGCTTAAGTCTTCAACTTCTTTCGCATGTAGATGACACATGATTCTACACATAGTATTTATGATCAATGTCATGACATAATATGTTCATGTTTTAAAATCAGGTCCAGCAGAATTACCTGTAGACTTGGGTTCCTAATAAAGACAATAATACTTCGTGTATAATTTACAATAACAGAAAAATAACAAATATTGTTTTCTATATCATACTATTTTTCATGTACGAGGAAACGTGGCGTAAAAAGTACGCCAGTAATTTATAAATCTATAAGGCAACTGTCAAGTGCATACTGATTTGTTAAGGTAACGAAAATAAATAAATGTCCTGTCATTTATGGTACATTAAAAGCATTTATGCCAGCGAAAGGTCACCGCGTTTAATGGCAGGAACTTTAACTTTGACATTTTAAATAGGGGTAATTTCGCTAAATTGTTGCGTTTAGACGTTCTAAATTTTAATGATATTTATGGCTATTTTCCTGTGTGAATTCTTGTTACGCAATTTGCACCATACCGAGATTGGACTTAATCAGTATGAATAGAAACATTTATATTTATTCCTTGACAAAACTAATCTCTTATTCTGTCTCATCTACTAACAGTGGAAAGATTTTTATTAACATCAAAAATGACGCAAATATTACAAAACTTTTAGATGTATATTTACTTAGAACTTATGGTAAATTATGCCATACACCTAAATATGCGTCATACGCATTTATTATTTGCCTTCTAGAATGTGTTGTCTCGAGTAGATTTTAGTTTTAATACTCATCTTCCAATCTGCAATTTCTGAAGTACGTATCCGAAATATATATCCGATATTTACTATTGGCTTTGTATGTGCATAGTTATTTACTTTCAGCTTGCGGTTATATCCAGCATGTTTGGGTTTAATAATAAAAAAACATATTTCTGCCAATTCATGAAAATCGGTCCATTACAAAATACAAACAACCAATAAAAAATGTAAAAAGAATTTTTTACAACGAATTGAGAAGCTCCTTTTTTGAGTAGGTCAAAAATAATTATTATATTTCTCGATCCATCTTATAATGCCTACTCAAACATTACCTTACGAATTCAGTTACGTCAAAAATTTTAATTATAGCATATTTTATTGTTTTACGCAGATAATAAATCTTGCGTACCTTTGATGAGAAGTTTTCTCATAGTAAACAAAGGTTTTTTTGGGCAAGTATTAGTCAGCGTAGTTACATCACTTTATCTTTAAATAATGTATACTATTGCATAATGGTGTTTTTTACAATGAAGGCTGTAGGTAGAATACGTCTTTGAAGAGACACATATAATGGACTTACATACAATAACATATAAAAATATACTAAAATGCATATATGACTGAAAATAGGATTTTATATTAAGAACGTTTTTGTTACTCAAGCGTACAAAAGAACATAGCTTTTTATAGGACAGCTTTTATCTAATTCTACATGTATAAAAAGTGGAAGCAACATGAAAATACAGTTTTTTTAAATTAAATGGTATTGTTGAACTGGTAGATAACAGTGATGTAAATAATATACGAAAAAATAAGAAATAGACACACCTTAGAGTATCTAGGTAGTACGAAATTATTTTTTAGCTTTTAGTATATTATCTACATCATTATTACCTACATTTTCAACTCGTACAGTCATCTTTCTACTCTCCTTATCAATCAAGGGCATTGATCTGATTGAAAAATAAAATCGTGGGGCGTGAGATCTCTAAAAACTGTTCATGTTATTATTAATGCTATTTACGTATTTATTCTGGTCCCGCTACGTCCTTTTCTGTTGACAAATTGATCTCATAAATATCAGATTTGTCAACAGGAAGTGACTAACATTTGAAATATTAAAAACCCAAAAAACAACAACAGCAATTTTATGATCTGTGGGGCAAGCTAAGTTAAACCGTTTAAAAAACAACAATAATAAGCGCTATTCAAAATCTTAAATCAATACATATAGAACATAGTAAGGTGTGTCGCAAAGGGACTATTGATATAGCATCTTATTCTGATGAAAGAAAGATGAAAGAATGACTAAACAGATATACAATGCAAAAGTGGATGGATGCAGAAGTCGTGGAAGGCCACGACACACCTTCCATGATCAAATTGATCGTGTACTAGCAGAAGGTGATGTCAGAAGCCTTAAGAACGGACAAGCGTGCATGATAAGAGTTATGAATGTCAAAGAAGCAAGTGAGGTGTGTAAGAATAAGCCTAAATGGCGCTCTGTTGTCCGTGCCTTCCCCGCAAGGGAACTGGCGTGAAGTTATGTATGTATGTATCTTATTCTGTCAAAAGTCGTGATAGCGTAATGGCTAGCGCACGCGTCCCAAACTCTTAGGGTGCGGGTTCGATCCTGGCCGGAACGTATGCACTATTTAGGCAGTTTTCTAACCTAATGTGCATATTGTCACAATTACCATGTGCTAACAACCGTGAAGGAAAACATCGTGATACAACCTGCACATCGAGATAACCGATGTGTTAAATCTGCCAAGCCGCCTTGGACAAGCGTGGCGGGTATACTGTCCGTTCCCCTATAATGTGAGGCCCGAGCCCAGCAGTGGATCGTTAATGGGCTGTTATTATTATATTTATATATATTCTGTCAAAACATAAAATGATTCACAAAAAGGTGTTGTCTCAAATAAATACTGTCATGTACTTATTTCTTTGTCGGTTATAATGTAAGGATATCCTTTATTGAATAATATTGAAATTTATTTTTTATAGTGATAAATCTGTCAATATAATTACCAATTTATTAGTGACTAATACCAACGGACACGCTTTAAGACCGCAGTCCATTGTCAGAATTAGCAATTGTCTAATTACGTATCGCAAATTGTTGCGATTAGATTTCACCACCCGATATCGGTAGGTTGACCAACGTTGAACATGACCGTGGTGGAAGTATTAACGATACTATCGTTATGGGTGTTAAATGATAAACAATTGAAGTTATTGATCGCCTTTTCATTCCGATTCGATACGTCTATATAAAGAATCAACGTTCAATTGAATATTTAATGGGTGCTTGAATACTGTATTTAAAGAATGCTTGACTTGGAAGGTTGTATAAAAGGAAAAAATATTAAATTAATCTTTTAGAAGGTATGTAGGTATATTTTGTTTTACAGAGATGAGCTAATTTTATTTAGTTGTTTCCTTAAAATTATTGGAACGAAGTTCCTTATCGCGCGTTGTGAAAGGGGGCTAGACGGAAAAAATTCTTACGAAAAGTTGTCACGACACTTTTTGCTATAGTAAGCTATTGTAAGCTGTGCGGCGTCGCATGTTTCTCTGTCTGTCTGTCTGTCTCTCTCTCTCAATTCCAATTACAATTCCTTCACTAATTAATCTAAAGGAACTTCGTTCCATCCGGGTGTCCCTTGACACCTCTCAAGTTTTTTTTACAGTATCTCATTGGTCAGGGTATATGCCTTTCATTCCAATAATGTGGATTCAAATTACGGCAGAAAGCATGTCTTTACTGTAGTAAGTACTAATGCATTCCAATGCTTGGTACATTAGCTATATTCCAGGAGAACATTCATTGGCTACGTATACTTACTTGTCCAAACTGAGTTAGCAAGTTTCACGTGTCAGTAATCTCAATGTGCAACTTTTCATACGATGTATTCTTTCTTTTGTACTGCCTACAGCCAGGATTTGAATTTATGGACTTAATTACTGGGGAGTTTTACCTTTGCGTCATATTAAATCCTACCCATGCTAAAGCATAAACGATCATATTTACGTCAGTTTATGATCAGCATTTGCTATCTTTGTGAGGTTATTTTCAATTATTATTTACTTTCAATCTCCTTCTTCCTCCTTCTCTTCTTATTTTCAATCTCCAAAACCCGCACATAGGCATACAAGGCGGCATTCGCCTGCAACTCCACTTCGAGACCAGCGTGACCGTCAAACATTAGCATAACTTCATCCGAGAAGATTTAGTATCTCTTGTTCTCGAGTATATGAAGCAGTGGGTTCCACAGGATTGGTCTCCCTATCGAACCTTACACAACCTGTTTCTAGACTTGGTCATCTCTTCCCTTACCGTAACAAGAAAGAAATACTTTATTAGAATGAGATATGGATCCATTAACTATTGCGCTTATATTACTTACGACCCTTTTGTAGTTATGTAGACATATACCAGATACGTAGGTATCTGGTATATATTGAGAAGATGGATTATAGATTGAAATATAAAGCAGATATGTTTGAAATACTCATCTTTAACCTTTGAAAGAGATATCTTTAAGCGATTTGACATTGACCCCATTGATAGGTTCACGGGAGATTTTGACTCAACAATTTAAAAGTAACGCCTTTGTTTTGATTACTTGATAGGTAGAATGCGAATATAATTGACAAGGTCTGCCAATTTGGATTTATTCTATTGTTATACGACTATTGATATTTTGCAATTATTTTATTCATCCTTTTTTCGCTACAGAGAAAACCGAATAATAATATAGAATGTATACAAGCTTGAAGTGTAGGATGATATACTGCGAACCAATTAAATAAATGGGTAGAAGTTACAAACACAGAAATTCGGGACATGCTTATTAATCGAAACTTATTAAATAAAAAAATAAACGGTCTTATTCATAGGGAGTTAGTTACAGTTAAGTTTGAACGCTTTTTTATGGTTCTTCAAGAAGTGTTCAAATTTACTCTAACTTTCTATGAATATGGCCGAAAGTCTTTTATTCAAGGTTTGGAACCAGTTTAAAATTAAGGGCTTTTATTCGATTATAATTGGTTTTAGTCACCTATTTCGGTCGGAGTGTAAACCTTAAATAGAGTATAATATAATAATAAAGTTAATTTAACTGTAGTAACTAACTATTAAAGTTAATGATTCCTAGTAGTTAACAAATTAATTTTAACCTATGTATACTAAGAATGCCTTAACATTATGAAGGATGATATCCGTCCTAATGGTCTCAAAATAAAGGATGCCGAAGACCACGCGAAGTAGAGAAGATAAAGCTCTTACCTAGTTTTAGGTGTTGAAGCCCTCTCACACATTAGTTTTAGTGCAAACATTATTGTCTTTTATACTGTTACTTGTAGATGCTTTTACTGAATAATTTTATTTTATTTATTGCATGAATTCAACAAACAGGCAGACGGCCCACTTGATGGAAAGTGGTTACCATCGCTTATAGACATTTGCAACACCAAAGGTGCTACAAATGCGTTGCTACGCTCTTAAGGGAGACTGGAACCTGACCACTAATGCCGGAACACAAATCAAGGTTGTTATGGCGACATACGTTAGACCAGAGGTGGTAGCCATCCAGTCGGGCAAAACCGTACCACCCGGCTGTGGGTTGTTTTGTCGCCTCTTACGACAAGCCCTCCGGCCGCAGGAAATTTTATTCTTTCCGTTCCTGCACGGATAAAAAAATATTCTTATTCTTATAAAGTGGAAAATTGCATCTCGGGGTCCGAAGCGAATAGTATCTAATAGATATTCAGGAATATGATAGTAAAATATACATTTTGTTCTAGTGAGTCTAATACCAAATAGCTGCTGGAACTGTTTTTCACTTTTACAAACTTTGTAATTCTATGAATTATATTTGTTTCACCATTTTCTAACAGGATACAAAAGATAAAGCTGTAACTAATAAGTAATTTATGTTCGATACTGTCGTGATTATGTCATATTATAATAAGCGTGACTTATAACAAATAGTTCTTTGAAATAATAACAATTAATTACGATAACGATAAAGAGATGAATGATAAAGATTCAACTGGAACTGTAATACAAGGTTGCAAGTCCCACTTATCTTCAAATGCAATATGCATATAAATATGTAATACCAGCCCATAAATGTCCCACAGCTGGGAACGCGGATCTTCAGGAGAACAGACCAATCCAAGACCGATTGACGGGTTTCACATATAGTCGGTTAACTATATATGCTTCCTTAATGATGTTTTCTATCAGCGTTAGCAATAGTTAGCAGCCTAAGCGGTAAGTATATGTTTCCCTGAACTTCCAGCCAGGATTCAGACTCACCCTATTAGAATGAGTTATTAATAAGTATACTACCACGAATTAAATGCATATTAAAGATAAAAAAATTGGTAAACGATTACTCGTTATATATTCTGGTCTGGGTGTCTGGAATCAGCATTAAAGATTTCTATTGTATTATATATTACTCGTAACACAAACGTAGCTAGTGTAATGTGTGTTTGTATGCCAGCTTATTTATTTAATTTTTTTTTTCAAGACGTTCAATCTTTACATGTTTCGTAGACTTTTTTGGTTTATATATATTTATTAGATTTTAAAATATTTCTCTTTTTTTCTTTGTTAATTTCAAAACGTGAAATCTGTAGTAAAGACTGCTGGTATGTATCTAAACCCGTATAATCGATACAAAAAAAATTACATATTTACGTCCGTAAGTACCTACTTATTTAAAATTATTTCTCATACTAACTAATTAACCAATTTGAAAGTCTCCTTGATCAGATATTTATCGGTACTATTGATAACCTCTATCAATTTAATGTTTTGATTATAAAAATCGATCGGCCATTGTATACAAACAAAGCTACGTTAATCAAACGTATCGAAATTAATGACGAGGGTTGGCTACTGTTAACCATTAGTAAATAAATTAAATTGAATCAATTGTCCATGTGACAGGTCATTTGCTTAATGTGCTGCTAGAAATTCTGTTATCATGATAAGGGGACTCTTAAACGACAGACTAGAATCGTGAGCGCGGCCTCGGTAAAATTTCAAGCATCTTTTTTACATAGTATAAAACAAAGTCGCTTCCCACATCTATCTTTATATCCGCTAACTCCTCCTAAACCATGCAACGGATTTTTAAGCGGATTTTACCATCATTTAGATAGTTTTACACTGAAGACACTGAACTATATTTGCTACCGAGTCGCTGCAGCGCACCCAGATAAAAATGTGTTATGTGAGTAATCTGTTTGAAAGCTCGCTGGATAAATAAAAAGGCGTTACGTAATAGAGTTTTATAGAGAGGGAAAAGTCTAGTTTTAAACTAAAATAAAATAAGCCAAGTGTATTATTTCCACAAGAAAAATTTGTAGCGGTGACCGACCGACGTTCACTGTTTTTGTCATTTAGCTACAGAATAAAAAAAGTGGCTTTTGGACGTAGACCTCCCTAAGTTTGCGCCACTTATTCCAGTCCTTCGCCGTATTCAGCCCCAACCATCGTAAGGAACTCTAATGTCAACGTCACCTGCCCGTAGTGCTCCCTGCAATTTACAGACGAGGCAATGACGACCGATTGCTGGCGGTATAACCATCCGAATGCAATTAAAAATCCACAGATTGGGAGGGGGTAATTGTTGGTCAACCAACACCTCTGTCCAGGGAGGCGATTAAGACAAATCGGAAAAAAGAAATAAGTTAATTAAACAATACTTATGTAAGAATCTGTCCACAAATTTAACTTCTGTATATCATAACCATCCATAGTTAACATTGGTCGGTAGTTGCACATTCAATCCCAGAGAAATACCTTCCTATAAGTTCGCAGTGCCGTAAATAGCCTTTTATGCGCCCTATGCGAGCTTCTATAACTGCGCCCTTGTTTTTTTGAAAATATTATAGGTTCCCTAGCTAGAGCAATGCTATGTATAGGCCTACTTTATTTAATTCAGGTTGATAAAATAACGCACAAGGAACTTGGTGTTGGTGGACCAATTATCTAATATCTTGGAAGATAAATCTATTTTTTTAAAGAACTAGAACATCAAAATGAGCTCGATGTTTTTTCTTATTTAACAGACGTTTTAGATGATACTGGCATGTAGGTACGTATGTGTTGGAATCGAGCATTAGGTGCGCAGCGGGAACTTATCAGGAGCAAACCGAAAAAATAATAGTCTTGACTGGTCTGGCCATTTTTGCACTCCCTAGAGTCTACGCCCTGTGCCTGGGCACCGGTGGCACCGCCCTATTTACGGCACTGTAAGTTCGGTATAAAAAACAAAACATTTCAACCAACAAATAGTGCGTCGTGTAGCGACGTATCTTGATAAGAGCTAATATCTGACCCAGATACTTTGGGTTCCAAACAATGAGAGGGTCACTCATTGACAATGAACTGAAAATGTCGAACAGACTATAATTATGCAGTGCCATTCATTGATCAGTGGTTGAAATAAAAAGAATTTTAATATATATTTTGGCATTTCTTTTGTTCTGTAAAGGTTAAGTGTACAACGCAGGCGTGGTATAAACGTTGAAAGGTAAATCTAAGGCCAATTACTATGTACGTCTGAATGTAATAGTAAACATGGGAACAGTACTAGCAATAATAATAGTACAGATGACTTAAAATTATAGCATAAGCTTGCGAATATTATAGTCAACACAAATTATAAGCAACAAAATTCAACCCCATATAATTAAGCAGTTATGTTACATTTTTCGACATTGTGAATTTAGTTGTACAATTTTAAAACCTAGCAAGTGGTTTCCAAGAAATTTCATTAGACATCATAAAAATGATTCAACGACTTGCCCTTTAATATTTATTTATTTAGCCTATGGGTAGCAATTCTGAGTTTTGATACAGTTTTCACATGTCTTGGCATGAATGCACAAACATTTATGTAAACAATAATAATGTCAGTTGCTAGGTTTTTTATAGTGAAGGTGGCAGACGGCCCACATAATGAAAAGTGGTTACTGTCGCGTATGCAACACTAGGGGCGAAGCCAACGCGTTGCCCACCTTGCGGAATCGATAAACATAGTGGAAATAGGTAGGATGAAATAGGAAGGATAAGATAGAGACGGATGGGATACAGGGATGGAGATTCAAATATTAATTAATAGTTATTTAAACATTAATTAATAATTTAAACATATATAAATAAATAGTAATTGATATAATTAAAAAAAAATCTGGACAATTTCTTCCAGGTTATCTGAATAATATTTCTAATATACAAGTAAATAGATAAAGAAAGTTTGTTCCATTTTAAAGTAATCTCTCAACATCAGATGAGGAAATGCAAACTCTATTCTGTTCTAAAATTTGTTTCTTTCTTCTGTAATCTGCAAATGACTCTATCAAACAAAAATAAAATATATGTGTGTGTGTGCAGTTCACTCGCAGAAGAAGTGAAACTTCAGAGAATATTACTCATAGATAATTCTTCTGTAACTTTTATTCATATGCTTAAACATATAATTATTCCTTTAACCTAAATCCATTAACGTATTATAATTTAAAAAATCAATCTAAATTACACTTTAAATTAGTAACATAAAGTTCAAAATTCAATGCACTGTTACTCACAATTTCCTTTAATCTACGTATAGAATATACCGATAGAGCTAAAATTTATTTGAAATATTTAAAGTTTGATTTAGATTGAATATTAATAATAGGTAAAGAGAAAAGTGTTTTATTTTGAATTTAATAAGGTTGAATTTTATGTATTTATATCTTTTTAGTGTCATTTTTTCGTTTCATCGATTTTCAAATCACAACGATTCTAATAAAGAAGTTTCACTTTAGCTTTTTACGACTTTATCACTAAACACTTATTATGATACCAAATCTTTTGTAGAGTAAGAAAAGGTTAAAATAAACAAGTTGCGAAAACACCAAGGTGATGTACACTGGTATTTACAAAAGGGTAAGTTTGTAAGGTACTCCCACAGAATATCTTGATAAACGCAGTGTGAATATTTGATTATCTTCGATACTAGTGCCGCCAATCAATTGGCCATGTCCAGGTTCTGCATATTTGGCCTTTTCTGCGAAGGTTCTCTAGCACCATTGAATTATCTGCAATCAATATTTTCTTAAATATTTTAGTGTTTTGATTGTTTTAAGGTTACGAATGTTTTCGTGATTAATTATTTCAAATTAAGAAAATCGACGTCAAAGTATTAATTGTTCGATCGTTATGATCCAATTGCCTTACTGTATAATTACATACACTTAACTATAATTACATTTTTACTATTTTTCTTCCATATTTGTTAAATGTAATGAGTCTTACGGAAATACACGTTTAAACTAAAACAATTAATTTTTTTCAATATGTTTTATAGATTTAAAGTTTACTGTGGATTATTACAATGTTTACCAACTTGAAAAATAACATTACTACAAATATAGCGGGTGGCAACCTAATATTTACCGAGTCACGAATTCGCCATAGTGGTCATTGTAAAATAAATGTGCAATCGACTAACAATTTTGAAACTATTTTTGGAATTGAATAAACCTTTTGAAACGCTGAGGTCGTCAGTAGGATGGATTGTGAACGTTCTGCATTTGACGGACGGATTAGTATTTTTTTTTACATTTTGCAACGATGTTTGCATTACACAGCTCTAGTGCAAATTATTTTGTTGCTAGATACAAATAAAAAGACCGATAATCCATCTGATGGAACGTGGTCATTGTTGCCAACGGATCTTAGTAATGCCAGAATAATATCAACGCGTCGGCAACGTGGTAGAAATTTAATGATTTCCTTTCTTCGCTACGTTATTAGTCTATTCAGAAAAGGCATAAGCAGATATACTCGTACAAAGTCTCAACGAGATAGGCAACATATTGGCTTTCTTGCTGTTACAGATGTCTACCGGCGAGGTTTACCACATATCATCAGCTGATTCGTCTACCCTTTTACCTATAAACAAACACAAAATATACCCTGTATCCGAGTAGGGGGAAATCTTTAAGGAAGTTTCCTTCAAATCCGTATTTCATACATGTCTAGAAAACCGTTGCGTGGTTAAATATAATAGATCATGGCAATAAGGATGAACATCTGGCCGATGGTGTGCAATTGTGAAAACGAAGTGTAGGCACTGATTGAACAGTTCCTCTACAATCCCTGTTGAGTAGACAGTAGAATATGCAAAGTAGAAATAGTATTTACAGTGGTTTTGTTTGTCTATTTTGTGTAAACTTTGTAAAATTACTAGTAATATAAAGAAAACTTTATTCTTTATATATTATAAAAACTGCGTTTGAAAATAACAGCTTATTTAAACCTAGAAGTATAAAAATAATTTATCATAATAATACATTTTAATGCGGTTATAAATTTACAAAAAGTTAGACTGAAACTTCCGTCATGTTTGCTTACTTCATTAAGTGCTTAAACGTGATCACTGTGTAACCATAATTATTAAAGACAATAAATGTTTAATGTATATTTATTTTTTATATTCATTATTTCAGATCGGATAGTATATAGGTATTTACTAGTGTCACTAATTAAATATTATCAGCTCGTAAATATTCTACAGTTGAGTTTTTCAGTGCCATTTAAGGGAATATTCGTCAACAGTTTGGTCTAGCGACCAGGGCCGATTAGGGGGTTTTATACATTAGTACCCTCGATGTGCATAGTTACCTAATAATGTGTTTCTTCATTGCTAGGTTTTTTTTATAGCTGAAGTAGAGCAGACAGGCTGACGGTTCAACTAAGGTGGAAACTGGTTACCGTCGCCTATGGACATTAGCAACACCAGAGGTCTTGCCACTGTGTTACCGACCTAGAAGGGAAAACTGGAGTGGTAGTAGTAGAATAAAGAAAATGTTAACTGACTAATTATACATCACTTCTGTGTTATATCTACGATTTCCCAAGATTGTAAATAGAAGTATGAAGTTAGATTATCTTCTTCTATGCGACAGACGCCTAGAAATAAGGGTAAAATTACCTATTTGGATCGCCATATCATTGTCTCCAGCCCTCAGTCTTCTGAGAAGGAGATAAATTGCTTTTAGAGGTCCTTATGCAGTTTCAAGACGTTACAGGGTTGCAGTCATATTCTGGCAAAAACGTCCTTTTACAATTGTTATGTTTGTCCTTTTGTCTTTATATGTTACAGTAATTTTTCTCGTTGTGAGTCTATCTAAATTAAATTAACAGGAAGGAGTAAGTATTGTATATGCTGCTATACAACGGTGTAACGAAACCGAGTAAGTCTAAGAAAAAGGTGTGGTCTTCATACATGTAACTACGAGTTGAATTTTTTCGAAGTACTTAGGCTTATCGTTACTGAGATTTCAAAAAATTTGGGTAGGAATATATTAGCTTATAAAGTCGTAAAAAATTCGAGTAGTATTAACGTAGTAAAGTATTTGACTTTATTAATTGTTCCAATACCAAGTGACGAAAACAATTATGTTTATAACCGGAACTCTTCAACGTGTATGATCTTCACGCACTTGACCGTTGTTTGTATTACAATTACACAAATAATAAAACAGCACAAAAAATCAGGAATTAAATAGTTGGAAATAACCTCACGATGCTAACATTGAGCAAAATTCACGGTCGGTGTCTTTGTACCGCCTTTTATTAAAGTCGACCCCTTTGTTGCCAGACATCGATCTATCGGACAATGTAGCTGAATATCGACTATCGACAGTTGATATTGAATTATTGTGCGCGAAATGTTTAAGACATTATGTAATGATAGACCTTGAGGCTTGACCCTAATCGTGAGTAACCGTTAGGTGACCGCGCATGGTACACGTATGAGCGGCAGCGATTTTATATATCAGTATTTAATTTATACATTTATTCCGTAAGGTTAAATTGAGTTTACTGTTATTAGCTTATTATACAATTGTTAGTTATCTTGGCTTACAGTAGAGATACAATTCAAATAAGAACTATGAATATATTTTTAAATTAATCTTTTAGAAGCGTATCGTATTTATTAAGGTCTCAAAGCCATTTTTGTATATACATAACAAAAGTAATTTATTTGCAGGTTTTTATTTCTTCCCGGTCCTGGAAATAAATCTATTATTATGAAATTCGGTGTATATTAAGCAAGTAAAGCCACAGGCAAAGTTATAGTAACGTAACTAATTTATTATTTTAAGAAATAATAAAAAAGCACTATTGAAAATATTTACCAATAAAAAATCTCTTATTGAAAACTGTCTAAAGACATTCCACACTCATGTTTTTTAATTTTTTAAGCTTGCAGATACATGTATGGTGACACCATTTGACTATCATAGTCGTCTCGTTTAAGCTAAACAATAACAATTAAGTTATTATTTATTAAACTTTTCGAACGGTTTTACTGGCGTAAATTTTAATCTTGGATACCACAGAAACTGTTTTGCTTTAAACATATATTTAATTTATAATCACTTTTGGTATCTAGCGTAGTTTATGAAGAAGGATCATACGTAGAAATAAAATCAATTTCTCGGTTGATATTATGTAATCTTTATTAAATTGTTACATAATTATTTTTTTTATTCCGCAAAACAAGGTACTCGTATGTTTACTAAAGTTTCTGTAGAGACACTTTCATGATTGTCTCTACAGAATGACATCGAAGTGACTTCGACTTTTTACTCCTTACTTTGATGATTTTTTTTATAAAGATTATACAACAACTGCAACAACTTACACCGCTACAGTTCTTCCCTTGAATCATAATATGTAAGCTCGGAACAAAGTCGTGAGCACGTGCGTTTTGATTCATAACTTATGCCCATGTTTATGTCCAGTTCAATACCACCGTGACAGACGTCCGAAAGCCAACATGAAGGGCACACAATGCCTTGTATAGTGATAAAAGACTTGTCAATATACAAGGTATTCCTTCTTGCCGCAATATGAAGGTAATGGATCAATAATGATTTACTGTAGTGAAAGTGTTGCCATGTTAAAAATATATTCATTATAATCAAGATTTATTAAATTTATATGTCAGCCAATAAAAGTTCTATCGCTGGGTACGGGGGTATACCCATTACAAAGAAATATAAAATATAACCAACATACCCTACCATTTTCCATGACGGAAAGTCATGTGATTCAAGCTACAACCTTTAATGTCGCTGCTAATAAATTTAGTAGAAGAAGCTCATGCACGCTACGATGATATGTTGTGATTTTCTTTTAGTCTTTAAAAATTAATTGTAATGTTTCGTTTAAAACAAAAAGGTATAAATATACAAGTATTTATTAGTATAGTATAAGAAAGTCCATGAGAACACGCAATGGAATATATATTGATTTATTATACAAAAACGTGTGCGTCTCGGGACGCCCGAGAATTGATAACTTAGCCTGCCCACCGCTGCCGTATGTGTGAGAGAAAGGGAAGCCAGACTGACTGGCGCCGTAACGCGTTACGTAACGAAGCGGTTTACCCTCCCATAAGAAGTTATCACTTCAAAAATCTCAAAAGATATAATGATCTATGGCGTCCTCTAGTTATTAAACGGTTTCTCTATTTATTTGGTTTGCTTTCTGTTACTACACCATAACATTGAAAGAAATAATTTGAAAGTATAGTTCTGAAATAAGTGTGTAACCTTTTCAAAACAAAAACAGCTTAATTCTAAAATAACAATGATAAATTTAGTGAGAAACGTAGCGTGGATTTACTTCTTGAACATCAGTGGATTGTGAGCGGTTATGGTGTTGATATTTAGGTTTTGAATAATTAAAATACTAATCAAAGTAAAGGCGACAATTTATTACGTAACTACGAACAAACAAAAAACAAAAGAAAACACAAAATATTTAGAATTAAAATGATGGTGTTGCTAACACAGATTAAAATATACTCATATACATAAAAATAGTTTTATAATTTAATTATTATACATACATACATACATAACTTCACGCCAGTTCCCTTGCGGGGTAGGCACGAACAACAGAGTGCCATTTAGGCTTATTCTTACACACCTCACTTGCCTCTTTGACATTCATAACTCTTGTCATGCAAGCTCGTCTGTTCTTAAGGCTTCTGACATCACCTTCTGCTAGTACACGATCAATTTGATCATGGAAGGTGTGTCGTGGCCTTCCACGACTTCTGCATCCATCCACTTTTGAATTGTATATCTGTTTAGTCATTCTTTCATCATGCATTCTTTCCATATGCCCGAACCACCGGAGCATTCCTTTCCTTACCTTCACCCCGACACTCTCTTTCAGACCAACTCTCTTTCTTACTTCGGTATTACGAACGCGGTCCGCGAGCGTCACTCCGCAGATTGTGCGCAGTGCTCGCATCTCGACCGCGTTAATTATTATATTATATTAATAATAAGAAAGTCGAAATCTTTAGCTAGACCAGACCGACATCTGTACTGGTTCTCCAAATCAGAGAGGCTTTAAAAATCTAGGGGATTTTTTCATCTATACCAGAAAGCCAGCTAGTTAAGATGCTCGCCATTAATGAAAACACGGCCTTACGGATATAGCACAAAACACCTTGAACATTTGTATGCGTAACAGAGATAAATGACCTGTATTCCCTAAAACAAATATATGTTAAACACAAAGGCATGCGGCAATTGAAAGTTTTATGATTAACTGACAAAGCCAACTTTGTGTTATTTGACAGACGATTAATCTTTTTTTTGAAGCGTTTCCTCGTTGAGTTTTAAAGAGTATAATCAATTAGGCGTGATTGAAAACAATTAGCAACAAAAAGTTAGTAACTGTTACGTTTAATTTAAGTTCAGGTAGTAGGCACGAAGTTGTTAAGAATGGATTAGAGATAAATACGGTAGCTAAAGGCCGAAATTAAGCTGATAGTATCAAGCGTTGTTTCGAGCGAAAGGGGAGTCCATTCTCTCAGCGAGCACCCTCAGGATGCTGCTGGTGCTAACCCGGACTTTGAACAGTAAAGACGCGGCTTTCTTACACCTCATGGCGTAAAAGTCATCAATACGTATCTTAGCGAACATAATGGATGCACTGCAGAATCGAGGCAGCCCAAGGAGCATCCTGAAGATTTTATTATATTGAACACGGATGGCACTAACAGTTCTCAGGGTATAGATGATCCAGAGGCTGCTGGCATAAAGAGATTAACTATATGCTTTAAATAATGATATTTTAGTATACAAGGTTAACTATATATTCGAAAAGGAAAATTGCACTGTTCATATTTCTGTTTGTTTTTTTATTGTTTTGAAATTATCTTGGCCTTATGTTATAGGCTTTGCTTATAGTATCCTAATTATGAATGACTGCTATGTGGCTCGTGTAGTAATATAAAAAAATACGGAAATATCATATCTGATTTGAAAAATGAAATAAAATTATAAGGTCTAAAAATTTATGTAATTCAAACACAACACGGAAACATTATTGCAACAATAATATACCAGATGTATACATGTAATATTTACCTACATTGTAATAATAAATCTTCCTTTGTTCTGTTTTTATCGGAACAAAAATGTTTTAATATGTCTTATATATCATTATGTATGTAGAGAGTTATTAAAATTCAGAATAAAACAAATTCCTTGATCAAAAATTAAAAACACAGCAATTAAGTCGTTACAAAAACAATTTTTTGCGTCCGTAGACAAGTAAACAGATAAAATACATAAAAAATTGTATTTCTACCAAAATTTTTTTGTTA
Source organism: Dendrolimus kikuchii (assembly GCA_019925095.2). Lineage (NCBI taxonomy): Eukaryota > Metazoa > Arthropoda > Insecta > Lepidoptera > Lasiocampidae > Dendrolimus > Dendrolimus kikuchii. Next base: position 18,154,609 of record CM034394.1, read on the forward strand.
ATGTAATAGTTTGATTTATATAAAAGTCACGTAGAGTATTATGCCGATTTTAAGAACAAATACCAGTGAAAAACTATTAAGTTTAGTAGGGTAAATGGTCCATTTATTGAAAGTTTCTATCTATTATTAATAATTTTAAAACACAATAACAATATTGAAGATTATTATTAGTAATAAGCTTTTTTTTATAAAAGTAACGTAAAACCATATTTGTTTCCTTTCATCGCATTAATGTTATCAAAAGATCTTTTTATTAATTATAATAAAAATAATGTGAAGAAAATATGGTCAACACTTTCAGTTTTTCTTTACTGCTTGTCACTGGCGATCTAGGCTGCCAGATATCTTTTATCATTTGTCTTTCCTTTTCAGCATAATGCTTGTCCTTTTTTCGGTTGAAAAAGCAAAAAATATGGACTCTCTTATTCGATATTCTTGTAATAAGAATATGGATAAAAATAAATCATTAGTTTCATTTTTAGTCTGTAAAGCTCGTGTGTAAATTAAAAAAGTTTATGTAATAGAAATCACATAGTCAATTAAAGGTCGTCTTACCTAATTTAAATCGGATATTTTGCACACTAAACAGTCACTGCATTTTCTCACGGAGATGTTGAATAAAAAACGCGGTGCGAGCAAAAAGCCAATGAATTGCATTTAAAGTCAATTTGCGGCGTTATTGTTTTCGATTTTACCAAGTTATTCAATTACGTCCTTTTTCCGCAATGTCTATTTTTGGCAGTAGGCAGCAGATACGTAGAAATAGATCAATTGAAATCTGAATTAAATTGCGCAATTTTGCGTTACTTTTTTGTACTCATATCGAAAATAATGCGCAGAATGGACCTATAATCTATCTATACTATAATACATCTTGTAAATGGTTCGAGTTTGTACAATGCGTTTAATAATGTGAAAAAATTCAAGGGGGATAATTCGGACCAGGAGGTTCTAAAAACGCAACTTAGAATTTTTGTCTGTTTGTTTATCTGTTAGAGCATCACATGAAAACTACTGAACGGATTTAAATGAAACTCAACACAGAGCAAGCTCATATCCCGCGGCATAACTTAGGATATTTTTTATTCCGATAAATAACGTCGTTTCCGCGGAATAGACGAAAATATCGAAAAAGATAGCGTTTCAATCACATCCTTTTTGAAAACTATAGAACGTATAGGAGTTAAACTCGATATAATGCTGACTTTTAACCAGAGTTAACAATTACATACATTTTATCCTGATAAAAGACATCGCTTCCTTAAAAGAAACGGATTAGCAAAGTAGATGGCGTTGCAATTGTGATGTAGTCAACCATCGCTGTAATTCAATAACAAATACGTTGTGAGATTGCCCACATGTCATTCATTACGTATTAGGTACTTAAAATCAGGTTGGCTGCGATTTTTCATAATGTTTCGCTGTGCATTTGTCTACGCTCTATTGACTTAGTTTCTTTGTAATTGTAGTGAATTAAACAAGAAACTAAAGTATTGAAGGTTTATGTATATAAAACACGTAATTAAATTGTTATGTACGTAACATAAAGTTACCTGGGGATTTTCACGCGGCGTGGCCGCAGGGAAAATTATATTCTCAAATAAGTCTTTTAACAAAGTTTGCGCGACAAACACTTTATATTTTTCATGAAATTTGAAATTAATAATCTTTAGTTAGATGTGTTTTCTATGAATACCTTCCGTTTCAACGATAAATTTATTCTTCAAATGAGGCACAGAGACCAGGAAGTGGACTAAATTTTGAGTCTGACTTTCAATAGAGTTTCTTCGGCTGTACTTAGTTTAATTCCTTTCTTATTCCCATAGTACCTAAATCAGATTAGTAATGATATTAACCTCTCTAAGGTCAAAAAGAGTCTGCAATATATGGATTTCTTCTGTTATATGGATTTCTTTTTGAGAACCAAAAATATTTTTATATCAGAAGCTAATCGGCTTTGCGTTATTAAGCTTATATACATTTGTAATTGATGATAAATATACAAATGAAAATGTAATTAAATTACAAATTGTTATTACGTAGGCAATTAGGACAGAAACCTATCGGTCGGCGCGTTTGAAACATTTCTCAAAGTTTTGGGTCTTACACGTTACAACTACATCTTCATTAGATCTTCATTACTTGCTAGCTTAAGTTTAACACTGTTATTCAAATAGACATTTATTTTATAGATATTTACTATACAATACATGGGGAATTGTTCGCCGTCAGCGATCTCTTTCGGGCAACCTAAATTAAAGAACTATTTTATACATTTTGTACATTATAAGTACTCATAAAGCATATATATATACTTATATCTTTTGAAATAATACTCAGAAATTTTAAGCAAGCGAAGTTGCTTGGAAACCAGTAGTATTCAATAGTTTATTTTAAATATTTAATGTAATCTTTTTTTTTTTTGCAGGAGTTCAGCAGACAGGCAGACGGCCCACTGGATGGAAAGCGGTTACCATCGCCTATGGAGATTTGCAAAGGTGCTACTAATGTGCTGCTGCTCTCTTAAGTGAGTCTGAAACCTAGTCACTAATGCCGGAACTCTAGACCAGGGGTGGTAGCCATTCAGTCGGGCAAATGCCCTATCACCTGGCTGTGGGTTGTTTAGTTGCCTTTTACGACAGGCCGCCCGGCCGCAGGAAATTGTATTCTTTCTCCGTTCCTGCACGTATAAAATCTAAAACATTATTAATTGCTTTTGAGACATTTCTCAGAAATTCATGCCTACAGCAAAAGTTAAAAGGTCAAATTAAAATCAAATACCAAATACACGCCATAATCCCTTAGAAATATTATAATTAGTTCTCGAGCTTCATTAAAACAAACGAATACAAGATAAACACATTTTAATTGCATATACTGCAGAAAACCGTAGCCTGGCACATTAATTAACACAGCAACTAACGTGAAGCTTTGTTTAACAAACGCGTTACACGTTTTAGTCTTCGCCGGAGGAGGTTTTAGTAAATGAGGTGACATTAATTCAGATTTGAGTACAAAGACAAATTTATACTATTCATCGTACACATACATCGTAGATTGAAATATTTTAATTATACTTACACATACTTATATGTGTACACCTTATTTTCTTAAGTTTTCGCGACTAGTACACATAATTAAAACTACTATTTGATTTTTATTTCGTCGTCTCGACCACATTTTAGTAGCTGTGATTACGGAAAATAAAGATGTCAATTTGAAGTAAATAATCACGAAATAAACAAGATAAAGGAAGGCTAATTAATAATAACTTTAACATCATTGACACTTGACATCTTTGTTTTCGGTGATTACGGCTATTTAAAAGTAACCAAAATGTCGAAATGAAGATTAAATAATATGCTGCGCTTAAAAGCATTCGCTTCTAATAATCGATATGCGATTAAGGTCCAGTTGCTATATCCTACCGACCGTTCATTTGCCTTACTATTGTTTAAAATTTGACATACGCTACATACAAGTAATGTCAAAATTCAACCGATAATAAGGCAAGAGAAAGAATGAATAATAATGAATAAAGTAAAAAGAATAGGAAGTAATTTTAATTTATATGTATGACCTTCAATAAGTGTTCTCCACTGAAACTTATTTTAAATGAAAACTTTTGCATTTGAATAGCAAAACCTAGGAACCATAAATCGTTTCTTAGTGTCGTAGCCATTTCAGTAAAAAATCTGACGTAGTAGACCTATGCTGGAATCATTATTTTGATGTCGTTCGGTGTGATAATACGCTCTCACAGAATATTGGACCGAAACTATTAGTCTTGAGCTAATCGTGTTTCGTACGATGAGTAAGAGTTCCGATAGAATTTCCCTTTTATCCCGTCTTTATTATCCTATCCCGTCTATCACATTATAAACGCTAGCAACGTGTTGGCTACGCTCCTGGTGTTGCAAAGACCTATAAGCGATGGCGACTAATTTCCACTAGGTTTATCTGTTTTCGTAATAAAAAATTGTGTGTGCAATTCACACACGGCAGAAGTGAAATTTCAGAAAAGTAGCCTACGAGAGAATGAGATAAATATAGAGTATCAGAAGTATTAGGATAATTATAAGGTTTATTATTTTATAATATTTTTATCAAGCTCAAAAATTATTTTATATTTTAATGCAATATACTACATTTTATATATTTAAGATATATTATAACACATATTATTCAGATTATATGTTTTCACTTTGAATAAATGACACGAGCGGCTTATGAGAACTAAAATAGAAAACAAATGCTCTAGTTTCAGTTTGATTTATGAACTTCAAAACTTCAACATATTTCCAACTCCTACACTATACTTATGCGCATATAACAACTATATTTATGCACATAGTGTTTAAATGATTAAATTCACGGCGTCACGCTTTTTCGTTCGAATCGAAAGAGTTCACTATCACGGCTAAAAACGTTTACTTCAAAAGTCCTTATGAAATCATCAGGATCATGATGGTGATGATGATGATTATGAGTTTAATATGGCCATGCAGGTAAAGGAGTATTAAATATTTTTTCTACACTACAGTTGTGTGGTACCATTAGTCAGAATGTGAATTATTATGACGACATTACGTAATTCTTTTTTTATTTCATTCAATAGATGTAGAAATATTACCTCCCAAAATTGTTTTTCCCTTTGAAAAATAATTCAATTTTGTAGATACTTTTAACGAAAATTGGTTTAATAAAGATGTCTTGAATAGTTGTTTTGAGGTGGAGTATTTTCAATTTAATATTTTTTTATAGTTTCATAGCTGAATAAATGTCAATAAGAGTAGATGTTTGGGATTTCTCAGCATATATTCATGGTGTGTGAAGTGGTACACATTTGCCTCATTTATTTTTTGTCGAGGTGGAAATTGGTTTGGACTCTTGGAACTTAGTATGTGCTCCATCCTAGACTGCGTCACTGAACATCAGGCGAAACTTTGAAAATAAAAAAAGCATGTTCGATGGTTCTTTTTACGACTTTGAGTGTAAATAGAGAGTTAAAAATAATGGTATACTATTTACTTTGTGTTTCATCAACGCAGAAATTGACGGTTATCAGTATAAAGGCGACAGGATCGCTTTTTGAAGACGATAAGATTTGCCTTCATCAAATCGATTCGTATTCACAGAATTTCTTTAATAACTTCTTAATTGACGCTATTATGTTTTAAGCTAGCTCAACAAGCCATTAAATATAATCTTAGATAATATGCCTAAACAAATGAGTGAGTTAATGTGTTTATTTTGAATTTTAATTGTACGCTGCATATATTTAAACTTATTCGTATAGCAATTTTAGTGTGTTTAAGATGAGCCAATAATTACGTTATAGTAAAGATAATTGCTTGTTAAAAATGACTACGGATTCCTAATGAATCAATTTTAATTTAGACTTAATTAAATAAATAAATCAGTAGATACGCACACATTTATAATCTCAAGTTAAGTAAGTTATGCTTGCATTGGTTAATATATAATGGATTATTCTGGAGCCGTGCCAAACACTCAGACCAAAGTAAATAATAGAAAGTTCGTCTATAAAATTTATTCTGCCCAAAATCAAACTCAGGATCCCTGTGTTTCAGTGAACAAAGTGCACCGTGACTTAGACCACTAGACCTCTATGTTTAGGTAGATAAGTTATAACGGTCCTTATTATTTTTTTGGTGTTAAATTGTGTTCTTTACAGTGGAACCACTACTTTACTATGTAGGAACTTAATGATATATTTTTGTGTTTTCTTATGTTCTATTTTCATTTATATCATACTAGAGTTTTCCCCGATTACCATCGCCTATGGACATTTGTAAAACCAATGGTAGCACCATTGTATCGCTGCTCTCTACGCAACTCAAGGTTGTTATTGTGGTATACTCAAGACCAGGGGTGGTAGCCATCCAGACGGGTAAATACCATACCACCTGGCTGTGGGTTATTTTGTCGCGTATAAACCTTCAGCTAAAAATGATATGACTGATGGTGAAAATTGCTTAAAAATCCGTTGTGTGGTTTAGGAGTTAGTGAATATACAGACAGAGAGACGCGGTAAGTGAGTTTGTTTTATACTTTTACTATGTAAAGATGATCGGTATCGAATGGGTTAAAAGCTTTGATAAAAACGAATTAAATGTTTTTGGAACACCTGGTGAGGAGGAAGTTCTCCTTAAAAGTCTTAAAATTCATAAAAGTCTCAAAAAGTATCAAAATGTCTCAAAAAGTGTTAAAAAGTATCGTAAACTTTCGAAGACCGTCTAAGAAAATAAACATATTTTATCAAAAAACTGTATGTATATAAGACGAAGAAATACATAAACAAACAAATTATTTCAAAATATAGTAAATATTGTAAAAACTCGAAATTATATTAATTCAAAGTTAAACACTTTTGATTATGAAGTACACAATCAAAGAACGGCAATTACAAGACCATCTATTTTCAAAACAGCGTATATTAAACTAATGGATATTGTTTTAGATCTTATTTCATTAAGCTCAAAATTGTAAAATAATATACAGCGATCAGAATTTTTCATTTCACTTTAACACTTTTTTCGTCTAGCTCCCATCCGCAGACATGTAACATGCGATAAAGAACTTTGTTCCAAAACTCCGCTGCTTCCGTTTTCCCATTTCAGGATAACAAACGGACCAAATGGGATTCCTTACGATGTTTTCTCCATCACGTCGTAATTGTATCCTTTGGATTCGAAACCGTTTCATTCAAATCAGACACGGGTGCATAAGCCAGTTAGCTATCACAAAAATTGTTTCAGTTAGGAAAACTTAAAGCTGGTGATAGACGTGCCAGAAGTAGACCTACATAAGTTGGCACAAGGTCGAAAATGGTCGTCGAGCCTAGTTGCTCGCAGGTCTAATACCCGCTTAAGATAATAATTATCTATTTACGTAAAATAATATTATTTTCGAACTATTACATAGTGAACATTAAAACAAATTTAATTGTGAAATATGTAAATATAACTGTTTATTTAGAAACCAATTAACTCGTTAAGTACTTAGCCAGACTTGCACGGTAAGCTTGTAAGTATTTATCGCACTAATTGCGTAAATGTTCTAGGTAAACTGGAACATATTTTATCAATTAGTCATTTTAATACTATTTGAAGTTTAGATTTATACCAGCTGTATTACTAGGGTTTTCCATATGGTTTAAATAAACCTAAATTTTTTGACTTTTTTTATATTGTGAAGTTGGCAAGTTGGCAGACCGCCCTCCTGATGGAATGTGGTTACTGTCGCATATAGATGTTTACAACATCAGAGGCGTAGTCAATGCGTTGCCAGCCTCTATGGATGGAATAAAGGGCAGGTAAGATGTCATCCACAAATTACAACACACGAATTTCATGACTTTTGACCCCTCCCCATTCCTTGTTACAGCTGGTCATATTCGTGAGAAGAGTCTCACGAATGTGACCTCTCACACTAGTGTGACATCATATATTTTACATCAAGAAATTACTAAATTAAAACAGCAGTTTCATAATTAGTTTTATTTCCATCTAAATTATTTTTTAATAATTTAAACACTGTTCTCATATAGAAAAAGTTAATCTTTTGAAGATTTTCGTTAATAGTTCAAATTTTGTGTTCTAAAGCTAAATATTAGATTTTGATATGTGACGTTACGAAATTTAGGCCGCCTTCCACCCTGCGTCACACAATGTCACACTTCGTCGATCCCCTCCGTCCTTTTAATGTGTGACGTAGGTAATTTATGGATGGCCCCTAAGAGGAGGATATTGGGATACGGGGAAGTGGGTTATGGGAACTTTCACCTATAGTACGAAACAGGATTAGCTCAACCTTAACTGTTTCACACCGCTATTCTGTGAGTGCGTGGTAACACACCGATTGATTCAACCTAGCGAGCTGTACTCAAAATAGTCTTTCCAGCATTGCTCTACCACGTCACAAACGGTGGCTTTCCATATGGCGTAATTCAGGGGTTTTATGAGGCAAGCTTAACTTTATGACCCTTCAAAGTTAAAAAAGATAGCTGCCTGATACATGCTTTTTAGGGTTCCACACCTATTTTAGCAAAACCGTAATCTTTGTTTTTGTAATGTCCGTCCATTCATCCCATATCTTACTATTCATTCACTTGCCCTAGCATCAATTAAAAGAGACTGGCGGGTTCCTTAGGAGCCGCCGCCCTGTCGCCTACACGCATAACTACAATGTGTTTAGGTAACTTATTTCATTAGAAACCCATGTGTGATTGTCATTTTCTACAAGAACTTGGCTGAAAATAGAATTTGGCCATAAATGTTTGACATTGACATAACGTCCATTACGATAATACAAGAGTTTTGGCGGGAACTTGAAATGTTATTACTTTGCTGTGCAATTTTATTTCCAAAAAGTGGTAAATTATACCTATAAGTGTATAATGTGAACAGTTTTTGTACGATATTTATTGTTTTGAACGAATAATTTATGCATTTCTGTTTTATTCGTCACAATGTCAGGCAAAGGAACTGAGTCCATACATACAGCTTTGTCTGATATATGACACTACATAGTGTCATAATAGACGCTTAGACTTTTTATACTGCCCTTTATAAAATATATAAAATAACAGATATCGACAACGAAAAATAAATCGATTAATCAACTACCAAAATAAGAAAGTGTTTAAGCAACAGAATGTTACGCAGGCATATCGATATTTCGACGCGTAATATAGCTAGTAGATTTTTATTAATATAATTGTTTCAAGAATCAGACAACAATGCTTTTGAATTTAATAATTTGGTAAGCGAGTATCGATTCTTGAAACATTCAACATTATTATTCTACGGTTTGCGAGGTTCTTAAAATATGGTACTACTTAAAAAGATAATAAGTAAAAATGTACTTTTTTAGTATAACTTTTGTGTTTGTAGATGTTAAGGCCAAAAACTGGTAGTCGCCTTTTGGCATCACTTGTATGGAGCTTGTGTCAATTTTTAACCGATGGTAGTGCAAATGAACGGTCGGTAGGATATAGGAACCGGGCTTTAGTAATGTTATAAACCATCCACAGAAACCATCTGTCTACATTTAATGAGTACTAAATAATAATAACCTACCAAGCCGCCTTGGACAAGCGTGGTGGGTACTACTTGGTGGGTGAATACTATTATCCCTGATAAATGAGAGGCCCGAGCTCAGCAGCAGTGGGAAGTTTATGGGTTGTACTCGTATTTATTATTATTTAAATAATGTATCTAACTTTGCTTTGCTTGCTTTATGCGGATGATGCCGTGCTTTTAGCCGAATCGCCATCAGAACTGCAAACACTAGTCACAATGATGAAAGATGACTGTCAGGCGAGAGGCTTACATTTGAATGCGAAGAAAACAAAGGTTATGGTGTTTGAAAGAGAAGAAACCAGAACTAATGCAAGGATAATGGTCAATGATGTTATGCTAGAGCAAGTGAATGAGTTTGTATATCTTGGATGTGCTTTTAGCAGGGATGGAAGGTACACCGCTGATATAGAAAGAAGAGTGAATTTGGGGAATAGTGTGAATGGAGCGGTAGGTAAACTTCTAGGCGCTAAGAACCTCAGCCAGAAGGCCCAGCTCGCCATACACAACGCGGTGCTGGTACCTACGCTCACGTATGGATGCGAGAGTTGGGTATGGAAGAGAGAGCATGAAAGTAGAGTAAACGCGGTCGAGATGCGAGCACTGCGCAAGATCTGCGCAGTGACGCTCGCGGACCGCGTTCGTAATACCGAAGTAAGAAAGAGAGTTGGTCTGAAAGAGAGTGTCGGGGTGAAGGTAAGGAAAGGAATGCTCCGGTGGTTCGGGCATGTGGAAAGAATGCGTGATGAAAGAATGACTAAACAGATATACAATGCAAAAGTGGATGGATGCAGAAGTAGTGGAAGGCCACGACACACCTTCCATGATCAAATTGATCGTGTACTAGCAGAAGGTGATGTCAGGAGCCTTAAGAACAGACGTCAAAGAGGCAAGTGAGGTGTGTAAGAATAAGCCTAAATGGCACTCTGTTGTTCGTGCCTACCCCGCAAGGGAACTGGCGTGAAGTTATGTATGTATCTAACTGAAATTAGTATACGTTAAAACTCTATAGAATATGCTAAGATCGTCAAAAATATAATTATCTGAAGGCAATATTTTACGCTAAGAGTTATTAGCAGTTTTGTGTGTATATTATTAAAGTGGGTAGAATACCGCATAAGTCTTAATATTAAATTGTCTGACGTAAATGTACTTGTGAAGCCGTAACACCGATATTAATTCTCCCAGTACGGTATTGTTGTCATGAATAACGTTATAAGCGAAAGCAACTTTCGTTGAGACCGAAAGTTAAAAACTTCCATTTTTATTTGCAAAGACTTATCGTAGTAATCATAAAATGACAGTGGATTTCTTGCCGCGATTAAAAACACCGCTTTTGTCATTGAGCTACATGTTACATTAGAGAAGACACCATTAGAGGTGGGTACGCCCGAGTACAATTTGAAGCCGCATCAGTTTCGAGAGATGTTTATACAGGTCCCCGTCTTCGCAAGACACATAAGGGTTCGGCTGACTAACGTGTACAACGAAATGTGGAGTATACTTATTCGTTACACCCTTATTTATGTCACTTACAATTTCGCTGAAAACAGAGGTCTATTTTCATGTTTTCGTTAGAAAGAATTAAGTACCTAGGTACTAATTTTCCTAATAATTTGATTATACGAAAGGCGGCCACATACATTTAGTTATACCAAAGCGAACCAAAAAGTATTTTTCATGTGAGTCAGTTATATAAGTATGTAGTCAGAAATGGTGATAGTAATATATGTGGCATCTATTCTACTGTTCTTGGTCATACACTCGCGCCTCTCCATCTGGCGTATGGAGCAATCTTTTTGTCTTAGGCGTCTCCTCTGGTATAACATATAACTCAATGATTTTTGCAGGTTACGTTGTACATCGGCAATTCGGCCATGACTCGGTATGCATCGGAAAGTTATTGACTTTTGATAATGAACGAAACCAGTTTCCGCCGAGTTGACCGAGAGCCCGCGGCCCCGTTCAATACTAGCTGGGCATACTTCAAAACTATCACTGACACTAACCAAACTCTACCTCATCATACATTGCCACTTTTACTCTCACCTATCCAGTAACAATACGTAACAAACTAGAAATGTAAGATGTGACTCTAATGTTACAGTTCCACACTGCAATCGTGGTACAGGGCTAGTTTGTAGTTCACGACAGATTTCAAGTTAGCCGACAAAATTTCGCTTCAAACTTCATTTGATATTCAAATTGATGATAACAGCGAAAACTTGTAGCCGATGAGATTTAAAAATCGATCAAATGGAAACTTAATGCATAATCAAAGGCTTAGTATAACAATATCATATTGCTGGGCAACTGAAGCAGTAACATTGTGACAAAAACCGATGATGTACGAGTCGGACTAGAATATGAACGGTTCCATACGTGAGCATTTAAAAACTTAAGTACGTCCTTATTTTATTTTAAAATTCTATATTCCACAACAAGCCTTCGTTTCCTCTAATTAAATTTTCAAGTTTATTATTGAATTAAACTGTTAATTGTATGTTAATAATTTAATTAATTCCGTCTGTAAATCTGGAGAAAATATGCTATGAAAGTGAAACAACTCGCTCGCGACCCATGCAAGTTAGATTTTTCGTAAGATACATAAGACCCTAAAAGCAGTCATTTATATTCATTAATCAAACTTGAATTCTGTATGCCCGATTTTTTAAATGTTTGCTTGTAGGCAAACTGGAAAACGGACCACCTCGTGGTAGGTGGCTACCCTCGCCCATGGATATCTGAACACTAAGGGGGCCGATGCGTTGCTTACCTCGTTGCGACTTTAAGTATCTGTTCACGCCGTTTTTGAAGAACCCCATATTGTAGGGCTCTGGGAAAACCGCGGGAGGGAGAGCTCATTCCATAGCTTGGACACATATGGCATGAAGGAGCGTCCGCCACGTACCGTAATTTTTAGCGGAATTTTCAATATATTATATATTTATTTTATACACAAACCTGATTACAATCAATATAATAATATATTAGATTACTAGATTATTTTCATAATATGTAAATATATTAGTATTATAATTAGATAATACAGGAGTGACTTGAAATTACAAAAACAATTTTAGAACTAGAATTAATTATAAAAAAAATCATGATCATTAAGTGTCAGAAACGTTAATTGAGTTAATCATTAACTTGAATTTGTTGAAGTTGAGATCAAATATAATTAGGGGAGAGTTTTTAGTTACCAGTTGATTGAGCAGACGACAGATACATTCTAGTTAATGGGTGAAAATATTACTTTTTGTAAAAAAAATGAGGTTTTAATATGCATGTTGCCGTAAGAACTTCCGCATTTGGTGCCAGTGGAAGGTTTACAATTTGGCTGAGGCTGAGAACGGCTTTAATTAAGTCCATCCGGGCTGGAGGTGAATGAGTAAGGGAGCCTACAGCCCGGACAAGGGACGTTTGAGGAGCGGACGAGGGTTTTAGTAGGTATCCCTAACTGCGGCGTGGCAATAGTACTACACACGTGAGGTACTAGTGCCAGTCCGACCTGACGAATCCTACACACCGGTCGCGACCTTTCCCTCTCGCGCGGCTTATGGTCCTCAATCAGAATTCCTCAATATAAAAAATAAGTTTGTTGTAAAAGATCGAAATTCATCAATAGTTAATAATAATATTAAGTACTTGATGGATACATAAACCACGTGTCGGCAGATAGATACACAAATTGTATATCCACAAGCTAAGCAAGTTACACTTGTGTTATTAGTAATATATAACAGACCACTCTGGGGTCGATCCCGATACCGAAACCACCGTTAATAACGGAAAGTTCGTTACCGAAATTTACCTTGCCAGGTATCGAACCCCGAGCCTTTGCGTTATAGTGAGGTCAGCCGGCAAAGGCTACTCAACTACAGAGGCCGTCAAAAAAAGAAATTTATCGGAGATTTTGTATTCATTGTCGTTCATAATATTATAGTGGAAATAAAGAGCATAATTTCTAGTATTCAATAAAACGAGCACTAAATCATAGGCAACAAGGTGGAATGACAGGTGACTCTGCCTTTATAGATGTACTTATACGATGCATTTTAATAAACATTATGATCTTTTTAACTGCTTAAATAAACAACGAAAAAGACGTTTTTCTTTGAAACCTATGAAAAATAACGACTAAGTTCGTTAATTTATTTAGCTTTTTTGGCTCATTTCTATGAAAATAGAAAAACAAAAATGAATTCGTGTAATTTCTTTATTCTTGGTTTAATTCCACGACCATAAATAGGAGTAAACAGACTTAAAAACCATTTTAATATCTATAAAGATAATTATGTAGGGGAAAAAAGTTAACGTAGTATTCATAAATATTGTTTAAGGGATATAAAGCTAATAATAACTTAACTACAAGGTGAGTAACATTAACCAGAAAGTTAACTGAGCTCCTATAGTAAAACTCTTCGATGCGGAAAGTTGTGGTTTTCTGATCACGACAAGTTTCGCAAAAGCACCCTGCTTGTTTCTGACAACGTCAGTTTTGTAACGTTTTAGAAACATTTTATACTACTTTTCATTGGCCATGTTGCACCGATCGAATGCTAAAGACTTGTTGCTAAGAAATAAACGGTAAAAAGAAATCAATTATAGTTATCTTATAATGATGTAAATGCTGTTGTCTTAATTTGATAGAAATATTTTTGATTTATATTGAGTATTAACATTGTAGATGTACTGAATTTGTCGCAAATTATTGTTTTTCTGTCGCTCATATTGTATTTAAAATTATATATATAATGTATCTGGCAGTGGCCCAGGGTGGAAATTCGGCTAGGGTAAGCCGGTTGAAAAGACATACCGTATGATGCAAGGGCCGACTACAACGCTGTTGAAACACGTCTAACTCGCGGTGTATTTTCTTATTACAATGATTAAATATTGCTTATTTTCAAAGAAAATCCGATGCCCGATCGGGTTATGAGTTGTTATTACATCCAATATGTAGAAAGCCTCCAATATACAGTATATGCACGAATAAAAAACGTAAGCGCCTATAAATTGATGTCGCTTTCGACCATTCATCGCTAGTTAAGTTATAGAAACACTAGTAATAATATGTTTGAACAGAACGCGTAAACGCCAATGAATGCCTGGCACTTTTGACCTTTTGGTCGCTAGTTTCTTAAAGGTACGCTAATGAGGAATCGATTTGTAATAAGTCCACGCTACTGGTACTTAGATTTACCAACCACAATGTCGCTTATATAAAGATTACGATCATCAACAATTTATACTCTTTCGAAAAATAATTACGAAATAATCTCAGTTTATGATATTTTCTGTCACCTTTTCCAATAGTTTGAAGTCGGCAAAATATTCTGTCATGTTCTCTTGATCGAATTTTACATACATACATAACTTCACGCCAGTTCCCTTGCGGGGTAGGCACGAACAACAGAGCGCCATTCAGGCTTATTCTTACACACCTCACTTGCTTCTTTGACATTATAACTCTTGTCATGCACGCTCGTCTGTTCTTAAGGCTCCTGACATCACCTTCTGCTAGTACACGATCAATTTGATCATGGAAGATGTGTCGTGGCCTTCCACGACTTCTGCATCCATGCACTTTTGCATTGTATATCTGTTTAGTCATTCTTTCATCATGCATTCTTTCCACATGCCACTTGATCGAATTTTGTCAACTATAAATTTTATATCATCCCTCACACAATTCATCTATCTATTTATGACCTTTCTTTATTCTTATATCCTTTGACCTTCATGTTTAATGTTCTTGTCTCATAATTTTGATTCTTCTTCATACATGCCATTCTAATCTTCCTTTTCTTAATTGTTAGTCACGGGTTAACTTTCTTTCTCCTTATGTATATGTTTCTCGTTGTATTCATTCTCGAAAAACTACACATTCATCTCAATATTCCCATTTCAGTTGTGTTTCACCTATAGTCACACGCTATGTAGGTTGGAATGCTATACTCGTTAAAACAAAGATAACATATCACAATGTACTAAATGATCTTTTTCTTTGAAGTTATCCAAGTAGCGTGATGCCATTAGAATATGCGCATACAAAGCTGTGAGACTGCGATAAGGCACTGAGATTGCGTTATTTCTTTTGCGACGTAGACACCGTCGGCTCTCTCACAACTCGAGGAAGAAAACTATTGTTTTATCTCTGAAAGGCGTTCATCGGATTTACCACGACACAAACCCACACATAACACCTCCACATTTGCATATTACAGTTTTCATTAACGATGAATGTATAAATAAGTATATTATACCAATTTATGTTACCGTTACGATAAAATCGTATTAAACAATGAATGAACGCTCTGGTAAATGTATTCATGGAGGGTGAAACGTATTTTGTTAATGACAGTATTTGAGTTAACATAGCCGGACGGGCTTTCATCGGGCACCGTAATTTACCTGCCGGGTCTTGAGCGACTAGTTGCAAATTGTCTAGTTTGGGTACAAAAGGAATTTCTCTAGAATTTCTCGTTTAGCAATAAACCGTTGCTTGTTTGAACGTCCGAGAAATAAGGGGGTTGCAACGAGTATTTGAAAGAGTGGGGGTGGTGTTCTTAAAATTGGTTGAGAAATGCAGGGAAAAGCTCCGATGTTGTACATTAATAAAGAGATCTCGCCTTGCCTCCGGGCGGTCAATCTTGAAGCGCTTCTTGGATGCATTTAATATTATGCGCTGCGTGTTTTAATTAAACGTTACTTAAAGTTTTAAATGAATGCACATTTTTTATTTTTATATTTAAACTAACTGCAGTGATAATAATAATAACAAAAATTATTATTATTATGTTGATTTATATATTTTATCTCGGCTAACCGGAAATAAACTAATGGCACGGGCCTAAGCCAAGTGTACATTAGTGGGACGACTAAGATGTAGTGATTGCTACTTGATTTGATATATTTGTATGGTTGTATGTTGGTTCATTAGTGTCACCTTGCAGGAATTTTCTTACTATCCTACATGTATTTAATATTGTTGCTTTTTGCATTAAATGGTAAGAGTTTGCTGGTAGGTCTAGAGCTTTTAGGGATTGATGTATTAGTTTTGGCATGACTCCCGTAGTAGAGAGCACGACTGGAATAATTGTAACATTCTGTAGGTGCCAAAGGCGGGTAATTTCGTCTTTGAGTTCGGTGTATTTTGTCAATTTTTCTGATATTGTTGTCTGTATATTATGTGTATTAGGTCTGGCAATGTCTATTAAATAACCTGTCTTAGTGGTTTTGTTAATTAGGGTTATGTCAGGTCTGTTGTAATGGATCGTTCTGTCAGTCAATATATTATTACGAGCATACATGACAAGAGTTATGAATGTGAAAGAAGCAAGTGAGGTGTGTAAGAATAAGCCTAAATGGCGCTCTGTTGTTCGTGCCTACCCCACAAGGGAACTGGCGTGAAGTTATGTAATGTAATGTATTATTATTATCATAACTGCAGTTCTGTCTAAAATTAGTGAGATTTCAATTTGTTTTATAAATATTTTTAAGTAGATACCTATTTTTCCAAAAATATCTAACGGTTTATGGATGAAACCTGCAATGCTCAGATTTCCTAAATAATAATATTTTTTTAAGTTTTGGCGACTAGTATTTTTTTTATTGCTTGAGTTCGGCAGACAGGCAGACGGCCTACGTGATGGAAAGGGATTACCATCGCCTATGAACATTTGTAACACCAAAGGTGCTACAATGTGCCGCCGCTCTCTAAAGGGAGACTGGAACCTGGCCACTAATGTCGGAATACAACCCAAGTTTTTTTATGGCGGCATACTCTAGATCAGGGATGGTAGCCATCCAGACGCGCAAATAGCTGGCTGTGGGATTTGTCGCCTCTTACGACAGGCAGACCGGTCGCAGGAAATCGAATCCTTTTCTGTTCCTGCGCGGATGAAAACATATATTATATACATAATAAAACTACGTCAGAACGGTTTTAATCACGGTAGTTTTTTTTATTTTTATTATTCCGATGTTACGGTCACTTTTGAGTAGCCGTGAATAATAAAAATCAAATAAATTACCGCGCTTTAAACTGTTACAACGTTCTACTATTATCTCCTAAATAATGTTTAGATACATATATGATTATTATTATTTAATATAAGTAACTAATTATAACACAAAACAGTGTTCTCTGTAATCTGTTTTGTGCACGAAAACGAAATAATCAGCTATAACCATTGAATCCGTCAAGCAAATTATCCTCAATACCACGTCACGTACTAAGTATATTTTACAACTTTTTCGATTGAGCGGACTTATTGACGTTTATAGAAAAAATTGTTGATGGTCATTGAACGATAAAACGACTTGTTTAATATTCATCCCGACAGATTTTTTGTAGGTATTATTATATATTTTATTATTGAAATCCTGATTGGGGCTCCGGAGAAAAGAAATGCTCTCGATTCCTGAATAGATTCCAAGTGAAAGGAAAATCGAAGGGTCTCTTTTGATGCCTTCATAAATTCACGGATCTGTACATGATTAGTATTCATCTATTGAGAACGGTGCCGTCAAGCCTTCATGACAAAAATAGAAATACTAATTTAGATGTTTCGCTTGGTTTATTTAATTCACATTAATTTTATTTCTTTTCGGGATAACCTACCTGTAATATCTATAGTAGGACGACATGGCCGTTCTTTTTTCAAGCCCAGGTATTAGGCTGAAGTACAAGCCCAGCCTTACACCTGTAAGTTTTGCTCGCGTAAACCTCTAAAGCTAAGCACTACAATTTATATCATATTATATATTTATATTTTAGAACTTAGGAAAATGTTTTAGGTAGATATATGTAAAATATATTTGCCATGATCAGCAGGGAATCAATAGGATGATATTAGTATTTTTATATAATTTTGTTCAGAAATTTCTAAAAGTGAAATTCCTTATATACAACAAATATTTAACTAAAATAGGCGTACTACAATTACCATATCAATGGTCCCAAGGAGATATGAATGTGAAACACACTTCAGATACGTAAACTACGGTAAGTTTTTGCGTAATTCTTCACACCGAATGAAATAAGAGCGTTCGCCGCGGCTGCTAATTACACCAGTTTTCTATTAGTTGGCATTGACTTTCGTCTACGGTTTTGCAATAGTAAAGTTTACAACTCCATTTTTTTTGGTAAGCAATCGAGGCAGTCACGGAAGCGTGAATTTTGATACGTGAGGCGCGTGCCGTTACTCGGATACGGCCCTGTTGAAATAATCGATAGTCACAATTGGAAAAAGAACATTTAAATTTGGAACACTACAAAGATTAATTCATATTTTATTTCTCATATTCTGAATGTAAGCTTGGAGTTGCCTGATGACAGGGGCGAAAACAGTACTTTTAGGCCCTGGGAAACGATTTTCCCTGCTGTAAAAAAAATTTAAAACTGTTATTATATTATTTAACACTGTTTAGTCGCGACATAAATTGTAATAAAAAATGTTAACAATTTTGTAACATCATTTTACACCTATAAATTACTTTTCACTAAATTATTATTTTATTTACATAAATTTGAATTATACATAAAATTAAAATATTAATTGGAGAAATAGTTGTTTGTTTAACTAAACAAGTTTTTTTTATTTCCTCATAATCGAAATGCCCAGCATAGTGTTAGCCTCGGGTGAAAGGCCTATTTAGGCACTCGAATGATTAGCACCCACGCTATGCTCGTGCGCCAAACCACCTCATGCTTAAATAGGTCACTCACCTCTCGTGTAATCTACTATTGTTTATATTAGCTTTTATTTGTCTTATTGCATGAGTTCAGCAGACAGGCAGACGGCCCACCTAATGGAAAGAGCTTACCTTGCCTGTGGACAATTGCAACACCGAAGAGGCTACCAATGAGCTGTCCGGGACATAACTCGAAATTGACTAGACCAGGGGTGGTAGCCATCCAGATGCGCAAAGGTTCTACCCCCTGGCTGTGGGTTGTTTTGTTGTCTCTTACGACAGGCCACCCGGCCACAGGAAATTATATTCGTTCTCCGTTTCTGCACGGATGAAGGTAAACTGGCAAACAGTCCACTTGTTAGTAGGTGGTTGGTCCATGCTAAAGGAGTCGATGTGTTGCCTACCTTATTGAAATTTTAAATGTCTCTTTACGCCCTTTTTGAATACCTACTTATAAAATAACAATAAATAAAATTTAAATGTTTCTCTTTGATTTAAATATTGTGAAAACTGCTATTTGTCAATACCTACTAATCATAAATTAACAATTTTAGAACTCTCGTCTGTGTGTGTGTGTACACGAAATCACTACGTTGCTACCACCACGCCGCCGCCGTATTATCGGTATAACACTTTCGCTCTTAGTGAGCGTCAGCACTGGACCAGCGCGGCGGTATCAGAGGGCTGACAACGTTCGTGTATACACAGAAATTCACAAAATAGAAGCGCGATGGCGGAGCGGTGACTGTATGGTAATGGTACCTTGTATACCTCCGAAACTGATCAAAAGATTTTAATGAAAATTTTAGAAATTAATGTAGAAATTTTTGTTTACATTTACGCGTATATTAATACTGATGTCTTGCAGGATTAAAAATATACCTAAATACTAGTCCTACGCGAATGAAATTACGAGCATAGCCAATAAATAATTAATAAGATTTAATTTTTAATTGTGAGGCACATGAACAAAGTGTCATCACCTTAATAGAGATCATAACAAAAGTACTAATGGATGGATACTCTTATTTAATTTAGGTTATATAATATATAAATTACTTATTAGTCTTTATAGATTCGATTATAATATCAATTAATGTGGTATTTTTTTAATTTTTTTTTATAAAAAATCCAGAGCTCGCAAAGAAGCAACACAGAACACACGGACATCCAAATAAAGTTGCTTTCACAGTTTCATATACATAACTGTGACATTTTACGTAGGTATTCAATTTTGTTCATCAAAAGATTCCGATCTCTCTTACTATCTTTTCGTAGAGTATTCATATTTTCAGAACTTTTTCAGAAAGTACAAAAAATAGTTAAGACCTTATTATCTATTCTCATTTTTGTGAGTCTGGCTTCAACGCCTTTGGCGCTGATTTCGTCAATATAAAAACAGTAAAAAGAAAATGCCTTAAGTGAGTTATGAGCGATAGCAATATACGACCTTATCACAATGTAACAAACTATGAATTCAGTTGTTATATAATTAAGTAAGTAAATATTGTTTTGTAAGTTTATTCTTATTTGTTTTTATTGTTTAAATAGCTACATCTTAATACAATTACTATAAAAAAAGAATGACGTAAGTCAATTGATTACGCTGTTGCTGCCTTAGAATCGTAGTAAATATAACAAACACTAGGGATGAGCAACGTTTAATAAAAAGGAAATGTAAACCCTCTATACCTACTATGTATATAACTCATCAGAAAAACCATACTGCTATCCTTCAGAGTTATTCATATACCTATTTATATTGCTTTTGATAGTCACCATTCGCACAACAATGGTTTACACGATTCGCAATTTCGCGGCTGCTGAAATGATGATAATGATTAAGGTAAAAATAAAGGCGAGCGAGGACGGCAGTTTTCAGTTTTTGCCCTCCCCCCAGATAAAATTCAAGATCCGGGGCTGGGTATCATTAGGTTTTCGAAAAATCAATTGTCCTGAAAAAAAAATACAACTGTATTATTATACCAAACTATAGTATAGCTTATAAGGATAAATTTCTGTGAAGTAACGTTAGACGTAAAATTAAGGGAAAGGAGTGCTTTTTAATCAAATGTTGCTTGTGTATATACTGCGTCACTTGGTCTGTACCAAATCCAATCGCATGGAAAGTGTTAATCTATGCATATGCATAGATCCGTGTTACGGAAAAAGGTCTAAATTAGTTCTATTTCACTTCTTACATCCCCCTGACTCGGTATTTAGCAATATTTTTTCATTGTACAGAAATTCGATTTCTACAGTTTTATATATAATAAAACTGAAATAGACAGTGAAATAATTTAGACCTTTTTCCCATATTTGTTTCTCTGTTGTCTGTTTGTACGGGCTAATCTCCGAAACGACTGAACCAATTTAAATTAAATTTTATATAGTAGTAGCTTATATCCCTCGTCAATATATAGGATATTCTTGATCCCGATAAATTAAAGAGTTCCCGTAGGATAGTTTAAAAAAAACTTTCCACGTGGACGAAGTCGCGGGCAGAAGCTATAAATAATAACAACTTCACACCTACAATTTTGTTAGATAGCGCTCCACAATATCTAACTACTAACCAACACTTAAGTTAATTTTAATAGCGTTATTAACACGTTATGAGCATGCACCGAAAAATAAACTCGCGTCATTTCTATGCGACAAAACATATTATTATCCAATCATATGTAAATCGTACATTGTTCGAATAAAACTACAGTCATATCAAGACAATGTAATTACACTTTATAACACCTGTCTTATTCGAATTAGACCAACTTATTTCGCACCTTGAAAACTGACTGTTATTACGTCACTTCCCTTTCCTGAGCTATACCATAATCATGTAGTTAAATCGACTATGGATACTAATGTTTAGTTTCCATGCTGAATTAGTTTGAAGGCTGTATCGTGTTTATAAAACAATAGGATAATTGGGTAAGTGACACATTCTACAATCCTAACTTTATTATAAATGTAAATATGAGTCTGTTTATATGTTTGTGAAGATTTCACGTTTTAACGCAACAGATTATCACAACATTTTTATATTTAACATATCTTTAAACAGACTTAAAATTAAACTTAAAAAAATATTGCAGTAATTAATTAAGTTTTTGAAATTTAACGTTGTGTAATGTAAATTCCCACTATTGTAAGCACTTCTAGCGTTTGTTTTTATAAAAAACAATTTTTAGGCATTGTTAGATTACAAGAACTAATATAATTAAACTCTTAATCTATGTTGAAATGTGTATATATATATATATATATATATATATATATATATATATATATATATATATATATATATATATATATGGGTTTGATGCCAAAAAAAAAATGCATACACATTATCAGGGGTATAAAGTAGGACAGGGTAACTTTCATCTAGAAAAACGTACCGTTTCCGAGGGACAGACGAATACAGCCGAATATATGATGCTCCAACAACGTTTTTATGGCGCCATCGTTACAATTCACTAATAAATACATCGGCATGACAACGACACTGATAGCGACAATTTTAATATGTTGCTGTTATGGTTAGTTAGTTCCATCATCGCTAAATGGCGTTATGGGTACTTATCATTAAGCAATTTGAATTAAAAATACAAATCTAAAAATTATAACATGCCCACTTTATGACATAAATATAGACACATAAAAAGCTTTACTTGTAAAATAATGTTCATATAAAACAGAGGGCGTAAAATACCTCGTTATCATCGTACTTTAAGCAATCATGGTGGAAATCATTTTAATTACTGCTTCAATAATTAATTAATACGCTATTTAATTTAACATACCTATGCATGATTTGAAAATACAAATATTTCTCTACAAGTGAAATTGAACTGAATCGATAAAAAGAAAGTTTGCTATTATATCTTACTTTATGGTCTTCTATTTCTTTATTACAGGTATTTGACCAATAATAGGCCATTAATTCATAATAATGTTACCAATTATTCTTTACATTTCATTGCTATGATCAGTAGAAAACATGTGATAGTTATCACACTATACACAAATATGCAGATATTAGAAATGGCTACATATTTGTGACTTTTGGGATCGAGATACTGCCCTAGGACCGTGGATGCACACAACCTTTATGATGATTTATGATTGATGTCTTGAGTGACCAAAAGGTAGCTCTATATACCTCGGGCAATATTTGCCATTTATAGAGCTAATGTGGCCAGTCCTATGGGAACGTTCCTACCTGACAGCGGTCTGGGGGCTAGTTAATTTTATGTGTCCCACCGTTGTCTCTGTATTTATGCGACCAATCGTGACAACGGCTGGGCGACGACTAAAAATACCCTGTCTTCCAATTATTTGGGTTGGCACAATATATATGACGGCCTCTGTGGTTGAGCGGGCTAAGCCTTTGCCGGCCTACCTCACTGCAACGCAGAGGCTCCGGGTTCGATTCCTGGTATACTAAATTTCGGAAACGTATTTTCTCCGTTATTTACTATGGTCTGGGTGTCTGGGATCGGCCCCAGAGTAGTCCGTTGTATATTACCCATAACACAAGCGTGACTTGCTTAATTTGGGGATATACAATATGTGTGTTTGTCTGCCGATTATTATTATGATTATTATATCGTTTCCTCCCTTACTCCTCTATTCTGGCATACGTCCTCTGTCACCCCATAAATAATCATATCATCCTTAACACAATTCATCCATCTCTATTTTGGTCTGGCTTTCCATTAGTCTCCATCAATGTTCCAGCTTAACATTTTTTATTGTAATATGACTTTCATGCTTCCTCATTATTTGGCCATACCACCTTAATCTTCCTATCAATTTTCAGTAACATATGTAACTTTAAAGATTTCTTTATGTAATCATTTCTCAACTTATCCATTCTTGTAACACTACACATATTTTTGTACATTTCATCTCACTTGAGTGGATATGTTTTTGGTCTATCAGTTTAGGGGCCCAAAATTACACTAGTATACATGAGCGGTCCCATTACAGATCTATATATCTGACATTTTAGTTTGAATGGCATTAGGTTGTCATATATCACACTGGTTACCTGTATCTTCTTCAGCCATTCTTCTCTTTACATCCTTCTCTATATCACCACTTAATTATCATGGTTTATTAACCTTACATAGAAGACTGATAGATCATTATCCAATTCTGAGTATGGTGATAAGAAAACTAACCACTAGGTTTTATATATATTTCAGACCTTCATGATCAAAGATGATCACTTATTTTTCATACACAACCTCATAAATAAAAGAGTAAATTTGACTCAGCTTTAGTGAACATTGACCCACTAACTTTTGTGAATGATAATTGACTGTTGCAACTCGGCATACGTGCACCGTGTCAACTTTGTGCAATTTTTTGGAACAAGTTGTCCGACATGAAATCGGTTGACAAAGATTGTTGTATGTTATAAATGTATAGCATCGCTGAGAAGCAAAACTATTTTCAAAATGATATTAGACGCCAAATAGGTAGAAAATATGATGTCACTTAACTAAAATTACGTTTTACCGAAAGCGATCGCGGAAAACACTGCTATTGAAAAGTGGCCGAAACGCAGAAATAAAATGCAGCGCTTAAAACGGGTAAAAAGTAGTTTTAATTCTATGCACTAGTCGCGAAAACTTAAGACAATACTATATATACTTTAATATTATGATTTTGAAAAATAAAAAGGGATTAATAGAATATGCAGTCTGCAGTAGTATATAGTGGGCTCTTCAAATAATAAAACTGTTTGATATAATTTTTTAGAGGCTAATGAAACAAAATAAGTTGTATTTTAAGTAGTAATTTAAATTCATTCATAATAGGATTACAAGTATAAATACATAACCAACAAAGGAAGAGGACTTTGTAAGCTGGCAATAATTTATAGTTTTATAATACTTTAGAACATTTATTGATACATTAAAGATATGACTATTAAACACTGCAATTTTTTAACGTTGTTGTATGTTTTTATCGATGTCAATATATAATTGTGAAAAACTTTCGTTAAATTATAAACTGTCGATAGATTGCAAAAAAACTTGCAATTAGTGAATAAAATATATTATTATTTGCACACAGTAGTACACTTTTGGACTCGTTCGCTCTATCAAATGGCTTTATTGAGTAAAAACTGCATTAATAGCGAAGTTAATAATATCTGAATAAATTTTGTACATAGAAAGTTTGTGTTATACCATTGATAATCGTTTCTTTACACTGTCATGCAAAGTCAGTCTGTCATGAAAAGACAAGCGTAATTTGTGTGACAATTACGCACATTGGCCTTTTCTAATGACACCATGTGAAACGGAAATGACACTTTTACTTTTTAAAACTTTACGTGGGTATGGACTAGATTGCAAGTAATAGTGAAAGCGTTTGTTTTAAAATATTCATAATTTAATGTTTAGTTGCAACATAAGTTGTCAGTTTTGTAATCTTTTTTGTTAATTTTCATACTACAAAAGGTTTTTTCTCCTTTTGCTTATGTCTATATAACTATAGTACCTTTAGGTCGATTCTTCATCTAACACCAAGTAACATAAATAAATAAATACCAGTTTGTATTAGGATAAAAGAATTCTAATAAGGTTTTATAACACGTAAAATTGCAATAAACAGTTGATTCGTATACATGTGAGACATATTAGTTCTATAAATATTTTTTTTATACTTTTTTTTTTTTTTTTATTGCAGGAGATCAGCAGACAGGCAAATGGCCCACTTGATGGAAAGCGGTTACCATCGCCTATGGACATTTGCAACACCAAAGGTACTACAAATGCGCTGCTGCTCTCATATATCCATGGCTGGCGTGAATATGTTAACATGTTCAAAATGTCAATTTTACAGGGGCGCAATTTTAAAGTTTGACTAGTAATGATAAATCGTGTTATTTTATTATTACCAAAGGAAAAATCTTAAAAAGTTATGAATATTTCGGACTGTCATTTTTTTTCCTATTAAAACACAGGCGTAGGAAGCGTCTAAACGAATAAAAAAAAAGATGTATGTCGAGATATCAATGTATTCTCGCCAGCCACGGATCAAGGTATAGTAGCCCTTCAATTATTACAGTCGTTTAATAATTTTGGTTGTGTCATAAATACAATAATTTTAACCAGTCAAACAGAACTTTATTATGATTTGAAATATCTTTAACCTTACTGTAAAGCCGTGAACATATATTATTAATAAATAATCGTTATTAATTTAATTCACGGGCCATACACATAATTCGGAGAGAACCCGCTGAATAAGTTAAATATAATAGAATAAATTAAGTCCCGCATTACAGACTTTTGTAGAGATGACAAACATTCCTTAAATGTGGAGGACATTCCAAAAACTACTGAACAGATATTGTTCAAAACAAATTTCTTTGAAAATATTTTTTAACATCCAACACTCAATATTACGTTAAAATATTATGTATAAGTTATAATAGTGTAAGCATAAGTTTCTGTTCAAAAATATTCTTTTCCTTCGTGTTTATTTATATATATTGCATCCCCCTTCCGTACCGAGTTTCTATCCATCCAAACGTTGTCTGGAAGAAATCGCTCCCAGCGAGAAAACTGCCTGTGGTAATTATCATTACGATTGTATGTATCAATTTATTTTATAACATTGTGTTCAATAAATAAAAATTATTCTAATAAAACTACGTTTTAACGGTTTTAAGCGCGGTAATTTTATTTGATTTTGGTTTTTCCGACGTTGGCCGAAAGTGGCCGAAACGTCGGAAAAACCAAAATCAAATAAAATTACCGCGCTTAAAACCGTTAAAACGTAGTTTTATTATGTATACAAGTCGCGAAAACTTAAGAAAAAAAAAATTATTCTGTTCTAAATTCAAAGTTCGCGAGTTTTTATTCAAAATAAGTTCCACTGGAGAACACTTTTTAAAGGTCAAACATATAAGTCAAAATTTTAATCTTCATACTTCCTATTCTACTATCTGTCTATCTCCTTGATATTTTTATAATTTTCCACGTCATTGTTTAAAAGTTAGAGGGGAACACAATATGTTTGACTCTGAGAGCAAACAGGTCGCCACCTATTGACTTAATTAAAAAGTCATTACAAAACATCATGATTTTCAAGATGTGACTAACGAGAAACAAGACTGTGTACCTACTGAAAAACGAAATTCAACTCTTAGTTACATCAGTGGGAGCCACTCTTAATCTTTAATTTATCGCGATTTAACTGCATAACTTTATAGCTCTAAATGGACTATATCTTTACATCAAATTTCATCTATTTAGACTTAGTAGTTTTCGAGAAAAACAATTACGAATACACGGACTGATGGCCATTTGAAAAAAGCGATTACATGACGGTTCCGTTTGTGCTAAAATGAATAAGGAATCCCAAAAAAGAACCTAACCTTAATTTTAATATCAAATCAAAACAATTTTTTGTTTAATTAGGTTAATTACTTGAAATTAAGCATTAGAACCACTACTAATAAATTATTAATTATGCTGTAATCAGAAAATAAAACGAAAAATGGTTCTAAAGCCGACCTTTTTTCAAATTTTTATACAGTAACAGTAAATTACAAGGTGTATATAAATTATTAGATTTTGAACCATAAAGCATTCAATTGAGATATCTGTATATTTTTCGGTACATACATAAATGTATGCGTTATTCATTTAATTTGTTTATTGAAATGAATTTCGTAAGTGATCATTTTGGTATAAACCACGGTTATCTGTAGATAATAAAACAACAAGTGCTAGTAAGATTTTGCAGGGCATTTTCAGAATTTTACGTATAATGGGGAAAATATACGATTTACGCCCTAATTACGATAATAACTCCCCACAGGGAGGGTGTTTTACCGTCTGTGGAAGCACGGATCATTAAGCAAGGCTTATCCGCTGCAGACGAGTTCATACATTATCCTCGTTTTAATTTACAATTTATAGAAAGTTACTGTAGTAACTTTTTCGCGGAATGAAAGTTACGTGACAAAATAATTTTGAACTGAAAGATTGACGGGTACAATTAATATAAAAGTAAAATGTAATATTAGTGATATGACCTGGAAATTAATGCATAATCGAAAATCGTAAACCTAAATTGTAAATAAATTATGCATATTTTCTACATTTTAAGAATGAAAAAGACAACGAAAGGTTTTTTTAATAATAATAATAAATCGCTTTATTTTAATTGACTCGGTAATGTGTAACTTGCTGTGCGATTCCAATTTTAAATGATATTATCATCAGTAGTTCGCTTAACTACTGAAATTAATTTGATAGATGCCAAATGTGGCTTTATAGAACGGCTGAACAATAATTTATTGATGAACTTAAAGGTTTTGTACGTTCTTGTAAATTCGTAATTATTATTGTAGAGATTCGAAGAATAAATACAGTCGTAGTTTACTTACGTTTTTGTATTAATTTATATTTTCAAAAATGTGGTAACTGCGCAAGCGATATAGCGCACTCTATTTAAGTATGTCCTTAACATTAACAGGTCAGATTGTTTACTTAGATTTAGAATAATATGTTGTAACTGGACTGAACTTTAATTTGTAGGTTAGGCTATGGATATGGCAAACATCGAGTGATGTGGCAACCGGTACTATAGATAAAATATGTCTGGCACCTTGTGCATTTAGATAGAGATTCCAGTCACCCCAGACTTACGTGATTTTAGGAAAGATGAAATTTTTAGAATCGGTAGTTAAATATAATCTTAAAAAGGAATGGACACTCGCTAAGCTGAAAGTGGGGCCGTTTTTCAGGTAGTAGGAGTCAAAGGTGGAAAATAACCATGGGAAGATGTTTCGCCGTCAGATTTGTCTGGCTCATTGGAAAATATTTTAAAATATTATACTTGATAATATATATAAAATTCAGCCTTCCTAAAATGTCGTAAGTTCCTTTTTTTTTTAAGTGTCTGTCAAAAGTTATGGCCCACAGGAAGTGTCTGACAACTGTATATCTTCGTTTATAACAATATCATATATGACATATGTAAAAACTAGCCTTGCTACTTTGGCGTTCGTTAGAATAGTTATTTTCTACCTTTGATACCTGCTACCCGAAAAACGGCCCCGCTTTCAGCTTAGCGAGTATCTAATCGTTTCTAAGTTTATGTTGAATTATCGATATTGAAAATTTCATCTTTCCTAAAATCACGTAAGTCTGGGGTGACTGAGATCTCAATCTAATTGTTTTTTTCAGTAACGCTACAATGACAGGAAAAGGAACAAAATCCATACAGCTTAACCACATATGACATGTATATATAATAAGTGCTCTATTCAGGTATATTTATTTTTTAGGTACTTATCTTTAGTTTTGTTTTTTCTTGTTTTAATTTTGCTATTGCTGTTTTCTCTTCTATTTTTTTTTTGTTATTATTCCTTTCATGTCTAAGTTGATTATAATTTAATTTAATTTGATTTACCGTGGGTCATGATTTTTGTGATTAAGGAGGTGGGCACTAAAATTCAGTGCTGTGTCAGACTATGTTTCGGCACAGCAAAAACTGAGTGCCAACTTCATTTCGAAAATTACGACACACATTTTCATTGCTATTGTTCTTACTGTAAATTATTGCTAAGTGTCGTATTTTTAGAAATAAACATTTTCCTTCTTTTTCTTTCTAACATATAATTTATCATCTTGTATTTATTACTTACTTGTTACATACGTTATATATACATACATTACTTGTTATAATTCTTTTCTTTCTGTCCCTAAAACTCGTCGCGAGAAGATGTCGCTGTATCTCCAACCAATACGATACAAAAAAAAATAATGGGGGCCGCCCTGTGAAGTGTGTGAGCGAAGCTAGTATTTAATTAAAAACGATATCCATCTATTATACTTCAGGTGCCTAGTGGACGTACTTGTCGATGAGGATTTAAGTAAGTCCATAATTATTTATCAGTATTTCCAGAACATCACAGAACGGCTTCACTTCAGTGAAGAAAATTAAGTTATTGCCTTGAATCAACTAGATAGAATAGATGCTATTCTATCTATTCTATTATCTAGTGGCTTCATGTGTACGGATCATCCAGGTTTTTTACCTTTGGATTCCGCATACCCAACCTGTCTTCAAAATTAAATTTAGGCGTTAATTGACAGCGTATTCCTTAAAAGCGAATCAATTTATCAAGCTAACCGCGCGATTACAAGAATTTCAAGGCGTTCTTCGGTCAGTCACAGTCTAGTTGTCGGTAAAACTGCGTTTCCACTTTGATTGCACATTATACGGATAATTGAACGTTTTTTTTTCATAACTGCGGTATGATATTTACGTAACGTAATTTTCGGCTGGTTCACTTTGTTCGTTTTTGTGTTGTTTTCATAACTCGTTATCTTGTGTGGTCTGTGATTGATATAGTTATTATGTAGTTGGTACGGTGAAAAGTTTGTGATTATACATGTGAAGTGAAAACCGGTGTTGTTTAATAGCTTCTGCCAGTGGTTTTTTTTAGCTGGAGTACAACAGACAGGCAGACAAGCGGTTATCGTTGCCTATGGACGTTTGCAACACCAGATATGTCACCAACGCGCTGCAGGCCTCGAAGAAATTTTATGACACCCTTTTTAAAGAACCCCATATTTTAGCACTGCGGGAAAACTATGATTAGGAGTTCATTCGAAATTCCCACGGTTTGCAAGAGACACGTTCTAGAGGACCGTTGTATACAAGAGCGAAGCGGCTCAAGGAAGTGGAGATGAACGCCCAGCCGATGGCGTGCGGTGGGGTGGTAAAAAAAGACAAAGGCACCACCCTGAACAGTTCCTCGGAACACTCCCCATTGTACAGTCGGAAGAATACGCAAAGAGACGCGAAGTCTCTCTTGAAGGCCAAGCGTATCTAAACAGCCTGTGCGTATGGGATCGTCGACAATGCGAACGGCTGGACGTTGAATACTGTTCAGGGGATTAAGCTGATAAAAATTAACGTTCTTATTTTTATTGAGTTAGAATAAATTTGTAGGCTTATTTAAGATTCTTCAAGAAGACTACAAACTTACTCTAACTCGATACGAACAAGACCGTAAATATATAATACCCCGAACTCACTTGTGAAATGGAAAAAATGGAATTACAGCCGCCATTTTAAAATTTCATACAAATTACGACTGCCACTACTAGGAAAGGTCTTATTCGTTAACGGAGTTAACTATAACTATATAAAAAAGACGTATTTGGACACATTCAATAACTATAATATTATCCTAGATGGAGCCCGCGCATTATAATATAACTGTTTTGCATTCCAACAAAACAGGTATTATGTGTTGAATAAGACACACAGTGTTGCTAGAAGAAAGCATAGTAAATATTTGCCTCTTTACACTATCTATGGTCTAAGACTTACCGATTTGTCCTTGGTTTTATACCTTTCTCTTTCACTCACCAGCATGACATCTCTTTCCTTGATATGATAGATGTCAGATAGCTGTCAATTCATATAGTCTTCCACACACCAGCAAGAAACTTGCTGCAACACTGTGTGTCTTATTCAACACATAATACCTGTTTTGTTGGAATGCAAAACAGTTATATTATGTGCCTCTCTAAGACACACAGTGTTGCTAGAAGACCTGTTTGGTATCTGCTGGTGAAAAACACAAGTAATACAACGCATATGATGATTAGAAATTTAAAAAACTTCTCAAAGTAAATCAGTTTTATTTTAAGTATTTTAATCAATCTGAACATTAAATAAACAAATTAATAAGAACTTCTTAATTAAACAAAACATATTCATAAGTATTTTAATCAGTCTGAACATTAAATAAACAAATTAATAAGAACTTCTTAATTAAACAAAACATATTCATTGACCTTCTTATGTCCATAATTTTTAATAATTCTTTATTCTGATAAAATTTAAAATAAAATTAAAATACAATAAAAATTAAATAAAATCTTGATGAGATCAAGGATTTCTGATAAGGAAATTTGAACAATCTCTCTTTTTCTCTTCATCTATATCCTTAGAATAAGTAGCATAGAGAGAAAAAATAATAATAATAATTAAAAAAGAAAAAAATTAAAACTTAAATATCTTTGAAGTTGTTATATAATAAATCTTTACTAGATCTGATCTCTCTGACTGGACGACAATAAAATCTTCTGAATGTCTCCATGCTTTTCCAGTTTCCTCTATCTAATATTGCTTGTACTGGTCTATCTTCCAACCAGCTTCTTGAAGCGACCGCTGATCTAATACTACCAGGTGTAGCCTCAATCTTGGCTTCTTTAAAAATACTACGTATCCAACCCGCAATCATTGTTCTGGAGGCTGGCTTTACCTTTCCAGATAATGAAATAAACAAACTTGTGACCTCTCTATCTAGGCTCCTTCGCCTTTCAGATTCTTTCATAAGCTCTCTAATATGTTTGACGGGGCATACACGATAATCTGGGTGCTTTCGTAACATCCAGCCCGATTGTCTGTGAGTCACTGAATCTGTTTTTGAACCGAATATGGGCCACAAGCTAATTGTATCCTGATTGTCTATTAGACTTTCAGGGCTGCTATCTAATAAGGTGAGATCATGTATTCTCCTGCCTGAGGCTAGCAGTAGTATTACAGCTGTTCGCCTACTGATATCAAATAGTGATCCAGAATTCTCAGTCTCCTTTATCCAGTTAAACAGAATATTAGTATCCCATACAGGTAGTCTTCTTATGTCTGGCCTAGTAACTGAAATTGCTTTCAGTACTTGATGAATAAAGAAATTTTTTGAGAGATCTATTTTAGATGTAGCGCAGTATGTAGACACAGCTGATTTATGTAATAATATAGTTCTGTATGCTAATTTATCTTGCAAAAATAATTTTGCCAAAAATCTAGCGACCTGTTCACCTTCAGGCCCTCTAGGGTTTACTCCGTTATTCTTGCACCAAATTAACCAACGTCTAATTGGAGCTTTATATGTTACTAAAGTAGATGATCTCCAACTCTTTTTTAATAAGTTTTGTTCCTCTGTTGTCCAATGAGAGATCTGATCGGCCCACCCATAATCTTCCAGGCAAAAAGAGCCAATTTGTCCACCTGTGGCGGGCAGCTGTTTGTTGTCAAATCTACTAAGACTTTCCCTAGGTTCTGAATCGGAATTGGGTCTGATATGGTTCTCGCTTTCAGATCGGGTATCCAAAAGCATCTGGTCCACTCTGGTGCTATTAGGATGAATATTCCCCTGGCACTGTTCAAGTGTGCTAGTACTCTTGGTATTAGGTTGGGTGGAGGAAATATCCAACCCAGCTGAAAATCCCATTTTTGACTGAAGGCGTCGCAGAAAACAGCATAACCATCTCTGGAGTCTAAGGTTACGTATTTTGGTACAACTGCGGATCTTCTGGTTGCGAACAAGTCTACGTCTGACACGCCCCACCTTCTGAATATCTCTTCCGTGGCTTGTGGAAGAAGATGCCACTCTGGAATCTTGCGGCCTCTTGAAAGACGGTCTGCAATTCCGTTTAGCCTCCCTGGGAGGTAGGTGGCTGAGAGGGTTATGTTGTATAGCTCTGTAAGTTTCAGCAACCTGGCAGTCAACTTTAACAGGGCAAGGGATTGTGTCCCTCCTTCGTTTCTGAGATATGCTACCAGAGTCCTGTTGTCGGACTGTATCAGAATGTGTGCATCTTTTAAAGTCATCCGATGACTGTTTATTGCTGCAAACACAGCATACATCTCCTTCAAGTTTGAATGCCAAGGTCTTTGATAAGGGGCCCACTCTCCTGATAGGCAAGTATCGTTTAGTTGAGCTCCCCAGCCTGCATCTGCTGCATCTGTTGTCAAATAGTGAGTAATGTTCTTTTTGATTATTGGTGTTGAGTTCTGATCGAGTTTCATCAACCACCACCTCAGATCTCGTTGAACTAGTAGGGATAGACATCTTCTCTTTCTTGGATTGTTCTTTTTGAAGGATTTTAGGTATCTTTGCATCTGGCGACAGTGAAGTCGACCTCTTTGAATTGCATAATTGGCAAAATTGAGTAAGCCTAGTAAAATTGGAATTTCCTTTAAAGAGCTGTCTCCCTTGTTCAACGTCTTTGAAATCAAACTTCTGATCTTTTCTATTTTTTTGTAAGGCAATTTCAAAATGTTTTGTTTGGTGTCCCAAATAAGACCTAGATATTCTACAGTCTGTGATGGCTCTAAGACTGATTTCCTGTAATTTACATGCCATCCCAGAATTTCTAATATTCTCAGCGTCTCTGTAACCTGAGAAATAAGGACAGTTCTGTCCTGATTGGCTACAAGAAAATCGTCTAAATACACTATTACACGCAAACCCTGTCTTCTTAGGATTTCTGCAATCCAATTTGTTATGGTGGCAAAAATTTTTGGGGCTGATGATAGACCAAAAGGAAGAGCAGTTAATTGGAGAATCTCTCCATTGTAAACCACTCGGAGGAATCGTCGATGAGATTCCGCTATTGGCAAGTGGAAATATGCCTGATGAATATCTATTTTCACTAGCCAATCGTCTCTCTGTAGAAACTCTGCTACATCTGTTTGTGATATAAGATGGAAATGCTTTATTGTGACATATGAATTGAGACCTCGTAGGTCGAAGATTGGTCGGAAACCACCATCCGACTTTTTTATTAAAAACATCCGACACAAAAAACTTGGGTCTAATATTGATGGAGTCTCTAGTATCTTTGTTAATTTTAATTGGTAAATTGTGTCTGTCATGTTCCTTGTTATATTGGTAACATATTTCCTTAATATTTGATTGTTTGGATATTGTAAAGGGGGTCTCTCTGTGAATGGAATGCGACAACCTGTGATCAGTTTTAAAATATAGTTGTTGGCTCCTAGTTGTTTCCATTGCTGAGTATAATTCTGTAGGCAACCCCCCCTGAAGGTCCTGACCGTGCAGTCAAGACTGTTTATTGTTGACAGATGTGCTACTGGAGGCATGATTTTTACGAAAGGGCTGTTGGTTACTAGTCTTTGAACTCTGTCTCCCCTGTGGCTTAAATCGTCTGTTTTGGGACTTGTATTCCCGTCCCTGTGATTTAAAAGGTTGTTTATTTTGGAACTTAGACACATTAACTCTCTTCTCCTTAATATAATTGGGTGTGTTTAACCACACTTGAGAGCCACCCAATGATGCTATAATAGGTTGCAAAGCCTCACGGCTAAAAAGATACTCCGGACTTGGTGGGACATTCCTAAGAGTATTTTTTAAATTTGGATTTGTAATTTCCTTTAAAATACGTTCTCGTCTAATGTCAATGCATTCTGCCCTCTTTCCACAAATAATCTGCATTGCAGTTTCCGACTTTTTGAATGATGTGGAACCTGGTCCAAAATTTTGATTGATCTTTTCAAATAGTGAGCTAACATTTACATGTTTAGGGTTTGATGAAGCCCAGTCAAGAATTTCCTGTAACCCTTTTTTTAGTAATTGTCGCTGTTCTAAAACATTATGAGACAATCCTGCCAGTAACTGCTCTGTAGAAGCTAAGTAGTCTTTGGTTTTATTGAAATGACATAATTCTTCATTAAGTTTGAGACCTGTAAAACCAGGATTGGCAAGGCAAGTTTGTAATGCCTTTTTGTAATGAACACTTTTCCATGCAGGTGTACAAAATTTTTGAAGTTGAGCTAATTCTTGTAACAACTCCTGGCTTGCTTGTGGAACAACTGATCTCTCATCAAACTCTGTGTCTAACTCCCCTAGCGAGAATTTGCAATGTGAAGATGACATTGGCATATTTAAAAAGGGGAGAGAATTAGGAATATCATTATGCTTGCAAGCAGTTTGATTAATCTCGCTGTCTAATTGTGGCACTTGTGCCTGTGTTATGTATTGAGTTAAAAAACTTACCTGTTGCATCAGACAATCGACACGTGGGTCCGAACCGGTTAGAACCGGTTTATATCTACGCCTCTTATTCGGCGGCGGTGAAGCAAAGCCCTCCTCAACCTCTGAGGATGAGGAAGACGATGATGACTTATTGGATCTAGAATCCTTCGAGTGCTGATCTTTATCTAAAGCATCAGCTTTCGAACTTTGCTCGCCTTCTTCAACACTTTGACGCGCGTCATCTTTTGCACTCATTTTACTACTTTTAGTGACGAGTAATATGTTTCACAATGAAAAAACGATGTTTTAGGCACTGTGTTAATTCAACACACTAAAAATTTCTTTAGAATTTCCTTAGTTTTTGCACTTTAAATAATTTTATAAAGTTTTGCGATACTTTAGTGGCAAAAATTTACAACGCATATGAATTGACAGCTATCTGACATCTATCATATCAAGGAAAGAGATGTCATGCTGGTGAGTGAAAGAGAAAGGTATAAAACCAAGGACAAATGGGTAAGTCTTAGACCATAGATAGTGTAAAGAGGCAAATATTTACTATGCTTTCTTCTAGCAACACTGTGTGTCTTAGAGAGGCACATAATATATGATTATCTTACATTAATGTGATATATTCAAATGTCCTTGATGATTGTTATTTCACAGTTAAGTTGGGAGCACTATTCTGAAAATATTATAAAGTTAGACATAAAATAAAAACGAGGTTTTATAGATTATTGAGTGCGATTTTTATGTTAATCTAGCGTTTCGGTGGCCATAATTATAAAATGATTTGGATGTTGTCAATGAATAATGTCAAAGATTTCTTTTGTCTACTCTCATCTTATTTTATTTCATTTATGGTTTGCCTTATGAGACCTCGAACTAGTTCAGTGCTATCTAACAATGTATTATGGATTGGAGACAACATGTGACATATGTATGTATAAATAAATATATGTAACACTCGTAATTACCTAAGGAAACGGCATAATTCAATAGACCTTACGATATATAATAGGTGTTTTTTTTAAAGTTTTATAAAATTCCGAGGTTAACAGCACGTTGGTAGCACCTCTGATTACGAAAATCAAGTTTAAAATAACAACTTTCCATCAGGTAGACTGCCTGCTGTCAGGTGGACTGTCTAGTAATGAAAAAACTGAATATGAGTGAATAAAATTTAAAAGATAACTTTATTGTTATTTAGGATACACGGCTTAGCTCGCAAAAGTTTATTACGTACACATTTATTTGTTTTCTTTAATAAAAGTATGCTATGTTCTTTTCCGTTATTGAATTCTTACAACATCTTACAAAAGTTATTATCATACGTTCATCTTTACATGTATATATGTACTTTGTATATAAACACACACATACACACACACACGCGCGCGCATACACACACATATACATATACACAGTAACTTTAGGATAATTGTCTCATTACTGAGGGCACGAAGACGTAACAAAAAACATAAATAAAGTTACTTTTACGTCTAATATACATAAACATGACATGACATGACCCTAAGATTGTAATCCTGTAAGTCCACAATAATAATAATAATAACTTAATAAAAAACGCGATTAAACAGCTCATCATCATAATAAGATCTAACGCAATAGAAACTTGAAGAAATGTTGTATAAGCTTGTGTTAAACGTTTAAGAATTGCAGTCCATTTGGCTAACAATGTATGTTAATAGAATTAATACCTCATTTATATGCAAATGAATTGTACTTTTAAACAGTCTTTTGGATTTAAATCGTAAGTAATTGGCAACAGTTTGGTAACGACCTGCTGGAAAAGACAATTGTATTTTTATGGGAAATATTCAGGATTATTTTTTTCATTTTGCTTTCTCGTTCGAATTTGAAACTACACAGAATGAAAAAAGGTGAAAAGAATCTTAAAGTCGAATTTATTAAAAATTAAATAAACTTGAAGCGTTCATTTTATAAATTTAAATGTTATATATAATGTTACATGTGTAATGTCTTAATGTCAAAGAAGCAAGTGAGGTGTGTAAGAATAAGCCTGAATGGCGCTCTGTTGTTCGTGCCTACCCCGCAAGGGAACTGGCGTGAAGTTATGTATGCATGTATGTAAATGTCTTAGCTGAAAATCCAACCTATTGATTTTGAATGAAAAACATATTCTGTATAGTATGGTAATACTGTTACTAACGATCAAATAATAGGAAATTAGAACTTCAGATTGAGTCCTAAGGGCATGATTGAATATAACCCTCCTTTAAAATGCTAACTCCTTATTCATAATAGTTATGCAAGGTTTCCAGACTCCCTGAAAAAAGTATTTTTCATAATCATATTTAGAATGGGATTATGAAAGCACTATTCAATTTTTTTTCTAACGAGTCTATAAAACTATAACTATTATGAACTAGAGGGCTGCGTTGAGAGTCAATCAAAGTCGAGTGTCGAGAGACAAACTCTGGTAAGTAGACCTATTTTACATACATAAAAACTTAATTAGGTTTTTGTATATCGTGAACGGAGCCGCAGGTAAAAGCTATTATATATAGTAGTAGTAGTTGTAAAAAAGTAGTATATACCTTCCTTGAAAAAATATTTAGCCGATGGTGAAAACCTCTTAAAAATTCGCTACGTGGTTTAGGATAGCGGATATACAGATAAGACAGACGTGAAAAGCGACATTGTTTTATACTATGTAAAGATTATTCCATTTATCAAAATTAATACCACAAGGGGATCTTGTTTTTCTTATTGAAAGTAAAAAGTAGTACAATATATCCGACTCTCCTCTACATACAGAAGGGAATTTCTAGCATGTTGCTATTAATGTTGTTTACGAAAGTAATCCGATATGTTCTCCAGATATGACATGTGAGGAACACATCGATTTGTCCGCAGTCGAGGCAGTTCCCGCGGGAAATTAAGGTCTGAGATACACTCGGTGACCACGTATGCTTCTTATATGAGTATCTACCGTCATTCATACACGCATCCTATTTCCAATTATTGTTTGACTTGACATTTCGTTTATATATTTCTTAAATTAATATGATTGTTTTTATTTTATTTCCGCACTTTTACAGTATTAATTAAGTATATGAAAAGAGATTTGGTTACAGTTAAATGTAGGACTGTTCCACTGTTGTCATTCGCGAAACTCATTTTAAATATACAAATTACTAAGTTTACTTCAGTGCCAAAATATATTATGTTACAGATACTTAAGCGTTGACTTGAGTGATAAAAATTCAAAGAAGAATTCCACTTTTAAAAAACCGGTGATTTTGGTTAAAGGAAATGCTTGAGATTCTTAT
Organism: Dendrolimus kikuchii; assembly: GCA_019925095.2. Taxonomy (NCBI): domain Eukaryota; kingdom Metazoa; phylum Arthropoda; class Insecta; order Lepidoptera; family Lasiocampidae; genus Dendrolimus; species Dendrolimus kikuchii. Next base: position 18,193,572 of record CM034394.1, read on the forward strand.
TCAAAATAGGATGCGATAATATTGCGATACTAAGGATATAACTTGCATAATTTTAATTAATAAGAATAATTCAATAATTTCATATTTTTTAAATCGAAACCAAAAGCCGTGTTTTTACATAGAAGTGTGTTTACATAACTCTTTATTTAATTTTACCATTTCCGAGTAAAGACGAAGTGAAAAACATTCTTAACCTCGTAATAGACATAAGTCCGTATTATATACCTACCCTTATTCGAAATAAGCATAATAGTTTCTCTTCTTTTTTTTCACCTTCTCCCAATTATTTGGGTTCAGCACAATATGTATTTTCCTTCCATACTCCTCTGTTCTGACATTCGTCCCCTGTCACACCACAAAGCATCATATCATCCTTCACACAACACACACATACACACATATATTTAATGTCTAGCTCTATGCGCATGTCGTCGATAATTTCATAATATTATAATGCTGAAAAAATTCCCACAAGAATTTCAATAAAGATGTCGAAATTATTCTAACAATGTTTGTAAAATGCATGTAGCGTGTATCTAGATTAGGTTATTGCGAAAATTTTGACGAATTCAGTACTTAGTTTCCTAAATTTAATAGGCCATAGTTCTGTTCAATATCTTTTTCGTAGTAATTATAAATTATGCAATGACATGTTGGAATACAGATAACGTAGATTATAGAGCTTTAAAAATCTTTGCTATGTTACGAAATAATATTTCATAAATCTTCTATCTTTGGGCGCGGCACTACTTAGAGGAATAGACGATAAACTTACCATGCTTGTCCAAGGTGGTTTGAGAAGTTTCACACAGCGAAAACGTAGATGCGCTAGTTGCATTCACTTTTAGTACTAAGATTAAGTAAAAACAACACACATTCTTTAATGAATTATTTCCATGTCATTGTAATGAATCGAGTATACCTTATCTAATAAGATAATACGATGTGCCATTCTTTGCACATAATTAATTAATATTGGAAATATATTAAAGAAATTAAATTATAATTTAACTAAATCACAATCAATTAACTATCAATTAAAATAAAGGAATACAAATCTACGTAAAAACTAAAGATTACCTAAGAAATAAACAATAATCATACATTAATTATTTAAAATTAACAAAAAATTGTCCGTTTATATTCGAGTTTTAGCTATATTATTATAAATGTATTATATTTACTTCGTATTTAATGCTAGTCTAAAAGTATAATATTATTACTATCGACAAAGACCAATTCACATCTGCAGTTTATTACCTTTCGGCATTTGGACTTCTTTTGTTTACTTTGTGTGTAAAATTTGTAATTAGAAAAACAGCCCATTGTGTATTGTAATCTTTATGGTAGTCATTAGCCAGGTGTGATTCTAGGAATTTCGGCCCACGCGGCCGAGCAGACATATTGCGTTTGTACAGTATAAAGCAATACCCCAATCGAGAGATGATGCAGTCAAGCGATAACCACAAGCGAAGCAAGACGTGTGTACATTCGGTAATCTATTTAGTGACGGACTTTGCGCGTGTTATTGAATCGTGCATTACGTTTGCACTGGTTATGTTCAGTTATATTTGTACCTATGTTGTACGTGTTTGTATAATTCTAATAAATTCTATAGTAATTCTAACTGCACTTTAATTCGAGTCCTGTAACTCGTAACAATATTAAGAATCATAATTTTGTCTATTCTAATATTTCATACTTGAAAACCTACAATAATCAAGTGTAATGATCTCGAAATTTTTGTTATTCAAGTTCATTCTAAATGAATGTTTTTTTAAAATATAGCCATTGACTCTTCAAATGTCAAAGAACGTTAAACTATTGTAAATCACGAATACAATTATATATTTTTATATTATTTGCGTTTTTCAAACTAACTTTTCCCTATAGAAAAAACTTAAGTTTAGAGGGATTATGCTTTTTTAACAAAACCGTTTATAACTAGGTATATAGCTATTAACCTCAAATCAACATTCAATGATCTAGATTATATGAGGATGCCATCATCACTGACATTTCAATTTATTCAAAGAACGCATTGAGGTCAAAATATAAACTCGTGGTCTACATTTAATTATGTTTATGTCATTTTAATCATTGGCAACTTAACTTTTAATTTATATTTTTCAATCTATTTATATTTCAAATTAACTATAAGTATATGTAGACATCCTAAAATATAAATAGCAGTTAATATTTATTTATAGGAGATGTCATGAAACTATAGTTGTAGTAATTATTCATGTAATGTATCTATACATACATATATATATATATATATATATATATATATATATATATATATATATATATATATATATATATATATATATATATATATATATATATATATATATATAAATGAATCGCAAAATGTGTTGGTAAGCGTATAACTCAACAACGCCTGGACCAATTTGGCCAATTCTTTTTTTTTAATGTTCGTTGAAGTCCAAGGACGGTTTTTATGGCGATAAAATTCGAATAATTGCCGGAAAAACCCTAAAAACAGCCCTTTTCTTTTTCCCATACAAACGTTATCAAACTAAAATGTAGAGTCAATTTGAACTTTATTGCTATTCAATAAAGTTGCACAAAGTTCAAATTCAATCATATCTATCAAAACAGTGTGTGTGCGCGTTGGAGGATCTAATGTCGCGTGCCGAAACTAAAACAAAAGAAATAATATCGCGAAGCCGGCCACATTGAAAATCAGCACTAATGATCTATAGCTCTTACATTTTGTGACTATTCAATTTGGTCGGCTTTGCGATATTATTTCTTTTGTTTTAGTTTCGGCACGCGACATAAAATACATCAGTTTTCACATCATTACATCAGTCAAACACAAACCGCGTTACCAAAAGTGTTTTAGCGACACTTTTATTATTTTGAAACCCAATGTAATTATTTGATGATAGATATTAGTTACAACTAATTAAGGTAGGAACAAAAAACTGCCACATTCCAAATCTTTTTGACAGAACGAAATCTGTCGGGTCTGCTAGTAATACTATAATTTAATAAATTATATGAAACTATAAGTATATAAGTAATATGTACAGTTGTATTTTTATGAAAGCTCTGTTCCCGCAAACATTCATTGTTTAAAGATGGCGTCACGTGAGACACCGACCGTTTACGAAAATCAGCGATGGTGACAAAAATATACAAACGGCTAGTGTTTGTTGGAAACGATTATCCGATCACAATTTGTGTACCTGTAAAGCTTAAAGTGAAGTGTAAAGTTGATGACTGAAATTGTGTTTAGAGGCTGAAAGTGAAATAAAACTGTTAATATCGTACTATGTATTTTTTTAAATTCGGCGTCTCACCTATAATAAAAATGCCTACTTAAAATATCAAATAATCATGAAATTTCATTTATATAACGCAGGTTTTTATAAAGGAAAAACTCGCTCAGCGTGACTTTCTACTCGATAATGAAGGTTCCGTAGAAGTGACTGATGTTTTTAATTATATCATACAGGACTCTAAAAATCGAAAAGACAAAGATTAATCGTACCTCCAAAACTACTCAATGAAACTTATTAAAATTTATTTGCGTTGAAGTTCTACCAACTTTTTTGATAACACTGGAGGAGTACATTTATGCATTCCTTCGGACCGCGGGGGAGGTTTTAGATCGAGGTGTGTGTGGGGTGACGTTTCTTTTTTAAAATTTATTTTCAATAAAAAAGTTACAAGATTTTACAAACAATTACATTGCGAAACTGCTGCGCAGTTTGTCAGCAGGGTTCTCGTCGATCACATGGAATTATAACTTATAACTTCTGTTTTATATACTGAAGTACACTTTTTTTAAATATAAATTGTAATATAAATTAATTGAAAGTATTGGATTAACCAATTTTTGTATTAAGTCTTGCTTTAATTACCACCATTATCTAAAGTACATATACACCAAATCTCTTGTAAATTCGTTTAAAACGTTTCCATTGATTCCTTGATGACAGTACCATATCTCACTACCAGTGGCCGGCTGTGGATAAATCTTTACTAAACAAGTTGTGAGGTATCATGTGCCAGACTAAGCCCAATAACGTTCCACCGTTCTAGCCGCAACTCCTTCAACCACCTTCAAGAATACCTTAAAGTTCCTATCAAGAAACTTAAATGAAAATTAAAACACGAGTAAAGAGTTATCAATGTCAATTTTGATGCTCGACTTCAAAGTCTTGAGCATCGCTGCATATCTACCGGCTGTCTATCGGATACACTTTCGAAAATGTGCTATGGAACTACACAACTTAGTTCCTCAATCCTTTTTCTATCATCGTACAACCAGATCCACCGATTTGCCCCATAGGTACTTGTTGAACATACCATTGGTTGGAACGAACCGTTTTGCCTTCACCTTTTTTTTGAGTCTGTGTTCCCCGATTCATATAAAGCAGTGGACTTCACGAGTGAATAGGTAGTGTGCTCAATCCTAGACCACATCGTCGCTATACCATGATAAAAAAATATTCATAATTTAAACAAACATATTTCGTTTAATTAAATTCATAATCCAATCCGAACAATGTTCGTCTTTTATTAAATTGACTTAATCCGAAGTGCGCTTAAATGGTTGAACACGTGTCGTTCTTAGTTGAAATCCGTTATCGGTACGACTGGAAAAGGATTTAATTTCCTGTCGGTGAAATGAAAATCGATTAGTTCGATTTCCGCCGTCCGCTAGTGCCCGCCCGACTCGATAGTTTCGACGTGCCCCGTGCCAAATTAAATAAGACGTGAGTTAATTTAAGTGGGACTAGTAGCTTGCAACACTAATGCTATATACCATATATTACCATATTATGTAAGACGGTAAAGTCCAGATATTTTTTTGATTGAGTCGCCCAGCGCAGGAGTAGTTTCATCCACAAAACAATAATAAAGTTAATTAGGGATTTTCTTCTTTATATTATTATACTAGATATTGGAATTCATACTGTCTTAAATTTGGTTTCGTTTGATTTATTTTTAATAGATGTCACATTAATAGATGATCCTAATTTAGTACTTTGTGGTTTAAAAGATCTACATATAAAGAATAAAAAACACATGTTTATCTCTGTTACTGTGAAGTAGTGGATTAGGTCACTCATCCGCTGAGCAACTTAATTATACACTGTGAATAGTCCGTTTTTGGGTTTCGTTGCTAAATGGAAATAATTCGGCATGTGTGTGTCAGATCTTGCACGCGGAAGGGTTTCGTAGAAATATGAAATTTTTACTGTTTTCGCCACTTAGCTACGGAACCTCAATAAACTTTGTAATCGAAAGTTAGTTATACTTACCTCAAAAACAATCAACGGATCTTGTTCAACTCAATTTTGCTCATTACATACACCTTGAATTTTTATAGAGTATTTAACTTCATATTTCAAGATTGATTTACAATTGGATATTATTGAAAGGTTCTTTATAATTTAATAACATAATAATATTATGTTCTTCAAACTATATTTAAAACAAATACCGTTTCACACCTATATATATGCTTTTGGCCACACCGGGCTTCTTTTATACTTACATAAGTATTAAATACCGTCAGAAAAAAAGAATTTCGTTTAAAATAATGTGTAGTATTTGGATCGTACCGTATACAGTTTTTTAAAACAATGCTTGTTCCATCACAATGTAGTGCACCGATGCGTGAGTACAAGTAATTTGTTTACACAAAATATTAAGCATTAATATAATTAATACTAATGTTGACTTACCAAAGTCGCGTGTAGGTACCGCCTTTGTTCTGAAACAACAACGAAATGTTAATTAAAATATTGCTTAGTTTAAAAAGTTGTCGGTCATGTTAGAAGGTACTTTGTTTTCAATAAAGTTACTTTGTTATTATTATTTAATGGTTGTTGTACGTAGGTAATTAATAATATACCTATTTTGAGACGCGATGTTTAATAGCTTTTAGACGATTATTTATTGTACAACAAATCATAGACAAAGAAACTAAGATAATAAAATGCGCGGCTTTATCGTTAAAAAACGTTAGACAACCTTTAAGGGTGGTATGAATGTTCAGTCGCACATACATCGCAACTTGATATATAAGTGACTGAGTATACCAAACTTTCCTATTCCAATCCCTCTATCCCATTCTAGACGCTATCAACGCGTTGGATTCGCCACTGGTGTCCCAAACGTCTATAGGCGACTAACTAACTAACTGCGATGGCTCAGCGACCCAAAATTTGTTTTGACATCCGAAACGAGAACACGCCATCTGTTTCTGTCCTGTGCAAATTCTTGCCAGCTATGGGCTTGAAGCTCAAATAGGTCAGCCTCCACTTTGTTCCTTCACCAGTACTTGGGGCGAAATAGGCCCTCTACACGATTCGATCCTCTTCCATCCGTTCCCGTGACCAAGCCAACGGAAGCGGTGAGATTTTATCTCTCCTATTATGTTAGGCTCGGCCACGACATTTTCAATTTCGACGTTGGTCTGGACCCTCCAGCTACCATCGTCTCTCTTTGTTGGGCTGAAAATCTTACGGAAAACCATTCTTTCGGCCACTAACAGCTGGTTTTCTTGCTTTAGGGTAAGCTAATTTTGGTGTACCTGCTTAGAAGCCTGGACACCATCACCTTATGCAATGCTGCGTAGCACCTCAAGGCTTTTTGAATACGTCCGTGTATTTCATCCTCTCGGGTGTTCGTATCGGTAACTGTGCAGCTCAGATATTTAATTTTGGCTACCCCCTTACTGAGCATCTCCAACATGAAGTCCTCGAGTGTAATGTGAATATTCCTTTACCGTTTCATGTGAAGATACTCGGTTTTATCGTGGTTGATTTTGAGTCCAACCTTCTTTGCGTCTTTCTCCAGAATCCTAGCTGCTTTTGCAACTTTTTCACGGCTTTCTCCTAACAGCGCTAGAATATCCGCGTACCCTATCACCTTATGCTTTCCTTTCAATTTTAATCCATTCTATAGGCGGCAGTAACCGCTTTCTATTGCGTACGCCGTTTGCCTGTTTGCCAGCTTCACAATAAAAACTGTTATTTATATACTTTAGAAGCGACCGTTTCAATCTACATCCAATAAGGAAGCATAAGGACACTCAATGCAACAAGAAGGAAACAATCATCATATTACAATGTACACGAGTTATCATCCAACAGTTATATCAAAATTGCGCCCTATTAAACTGGATAGCATATCCAATCGCACTTATGTTGCTGTCTACTTGACTGGCAGGCCCTCAAGGCATCATTGACTTATCATGGCAGTAGTCACTTGTACAATCTAAACGTCGCCATCAGTGTTTCGTTGTTATTGTTTAAAATAAGTTTACAACTTGTTTTCATTATAAACATATCAAAGGCTGTGTTAAAATTAGACATATTAAGCTTAACGGTTGTGTATAATGTACACATATTTGTATAAACGGACTGTATCATTACCGGCAAGATATTAGTGCTGTCCTATGTATCTTAAAATACTGTCGTAGCACTCTGGTGGTCTAAGAAACCGTACTTATTTCACCGGGTGTTCCATACATTCTTAGTGTTTATAACAGGGCAGTAAGGTAGGCACCAAACTTTTCATTCTAGTTAAAAGAACTAAAGCTACCAGGGGCATAAATAAGCCATTGCCCTATAATCCTAGAGTATGTGATATGCTGGGATGTATACTGCATAATTAGGCAGTCGCCGCGACTCCTACATTAGTACTATATATTGCTGGGCAATGGAACGTCTGTGATCCACTTTGATAAAAAATTTTTTTCGAGCCCGTGTAGGAGTTGCAGCCTTAATGTAGTTGACGGTTGTTGTTCTACTACGAGGGGTATACACCCCCGCTGACGAAGTGGATGTGTTCTGATTCCCGGGGCACATTCAGGCACTTTTTGCGCTGGATCGGACTGGGCGTAACTACGTTCTAAGTCTCAGCCTTTCCTATATAAAAAGCGCGGGGCACATGGGAGGAGGGTGGTTTTAGTGGGTAGTGGTTGTTGCCCGTGCAAATTCTCGGAGTCTCCACACAAGCTGGTTGATTACTGTTTGGATTGTCCCTTATTAAAGGGTAAAGCCTCCATGATCAACTATGGTCTAATCCCTTGCAAAGGATCCGGTATTGTGCGTAAGTAGCATTTCCCCCGCCTTAAAAAAAAACTACGAAGGGTACTGGGGTGTTTCAGTAAATATCCGGGATGTACCACGAGTATCCACTATCCCCACTCCTTGACTTCTGCTAGTTGGTATGCATAAAGTATTGCATCACAAAAAATATTTTAAATGATTTAAACTGACTAAAATATCAATTTGTATTAGTACATAATATTTTCTTAAGTTTTCGCGACTTGTATACATAATAAAACTACGTTTTAACGGTTTTAAGCGCGGTAATTTATTTAATTTTGGTTTTTCCATTAAATTAAATTAAAATTAACAAGTTGGCGGTAGGCTAAATAAAAATTTAACAATACTCGTTGACACTTGACATCTTTGTCTTCCGTGATCACGTCGGAAAAACCAAAATCAAATAAATTACCCCGCTTAAAACCGTTAAAACGTAGTTTTATTTTGTATTATTACTTTAGAAAGTGGAGATGAACATACGTTATTTTTAAACCCAATATATGCGAGTCTCTATGGCATTTGATTTTTAAAGTTAAACTAGTCAGCCGAGGAAACGCCCTAGTTTTAATAATCTATAGATTTAATAAAACTGTAGAGGTCGAATTTCTGTACAATGAAAAAACAAATGCTAAAAGCCGAGTCAGGGGATGTTAGAAGTGAAATAGAAATAATTTAGATTTTTTAAAAAAATTTGTTTCTCTGTTTGTTTATACGGGCTAATCTCCGAAACGACTCGACCAATGTAAATGAAATTTTGTATGGTGGTAGCTTATATCCCTGGTCAACATATAGGATACTTTTGATCCCGAAAAATTAAAGAGTTTCCGTGGGATAGTTAAAAAAACTTTCCACGCGGACGAAGTCGTGGGCAAAAGCTAGTATTAAATATGATAATTAAAAACGCTTGAAGCAAATTGTTCATTTGTAATAAATTTTAATAATATTTATTAACTTATAGACATTAATTTCTCTAATTACTCATTGGGTGTACTCATATTCTCTAATTACTCATTGGGTGTACTTATATCATTGCACATATCCTTTACATTTACATTATTAATACATTTTGACTCGATAAAAGACCATTAATATTTTCAAAAATAGAATGATAATGTAATCTAATGGTAATATTAATACCAATTTCTTAATATAAGACATCATTTAGATATCAATAGTTATTGAAAGTCTTATGTATAATATCGTTCGTTATGTAATCAGGCCGACGACATTTATATTAATGCTTGCAATTACGAAATAAAATAAATTTAAATTAGAAAATTTATTACTTTCCTGTTTCATCTACGTTATAGACGCAGGTTAATGAGCTCTTAACATACACTATATGCGTTTACTTTCATATATCGTACATTTCTAAGTAGTTTAATAGAGCAAGCACAAATAATGTTTTTATGTAAGTAATTGTATAATGTTTGTTATACAATTTACAGACACAATTTTTTTTGCTCTATTTATGTATCAATACTAAGAAGACTACGTAATAAATAATTTTGTGTGAAAAATCATCTAAAACATTTAAATCGTTGTAGTTTCATAAAAGTCTAATTTATAGATGCTATACAAATTATACAAGTCGTCATATTATGTTTGAAGATCATTGATCACAGTTTGAATATCAGAGTCTTTCAATGTGCAGGATCTAATATGCTTTGCTGTCTATGTAACTAAAAGATAGTTGTTTTAAAACACAACTTATGTTTAAAATTCTTTTAATTCCCTTTGAAATAAATGACTCTTGCAAATTTATGCTTTATTGGGTTATCCATTAATCCTTTTGAAACAATTACGTTGAAATTTTAATAGACATTGTTAGGGATCCACTTTGTGAACAACGGGGCTATTAAGGGGATTGCTAGTTATTTATTGATTTACTTCGACTAGTACTATGGAAGTAATGCACTAGAATTCTAATCGAGCGAATTAAGTAATTTGGAGCAGTAGCTCTCTCGTAGATCTTATAATTGCATTTAAAGTATATTTTCGTAGGTTAAAGTCGATAATGATGTACTTAACTGTAATCATTAAAATACAGAAATCTAGTTTTAATTAATTAAACCTACATTTCCGTATAAATATACCATAACTACCAGATCTAGAAATATTTCTAATCGATTTTTTTTTATTTCAATCATTCTATCATGGCAATATCAACTATATTTAAGTACTAGTTAAGGCAAATAGCATACTATTCTTTAAGTTTATGCAATTTGAAATGTAGAATTACTAAATACTGGCATGAGATTTCATTAAAAATGTTCAAAAAACTGATATTATCAGTGGGTTAGTAGCGAGGGTAGAGTACTTGAAGCAGCAACTAAGAATTGCCTGAGAATACAGACAGCTTTCCATTTATCAGAAACATATAGTTTTATTGTTAAAATCAGCTAGTCTTCCTACTTGGACAGAATTTAAAAAAAAACCCGCCATATTATTGTTATTCGTAATGTAACCAAAATTACATATTTACATACGATCACGTATGCTGTAAGAAATCATGCAAAACTTATCTTTGCTAAATTTTCAAGTATCTTCTACATCATGTTTATTTATCAACAATGCATTATGCTACAAAGTTACATAAGCAAGATTTCTTAGCTTTTGCATGATGTCAAAGGTCGAGGAGAGAGTGGCCATCGACCCTGGGTAATGACGTCACAATCTACATGAAAACTATAAAATGTTATTGCATTCAATTTTCTTACACGAAATACTTCGGAACCCTTTTAAATATTCGCTGCAGATATTATAAAACTCTACGCCTTACGTAACAAGATTTTTAGCTTTAATTTAAGGTTATAAATCGATCATATCATCAAATAATCGATTTTTGATAAATCTTCGATATAAATAAGACGTAACTGTTAACTCTATTTTAAATTATCTTACGCAGTTCATTTCAAATCAAGTTTTTCGTATAAATTGCTAATCAATTAAGCCAAGTGAAATCAGTTATATCATATTATTGGTTATTATTAATTTTAGTCATATTTACAAAAAATATTTGAATTTCATAATTATGTTAAGTAGATGTACATTTTTACATAGAGATTTATGTATATTTTATGCATAGTATATCTATGATAGATGGTTGACAGTGCTAGAAGTCATTGCTCAAAGACTCGTCTTTCAATTTTGCATGGTCGACGTGAAGACAAGACAAAACATCCCCAATGCCTGCTTTTTGAATTATACTATCAATCAAGTGATGCAATGTAGACGTCAGCTTATATGTGTGAAATATAAGAAACTTATTTGGCCGGTTCCTATGCATTCACTGAAATTATTTTATGGAGCTTATGTTAAATTTTAACCGATAGTAACTAAATGAACGGTCGGTAAGATATAGGAATCTGCCAATTATATTATCATTTAAATTATTACTCAAGTTCGTAGAGTACCTACTCGGTTCAAATTAAATTTTAGTTAACTCGAAAATTGAAATTAATAGAAATACATTTTATATCAAATCCAGGAAAAGCTTTGTTGTTATTGGGTTTGGAAGAAAATTTTAATTGAATATTTTATGAAATAAACGTTTCTCCATTTCGCCCTATCACTGAATCTCGGCCCATTCGATACTTAAATCCCAGCACCGAACTTGTTAATTAAACTTGTTTCATTCAATAAAACAGAGCTCGCCAAAATTAATCAGTAGGAACGTATTTGAAAACAGAATTTTGTAATTATACTACGTGCAAATTTTTGTACACTTTCTATTATAAAGTGCTATTTAGGAAAGACCAAGGTAAGTCGTTGTAACTTGTTGCTTACACACCTATGTATCGTTGGAATGACTAGGGTTCATAGAATTTGCATTGGAAGGAAACAATTTCCATGCACGGATGGTCTAGAAAGTCATTATAAAACCAGCACATCAAGAGAACTGTAATGTTATATATAAATTGATTTTAAAAGAAATACCTACTTTTAATGGAAACTAAAACCAAGCAAGTGCGTGACAGTTCACAAGAATAGAGAAAAATGACAGTAACATAAAAAGCGAGATGGATAGACAGATGCACGGACTAGACAAAAACATAAAGGTTCCGTTTTATAATAAAACTCCGTTTTAACGGTTTTAAGCGCGGTAATTTATTTGATTTTTGTTTTTCCGACGTTTCGGCCACTTTTCAGTGGCCGTGATCACGGATGATAAAGATGACAAGTGTCAACGAGTATTGATTCCGTTTTAGCTTAATTGGCTACGGAATTCTAAAGAAGTGTGGAGTATTTAATATTAAATGAGACATTGTAAATAAAGTAGTAAGTCGACCCCAGCAATGGAAAAATATGGATTAATAAGGCCCATATACATAAATACATTTCGTAATAAGCCTATCTTAAGATAGTATGCGCGGAAATTAACAAATCGGACCGAAAATAAAATCCGTAGTACAAAGATCCCTTGAAGAAGGTCTTCTAAAGTTAAGAAAAAGAAACTTCTAAACAGCCAGTCAGTGGGGAAATTAAATTCATTCTATTCGTAAGTCACGGGTTTCATTAGCATAATACAAGGTGAAATGAGAAACTTTAAAGACGTTGAGTTTAGAACTGGAAAACTTACACTTTCAGTCTAGACGTTGACTTCGAATTGAGTCATTACAGTTTAGGTATATAATTTGAAATAATTCGTCGCATTTATGATATACGTGGTAGAGAATACAAAACAAGCCTTCAATTTATTAATATAATAAAATTTAACTTAAGTTGTCTTCTTATATCCGTAAAGCTTTGATCAAACTGAGGCAAATGACGCAGAATGAAATTTTATTAAAGCAATTCGGTCGCTTGTTTAAATTGTTATTAGACTAGGCTGATTTATGGACACTTTTTAAATGAGTGTGCTGTAAAATGAAAAAGAGAAACGAAGTTTTAGCTTGGTTACGTTCACCCTTTCTATTGGGTGTCTAAATCAGTGCAGTGTTTAATTTACGCGACTATCACTATTCTTGGTTCTTCAACAAAGATATGGGAGAAGGAGAAATATGCCCCATGATGAAAGAGATGTAGTTTTAGGTAGTTTTTAATTAAATGATATTTTATATCCTCTTAATTTTTTATTATAAAAAGGTTCGCATTTGACCATGATCACACCCGATATCGAGCGGAGATATTGTCTAAAATGGAGCACGCTTACCTAGAAGGTATTCCATTTCACATGGGCCTTGAAGATACCTAGGTTGTAGCTATCGACAACAACAGATTCTAGAAATGAGTTTCACTGTTTTGCGGTGACGTGCAACACAAAGTGCTTCGTTCGTATATGTGGAATCGGTGCTGCATGCCGATGCGGCTGGTAGTCCGATGATGGAAAGAAGACCGAGGAAACAGACCGAAGAATTACACACTCCGAAGTTTAGCCGATAGAAAAACAATGAGCTGTCAGCTCTGCGTCAATGTTCTTGACGTGACTTTGACGAAATAGTTCGTATTTAATGAAACACTAGACAATAAACAAAACCCCACAGCGTTTCGCTACCGTTTCAAGATTTATTTCCGAATATGTGAGCCAGTTTGAACACGTTCTTAGAATATAGTCAGAATGATCACCAGTAACTCCTGTTCTACGTTTACCTCTTGATTATGGATTTACCTCAGTTTGAACAGGGTTTAAAATTGTAATCTTCATAATATTTAGTGTAATAATAATTAAAATATGCCGAAAGCAATCTTCAACGTAAACATTCAAAATAATTCAGATTATGATTTTGTTATTCATACTTCCTTTTATATTGCTAAATAAAACTAAAAATATTTTTTTCAATATTTCTTTGTTCCTAGTTCACTACCTTGAATATTACATTTATTGAAAGTAATTATATATAAAATTTATTAAATACATTTTATTTAAGCTATTTTGGAGACCTGTAGCCTTATTACTCGGTAAAGCAATCGTTCTTCAAGATTATGATTGAATAAAATACTGAATCACTATCTCGGTATCTAAATCTATTATAACTTATACAATATTACGAAAAATGAATTGTATTAAATATCTAATTTATTATAGCCACGGGGCCAATATCACGATTTTCATCACCTAAAAGAATTATATTATTTCAAATTTTATTTTACTTTGAACTTGAATAAATTAGTAGCTCAGTGCCTAATTTATCCTCGTCTTACTCTTATGACGTGAGTACGAATGTAAACGCGCACTACGTACACAAATTGTTCCAATTACGTGTTGATGTGAAGGAAAACACCGTGAGGAAACCGGCCACATAGTGATAACTGTAGTGTGAAATCTGCCAATCCACCTTGGAAAAGCGTGGTGGACATATCCACCTCTTCTCCTAAAAAAAGCTGAGGCCCAATCTCGCAAAATAGGCAAGGAATGACAGATACACGAAATTTGCTTTAATCCTCAAGATTTCTACTTCAATCTATTGAGCCATTTTGGAGCCTATTCCAGACAAATTTTTAGGGGACTCACAAGAAAATTCTATTCTGATTATAGTTATATTAGAAATCACATATAAACCTGTAAATACTTAAATTTCACTTATTAGTGTTGATACATTTAAATTTAACAATTATATAAACATTTAAGCGGGGTCCTTTTAGCTGAATAAATCTTGCGGCAAAGGTGAAAGAGCTTTTAACGTTCATGAAGCTGTAGGAAGTACGACACACTACATAATAGAGGGGAAAGGATCGGTCGGAACCAACTTTCCGACACGTGCGCCTCTCACACGCCCAAACACGGCTAAATACGTCCTAATGGCAGCAATAGAAATGTTATCGCCACGTGAACTTCCACGATATTTCACCCCACTCCCGACGTATACAGATGTAAGATTAACTACGTCAAAGCCCGTGACGAATTATTTATATGTATTAAGAGGGTTTAGGTAATTTTATTCCACAGTGTATATGTTAATCCATAGTGATGCGATTAAAACTACGTTATAACGGTTTTTTTAAAGCCCGGCATTTTTTTTTATTATGGCTCCTGAGCCACTTTTTACAAGCTTTTATTTAACTTGCAATGGATGTACCTATGTAGTATGTATGTAAGTTCGGGTGGAATCTTGCAAGTTAAATTTGACCAACTTCCCGGTTTTCGATTGAGCTGAAATTTTGCACGCATATGTATATCGCGTGAAAATGTAATAATATGGTACCATGGAGCTGATCTGATGATGGAGTCGGAAGGTGGCCATAGGAACTCCTGTACTAAACAAGATAGACCCGTCGTGTTTGGGCTTGTTTTACTTGTCTTGGCTAGCACTCTGCTGCTAAATGATATCCAGGATCTCAAAAGCTTGTATTTAAAAACCTTTTTATTAGCCTTTTCAGTAGGCTAAATAATAATTTTCATTGACACTTGACATATGTATTCCGTGATCACGGCTACTAAAAAGTGGCCGAAACATTAAAATAATAATCAAATAAAATAAAACCGTTATAACGTTGTTTTATTTATGTGCAGTAGTCGCGAAAACTTAAAAAAAATATACATAGTGTTTGGTTGTTTTTTTGTGTGTTAAGGAATCACGGCCTATATCTCTTTGAATTATAGTTCTGCACAATCTGATTCAAGTTCTATGCTAGTAGAATAATTTTCCAGCAAAATCTTTCGCCAAATTATAGATATTTTAGTGACGTCAAACGAAGGAGCTTTAGGGCAAATCAAAAGTCACGTTTCATTAAAAGTCGAGATTTTCAATACTACATAATTTTTCATTAGAAACAATAAAATATCCTGCAAATATTGTTTACTTTTAAACTATTTCATTATGTACTGTTGTTTATTAAATTGTCTTATACAATACTATTTATTAATTAATAAACCAAATTATTGTACGAGTGTTGGTTTAACAACTACCGAATTTTGTTATCCTTCTTATACTCCATCCAAAGGTTGTCTGGAAGAAATCACCATGGGGGATAAGACCGCCGATTGTACTTGTATATTAATGTTCTTGATTTTATGTAGCATTTTGTACAATAAAATATATTCTATTCTATTCTATTCTATATCGCACATTTTTTGAAAACAAAAAAGTACAGCAAAACATCACTGTTTACATTTCCTGCATAAATTCCGGCCTATATTCAAGTGACATAAGCAGGTGCTGTGCGTCTTGGAGATATAAATATTTTGTGGTAGACTTGTAGAGTAAAAGAATCGCCTGCGTTCATATGGCCATGTTTTATGGAAACCGGCTAGTTATGTGGACAACAAATATGTATCCAGTCTTAGCTAGGTCTTTAGGTTGATGATAATATATGGCTGTACATTTTTTTAAATATGTTATTTTTCAAGGCCTTAGATTAATTAGATCCGATTTTTATTAAGATTGCTATGCAGAGACTTGAAAGTCCAGGGATAGATATATGCTACTTTTTATCACAGAATATACGTTCGACAGGCAACAGATATTCAAGCTAGCAGAAAGCTATTATTGAGACATATGTTTTGAGATATGATATAAACTATGAAATAACTACATACTTCCTATAAGAACCGCGTTTAAGACCATTTTAAAATTAACTGTTTTTATAATGTAAGTTTTACTTTATAAGTTTAATTTCTGCAGTTGAACAATATATTTAGTAAAATGAGAAATTTACAAAGAAGGATTTCAACATGTGTCTGTGTCAATGCGGCATTGATTTAATTGAAAATCTCTACTTTTACACTCAGTGCCTTATTGTCGAAGTAATTCGCTAAAAGTTGTGATTTAGTTTCAAAAGGCGGAATTGAAAGGAGCACCGAGAATCCGAGTTTCAGTTTGAAAATTTTAATGAGAAATTCGTATCTCATTGCTTCAGAAACAATGACGGAGGGCGACAAACTTCGGTGTCGCTTTATTCTGTCAAGACGTAAGTTGCAGCTGGTCTACTAGACTTTATCTGTTCTATAAATGCTTTCTGAGATCTAGCAGTGTTGTACTTCTTTTTTTATCATGTTTCTTGTCAGGTAGTATTTGCCGTCTGCATGACTACAACCTCTAACCTCTCTGGTCTAGAGAGAGCCATAACAACATTGAGTTATGTTCCGGCATTAGTGACGAGGTTCCAGTCTCTCTTAAGAGAGCAGCAGCACATTGGTAGCACTTTTGGTGTTACACATTTCTACATGGGATGATAATCGCTTTCCATCAGATGATCTGTCTGCCTACTGAAGTCATGCAAAAAATAACATACAAACAAAGAGATGAAAAGTATTTCAAAGTATAAGTGGGCATATACATTATTAAACATATGTTAATATAAGATTGTGGGATCAGTACGGCAATCCAATGAATGAATTTTCCAGTCTTCGTACAAAGTGTACACATACTGAAAGCTATATACAATATGTTAGATCTAATAATAATTATGTATATAAGTCGCGAAAACTTAAGAAAATATTATATTTTAGATCTAATACGAATCAAGAGGAATTTGGCATATTTTACTTTAAGTTCCTTAAAAGCGAAGACATCCCCAGTCTTATTTGTTGGCACGTCCGCTTAAATTAAAATATAATGTGTTAAAGTTTGCCCGTTTGGGAGCGGGTCCGGTGGTACGGATTGGAATTATTACCTGGCAGTTAGGGCCGGCCGGTACGACGCGGCCATACCCGACATCCCTCCAACCAGCTAACCGGAGAACTAAAGTGTGCTAATGTTAAAACTCTGCGATTTATTTAGGCACCCAGATGCCGACAACAATCACTATGATAAATTGCTTTTCTGCGTGACTCTTAATTTTCGAAACCGCTCTCTGAGAGCTTTGCGCACTGGGCGACTAGTCGCTGACCACTCGACTGGTAGATTAGATACACTGCTAGGTAAATAAATCAGAAATCAGAAATCAGAAATCATTTATTCATAACAAAGTTACACGTCAATTTCTATATCAGTTCAAAGGTCATAAATAAAATTAAAATTATATCAATTATGGGATATAAACTCCTCGTGCTTATAGAAGGTGTGCTCGACTAACCATTTCCTGAGCCGTGTTTTAAATAAGCCGACGGATGGTGACTCCGTTATCCTACTCGGTAGTTTATTATATATTAGCGGTCCCATGACATGCGTCAATCTCCCCGATTTCTCAAGTTTGTGTTTTATGTTACTCATGTCATTCCTATGCCGAGTAAAGTGCGTATGCACGTCACTCTGCTTGGCATAGGTATGAACGTTAAGTCGCACATACACCGCAACTTGGTAAATTAGTATACTCGGTAGGGTGAGTATACCCAGTTTTTTAAAAAGCGGTCTTGCTGACTCGCATCTGCGCACCCGCACTATTGCGCGTACTGCCCTTTTTTGCATGCGGAAGGCACGCTGCCAGTCGGCAGCGCGCGCCCACAGCTCCGTACCATACTGCAACAGCGAGTGGACAGTAGCGAAATAACATGCCCGAGCAACGTCCACCGATACTACACGTGCCACCCTACTCAATGCATAACACGCTCTTCCTAGTTTAGAGCAGCGCCCGTCAATGTGGTTTGTCCACTGTAGCCCCCTGTCTACCTGGAAACCGAGAAATACTGTATTTTCGACCTGGTTGATCGTGCTACTAGCAACACTAACCGACAGTGGTCTAGGTGCAGTTCCTGAGAGCCAAAAATGTATAAAGTGTGTTTTCGACAAATTGAGGGCAAGACCATTTGTCTGAAACCAATTCGACAGTTGTGTTGCTGTATTATTTAAAATATCTTCTAATGTGTCCACTGAAGAGGCAGTTACGACAGCAGCTACATCATCAGCGTACATAAATATTTCAGCTTCCGGAATAGAGTCAGGCAAATCGTTAAGCAGTAGTGAAAATAGAATATTTGACACTGATGACCCCTGAGCTACTCCCATTTTCGTTTTTAAGGGGTCCGACAATATAATAGGTTATGGTATCACTTGATACATTTTCATATTGCAGCTCTTTGTATTTGAAATTAAAAATAGATCTAATATATAAAATTCTCGTGTCGCGGTGTTTGTTACCAAACTCCTTCGAAACGGCTGAACCAATTTGTATTAAATTTTGTGTGCATATCGGGTAGGTCTCAGAATCGGCCAACATCTATTTTTCATACCCTTAAATGACAAGGAGGACCCACCCCTAAATATTTTTTTAATTTTCATAAAAAAATATTTATTTTAATTTTTTTGTGATTTGGCATTAAAAATACATACTACCCTAAATGTTCACTTTTCTACCACCAACCTCTATTTTTCAATAGCGATATTAGTACTTTAATAATTTTCTACTCTCGGCAGTCGACAATTGATCAGTTACCAGTCGATCAGTTATTCCCGTCAGGCGTATACTGGTGTCACTTCTCACCCCGTAAACAGCAAGGATGAGAACGAAACCGGTGCTGCAATCGGGTTCTAGATTTTTATTTTTTAAGAGCAGGACAGTGTCTGTCGGGTACAGCTAGTAGTTATATAATATACAATACATGTATATATAACAGAATAATAATGAAGCAATTATTATTTTGTTATAAACCATATTATTAATTACTACAATCAAAATGAACTTCGATTTGTGAAGTAGCAAATGCATAAAGTATTTTATAGTATACAGTATCGACTGTCAAATATTAAATGCGATGTGACATGCGTATCTCTATCACTCAGTTGTCTTTAAGAAATTAGAAAGTCTTACAATCAAGAGTAGCGTTTGTACATAATGAATCGCCGGCGACAAGTTTACCAGTGCGAATTATCTCTAAGATTCCAAAAAAGTTTGTATTGCTGTCCGTTAAAAAAACCTGTTATAATTACTTTTGCTTTAGATTTATGCGATTACAGAAATAAAGCTGATGTTATTCAACGCGAAACTTTTATTTCCGTCTCCCTTAATGCTGTAACTTCGTTTAAAAATACAGCAACTTATTACCCAATCTTATTTACAGCATTCTTATGATGAAACTTCTAAAGCTTAGCTTATATGAGTGCTCAATAAATCATATATTACAGGATTGATACTCATTTGTGATATTATTTTAATATGTAACATATCTAGCGTAGATAGTTTATAGCTGTCTTTAAGAAGCTTAGTTAATATAGTGATGTCATATTTTGAGTGCTTATAAGGAAGCCAATAACCTGTCAAATAAAATAAAAACGATACCTGCGCGTGCGCCACCTCGGTGGTCGCGTGACTGGACCTCACGTTCGTTCTAAGTTTTTGCTGTTAGACATAAGATAGTTTTATCCATGGCTATGTTCTTATTTAATTTATGTATCACTTTTTACTCTACCTTCTACACTAACGAATTGAAGTGTCTTTCCGCGATTTTCAAATAAATGCTAAAACTTACGAGAAAATGGTAAAAACTGTCACTAATGTGATGTCAATCATAAATATCCGTTTTATTTTTACGTTTCATTATTATGCAGTTTTAAGGGTTCAAAATCAAAGTTATCTAATTAATTCGCGTTTAATTTAGATAATTTCTAGAATTCAGGATATATTAAAGTATAATATAAAGTCATGTACCCTGAGATTTATTTCGCGATAACACGTGGATAGTACAGCAAGTTTGATTAAAAATATTCATTTAAAGCAGAGATTCCCAACCTTTTATGGACTACCGCCCCCTTTATATATAACAGTAAGTTATGCCAATTTTATATGTCTATCTATTATCTTTTAATAATCACAAATTAAAAATTAATTCTCTCTCTCTCTCTAATCGTGCTCCTCATGGTCGTGGTCGAGGGTTAATAGATAATCAATAGAGGTATTTTGAAAGTATTTAATCATATTAAATTAATAATTAGGTAGGCATGGCGCGACCTTTGTCATTAGACCCGCTCCAGCCAGACTAGGGAGCGGTACTACACCCGTTGGGAACCTATGATATAAAGCATAGGTTTCTGAGTTCAAGACATTTTTCACACCCGAATACTTTCCAATTTCGTAGATTTTTTAAAATATTGTACTTGTATTTGGTTTGCATTTGACCGACATTTCGCCTGGTATCAGGTGGAAACGCAGTGTAAAATGGAGCACGTTTACCTGGAAGATATCTTGTTCGCGCGAGACTTGAAAATTCCTAGATTGTATATTTCAAGAAAAAAAAGGGCGAAGGAGTTCCGCTCCACAGAGGAGTAATTCAAAGCAAAATGTATTATTTAAATAAGAAACAGATGAAGACTTTCTGTAGATCGAGAGACACTAATAAATGACAAGTTTTATCCGTGGTGGTGTTTACACATATATCTAAAGGCTCAGAACAATCTTCGATATCTGATGATGAAGTGATGATTGAAGGCGAAAACGAGCAACTGTAGGGCACATTCTCTAAATTGTATTAAGTAATCGAGTTGAAGATGTAGATTTTGAGGTTTTTTTTTTATCGACAAGCTGGTCTTTCATAGTCAGTTTTCTCTCTCCCTGTTTTTAATCGAATTAAATGTTTAATTACTAATAAATAAATCTCACTTGAACAGTTTTTGCTGATATCATTACGTGCGTGTTGTATCAAATCCGTCAAGTGACTCACATATTTACTCTGACTTTAATTAACATTCAACAGTCGTTTCGCTAAGGAAAAAATCTAACGGAATTACCAAAAGCTTGGTGATTGTTGAAGCAATTGTGTCTATTTTAAATATATTCCCAAGAATTTTTTATTTGTTGGTTTTATATGTTTTCAGACAAGCAATGAAATAGATTGTATACTTTTGTTTGATGGTTTTATATGTTTTTGGGCAAGCAATTTGATCAATCGTTGGAAAGTGATTACTGCTGCACATTAATGTCTGCAATGACAAGGGAGTATATACGTTGCCTACTTTGTTAGGATTTCAAATATCACTTTACATCCTTTAAATATTCCAATATGAATAACCCCTTGTTATATCTTTCATTATCAATTTGATAAACATCTATTTAAATTATAATTTAATCATAAAGCAATCTTTTGCTTATAAAATTTTCATAGTAAATGGCTTTAACTTATTATCAAGTAAATTTATTAAGAAAATAGCAATTATAATAAAATTTTATAACATGAATAAAATATTTACTTGAAAATAATCAAAATTTTGTGGAAACCTAAAAGAGCATTAATTGAATTGTTATTGGCAATGGATGCCATTTGAAACTTTGGTTATACAACAATAATAAGAATAATGTACATATTTTCATAAAGAAATGTTTATATGTATGTTTTAATATTGTAATTAACACACCATGTTAAATATTATACTTTTATAAGACATAATGCATCTAAGTAAGAAAGTAAGATTTTTATATTAGACTAGCTGACCTATATATAGCAAACTTCGTACCGCTTCAGAATCAATAAATAAAAAACGTTGGTTTCTAAGGAAAAGCGGAATTGTTCTTTTTACTATATTCCAAGCATTTTTTTCATATTTACTCACCTTTATACCTTCCCTGAACTTCCACAAATAATTCAAAACCAAAATTAGCCAAATCAGTCCAGCCGTTCTCGAGTTTTAGCGAGACTAACGAACAGCAATTGATTTATATATATATATATATATATATATATATATATATATAGATACAATTCAAGCAATATAAGAACAGAAAACCCTAGGCGGTTTCTCTTTAAAAGTAAGTTCCTACAGACAACCTTAGGATGGATTACAAGAGTTTGTGAAACATTATGTTAGCATGTTGTATAGTAAAAAATCTAAAATGTAAATTTAAGAAAGTGGCACAAAACAGTAGTTGTTAAACTTATAAGACTGTCATTGTCCATCATGATTATAACGATACAAAGAATTATCGATAAATCAGATTCTTGTTTTGTTAGATAACAAATTTAATATGTTGTCGTGAGGAAGAAAGTAGCTTTTAGGCTGTGTATATATCGACTAATTAAAAGGCCGTAAGTGCAATACAAATTTTAAATTGTAAGTATTATAAAATACGACTGTTTATGCGGCTTTGTTTAAGTAAACTTCGTAACTATATCCCAAAAAATCTCAACAAATTCCGAGGCCTCGTCATCGATAGTATAGAAAATAGAAAAATTAACCACGTTTCACGGTGATTGATTTACTAAGCTTCATCAGCGTAATATTTTTATCTATAGCGACATCGCGCAAAAAATTACCCATGAATCTATGATTATTAGTTTCAATTGTGTGACATTAAATAAGATGTAAGAAAATTAAATTACAAATCCAATCAAGAGCTTCATACCAGTAATCGACAAGAGATAACTACCATGCGGAGGAGAAAGTGAAAAATTCTCGTTTCGAAGTCTTGAGTTGTTGATCCACAGCAAATAGTAAAGAAATGATTAAATTTATGAAATCTCAATAATAAAACATTAAATCTACTTTTAACGGTTTTAAGCGCGGTATTTTATTTGATCTTTATCCCGACGTTTCGGCTACTTTTCAGTAGCCGTGATCACGGAAGACAAAGATTTCAAATATTGACGGCCTCTGTGGTTGAGCGGGCTAAGCCTTAGCCGGTCTAGCTCACTATAACGCGGAGGTTCCGGGTTCGATTATGGTATGGTAAATTTCGGAAACGAATTTTCTTCGTTATTTACTATGGTTTGGATTTCTAGGATCGGTCCCAGAGTTGTTCGTTGTATATTATCCATAACACAAGTTTTATTTGCTTAATTTTGAGGTATACAATATGTGTGTTGGTTTGCTGATTATTATTATTATATTTCAAGTCTCAATGAGTAATGTTATAGTTAATGTAATGTTAATCGTAAAAACGTAATTTTATTTTGTGCATTAGTCGCAAAAACTTACTATATATTAAATTAAAATACTATATATTAGGTATGTTCTAATTAGAAATATTGCAAAACAATAAGATGAATGCGCATTAGCATTATTCCACTCGAAAAACAGTTGTGTTTACTGACGGATTAAAATCGTGTTGAAATGAACTTTATAATATGTCCTTCATGTTTAAAGTTTTCTTCTGTCTGTACGCGGCTTTATATTACTGTAGATGTCGTGCTGACGATAGCCGGAGAGAGGCGATGTTTGTCGCACGAGATCAAAAAATGTCGATAATACTAGTATATCGTTATATAAGATAAAACCAGTAAGAACAGTAGTTAGCGATTAAATCACCGTGATGATCCAATCATGGTAATATCTGCGGTTATAAATAGTAAATGGAAACCGGGTGTTTCTGCACATGGCGTTATGTTATGAGCAGGAAGGATGGTGAACACTTCCGTCTAAATGTTCTTTTTAGGACTTATTCACTTTTCCTCATGTTATTAAAAAAGGAATACTCGAATTTTATTTTTTTATTACAACAGAATGTTGTTCTCTGTTTCCTTTAGTAATCATTCAAATAAATGGGAATCTAACGAGTCTTTGGCAAGAACTTGAAAGGAGATATTATATAATAAAACTACGTTTTAACGGTTTTAAGCGCGGTAATTTTATTTGATTTTGGTTTTGAAATCAAATAAAATTACCGCGCTTAAAAACGTTAAAACGTAGTTTTATTATGTATACAAGTCAAAATTTAAGAAAATATTATGTGAACCAGTACGGTCTGGAAATCGCAAATAAAATTCGGCGGTGTGAGTGCCTAAAAACAAAACATGCGCGTTTAGTGACATCGTTAAATTTCTTAAAAAGGTGTCGCGATAATAATATTATACCGGTATGTGTAAAATTAACATCTAAAAAAGATATATCGGGAAGCGCCAGCATTCTACGCCAGGCTAGTTTAAAGTTATTAAGATGCCTTATCCGCCAACACCGTTTAAATTTGAACCACGTAGATAGAGCTATCGAGACGCAAAACAATGAAATACAGGTAATACTATCGACAGAAGATTTCCAAAACTACATTGATATTGTTAGATGATGTTGATTGTTGATGTACAAGAATAGTATAATGTGTTCAATTACGGGTACACAAGAATAAAATGGTTTAGCGTTAATCAAATTTACATTTAATAAAAACTTAGGTGCTGACGTATCTGTGTTTATTTTTACCTTTTAAATATTAAAGGGCTGAAGGATATGCCTAATGAGATTTGCAAAATAGATCAATTGCGTCTTGTGAAAGGATATCTATAATTTATCTAAAAACCTTAAAGGGGGTGAAAAATATAATAAATAAAATAAAAATATTTAATATTTTGTATAAAGAAATTATTTAATTAAAACAGCATTAGTTTCATTCCGTAAATAGGTTTATTCCCAATTATTTTATTAAAAAATATATTTAAACACTACTTTTGCGGAGTAACGCTCGCGGACCGCGTTCGTAATACTGAAGTAAGAAAGAGAGTTGGTCTGAAAGAGAGTGTCGGGGTGAAGGTAAAGAAAGGAATGCTCCGGTGGTTCGGGCATGTGGAAAGAATGCATGATGAAAGAATGACTAAACAGATATACAATGCAAAAGTGGATGGATGCAGAAGTCGTGGAAGGCCACGACATACCTTCCATGATCAAATTGATCGTGTACTAGCAGAAGGTGATGTCAGGAGCCTTAAGAACAGACGAGCTTGCATGACAAGAGTTATGAATGTCAAAGAGGCAAGTGAGGTGTGTAAGAATAAGCCTAAATGGCACTCTGTTGTTCGTGCCTACCCCGCGAGGGAACTGGCGTGAAGTTATGTATGTATGTATGTATGTACTTTAATACAGATAGAGATGAAAATATTTTTACGTTAATGGTTCAAATGTCATGTTTGAAAGCTTAAATATATTATTTTATGTATTTATATTATTAGACTAGTTGCGCCCCGCGGTCTCACCCCGTGGTTTTTTTTTATTGCATGAGTTCAGCAGACAGGCACACGGCCCACTTGATGGAAAGTGGTTACCATCGCCTATGAACATCTGCAACACCAAAGGTGCTACAAATGCACTGCTGCTTTCTTAAGGGAGACTGGAACCTGGTCACTAATGCCGGAACACAACCCAAGGTTGTTATGGCGGCATACTCTAGATCAGGGGTGGTAGCCATCCAGTCGGGCAAATGCCCTACCACCTGGCTGTGGGTTGTTTTGCCGCTTCTTACGACAGGCCGCCCGCCACAGGAAATTGTATTCTTTCTCCGTTCCTGGACGGATAAAAAATGGTTATGGAAAATCGTTATATTTTGTATAATTCACACTATATCTTTATAAATTATAGCCCATGTGTTATTCTGATGTGTAAGCTATATTATTGTAAAGTTTCATCTAAAACCATTTAGTAGTTTTTGCGTGAAAGAGTAAAAAACATACATCTATACATATATTCTTTCAAACTTTCGCGTTTATAATCTTAAGTAGGATTTTGAATAGTGACGTCATAAAATTTAGGACCCCCCCAGCCCTTGCCACACAATGTCACACTTCGCCATTAAGCTGTTGGTACAAAATAAATAAATACGAGTCATAATACAGTTGCGTGTTGACATAATTCCAAAAGTAAAAAATAAATGCGGACGAAATAGAAGGTGCAATTTTGGTACGTACTAATTCCAATATTAACAATTTATTGTTAGAATTTGTGTTTTACTGAACACTGATTTAATATAAACTAACTACTGCACAAAAGTACTAAATGAATTATATAACCTACTTAATATTAATCATGTTCATTGCATGCAAATTGTCTGTTGTATTTTTTGGTAAAAAAACTTTTGTCAATTTAAATAAAAAAAATGTTGTGTCTGGTTTTTTATGTAGCTAATATGCTAATGTTAGGAGGTTTAAAAATATATGTTTTATCATAAATATGTTTATATTGGTAGTAATATAAATAAACACGAATTAACATATGATTTTTTTACTGAGATTGTATGTGTATATTCGAAACCATACACTCCTATGACATCTGAATTTCCCGCAATTTGTCAAATCAAGGGAGATATTTTATTGTCCAAAAACACGTCACAACCTCCTTGAATCTGCATAATTATAACGAGCAAAATAATTTATAAATAATTGTTTATACCGTGACTGCATTTATTTGTATCATGAGCCATGATCTTCAACCGTAATATAAATATATTGATACCATCTTTTTAGATCTTAAATAATTAAGTATAGTAAAATTTCTCTAAATCTTTGTAAAGTATATTTTACAGCTAAATAAAATTATGTTATCTCTGCTATGCGGCAAAGAGGAGCTTTAAGTTTCAGGATTGTATCCTCTGAGAGCTTTCGTAAAAAACTGTATTTTGTAATAGGCAAAGCGATTACAAGACTTTATCGTCTAAGAAAATAACCCAGCATCTTTGTGTTTCTATTTTTGTGGCAAATTGAATATTTCGTATATATCCGTATACAATAGTATATTTCGGTGAATTGTCTTTTTTTAAGAAATGAAACGATTTTTATAACAGTTGGTTAAATTCGTTCTGATCTCCAGAACAAACCGTTCTAATTCATTTCCTCATTATAATAATAACCCATTGACGTGTAAAGATTAGTCCATAAAATTAAACATTTAAAAGTTGTTACAGATTATTTTTAGAAATTACGTTTCTTTTGTTTCTATGACCGTAAAAAGGGACAAGAAACACTTTACACAATTTGTCTAACCAAGCCTAAACTGCCATGGTTACACAAGTGTCATTGCCGCGATTTGCATCAGAATGACAGGGTAATCGTTACTGCAATAATTATATAACATCAGGCCTCGGAAAATTCCTTGACAGTTCACTTGAATATGCTGTCCAGACAGGATGTCGACTAAGCGGCATAGTAATAAAATCGACATCACTGAATCATACAAAAGCTCATAAATTATTATTTATATAGCAAATACGATATCCAATTTAGATTTCCAAGGTACGTTTAGGTTAAATAACGCTTAGATTAATCCATTCGTTATTAGAACTACCTACTACTAGCTATACTATTCATATCGATATTACAGCTTTTAAAACTAAAATATTGCGAAATTCTGTATCTATCCCAACCATAGATCAGATCGTCGGCACGTGTCTAAGGAAGCATATTCTGGCTTGAGACAGGTAAGATTGATAGATAGGATATAATAATTATCCGTGCAGGAACGGGGAAAGGATACAATCTCTTGCGGCCGGGCGGCCTGTCCTAAGAGGCGACAAAATAACCCACAGCCAGGTGGTAGGGTATTTGATCGACTGGATGGCTACCACCCCTGGTCTAGAGTATGCCACCATAACAACCTTGATTTGTGTTCCGACATTAATGAGCAGGTTCCAGTCTCCCTTAAGAGAGCAGCAGCGCATTTGTAGTACTTTTGGTGTTGCAGATGTCCATAGGCGATGGCAAACGCTTTCCATCAAGTGATCCGTATGCCTGTCTGCTGAACTCATGCAATATAAAAAAAGGTAGAAGAGAATCAAATTAAAAAAAGCACACACACAAACACAGGTCAAGGATAATGGCTTGACGTAGCGGACAATACGTGTTAACGATATCACAGTGAAGGAAGCCAAACACTGCGAATTAGCGACAAACAGAAAATTAGCGGATACTAGACTCCTAAGCAGATATTGAGTTCTTAAACGACACTTAACGCATTCATTTTATAAAGAACCTCATTAGTTTTAATTATCCTCATAAACAAGTGAAGACAAAAAAAAAGCACAAGACTCTTTTAGATGCAAATTTGATAAATACAGATAAATATTTGAATTGTGATAATGGTGAAATTAATTGTGTTACCAAAGTTACGAACTATACTTAAGTAACAATTAGTAGTAGTAGAAGTAGTTCGCTTACGGACGTAGACAATTAACACGTTAGTTGCGTTGCTATTATCAAATAACTTTTAGCCAGCGCGTTTGAGACCGACAAGATCTCGTAAAACATTTTTACTTCAGTGCGTATGAGACCTAAACTGCTCCCATAAGTACACATAGAAATGTAAATGTTATGATTTTCCACACAGAGAAGGATGTTACGATGTTAGGCGCCGCACTGGCTGAAAGTACCATTAGATATTCTTTACATCTAGCGTAAGAACAAGGAAGCATACACAATACAGTGTTCGTAGGATAAAAACTGGCAAAAACTCACCAAATTGTAAATATGCAATTGTTTACTTATCGTAATGAATAGAGGTATCTATCATTTTTACTTTGTTGTTATAAAGATGTAGCCAGTGTAAGAAAAATATTACTTCTATTATTTATATTTGATTTTTATTGTAATACATAAGACAACATTTTATAAAATTTATGGAGGGTAGAGGTAAGGAGTACCGTCATATATGGAGGGCAAGTTGGAAAAAGTGGCCAACAGTATGCTGCAGTTAGAGGTTCAAATACCTATCAAATAACTACAATTATCCCTGGTGTACGAAAAAGTAAAAAACTACGATATGAATTTAACTGTTGTTGACGTAGTGAAGTCTGCTTGCTGAGTTCAAAATTTTATAGAAAACTTCAACTATTTACGTAGTCTACAATAATTCAGTAAATATAATGCTGTGAGAAAAGGTGCAAAGTGATTTAATTATCGTTGTTTATTTTTATATCTGACTGTATTACTTTTGGTACTTCGATTATAATAATATATCGTATGCTACCGCAGCGACACTTTTTCATACACAGAGATGGTAATTGCTACTTATCTCTACCCTCCATAATAAAATTAAACCAGTCAGTAATCGATTTTAATGTTTAATTGTTATTTCTAAAATGTTAATGTTATATTCGCTATAGTAAATTTTATAACAATTTACACATAGGTACCTACATAAAAACATTAACTTTTCACAACCTTACGTCCCCGTTCCACTTACATAGAAGTTAAATGACTTCATAAACAAAGCTCGTATACAAATTTATGTATTGTAATAATCTGTTATCTAGTAATAATATTGAGGAATCATTGAATATTTACTATGTAGTATGTAATCATATTATCAAGATAATACTACACTGTATATTTTCTAAACTGTTTTAAATACCTATAGTATTTACATTTTAGTCCAGGGCTTAAACAGTGGTGTTTAAAAAAATGGATTATATAAGGAATCGAAATTTCAATATATAACTTTCAGATCCTCGGTGAGTTATTAAGGAACGATTTTAACACAAATAATTTACTAAATCAATTTAAACTAACAGTTATTATATTATAAAACGTCAATAATGATTAGTTAGTAATTAAGCTATATACAATTTTATTTTAGATTTATGTCAAAATATTTACTATGTATAATACCATCCAGACAACTGATGTCAAGGGTAGAAGATATGATTTCAAGTTAAATTAATTGTTATATCGGTAACTTAAGTAAAAATTAAAAAATTGAGAGGAAGAAGACTACTGGTATGAGCATATAATGAGGAGAGATGAAAGTCACGTGACAAAAAGAAAGTTAAAACGAAAAGAGATGGTGGATTGGGTGAATGATGTCATAATTTGTGGTGTGATAGAAGATGTATGCTAGAATAGAGAAGAATGGAAGGAAAAGGCATATCAAGCTGAACTTAAATAATAATTGAGAGAACTGGAAACAAAAAACAGAGAGGAAAGACTGATCACAAAGAAGAGTACAAGTGATTCCATGGAGATTTAAAAACCGTTTTTATGACGAGAGAAAAAATATGTGAAAACTGTCATTACAGCCCATAGTATTTTTAAATGAAAGTAAATCGTTTTACCACATAGGTTTTGTTTTATTTAACAATTAGCAGTTCGATACAAACGAAGAAATTGTTTTACATAACAGTTGTAAGCCAGAGATAGGACGTGATTTGTACAAGGGAAAATCGATTATCAATGCTTTCTTAAAATGCCGTAATAACCATTACTAATCGCACTTATTTTAAAACTTTTAAAGATAAGTTTGTTTGGTAATAGCTACTTGGTAATAAGTACATAAATTTCATACTTTTCACATAGGTATGTTAGTACATAACTAAGCTTAGTGCCGGCAGATGGTCACGCCACACGCCGCCTTGAATGATATCTTAAGGAGGGCGCTTGCTACCGCTAACGTGCCGGCTCTATTGGAGCCGAACGGTATTGCACGTGACGACGGTAGGCATCCTAATAGAATGACTCTAATACTCGGGCAGCGTGGCAAGCCTTTGGTGTGGGATGGGACCTGCGTGGACACATTGGCCGCGTCCCATTTACCAAACACATTTAGATCAGCCGGCTTGGCGGAAACAACTGAATCACTCAAGCGGTGCAAATATGCAACCCTCAGTGAGAGTTATATGTTTGTGCTGTTTGCTGTTGAGATGCTTGGTTCGTGGGGTTCTGAGGCCATGGGCCTCTACCAAAATTTATCGTAACTACTCCTTGACTCTTCAGGTGATCAGAAGGCTGGTGCCTACCTCGGGCAACGGATCAGTATGGCGATCCAGCGAGGTAACATAGCCAGCCCTTTGGGCACCTTATCCAAAGAAGGCGGTGATCTAGGTTCAGTATTCTACTTATCGACTTGAGGGACTATGGTTGGAATACAATGTAAATAAGTTTTCTTTTATTATATTACAATATCTGTTGTATTTAGTAATAATTATTTTGTATATATTAAATTAAGAATCTTATTCCTATATATATTGAATTTATCCACAGTAATAAAAATGAAAATTCATTAAATTCAAAGTCATTGCAAAGTGCGACTTTATAGCATGTTAAGTAATTGTGAATTCTAATGCTTTGTTGTTGCCTTGTATGAAATTATAAACATGTAAATAAATACTATATATATAGTAATCTTTGGTATATCATTATAATTTTTATAGAGGTTATTATGATTTGTATAAATATAGTTTCATTTCTTAAAAAAATATTGTTACGACCTGAACGCCGACAAAAGACAAATTCACACCTGTAGACATTTTATTACCTTTTAGGCATTTGGACTTCTTTTGTTTACTTTGTGTTTAAAATTTGTGATTAAAAAAACCCATTGTGTATTGTAATCTTTTATGGCAGTCATTAGCCAGGTATAATTCTAGGAAATTCAGCCCATGCGGCCGAGCAGACATGTTGCATTTGTACAGTATAAATCAATGCCCCAATTGAGAGATGAGGCCGTGAAGTGATAACCACAAGCGAAGTAAGACGGGTGTACATTCGGTTATCTATTTAGTGACGGACTTTGCACGTGTTATTGAATTTTGCATTACGTTTGGACTGGTTGTATTCAGTTATATTTGTACCTGTGTTATACGTGTTGTATAGTTCTAATAAACTCTATAATAATTCCAACGGCATTTTAATTCGAGTCCTGCAACTCGTAACAATATAATATTAAACTGGGGAACTCTGTAAGCTTCCGTTACTCGTCGAGACTTAATTCGAAATCACGTTTGATATTCTTCCGATCGAATAGCTATTTAGTTTGACTTTATAATAGTTTGACTTCGTTTATAAATTTATGTTTTTTATAGCCCTCGTATTGACCCGATTCTCATCAAATATTGGTACACATTCATTCGTATACATTTCATAAGGAAATGAACATAGCATTTATCCCAGAAACTGAGATAATATTCCATGGAAAATTTATATAAAAACAAATCAGTCATTTCGTTCAGACTACAGCTTTCATAAAATCGCTTTCAAAATCTTTACATTTCTATTCAATACTTATATAGAAATCAAATAACAAATCCATTCTAACGAAATAAAACAGAATACATATAGTGCTGCGACGAAGCGCATAACATAAACTGTTAGCAGTTAAAGGGTAGTTTGCCCCTTTAA
This sequence comes from Dendrolimus kikuchii, assembly GCA_019925095.2. Lineage (NCBI taxonomy): Eukaryota > Metazoa > Arthropoda > Insecta > Lepidoptera > Lasiocampidae > Dendrolimus > Dendrolimus kikuchii. The sequence continues at coordinate 18,226,284 of CM034394.1, forward strand.
TTGGCCGGTTTACTGCGTTCCGTCCAGTGGTTTTAATCAACTCACTCCTCCGGAGGAACATGTAGCCAAGTGGTCGTACGGACGCCGAGTGCACTTCAACCCACCCGATTAAGTCTCACGACACAACCCCGGTAAAAGCACGAACCTAACTTCAATTTTATTAGAATTTTTATACATATATACCACTTCAAGATGTTCGGCAGAAGTAAATGGTACTTTTGGTAAGATCCTGTGAATGCTGTAGATTAGTTTCTTTGTGATGTTTGGACCGTAGTGTTCAGAGTTCTCGAGCTACAAAGAGCTTTCCAAGCGCTTGATTAATTCAAGTAATCAGAGACCGACCTCGATGAATGGTTCAGTAGGAATTCAATGAGATAACGTTGCTAGTATTACGGGCATCTTATCAAGGGACTTAGTGTTTCAGTACTGTTAAATGAATAATATAATAATCTGAACCTTTAAATAACCCTCTCTTAAGCGCAAATATTCCCATAATGAAGGGATCAGAAAAAGTGAGTTAGCAGTGAATACTTTCTGCTCAGGATCCGAACCTACTGCCACACCCACAGCTGCCTACCTAAGCTACCACTTGAAGTCTTAGCAGACTTAAATATGTTATCTTATGTTTGAATGTATGCAGCGATTTTCCAATTATAATACATAAAAACTGTTACAGCTGAACTCAAGTATGTTCCGAATCTATTTCTTATGGTAACAAAATAAATATTATTGCTAATTATATGAAAATGTTTTTACATCGTTATGAAGCAGGAAAAAATCACCAAACAGAGTTTAAAATGAACTTATTTTCATATTTATATTTCTTTAAATTAATTATTTCTATTTATTAATTTAAACATGTTACGCGTAGAGAACGCATAGTTTGTACATTTGCAAAAATCTTATCAGTTCTTGACCATGACGCCAACTAAGTATTTTTGTTGCAATACAAAGAAAGGTCGTCTGCTTTGCACTTAATTATAAACAATAACAAAAATACCTCACTTCACATTTAACTAACGAAAAATATGAGATATTTTTACAGTTTTACTGTTAAATTAAAAATAATGAAATATGTATGATGTATTCATACGTTAAGGAAAAAGTATACCTCTTTTTAAGCGTATTGCGCGCACGAAAGAGTGTGAGATTTGGCATAATATCCGGAGAAGAAATGTAAAAATGTACATCTGTTTAATTATAATATATATTATAAATACATTAATATATCAACATATATTACTTAAAATAATTAGTGTCTGTATTCAGCGAGGCAATGCTACCAGCCTAGGTACCTGGAAGGCAGGCAGCATTACCTCGTTGTACATTGCCCTGTGACATGCAGCGGTTTGCTCTGTCAGGACTGATGTTAATTTATAGAGTTTTATTTGTATGTATTAGTTTTATTTCTATAGTATATAGTTAATTTTTAGAGTATATTACATAACATTTTAAGACGTTATGTCTTTAGAAGCCAATATCTCGCGATTAAAAATACATTAAATTAAATATTAATTGTTAACATTTACATTAACATTTATACTTTAGTGTTAGAAAATATGTTATTGGTTTTTAGTTATGGTTCAACCTAAGTTAAACCTCACTATCTATATTTCAGGTTTATGACATAAATCCAAAACTACTGCATAGACAAAAAATATATACAAGCTATGTGGCAGACAATCTCCAAAAAGTTTTTAACTTTGGTACCTTGTCATAAATGAAATGTAAACAATACAATGAATAATGTTCGAATTTTGACTACTGATCGATCACAAAATAAACAGACACAGAAATGTATGTATAGTTTAACAAATAAAGAATCTCTTATACAATGATTTTGAATAACTCGTATAGAATATTGATAAAGTGAAAGAGCGGACGACACGTCCTGATTGTAAGCGAATATTTCACATATTGTGAAGTCGCAAACAAGATACTGGCACAGACGACACGATATTGCAACTCTTTTAATATTTCCGCAGACGCTCTCAATATAGGTTGCGAGATTTTGTTATAGGTTGAAGAGAAATTTCATTCGACAAATTTTCGTTCTGCTTAGATTCAGTTATAAGATTGTGGTTTACTTTATGGCAGTAATAGTATGGAAATGTTAGAAGTAATAATTGCTCATTAAAAAAAACTTAACTTTGTAAATCTCCTAAAACACATAGAGGGTAGGCGTAGACTAATAACAACAGCCTCTGTGGTTGAATGGGCTAAGTCTTACCTTGCCGAACTCACTGAAATGCAAAGGCTCCGGGTTCGATTCCTGGCATAGTAAATTTCGGAAGCGAACTTTCTGTTATTTACTATGGTCTGGGTGTCTGGAATCGCCCCCAAAGTGGTCCGTTGTATATTACCCATAGCACAAGCGTAATTTGCGTAACTTGGGGATATACAATGTGTGTGTTTGTCTGGCGATTTAAAAAAAAAATCTACATTCAGATGTCTTTTTCTTATTACATCATCGCAATTTAGATTAAGAGTCCTTGAACTAAACTAGTGTAATGACCGCTTACAACTATGATTAGACTATACCAATTTTTGGACCTGTTTCTCTAAATCAGGGTAAAGTCAGCGTCATTTAATAAGACAAATTGAATGTATTTTATTATGCAATGTGTATTTTCGAATATATAAATGCACTTTTAGATATAAGTACCTATGTATATGTATACTTATATAAACAAACTTTAGTGTACACAGCCCTGCCTCTTGTTTACCTCCTCTCTCTAGATGCATAGATCACTTTCTGTAGTTTTTTGTGTAACTACTAGAAATCGTCGGCGACTACGTTCATGTTGGACAGAATAAGCTAATTTATACGTATCCTAACAACTTGAAATTACTCCCAGGAAAACCCTCGCGGGATTTCCGGCATATAAAGTATCACAGATTTTAAGTCCGAAAATTTGCTACTGATCAGCGAAATCCGCATCTAAATCTCCCCAGTAAAAAACCTATGTCCTAAGTTGGAGCAAATCCAGCAAAAGGTCACAATTACCACGTGCTAACAACGGTGAAGGAAAAAATCATCAAAATGTGTCGCCGCCTTGGACAAGCGTAGCGGGTATACTAGTGGGAGGCCCGAGCCCAGCAGTGGGACTCTTATGGGCTGTTATATTTTTTTTTTAATTGAATTAATAAAATAGATATTTTTCATTATGAATGAAATGGACTAACAATATTTTTTTCATAATAGAATGTTCACTGAAAATCTAACGATGAGTTTCTATCTTGTGATGCCCTTTAAAAATGTTGGACTCAAGATCGTTAATAGTGTCACAATCAAACACTGTGACACAGAATTTATTTACATATATATATATATATATATATATATATATATATATATACTAGCTGTGCCCGCGACGTCGTCCGTGTGGAAGTTGTTTTCAAAACCCCTTGATTTTAAAAAACATTCTTTATTAATGCTCCGCTCCTATTGGTCTTAGCGTGATGATATATATATAGCCTATAGCCATCCTCGATGAATTGGCTATTTAACACTGAAATAATTTTTCAAATCAGACCAGTGGTTCCTGAGTCAAACACTGTGACACAGAATTTATATATATGTATATATATATATATATATATATATATATATATATATATATATATATATATATACATATATATAAATTAGCGCGTCCAAGCAAAACCCCTCGATTTTGAAACATTCTTCATTAATGCTCCGCTCCTGTTGGTCTTAGCGTGATGATATATATAGCCTATAGCCATCCTCGATGAATTGGCTATTTAACACTGAAATAATTTTTCAAATCAGACCAGTGGTTCCTGAGATTAGCGCGTCCAAGCAAACTAACAAACAAACAAACTCTTCAGCTTTATATATGAGTATAAGATATAAATAGATAGATTTTGTGTACAATAAAGAATGAAGAATGAACTGGTTCGAAATGTATGGCTAGGTCACATTATTTTTTTGAGAACATACACTAAACCAGCAATTGTTTAACGTACCTACTACATACATAAATTATAACTGTATGTATCTCTCATAGAAATCATAAAATTTATATTCATTAGTAGAACGAAACTAAATTAATTAAATTAAGTGTGATTCAAATTATCAATTTAAAAAAAAGATAGCGCATCGGACACGCGCCAAGCTGATTCGCGTCAAACCGGTGTGCACCGTTGTTATAAATGCGCACGCGACGCTTCCGGCCCGCACTTTCGAATGAAAGCGACATACCCGCAGAACGGCCTTGCTTCACGGACCACCGAGCTTAAGGGGCCAATTCACGGACCTGCATTGCAGTCCGCCGCGTAATGTAAGACAGAATGCCTCTCAAGTCTTGCAAGTTCCGATCACTGCAGGCTAGTGAATGGGCCTCTTAGGGAACTGGAATGCTTTTGTCATAAACAATTATGTGGTTTCGCATAAATTGAATTTTTTGTGCGAACGTAAACTTTTCTAGGTTTTAGACTGGATATTAATTTCTAGATTTTTCGGGTCTATTGTGTAAATGAAGGTTATTTCGTGATTTGCGGTTACATTCGTTTATTTAGTCTAAGGTCAAAATTGAATATTATCAGATTTAATGCAAGTATGGAAAGACTTATAGAAAGGCTTAAAGATTAATCATTTCGCTATTTGACTAGTATCTCGAAAAATATCGTGTTACCGCAAATGTGCGATTTCATTTAAAACATAATATTTACATATCTTATTCAAAGCAGTCTTCGAATAAAGTCTTTTTTAATAAAACTACGTTTTAATGGTTTTAAGCGCGGTAATTTAATAGATTTTTGTTATTCCGATGTTTCAGCCACTTTTCAGTAGCCGTCATCACGGATGATATGCATATGCAACGGGGTAGTTTTCACATATCACAATAAATTTTGAAACAATGTTCATACTTTAAAATATAATTATAGAAATAATTTTAATTACTGTTTAAACTATGATATTATTATAATTATTTTATACTATTTGACTCGTTATAGAGATGACGTCATAGTTTGCAACACTTGTAAAAAAATCTAGGTGGCTTTGGCGTTTTGTAAGATGAAAAAAATCTCAATTGATTAACTATCAATTATTCTATATAAATACCTCACAAGCTGATGTGCATGGATTTCTCATTTTGTTATTTTGTACACCGTATTTATTTTCCTCCAAGTACTTAGAGAAAGCGAACCGTGGTAGCTTAATGATTAGCGCACGCGTCTCAAACTCAAGGGGTTCGAATCCTGCCCAGAACGCATGCACCGCTTAGGTAGTTCCCTGACCTAATCTACATATTGTTACGTTATGCTCTCCGTTTCCCTATAATAATGGAAGGCCCGAGTACACCAGTGGGACGTTTATGGTCTTTTATTATTATACTTATAAAACTTATCTGTCCTTCCTTCCAATTTATCTGTCAAACATATAGGGGCTATGTATAGATGCTTTGTCGACTGGGTCTGACTGTACGCCATTTGATATTGACATTTGCAATCACCGACACAAGTTTAACAGCTCAATTTCGCAGTTTATTTGCAACTAAACTGCAACTACACGCTCGAGGCAGGTCAAGTTTGTAACAAAATGGACACGAGTGTACGTAGGTACAGTCGTGGGTAATCCCGCCCGAGATTAAGTCCGAAACTCCTGCTATCGAATGTTCGATCCGTATTATTTTGTGCTCGAATGTACAACTCGGACCGGCTTATTTCCATCTTTTAACTAACTTAAAACGAAGCTGGTTTTAGCACTTTTCTTTTTAAAATTACCTTTTAGTTTTTAAAAGGATTTTATTTTTAGAAGTTGGGTCTTTGTATTTGTAAGACTTGTACCTTCTCTTTTTATAACAAGGTGGCGTGAAATTGTTTCTGGTTTAAAAATGTTTTTTAACTTAATAATCTATACTAATATTATAAAGTGGTTCGAGCATGTGGAAAGAATGACTAAACAGATATTCAAATCAAAATTGGATGGATGCATAAGTCGTGGAAGGCCACGACACACCTTCCATGATCAAATTGATCGTGTACTAGCAGAAGGTGATGTCAGGAGCCTTAAGAACAGATGAGCGTGCATGACAAGAGTTATGAATGTCAAAGAAGCAAGTGAGGTGTGTAAGAATAAGCCTAAATGGCGCGCTGTTGTTCGTGCCTACACCGCAAGGGAACTAGCGTGAAGTTATGTATGTATGTATGTAATATTATAAAGAGGTAAAATTGGTGAGTTTGTGACGTTGCGGGGGGTAATCTCTGGATCTACTAAGCCGATTTTAAACATACTTTATTTTCCGTGATCACGGCCACTGAAAAGTGGCCGAAACGTCGGAAAAACCAAAATCAAATAAAATTACCGCGCTTAAAACCGTTAAAACGTAGTTTTATTATATTTTCCTCTTTATAATATTAGCATAGATACACTTTGAACGTTGTTTTACTGACAACTAGTAATGAATATAATTATTATTGAGCATTTTATTCATTTATTTTTAACTTTTACTCATGACTTGGACTTCAATTATAGTTTTGCGTTTAAATAGAATGAAGGCGCAACTATAACCCTGAAATATGTGTTTCTTACCAAAATCTTTAACATAAATTTTCATGTCCATTAATAAATTCATGAATTATTTTAAATATCATATTTCAAAAAATGTCTTCTATTTGAATAGTCACTAAATATTGATTGTTTTAAACAAAAACTGTGTATTTGTGTAGTAAATCTCAACTGTTTAATGTTTTATGACTTTTCCTTTAAATTAAAAAAATCGAATTTGAATCCAGTTTTCTTAAAGCTTCCGGTTTTTGCCTGGCTTTGTTGAAGATTATTCTAAAGCTTTAATATCCGTTCATGGATAGATTTTAAAACTGTGCGATGACATATTTCAAATTCTTCATGCGTGCAGAAATGGAGAAAGAATAAAAATTTCTGCGGCCTGGGGTCCTGTCGTAACAGGTGACAAAACAACCTACAGCCAGGTGGTAGGGCATTTGTCCATTTGGAGAATCACGGACCCTGGCTACAATATGCCATCATAACAACTTTGAGTCGTGTTCCGGCATCAGTGCCCAACTTCCAGTCCCCTTCCAGGCCGGCAGCACATTCGTTTGGTTTTGCTGCCTGTCTGCTATATAGTTTCTGCCCGCGGCATCGCTCACGTTAATGTTATCCCTGGGAACCATACATTTTCCCGGGATAAAAGTAGCCTATCTGTTATTTCAGATAAATATGTATATCAGTGACAAATTTCAACCAGATCTATTCAACCATTCCGGCGTGACTGAGCAACAGACATCCTTTTAAGCTTTCGCATTTATAAAGTTACGTATAGAATGAATGAAAACTCTTTATTGATGACCGTTACTAAAACCTAGACAATTTAATATGAATACATTTCCATTAGAACAATGGGCGGCCTTATCGTTAATAGCGTTCTCTCCCAGGCAACCTGGTGTCTAGAAGTAGTGATAGTATCTATATATGTAGCATAGATGAAAAATAAGTATTTTTAACCGACTTCAAAAAGGAGAAGGTTCTCAATTCGTCTGTATGTTTGTTTTTATATTCGTTACTCGATTTCTCCGTCAATTGTGAACCAATTTTCAATTTTTTTCCTTTAATCGAAAGGTTGTACTCTCGATTTGGTCCTATTGTCACCATGTCTGGATTCCAAGGAATTAGAGAAGCTCACGAAAATTGTTAAGCGACTTCTTCGTAACACGATATCTCTGTCCCTTGTAAACCGATTTTCAAATTGTTTTCTTTATTCGTGAGTGTATACTCCCGAAGTAGTCCCATGGTCACCAAGTCAAGATCTAACGAGTGGATCGGATCTAAGGGACATCGGGTTAATCCTTATTAAAGAACGCCGTGCGCCTAAATTCTTGGATAAAAGCTTGTATATGGAAGCGCTTAAGGAGGAGCTTAATTTTTCTGTAGGCATGTTATGCGATTTCTCCGTCAATTGTGAACCGATTTTCAATTTTTTTTAAACTCCGGATATGGTTCCATTTTCACCAAATAAGGATCTGATTTGTGGATCGCAAGGAAATCGAGAACAACTTTTGTTTAAGAGCATATACACTGAAGAGTGAGATGTAAAATTTGTATACGCGTGCTAGCTGTAAATTTTCTATAGGTGATTAATATATTATTTCCAAAGCTATTGAAGTGTTTGCGCAACTAAAAACTAAAAAATATTTGTAATTTTTAAGTCTTTTTTGATTTCTTAATTTTTTATGATAGATTACATTTTGAATTAAAATATTATTTTGAAATAACAGTCTGCCACCATTTTAAGTATTTCATATAAGCGATGCGATCTTTACAAGTAATAAATATTAGTTGTATGGTCATCTTCATGAATCTTTTTTTGTAGGTCAGTGACGTTAACGAGCAAGTAAACATAGTGACTAACAAACACGTTTGTATTCCTTGATCTTGACATAGATATAAATACAGAATAAATCTTTTATATAGAAACCGGTTCATTTTGCAGGTATTTGCAATCGTTTGTTGTTCATGGTGTTATGGTACTGTCATTAATTAGTATTCTAAGTTATTTGTGGAAAAATCCTATTAATCCTATTAATATTATAAAATAGGAAGTGAGTGAGTATTGTGGTTATCGTAAGAACTATGAAACGGATTTTAAAGAAACTGTAGACTAATCTACTTGTTAAGATGGATTCCTGGTCCAGGAGAGCTACTACTAGATAAAGTAAGTAAAAGAAAATTTGCATAAATTAACTAATATATTGCAAAACTGAAACTTGACATAAGAGTGACATGTCTGTATAAAAACACTATTCGTTTCGATCGTTCGATTATATCGATCGTTACAAACACTACTTATACTATTATTACAAATAGGTAAAGTTTGTGAGTTTGTTTGTAGGAAGTAATCTTTTGAACTACTATATCGATTTTTAAATTTTCTTCACCAGTAAAAAGCTACAATATTTCTGACTGACAGAGGTTATATTTGATTGCGATTAATAATATTTTTTATTTTTTTATTTACGCCCAGCGAAGTGGACACAGTTGAGCTAGTATAGTATATAATAGTAGTAGGCTTGACAGACGTTGTCCTGCCCTGAAGAAATAAAAATTTGGAATCCGATGGGGCACCACCTACCGAGTCCAATTGTAAATCTAAACCATTCTTGAATCCAACACACAAAAAATCGATAAAATCGGTCCAACCATTTAGGAGGAGTTTAGTGTGTGATGTTCACTGAGACATATACGTACAGAAAGATTTTATATATTAAAATATAAAGCTATTGTATATTCTTACATAATTATGTAGGTCCATATATATTATATGTTGGGTATATACCCACACACACACATCCATTAAAGTATATTCATAATAAAGCATACTTGATGACTATTAAGCATAATTACTTCGTGCCTTAATAGCATTGCTCCGAACATTTCCGATAGGTAATGATTGAAAAAAAGGCAATTGCTTGTAAAGTCACGAAGCATTAACGCACATTTGTAAAAGAAAAAAATGTCTAATTAAGGACACGTTAATGAGTGCTCATGACGCTGATAAAATAATAGCACCGACAAAGAAATTAATTAAACAAATATAAGAAAAAAATCTTTCATATAAAATAATAAAGATTTTTCAGACATTTAAGGAAATTTAAAGAAAAAATTTACTCCTGTAGTAGTAAGTACAGGCCAGGCTTTTGGTCACGTAAGATCTCTATCAAACGAGATGATAGATTTCGATAAAACCGATAGGCCTCGGGATCCCATGGCCCAAGAGTTTCGATACCGAACGTCACAAATATGTATCCATCGCCAATAGATGCATATTTGCGGCGTTTTAGGCCCTTCTGTGGTGCGTCAGCAGCGCCAGCTAAAAAGGCCGTGTTTGGAAGATGGGACGCCGCCAAAGTGTCAACGTACGTCGCGTCCCACAGTAAGGGTCGTCCCGTTTTCCAGGACACCAAAGACATCCCGTCTGATCTAATTTAATCTTCCTATTTTAGAATAATCTTCAAACAAATGGATATTACGTTAAAGCCAAATATGTATTTACATGCTCAACCTTGGGCACTTGTAAGTCTTTTTTTTATTTTTTTATTGCAGGAGTTCAGCAGACAGACAGACGGCCCGTTTGATGAAAAGCGGTTACCATCGCCTACGGACATTTGCAACACCAAAGGTGCTACAAATGCGCTGCTGCTCTCTTAAGGGAGACTGGAACCTGGTCACTGATGCCGGAACACAACTCAAGGTTGTTATGGCGACATACTCTAGACCAGGGGTGGTAGCCATCCAGTCGGGCAAATGCCCTACCACCTGGCTGTGGGTTGTTTAGTCGCCTCTTACGACAGGCCGCCCGGCCGCAGGAAGTTGTATACTTTCTCCGTTCCTGCACAGATGAAATAAAAAAAGTCTTAAAAAAAGTCTTTGACTGAGGCCACACAAAGAACTTATGACCACCTGTAAAGCAGCACTTCATAGAACAGTTAATATTTTCAAACATACGCGCCATAAATCGGTTTCTGCCAAAATCAGCTCAAAAATATATTATAATATTTATTTGAAATCTTTACAATACACCTGATTTTAACATTGCTTTATACATCCATCAACAAAGGATAATAAACATATTTCCGTTTTGCAGTCTTGTGTGCTTAGCAGCATAAGTAAACGATGATAAGATAACCATAAAATATTATAATAAGGCGTCTTAACTCGTTCCTTTATTCCTGGTATTCGATATCTGTTTCGAAACGTTTAGTTTATGGGTATTTGGGTAGGTGACATGTTGCAATAAATTCTAAAATTAGTTACATAAAAACCTAAAATGTTGGCAAACCAACCGTCCGTGTCGTAAACTTTTTAGCTACCCTCATGTGTGCTCACTGTTGGGCAATGGTAAAATCCCGAATTTTGCCACTGGTTACGTTTCCTGTGAAATATAATAAAAAATTCAACGGAAAAGTGATTTTTTTTATAAAAAAATATTTTTTATTGTTTACCTCACTTTATGAATATAAAGTCCGGCGTTCCAGGAGCTTCCAGAAGGTTCTAGCGCAGGCTAACTTTAAATGTATTATCACTAAAAATAATTTGAATTCCTATTTAAACAGTGAAACGCTATTTGACTCGTTAAAATGATATCATAAAGCGCTAAGCTCATATAAAGTCTAGGAGGCTGCGGCGTTTCATAGTTATAAAAAGTATTTTAGTCGATTTGACGTGAACTACCTTATTTGAAAAGATATTTCAAAAAGGGAACAAATTGAAAAGGGACGCTCACATTGGACTACAATGTAAATATTTCAAAGGAGCACATAATTCTCTTCAGCATACATAATTACTTATATTATTTGTCAAATGAATTATGGGAGTAGGTATATTATATTTTATACCTCCCTATAATAAAACAAAACTTGAAGTAGTTGTTCAGTTTCGAAATAAATGTGAAATCTGAAATGACGACTACTATTTTATACGACGACCGTTATATATTATGTACGTATTAAGCTAAGATTTGATAAACTAATACAAATACAATATATAAAACTTAGTTATACTGAATTTTATCTATAATTCCTCATACTATAAGTAGAATACTGAGTTTAGGTCACCGACTGCTATGATTTTATAATTTTGGTCAGTCAAAATTTTAGAAATTAAATTAATAATTTTATCTCAAACTTTTGTGTAAGTTTTATTTTAATGATCCGTCCAGAAGATATGAACAAAGTATAAAGTTCCGCGAAAAGGAACTGACGTGTTATATAAACTGCACAAATAGCTACTATAAACTATACAACGAAAGTAACGGGGATAACTAGATTAAAATTGAACCACGTATGCACTATCAGTGTATTTCCCACTAACCATACAAGGCAACCAGCCGGGGTAAATGGTTCAAGCATTTTTATCAATTTTGTACATGATATATTTCACGGAAAGTTAGAACCAAATCTTAATGTCGATCTTAATCGTCTAGTAGACTAGATGTCTTTGCCCATAACGCTACTTTTGCATAATATACACGTTGTAACAACGTATTTTACGCAAAACTGCCTGTTATATTTTATTGGTCACGCAATTTTACGTAGATAAAGCTAAAAATGCAAGTAGGCTGTGATTTAGTTGTTTCATACTTTTGGTTAAATACTTAGTAGGTATGTTGGAGGTGGCTGATTTTGATAATAGTGGACTGTATAAATGAAAGAACGAATATATTCGAAAATAATATAAGAATCTGCTAATTACGTGACATTTAGAATTCCGTAGAGTTCATGAGCTGTTTAATTTTTGCGATTTGCCTAAAGAAGCCTAAGGAAAAGTTCAATCGAAACTAGCCCTATTTAAAAATTCCAGAACGGATCTTATCTAACGATTAAAGCATTTTATATTTTCAAAATTTTCCAGACTCATAGTTCAAAAGTTCGAGGTGCGGGAGAAAGTTACTTGTTACTTATTTTCTACTTATAGACTTAAATAAATAAGTCTTCAAGAAGAATCGAATTGAATTTTTAAGCTCTGACTATGAAACCACATGACTACGTACGCTGGAAAAATATTTCCTCCTCTCTCAGTTACATATACAATGGCCACGCCTAATTTTCTCGGGTATTTTTTCTACATCCTTTTGTAGTGGTATATAGATTAATAGCTAGAATAAAGAAAATCAAATCAAATAAACAGTTAAATGTAACGTGGTTTTAATTATATTGGTCAGATGTTTAATTTATTTAAAATATAAGTTTTCTGTTTATAAATTACTCTCTCAAAATAGACAAAAATATGCGTAAAAGAAATATTATTTTAATTGGCATGACAATGAATTAACTAAATAGCTGCGTAGGCTTTCACGTTATGATATAAAATTTTACTATGAATTATTCAAGTGTTAGAAATTCTCTATTAAAGTGTCAAGTCATAAAACATAAAATGTACATTTTATATTGATTAGAAGTTTTTATATATAAAAATGTTTTCAATTATAAAGACTTATTGAAGCATTCAAACAATTATTATCGGTATTTAACGTATGACAATAGAGATAATATCTCATACTTTGTGTGAATGACCACCAACAAAGGTCAATTTAAGAGGCCTTAATGCAGATGCAGTTTCAATAAATACAGGCAATGTTGTCAGTTCATTAAGTCGTAAAGACCTGATTTATCAGCTATATAGGTGTAATATTGTAATTAAAACTTGTTTTATTTAACTTAATAATTCATATAAGTTTAGTAGAGAGTAGATATATTAATCTTAAGAGTAATTAGTTTGATTTTCAGTATACATAATACAGTTTAGCGTCTATTTTAATATTTTTTTTTGGCCCCTTTCGCTTTAAAAAAAAACATTTTCGCATATATGACACTAATTTTTTGTAGACACTCAAGACTTTTACATATATATCAAATTTCATATCTAACGCCTTTATAATTTCTTATTTAGTCAGCTGGGTGAATCTCCCGAGTGTATCATTGTTTTGTAATGGAACACTTACAAGCCAATAGATGATGCTGTACAATAATTGATTTCACAAACGTTTCCCAAAACATACAAAGAATATATACAAATTTTCAATTATAACAGATGGGTCTAGGCCTGCGAGGAACAACAATAGCCTCGCTGGAACATCTACCTTTGAGACGGAGGAGCATTCCACCTCGCGGACAGCCCCCTGCAGTTGCGCGCCCACTTTTCTTTTTTCAATTTGTGCTAGATCATTGTCATTAATTTTCGGTTACAATATCGCTGATTAATGCTCATTATTGTAATTAAGGCACTTGAATCGAAAAAAATCTTAGGAGATAAAAGAATAAAAAAAAGTGATTTCGGACAATGATGCGCACAAAAGATTTAGCCAGCTGAAACACACCGATGGATACTAGAGTGAGACTTGAAGACAACTGCTCACATTTCCGGCTAAGTGTTCGGGTTCATTACATACGATCACATGTCAGACAGGCCACAAGAAAATCAAAAATATTTATAAGTTATGATAATAAATGGACAGTTTTTTTTCATCATGGCTGGCATCAAACTCCTTTATTACCTTAACTAAAAGTTTGGGTTTATTTGAGAAGATGCGTTTTCTCCTAAATAATTCTTCGCAAATCATATCTTATGCCATACATTGACGAAAACCTCAGTCCAATCCCAAATGCGAATGCACTTAATTCCAGTGGCATGTTACCGGAGGTGCCTAACTCGGAACCGGCCTACCATTTTTGAAACCAGTTTCAAATTAACAAAAAAAGAATCCCTTCGACTTACGTCAGCTTAACATCCTCCGATGATGGCACGACCTCGCAAAAAAACAACGTAATCCTTATGAGGATATTTTCAAGACAAATATTCCATATAAGTTACACTTTTATAAAGGACTTATTTAGATAATAAATGTTCGTGTCCATTTCTGTATTTTACCTTCGAAAGAACCATGAATTTGATATCCTTTAGTCCAATCAAAAATTTAAAGATTAACGAATCTACAAATGACATAATAGGGGGCAATCAGAATGTTCTAATAATTAATTTTTATGGTATAAACGAACTTCAAGATGTTATTGAATTTGTGTTGGAATATAATACTTTTTGATGTCTATGTGTATTGTATTTTGGGACGGCTTTTAGTATATTTTTTACCTATTATATAGATATTTTTATTGAAGACTGACTACTATAGGTTCTAAAATTAATTTTAGTTGTGATGTGTGACTGTGCCCAGCGTTGATTTTCACATTAAACCACGTAAGACTTAGTTTGTAGAATTTTTTTAAAAGTTATGAATTAATTTCCAATCACCAAATAAAAGTCATCCAACTACAAAATACTGTTAAAAGTGCAACAGTTGAAATTTTTTAATCATATACTCCTTATAATTTTTTTTATATTTTATTTTAAGAAAATGACGATATTTGACGATATTTTAAATGACGATTACAAATACGAATATGTATGTGTTTATTTGCAAAAACAAAAATTATTGTATTGAAATTTTATATCCCGATGAAGATTTTTTTTTAATATTTATATCTGCAGACCACCCCAAAGAAGTCCTACGGAGAATAAAGGACCTAAAAGTGGCAGTTACGCAATTTGATAGAACTTTGTTCGTAAAATAGTCAGGAAATAAATTCACAGCTTTAATGATGGAATATTTCGTTATTATTATTGCGTAATTACTTACGTTGATTTACGGATTAGCAAATAATTACTCAGACAGGATTTGAATCCATCAGTGAGATCCATAAAAACGTATGTACAATTGATTAATAAAGTATCGGAAACTGTAATAGTGTATTATAAACTTGTAAAATCTCCATAATTAGGTTTCCAACGTCTTCGTTGGATGAAGTCATGGTGTCTGTTTTTTGCAAGCGTGATTTTTTTCCAAAGAGACAAAATGATTGATGTAATTTAGTACAACTAAAAAACCATAAATAGATAAATTAATCGCCTAACTTTTTATGAATTTGTGAACACCGCGTCGTTGAATGGAGTTTTTGTGTGTTGATCATTACTAAGTTTTTAAATTTAGTTAAATTAATACATACTTCGTTTTAATACTTACTTATATTTACACATAATCACTATAATTATGTTTAGTTCCTGATTCATATTCCTTTTTTGCTTGATTAAATTTTAATAAACAAGAAAATTTAACTTTAAAGGATGTTCATGTATTTTAATACAACTACATTGACTATTCTTATAACAAAACAACCGTAGTTCTACCGATTCTTAATATAAAAACATGACGGTTTTTCCGGTAGATATTTTTCATTTAACTCACAAACATTCTCTTTTTTGTGTTAGTTTGATCCTTCTTTTTTGGCTTTGAGAACAGTAACAGACAGAGAAACACATACATTTAAACTTGTAGGTGTATCTCCAAGCTAATCGCGTTAAGCTTGTGTTATTGGTAATATTATCTATACATATAAAACAAAGTCGTGTTAGTTACACTATTTATAACTCAAGAAAGGCCGAATTGGCTGAAAATTGGTGGGGAGGTAGCATAGAACCAGGAGACGGACATAGGATACTTTTTATCCCGTTGGAACCGGCAGGTGGCGCTGAGATCGGGTTCTAGAATCCTCGTCATCACCTGGACCAATTTTGGTGATTTTGTTTTTGTGTGTTTGAGTGGGTCCCGGATGGTTTAAATCCACAATTGGAATCGCCAGGTGGTGCTGGGATCGGATCCTAGATTTTTATTTTTTCAGAGCATGACAACGTCTGCCGGGGACGCTAGTTATATACCTATATATAGGTACAGTTCGGGGCCGATTCCAGATGGCCAAATCATAATAGACAATGTTTACGAAATTTACCATGCCAGGAGCCACGAGACCTCTGGTCCAGAAATTTGAGAGAGAATGAACTGATTATCATGAAATTTGATATATTTACTTGTATATTCGATACTGGGGTTAGTCATGCCGCCTCCGCTAGGTACCGGTCGAAGGGGAAGACCTAAGAAATGCTGAATTGACGTTGTGAAGGATGACATGCGTACCAATGGTCTCAAAACGTTGGATGCCGAAAACTGCGCGAAGTGGAGTAGAAACAGTAGGAATGAGGACCCTGGCCGAGTGAACGCTGCGATTACAAGCGGGATTTAACGCTCGTATGACGATGATGATTCGGTACTGGGGATATACAGACTATTTTTTATCCTATAAAAGCTTTTTAATAGTCTACACTAATGGATCGCGTAGTAAGCAAAACCAGTATACAAGATATTCTCAGTCAACAAAATATTTATGTTTCTTGCCTAAAAAGTAAGACAAAATTACCACAGTATTGTAAACCGTAACTAAGTTATCTTAGCCATTGTACACTTTTATACAAACAGGCTTTTTATGTCTAGATTGTGTCAAACTTTACGCCAATTTTGGGTTACCTAAGTTGACTTGTCACTAAAACGCAATGCTTGATATAAATCTCTGTTATACGTAATCTTTCTAAGAAGTTATTTGTTTTGTTTTTAAGATTAACTTCTAAGACAAAAATTATTTTGTGGTTTTTTAAACCATTTTGATGTTTTATATCATAACTAATGTTTTTCTGGGTGCTTGCTAGCGTAAATTTTACATTCCATTTTCGGGAATAGAAAGTTTCCTATATTAATTCGAATGCCTCCATAGTTGAGTGGGCCTTTGGCGGCCTAACTCACTGGAAGGCAGAGGTCCCGGGTTCAATTCCTAGAATTGTAAATATTGTCAATGAATTTTCCATTATTTACTATGGTTTACTGGGATTGGTACTTGAGTGGACCGTTGTATACTAACCATAATACAAGCGACCGTCACTTGCTTAGCTTGGGGAAAGACAATGTTTCTCTGCCAATTATTTATTACAGTAGAACCTCTGTAAGTCGAACGTTGATAAGTCGAAAACCTTCCAAACCCTAAAAACAAATTTTGTTCCCATCCCTTCAACCCCAAAACCTCAGTTGCTCGGAATCTGAACCCTCTATAAGTCGAAATAATTAGTGACTCCCTATAAACAAATTCAGTACTTATTTTCCCTCTATAACACGAAACAATAAATTGGACCTCTCGAATCTCGAACATAGCAATATTTGATTTTACAACTCGATTATTTGAATAAATCTTAACCTCTACAAGTCGAATGTTTCCTTACAAAATTCGTTAAGTCCAAATCCTCCATAAGTCGAAAACACTATAACTCGAATTTTTTGGCGTCTTCCTTCAAATTCAACTTAAACACATTCTACTGTATTATATTTAGAGATTTGCACGAAATGGAGAACTATACGGCGGAAATATATCAGGGCACAGGGCATATCCTGGGGGAGTATGTCCAAACCTATTGGGACATGAATATTTGTTTATGTTAATTTTTATTTAAATGTTCCTTTTTCATTTATTCATTCTTCTTGTTAATATGGTTTCTCAATAATAACGCAATATTTTCTTCACTCTAATTAATTTGTATAATCTAAACATTCGTTTTTTATAAAATTATTCTTCTTACCTGAAGTAATAATAATACCATAGAATTTCATGTTGATACATTTGAAAATGAAAATAATTCAAAGTAAACCCATTTGTAAAAATATCGACTTCAAAAACTAAAAAGTATAAAATAACTTAATAAAGATTTTTGTTGACTAAGAATTTATTTAGGTTATTAAGAGACAAAATAATAGAAAATTTTCTACATCTTCAAGTCGGTGCCGAGCAAATCATAAAAATATACTTTTTAGTTTTTGAAGTCGGTTTTTTAAATTTTTTACTTTTTAATATCTAGCTATGGGTAGGCCTACGAAAGGTGCCGCGCGCCATCAAAAATATAGGTCCCAAAAAACGGGAACGGAAAATTTACATAAAAAAATATTCACAAAATGAAAACTACTGAGCCAAGCTATGTTAAATTTTTAGGGGACCAAATGGCAACTATTCCGCATCAAACTAAAGAAAAATCACGCAAATCGGATCATAAATCTCAGTGTAATCGGTGTACATACATAAAAAAAACCAATCAAGTTGAGAATCTCCTCCTTTTTGAAGTGGTTAAATAGATACATTTACGAAAGCAAATTATTTTTATGTATATTATTTAGTAAATGATTTAAGTAAGATTGAATGCAAATATTGATAAATGAAATCTTCATTCTGGTGTGAAGTAAATTGTTTTACATGTGTTAATATTCATGAACATCATATGTTACGTAGTATTATAAAATTTCTTAACACACAATCAGATTATTTCATTGGTAACTTTTATCATCTCGAATATTTACATAATAACAATAACTTATAACCTTTTGACACGTGTCAAGGTATACAGGAAAGATTTATAGATTCATTTTTTACTAATCGTCAATTAAAATTATTGTTCATTGATGCGTGATGTTGTATGTATGTATGTCATTGTTGTAGGTGTCATAGTTACATGATTCATAAATTTTGAATACTTTTTTACATATTATTGTGTAAATGAGACCATATTTATTATGTAGAACTACCCTTAAGAGACATACAAGGACTTTTGTATGTAACACAATTACTGTAATGTTCCTGCTCCATGTGGGATAATGTTAGTATTATAGTGACTCTGGCCAAACGAGTCTTGTTTATCGCGTTAAAAATAAGGCTTTTTAATGATTATCTACATAAAAGTGGGGCTTCACTTGCGAAAGTATTACAGATATAGGCCGTTTCACGTAGATTGTCAATCAGGATATATATACACACACTAAAATGTTATTTTTTAACGCTTTAAATAAGACGCATTTGGCCACAGCCTAAATCTCATACACTAGCGCAAATGAAGCCGCAGCATTCGTGTATAACTGTGTATATATATAATATACTATCGGCCCCGGCAGACGTTGTCCTACTCTGAAAAAATAAAAATCTAGGGCCCGATCCCAGCGCCACCTACCGGTTCCAATTGGGGATTTAATCCATCCGGGGACCCACTCAAACACACAAAAACAAAATCACCAAAATCGGTCCAGGTGATTAGGAGCATTCTCGAACCCGATCTCAGAGCCACCTACCGGTTCTAATTGCGAATCTAAACCATCCGGGAACCCACTCAAACACACAAAAACAAAATCACCAAAATCGGTCCAGGTGATTAGGAGGATTCTAGAACCCGATCTCAGCGCTACCTACCGGTTCTAATTGTGAATCTAAACCATCCGGGAACCCACTGAAACACACAAAAACAAAATCACCAAAATCGGTCCAGGTGATTAGGAGGATTTTAGAACCCGATCTCAGCGCCACCTACCGGTTCCAACGGGATAAAAAGTATCCTATGTCCGTCGCCTGGTTCTAAGCTACCTCCCCGCCAATTTTCAGCCAAATCGATACAGCCGTTCTTGAGTAATATATAGTGTAACTAACACGACTTTCTTTTATATATATAGATATATATACCTAGTCTTGCCCCAAATATTCTAAAAAAATATTTTTTCTTTGCAAATAACATTTATAAGTTTTACAGTGTGTTAGTTTAATACATAAATATAAAACAATTTAAAATATAAAAAGCTTATTCGAAGTGGTCTCCATTGCCTGCAATACAGTCCTTTAAACGTTGAGGCCAGTTATCAATAGAAGCACGCACTCTTTCCATGGGAAAATTCTTCACTGCCAATCGTATGGATTGTTTTAGGGACTCCAAATTATCATGGCGTTTAGAACAAGCCGTACTCTCTAAAACTGACCATAAATCATAATCCAGCGGATTAGGAGCGGGACTAGACGACGGCCAGTCTTTAGCTCTGATGAAGTCCGAAACGTTCGTTTCCAACCAAGACTGCGTGGACCGAGCTTTATGACCTGGCGCCGAGTCTTGCTGGAAGGACCATTCTTGGTTATTGAACATGATGTTGTTAAAGGGCTTAACTACCTTCTCAAGAATGGTATCTTGATACACTTGTGCCGATGTTTTGATACCTTTTTCACAAAAATATGGCTCAGTCACTCCTGCATAGCTAACACCCCAACAAACCATCACTGAAGACGGATAATGCCCACGTTGCACTCTGTCAACTAATTGAGAAGCTTCCTTAGAGCTTTGACCATAAATGCGGTCATTTTGTTTGTTAAAATGTTGCTAAATTGTAAAAAATTTATCATCCGTAAGCAAAGTTTTTCTGTGACCTCCCTTTGCGTACCGCTTCAGTAGTTGTTTCGATTTTACACCACCTTATTCTTTTTTAAATTATGAGTTAAGAAATGACCGGTGCGTCTCTTATAGGCTGCAAGTCCTAAGTCATCTTTTAAACTACGCGACATGGTTCTAGGTGATATCTTCATCTCCCGAGATAAAATCTTTTGCTTTCGGGCAGGATTTCTTCGAATGCTTTCCGCCAGATCTTTTTCTGTCACAAATAGAGGAAGTCTCATTGTACCTATTAATAGCCCGGTACACAAACATTTGACTAATACCAAGCGTATGGAGAGTTTTAAAAATTGCATTTGGCTCCATACCTACTTTTTGTAATGCAATCACAGCGATTCGGCTCTCTTTATCGGCCCACTCCATTTTAATATCGCAAAATGTTGTACAATTTATTGGCGCCAAAATGAGAAAACACAATGAACAATCATATAAAAATGACAGATTCCAAATTCAAATGTAATATTTTGTTTCTTTTTAATTGTAACAGTATTTATGGCCAGACTAAGTATATATATATGCAATTAAAGATTTAAAAAATTGAGAGGAAGAAGTCTAAGTTGGTATGGGCATATAATGAGGAGGGATGAAAACGAAAAAAAACAAAAAGAATGTTAAACTACAAGATGGATGGGTACACATGTAAAGGTAGACAAAAAAAAGATGGATGGATTGTGTGAAGGATGATATGATGATTTGTAGTGTGACAGAAGATGTATGTCAGAATAGAGGAGTGTGGAAGGAAAAGACATATTGTGCCGGTCCCAATTGGGATAGATATATACACACACACACACACACATATATATATATATATATATATATATATATATATATATATATATATATATATATATATATATATATATACATATATACGTTATCTGGTAATAATTCATATCTAATATAGCAGAAAACTGTAAATGGAAAGACGGACATACCAATGATGGAGTGATTTTATAAGTTTTTAGTTTTTGCTATTTTTCTACGGTGCCTTAAAAATTGACAAAAAGTTTAGAGGAAGCTTAACAAATTATTTAACCTCGTACGGAATCTTAATACACATGGTGCATAGTGTTTGCAGATAGGAATGTCAAGTGCATCAATGACTTAACCAATATATACACATGTTCGTTATTTCTTTAACATATCCTATATTAGCACATAAACTTCACCTTGCGCCTTATTGGTGTGTATAACGGCAATAAAACATTCCATATAAGATTTTTTGCAACAATTAATTATATTTTTATTTACTAGGTTTTGTATTGCGTGATTTTGATTGTAATTTCTCAAGCGCGGTTCTTATTGTGATTTATTGATTTTAAGTTGATTTGTTATTAAATGTCTTTTTAATAACATATTTTTGATAGCACGTGTTGGTTGAAATTAATTTCAAATTTTATATATTGAATGTTACAGTAAATAAAAAACAGCTATAGAGGTCTGTACATCACATGACATGACTTTTATGCTCTAATGTCCAAGACGAATTTTTGAAAATAAAACTCGTAATATCCTTTCTAAGTATAATAAGTATTCCCGATTTTGAAACATTCTTCATTGGTGCTCCGCTCCTATTGTTCTTAGCGTTATGATATGCCTATAGCCTTCCTCGACAAAGGGGCTATCTAACACCGAAATAATTTTTCAAAACAGACCAGTAGTTCCTGAGATTAGCGCGTTCAATCAATCAAACAAACAAACAAACAAATTCTTCAGCTTTATATATTAGTATGAGATAAGTTTTGGTTCATTAATGTTTCGAAGAATTACTTTAAGTTTTAATTATGGCTCCAGACCGCTTCACCCACTTAAGTTCCAATGCTATGTATAACCGGCCAAGTTTTTCCTGTACCGCCGAAGAATATATCCCTCTTTATCTGCAAATTCTGAAGTATGTCGTATATTTTCATGTGACTTGTCTACATTCAAAAACATGAAGAAATGTGCCTATACTATTCAAATATGTATATTTGCATGTTTTTTAACAAAGCTACTTTAAAATTTAAATATTTTATGATTTAAATTACATTAATTTGAATATTTAATTTAGACTATATTTGATGCTACTGCTCCATCTGCGATAACGTTAATGACCGCTTCACGTAGATGTAGCGATAGGTTAAATTCATTATTTGTGTTTGTAATGTAGAAATTCGTTAACGGCGTTATTTTTAACGCTATAAACAAGATGCATTCGGCCCCAGTAAAAAAACTATAACATTATCCTAGATGGAGCCTGAGCATGAAGGTTGCTTGAATTTATTTAAATCTGTGGAACTTAAACGATTTGCTACTTATAATTAAGATTTTCTAGTAATGTTGCAATTTTATGTAAAATGTTAACAAAAAGCGTGCGTAACGGTTTTAACCTTTATGAATTATGAATGATTTGCGAAACTACATGCAATTGGCATCATTTTTGGAAATTGTACTTATAAAATTATTAAAAGACTCCTTTCGCATTGACAAGGGCAGTGTAGATTATTGTAAAAAAATGTTTGTTATCTATGAAACTAGAATATAAAAACGGATTGGAAAGAAGAATATAGTTTTTGAAAACATGGAAAGATATTGTAAAATTTCAAAACAATTACTGATAAGATTGCAATAGGACATTCTGTAAATTTAGAATCTTTAAAAAATATATAATAATATTTCTATAATATAATATAATAATAATATATATTTATTATTAATAATAAATCTTTATAGATCTAAAGAAACACATGTTTACATATTAACTGTTCGAAGCATTGCAAAAGTGTAAAATTGTGCTGCAGTGACAACTCCCACCTCGAGACAATTATGTAAATTATTATGTAAATTATAATAGAGTACAGGTTTACATATACAACTAACTGTACCCGGCAGACGTCGTCTTGTCCTTAAAAAATAAAAATCTAGAAACCGATTGCAGCGCCATCAACCGCGACCAATTGTTAATCTAAATCATTTTAGAATCTACTTGAAAAAACACAAAAAAATCATCAAAATCGGTCCCACTGTTAAAGAAATGTTCAGCGGCGCCATCTACCTGGTTCAAATTTGAATCTAAACCATCCCGGGACCCACTTGAACACACACAAAAATAATTCACCTAAATCAGACAAATGAAAACAAGTTTAAATGCAGTCACCATTGCCGAAATTGGCCGGGAAAGATCATAACAAATGAATGGCTAGACTGATGTTGTGACTGATGTTTTTTAATGTTTTTTTATTGATGAATATCATATTTTAATACTTATTATCCTATTCCGGACGAAGACAATTCCATCAATACAAAAATCATAAATATTGGTCCTGCCGTTCTTGAGTTATAAATGGTGTAACTAACTCGACTTTGTTTTATATATATAGATGTACTCTGTGGGATACATTATAAATATAAAATTGAACATAAAACTAAACATAAAAATAAGAAACTCAAGTGTCATTCTCGGCTATGAGGACGTGACGTGTTTGTATGAGTGTGAGAGCGCGAGAATATGTGTATGTAATGTGTGTGTGTGTGTTTATGTATACATGTATAGGGTTTAATAAATTCTAATAGTCCTACCTCTAGACACATGTATAAGTATATATGTATTTTTGCAATAGTCTTGTTTTAAATGTATATGTACTCAATATTGCTCTAGATTACGTAAATATTCGGACGATACTACACACATCTAAATCGTTTCAACAACTTAACGCAAAAAACACAAACAAATATACCTATACACGTTCACTAGTTACGTAAAAAGGAAGAAAAGGCAATATCACGATACGAAGCAACACAAAATTAGATTAGACTTCAATAGATCAAAATAGCAAACAGATATAAGATTAAATAATTTAATTTAGAAAAGTCGAGGGTATACTGATATAACTGACTATAACATCATTCATAGACTTTAGAAATTTGAGTCTTAGCTGTGAACACTATTGAAAAGGGGTTGAAACGTCAGAATAAAAATCGATTTAACAACCGTTACAAAGTCTTTTTAAATAAAAAGAGAAAATATTTCACCATAAATAATCAATAAAATCAATTAATATTTATAAAAGCTTCGTCATTGTTTGTTTATTAAAGTGCAAGGCTGTCAATGTCAGGTTATATGGTAAAGAGTCTCCATATTGTCAATGATGTAACTCAGTTAAGATCACCGCAATGACAAGTTCAACGTACGTGGTGCTAAGTGTTGACATCATAATGCAAATATTATTAAATCGTCAGTACATATATATGTACTGACGTTCCTGTATAAGGAAAAAGATTTGGCAGATCTGCAAATTTCCGTCTTATACAAACTCGAGTGGCAGCGCATTAGATTATGTTCCAGAATACAATGACCTACGTGAAAATATCTAGTTTTATTTATCATTTGTGGCTGATAACTATCGACAGACACAACACACACTTAGATTAAAAATATTCAGGTCATAGAAATATTATTTTACTAATAAAACACACAAGTACCTTGAAGGAAGGCGATTGATTATAATGAAGACGCTATTCATACTAAATAAATATTTGGGTTATTGTTTTATGTTTATAGCTAAAATTTCAGTGAGGTCCTTATTTCTGTAATGTAATACATAAATTAATAAAGAAACAATAACTAATCCGTCCATTTTAGAAAGAAATTTCAAATATTCGTTTTAACAAAATGAAAAACTAGTGAATAGTAATTCGATAAGTGCTTACTTTGTTTTCCCGTAATAAGAATGATTTGAAAGTCCACCTTTAATTTGGTTATATTTATTTCCATTTTACACTAACTTTTCGAGGTTGTAACATAATGTACTTAAGTTCTAACACTTTATTTCTATCATAATTGTTTTAAATGGAAAGTGAATTTTACACAAAACCATATTCGTTATGTACAAATTAAGTTTCCACCTCAAGTTTATCTGAAAGAAATTTCTAATACTGATAAGACCACCGGTTATATACGATTTTCATTACACTGTTCATATGATTTTATTTTCACATAATCTAATTGTGTGAAATCAAGCATATAACATATAAATCACCTGTTATTGTATTAAGAATAGACTACCAACATTAAGACTAAGAGATTTTATCCGTTCAGGAACGGAGAAAGAATACAATTTCCTGCGGCCGGGCGGCCTGTCGTAAGAGGCGACAAAACAATCCACAGTCAGGTGGTAGGGTATTTGCCCGACTGGATGGCTACTACCCCTGGTCTAGAGTATGCCGTCATAATAACCTTAAGTTGTGTTCCGGCATTAGTGACCAGGTTCCAGTCTCCTTTAAGAGAGCAGCAGCGCATTTGTAGCCTTTGGTGTTGCAAATGTCCATAGGCGATGGCAACCGCTTTTCATCAAGTGGGCTGTCTCCCTGTCTGCTGAACTTATCAAATAAAAAAAAGACGTAGAATTTTGAAATTTTTAATAAATAACTTTACTTATTTTTATTTTTTAAGTTAAGTTTTTATACTTAGACCGCCAAAGCACGAGTGTAAAGCAGCGAGGGTGAGTGCGCACAGAACTCAATTCTTCAAATAATATTTCTGTAGTAAATTCAAAAGTTGTTCACCAAAACCTCAACTGTCATATACTTTTACTCAATATATAAGTTTTAATATTCAGCCCGTGTGTGGAATTTCTTGAGAGGAGCACTGAACTTCGACGTGGGTGCATTGACTCCCTTCATTCACCGGGTACATGCGAGTAGATCCGAGGACTTGTACAATTTGTGTAACTTATAATAAGAAAGCATCATATCTTAAATGTTTAGTCATGTGAATATATTTTTGTCCATTACTTTATGCTTGTTGTTGTATTATTTTGCGAATTGGTTTTGTGAAAATACCCTTAAGATTCTGATTCTTAATTAGTTTAGAGTTTTTATAAATAAAAAAAGATATAGTTAGCTTCCTTAAAAATGAATGTTATTTATGCAATGTCTAGGGCACACGAGGTTAAGTTTCATTTAAGTCATAAAAATATTAAACCAACATAGAAGCAACTATGTAAAACTTGCAAATGAATCAAAACTTTTCATGCCCACTTACCTGTGCTATAATCATGTTTATTTACATAACGAGAAATGTAATGCTACCATTCTGAACCGCACCAAGTATTTAATGTTATCTAGACCGTCTTTAAACCGATGAATATTCATAATCTAACAAGTTCAGTGTGAATTTGAGTTACACTCGATATCAGATAGGCTGCAATCAGATATCAGCTATCTCACATTAACAATTTATACTAATGGTTATATGTTACGTATATGAAAGTAATTAATTGAGAGGAAGAAGACCAAGGTGGTGCGTGCATGTAATGAGAAGAGATGAAAGTTATAAGACCACAAAACATGAGTGGATGAATTGTGTGAAGGATGACATAATGATTTGCGGTGTGACAGAGAACGTATGCCAAAATAGAGGAGTGTGGAAGGGAAAGATATCCTGTGCCGACCCCAATAATTAAAATAAGGTGAAATAAAAGAGTGATGAAAGTAATTAGGGATTACTTTATTAAACATTATTATAATATAGTTTGTAGATACAAATAAATAATACAATTTTATTCTAATACAAATTATGTCTAAGAATATGTCAATTATCATTTTATGAAAACTGAAGAGAACAAATAATATTTTGAGCAGATTATAGTTATAATATAGATTATAATATAAATATCTATATAATGTAACAAAAGAAAGTTGGCAGGCTGAAGTAACAACGGGCTGGTTACGCTACTGGTATTAGGGGGAAAGACCGATGGCCGATAGAGCAAATGGATGCTGGAGGAGACTTTGTCTTCGTCGTATTGTAAGGCCTTTAGCGTGCGAGCCGTCGACACTATGGTAGCTCCCTAAACGAATTACCGGAGGGTAATAAATAGCCCTCAGAGCTGCGGCCGGGGTAAAGAGCTCGCACTCGAAGCTCCGCCCCGACTCAACGGATCACCGTAGGGTTGAAGACTAACTTAAAGGTTTCAGTAGGGTAGACCGAAGTCCTGCGTAAGGTCGCCGGTATTCATTGGACGTGGAAAGCAAAAGATCGGAATATACATGCAAACTTGGAGATGCCATTACTCAACAGTGGACTGCGACAGGCTGACGACAGTGATAATATACATGTTTCTGAGTATAAACTATGCAGTCTTTTACTGCGTAAATCTACATTCTGAACTGTCTCAATACAAAACATGCTAAGCATTACGTGGGACTTTCGCTTCGCTGATGGATCGGTCGGGTCGATCGTCTATTGAGCAGTTTTGTATAATTAGTTGCGTCAGAGTACCGCTACGTGTCGTGCTATACCGGCCCCATAGATGCGGTCGCGTGTAGAATAACTTATGACTGCTTCGCGACTTTCACGTATGCGGAACGTTGCAAATCTTTTAAGATATGTTTTATATACATTTATTTATTATACAATTTCGATATTTAATGCAACGAAATAAGGTATAAAACTAATACATGCAAGTAAAAAAAAAACCCTAACAAATATATTTAATTTTTGAATTATTTTAATATTAACATATTATTTATGTTGTTTGTACATTTATTTATACCATCAAATTAGAATTAAAGATAAAATTAAATCGACGGAACCACAGAGCATTCAATCAACAAAGCTTATATGTCAAAAACTACTAAAGTGATTCGATAATCCACCAAGTATTATTTAAAATTTCCACCCAATAGTTGAAAAGTTAAAAAAATATCAGGCATCTCTTCAAGAAAACAAATTTATTATTATGCATCAAAAAGTTGACTTAAGTGCCTGTCCTACTTTTTATAATCTTAACAGCGTATATCTCACCAAGCATTGGCTAAATAAAATCTCATTTGAAATATCATTAAAATTTTACATCCATATGGAGTACTATGATTCATTATAGAAGACATAATTATTCTTTAAATTTCATCAATGAAGTGACCGCATTCTTTGAGGAAAACAGCTGCTCCATATTCGTCATCGTCAGCCATTCGCAGTTTACTGCTGGACGTAGGTCTCTCCAAGACGGCGCCACTCATCCCTGTCCTCTGATTTCCTCATCCAGCCCTTGCCGGCGACCTTACACAGGTCGCGTCGGTCCATCGGGCTGGAGGGTGTCCGATACTACGTTTACCGAGACGCGGTCTCCACTCCAGGACTCGTCTGCTCCATCGGCCATCGTTCCTGCGTCAGCATGACCGGCCTTCTGTCTGTTACCTTGTTCTGTCTGTCGTTTACCTTGTTCTCTTACGGATATCCTCATTTCTAATTTTATCCACAAGAGAAACACCCAACATAGCTCGCTCCATAGCCCGTTAAGCAACTTGGAACTTGTGGACCAATCCTGCCGTCAGTGTCCATGTCTCAGACCCATAGGTCAGAACGGGGAAGACGCGCTGCTCGAACACATTTGTTTTCAAGCATTGCGGAAGGGTCCATATTCAGACATATGTATTTGAAGAAATAATATTATGTGTTCCGTTTTTGCCATTTCTTTACCGATCCCCGAGAAGTAACATAATTATCGTATTAAATAGGATATATTCTTTTAAACAACAGAGTTAATCAATATCAGTATTCTCATTGTAACTTTAAAGTCTAGTGACAAGTCAATTTAAGCTATTACATAAAGTTAAGTAGTCTCAAGTATCGTGTTTAGCCAGACAAAGAAACATATGATCAATGACTTAATCTTTTGATAAGCCTACGTAATCTTTTAAATACATTTATACTTATATATAGTAAAAAACGTGAAAGTGGGTTATTTGTTTGGTGTCCAGACTTTTGCGTGTCTCTTTTACATTTTTTTGCTGTGAACCAAGTTTAAAAAAATTGAACGCAAGAATAGATTATTTGTAAAACTATTTTTGAATAATATTAGGTTTTAATGTTGATTTTATCAATATGTGCTAATCAACATTATAAAACGTTTTGCGGGTAGCCATCTGACATTCATATTTAATGCTGTATCATTTTCAAAATGTTTTTGTTGATTTAAGTTTTATTCGCAGATACACCTTGAAGATACCATTTTAACAATAGAAGGTTCAGAGGACTTTGTGTCCTTAATGTTATTCGAATACGCATGTCAAAGACGACAATGGAATATAAGTGGAATATTTTTTATTATGTCATGGTTTTTCATGTAATAAGGCCATGAAAGAAGGATTACAATCACCTGGATAAATTCAAAATATCTTTTAGAGTAAATCAATCGAAAATTGAGCCTTAAAAAGTTTCTTATCAATCGTTAACTAATTTGGTATAAAAATTTGTTTTATTGAATTAAACTTAAAAATCGAAAGAGTCGTTGCGCTATTTAGTTATGTAAGATTTAAAGGTTTTTATTAATTATGTTAATTACCAAGCAATGCACGCTGCCTGTTTAACTTTTAGGGAGATGCATCTGCTTCTACACATTAAGCAATCTACTAAGTTACGACATGATATCGGTGAAGTAAGGAAGAAGTGAGGCTATATGACCTGTGTATGCTCAGTGTTCGTAGAAAATGTGTATAGGAGAACAAAGAGAGAACAAATGTAGACATCAAAAT
This sequence comes from Dendrolimus kikuchii, assembly GCA_019925095.2. Taxonomy (NCBI): domain Eukaryota; kingdom Metazoa; phylum Arthropoda; class Insecta; order Lepidoptera; family Lasiocampidae; genus Dendrolimus; species Dendrolimus kikuchii. Next base: position 18,256,459 of record CM034394.1, read on the forward strand.
GTAACAAATGTAAATGTTTTTATTCAAAAAGTGACTTTAATAACAAAACACATTTTTTAAACTTTTTTATTTTGTTTATTTTCATTCATGGCACGAGGTGCAAGTGCACCCCTTTGCACCCAACACCCCGTGCCTATGTACCGTCTTATAATCGTACTAACCATATAAGCAATTGTAATTCCTAGTATTTTCCTTCGACACAGAGGTAACTATGATGATAAAAAATATTTTAGCAGCTCGAATAAAGTAGACAGATAACAGTCAAATCAACAACAACACATTATCACCTAGAGGGGGTAAGGGGTCTACCACTAGCATACTGTGGACCCAATCGCATAACCTCACCTGCGCGCAGTATCTCCTGCCGTCAGCGAACAAGTCTCTGGAATCCCCTGTTCGGAGACGGGCAGAAGCATATCCGATGCAAATAGGCCAGCAATGCGGTTACCAACCCGCATACCAAGCGTGGTCACTACAACATTGACCCCCATATGGAAGACGAAAGTATTCGAGCACGGATGGTCTTCTACCGATGGACTGACGACCTGCGTAAGGTCGCCGGTAGGCACTGGATGAGGAAGGCGGAGGACCATGATGAGTGGCGCCGACTTGGGGAGGCCCAAGTCCAGCAGTGGACTGCGATTGGCTGACGACGACGACTTTATCACCTTACAAAACATAGCAGCCTTATACGTATTGTACGTGTGTATAATATTATAACGTCATATTTTTTACTAGCAAAAGGAGTTAATTTATTACTTAAGCAATAATTAAAATTATTTATATCATGGTATTTTAAAGTATTTATCTTAAAGCCTATTTTTTGTATCAAAAAACAGTTAGAATTTATTGAAATTTACCTAATTCTAAGTGTTAAGGAAGTGGTATGACGTGCTGAACACGATCAAATCCCAGATGTTTCAAAGAATGGGCAGATATAATAAAAATCACCTATAATAAACGTGTATGTTATAAAGAGATAAATAAATGTAGACGAGCAAAAGATGTATGTCTATGTATGTATGTGTAAGTGGAAATCCATCGACTCTGCGTACCCAATGGGAAACAGGCGTGATTATACGTATGAATGTAAGTGTGTAAGGGGGTGATAGACATGCCAGCAAATACACGTACTTATGGCTCGACTTTCTTCACTTTTATAACTTTGTGTAGGTACAGTCGCGGTATGAAAAGAAAGAGAACAAGAAAAAGAAAATAACAATGTTGACAATGACAGACACTGAGATTAACAATAGTTTTGCTCATCAGAAACAAAGGATTACAAATTAAAAACAATAAAAAGGTTTTACATCTCTAAACAATATTTTTCGACAAGATAAAAAATCGAACAATTTTGATCTAAGTAATTTTAAACTTTATTGTCAAACAGTTAAACATATTGTTTTGTGAAATGGTCTGTTCTGTGACTTAGTTTGAAAAGGTAACATGAGCTCGCAAAACGTGACATGAATCAATTTAAAAACTGGTGAACGTGTTCATACCGCAACTGTACATACATAACAAACGGTCAGAAAAGGCCGCGGAGCTAAGTAAGCATACTTAATCGCACATATATCACCCCCTATTACAGTAATAAAAATGTTACACAATTTGCACAATATAGTTCAAACACAGTACATATATGTACATACTGTTCAGTTATTCAAATTTTTTTACTATTATTATTACTTAATTTTACGTTTAATTACAATTTTTACCTTCGTCTATGGCCTTTGTAGTAATATTTGTATGAAATATTCATAAAGAGCAATTAAACAATTTGCAATGAATGCCGTTCTGCTTTTAAAGATAGATAAGAAAAGACCGTGGTATTTTTAATATAAATTTTAACCATTTTAAGTTAATAAGTTACACTCATTCATCGTAATTAACGCATCACTCAGAGTCTGATAATGACCCATTTACTTTAAATAGTGACTCAAATGATTGAAATTATAGTTATACCATTTTAATTATTTGACGTCAGTAAATATACACTTAAATAATAGAAAAGAGTCTTTATTATAACTACGGAAAGGATATAACTTACATTCATTGATATGCTTAGTTCAAAAATTTAATCTTTCTATTATATTATTTAATTAAACAAATATTTGTTATTTTCGATAATGTAATAAGTCTTGACAGGATAGTAGCTACTGCACCCGCATTTCTTTCTACTTTTACAATTAATATGTGCTGAAGACCAAGGATAATACAGTGGGAAATGAATATCGAGATTACCAATGTGTGAAATCCGCTAATCCAGTTTAGAAAATCGTGGCGCAACGTCTGTTCTTCTAAATGGAGAAACTCGAACCGAGGAGTGCGTCATTTATGTTCTAGTGTTGCTTTACAATATTACATATTTGTGTCGTTTGAAGTTAAAACAGTCTAGTCCACCGACAAAACGTATTATCTAAGTAATTTGAATAAAGCCTTTAGCTACCCATGATGCTGCCAATCGTATGGATTGTTTTAGGGTCTCTAAATTATCATGGCGTTTAGAGCAAGCCGTACTCTCTAAAACTGACCATAAATTATAATCCAGCATATTAAGATTGGGACTAGACGACGGCTAGTCTTCAGTTCTGATGAAGTCCAAAACGTTCGTTTCCAACCAAGACTGCGTGGACCGCGCTGTATGACCCGGCGCTGAATCTTGCTGGGAGGACCATTCTTGGTTATTGAACATGGTGTTGTTAAGGGGCTTAACTATCTTCTCAAGAATGGTATCTTGATACACTTGTGCCGATGTTTTGATACCTTTTTCACAAAAATATGGCTCAGTCACTCCTTCATAGGAGTGACTGAGTGGGCTAACACCCCACCAAACCATCACTGAAGACGGATAATGCCCACGTTGCACTCTATCGACTAATTGAGAAGCTTCCTTAGAACTTTGAGCATAACTACGGTCATTTTGTTTGTTAAAATGTTGCTCAATTGTAAAAAATTTCTCATCCGTAAACAATTTTTTTCTGTGAACTCCCTTTGCGTACCGCTTCAGTAGTTGTTTCGATTTTACCACCCTATTCTTTTTAAAATTATGAGTTAAGAAATGACCAGTGCGTCTCTTATAAGCTGCAAGTCCTAAGTCATCTTTTAAAATACGCGACATGGTTCTAGGTGATATCTTCATCTCCCGAGATAAAATCTTTTGTTTTCGGACAGGATTTTTTCGAATTCTTTCCCTTACTGCTTTGACCACCTTTTTCGTACGAACACTACGTGGACGGCCAGATCTTTTTCTGTCACAAACAGAGGAAGTCTTATTGTACCTATTAATAGCCCGGTACACAAACATTTGACTAATACCTAGCGTATGGAGACTTTTAAAAATTGCATTTGGCTCCATACCTACTTTGTGTAATGCAATCACAGCGATTCGGCTCTCTTTATCGGCCCACTCTATTTTAATATCGCAAAATGTTGTACAATGTATTGGCGCCAAAATGAGAAAACACAATGAACAATCATATAAAAATGACAGATTCCAAATTCAAATGTAATATTATGTTTCTTTTTAATTGTAACAGTATTTATGGCCAGACTAAGTATACAACGGACCACTATAGGGCCGATTCCTGATACCCAGACTATAGTAAATAACGGAAAATTCATTTATGAAATTTATCATGCCAGACAACGAATAAATCTTATTTATTCTTACCATATCGTCAAATTTGCTATGAATATTAAATATGGGTAACATTTACTAAATTTAGTCATAAACGCGTTCACGGATTTCAAGTTTTAAGGAATTAAAGGTGTTGAAAAACTAATTCTATTAATTGATTAATTATCTTTATGTCATTTTAGTCACACTACAAATTATTGGAACAAATCAGAAATTCAATAATTGTAAAATTCAAGCGCCATTTGAATATCTGAAGCTTCTTAAAAAAAATAAACGGTTAAAATAACCGCCAAACGTGCAATAAAATCACGAAGATTTGTAAACCGGTATTTTAATCAATATTTGCATTGTTATGCCAAACTGAAATAACTACTTCTTGATGGATTTCAGCGTCTCTTTTCTCATCATCCGCCAGTCTTTGGATATATGGCGCTATACAATGATGCAGTAAAACTGCGAAACAAGCTAAAGATTAGAGGTGCTAACATGTAAATGAGATTTAAAAAGAAATAAATAAATATTTTATTCAAGACAAAAACAATTCAGCACAATATTAAACAGTAAAACAATAGAAACAGAATAAGTCCTAAAATTGGGCCCAGGTTCAACATAATATGTCGACTAATTAAGACCAGCGCTGTTCTACCGCCTGGGACCAAGAAATTAAGTCACGTACGATAATACAATATAACACAAAAAGGTTTTTGTGGACTGTTAGTCAGGTCTTGACTAGATGGGCAATTTGATTCTAAAATCGTAAAAAATGTAACCATCTTTAACTTTTTAAGTCAGAAGTGGAAAATTATGAAAAAAATAAGGTTCTATATATATATATATATATATATATATATATATATATATATATATATATATATATATATATATATATATATATATATATATATATATATATATATATATATATATATATATATATATATATATATATATATAGGCCTTAGGTTAAATCTAAGGTGTGCTAGACAAAAAAACACCTCCTCCATATTTATAATACAGAGCGTGTCATGTTTAGCGCAATAAATTTTTTTTTGGTCAGTCCCCCAAATTCTTGCGTAGACCCGTTGACTTTTCTTAGCGAGTACAAGAGCCCTAAAAATTACTTTAAACCAAAATTAATTTTTCATTTCATTCATAATTTTGAGATATGGGGTATTTTCGATTTAATTCCTTTTTTTATGATGGTATACTGTAGTTAAATGACCAAAACAGTGGTCTTTGGTTACCATTCATGGACTGTCATATACTTACCTAATTTTATTTATTTATTCGTCTAAGTTCCATTACTATCGAAGGCGGAAATTGTGAATCAGTACATGATTGCCAGGTCCCAATGGACAGTTTTTTTTTTATATGGAAGTATAGGTTTGCGTTTGACCATTGTCTCACCTGATGTCGAGTGATAACGTAGTCTAGGATGGAGCACGCTTACTTAGAAGATACCTATTCACTCGTGACTTGAGGACTTCAGGTTTGTATTTGTCAGGAAAAACAGACTCCGGCAAATTATTCCACTCTTCGGCAGTGCGCACAATGAAAAATGTCGTATAATATAGAGTAGATTTGATCAGCAATGCAAATCCCTGCTCAGAATGCATTAACATTAATTACCAATTAGAGAGATAAAACATTAAAATGTTTATTATTTTAAGTAGGTATTTTCTTTTTGTTTCCTGAAGTAGGCAAACAAGCTGTCAGTCCATCTGAAAGTGGTTACCGTCGTGTATCGGCGTTTAACGACGATTTAAATACAATTTATATATACAATTACAATTATACAATTTATACATATAAAACACAAAACTGAAGTTATGTATAATATACGAATCAACGTTTATTTTCATTAAATTTTTATTTAAAATATATTTTTTATTACATAACATAATGTTACATAGTATTAGACGGACCAATCCAATTAAATCAATTTGATTGAAAATCACAGAACTGAAAGGACACGGCTGTATTTATTGATATTGAATGATACTAGTTTATGTTTATATGGATTACTTTGGTTGATTTATACAAATTGAAAGACAGAAATGAACCGTGTATTATCGACTTATAGCTGATATTTTACTATTCATTTACTTGCTTTATCATCGGTTGAAATTTGACATTACTTGTATGGAGCTTATTTTAAATTTTAACCGATAATAAGGAACATAAACGCTCAGTAAGATAAAGGAACCGGTCATTAATGTAACCTATGTTACTATTCGGGTTGAACCTGCTCGCGCCTCGTGACCTGGGCGTAGTGTCGCGATAGTGAGAGTATTTCTGCGTTTAGTAGGTCGCGATGATCGCACTATCGAGTCGAGTTCTGAGACGCAAGCGTGGGACCATTCGGACCGAGTGAAAATGCGCATTCTTCAAGCGCATAGACGCGAACAATAATCGCACATTTATAAAGTGTTACGGATAAATCCGGTTTAATTTATCGTTAATTTTAGCGTTGAGCATACGAGCGCTTTGTGATTTTGTTTAAAATATTTTTTAATGATCGACAAATAAAAGTTAATTAACAATTAACTCATTAATAATATACTCATTCATATACTTTTGTTCATAATAAAATAAATTGTGTATGTCATTAGTGTTGAATAATTATTACTATTATTTTATAACGTTACATAAGTTACGTCTGAAAATTATTTAAAATTGAAATTTTAAATATACTTGTAATAATTAAGGAACTAATAATTAATTAAAAAGTTTTTGTTTGGAATTTATCTTAATTAAAAATACAAACGATAAAACTTTACGGCAATATATCAAAAATAATTACTATAATTGGAATGTAAGGAATAATACTTCCTTACAGTCTTGAAAAATTAAAATTAAAATGAATTATCGAATTTTCCTATCTAGCGAGGTTATAGGTACTCACCTACCGATGTTACAGTTGGTGCGCATTGTATCGGACGTTATGAAATGTAGACGAAAATCATCCTTCACCAATTGCTACAGGCATATGCTAATTCGAAGGCACTACTTGTGTTTCATCATGTCCGTAAATAATGTACGAGTGTTTTAGTGGTTAAACTGGCCTAAATACCGCTTGAAAAAGAAAATATGCATTTGGGGAAAATATTTTTTACAACACTAAAAACATCGAAAGTTATATGTATTTCTAATAATAAAAATAATCCTCTACCTCTAAAATTATCATTGTTTCATCGTAAGCAAACCTTTTAAAATTAATGAGTGATTAAACTTCATCAAATTTAAAAAAAAAAGAAATTATATCCAAGCACGTGAATATAATATACTTAATTAATATGACACGTACAGTTTTGCATTTCTGACCAAAGTAGGTAATATGTAAATATTTTGTAAATTTTTATTGAAAACTATTTGGGGCAAAATTAATTGATTGCTTATTTGAACTACTTTCTAAAAATAAATAACTCTAAAAGTTTATTATTTTTGAAATACACTTATGTGAAATGTTTTAACTCGTTGTATTTAGAAAAACTTAACAGTTATAACGCACATAGAGAACGGGAATATCATAACATCAAACCTCGAAAAAGAAATAGCACTTGTTTTTTAAAAATATGTTTGACAAAAATCATCATTATTGTATTGTAATTCTTTACTAGTAGATAGCACAGATAATACTAAAATATTTGTGTGAAGAGGAAAAAAAAATTGTTAAACCAATTTTTCTTGTCTTAGGATCCTTTCCTTGTGGTTGTATATATAGACCTATAAAATATTATAATACAACTTATAGGCAATTAAGTATAATAAAAAGTAGTCTAATGAGCAAATATAAATATTTAATGGCACATAGAAAATAACAAACATTACTTTAAAATTCATCAATCAAAATAAACATCGCTTTCTTCGTGGAGAGAGCGCGACGAATACGAAATGCTTTAATGATGACTGAAATAAACGGTCAAATAATAGAATAGAATAAAACTTACTGTTAAATATATATATAAATAAACACAGTCACTGTAACACATAAAAGTTCACAGTTCACAGGTTCGTATATACAATTACGTTGCTAAGTTCGTTCTCGGCCAGTGTCGTAGTTGCACTGAGCTGTGTCGGCGAAGAGCAGTGCGTGGCTGCGCGGACGCACGCTCACCTAAAGTAAATCTAGCCGAAACCGCGGCACCACAAATCGGAAAGAAACTGACACCCTACAATGCGTGCTATTAAGGTTAAGGATAGAAAAGTGGTCATATATTCGGCAATTTTTTTTTGGAAATCAATTCGTAACACGTTACTGCGCATGTTCTAATTGAAGTTTCAATATTTCCAATATCTAGAGCGTGAGAGTATTCATCATAGTTTGAAGTGCGATCTGTGTTGAAAGTGTAAATTAAAGTAGTGTTTGTTGCCTTTTCTAGAAATTACAGTGCTATAGACCAGTTTATGTGACATGTTATTATTATTAACATCGGCGTTATTTTACTATGGTAAGATTTTCTATGCAACTTAGCTCAAATTTCGGATACGTTTTTCTTAATCTGTTCTAAAGTTAAAGTTACCCATATCAAAATTATTATGTGTAAGTTTTCAAGATAAGTTGACCATTCCCAAGAAAATAATTACATATATAATATTTTTAAAATATGTACTCAATAAAAATGATAACTTACGCTGTTTTAAAATAAATTAAAAAAATATAATTGTTTTTTTTTTATAATATAACATTTTGTTAATAATTTAAAATTCACATTATATATTTTAGCTTTGCTAATAAAGAAAGGAGACACTAGAAACTTAAAATCGAATAGCAAAATAATCAAGCTAAAAATATCTTACGATATAACGAAAAAGTGGCAATTTTTAAGAATACACCTGAAATTATCAAGAAATAGTGGAAACGGGCTTAATAATTTTGACTTAACTGTAGTGGAAATAATAAGTATTCATTATACGTTTTCTACAGTATAGTTTCATATAACAAAATCGCCAAGACACCTGCCCTAATATTGTCACCGCATCAAACTGTCAATTCTGTGGTAACCGCTTGCGAAAGACCCAACATACGTGTGGAAACCTAAGCGGTCCATTTATTTGAATCGAAAATATTTAGCTTACAAACTCAAGGGTGTTGTTCACTGGCAAATTCTTAAGAACCACTGGTGCATATCGAAAATATGAATAGGTTATATTTTTTTCGCAATTAATTTTTGTTAATAGTTTTGTGTAAGCTTACCTAACGTTTTAATCCATATTAAATAATCTATATTATATTAAAAACATGAAATATGTGTTTTTTCTTTACGAACTATAATCGATTTTGATTTTACAAAATGTAAGTACCCGATTGATAGGTATGATACCGAAATATGCGGGCAAAGTCGCATCTAAACTTCTAGTAATCAAGAAAATTATATTAAAAATACGGTACTTATAAGTAGTAGTAGTACTAGTAGTACAAGTAGAAATTATGGCAGAAGAAGAAACTTGGTCCATAAAGCTTCGTCTGATGTCGCCATTGCTCAGCCAAATTATAGGACTTCGATTGACGCCAATCAATGGAGTTCTTGCAATAACTCTCAAAGCCACATTTGACTACACAATTCACATTTCTCACAAAAACACATAATTACTACTCAAAAACTATCAAAATCTTATAACTTTTATTGAATCTAAAGTAATATTTACACATTTTTAGAAAATAAGACTGCACAGCACAACGACCCTCTTCAATACCAGCCAAAAACTCTTTATAAGTTAAATTCCTTATTTAAAAATAGAAAATAAATAACGATAAAAACATTGCTCTAGATTTGAATATGATTGCATTCCATTGACATAATTCCATTTTTGAAGATCATAGATAAGCCAGTTATAAATTAATAACAACAATTTCGTTACCTGTGTGTAAAAGCTGCTTAAGCATTCAATTTAATATAAAGAAAAGATTTTACTAACAATCTTAGTTCTTATTATGCTAACTACACTTGTTTCGACACTTGATCGATTGGTTGCAGAAATTTGAACGCTCGAAATAAAACGTTACTCGGAACAATTCTGACTGCGTTTTCACTCAATCGTAACGTTATTATTTTATTCAATGTATTGTGTGCAATATGATTCTGTCTATTACAAAGCGAGCATTTTATATTTCGTAACTTAGTGACTGCATTAACTCACTTTATGACAGGTTGTTTTCGTGAATTCTTTGTGCACTAAAAATTAAACGGTCTTGTTTTATTTATATTCTGTATTCAAATATCGTTGTTTCTTAGTAATTAGGATTTTACGAGTATGTACTGACTAGTAACAATTGTAGTAGCGAAGCTTAGTAATATGCTTAGAGTTTAAATTATAAAAGATATTTTATTATAGAAGAAGATTTTTAAACAAGCATTTTATTTTGATTGATGATTATTATACTTCCTAAATGTTGATGTATATACAATTATGTGATAATGCATTATTGTTGAAATTTTATAATTGGCATAATATTTTAGTGAAATTAATAAGGTTCTTGTCAAAAAAAAAAAAATTGTTGTGCTAATTATGAATTCAAGCCAAGCCGCCTTGGACAAGCGTGGCGGGTATACTGTCCGTTCCCCTATAATGGGAGGCCCGAGCCCAGTAGTGGGGCATTTATGGGCTGTTATTATATATATGTTATTATAGTTATGAATTCTTTAAAATAAGTATATTTATGTTTTCGTATGCAAACACAAAATAATTTTGTTAATGAATGTATAATAAATAAAAATATGGATGCATGCATGTAGTAAACTTAACTAATTACAAATAGCATACCTTAACATAAAAATTCATTTAACAAATAGCGAGAAGACAAAAAATTTAATAATTGCATTTTCGAATTCTGCTGGTCCGAGTTAGCCCAGGGGATTTTTTCAGAGACGAGAATGTAATTTTTAATTATACAAATATTAATAAAAGGGCGTGACTTACATAATGTTGTTATCATTCGATAAAATGGTTTATAATTATGTCTTAAATAAAAGTCTCGCACGACTTGACTAATTAATTTAAAATTTAAAATAATCACCTGTTTTAGTGCTTAGAATTTTTATTGAAGTCCAACTAGCAGTGTCCGAGTCCAATGGAGACAAACTTTTAGACTAGAATGACAGACAAAATGTTTGAACTCGGCCATTTATCCCATATCCCATCCCATATATCACATTCCTCTATCTCATCTTTGTAATATATTAGCTGTGCCCGCAACTTTGTCCACGTGAAATGTTTTTTTCGCGGAGCCAATAAAATAAAAAAATTACATAAGTTACTCCTTATAACATCAGCTATCTGCTAGTGAAAGGCCCGTCAAAGTCGGTCCATTTGTTTCAGGGATTAGCCGGAACATCCAGACAGACAGACAAGAATTTTAAATTAAAAATTGATTTTTACGCCGCGAACTCGCTGCGCGCCCACCGCGTCTTCGTGGCGTGTTCGTTGTGAACTCGATACAAGCTCGTTGCGCACTCGCCTCGCTTTGAACTTGTTCGCAAAATGTAACGTAAACGCAAAATCGCCAGTGTGATATCGACCTAACTACGCATCATTATGCGTTTAGTAAAAAGCTGTTATTTTGACATTACAAATAGACACTTCAATATCATTAATTTGTGTAGATTTCTTATCTCAACCTAAAAATTGGCAACGCTTTGTTTACGCTCCTGTTGTTGCAAATGGCTGTAGGCTACAGGAACCACATTCCATTAGATGAGCCGTCTGCAGGTTTATCAGTTTTGCAATAAAATAAATATGATTAGTCGTCATTTTACTATTTCTTCTGAAAACACTTCAATTTATGTATTTAGTTAGATTCGCTAGTAAAATGTCAATCGATACCGAAATCTACAGACAACATTAGGAAGTTAGTCGTTTTACTAATGATTCTGCTTAAAGTTTCCGTTTCATACTACTAGCCGCAATGATCTACCTCCGGTACCAGGCAAGGATTTAAAATTAAATTGTGTTGGTAGTCGAAAATAATTTTACTTGAAATGCCAGACGGATGCATTAAGCTAGTGTATCTAAATAGCATATACAGAAATATCTTTCCAATCTGAGTTTCGGTTTGAATGAATAAAGTAATAAGGCATTTAAACATTTAGCTGTAGTGTCTATTTCCAAGGTAACTGTGCCTTGCAAAACGACTTGGTAATGGGCGTTCCCTTTTTAGAATTCCGTAGAGATTTTGGCAAAAATGAAACCTTAAAGAGACCATTTTCCTTAGCTTTAAGTTTGAAATTACTTCAAAAATTGATCCCTACACGCTATACCAGGGATTCCTAAAGTGGTCGATATCGACCCCCTGATATCGAAATCAGTTTCCCATCCGTCAAAATAAACAAAAATTTATTTTGGGGATCGACGAGGTCTAATTATCAACCCCTATTAATTAACAAAAGTTCTTATTTGAAACTTTCTAAATACTGTATAACGTGTACAAATGTGTTTTTTTCAAAAAATAATTACCTGTTTAAGTATTTTTACGTAATTTGTATTAATAATTATTACTTACACTTAATATTTACTGAATTTTATGTCTATTTATTTGTTAAATTTTGATGAGAAAATGATGTCAAGTTTACTCACTTAACTTACCGTAAAGATTTTAAATTAGTAATTATTTTGTATCAATACGTAAAAAACTAGAAATAGGATTTTTAAAGTAATTTGGGTATGGGGTCTGAGGTATCATTTCATTTTGGAAATCTCTGGCTCAAAATAATTTGGGAATCCCTGCGTTAAACTATGGGTTGGTGTAATAATAAATGTGATTCTTTTTAAAAAATCAGTCGGGTTTATTCCTCAAGAAGTGTATGGGGTTTTCCTACATAAGATTTTAATGATAGATGTTTCTTCATTAAGTTATGCTAATTGATGAAATGATATGTAAAAATGCACGTGCCGGCGTAAACCGCTCACAAGGCAATGTACGGCTATTGTTAGCCCATACACCAGGGTAATTGGTTTTTCAAAAATCTACCGATATTGTTTTAGCTTTCATCAAAATCGGTTCTAAGACTCCTTTGAATATATTGACATATTTTATAGTTTTGGATTTAGCCATAGGCATAGGCTCACCTGAAAAAAATCGCTAAACTATTCTGTAGTGAAATCACAAAAAGTAAACATTGGGGATGGCCGCTATACATGCAATTTGAATAATTATTTTAGTTTACATAGTCATGTCATGGCTGATTGACTAACTGAATATGTTGCGATTGGATGTGTGGAGTCACGTAGAAAGAACGCGTTAGGAACTCCTGCATCCGCGACAGTCTTCATGCCCGTGACATAGCAGACAATCCGCAAGAAAGGCGCTTACGCGGGTACGGCCGCGTTTTACGGAAACCGGCTAATTACGTGGGGAACAAATGTCTAGTATAACGCCTCCGCCAGGTCTCGGTCGTAGGGAAAGACCAAATAAATACTGGCTTGACGTTGTCAAGGATGACATGCGTACCAATGGTCTCAAACCGAGGCATGCTGAAGACCGCGCGAAGTGGAAAAGAAAAAGTAGGCAAACGGACCCTGGGCGTTGGAGTGGACGCTCCGAACGCAACCGGGATTTAACTCTCAGATGATGATGATGAGTCGTGTCGGTATTTTTATTGAGATTCTGAAAAATCATAACGACATTCCTTAATTGCCTTTGTAATTAAATAAACAGATTGCCTTAAATTCGTTACCAAAGTCGTAAAATTATACCCCTCTCTAAAATTTGAACTATAGGTCTAAGATTCTAAAAACCTATGTGATAGAGCTTAAAAAATTCAAGAAACGTTGCTGAGAACAAGGTTCGTTGAGTATTTTTTGAGATATGGAATACTTATGGTTAAATTTAAAAGTTTTTTAGGGTTTCTTAGCCAAATGTTAACTGAAAAATACTTGCCTCTACAGAAATCTTCAATACAATGTAATTAAATTATCAACAGTATTAAGAAAAAATAAAAGCGCTTCATCATGCCCATAACAATTTAAAATAAATTAATTCTCCTCATTCCCGATAAGCTTACAGCTTATAGAATTTCCATTTAAAAATGATTAGCAGACGACAACGAGATAATATCTTAAGTCCTTTTCTTGAAACTTTGGAAACTTTTCTTTCGCGATAACAAATGAGTCAAGTTATGACAGACGAGACGTTTTGATCAGCACGAGACAGGGCGGCGACGCGCGACGTGCGGCGTCCTGCAAAGCAATCAACGCGGTATTAAATACTTAAACATTGCATTGTAAATGATTGGGACTTAAATTGAGGTAATTTGTGAAGTTGAAAATAATCTCTGAGCTAAGCCTGTTATGGTGTAGTTGAGGTATAAAATAGGGCATTCTTAAGTGAATTTGTGAATAGGTTAATATTAAAAGGAAAATAGTTTTTAAACCAAAGATGGTACACAGCTTTAACAAATTTGAGAGAATCTTTAGTTCTTGTTTTATAGTGAAGCAAATAATTATGTTAACTTTAATTACATGCAAATTTACTCCTGGAAAGTGTGAGTCAATGATACTTTTAACTCTTTAAACAAACAGCAGTTGCATATAACATTAGCCCATAATGTCAATGCTCACTATTTGACTGGGTTGCTAATTTTGATAATTGAGCTTATAATTAATTTCAATGTCCGAGTTTCTAACGATGTTTTCTGTCACGAAAAAAATTGGTTCAAAAGAAAAAAAAATCCGTGGCTTGTAACATTAAACTACGAGAAAACTGAGTCTTTATTGGTCATTCAAATATATCTAATCCTAGCACACATACACACATCTGCACACACACACGCGCGCGCACACACACACACGCACACACACAAATCAATTTGAATTGTAATGTTATAATAATAATATTGATAATACCATGTCGGATCCCCCCCCCTACAGGTTAATCCTAGCGCAGGAACCAAAGTTACTGCCATCGTTATACATGTAAAATATTGAAAAGTATGATTTTCTTTTAGGTCACTGTCTGCACGTGGTATTCGTGTAAGGCCAGAAAACTTCTAAGGATTACCAGGCTTCGCACCGTCCTCATTGCATAGAGACGGGCGTGTGATAGGCACTAAGCTACCAGTACTTGCTAAGACAACCTAGCGTAATTCTAGTTATGTTCATTACAATATTATGTATAATTGATTGCGTTGTTTTTTTTCAGGATTACATTCTGCCCAACAAAAGATAAACATCAGCGTATTGAAGTCCACGGTTGGACAAATGCTTTGCCTAAAGCGTTTCACTGACCCTGGTCTTCATCTTTTCGTATCCAGTCTCTACTAGCCACCTTTCGCAGATCATAACTTTACCTTGGCTGAAAACGTCTTACGCGTCTGTTAAGATTTAGTCAATAAATACCCTTCGTCTTTTACCTATTTTCAATATTTTTTGTTATCTTTCATATCTTCAATATCGTCTAAAAACTTAAGCAATTGGGTAGAATACCATACAAATAAGTTTTCTTTTATTATATTCGATTGTGTGATTTTATAATTGTTTTGTGAATAAAATAAATAAATAAATATTAATTGTGTAAATATATTGTATTTTACCTATATAGAATTAATATAATGTATGTCTTTGAAGACCACGGCCATAAATATGCCCCGGACTTTTGGCTTGTGTGGGGCCATGGGGAGGCCAACACGTAGAGGCCCCTTGACAAATTTAATCTAAATATGGCGTGACACTTACCGGCGATTATCTCTGTCTACACCATAATTATAATAATGCACCTAAGGATAAGCCTCGGCCAGTGTAGGACTATTGTGGGAAATAAGAACAAAAAGTTCCGGGTTATTAGGGTGAACTACTAGTGGTACTGGGGGTCTGGGAATATGGGGACTATGACGTCTGCCCGTCGCAATGTTTGAGGAACATGGAAAAATGGGCAGACGGTTACTCGCCACTCCCTGCATGAGCCCAAAGATGCCATAGAAGACAGGGGCTACATGGGTGTGAGTGTCTAAGGCATGTAGAGAGGTGGGCTGCAGGTTCACCGAAGCTGCTCTGTAGAATTAATTATTATTATATTAATGAATTTAGATGAACCAAAAGATATATGTCAAGACCGTACCGTTTCCGCTTACCCCTATGGGAAACAGACGTGATAATATGTATGTATGTATATTCTACTTATAACCATTAAGACTATAATTAAAATACCGAGTCTCAGTCGCGGTCTTATACGAGTAAGACGCCGAAGGCTGACTACGTTCCATATTGGATCGCTATATTGGTCCGTAGGCTGGGGTAAGCACCAGCTCTCTGAACAATTTTCAGAGGGAATATTGTTTTACTTTACTTTATGAATACAATAACATTAATCTGTACCTATCTATATATTTTTTGCGATAAAGTAACGTTGCTAGCGTTCTTAGATACCTTATTTCCTTTATTGTAAACTAAGTTTAATACTCTGAGAGTGGGTACCATCGTTCAGGGCTGTTTCTTTGGTTAGGCCGTACTCCCACAGCTCTGACTCGAATGACTAAAGGAACATTGAGGTTTTTATTATGTATTTGGTAGTAGTTGCTAGTCCTACATTATCTTTTTTTGTTCCCGGGCTGTGGGATGTCCATCAAGAAATTCCTTTAAAAAATAAATTCATTATTCTACTTTGTATAAAACTGATATTAATGTATAAAGTTCATTTAATTCACAGTGTCTTTATTGTGTTAGATGTAAATGGTATTATTGTAAATTTATCATTCATAAATTTAATAAAGAGATTTGCGAAAGTAACTTACTTATTTCAATTTAAAAACGACACGAAGATTTTTAATGTCAACGAAAACCATTTAAAGTGCATAAGAGAAAGTTTAAAAATTGGATGTACAACTTCCGTAGCGATTAATGTCAACTTGGTATCTTATGTCGTTGTCCCCAAAATTTTCTCAACACATAACAAACTATTAGAGTCGAATGATAATAATGAACTTATTATCTATACTTAATATTATAAAGAGGCAAAGTTTGTGACTTTGTGAATTTGTTTGTAGGAAGTAATCTTTTGAACTAATGAACCGATTTTTTTAAATTCATTCACTAGTACAAAGCTGCATTATTCCTGAGTGGTATAGGCTATATTTGATTGTGATTAATAATATTTTTAATACACCCAGCGATATGGGCACAGGTCAGCTAGTTTCTAATAATTTAATTTATTGACCTTCCTTAATATAAATAAATATAACAGACTGACTATCTGTCAATTTGTTAAAAATACGGCTCAAGAGGTGGTCAGTCGAGCGCACCTTTTACACATATGATGAATTAATGATATACATTTGAATTATAGAAACAATTGACGTGTAACAATGTTACCAATAAAATGCTTTATGATTTATTTAGGATTTGACATTTATTAGGGTCCAAAAAGAAAAATATTTAGTAAATGTGTTCTAAGCTGATTTAATATCTTCGTAACAGATGAAAAAAAGGTGTTATAATAAGGTTTTTAATTTGCGTAGTATACTTCACACAGGAACTTTTCACGTGCGTTTTCAATTTACCTAATAACCATTTGTTACAAAATTAGTATGTTTATACATCAATGTCAAGTCTCAATGAAAATTTCCAAACAATAATCAAATTATTTGTTATCATACCAAATATTACAGTAAAAAGGATCGTCTAAACGAAAATCACAGTTACAGCAATTAATTCTATTTCTAAATGAACTACGGAGGGAAAGGTTAAAATAAATGAAAATGAAGGCAGAGATGTATTTTTGCCCTAAAGGTGATTAAAAGATCAGATTAAAGGCAAGAAGTGTTGCGTAGGGAAATGTTAACACAAGACCGATTCAGTGATGTCTGTGTAGGCGAAGGTAATGAGAGTTTCACGGCCCTTAAAAACGGATAGCTTTTTGAGTATATTTTTTATATTTTTTTATTGCTATTGAGTTCAGCATACAGGCGGACGGCCCACTTGATGGAAAGCGGTTACCGTCGCCTATGTACATTTGCAACACCAAATGGGGTACAAATGTGCTGCTGCTCTCTTAAGGGAGACTGGAACCTGCCCACTAATGCCGGAATACAACTCAAGGTTGCTATGGCGACATACTTTAGACCAGGGGTGGTAGCAATCCAGTCCGGTGAACGCCCTACCACCTGGCTGTGGGTTGTTTTGTCGCCTCTTACGACAGGCCGCCCGGCCGCAGGAAAATGTATTCTTTCTCCGTTCCTGCACGAGTAAAGGCAGATATTCTAATTTTAGGTATTTACTACTCAGAAAAACTATGGGATTTGATCTGAAAGCAACTTGTGCAACTTGCATTAATAATCAATAATTATAATTCTTCTGTTCATGTGTATGTCACTAAACTCTTCCTTTAAGAGGATAACTGAGTGACAACCATTTACGGCTGGACCGATTTTGATGAATTTTTTGTGTATGTTCAATTGGATTCGAGAATGGTTTAGAATTTTAGATTCTTAATTAGACATGGTAGGTGACGTTGGAATCGAGTTCCAGGATTTACATGATTTTTTTTATGTGTGTTTGAGTGGGCCCCGGAAAAGTATAGATTCACAACAAGACCCGATCCTGTAGGTGACGCTGGAATCGGGTCTAGATTTTATTTTTTCAGGGCAGTTGTACTGCCGAGACCGCTGGTATTAGATAATATTAATAACCTTCAATTATAAGTTCATACTGTAAATACTAAACTCATATATAAATATTTTGTATAAAACTTTTTATAAAATCAATAAAAAAAATGAATTTATTTCTATACAAAAAAGAAAATTACCATTCCCGTACCGGGAATCGAACCCGAGCCTCCTGGGTGAAAGCCAGGTATCCTAGCCACTAGACCATACGGGAGATACATAGTTTAGTTTAATTTATGTATCAAATGATGTGTTCAAAATGTTAGGCTGGCCTAGCTAAACTAAAAGAGCAACATTATTCGTAACAATTCTTTTCCTTCTCCCTGCTTAATACATATTTAAGACAATATAAACATCAAAGTTAACTTATTTATTTCTTTTATATAACATTGTGTGAATCATAAATATTTCTACGTATTTCCCTTAAAATACTGTAATATAAAATACTTACTTATAAATACCTGTAATATAAAAGTTTTATTATGGGAAAAAACAGGTCATGCCATATAGAGTATGAAAATTAAAAACAATGACATATTGTGTGGGTTTTTTAAGTATATAAAATCGATCTGCAGCTCCTCACGATGTACTAGTGGTAAAGGAGAACCTTTACCTCTAGTACGAGCAAGTGATTCATACTTCTCGGCTTGAATAAAACGCATTCAACCACAGCCTAACGGTCTTATTCATAGATAGTTAGAGTAACTGAACGCTTCTTTATGGTTCTTAAAGAAATTTTGCAAACATGTTGTGTGAAATAGAGGTATAGAGTAGGACATAGAGTGGATACCTTTCATCCAGAAAAAGAGCATTCTTACCGATGAATAGAGAATATAGTCGAAAACATGGCGCTCCGACCGCGTTTTATAGCAATTCACTACCAAATATATCGCCATTACAATGACATGACAGCGAAAATTTTAATATACTGTTACGGTTAGCTCCACCTTTGCTTCGCTAGATGGCGTTACGGGTATTTATCATTAGGTACTTTGAAGTAATTAGTACATTTCTAAGAATTATAACATGCGTACTTTATGGCATATATATCCTTTTTTATCGCGAGCAAAGCCGTAAGAAAAAGTTAGTTATAAATATTTTAAGTGTTTACTGAATTTAACATCAGTGTGTATCGCGTCAAGACATCATTGAACGATATAATCTTTTTGACGCCAATTTCATCTATTTGGCCCAATAATCACGATAAGAGATTATATCAATTTTTAGGGTTCCATTGGCATTATGAACCTTTATGAAATCGTTATATCCATTCGTTAGTCTGTCTTTGTAAGTCATACACATTAATCTCTGAAACTACTAACTGTATGTATTTGAATGAAATTTATTAAGAATATGTAATCTTATGATGATGAAAAAACTGTTATCAATATACTTAGCCGTGTGGGTTATCGTTAGCCTGATCTGGATAAATAGTAACGATGTTTTTTAATTGATGGCCTGTAGTTGAGCGAGCTACGCCTTAGCTGGCCGAGCTCACTGGAACGCAGAAGCTCTGGGTTCGATTCCTGGCATGGTAAGTTTCGAATTTTCCATTATTTACTGTTGTCTGGGTGTCTAAGATCGGCCCCAGAGTGGTTAGTTGTATATTACACGTAACATAAGCGTAACTTGATTAGCTTGGGGATATACAATGTCCGTGTTTGTCTTCCTATTATTGTCTAAGTATAATATTATAAAATTCTGAACATGCGATGTCTGTAAATTCAAGCTATTTAAAAAACAAAACAACTGGAATAGACAAACGATGGAGAACACGATGCATGTTTTTTTTTAGATTTCTTGTCTGTTTATCTGTTTGTAGATTTGTTCGGGATTCACATTAAAACTACTGGGCTGATTTCGATGCGGTTTTCGCTGATCGACAGCAAATTCTTAGAATTAAAATCTGCGCTACTTTTTATACTGGGAATCCCGCGGAAATTTTTCTGGGAATTACTTAAAATGGTCAGATTAAAAAAAAACGAATTTCAATGTGATTTTTTTCACTGATCGATTTCGATCGAGAAAATTTTATATTATAAAATTAGTGATATTTTTATCCTGGGAATCCCGCGGGTATTTTTCCGGGATCGGTTTGTAGTTGTTCTGGTGCATAAAATTAGCCTGTTCTAGCACAGTTTACACTAAAACGATAGCTTATTATATTTTTTAAATGCTGTGATACTTTGTGTCCTGGGAATCCCGGGGGAAATTTAAGTCAAGCGTGGCTTAATAAAGATTTTTGACTAAGAATTTATTTAGTTTATTAAGAGACAAAATAATATAAAATTTTCTACATCTTGAAGTCGGTGCGAAGTAAACCATAAAAAATTATTTTATATTTTGCAACATTTTGTTGTTATAACAGTGTATATGGTAATTTTTATGGTTTGCTCGGCACCGACTTCAAGATGTAGAAAATTTTATATTATATTGTCTCTTAATAAACTAAATAAATTCTTAGTCAAAAATCTTTATTAAGTTATTTTATATTTTTTACTTTTTGAAGTCGGTTTTTTTAAACGAAGCTTTTTTTATTTGTTACTTTTTAGGGTCTAGCTATGGGTAGGCCCACGAAAGGTGCCGCGCTACTTAAAAATATAGGTCCCAAGAAACGGGAACGGAAAATTTTCATAAACAAATATTCAAACTACTTGGCCAAACTATGTAAAATTTTTAGGGAACCAAATGGCAACTATTCCGCATCAAACTAAAAAAAATCACTTAAATCGGATCATAAATCTCACCGTAATCGGTGTACATACATAAAAAAAAAACAATCGAGTTGAGAAGAATCTCCTCCTTTTTGAAGTCGATTAAAAAAACAATGGATGGTTATCGCCTCAGAATTCTTCACTATTCGTGATTCAATTCAAGTCACTTCACAATAATTTTATTTATTCATTACAAAAAATGTATTTAAAAATCTTGGGCACACAACAACAATAATATACCTTTAATGTGAGTATTTATAATAATTAATTTCCAACATCGAATAATAAAAGCGACATACATAATTGTCATTTTGAAGGCTATTTGGGTACACTATTAGCTGCAATAAATTGCTCTGTAATTGACATTATGATAAGATAATAAATTATAAGATCATAAAAAGCAAATAAAACATTCTTAACAAATACGTATATGGTAATAATAAGAGCCTTTTACTAAGTTTTAATATATTAATTAAAATATACACTCAATATTATTACACTTTTATAAAATTGTGATCAAAAGTAGTGCAAAATCATTTTCTGGATATGACAACTTACATTTTTCAAAATAAAAACTATACAATCATTTTTGAACTTAAAGAAACATTATTATTAAACGTGAAATCAATCCATCAACTAATTGTATACGTCTAGTAATAATAACACTCAGTTTTTATTATAAAATAATTAAAAATACAATATTAACTTAAAAATACACTATATTATATTAAAGTAAAATAAAAAAAGAAAAATAGCTAAAGATAAAATATTGGTATCAAACCATTGCGTGTGACGTCTACTAAACGTTTTGCGACGTCACTGTAGAGCTTTAGTGCGTTAGGACCATCGGACCCACAATTTCCACCCCAAATGTCGCAAATGTAACCATTTCTAATGGGGTCATTTCATATTTGCGGTGTTTGAGGGCCTCCTGTTCGGCTATAGCAGTACCGGCGGTAGCGCACATACTTGAAAAATGGGTTTACTCTGATATCTGCGCTATAATGCTAACTTACGTGCTAATAAAGTCATAATGCAGATGTAGCCAAGGTTTTAATGGGTTATTTGAGACGCGACATTGTTAATGACGTTAAACATTAACTGATAAATCAGGTGGCGGTGATGAGTTTCATTAATGTATTTAATCGTTAACGCATTCATTTTAACGCTATAAATAAGATGCATTTAGACACAGTCACTAACAATGCAGGTAGAGCAAGTGCATCATAAATAGGAAAGTAGTGTGACGTTAACTGGTGGATAATATAGTTATAGTCCATGATAAAAAGAATAGGAAATACTTATTGTAATAACTTTTTAAGTTAAGAGAAAAATCGAAGTGTGTGCTGGGACACATAGTAGAAGTGAAACTTCAACGGACAAGTGGAAAAACGAATGGCAACGGATAAGTGGCAAAACGAATCGTAATTTTTTTTAACTTGAAATTTGAAAACCTGTCCGTAAAACTTCAAGTTAAAATTTTGTTGCGATTCGTTTTGCCACTTATCCGTTGTGATTCGTTTTTCCACTTGTCCGTTGAAGTTTCACTTCTACTATGTGTCCCAGCACACATTTAGATTTTTCGCAGGTTTTCTGCAAATTATGATTTGGTTAGGTTAGGTACATTTTAATGAATGCATTTTTTATTTAAACCTATTTTAATTTATCAAACAAAAAAAACTGAATTCGATCCGGAACCAAAAAACGCATCCATATTATACTATAAAATTATGCCGCCTCTCACTACGTCTAGTCTATATTTATGCTGCGCCTCCACGCGGCCGTAACGCTTTTTCGTGACATAAAAATCCTAAGACCCCCATTTATATAGAAGTTTCACTTCATAAATAACATACCTAGTTTGTCAGAATTCTAAAGGATTACGCTACGGCGAGTATGCCTCGGAATTGCACGAATTAATTCTTCGCTCACCTTTTTATCACCGGACAAGCAGACTTACGAGCTCACGCCACGGATATATGGGGAAAATAGCAACCAAGCAGACGAAGCAGTAGGCTTCCACTTTTATAATACTTACCGCTGAGGAGTGGAATTCTTTATCGTCGTCTTTCTTCCTTAAAAGTATAATTTAGGTGTCTTCAAGTCTTGCGCGAACAAGTATCTTCTAGGTAAGCGTGCTCTGTCTTAGACTGCATTTTCACCTGACATCGGGTACAATGTTGGTCAAACGCGAACCTATGCAATATAAAAAAATAACACAATATTTTGGTTCTATATGCTGTCACTAAGCTATTATATTGAAGTTCATTCAATAAAGCTATTATTACAAAGCTATTACAATGGGTGTCTCAATATAATGAAATGCAAAGTGCGGTTCCAAATTCATATTTCATACATGGTTTTCACAATCGATCGGCCTTCAGTCTAACGCGTGGACGTGAAAATAGGTATATATTGTTGATCAATCTTGTAAATTAAGAACAGGTGGTAGGATATGTTCAATAGCTTTAAAGAGAAATTGAGTTAGTAGTTAATTAGTAATCAATAATTTAGTAATCATTACAGTCATGGTGGATTATATATAACGTGTATAATATCAAGGCGTAAATATCCTAGAATTTGGCTTTAGCCTCCTCATTTCACAAAATATGTGCTAATATGACATTCCCTTTTTTAAATTAGTTTTTTCCTTGGTTTTGTGGATAAATAGAATTGTTCATTATTTAATGCTGAACAATAGTTTTTGAGTCATGGTAACATTACCTCTTGTTCATACTTCAGTACATATTCTCGATGCATGCATATTTTCTTCTCTTTTTGTATACTGGTATGTGTGTATATCTATCTGTGACCCCCCCAAAATTATGACTTACTTCACGAGGATGTCGGCATTGTGTAGTCGGATTCGTTTTGCGGTGTTAAATAGACAGGCATGTAAGAAATAATAAGTTTTTTGATAAGTGCAGTGAGCTGTTGAAAGAAACTAACAGGCGGCCCCCCTTAACAGTCATTTTTATGGTTTGAATGATTGATTGAGTTCCTTTCAAGATATGTGCAAGATATATACTTATGAAGCCAAGGTGGACGTTTTTAGTCGATGGGATTTTGGTATTTAATATCAGGAGATTTTTTAATTTCGGTTCCGCGCATATACAAGTATGGTCAACTCCGCTGATCCTGGTGGGCGGCGGCGGCCCACAGGCCTCATCTATTGTTAGAGGATTGCCATCTCTCGACATCTTTTCTATTCTCACCAAGCGTGAGGGCTTGTTCGCAATAACTCACACCACAGATGGTGAGATGAGCCCGCGTGGAACACCGACGCATTTTTATCTCGGTGAAAGGTAGGGTGGGTGGCATAAGGGCTTCCCAAGTACGAGGCGTTTTGGCAATAAGAATGACTATTTCTATTGAGGCAGCGAGAATGACGAATTTTTCAAATTTAGCTTTTTGAAAAACTATTTCGAAGAATAGTGTTTCTGATAATTTCTGAACAATTTAAAAGAACTTAAGTACTTAGGATAAAAAAATATTAAAATTCAATTAGGATATGTCTGAATTGGATCATGCATAACACTTTTTTTAATAAGCCTATAAAGCTCGTTTAACTATTTTAAATAAAGGGGTTTAGTGATGAGGAAAATACAATTTCCTGCGGCCGGGCGGCCTGTCGTAAGAGGCGATAAAACCCACAGTCAGGTGGTAGGGTATTTGCCCGACTGGATGGCGAACACCCCTAGTCTAGAGTATGCCGCCATAACAACCTTGATTTGTGTTTCGGCATTAGTGACCAGGTTCCAGACTCCCTTAAGAGAGCAGTAGCGCATTTGTAGCACCTTTGGTGTTGCAAATGTCCATAGAAGATGGTAACCGCTTTCCATCAAGTGGGCAGCTGCCTGTCTGCTGAACTCCTGCAATAAAAAAAAAAACAGTTTCATACAATCCATTAAATTATTATGTGAGTCATTACTACAATTATAGTTTCATGACATCTCCCATATTTGAAGATGCCAAATTAGTTAAGAAATATTTTATATTGTTTTAAAAAGAGTTTGAAGTCAGTGACCTTCAGTTTCATTGTTCTAAAGCTTAACTTCACCTACGAAATATACGTAACCACTAATTTAACACAGATAAAGCAATAAATAGTCTTGAAGTACCCAAACAATAATCTACACTGATGGCATTGGATTCAATTCGAAATAGAGTAAGTAATCTTTACAAACCAATATATACGTGTTTCGGTTGTACATAATAATTTCATTTTGTTCGATCTTGTTTTTATAGGATAGTAGAGAGTCTTTTTCGGTTGTAAGCGTATTGTTTAAGTTAGTACTTACTTAGACTACTTGAGAATTTGATTTGGTTTTAAATGATAGAGACGAATGGAGTTCTAAAGGTATTTATCATAGAAAGTCGGGAAATAACATTATTATTTCCCGACCTTCTATGATAAACTACACTAACATAGATATGTTAGTGTATACCAGGGATTTTCAAACCATTTGGGGCAAGAGACCCCTTTTCCAAAATGAAATGATACTTCATACCCCCCCATAGCCAAATTACTTTAAAAATCCTATCTCTAGTTTTTCGCATTGATACAAAATACTTACCAATTTAAAAAATTTGCGGTTAGTTAAGTAAGTAAACTTGACATCGTTTTCTCATCAATTTTTTTTTGCAAAATAAATAGACATAAAGTTCAGTAAATATGAAGTGTAATTAATATTTATTAATACAAACTACGTAAAAATACTTAAGTAATTATTTTTAAAAAAAAAAAAAAAAGTTTCAAATAAGAACTTGTGTTAATAAATAGGGGTCGATTTTTAGACCTCGTCGACCCCCAAAATCAGTTTTCGTTTATGTCGACCCCCGGAAATCGATTTCGACCCCAGGGGATCGATATCCTCCACTTTGAGAATCCCTGGTGTATACAATAAAGGGTTATCTATATCTAATTTCTTTCACCTTCCCCCAATTATTTTGGCCTCTGTAGAATAGGGATGTCTTTTCCTTATTCCTCTACTCTGACATATGTCCTCTGTCACATCACGAATCATCATTTCATCCTTCACAGAACCATCCTCATCCTCATCAATCTCTTTTTTGGTCTGTAGTGGATACACTTACCACGTTCCGTTGTTCCTATTTTTAAATTCTCTACTTGGCTTAATATATCATGATCCTGGTTACAACACGCTCGGCTTTCCAACACAATTATTCGTTTATACATTTCTATTAGAAACCTTTATAATAAAACTTGTATTTAAAATGTATTTTTTTTAATTTATGGTATTTAAAATGTAATTCTCGCATAAACAAAAGTAGTTCAAGTTCAAGGTCAATCTTTTGACATTTAATTTTGAAATTTGGTTTTTGACGTTTGACAAGTGCTACCTTGCAAACAACATATTTTGATCTACTCTGTCTATTATTTATTCATGTTTAATCATAATTTCTAATCATAAAATAAATTATATATAACTATCCACTTCAAATTTCTTATTTATTTACATTTATTTTATCAATTACATAATGATCTACTTTTGTTATTGTTAATCAGGGCCTATATAGCTGCGATAGCCAGAACATAACGATTCGATTAACCAATGGGAGGTATAATGTATAAAACTCGCTCTCATTGGTGGGAATTCAAAAATGTAAAAAAGACACGGGTTTTGAATTCAGTTAAAAAACGACACTTTTGTAGTACTGTAAGAGACTTACTAGAGTGAAAAAAAGCCAGTTTAAAATCGAAGTTATATTTATTCAAGAGTCTTAGTTATAATGTCATAGCACGCTCTTCAGGTCTACCTTTATATTTGTACCCACCAATATTGCGTTTTAACATTTTTTTTTGTCACGTGACTTTTATCCCTCCTCGTTACATGCCCATACCATTTTAGTCTTCTTCCTTTTAATTTTTCAATCACAATAAAGAATTATCTATCGGCTATTTAAATCTTTTTTCATATTAATTTTTCAATTCGAAGGAAGAATATAGGCATAGACTTGTATCTCCATGTCTGAAGATACAAATCATATATTCATTAATCCTTATACGTGGCTTATAACTTGTTAATCTTATTAACTACTGATTTTTTTAATGAAATAATATCTATATTTCGTAATAACTGTATAATTCCATAACCATGATTAACAAACAATTATACCTATATATTAGCATCCAAAGCAATTTTCACGTTTATAAATATACACAACATAATAATTTTTGCTATAGCATTTAGTATATCTTGTATTCAATTTATAGGCTCTTGCTCTTGTCAGCGTCGGCGTCCCGGCCATTCTGGAACCAAATGGCCTGGTGCGTGACGATGGCAAGAGACCGGACGGAATGTCACTCGTCCCTTGGAAGATGGGGCGGCTGCTAGTGTGGGATGCGACCTGTGTTGACACACTGGCCCCGTCACATCTTCCAATGACCGAGTCAGGGGCTGGCAACGCTGCCGCTTCAGCTGAGGACGTCAAACGGCGCAAATATGGAGCCTTAGGAAGGGGTTACATATTTGTGCCGTTTGGGGTTGAAACATTAGGCCCGTGGGGTCCGTCGGCAAAGAGTTTCTTTAAAGACATATGTAAGAAACTCTTTGACACTACCCGTGATCAGAAGGCTGGCTCATATTTTGCACAATAAATAAGTATTGCCATACAGCGTGGCAATGCAGCCAGCCTTCTGGGCACGCTCCCCGTTGGCAATGATCTGCTACATAATGTATTTTAGTTTCAATGTCTAAGGAAAGAACAATTTATAGGTATATCTGTACATTTGTAACCTATTTTTTTATTTTTTTTTATTGCAGGAGTTCAGCAGAGAGGCAGACGGCCCACTTGATGGAAAGCGGTTACCATCGCCTATAGACATTTGCAACACCAAAGGTACTACAAATGCGCTACTGTTCTCTTA
The DNA here is from genome assembly GCA_019925095.2 of Dendrolimus kikuchii. NCBI lineage: Eukaryota > Metazoa > Arthropoda > Insecta > Lepidoptera > Lasiocampidae > Dendrolimus > Dendrolimus kikuchii. Next base: position 18,284,299 of record CM034394.1, read on the forward strand.
ATGGAGACTGGAACCTGGTCACTAATGCCGGAACACAACTCAAGGTTATCCGTGCAGGAACGGAGAAAAAATACTATTTCCTGCGGCCCGGCAGCCTGTCGTAAGAGGCGACTAAACAACCCACAGCCGGGTGGTAGGGCATTTGCCCGACTGGATGGCTACCACCCCTGGTCTAGAGCATGCCGCCAGAACAACTTTGAGTTGTGTTCCGGCACTAGTGACCAGGTTCCAGACTCATTTAAGAGAGCAGCAGCGTATTTGTAGCACCTTTGGTATTGCAAATGTCCATAGGCGATGGTAACCGCTTTCCATCAAGTGGGCCGTCTGCCTGTCTGCTGAACTTCTGCAATAAAAAAAAAGGTTGTTATGGCGTCATACTTTAGACCAGGGATGGTAGCCATCCAGTCGGGCAAATGCCCTACCACCAATTTTTTTTTTTAATGTAGCTAAGCTTTATGAACACTCATAACAATAATTATAAATAATAATAATAAAATTATACAATAAATATTATTATAAAATACCTTTTCTTGTAGGCAACGGGATGATGTATTTTGAAAAATGTATGATAATAATCCTATTTTTCTCTGACTTACAGATGAGCATGACGAAGTGATCACAACTAACTGACTGCAAGCAATATGAAAATCTGTAAACCAGTAGACGTCAAAAACTCATTAATATGTTCATATATTAAAATTTTAATTGAGATATTAGAATAAGGCAGTGTTTAAGTGATATTTTATGGTGGTTAATCCAAGGTTTTTAGAAAAAAAATAACGCGGGTGTAATTATGAAAGGTATGTATATTCTTATCATTTAATTTTATAATTATTGAATATTTTGATTAAATATTCAAATGTCTAAAGGACACTAGGGGCATTTGAAGAAGTATTTAAGCCTACCCTCTCGTGTTATGAGCATCATTGTATTTCGTTCAAAGTACAACGATATGGGTAACTTCGGTCTTCTAATCTTACTGTGTTGTTTGACTATAGGAAGAGGTTAGTACTCGTAAATAGCACATACATGCGTCTAACTGCATTCGGGTAAAGCACATGGTGATGGCGCGTTTTATTCGACTTGCCTGGTGTTCCCGGGCTCGACGCCGACATATACTATGAGATGGTGGCGATTCTACTTGATACTTGTCATTATATTTTGGCTAATTTAAACAACAGATTTATAAATTATAAAAGTCTAATTGTTATTCTGGTGTATAAGGTATACACTGCTTTTCCTTAGACGATCATTTTCGTGCATTACAAACAGGATTTTTGCAATGAATTTACACTATTTAGTGATGTTTAAATGTCTTAGACAACTTAAGCCACATATAAAGTTAGATATTACTATTATTTGCACCAATATCTCTGGCATATTATATAATAATGTTGTTACCTAACAACCGTCAATTTAACATTATACTAAGTCATACTAATAATACTAACGCCTAAATATTTTGTCAATGTATGTATGATACATTAAGTGCTCACGTGTTTAGTGTTACGGCTGAGACCTAATAATAGACACATGATATGAAATATGTAACTTTTAGCTATTTCTTGTTTTGTATGCCGAAGAAATCCCTATTATCCCTATTAATATTATAAATGCGAAAGTAACTCTGTCTGTCTGTCTGTCTGTTCCGTTTTCACGTAAAAAACTACTGGACCGAGTTGGCTGAAACTCAGTATATATATATATATATTCGATGCCGAGAATGAACATAGGATACTTTTTATCCCGGAAAATGGGATAGTTTCCGGGATAAAAGTATATTTGTCTCTCTGTTTTGTTATGCTTTTACGGAAAAACTAATGGGCCGATATGGCTGAAATTCGGTACGTATGTGAATTAAATACCGAGGGTGGACATGGGATACTTTCCATTTTGGCCTTTTCGGTCATTTTGGCCATTTAGGCCATTTTATTTATTTTGGTTAATTTGGCAATTTTGGTCATTTTGGCCATTTTAGTCATTTTGGTCCTTTTAGCCATTTTGGTTATTTTGGCCATTTTGGTCATTTTGGCCATTTTGGTCATTTGGCCTTTTTGGTCATTTTGGCCTTTTGGTGATTTTCGCCATGTTGGTATTTTGGCCTTTTTGGTCATTTTGGTAATTTTAGTCATTTTGGCCATTTTGGTCATTTTGGCCATTTTGGTCATTTTGGCCATTTCGGTCAATTAGCCTTTTTGGTCATTTCAGTCATTTTGATCATGTCGGTCATTTTAGCCTTTTTGGTCATTTTAGTAATTTTGGCCTTTTTGGCTATTTCGGTCATTTTGGCTTTTTTGGTCATTTTAGCCTTTTTGGACTTTTTGGTCATTTCGGTCATTTTGGCCATTTTGGCCATATCGGTAATTTTGGCCTTTTTGATCATTTTGGCCATGTCGCTCATTTTGGCCTTTTTGATAATTTTGGCCATGTCAGTCATTTTGGCCATTACAGTCAATTCGGTAATTTTGGGCAATTTAGGGCCTTTTTGGTCATTTTGGCCATACTTTTTATCGCAAAAATAAAACTAAAATGAAAGTGTTAGTGAGAAACTAATTATTTTTCAAGTTTATAGGTATAATAAAAATTAACCCCTATGCCTATTAATATTTAATGTCCCTATTAAACCCTATTAATATTATAAATGCGAAAGTAACTCTGTCTGTCTGTCTGTCTGTCTATCTGTCTGTCTGTCTGTCTTTCTGTCTGTCTGTCTGTTTGTTCCGTTTTCACGGAAAAACTACTGGACCGATTTGGCTGAAACTCAGTATATATATATTTTCGATGCCGAGAATGAACATAGAATATTTTTTATCCCGAAAAATGGGATAGTGTCTGGGATAAAAATATATTTGTCTTTTTGTTTGTTATCCTTTTATGAAAAGACTATTGGACCGATTTGGCTGAAACTCGATACATACATAATTTGAATACCGAGAGTGGCCAAGCTTAAGATACTTTTACAAGATACTTTTTATCCCGAATAATGGGATAAATTTTGAGGTATATTTTATGTAAAGTTTATCCCGGAAACTAGGACTGGTTTTGTGATTTCGTCCACTTCGTCCACTGGGTCTACTGGGTCCATTGGGTCCACATGGTCCACTAGGTCCACTTGGACCACTGTGTCCACTTGGTCCACTTGGTCCCCTTGGTCCACTGGGTCCACTTGGTCCACTGGGTCCACTTGGTCCACTGAGTTTACTGGGTCCACTGGGTCCATTTGGAACACTTAGCCTACTGGGTCCACTGGGCCCACTAGGTCCACTTAGACTACTGGGTCCACTGTTCCCACTGGGTCCACTGGTCCCACTGGGTCCACTGGGTCCACTGAGTTTACTGGGTCCACGTCCCTTTGGAACACTTAGCCTACTGAGTCAACTGGGTCCACTGGGCCCACTGGGGCCACTTAGACTACTGGGTCCACTTGGTCCATTGGGTCCACTTAGTCCACTGGATACACTTGGTCCACTGAGTTTACTGGGTCCGCGGGGTCCATTTGGAACACTTAGCCTACTGGGTCAACTGGGTACACTGGGTCCACTGGGTCCACTTAGACTACTAGACTACTGGGTCCACTGGGCCCACTGGGTCCACTTGAACCACTGGGTCCACTGGGTCTACTTGGTCCACTGGACTCACTGGGTCCACTGGACCCACTGGGTCCACTTTGTCTACTGGATCCACTGGGTCCAGTTGGTCCACTGGGTCCACTGGGTCCACTTGGTCCACTTGGTCCATGTTATCTATTTTGTCATTTTTGTCAAATTTTGTCATTTATGTAGTTTACATATAGACGGGGGTGGTATAGTTTGCGATATAAAATGAAGTGAATCTTTCGGGGGCAAATACATAAAAAAATAATACAGTGTAACCTGTACTACTTGCTCTTTAAACAAGAGACACGCACTAGAGGTTGACCCGCGGCGCAGCCGCGGGGTAAACTCTAGTAGCTTATAAAAATCTTTCAAATAGGCGGAAACTTTACTTGTATACATCGTCTTTTATTTGCAGCGTTTCGATTGATAAAATCCTGTATCCCTATTATTAATATTATAAATGCGAAAGTAACTCTGTCTGTCTGTCTGTCTGTCTGTCTGTCTGTCTGTCTGTCTGTCTGTCTGTCTGTCTGTCTGTCTGTTCCGTTTTCACGGAAAAACTACTGGACCGATTTGGCTGAAACTCAGTATATATATATTTTCGATGCCGAGGATGAACATAGGATACTTTTTATCCCGAAAAATGGGATAGTTTCCGGGATAAAAATATATTTGTCTGTTTGTTTGTTATGCTTTTACGGAAAAACTACTGGACCGATTAGGCTGAAAATCGGTATATATGTAATTTTCATAACGAGGGTGGACAAGGGATATTTTTCATCCCGGATAATGGGATAGATTTATGTAAAGGTTATCCCAAAAGTGGGACAGGTTTTGGTTGGTTTTGTGATTTGCTATTTTCATTATTTTGGTTATTTTGACCGTTTTGCTCTTTCTGTCCTTTTTGCTCTTTTTCTCTTTTGCTCTTTCTGTCCTTTTTGCTCTTTTTCTCTTTTTGAACTTTTTGTCCTTTTTTGTTGTTTTGCTCTTTTTGAGACTTAGGGGGCTTCACGACTCCGTGGGAGCGGAGGCGTTCGGCCCGGGAGCAGCACGCTCGAGGAGGCACCTCCTGTGAGGTTCGACCTCGGCTCGACCGCTGCGGGGGATTGACTCTATATTGGGAATTAGCCGTTAAAGGCTGAAAGAGCTAAGCCAACAGGCTGAAATGATTGTTTTTTGGGGACCAATTATCGACTCCGCCGGCGGAGCCGATCCTAGTCTATCGTTACTACCGCTTCGCAACGTGTTATAGCTGGAGGAGAAGAAGCGGCGGAAGAAACTCTCCAGCAACACGCCTATGCTAATCGTGTATGGCTACTTGTGTCTGTATTGAGTGTGTGAGATTGGTGGGGTCTTACCTTTGTGTAAGAGGATCCGAGCCGGGGGCTCTCCGGCGTCTGTTCTGTCTGCGTCTGTTATGCCAGGCTGATGTTCTGAGCCTCGGGGGGTTCATGATCGCGAGGAGACGGGTGATTTTATCGGGCTCGTCAATGAGTACATTGCGAGGGCGACGATTTCTCATGGGAGCGTTCGGTGTGGGTTTATAGTTGACCGTTTCCGTCACCAGAGGGTTCGGGTGATGGGGGGCGAGGTCAAAGAATCTGCGCGATAGAGTGACTATATAATCTTTGATGGAGGGAAGCTCCAGATCGCGATGCAGGTCGGCGAGCCGCATATAGCGCGGGGCGTCGACTGCAGCACGCATAAAATGATTCTGGATTCTTTGCAGTCTCCAGATGTTTGTTTCGCTGGCGTGGCCGAAGACCACACTCGCATAGGTCATGATGGGGCGGATGCAAGTTTTGTATAGAGTCACCTTATTTCTAAGGCTCATCTTACTCTTCTTGCATATCAACGGATAGAGTCGGCCTAGGATCCAGTATGCTCTGTTCCCGGCCGCTCTGGTGTGCTTGTGGAAGTACAAGCCTTTATCGAGAGTTACACCAAGATATTTGACTTCGTTAACCCAGGGGATAACTCCGTCGTATAGCTTGATGGGCATAAGTTGGTTGGTGGGGCGAGTATTGGGTGAGAGAGAGCGACGAGAGAACATGATGGCTGCGCTCTTCTCGGGGTTCACTTCAATCCTCCATCTACGGAACCAGTCGCCTAGTTCCTTGATGGCGGCGTTGAGGTGACTGCAGATTCTGTATCTGCTGGGGTCGCTAATGAATATGGCGGTGTCATCCGCATATAGGGCTAGCTCGGTATGGGGGTGCCGTGGCATGTCGCTGGTGTACAGCGAGAAAAGTAAGGGGGAGAGCGCGGAGCCCTGAGGGACTCCCGCTGAGATGGAATGAGAGGAGGATCTAGTGCCCTCCACTCGGAATCTGAATCTACGGTCTTTGAGGAAGTCCCGTAGAATGAGTACGAGTCGGTCCGGCACACCGAGTTGATACAGCTTGTATATCAGCCCGTTGTGCCAGACCTTATCGAAGGCTTTGGCGACGTCGAAGAATACTGCGCCTGTCGGCCAGAATCTTCGTCCGCTGCGTTGAAAGTGGGAGAGGACGTGCTCCGTGATGCGGAGCACTTGTTGTGGACAAGAGTGTCTAGCTCTAAAGCCAAACTGCTCAGGGGGGATGAGATTATTGCTGAAGGCAAAATCTCTCAGTCTTGTGAGAAGGACTCGCTCATACAGTTTACCCAGCGAGCTGAGTAGACTGATGGGGCGGTAACTAGAGGGCTTTGAGGCCGGTTTGCCTGGTTTGCGGATACCGATGACCTCCGCTTCTTTCCAGGTCTTTGGAAATTGGCAATTATTTATGGCAGCATTGAAGATGCTTACCATAATTAAGATAAGTTGGGCGGGGAGGATTTTTAAAAGTTTATGGCTGATTCCATCATTGCCTGGGGCCTTGCGGGGCTTTAGGGCTTTGATGAAATCCTGTACTTCCTCAACCGTGACCGGTTCGAGTGTGGTTTCGGCCGGGAGGGAGGACCGATATTCGACCTCGGCGTCTACCTCCGATAGGTGAGACGGGTCGTTATTGGCAATATTGGGGGAGCATTGGAGCTCGAGACTTTCGGCGAGACATTCTGCCTTTTCGTCGTCATCAAACGCTTTGGTGTTATCGGGTCTCTCGAGGGGTGGCATGCTCGAGAGGGTTTCTGCTTTCAGAGATCTCGCCAGCTGCCAGTAAGCCTGGTGAGTTGGGGAGATCTCCTCCAGCAGTCGGTCCCAACGTTGGTTCCTGACCTCCTGGACACGGAGTCTGACCTGGCGTTGGAGTGCCCTGTATTGGGCTTTATTATCTGGGGAGGGGAAGCTGCCGTAGGCTCTGAATGCTGCCCTCTTGTCCCTCATCAGATCTCTGACGTCGTCCGGGAGTGGCAGTCGGTGGTCCTCGAGAGGTACCTGCCGAGTGGACTCCCGTACCACGCTCTGGAGGTGGCTGGTGAGGGCTTCGATGGCAACATCGTTGTCCTGGGCTGAGTTAATCGGGTCCGGGATCCGGTCCAAGTCCGGGGAGCTTGTCGTTGCGAGCAAGTCCCGGACTTTGGCCCAATCTATGATGGGTTTCGTCGGTGGCGTCGAGTCAGTCGGGGGGCCTAACTGAAGTACGACCGGCAAGTGGTCGGAGTCAATGTCATCCCGTGTTTCGATAGAGCGGAACTGAAGGGAGACTCCCTTCAGCAGCGCTATGTCGAGAACGCTCGGGTGTTGTACGTCCGGTCTGTCAGGGTATCTGGTGGGGGTCAAGGGGGCTAAAATGCCAAAGAGGAGCCTGTCCGAGAGGCGGAGAAGCTCCCTTCCTTTGGGATTTTCAATTGGACAATTCCAAGAGGGATGTTTACAGTTTAGGTCCCCGGCTATTATAACCGCGGGACCCAGACTAAATAGGGCGTTGAGATCGTCTTCCAGGATGGGCTTCTGACATTTTAAGTATGCTGAAACTATGATGATGGGCTGATGGCCTGTCATCGATAGTTTGCATGCGGAGACTTCTAGTTCCTCTAGAGGGGGGGTATCGATGGGGATGCAGTGCAAGGACCGCTTGTAGTAGATAAGTGTCCCTCCGCCATGGGAGGTTAACCTATCGTGCCTGATCAGGTTGTAATTAGCGATTCGGGGATCTCTAATACTCGGCTTTAAGAAAGTCTCTTGCACTAAGAGAATGTCTATGTTATCGGTGACCAGGAAGTCGTGAACCAAGTCGCGCTGATTTCTAAGTCCGTTGGCGTTATATGTAGCCAAAGTCAATGAGCGGGGTTTTTCCCTACTTGTGGTAGCCATTGGGAGGTTAAATTAGGGAGTGTCGTCATAAAGGATCTTCATCAGCGTTCCGTGCTCCATGAAGAGCCGCAGACGAGCCTTTAAGGTAGTGGCGGTTTCGAGTTTCCTCGCTAAGGTTGTTACCTCATCCAGGTTGAAGGGCAGCGACCTGGCAAACTGTGTTACCAGGGCGAGGTCCCTCGAGATGGAGGAGGGAGCACCTGTGGGAGCCGGCAGTGTGGCGGGTTGAGGTTGAGGTTGGGGCCTCGTGAGGGGCATCGGGGCTCTGGCCTGGGTAGGCAGGGCGGGAAAACCTGTCGAAGCGTTGAACGCCGGGAGAGGTGCAGGCACGAATGCCCGACGTTTGGGGGCGGCCTTGGGGGCTGGGGGAGAACGCTTGGCGTTCTTTTTGAATTTGGGGGCGGCCGGGCACCCGCGGTAATTAGCGGGATGTCCGGTTTGTCCGCAGAGAATGCAGGCCGGAGGGTCGGGGGAGTCCCGAGTTCGCGCGCAGTCACTGGTCCCGTGATCCCCGAGGCACTTGACGCATCTCGGGCGGGAGTGGCAGTGATTTGCCGAATGGCCATATAGCTGGCAGCGGTGGCATTGCCGGGGGGTCTGATTATTATAAGGCCGCTCGAAGCGGAGATTGGTAAGACCGCAGACGCTCTTCAGGTTGAAGATTGCCTTACCTCGGTCCGAACGGTCAAGGATAACGAGCACCATGTTGTATGGTGTCCGGTCTGAGTTACCTTTGTGCATGCGGTGAACCTCATGCACAGGGAGGTTTTGGGCTTGGAGGTCCTCCAAGATGTAGGAGGTTTCAAGCTCCTGGGACAGGCCGCGTACGACAACGCGGAGGCGCTTCTCTTCCTCGAGAGCGTAAGTGTAGTAATTGACATTTCTGTCAATTAAGATGCGGGTAAGGGCGCGATGGTCGGCCGGGGTCTGAAGGACGACTTTAATGCCGTGCTGGATGTCACGTGCCTCTTTCAGCACGATGTTATGGGCGGGGAGAGAGGAGAGTACATCTCTCCAGAGATGTTTATCTCTGATTATCAGAGGGGGCGGTAGCCGTTCGCGGCGGGGCTGGCTGTCGGCCTTGGTCTTGGCCTGTTTGGGCTCCTTGTCAACGTGGCCTTGAGGCGAGCTGTTAAGCAGTCGCTTCTTGGCCTTCCGGTTCGTGACGACTTGGAAGCCGTCATCGTCACCGGTTTGGGTGGAGGGGTCGATCTCCATGTCGCTTTCAGACGCGGCTGAAGCGACAGTGGGAGATTCAGTAATGGCGGGGGCGGGGGTGGGTGCGGGCGCGGCCGCGGTAGGGGTGGCCGAAGTGGCCGTTGGGGTTTTAGCCTGAGTGGCTATTGGGGTCGCGGGGGCCTTAGGGGCCACGGGGGCAGCGGCTTTAGGAGCCTTCGGTGGGCCGGCCTTAGGGGCCTTGGGGGGTGGCGCGGAAGACGCGGCTTTCGCGGGGGTCGCGGTGGCTGTCGGAGATGGAGGAGATGACCCCCCCAAAATTATGACTTACTTCACGAGGATGTCGGCATTGTGTAGTCGGATTCGTTTTGCGGTGTTAAATAGACAGGCATGTAAGAAATAATAAGTTTTTTGATAAGTGCAGTGAGCTGTTGAAAGAAACTAACAGGCGGCCCCCCTTAACAGTCATTTTTATGGTTTGAATGATTGATTGAGTTCCTTTCAAGATATGTGCAAGATATATACTTATGAAGCCAAGGTGGACGTTTTTAGTCGATGGGATTTTGGTATTTAATATCAGGAGATTTTTTAATTTCGGTTCCGCGCATATACAAGTATGGTCAACTCCGCTGATCCTGGTGGGCGGCGGCGGCCCACAGGCCTCATCTATTGTTAGAGGATTGCCATCTCTCGACATCTTTTCTATTCTCACCAAGCGTGAGGGCTTGTTCGCAATAACTCACACCACAGATGGTGAGATGAGCCCGCGTGGAACACCGACGCATTTTTATCTCGGTGAAAGGTAGGGTGGGTGGCATAAGGGCTTCCCAAGTACGAGGCGTTTTGGCAATAAGAATGACTATTTCTATTGAGGCAGCGAGAATGACGAATTTTTCAAATTTAGCTTTTTGAAAAACTATTTCGAAGAATAGTGTTTCTGATAATTTCTGAACAATTTAAAAGAACTTAAGTACTTAGGATAAAAAAATATTAAAATTCAATTAGGATATGTCTGAATTGGATCATGCATAACACTTTTTTTAATAAGCCTATAAAGCTCGTTTAACTATTTTAAATAAAGGGGTTTAGTGATGAGGAAAATACAATTTCCTGCGGCCGGGCGGCCTGTCGTAAGAGGCGATAAAACCCACAGTCAGGTGGTAGGGTATTTGCCCGACTGGATGGCGAACACCCCTAGTCTAGAGTATGCCGCCATAACAACCTTGATTTGTGTTTCGGCATTAGTGACCAGGTTCCAGACTCCCTTAAGAGAGCAGTAGCGCATTTGTAGCACCTTTGGTGTTGCAAATGTCCATAGAAGATGGTAACCGCTTTCCATCAAGTGGGCAGCTGCCTGTCTGCTGAACTCCTGCAATAAAAAAAAAAACAGTTTCATACAATCCATTAAATTATTATGTGAGTCATTACTACAATTATAGTTTCATGACATCTCCCATATTTGAAGATGCCAAATTAGTTAAGAAATATTTTATATTGTTTTAAAAAGAGTTTGAAGTCAGTGACCTTCAGTTTCATTGTTCTAAAGCTTAACTTCACCTACGAAATATACGTAACCACTAATTTAACACAGATAAAGCAATAAATAGTCTTGAAGTACCCAAACAATAATCTACACTGATGGCATTGGATTCAATTCGAAATAGAGTAAGTAATCTTTACAAACCAATATATACGTGTTTCGGTTGTACATAATAATTTCATTTTGTTCGATCTTGTTTTTATAGGATAGTAGAGAGTCTTTTTCGGTTGTAAGCGTATTGTTTAAGTTAGTACTTACTTAGACTACTTGAGAATTTGATTTGGTTTTAAATGATAGAGACGAATGGAGTTCTAAAGGTATTTATCATAGAAAGTCGGGAAATAACATTATTATTTCCCGACCTTCTATGATAAACTACACTAACATAGATATGTTAGTGTATACCAGGGATTTTCAAACCATTTGGGGCAAGAGACCCCTTTTCCAAAATGAAATGATACTTCATACCCCCCCATAGCCAAATTACTTTAAAAATCCTATCTCTAGTTTTTCGCATTGATACAAAATACTTACCAATTTAAAAAATTTGCGGTTAGTTAAGTAAGTAAACTTGACATCGTTTTCTCATCAATTTTTTTTTGCAAAATAAATAGACATAAAGTTCAGTAAATATGAAGTGTAATTAATATTTATTAATACAAACTACGTAAAAATACTTAAGTAATTATTTTTAAAAAAAAAAAAAAAAGTTTCAAATAAGAACTTGTGTTAATAAATAGGGGTCGATTTTTAGACCTCGTCGACCCCCAAAATCAGTTTTCGTTTATGTCGACCCCCGGAAATCGATTTCGACCCCAGGGGATCGATATCCTCCACTTTGAGAATCCCTGGTGTATACAATAAAGGGTTATCTATATCTAATTTCTTTCACCTTCCCCCAATTATTTTGGCCTCTGTAGAATAGGGATGTCTTTTCCTTATTCCTCTACTCTGACATATGTCCTCTGTCACATCACGAATCATCATTTCATCCTTCACAGAACCATCCTCATCCTCATCAATCTCTTTTTTGGTCTGTAGTGGATACACTTACCACGTTCCGTTGTTCCTATTTTTAAATTCTCTACTTGGCTTAATATATCATGATCCTGGTTACAACACGCTCGGCTTTCCAACACAATTATTCGTTTATACATTTCTATTAGAAACCTTTATAATAAAACTTGTATTTAAAATGTATTTTTTTTAATTTATGGTATTTAAAATGTAATTCTCGCATAAACAAAAGTAGTTCAAGTTCAAGGTCAATCTTTTGACATTTAATTTTGAAATTTGGTTTTTGACGTTTGACAAGTGCTACCTTGCAAACAACATATTTTGATCTACTCTGTCTATTATTTATTCATGTTTAATCATAATTTCTAATCATAAAATAAATTATATATAACTATCCACTTCAAATTTCTTATTTATTTACATTTATTTTATCAATTACATAATGATCTACTTTTGTTATTGTTAATCAGGGCCTATATAGCTGCGATAGCCAGAACATAACGATTCGATTAACCAATGGGAGGTATAATGTATAAAACTCGCTCTCATTGGTGGGAATTCAAAAATGTAAAAAAGACACGGGTTTTGAATTCAGTTAAAAAACGACACTTTTGTAGTACTGTAAGAGACTTACTAGAGTGAAAAAAAGCCAGTTTAAAATCGAAGTTATATTTATTCAAGAGTCTTAGTTATAATGTCATAGCACGCTCTTCAGGTCTACCTTTATATTTGTACCCACCAATATTGCGTTTTAACATTTTTTTTTGTCACGTGACTTTTATCCCTCCTCGTTACATGCCCATACCATTTTAGTCTTCTTCCTTTTAATTTTTCAATCACAATAAAGAATTATCTATCGGCTATTTAAATCTTTTTTCATATTAATTTTTCAATTCGAAGGAAGAATATAGGCATAGACTTGTATCTCCATGTCTGAAGATACAAATCATATATTCATTAATCCTTATACGTGGCTTATAACTTGTTAATCTTATTAACTACTGATTTTTTTAATGAAATAATATCTATATTTCGTAATAACTGTATAATTCCATAACCATGATTAACAAACAATTATACCTATATATTAGCATCCAAAGCAATTTTCACGTTTATAAATATACACAACATAATAATTTTTGCTATAGCATTTAGTATATCTTGTATTCAATTTATAGGCTCTTGCTCTTGTCAGCGTCGGCGTCCCGGCCATTCTGGAACCAAATGGCCTGGTGCGTGACGATGGCAAGAGACCGGACGGAATGTCACTCGTCCCTTGGAAGATGGGGCGGCTGCTAGTGTGGGATGCGACCTGTGTTGACACACTGGCCCCGTCACATCTTCCAATGACCGAGTCAGGGGCTGGCAACGCTGCCGCTTCAGCTGAGGACGTCAAACGGCGCAAATATGGAGCCTTAGGAAGGGGTTACATATTTGTGCCGTTTGGGGTTGAAACATTAGGCCCGTGGGGTCCGTCGGCAAAGAGTTTCTTTAAAGACATATGTAAGAAACTCTTTGACACTACCCGTGATCAGAAGGCTGGCTCATATTTTGCACAATAAATAAGTATTGCCATACAGCGTGGCAATGCAGCCAGCCTTCTGGGCACGCTCCCCGTTGGCAATGATCTGCTACATAATGTATTTTAGTTTCAATGTCTAAGGAAAGAACAATTTATAGGTATATCTGTACATTTGTAACCTATTTTTTTATTTTTTTTTATTGCAGGAGTTCAGCAGAGAGGCAGACGGCCCACTTGATGGAAAGCGGTTACCATCGCCTATAGACATTTGCAACACCAAAGGTACTACAAATGCGCTACTGTTCTCTTAATGGAGACTGGAACCTGGTCACTAATGCCGGAACACAACTCAAGGTTATCCGTGCAGGAACGGAGAAAAAATACTATTTCCTGCGGCCCGGCAGCCTGTCGTAAGAGGCGACTAAACAACCCACAGCCGGGTGGTAGGGCATTTGCCCGACTGGATGGCTACCACCCCTGGTCTAGAGCATGCCGCCAGAACAACTTTGAGTTGTGTTCCGGCACTAGTGACCAGGTTCCAGACTCATTTAAGAGAGCAGCAGCGTATTTGTAGCACCTTTGGTATTGCAAATGTCCATAGGCGATGGTAACCGCTTTCCATCAAGTGGGCCGTCTGCCTGTCTGCTGAACTTCTGCAATAAAAAAAAAGGTTGTTATGGCGTCATACTTTAGACCAGGGATGGTAGCCATCCAGTCGGGCAAATGCCCTACCACCAATTTTTTTTTTTAATGTAGCTAAGCTTTATGAACACTCATAACAATAATTATAAATAATAATAATAAAATTATACAATAAATATTATTATAAAATACCTTTTCTTGTAGGCAACGGGATGATGTATTTTGAAAAATGTATGATAATAATCCTATTTTTCTCTGACTTACAGATGAGCATGACGAAGTGATCACAACTAACTGACTGCAAGCAATATGAAAATCTGTAAACCAGTAGACGTCAAAAACTCATTAATATGTTCATATATTAAAATTTTAATTGAGATATTAGAATAAGGCAGTGTTTAAGTGATATTTTATGGTGGTTAATCCAAGGTTTTTAGAAAAAAAATAACGCGGGTGTAATTATGAAAGGTATGTATATTCTTATCATTTAATTTTATAATTATTGAATATTTTGATTAAATATTCAAATGTCTAAAGGACACTAGGGGCATTTGAAGAAGTATTTAAGCCTACCCTCTCGTGTTATGAGCATCATTGTATTTCGTTCAAAGTACAACGATATGGGTAACTTCGGTCTTCTAATCTTACTGTGTTGTTTGACTATAGGAAGAGGTAAGTACTCGTAAATAGCACATACATGCGTCTAACTGCATTCGGGTAAAGCACATGGTGATGGCGCGTTTTATTCGACTTGCCTGGTGTTCCCGGGCTCGACGCCGACATATACTATGAGATGGTGGCGATTCTACTTGATACTTGTCATTATATTTTGTCTAATTTAAACAACAGATTTATAAATTATAAAAGTCTAGTTATTCTGGTGTATAAGGTATACACTGCTTTTCTTTAGACGATCATTTTCGTGCATTACAAACAGGATTTTTACAATGAATTTACACTATTTAGTGATGTTTAAATGTCTTAGACAACTTAAGCCACATATAAAGTTAGATATTACTATTATTTGCACCAATATCTCTGGCATATTATATAATAATGTTGTTACCTAACAACCGTCAATTTAACATTATACTAAGTCATACTAATAATACTAACGCCTAAATATTTTGTCAATGTATGTATGATACATTAAGTGCTCACGTGTTTAGTGTTACGGCTGAGACCTAATAATAGACACATGATATGAAATATGTAACTTTTAGCTATTTCTTGTTTTGTATGCCGAAGAAATCCCTATTATCCCTATTAATATTATAAATGCGAAAGTAACTCTGTCTGTCTGTCTGTCTGTTCCGTTTTCACGTAAAAACTACTGGACCGATTTGGCTGAAACTCAGTATATATATATTTTCGATGCCGAGAATGAACATAGGATACTTTTTATCCCGGAAAATGGGATAGTTTCCGGGATAAAAATATATTTGTCTATTTGTTTGTTATGCTTTTACGGAAAAACTAATGGGCCGATATGGCTGAAATTCGGTACGTATGTGAATTAAATACCGAGGGTGGACATGGGATACTTTCCATTTTGGCCTTTTCGGTCATTTTGGCCATTTAGGCCATTTTATTTATTTTGGTTAATTTGGCAATTTTGGTCATTTTGGCCATTTTAGTCATTTTGGTCCTTTTAGCCATTTTGGTTATTTTGGCCATTTTGGTCATTTTGGCCATTTTGGTCATTTGGCCTTTTTGGTCATTTTGGCCTTTTGGTGATTTTCGCCATGTTGGTATTTTGGCCTTTTTGGTCATTTTGGTAATTTTAGTCATTTTGGCCATTTTGGTCATTTTGGCCATTTTGGTCATTTTGGCCATTTCGGTCAATTAGCCTTTTTGGTCATTTCAGTCATTTTGATCATGTCGGTCATTTTAGCCTTTTTGGTCATTTTAGTAATTTTGGCCTTTTTGGCTATTTCGGTCATTTTGGCTTTTTTGGTCATTTTAGCCTTTTTGGACTTTTTGGTCATTTCGGTCATTTTGGCCATTTTGGCCATATCGGTAATTTTGGCCTTTTTGATCATTTTGGCCATGTCGCTCATTTTGGCCTTTTTGATAATTTTGGCCATGTCAGTCATTTTGGCCATTACAGTCAATTCGGTAATTTTGGGCAATTTAGGCCATTTTGGTCATTTTGGCCATACTTTTTATCGCAAAAATAAAACTAAAATGAAAGTGTTAGTGAGAAACTAATTATTTTTCAAGTTTATAGGTATAATAAAAATTAACCCCTATGCCTATTAATATTTAATGTCCCTATTAAACCCTATTAATATTATAAATGCGAAAGTAACTCTGTCTGTCTGTCTGTCTGTCTATCTGTCTGTCTGTCTGTCTTTCTGTCTGTCTGTCTGTTTGTTCCGTTTTCACGGAAAAACTACTGGACCGATTTGGCTGAAACTCAGTATATATATATTTTCGATGCCGAGAATGAACATAGAATATTTTTTATCCCGAAAAATGGGATAGTGTCTGGGATAAAAATATATTTGTCTTTTTGTTTGTTATCCTTTTATGAAAAGACTATTGGACCGATTTGGCTGAAACTCGATACATACATAATTTGAATACCGAGAGTGGCCAAGCTTAAGATACTTTTACAAGATACTTTTTATCCCGAATAATGGGATAAATTTTGAGGTATATTTATGTAAAGTTTATCCCGGAAACTAGGACTGGTTTTGTGATTTCGTCCACTTCGTCCACTGGGTCTACTGGGTCCATTGGGTCCACATGGTCCACTAGGTCCACTTGGACCACTGTGTCCACTTGGTCCACTTGGTCCCCTTGGTCCACTGGGTCCACTTGGTCCACTGGGTCCACTTGGTCCACTGAGTTTACTGGGTCCACTGGGTCCATTTGGAACACTTAGCCTACTGGGTCCACTGGGCCCACTAGGTCCACTTAGACTACTGGGTTCACTGTTCCCACTGGGTCCACTGGTCCCACTGGGTCCACTGGGTCCACTGAGTTTACTGGGTCCACTGAGTCCATTTGGAACACTTAGCCTACTGGGTCAACTGGGTCCACTGGGTCCATTGGGTCCACTTAGTCCACTGGATCCACTTGGTCCACTGGGTCCACTTGGTCCATTTGGTCCACTGGGTCCACTTGGTCCACTGAGTTTACTGGGTCCGCGGGGTCCATTTGGAACACTTAGCCTACTGGGTCAACTGGGTACACTGGGTCCACTGGGTCCACTTAGACTACTAGACTACTGGGTCCACTGGGCCCACTGGGTCCACTTGAACCACTGGGTCCACTGGGTCTACTTGGTCCACTGGACTCACTGGGTCCACTGGACCCACTGGGTCCACTTTGTCTACTGGATCCACTGGGTCCAGTTGGTCCACTGGGTCCACTGGGTCCACTTGGTCCACTTGGTCCATGTTATCTATTTTGTCATTTTTGTCAAATTTTGTCATTTATGTAGTTTACATATAGACGGGGGTGGTATAGTTTGCGATATAAAATGAAGTGAATCTTTCGGGGGCAAATACATAAAAAAATAATACAGTGTAACCTGTACTACTTGCTCTTTAAACAAGAGACACGCACTAGAGGTTGACCCGCGGCGCAGCCGCGGGGTAAACTCTAGTAGCTTATAAAAATATTTCAAAAAGGCCGAAACTTTACTTGTATACATCGTCTTTTATTTGCAGCGTTTCGATTGATAAAATCCTGTATCCCTATTATTAATATTATAAATGCGAAAGTAACTCTGTCTGTCTGTCTGTCTGTTCCGTTTTCACGGAAAAACTACTGGACCGATTTGGCTGAAACTCAGTATATATATATTTTCGATGCCGAGGATGAACATAGGATACTTTTTATCCCGAAAAATGGGATAGTTTCCGGGATAAAAATATATTTGTCTGTTTGTTTGTTATGCTTTTACGGAAAAACTACTGGACCGATTAGGCTGAAAATCGGTATATATGTAATTTTCATAACGAGGGTGGACAAGGGATATTTTTCATCCCGGATAATGGGATAGATTTATGTAAAGGTTATCCCAAAAGTGGGACAGGTTTTGGTTGGTTTTGTGATTTGCCATTTTCATTATTTTGGTTATTTTGACCGTTTTGCTCTTTCTGTCCTTTTTGCTCTTTTTCTCTTTTGCTCTTTCTGTCCTTTTTGCTCTTTTTCTCTTTTTGAACTTTTTGTCCTTTTTTGTTGTTTTGCTCTTTTTGAACTTTTTGTCCTTTTTTGTTGTTTTGCTCTTTTTTGTCCTTTTTTCTCTTTTGCTCTTTTTGCCCTTTTTGTCCATTTTGACAATTTCGCTCTTTTTGTCCTTTTTGATTTTTTGTCCTTTTTGCTGTTTTTGTCCTTTTTGTCATTTTTGTAGTTTTCATTGACGGGGATAGATAAATAAAACTAGGACCGTTTGTAATAGAAATAGATGAAAGTTTGAATGAGACCAATCATTTTTCAAGTTCATAGATATAAAAATTCATCGTCTATAAAAATGCGATAGTAACTCGATGTGTTTTGCTGTTAAGTTTTCGGAAAACACTGGGAATACTGGATCGTTTTTATTGTAATTTTATTTAAATGTAGTTTTAATGCCGAAAATGGACATATATACTAGACTCATGCCAGGAGATCGGATAGTTTGCGATATAAAATTAAGTGAATTTTTCGGGTGCAAATGGCACTAACATAAAAATGTTGTACAATGTAACCTGTATTAACGCCTGCTCTTTAAACAAGAAGCAGGAACTAGAGGTTAACCCGCGGCCCAGCCGCGGGGTAAACTCTAGTGTATATATAATTAATTCGTTAATTTTTTTTCAGTGAATAGTCAACGCAATGAAGATGACAATAGATCTGATAATGACCAAAGAATCGTAGGAGGTGAGGAAGCGGCTATCCACAATTATCCGTATCAATCATATTTGGTTTTATACCGTGGAAACGAAACTTACCAGTGTGGTGGTTCGATTATTTCCTATTTCCATATATTAACTGCTGCTCATTGTCTTGAAAGGTAAGTATGAAATAATATTTAATAACTTTTTATATAAAACTCGCGGGACAGTGTCCTGCCCTCAAAATGTAAAAAGCCCGGGAATCAGATGGCAGCACCATCTACTAGGTCCAGTTGTAAATCAAAATTATCCAAGAACCTTTCAAACACGCTCAAAAAACCCTTAAAACGAGTCCTTCCCTTTAGGAAGATTTGGATTTGGAAAAACAGACCTACAGAAGAGTTATATATATAAAGATACATTCGTGTTAAAAATTATTTTATTTGATAAACCCCGATATTGTGCTCGTATCTTGGAGCTTAACGTAACTTTTTTTAAAGTGATCCAAAATCACTCAAGTTGCGCAATTGAAACATTGCGGAACAACACTTAGTAGCAGTAGTCTCAGCGTTGCGTATAAATTAACTTTATTGGGGTAAGTTACAAATAGTACGTCTACGGTGGAATAAACGTAACCCCTTTGACATCCAATGATAGAGTGGACTCACATTTTAGACTATATCAAATGCGAGTCTTAAATACATTACAACTTAACAGAGAGCCGGGGTACGCAAGATATGTGCGAATAAGGGTACGCGGACTAGCAAAAACATTCATGTATCGATGGTTATTATTGGTCATTGCATCATCGCGCAAGCGTTTTTCCGTACAGATACAAATTCTCTGTGAAGTTCTGCACCTGAACAGACCTGAATACAGACTGTACATCGGGAAGTGTTTCGATGTACTGTTCAGAATCGTGCCTACATTTTCTTTCTAAAACCGCACCGCTCGCTATCACCCAGGCGTTCATTCTCACTTCCTTGAGCTGCTTCGCTCTTATACGTAACGATTCTCTAGAACATTTCTATTGCGCACCGTGGGGATTTAATTTGCTTTCCCAGCTGTGGTTTTCCCACAGCGCTACGATATGGGTTTTTTTAAAAAGGGTGTCATAAAATTATTTCGAGACCTGCAGCGCGTTGGTGCATCTCTGGTATTGTGTGCAGGAGAGCGTCACAGCGTAGACAGTAACTATGTACTAGATCCCATGACGTACAACTAAAGTGCGAGTATGGGGCGCACGTTAGGTTTAGTGGGTAGTTTGGTCGGATTCCGCCCCTTGGTGGATGGGTCTGGTTCCCCCAAGAGTCCTTCACGCTCTCGTGGTGATGGTATTAGGCGCTGCATTTGGCCTTCCCCCGTATCTCATAGCCCAAATGTGTGTCGCAAGAAAAGACATTCCCTGCGTTAACAGAAAAAAATCTCTGGTAATGCAAACGTCTATAGATGACGGTAATAGCTCTCCATCAAGTGGGCCATCTAGTTGTCTGCTGTACTTCAGCTATAAAAATAATATCTATGGCAAAAAATCTTTGATGCATCACTCTAATATATTAACACTAGACTTAGATAGTTAACACTTTATTGCTCACCAAAATAAACAAATACAAAAACAAAATGCATAATTACAAAATTTCTTGGCAAGACAACAGGTGGCCTTATCGCTAAAAGCGATCTCTTCCAGGCAACCAAGCTTAAAAGAAATTCTTAACTATTCTGGCGATGTAGGCGGAGCTGAAGAAAGATAGGACTGTGCAATTTTAATATACATACTAACACTAATATATATTTTGCTTTTCTTATTCTAGAATCGATTACGTAATAGTAAGAATTGGCAGTAATCAAGCATTTGAAGGAGGTACCACGTATAGATCTAGTCAATTGATAACGCATCAAGATTATAACAGTCGTACCTTTGAAGCTGATATTGCGATTATTAGGGTGAGCCGGAGGATGGTGCTTGACGGTATTAATTCTGCCAGGATCAGCATTCCACGTCAGAATTACTATCCTCTTAATAACACTGAGATGGCTATTTCAGGTTGGGGTGCTACTGGAGTAAGTGAAAGTTGTAAATTTTTATTTTATTAATAGTATCGTCCTTACTCCGTAAATATAAACACAAAATAATATTACGTAATACATCATAAACAAAAAATGATTATTTTTATAATTAGCGAAAAAAGAACAGTGATATCGTAATGTAAAATTTATACACTAAATTAAATAACTGTCCTATGTATCGCAAAACTATGATACTTAGTTTTGATTGACTGATTTTTATGAATTTGTTGATTCAATTAATAAAATAAAATAAATAATATGCAGAGAAACACATCTATTTTATATTTATTTCCAAACTTGTATTATGAATGTAAATGTAGCAACAGAAAGTATGATAGCAAAACTTGCCTTAATAGAATTCGAACAAAGCGAGATTTGTATAATTCTAGAATGGAATGTTGTATATATAGGCTACGTTTCAGAAGAGGCTCACAACGATAACGTTCACGATCGCGATGTTTCCCGTTCCACTTATTTGCGGACGTTACAATCATAAACTCTAGTGGAACGGATTATAGAGCGTTGATGTCATAAAAAACGAAATACACAAATGTCATTCATTGATTGATTTGAAAATCGCGCCTTTTTCAATAACAATCGACAGAGAGAATTAATGCTCTGTGGTCAACGCCCACTTCGACCTATCTCTTGACATGGGTCGTTGTTAGCGTTTTGTGACCGAAAATGATGACGTCATTAGTGACGTTTTCACCACGACCATAACGAGCGTAGTTGCCATGTGGAACGGCTGACGGAGCATTTTGGGCATTGTGAGCTACTAACGGAACGCGTCCAAAGTAAATCTGCGTTTTAATGGTAAAATCATTCGTAATCCTTATTATGTGGTATTTCTCAGAAGAAAATTGTCTTTTTTGTTAATACACTGTATAGTGGGTTTTATATTGTCCACGTTTTTCAGGAAGGCGAACCGACTACTACAACGATGAGGGCAACAACAGTTAATGTTCATTCCATAACATATTGCCAACAACGCTTTGGAAACACATTAGTTACTAATAGATCGTTCTGTGCTGGTCCCCTTGAAGGTGGACGGGATACTTGTCAGGTAAATAAACTTGGTAGAGGTAGGGTATAATGTTAGAAATATTGATGTCTGCGAAGTCAGGTGATTATTTTAAGATATCATTGGGACACCCTGCTATGTAGAAATTTATCAAGAAAGGTGTCATAATGTTACCTCGAGGCCGGCAACAACATTTCTGGTATTGTAAATATCTATAGTTGTCAGTACCTAACCACTTTATAAATATCTAGAAAAAAGAAGTTATAATATTTCTTAAAAATTGTTCACATGATTGCAATACCCCTATAGTTGTAAATATCCAAAAGTCTCTTCCATTCTCATTAATTTCAGTCTGTGAGAATTTCTGATATTATTGATTGATTTTGTGGTTGGGATATTGGGTTTTAACTGAAGCTATTTTATTATTGTCAGGGTGATTCCGGTGGTCCTGGAAAAAATGTTGCCAACAACGTTCAAATTGGAGTGGTTTCTAATGGATTTGGCTGCGCAAGACCCAACTCCCCCGGAATTTACACAAACGTTGGAAGCTTCACCAATTGGATTCGTGTTAACACTGGCGGTATGGTAACTTTCGCTGATCCCGAAGATTATGAAAACAATATAGATTACAATATAGATTCCATTACTACTGATAAACTCAAATAATTACATGGCAGTAATGTTTGCGTAACTGTAGATCAAATAAATATTTAAAGAGTAATTTCATTTAGGCAGTGCATTACGATATAAAATTTATAAAGTAATATTTACATATATATTTGTTAAATTTTGGTTTATTTTAGTTTAATTTTATTTAAATAATAAAAAAAAGCAAAAATATGTCCCAAATATGTATCTACAGTTTTGCGAATTTTCCTTGTTCCATTTATGTAAAATGTCAAAAAATAATAATTAATAAAAGCGCTGTTTGATTGAAGTCTTATTTTTAATTTCTATATTTTATTGTTTATATAAATCTTCACAAAAATTAAAAACACACTAATTGTTACAGGCGTTCTAACTTATTTCAATATCTTAACATTATCCAATTAACAAATCACAAAAAAGGCTTGTGACAAAAAGTATCTTAAACTGATTGATCAAAGGATATATAGAAAGAATATATTGTCGGACGGATTGTGTGAAGAATCATATGATGATTTGCGGTGTGACACCGGACGTATGTTAGAGTAGAGGAGTATGGAAAGGAAAGAGATAAAAAACAAAATACACAACTTAACAAAGAACATACCTTTGTGTATGTTTTCAATCATTTAATATATTATAAATATTATCACAGTAATGTATTGATTCCACTTCCACATTTTCAATAACTATAATTAAAGCAAGTAGATGCAAGCACACTGACGTAATTAAATATCGGTTTAAAAATTTGAATAGATTGATTGACATACGAGTTAAGGTCGAAAATCATAATGGTTATAATTTCTGTAATAACACATTCGTATTACAATCATTAAGCATGTATTACGCAGCATTGTAATTATTTGTAAAAGATGAATATAGAATTAGTATGAACACAAAATGATTCAACAGTTTATTACATAAAATATTTATATTTACAAATTTTAAGTGATATTTACAAAAAAAGTTCGTTTATAGACAAACGAGGAGGCTTCAACTTATTGTAAGTGGTTGCCTTCGCCTAACAAGCAGTGTTAGCTCAGTGGTTAACGCACTAGCGTTCCAAAACTCAAAGGGCCCGAACTCGAATCGTGGTCGGAAAGCATGCAGCACTTAATCAGTTTTCTGACCTAATGTGGATATTGTAACAATTACTATGTGCTAATCGTAAAGGAAAACATTGAAATAAAACCAGCTCAACGAAATAACTCATGTATTAAACCCGCCAATCCGCCTTGTATAAGCGTGGCGGGCAACTGTTCTTTCCTCTATAAATGGGACGCCAGAGCCCAGCAGTGCGACATAGGCTGTTATTATTTTTATATAATTACTAGATGACCCGGCAAACTTCTTACCGCCTCAGAATCAATAAATAAATAAGCTGAATGATAATTGCAGAATGTTTCAACTTTAGTAAAAAATGTGGTCAAAACTTAACCGGAACGAACATTAAACGGGTGACATACAAAACCAAAAAAATGAAAAAATACTGCACTTTGAAATTTAATTTGATTTCTGAACGACTTTTAAATTTAATTCTTTTCTAAATGACAGGACGAACATCAAATGCTTAACAGGTAGGAATAGTTTCCAAAGGAAAGCGAAATTGTTGTTTTTAGCATTTTTTTCGTATTTACTCACCTTTTAAACCTTCCCTGGACTTCCACAAATAATAAAAAACCAAAATTAGCCAAATCAGTCCAGCCGTTCTCGAGTTTTAGCGAGACTAACGAAAAGCAATTGATTTATATATATATAGATTATACCTTCGCCCATGGATAATAATAACACTGAGCGAGCTGATGCCTTGTCAACCTCGTTTAGGCTTTAAGAATCTTTTTAAGCCCTTTGGAAAACTCGTGGAGTTAAATTCATCCACAACCTGCAAAGGTTTGCCATGAAGGCACAACTGTTATCTATCCGTATATACAATTACAACGGATTCTTATAGAAATAGGCAGATTCAATGGATCTCCAGTTTTAATGATTTTGGCTTACACGCGTAAGACGGTGGTCTCTCACAAATACGACGAATACTTATAATAAAAGTGCATTATAGTGATCTATCTCAGACGCCTGACGTACAGACGATGCGTAAAGTGTATGTGTTTCTAAAAAACCACCGCATGTCATTAAAATAGAGTATTTTGTAAAGTAGAACATAGTGGTGTTTTTTCAAAGGTACTAGAAATTACGGAAATGATAATTAAATATAAGATCACTTTTCAAAATGAATAAAGTGTTTCCTGTAGATACATGATATTGGGTGGAAGCTAGTTTTCATGTGCGACTCAAATAAGCCCATGAGGTTTTTTTTCTCACAGTGAAATATATTATGTAATACACAAACGTAAGCATATTAGAAAATAAATTAAAAGAAAAACAATATAATCGAATAGAAGAGATGCAAAGCTGTACAACGACCATAAAAAAGTAATTACACTGTATAATGCCAGAAGCCTGCTGATGTAATCACGGTTCTCGCAACATTTGTACAGCGAAAAAGTCAGTGACATGGCAATTGCGAGGTAAAGTAGAAAATTGCAAAAAGGGTTGGCGCAACACAGTTTTAATTTTCAGTTCATCACCTATTTTTTAACACTCCGAAACTTTCCATTCCCTCATACATCCATCCTCATAACTGGCCCCGCCCCATCAATGTATTTTTTTTACTAACATTAGTTTAGTTCATAGAAATCTTGTATATGTCCTGTGTAAGGTTTTAAAGCTTAATAACAATTATGTTGAATGTACTTAGTTTAACTTTATGTTTATGCTGTCCACAAATTTGCAAAAACTCGTGCAAGTTTTTTTTTTGGATTTGCATTGAATTAAGCATATGTTTTTTCTTACTTTGAAATTGATAAAATCAATGCTAAAGACGTTGAAGACATAATTTAAATAATAATAATAATAAGTTTCTTATTTCAATTCGACGGCTTTATGTTTGCTCCAAGGAATGTGTTTCTTTATTAGTGTTCTGTTTTTGAAATTGACATGTGTCAACTTTAATAATAGCACAGAGAAAACTCGAAAACAAAACTTATTACATTTTCGTTTTCCGAATTTATGGTCTAGATAGATCGACATTTAGGAAAACTTGTATGAAGCTTATTTTAATACGATTTTCGTAGTTTCTTGATAAAGTTGTATGTTATTTACATTACTTGATATTACTTATTAATACTAGACATCTTTGTCTTCTGTGATCATGGCTACTGAAAAGTGGCCGAAACCTCGGAATAAAAATACATGCCGCGAAATAAAATACCGCGCTTAAAAGAGTTAAAACGTAGTTTTATTATCAGTTATTCCTTGCTATTTGAAAAATACTCTGATTACACATTTGGGTACAGAACCATTGCAATAATCCTTGATTTTTTTCTTCTAAAGCACTCACTTTGTTTTGCAATTAAGTTCCACCTTTTTCTTGTTTCGTTTAGATTACTTTCCTCTCTGAAATGGGTATAGCAACCCGATACTTTTGTTTAAGTGCCTGCTTACCATTTCCTGAATGCTTAAAAAACTGTTGAGATAGCAACGGGGTAAGGTAATGTACCTGAATTTCGTTTAGCATAATGCAAACGGCTAAGCATTTAGTTGTCAAGTTTCAGCTAAATTGCTATTAAGCCACGTTGACACGATCTAAATATGCTTGAAGCGAGTGCACTCGTATGAAGTAACTTTTTACATGTATGTATACACGGATAACGGTGTACGCTCATCATAGTTAACTCTTGTCAATATGTTTATTATTAAGTTAAAAGATATTAAAACCATCGAGTCTATTTTTGATTTAAAACTTCTTTGTCGACGTAATAGAGAAATAAAAAAGTCACTTTTCTTGCACCGTTTCACATTTACGGTTGCATGAGTGTGTGTAATATTGGTAGATATACAGTTTAGTATCTCTGTTAACAGATGTTGGTTAAAAGTATGTACTACAATAATTTGAATAATATAACAACATCAGCCAAATACGTGGTAGTTCACATACTATGAAGGGTTTCGTAGAGATTATAAACGTCTACTACTATTAAACCTCGTTTAACTAATATTTTTTAATACAAAATTGGAATGATACATCGTAAACTATGTGAAATGTTGAGTAAGATCCAAATATACCGAGATCAGATGCCATTGACTAACATCACTCTGCCAGTTGCTGGGACAGGAATAGCGTCCGAGTAGCTATACGAGAGTACTTGGTACAAGTGTACTTGGATCATTTCAACGCGGCTTTAAGAATATCAATTTCATTTTCATAAAAAAAAACTAATTTCAAAAATACCTAAAGAATTTTTCTTTGTAATAATTTTCTAAGCTTATCCAAGATGTGGTGCTTTCTCATGGGGATAAATTTCATAGTTACCACGCTTGGCATGCGGGTTGGTAACCGCAGTGCCGGTCTATTTGCATCGGAGAGGGTTTCTATAGGCCGGCTTTCTTGCAGTATACAGGTGGCAGGCACAACTTCGAGAGGGAAGCCAATAGGAGGATTCAGTTGAGCTAGGCAGCATTCGGCAAGCTTCGTCAAGTCTTTTCATCGACAATCCCGCAAAGCTTTAAGACGAAAGTCTTCGAACAGTGCGTCCTCCCCGTCCTAACCTACGGGGCCGAGACATGGACACTGACGGCAGGTTCGGGCCCCAAGTTCTAAGTCGCTCGACGGGCTATGGAGCGAGCTATGTTTGATGTGTCTCTTATGGATAAAATTAGAAATGGAGATATCCGTAGGAGAACTACGGTAACCGACATAGCTCGCAAAATTAGCAAGTTGAAGTGGTAGTGTGCCGGTCACGTCTGCCGCAGGACCGATGGCCGATGTAGCAGACGAGTCCTGGAGTGGAGACCACGTCTCGGCAAACGTAGTGTGTTGGCAAAAGTAGTGTCGGCAAACGTAGTGTCGGACAACAGGTATAGGTAGGCGCTGTATGAGGAAGTCAGAATACAGGGATGAGTGGCGCCGACTTCGGGAGGCCTACATCCAGCAGTAGAATGTGAATGGCTGACAATGATCCAAGATGTGGTAGCTCTAAGGCTAATAAATCTGAGTCTTATTAAATTGACGTGGATTTGAATCGTGACAGGAATTATACACTAGTTAGGTAGGTTTTTTAATTAATAAGCAAAATTTGTCCAAATTCTTATAAACTATTAATAAATAATGAAACAATAAATTTTTAGAAAAAAGACACCAGGATTTAATTTAATTTGACCGTACTCTTATTACATTATTATTTTTATAGACTAGAGTTTTCCCTGCGGCTAAGCCTTAGGTAGTATAGTTGGTTCTGGTTCTGGTATTACTCACATATAATATATATATTTTATATATATAAGATCTAAATCTTCATTGTTTCTTGTTCAATTCACTACATAACAAAGAAACTAAGTGCATATAGTCTATACAGCTGCCCAGCAAAACATAGCGATTAGTCAAAGCCAACCTGATTTGAAGTAATACATTGCATGAGTTGTTTCTTGTGTGAATTGAGTGATTTTGGAATTGGAAAAACGCGATTGCAGCGCCATCTATTCAGCTAATCTCTATTTTATGGAAACGACATTATTAATCGGGATAAAATGTATCCTAAGTATTAACTCGGGTTATAAGCCAGCACTATGTCGAGGTTGAGTCGTTTCAAAAAAAGGTGCGATCGTAGCTTTTTCGCTATTTTCGTCTATCTCACGGAAACCAAGTCAGTTATCGCGATAAAAATGTGCTAAGTTACGCCCCGGGATATAAGCTAGCTCTGTATCGAGTTTAATTTAAATTCATTTATCCATCCATTAGTTTCATGTGATGCTCTAACAGGTAGACAGACAGAAAAACAGACAGACAAAAAATCTAAAAATTGTATTTTCGGAATCTGCTGGTCCCAATTAGCCCCCCTGATTTTTTCACATTTTTAAACGCATTGTACAAACCCGAATCATTTTCATATTTATTATAGTAGAGATAGATAGATTTAGTGATACAAAATAATTTATTAATAAATATCGTCGTCATAATATAAGGATTTTCTAAATAATAATGTGGAATACCGGAAATTGCTGTATCTGAAATTATTGACATTTTCTGTCTTATTTTCTTCAAGTTTATATTAAATTCTATCATATATACTCTCAAAGAAGTATCATAAAAATACCACGATAATAAATAAGACGCACTTTAATCCAAAAGATTCGTTAACAGGATCTTTCTCGGTGTATTAGACGAGGGATAAATCATAACAATAAAAACAAACAAATAATAAGATTACCCGGGAGTGAGATAAATAATGTAGACGAAGCTAAGAAACTTTTTAACACTCTCTTAAAAGTTTCTCTTTTGCTTAATTGCGTTTTCATTTATCTTTCTTTTCATCCGTCCAGTTGGTTGGAGCGACGCCTTTAACATTGTTTATATTAAATTGTTTGCTTGCTGTTCTCATCTTCTTAGCTGTTTAATTTCTCTGCAGGCCGAACTAAGGGCTTTATTAAAGAACTAGAATTTTCCATACGGGTTTACTCGCTAACGATTCCAATATACATATAATCCCGCATAAATGAACCTTATTTTTCGTATTTTAATGTATCATATGTTTTAGTCTCTATCCATACTAAACATAAATGAAAAATAAGAAATCTTAATGAAATTTGGTATGAAGATAAATTGTATACCTACTGGGAAAGAAAAACGATCCCAAAATCAATACATGATCTACGGATTAAAATAGATTTATATACTTTTTTATTCATTCAATTCTCATTTAATCTTTTCTGAATAAAATAATTTTATTTAAGGAATATAAATAAAACATAACCAAATTAAAAAAAAAATATCAAATGTTATAAATTATGTAGCTGATCACTGTCAGCGGGAAGCGTGCTCAGAAGGCTGGTTACATTACTACGCTGCATTTGCAATGTTAATCTGCTAGGCGAAACATGGTATTATAATTAATATTAAAGATCTAGAACGACTTTATTTAACAATAACTAATAAGAAAAGAAGAAAGAAAAAAATATTAAACTAAATACTTAAAAATAAATTAATATAAAGTATGTAACAAATCGCTGCCACAAGGAAGCGTGCCCAGAAGGCTGGCTGCATTGCCACGCTGTATGGCAATGCTGATTAAATGAATGAAATGATGAATAAGATAAATGATGAAAAAGATCTAAATTTATTTAATGTTTATTTTCAATTCTAGACGGCCTCTGTGGTTGAGCGGGCTAAGCCTTTGCCGGCCTACCTCACTGCAACGCAGAAGCTCCGGGTTCGATTCCTGGTATAGTAAATTTCGGAAACGTATTTTCTCCGTTATTTACTATGGTCTGGGTGTCTGGGATCGGCTCCAGAGTAGTCCGTTGTATATTACCCATAATACAAGCGTAACTTGCTTAATTTGGGGATATACAATATGTGTGTTTGTCTGCCGATTATTATTATTATTATTATAATTTATAACTGATCTCTCTTTTCTTTCCCCTTCTCCTAATTATTTGGGGTCGGTGTAATATGTCCTTCCACATTCCTCTATTCTGACATACGACCTCTGTCACACCAGAAATCATCATGTCATCCTTCAGACAATGTATAACTAATGTATGTGCCCGAATTTCCAAAGAATACTTAAGGAATGTTTCCGGGCATGCGAATAGTAACCGCTGGTTAGCAAATAGTTTATTTTTGCGCGTCCGTTGTTGTGTATTTAAAAAGTAATAAATATGATTACTTGTAACTTATATAGCACGTAGAACATTTACATCTACTTACACCATCACATAAATACAAGTTGAATAGATCACTGGGCCGGCCTTTGATATTGTTTTTTATGTATAGGTATATATATGTTCAGAATTTCCCAACCCATGGTTCGTAGAGAAGTGTCGCAAAACGCGCCGACGCCGCTGCGTTTCGCGCGTACTCGGTGTTGGGGGGGAGAGAGATAAACATATATACACATTACTATAGTCAGAGAGAGAAGAGTATACTATGTAATGTATGAAAGTGTAGTCTGGCAACCACGCTTGATTTTCCCGCTTAAATAACAAACAACTATAATATGGTCTAATAAAATATTTTTTAAATAATTAATGTAATATTTAAAAAAAATTACCTAAGGCGCAATCTAGTTATATAGGCTTTAGGATCTCTTTAGAGCTTCGTTTTTATTTCGGGATTGTCATTTCTATAAAATTCCATGGTCCCAGATACGTCTATTTTTTGTAAGATATAATAAACAAATTATATATTTTTTTTAATATACAGTTGTAGCTAATCCTATAAGTTATTGTTAGACAGATTATGATAAGCATTTTAAAAAAGTTTTTAAATACAAGCTTTTGAGATCCTGGACACCATGTAGCAGCAGAGTGCTAGCCATGACAAGTAAAACGAGCCCAAACACGACGGGTCTATCTTGTATAGTACAGGAGTTCCTTTGGTCACCTTCCGACTCCATCAACAGATCAGCTCCATGGTACCATATTATTGCATTGCCATGCGATATAAATATGCGTGCAAATTTTCAGCTCAATCGGAAACCGGGAAGTTGGTGAAATTTAACTTGCAAGATTCCATCCGAACTTACATACATACGTAGGTATATCCATTGCAGATTAAATAAAAGCTTGTAAAAAGGATAATGTTTAAGGGCCGATTTTTATATCACCAAATAAAAGTTATTTATAGGATAAAATACAAGTTGACAAAAACAAATATTAGAGCTGTGCAAATAAAACAATTGACTCGTTTCACTTTTAAAC
Organism: Dendrolimus kikuchii; assembly: GCA_019925095.2. Classification (NCBI taxonomy): domain Eukaryota; kingdom Metazoa; phylum Arthropoda; class Insecta; order Lepidoptera; family Lasiocampidae; genus Dendrolimus; species Dendrolimus kikuchii. Next base: position 18,315,351 of record CM034394.1, read on the forward strand.
TCAGGTTATAATTTATTCGACAAATAACTTTTATCAGATGATTGCAAAATCGACCCAAGTCTTAACAAACTAGTTTACTGGTTGATGATAATAGGAATTAAAATAAGCCGCTCTATTTTTCCTGGAGTGGCAGTCGTAACATTGGCCCTTATTCGCTATTGAGATATAGCCTGAAAATTTGTTAGATAAGTTGTTGTAAAATCATTAGATCTTCTCGTAACAAAGCTATCATCTGCATATTCCTTACTAATTCGATCATCAGTGTGAACGAGACGATTTGTTTCCACATTCATAACATACACACAGCAAATCCGTGAAATACTCAGAATCAGTTCTTATCGAAAACTATAAATGTTATTTATTGATAATAGAAACAGACGTTATTAAAAACAATGATTAAATACGTCCACATTCTTATTGATTTAGAACTGCTAATGTGATTATGCGTATTTGTTACCTGTCATAACAGAAAGACTTACCTAACGATGATGAAGTTTAACAAGAAGACGGACTGTATCACGGTAAAGGACATAGGGTACTTTTGATTTTACAAAACAATCTTGTTGGGGTTTAAATATGGGATGAAAATTCGAAATTATAATATGCTTGCACTGTTGTTAAAATAATTACCTTTATGGCGTAAGCTCTTTGGCCTGGATTCGTACATACTTTATTAAAATGTAACGCGTCACTTAATTAACATAAATTTTACTTACTTCCGTAAATAGATTATAATTATAAATGTTGCATTTAGCATTTAACGGCATAGGAGAGACAAGTAGAGTGGTACGTACAACAAAATTAAGCCCAAATTGTCGACATTTTTAACTGATAAAGAACTAGCAAAGGAGCTGAGATGCGGACAATAGGCTTTGTAATATCCAGCGAGACGTGGGTTTTGCTAGCTTGTTGAGAAAACGTGTCATAATTTAGAAATTACGAGTATTAAGTGAATAGGAGCCCTTATCTCCAGACTCCAGGCTAGAGAAAGAAGGCGAGATTGTCTGTCGAATTGAAACTGACGTGAGCCGAGCACCTGGCTCCTTTCGACGAAATTAAAAAAGTTTCAGCTACACGCTAACTTGGTAGGTCCCGTTCATTTAAATGCTAAGGGATTTTGCGTTAGTATTCATTGTGAGTTTTGTCATTCAATGAAAAGTTTCACGTTTTTACATTGTTCCAGAAAGTTGGTAGCGTAATTTGCATTTGTCGGTAACTAATTTCAATAAATTTTTTTAAGGGACAGGTTGGCTAGCGAGCATTGGAGGTGATATTAGTAGTTGAACTTTGATGACTGTGTGAACTATGCGAGTAATACATTAAATTGTGAACTCAGGAGGTTAGATGGCATAGGAGTCGCTTGCCAAATGTTAAGTTTTTTTTTTCAAATTAAATTTGACATTTTAGAGCTATATACTTAAACTTAATGAAAATCGTATTATGCGTCAGGTCACAAAATTTTAAATTAAAAACCCAAAAACATCATGCAATAAAAATACCATATCCGAGAAACTACTTAAAGTATCTTCTAAAAACCTATTTATTTTCTTTCATTAAAAGTTGTTTTAAGCTCTGGTATCTTAATCTTTTCAGAATTTTCCACCTTCATAAGTTAGAAGTGGGGGGGGGGGGGGGGGCATATAATTTTTATGACCTTGGAAGTGAATAAATACGAGGGTATTTATTACCTATCGAATTAAATTAATGAAAATACCAAGAAATTAATATTGAATAAAGATGTCGTGCTCCTTTGCTCAATAACGTGAAATGTCCGACTATTTGATAATTAAAATCACCCTTTCCGATAAATTTTTTCTAAAGAACGTCATATTCTTTATCAATTTGTCTGTCAATCTACAGTATACTTCATTGTAGATTGACAGAATTTGGTTTATTCCTATCGATACAATTATTTTTTGAAGGCTAAAAAACCTCTCTTCTAAAGTTTGATTTTTGCACACATTATTGAACTAAAGAGGCGATGTGGTTTTTCAACTAAGACATGGTTTTTGAAAACTTGTCTAAAATGTTTCAATATATTGTTACGAGTTTAGCGGGACTCGATTTAAAATGCCGTTGGAATTATTATAGATTTTATTAGAACTATACAAATACGTATAACACAGGTACAAATATAACCGAACACAACAAATCCAAACGTAATGCTTCTAGAAGGTCATAGTTCAATAAAACGCGCAAAGTCCGTCACAATTTGCTCTCCGATTGCACACACGTCACGTCTTGATCGTAGTTGTCGCTGAACTGCCCCCTCTCCCCATCAGGCCGTCGTTTTATATCTCACAAATACAATTGTGCCCGTATCGTAGTCGACGTAATCCGAAAAACCTCACTAATGATTCGGCCGCAAGCGGCATAAACGAGTACAATAAAACAATGGGCTGTTCTCTAGAAACGTACGTCAATAAATAAGTAACAAAAGATGACGATCATAAAAGAATTACAATTAGTTCAAATGCCGACGGGTAATAAATGTGCTTCTACAAATCAGTACGTGGAATTTGTCTTTGTCGGCTGTAACAATATGTATATATAGGTGGATAAGGTATCATGTTAACCACCTATATACCTACTAAAATATTTTTTTCACCCTTAATACAAGTTCTTGATTTTAATCTAATTTATACTGAGTAGTTATCCAGAAAAATGACTGATGTAAACGCAAACGCACAGGCCGGTGGACAGACATGACGATCTTATAAGGATTTTGTATTTGAAAAACTTATTTAGTTTTTATAACTTAAGTCCCTCCTAAATCACGCGAAAAGTATCCCATACGAATAAAGGATAGCAGAAAATTTACTTACTTACCTACCTACTACTACCACTACCTACTTACCGAAGCTAAATGAAACGATTTTCATCACATGTAAACAAAGTAATTTTTTTATTTTTTTATTGCATGAGTTCAGCAGACAGGCGGATGGTTCACCTGATGGAAAGTAGTTAGAGTCGCCTATGGACATTTGTAACACCAAAGATACTGCCGCTCCCTAAAGGGAGACTGGAACCTGCCGGAGCACAATTCAAAGTTGTTATGGCGGCATACTCCCGATCAGGAGTGGTAGCTATTCAGATGAGCAAATATCCTACCACCTTGCTGTGGGTTCTTTTGTCGCCTCTTACAACAGGCTACCTGGCTGCAGGAAATTATATTCATAGGTACGTTTTACGTCTAAAGTACGTTTCATACTATTTCTTCAAATTTTTTTTCTATTATGAATAAATCCGTCTTATCCCAGAAAATGACACTGCATGGAGTGCTCTAGTTTGTAATAAATAGCCACTATCCATTACTCCATGAGCATTGGTATACAAATGAAGATGAATACTTACAAAACTAGATTTTAGTTACAAAAATTTGTTAAAAATACTATAAACTGACTAAATACTTACTACCGAAATTCGTAAACACATGGTAGAGTAGGATAGCAATAGGGTAACAATATTAATAATACAAGCTCATACAAAAACTTTCAAATAAAGAAAATACATCGAGTTAACAACAACGAAACAAGTTTGTCAAGTGAACACTGCGTTTATTTTATTTTTTTGATTTACAGTAGCAAGATAAATATTGTTGTTAGAACATTAAAATATATGCAATTTGTGAAAAATGTTGGTTCATTTTGATTTATACGCATTGTTTACGAGCAAATATAATACAAATGAATTTAGTTATTCGTGACATTTAAATTCTAAATTTAATTGTAATAACATTTTTTTAAATCTTTATTTAGAAAGGCTTTTGCCGCTTAGCGGCCATGTCACCCCGTAAAGTACCCAAAACCTAAATAACATGAATAATATATCTAATTAATTTAAACTAAAAATATAATCTTTGCAAAACATCTTGGCATCTCTAGATAACGGATATGCAAAGACGTTATTGTATTCTTCAATGGAAGATAAATCTCGCACTCCAAGTAGCCCTTTTCGTAGGTTTTCGTTTCGAGCACATTCCATCAAAACATTTTGGACATCTTCAGTCATATTACAAGAAGTTGTAACATTGTTCAGATTACGTTCCAGACATGTTTCTTCAAACAAATTTGGATATCTCATTAAGAAAGTTAACTCCTCCAACAAAATTTTGGATTCGTTGAATAACGTAATAAAATATTTGCTAAAATGTATATACAACAGAATTGAACTTGGTTTAATAAATTTTAAATAGGTATATTTCTTGCTAAAGTAACACATATTTTATCGGTAAGTGTTTATTCTTAATTCATTGCAAAAGAGCAAAAAAGTGTGCCAGCTTCACATTGTTCACCTTCATAGTTCAACTATTTTTAAAGATTTGACATTGGTGCAAATTTAAATGTGTTAGGTATATACAGCACAGCATATATATTTTTTTGTGATGAATTAGATATATTATCTAAATTTTCTACAATACGGGCTGACCTAACTTGCATTTAATTAACGATTTTATGTTTATAAGAGTATTAAATAGTAAACTAATATAAAATTCCAATGCCATCTACTGTTAGAACAATCAAAATACTATAGCGAATGGTACAATCTCGAACAGTAGTGTTTACCTAGGAATAAACGCTAATTTAACGTTAATAACATTAGCGTTAAACTTCGTAACTTTTCCACGTAAATATATAATAGAACCAAAATTTTACCACAATTGACACATGCTTGCCCCCGTGCATGATGCAGCCTGGCTGCGGCGTTAAAGTATTAACTTCCTAGCTTAAACAAATAAAATCCTTTAATTATATTTCACTATGGCATTTAAGACTACGTAGTTGCTCCAAGAGTATAATAAAACCTGTGTTAGAGAATAATACTCATTCGATCCGAAGTCTTTAATGATGTTGAGATAGTAATCTTCTAAAATTAAATAGTTAATTATAAGCACGCGGCGTCTTACAACAGCCTTCCATTCCAACTTTGTCGCATAAATTTTCTAGCGTCGAATATAGTTGACTTTTGGTTTTATTTTGAGTCTTAGATTGTCTCATGGAATACATTATAGTGCCAGTTTGTAAAAATCATTACGCGGGGTCTTAAATGCTCTTCAAATTAGCTAACTTGTCCTCCTGTAGTCAGTCGGATCCATCTATTGAAACTACCAACATTCGTATAAACTCCTGGTGAGTTTTCTCTAGCACATCCCACTCCATTCGAAACTATACCAACTTGGGTATTGTTTTGCACCACTGGTCCACCAGAGTCACCCTAAAATAAATAATATTTCTTAAATACATATAATATCCGTGCAGGAAAGGAGAAATAATACAATTTCCCGCGCCCGGGGAGCCTGTCATAAGAGGCGACAAAAACACCCCACAGACAGGTGGTAGAGTATTTGCCCGTCTGGATGTGTGTCACCCCTGGTCTAGAGTATGCCGCTATAACAACGTTGAGTTGTGTTCCGGCATTAGTTAGTGGTCAGGTTTCAGTCACTCTTTAGAGAGCGGTAGCACATTGGCAGCAACTTTGGTGTTACAAATGTCCATAGGTGATGGTAACCGCTTTTTATCAAGTGGTCTGGTGGCCTGTCTACTGAAATTATCGAATAAAAATATATATTAAGCCTGTCTCCCATAAGAATAGACAGTGATAATGGGTCTCCACTTGCTATGTATGATGTTGATCTTCTGCTTTGTCTAGTTAAATTAATCTCTAGATACGGACGCTTATTATAAGTGCTTTTTAATTGTGTTTTCTTCGAAACATCTGCGATATTATCTTGGTAAGTAAGTCGCGGTTTACCGGTACCAACTCTACTATCCACGCCATCATCATACATTTGTTTTGTTAGTTTCCTTTTATCCACTCTATTTACATGTCTGAATTATCTTCGTTCCCTTATCCACAACGTTCCCTTATCACACTGTTTCTTATAATATCATTTAACTTAATCTTACATATATTTCTCAAAGCTCTCATTTCAACTACGTTTATCCTACTTTCATGCTTCTTCTGCCATTCTACCGAGGAAAAATTAGTATTATTCTTCCATGATACTAGTACACTTTTGAATCTAGTACGTATTTTTGATTTGTTGGGAATAAAACGTAAGTTCGACCGAGACTTTTATAATAAAACATAAAATTACCCTCATTATTAGTACATTAAAATACAACATAATTAATAATTATAACGATATACAAATGAAAGTTTATATAATGTAAAAACATTACATAGATTTGAAGCTAATAATTACCTGGCACGTGTCTTTACCACCTTCTCTAGGCCCAGCACAGAATTGTCGGCTTGTTATGGCTGTGATACCTAACATTTGTCTGCATTCAGAAAGAGTATGCACCGGAAGTGTGACAGCCCTTAATATAGTTGTCGTGTTTCCATTTTCCTGTGGACAATATTTTACATTAAGTTTTAAATTACAAATGAATGATAAAATATTCCAGCATATTATGGACATGAATAGATTAACAATTATTGATGACGTGCTTTTGCTAACCCTGCCGCATCCGTACGGTTCCTGTATAAGAGATATACTCAAGTAATGCTGGCTTGACGTGAAGAATAGTAATGCCAATGGACTTGCGATAAGGAATGCCAAAGACTACGTGAAGTGGAGAACAAAAACAAGAATGCTGACACCAGGCTTCGAAGCGAACGCTCCAAATGTAACCATGATTTAAAGCTAAGACAATGATGATGACGATCTGTTTGAAAAAATATTGGAACTTACACTAGTAGCTCCCCATCCAGACGCCTGAACTTCTGATCCTCCTGCAGGAGTGATTCCCTGTTGGGGAATTCTTATAGTAGTCGCATTTACACCATCTAACACCATTCTTGACAATTGTATATTCGTAATACAAATCTGCGAAAATGGTCAGGTGCTGATGCCATAATATGCGTAGATAGGTAGATAACATTTTATTGCTCACCAAAATAACAGACACAATTCATTAGTTACAATATTTTTAGGTAAAACAATAGGCGGCCTTATTGCTTAGAACGATATTTTCCACGCAACCTAACTTATAGCATATTCTTAGCTAAGCTAGTGATGTACATAGTGCATTTATTTAAGTTCCTAATGATTTTTTTTTAATTATATTAATTTTTAAAATAAATAAATACAGGTATAACTACATACATACATACATAACTTCACGCCAGTTCCCTTGCGGGGTAGGCACGAACAACAGAGCGCCATTCAGGCTTATTTTTACACACCTCACTTGCTTGTTTGACATTCATAGCTCTGGTCATACACGCTCGTCTGTTCTTAAGGCTCCTGAGATTACCTTCTGCTAGTACACGATCATTTTGATCATGGAAGGTGTGTCGTGGCCTTCCACGACTTCTGTATCCATCCACTTTTGCATTGTATATCTGTTTAGTCATTCTTTCATCATGCATTCTTTCCACATGCCCGAACCACCGGAGCATTCCTTTCCTTACCTTCACCCCGACACTCTCTTTCAGACCAACTCTCTTTCTTACTTCGGTATTACGAACGCGGTCCGCGAGCGTCACTCCGCAGGTATAACTATTCATGAGATATTTTTTAACTCGATAAACAGAAATCATATATATCATAATATATCAAAAGAAATTGCATATAGGTAATTTAGACATAGTTGTTGAAGGAAAGGTACTTATTAGTATTACGGTTTTAATATAGTATAGCGATAATCTAACTAAAATAATATTCTAATTCAATTCCAGTCCATATATTGCCTCAATGTACTACTACTACTCTTTGCATTGCCTTGCTTTCGAAAAATTTTCTTCCAAGTGACATATTAAAAACAAATATTTTCTTATGACATAATAAATTTAAAATATGAAAAAATTGTTTTCTAAAAAATTCGACAGCTAGCTAGCGCTTTCTGAGCTGTTTCTCAAACGTCTAACATTTTAACCTTTCTGACTTTAAGAGGCAGAGCATTCCAGTGTGACCAGTCGGGTATTTTAGTTGGTTATTAAGGGAAGGGAAGGTTTTAAATTATTTTACAAATTTTAAAGTATTTTTGTATTTTTAAATAAACCCTAGTGGTTAGTGATCCACTATGAATGATTGGGTACAGGCAGTTCAAATTTATGTCATATCGTTACAGTACAAAAAAAGCCTTTTATCAAAAATACCCTAATTTACAAAAAGTAAGTTACACAACTAATATTGTTCAAACCAACTTTCGTCGAAGTATATTTGAAATTCTATAAACTCAATTTTTTCAGAATTTTCCAGCTTATACTTGAAAATTTGGAGAGGGTAACATTTTTATAACTTTAAAAACTAATCTTTCCCAACGTATTATTGATTATTGTCATAGGATCGATGGCCGATGTTGCAGACGAGTCCTGGAGAACAGATCGCGTCTTGCGAACCGTGTAGACATGGTAGAGTCATGCTAGAATAATTATTTTGACCCTTGGTCGAAATTCGACCATAATAATTACTTTAAATTATAAGTTTGAACATTATTAAGGTTTTGTTGTCAAAGACTATACTTCTATAATCACAGATATTTCGCCAAGGCTATACTGTTAATTTGACTTTAACAATAAACAAAAGAGTATATATGCGTGTGTGTGTGTGTCAAATACATGATAGTGTGTTATGTTTTTTTTTATTGATTTAAGTAATGTATTTTTTCAACACACTTGCTCATAAAGTGGCTCTATGGTCACCGCAATTAGGCACAGAATGACACCCATTATCAAACTGTGAGTAAAAAACATTATAACTCACTAGTGAGTTATAGATATTTTTTTTTAATTTTATTGGTTGAGTTGCTTTGTTCTTAAAAAAGTTTTTATTAAAAAAAAAAGATCGTGTTCTATAAAACAAATAAATTAACGTACCTATTGCTTGCTCATTTCATGCAACTTCTTATCTCGCCTACGGCTCGAGTCTCAATGGCGCCTCGGCGGTAATCACCAATGTTACACACTAGTACCATAATGTACTATTATATGTATGTGGTGAACAATAAAGTATTTTCTATCTACATAAAGTTTTTATAATAAAATAACCGTAAAGAGATCAATGCATTTGTATGTATATAATAATACATAATTAGCGTTTATATGATTATACTATCTATAACTAATATATTAATTGAATAAATTGTTAATAAAGCAACTTTTATTCTCAATACCAAGAAAATAAAAATAATGAGACCAAGAAAAAAAATATCATGAAATGTATAATGCAATTCAATGAAATTGTATATTTGAATTTTAGCTTTCAGATTGCTTACTTTCCTATTTTTGCGAATTATTGCTCCAAATCTTGCAGCACTAGTTCGCCTATGTCACATTAAAGATATATGTAAGTATACCTAAGTAAATGAATAAAAATGACTGTTTTGCTTTCAATTTGCCATAACCGAAGAGAAAAGTATTTAGTTTATAGAACCTTGTCATATGTTTCAATCATAAGTGAAATTTCGACGGAAATTTCTATCAACTCAAAACTGTCACATTTTACTAACCAGTGATCATACAGATACACAATTTTCGCTTAAAAACAATATTTTAACAGGAACTTATAATTATGTCCCAGCCTTTTCATTTCAGGGAAAGGGGCGACATCTCCACGCTCGTCGCAGGAGTATTGGTGGATTACACACATCAATAATCTCAATGTGCATTTTATCTTCGACATCAGCACCTGCTGATTGTAACAATATGCAAGGTTAAGATTCAAGCTCCTATAATTTTAACCAGAGGTGAACTTTAGCTATAAGTCGACACGACTTTTAGAAGAACGACTTCGATGCCCCAATTAAAGCATGTTAATTAAACTTAGCGATTATCCTAAAAGCATTTAACGGCACCTAATTACAAACGTTGAAATACCCTCATTCCCTTTCAAACCGCTGCTATAATTAGCTCGTTCGTGAACGACAAAAATTGTGCACATTTCAGGTTAAAATTTCTTTTCCTTAATTTTTTATTCTTTTTAAATTCAGCTTTACAATTGTGACTTGGTGAATCAAACACTATTTAATGCTTGCAAGCACTGTTATGGTATTACAGATAAAGAATTATTTACCTCGATTTTTTTACTTGTTAAAGATTTAAATACTGTTTGATAATAGCAGAATCTTTATGAAATCATCGTCTATGTGTCTGTGAGGTAAAAGGATACGCACCTTTGCTCAACATGCTGTTTTTCCATCGATAACTTTGATTTGAGCTACATCCCAATAAGACACTCTCATATCTTCTGTTTTCAAATATTTTAAAGTTTTACACACGTCGCGGCGCGCTGAATTTAATCTCATAAGAATATTTTTCAGTGTAACTTCGTAAGTTCTTGAGCGGGTGCGTAGAGGCCAGTTGCGAAGCGTTTTTTGGAAACGGAAAGTGTAAGAGGATTTTGAGGAAGGAATAGGAAGAAACGAACGAATGGGTTGAATAATATCTTTCAAATCAAAGATCTCAAAAACTCCTAGGTCTAATATTAAACAAATTGCGTGTGTGGTGCTTTTTTATATGTTTTATACCAGCCTAAAATGCTCCACTGCCGGGTTTAGGCTTCTATTTTATAGGAGAACGGACAGTACACTCGCCGCACTTGTCTAAGTTACATTGATAGGTTTGACACATCGCTTATCTCAAAGTGCTGGTTTTATCACGATTAGTATATGGTAAATATGTCCATTAAGTCATTTTCTACACGTTGCATCTCAATAATAATAATATTATAATAATAGCAGCCCATAAATGTTCCACTGCTGAGCTCGGGCCTCCCACTATAGGGGAACGGACAGTATACCCCCGCCACGCTTGTCCAAGGCGGCTTGGCAGGTTTGACACATCGGTTATCTAGATGTGCAGGTTGCATCACGATGTTTTCCTTCACCGTTATTAGCACGTGGTAATCGTAACAATATGCACATTAGGTCAGAAAATTGCCTAAGCGGTGCATGCGTTCCGGTCAGGATCGAACCCGCGCCCTTTGGGTCTGGGACGCGTGCGCTAGCCATTACTCTACCACGACTTAAGCATCTCAATACTATTTATTTATTTACTTTATTGCATGAGTTCAGCAGACAAGCAGACGGCCCATCGGATTGATGGAATGCGGCTACCATCGCTTATAGACATTTGCGAAAACAAAAAATGCTACAAATGCGATTCTACCAAATGAGATTGGAACATGGCCGCTAAGGCCGGAACATAACTCAAGGTTGTTATGGCGGCATATTCTAAACCAGGGGTGGTTGTCATCTAAACAGGCAAATACCCTACCACCTGGCTGTGGGGTCTTATGGCGCCTGTTACGGCAGTGTCCACCCGGCTACAGGCATTTGTATTCTTTCCCCGTTCCTGCACGGATAAGTACTTGTCTAGTATTGAAATATAATATAATACCAGCATATTAGAAATACATACGAATATAATAAAACTACAGTTTTACAAAAATAAGTTTGATACGGCTTGGAATAAACGTGGTATTGTATAAAATTTTGTTTTGAGAAAGTAACATAAAAATACTGTTACATATCTTATACTAATATATAAAGCTGAAGAGTTTGTTTGTTTGAACGCGCTAATCTCAGGAACTACTGATCTGATTTGAAAATTTTTTTCAGTGTTAGATAGCCTATTTATCGAGGAAGGCTATAGGCTATATATCATCACGCTAAGACCAATAGGAGCGGAGCACGAATGAATAATCTTTCAAAAACGGGGGTTTTGCAAACAAATTCCACGTGGACGACGTCGCGGGCACAGCTAGTTTCCCTATAAAACCATTGAACACATAGTTACATTTATATACATTAACGTTATAGAATAAGAATATCAACAACAAGCCCTAGACAGATCTTGGTTTTAACCAAGAGCTTATTACGAAAAAGGTGAGCGACTTTATCTTACTGATAGGAGATTTAATTTCCTCTCGCGAGAGAGACGAGTCGAAAAATGACATCGTACATTTAAGGTTCCATAGTACAGAGGGGAAATACGGAAGCCTTTTAATTATTTGCGGCCATTCGTTTTTATTTAAGCTTGAATTTGAATGCGAACAATCATCTCTATGAGGTTATCACAAATGAAAAAAGAGTTTATTTGCAGAAAAAGAAAACACACCTCAGGAACAAGTAGATATTTATTTCCAACAAATGTTATAAACAAAATATTTATTTCCAAATGCAACTCGCAGATAACCAATACAAATATAAAGATACAGAAAACATAAATATAAAATTACCGGATTTTTACCTAAAATATTGGCGAAGTGTGTTTTGATATACGAACAATGAAGGGTTTGTGTAATTTGACTACAGAACCCTACAAAGTGATTTAATTAAAAACAACCCATATTGAAGAATATTGGTGCATTAAGAAAATTATCAAGGTGGTTAAAGTGGCAACTTTCATAGATTCGTATTATGAACTAGGATATGCCCGCAACTTCGTCCCTGCTTGACTTGAAATTCCTGCGGGATTCCCGGCGCACAAAGTACCGCAGCATTTGAAAAGGAATATAATCAATCGGTTTAATGAAAACTGAGCCGGAATAAGGTAATTATTATGCATGGGAAAATTCCTGCGGGTATCCCAAGATAAAAAATTATCACACATTTTATTACATTAAATTTGCTATTGATCAGTGAAAAAAATCACGGGAATTTTTTTTTATTTGGAAATTTTAAACCATTCCTTTCCAACCATTCATTCTCAGGATAAAAAGTGGCGTAGATTAGAAGTCTAAGAATTTTCTGTCGATCAGCTAAAACTGCATTGAAATTGGCTTAGTAGTTTTTACGTGAATTCAGAACGAACAGACAAACTGACAAAAACACGAGATATCAAAAAAAATGCATTGTGTTCTTCATCGTTTTTTTTTAATAGCTTCAATGTATAGACATGGCATTTTTAGAATGTTATCATATTATAGATGTGGCAAGTGTCAAAATACGTGTCAACCTTATGCCATGCCTTCCATGAACCAGTATATCTAGATACATGTCAATTTCACAACGGGATTCTCCAAAAGTGACAGTTTTATGACACCAGATTCCCTAAATAAGTGATTAGCGCTAAATAGAATAGCATTAAAATGTACGGGAATAATATAATACTATGTGTAACGATATGTCATTCCCATAAATTTTCTATTCTATTCATTTAACGCTAATGCCACTCGTCTAAGGAGCCTGATGTTGTTATATTTATAAAAAAATATTTATATACTATTTAGATTTAAATAATTCACAACGTAATTGTAATTTAACTGACCCTTAACATAAATGAAAGGCAATCAGTTAAAGTTTTTGAGCAATATCTACAGAACACAACAATACTCTCGTAGATTCACCATTTATCAAGTTTTTCAGGTATCATCGCACACCAAATGACTAAAGAATAAACTTTGGGAAATGGACCCAAGAACGACCGCCCGGAAATAGGATAGCAAATAGCTTATGATGGATTTGACAAAGGTGTGGCATACTGTACGTATTATATTTTTATCTAAAATATAATTTTTGGTGCATGTCATAATGCTGTAAAATACTGCGTGAAGTGATATGACTACGAGTAGTATTTTTGTTCTTTATTATTTCAAAAACAGGCAAAAATCCCAGGTTATACAGCCTCGTTATTGTATTTACCCAAGAAGCGATGTGACTGGCAGTATGCATTTTTTTTGAGAATTTTACGGTTCTGGCGAGCAAACCTTTATGAACGAGAGTTAGTAGTTGTAAATCTGTGTGTTGCTGTTAGTTATTGGAAGATTGCACGTAACAACAATAAACAGTAATTAATAAAATACGTTTACAATATTTCTACTTCAACGGCAGCAAGCAGGAAACTGACGAGGAAAATAGGCAGCAGGAGTATGTAAACATAATTTATTGGAACATTTGATTCTCGTGATGCCTGTGCGCAGCTCGTCGCACATATAATCTATATTTTGTTCTACGCTGATGTTGTGGACGACACCCAGGTTAATGTTGGTGAAGAAGTTAAAAACTATTTGTTGTACTACACAATGTACAAACGTTTACATAACGAATGCGTCGCACTCGGCTACAACCAAAATGGAAGAAGAAAGAAAAAGCAAAGGTAGTGTTGCAAGTTTAAAATAAAATTATTTTATTTTAGTATTGCCAACACTGCCCACTTCTCTCGCCTTTTTGATGCTTACTGTCGTGTGACAGCAAGCAAAGAAGTGAGAGTGAGAGAGTGAACACAATGAATAAAGTGAACGTAATGTAAAAGGTGATAAGAGTTCTTGGCGGAAGCTAACAGAATTCAAGCACTATAGCTTGAATTCGCTGTGCAGCAGTAATTGACGAAAAAGTATCGCATTGATTAACAATGGATAATATATTGGAAAAATTTTGTACGGTATAAAATACCTGTAAAGAATCTACGATAAAGAGTCGATCTTTATCCTGCTCAAAAAGTACAAATTACACAAAGAACTTGCTTAAGAAGCGATTTCATAATGATATTGAAGGTTATAAAAGCGCTTTTATCATTTATGCGGGTACATACCGCCTAGACTAGACAGTTCCATAAAAGACTCGACTGAAAGGATTTGAGTGTAAGCAGAGCATATTCCCTTACAAAGAGATGCAATTTGCATTATAATACATTTTTATTGAGCTCCCCAACTCTGCGATCGGTATGAAAAGACCGATTTCAATGGTCATAATATAATGATTTTATGCTAACTTTTACCCATAATAATAAAATAAGATTTAAAGTGCTTTTTTAGATTCTAATAAATTCAGGTTTATAGGAGTTGTTATCGTATTAATGTTTTCAAACATTTTGATACTTTTGGTAACTATACCCATTAAAAATAACGTTTTGCACTGATTGTTATTTATTGAAGTTTTTTTAATGTTTCTAGTGGAATAGATACGGAAGCATTATATACAATTTTATTATTGAGATTGAAAATAGAATGTACATATTTTGAAGCAAGAAAGTGTTACTGGCGTATAACGACCGTTGATTGACAAACCCTTTTTTGATGGCACGGTTAATAAGCGTAATTATTAAATAATAATATCAGTTTTTAAACGTCCCACTGTTGGGCTCGAGGCACCCATTTTAGAAGAATGGTCTGACTCCCGCCATATTTGTCTAAGGTGGACTGGCCAGTTTCACACAACGGATATTTCGATGTGCTTTTTTGGTTTGTCATAATATTTTCGTTCGCAGTATGATAATGGTGACAATATGGAAGTTAGGACAAAAAAAACTGGGTTTCAAGTTTGCAACTTATTTTTTTTTTATTTCAGTGCGAGACAAGATTCATTCAACAAGTTAGTTTCTAAAATTCATATTAAATCGATCCCGGCTAAAACAAGATTCAATATTGATCCGAGATGGTTTGCAGACTACCAAACCGTTAAAGTAGGATGCTAATTCGATTCGATTGCCAATTTGAGTTACATACAGTAGTCCGTGCTTAAATGTGCGTTAGCCATTAAGCTATGACGAATTATCTCAATCCCTAATTATATAATCAACTAGAGTTTACCCCGCGGCTGCGCCGCGGGTTAACCTCTAGTTCCTGCTTCTTGTTTAAAGAGCAGGCGTTAATACAGGTTACATTGTACAACATTTTTATGTTAGTGCCATTTGCACCCGAAAAATTCACTTAATTTTATATCGCAAACTATCCGATCTCCTGACATGAGTATATATGTCCATTTTCCGCATTAAAACTACATTTAAACAAAATTACAATAAAAACGATCCAGTATTCCCAGTGTTTTCCGAAAATTTAACAGCAAAACACATCGAGTTACTATCGCATTTTTATAGACGATGAATTTTTATATCTATGAACTTGAGAAATGATTGGTCTCATTCAAACTTTCATCTATTTCTATTACAAACAGTCCTAGTTTTATTTATCTATCCCCGTCAATGAAAACTACAAAAAGAACAAAAACAGCAAAAAGGACAAAAAATCAAAAAGGACAAAAAGAGCAAAAAGAGTGAAATTGTCAAAATGGACAAAAAGGGCAAAAAGAGCAAAAGAGCGAAATTGTCAAAATGGACAAAAAGGGCAAAAAGAGCAAATGAGCAAAACAACAAAAACGGACAAAAAGTTCAAAAAGAGCAAAAGAGCAAAAAGGTCAGAAAGAGCAAAAAGGACAGAAAGAGCAAAACGGTCAAAATAACCAAAATGATGAAAATGGCAAATCACAAAACCAACAAAAAACCTGTCCCACTTTTGGGATAACCTTTACATAAATCTATCCCATTATCCGGGATGAAAAATATCCCTTGTCCACCCTCGTTATGAAAATTACATATATACCGATTTTCAACCAAATCGGTCCAGTAGTTTTTCCGTAAAAGCATAACAAACAAACAGACAAATATATTTTTATCCCGGAAACTATCCCATTTTTCGGGATAAAAAGTATCCTATGTTCATCCTCGGCATCGAAAATATATATATACTGAGTTTCAGCCAAATCGGTCCAGTAGTTTTTCCATGAAAACGGAACAGACAGACAGACAGACAGACAGAGTTACTTTCGCATTTATAATATTAATAATAGGGATACAGGATTTTATCAATCGAAACGCTGCAAATAAAAGACGATGTATACAAGTAAAGTTTCCGCCTATTTGAAAGATTTTTATAAGCTACTAGAGTTTACCCCGCGGCTGCGCCGCGGGTCAACCTCTAGTGCGTGTCTCTTGTTTAAAGAGCAAGTAGTACAGGTTACATTGTATTATTTTTTTATGTATTTGCCCCCGAAAGATTCACTTCATTTTATATCGCAAACTATACCACCCCCGTCTATATGTAAACTACATAAATGACAAAATTTGACAAAAATGACAAAATAGGTAACATGGACCAAGTGGACCAAGTGGACCCAGTGGACCCAGTGGACCAACTGGACCCAGTGGATCCAGTAGACAAAGTGGACCCAGTGGGTCCAGTGGACCCAGTGAGTCCAGTGGACCAAGTAGACCCAGTGGACCCAGTGCTTCAAGTGGACCCAGTGGGCCCAGTGGACCCAGTAGTCTAAGTGGACCCAGTGGACCCAGTGTACCCAGTTGACCCAGTAGGCTAAGTGTTCCAAATGGACCCCGCGGACCCAGTAAACTCAGTGGACCAAGTGGACCCAGTGGACCAAATGGACCAAGTGGACCCAGTGGACCAAGTGGATCCAGTGGACTAAGTGGACCCAATGGACCAAGTGGACCAAGTGGACCCAGTAGTCTAAGTGGCCCCAGTGGGCCCAGTGGACCCAGTTGACCCAGTAGGCTAAGTGTTCCAAATGTTCATCCGTGCAGGAACGGAGAAAGAATACAATTTCCGGCGGCCGGGCGGCCTGTCGTAAGAGGCGACTTAACAACCCACAGCCAGGTGGTAGGGCATTTGCCCGACTGGATGGCTACCACCCCTGGTCTAAAGTATGTCCCCAAGCAACCTTGAGTTGTGTTCCGGCATTGGTGACCAGGTTCCAGTTTCCCTTAAGAGAGCGGCAGCGCATTTGTGGCACCTTTGGTGTTGCAAATGTCCATGGGCGATGGTAACCGCTTTCCATCAGGTGGGCCATTTGCCTGTCTGCTGATCTCCTGCAGTAAAAATAAAATAAAAATGGACCCAGTGGACCCAGTAAACTCAGTGGACCCAGTGGACCCAGTGGGACCAGTGGACCCAGTGGGAACAGTGGACCCAGTAGTCTAAGTGGACATAGTGGGCCCAGTGGACCCAGTAGGCTAAGTGTTCCAAATGGACCCAGTGGACCCAGTAAACTCAGTGGACCAAGTGGACCCAGTGGACCAAGTGGACCCAGTGGACCAAGGGGACCAAGTGGACCAAGTGGACACAGTGGTCCAAGTGGACCTAGTGGACCATGTGGACCCAATGGACCCAGTAGACCCAGTGGACGAAGTGGACGAAATCACAAAACCAGTCCTAGTTTCCGGGATAAACTTTACATAAATATACCTCAAAATGTATCCCATTATCCGGGATAAAAAGTATCTTGTAAAAGTATCTTAAGCTTGGCCACCTCGGTATTCAAATTATATATGTACCGAGTTTCAGCCAAATCGGTCCAATAGTCTTTTCATAAAAGGATAACAAACAAAAAGACAAATATATTTTTATCACAGATACTATCCCATTTTTCGGGATAAAAAATATTCTATGTTCATTCTCGGCATCGAAAATATATATATACTGAGTTTCAGCCAAATCGGTCCAGTAGTTTTTCCGTGAAAACGGAACAAACAGACAGACAGACAGACAGACAGACAGACAGATAGACAGACAGACAGACAGACAGACAGAGTTACTTTCGCATTTATAATATTAATAGGGTTTAATAGGGACATTAAATATTAATAGGCATAGGGGTTAATTTTTATTATACCTATAAACTTGAGAAATGATTAGTTTCTCACTAACACTTTCATTTTAGTTTTATTTTTGCTATAAAAAGTATGGCCAAAGTGACCAAAATGGCCTAAATTGCCCAAAATTACCGAATTGACTGAAATGGCCAAAATGACTGACATGGCCAAAATTATCAAAAAGGCCAAAATGAGCGACATGGCCAAAATGATCAAAAAGGCCAAAATTACCGATATGGCCAAAATGGCCAAAATGACCGAAATGACCAAAAAGGCTAAAATGACCAAAAAAGCCAAAATGACCGAAATAGCCAAAAAGGCCAAAATTACTAAAATGACCAAAAAGGCTAAAATGACCGACATGATCAAAATGACTGAAATGACCAAAAAGGCTAATTGACCGAAATGGCCAAAATGACCAAAATGAAAAGTATCCCATGTCCACCCTCGGTATTTAATTCACATACGTACCGAATTTCAGCCAAATCGGCCCATTAGTTTTTCCGTAAAAGCATAACAAACAAATAGACAAATATATTTTTATCCCGGAAACTATCCCATTTTCTGGGATAAAAAGTATCCTATGTTCATTCTCGGCATCGAAAATATATATATACTGAGTTTCAGCCAAATCGGTCCAGTAGTTTTTACGTGAAAACGGAACAGACAGACAGACAGACAGACAGACAGAGTTACTTTCGCATTTATAATATTAATAGGGATTTATTTTTCTTTTCTTTTTTACGGTTTATTAACTAGACAGTAAAGGTATTACTGTCTAGTTAATAAACCGTTTTCTATAATATTATAAAATTTTAAAAATGCTGTGTCTGTACATTGAAGCTATTTAAAAAAAACAAATGGAATACATTACATAAACGATGCAATGACGATGACGTAACGAACACGATGCATTTTTTTTTAGATCTTTTGTCTGTTTGTTCGGGATTCATGTAAATACTACTAGGCCGATTTCGATGCGGTTTTCGCTGATCGACAGCAAATTTTTAGACTTAAAATCTGCGCTACTGTTTATCTTGGAAATTCCGGTGAAAATTATCTGGGCATAATTTAAAATGGCTATTATATAGCATACAGCTGTTGTTCGTGCCTACCCCGCAAGGGAACTGGCGTGAAGTTATGTATATATGTATGTATTATATAGCAAATTTAATACAATAAAATGTGTAATATTTTTTACCCCGAAAATCCCGGGAGCGGTTTGTATTTGTTCGGATGCATAAAAATTAGCTTATTCAGACATAGTTTTCACGAAAACGATAGCTTGCATTTTTTTCTAAATACTATGGTACTTTTTGTCCTGGGAATTCCGCGGGAGTTTTCCCGGGAGTGTTTTAAAATATTTTTATATACATAAAAATTTACTGATTCAGTTCCGATTGATACTAAACCAATATAATCCGGGACTTCTTATATTTACTGGGATTTCCTAACATCCAAACCACGTGATATTAGGACTTGCTTAATTCTATATTTATTTAACATCTTTAATAGAACAGATGTAGTTATAGTGTAGCATTTAGTAACAATACTAATTCCGGGATTTTACGGGAATCTTCGGAATTCATGTATTTTCATACAAAAAAAAAATCCATTGCCATGCTGAAAACATCCTTTGAATTTAAATACTGGCGATTGTAATTACAAGCGTGGACGAAGTCGCGGGCATATCATAGTTTGAAATTAAAAAAAATCTTATTTTTAATGCCGTGGAGGGTGATTATCTACGCGTATAATGGTAATACAGTGAAAGATGTCAAAGATTAACTAGGATGGAAACAAAGCGAAGCATATTACGATGATGATGTTCTTTCTTACCCAAGTCTAAGACTTTTCTCTAATGCATTATAGTGATGTCTAGACGTTTAAGTTAGTTGTTTCTTTTGACAAATATCTTGATGGCTCTAGACGGTTTTTATGTAATCAATCGTTACGAAAATAAATCGGACATTATAATCAACCACAGTAATCAACGTAAACATGGATAAACAGCGACTCATCACAGGCCAAGTCGAATAATTTGACTCAAAACAATCTGAAAACATCTGATTGCTATAATACGCGCGCAGAAGGTTTACCGATGACTACTTACTAGTATTATATTATTAATAGTTATTACTTACTATTTTTGTATTATACTTATGTAAAGGATATAAAATAATAGATAAGAGATAAAGAACTGATATATAAATAGAATAAGAAATATAAATAAAAACAATTTTTAGCTAGAAATGTTGCCGGGGAGGTTTTTGCCGCTTGTTCTCCTTAACAGTAATAACACGTTGGGAAGCGGTGTACATAGACTAGGAAGTAACATTAAATTTTAACTTATGACCCTCAAAAAGTGTTCTCCAATGGAACTTATTTTGAATAAAAACTTTTGAATTTAAATTGAATAAATTAAAATAATACATTTATTGCAACAACTATTTAGGTAGCCTTTTTTGTTAACCTTACTGACCATCGACGCGTGACATCAAGAGGCTATCGGTAAACCTTCTGCGCACGGGTAGTAAATACAGAAGTGAGTTGATTGTTAACTCGATTTGATCCTTTCGCTTGTTTAAACATCTCGGAATCGCCCGCCACTAGTTATGATCGATGGACAAAATCGCGTCAATTCAATTAGTCCTTGTGGAGCCGACTCTATGGTTTGGCAGTTATGAATGAGCGCCTCGAAGCGTTGCCTAAAAGTCACATTACGAATGAAAAACCGCAGGATTGCCGTAATTGAAAATTCCCTGTGTAATATACGACTTGCAATTTCAGTGAGGAGCCTCCCGCCGCCGTCCTACAGGCCACGGCCATTTTTCTTTACTCTTAACGATATTATTTAACGCCACAAATTTTACCATTTTTCTCATGGCCCCAAGAACTGCCGGCAATTTCATTATGATAATCGGCCATAACCTGAGCTATTTTATACAATAACTGCTCGAGGAGTTTTGAATAGAAATTTCGGAGTCGCAAAGAGGTTTTACTGAGCTCAAATAAA
Organism: Dendrolimus kikuchii; assembly: GCA_019925095.2. Lineage (NCBI taxonomy): Eukaryota > Metazoa > Arthropoda > Insecta > Lepidoptera > Lasiocampidae > Dendrolimus > Dendrolimus kikuchii. Next base: position 18,336,697 of record CM034394.1, read on the forward strand.
TTTTAAGCGATTCTTTAAAAGGTTCGCGATGTTGAAAGGTCAGAGTAAATATAAGAAAACGGTGACTGAGGAAAGCATGTCATGAAAATGGTTCTTTAAGCTTTAACGAGAAATGAGTAAACAAAAACATTGAAGCGAAACCTCCATTCGTTGAAAAAGTAATCTGGATAACAAAAAATGGTTCGTGAAATGCGAAATTTGTCAAGTAACTAAAAATCGGAGGACTTCGTTCGGTAATAAAACAACCCCTGTCTACCCTTTTTAGTTCTCTATATTTCGATGGACTACAATCAAATTATTGTCCCGATGGGACTCGTGTTTTCTTTTTTAAGGTCCGTGGAACAGATTTATGCTGTGCTGTGGGCGTAATATTTCACTCGATTGGTAAACTTCAGTTAGTAGAGGAGATAGGGGATGGATGGACATTGAACAATTTATTTATTTTATAATATTTTCTTAAGTTTTCGCGACTTGTATACATAATAAAACTACGTTTTAACGGTTTTAAGCGCGGTAATTTTATTTGATTTTGGTTTTTCCGACGTTTCGGCCACTTTTCAGTGGCCGTGATCACGGAAGACAAAGATGTCAAGTGTCAACGAGTATTGTTAAAGTTTTATTTAGCCTACCGCCAACTTATTAATTTTAATTATTTAATTTTTAATTTTGTTTATGGTTATTATTTAATCTATGGGAGCCTAATCTAATTTACTACCGCTTCGCAACATGTTATGGCTTGAAGAGAAGAAGCGGCGCAAGAAACTCTTCAGCAAACATGCCTAGCTCTAATAATTTTATATAATATTAAAATGGGTGGAAGGAAAAATAAAAGTAATTATCAGTCAAGTTGGTTTGTGTTCCGTTGTACGCAGAAAGAGCTCACAGTGTCTTGAGGTCTGGCAGCTGGTTTTTGCTGGGTTTGGGTCTTAATAGTTTTGATAATTGGATCCCAAACAGGTGGTACTTGCCAACCATCTTCTCTATTGAAATTTGGGTGTTTTTTGATTTCAATAGCCTCACGCATCATTCTAGGTATGAAACGATTCTCTTTCGCGAGGATTTGTGGGTTATCGAATCTGATGTAGTGGTTGGGTTTGTCCAGCGTGTGTTCACTGATCGCAGACTTCGTAGACCTTGTGTGTTTCATGTCAGCAATGTGTTCTTTTACTCGTGTTTTTATGCTCCTCTTTGTTTGCCCAATGTATGATAATCCACACTCACAATCAAGCTTGTAAACCCCTGCATCCTGGAGTGGGATATTGCATTTCACAGGTCTCAGAAATTGGGTAATCTTTTTCTGCGGCTTGAAATATGTTTTGATTGAAGCTCGCCTGAGGATGTGACCAATTCTGTCTGTGACCCCCTTGATGTAGGGTAGGGTAGCAGGGCACCGCTCAACTGAAGGTGGTTTGGGGCCTTTGTGACGTTGGTGTGGAGTCTTCACGAAAACGAAACGTCGGAAAAAACCAAAATCAAATAAAATTACCGCGCTTAAAACCGTTAAAACGTAGTTTTATTATTTATTTTATTTAATGTTACGGAACGAGAATATTGGTTCATGTTATTTATTTTCAAGAAAATAAATGTATTCTTTAAGAACTTAAAGAATATATTCATTTTGCCTCAACAGGCTAGCTCAACGTGATCGTTGACAATTAATAGCATAACCAGCTTGAACTTCTTGTTCATTTCGTCTACACCGTTTTGGATATGTTGTGATTTTTCATGAAATTTACTACATGGGTAGCTTTACGGGTAGTTCCAACTACCCATAAATATCCACATTTCTATAAATAAATATCTATATATATTATTTGGAAAAAAAATGTTATTTTTTTATTAGGTGAAAATACTTATTACATTAATATTATATTATTACTTATTGACACTACTACTCGGGAAAAAACAATGAAATGATGATGATGAATATCTCATGGTGACTGCTGAATACCCACTAAATCCTATTATACTATGTTCCTTTTGCCACTAGAAAATAATATCATAGTAGAACATTTTTTCCCGCATTGAGACTATTAGCTGGTGCCTGCCGGCTTGATTGCATCTAGTAAGATGTTCATTATAGTAATAATTAACATGCTATTGTCATATTGCCCATACATAGCACACACAACATATACGCAGAAATCTCAAAACTCAGTGGCAATAACGAGGCAGCGAAGTGGTGGTGGTGTATCAGCAGTGACGTCCACGCGAGCGCTTACCACTTATTAAACAATATTTTTCGTTTGCTACACAAAGATTTACCTTGTTCTTCCCTTCAATTTCAATTAATTCAAATTAAACTAAAATACGTATATCAAAGTTCTGATCTATAAAAAAATGGTACAATTTGCACAACTCAATGGCTGCCTTTCCTTTGTTAAAACGACTGATTTATTTTAATAATTAAGAAATGTTGCCTTTAAACCCATAATTATAGAGCTAATTATACAAGCGAATTGCTGCAGTTCTCTAAGATAAAATAAATGACAGAGGGTGGGTGCAGAATTAACCGTAATTAAGCTGAACGAAACTCTTCTTCAGAGAAAAAATGTTCTTGATTAAAAACCGGGGGAGTCCTAAAAATGCCTTGTGTTTTTAATTACTGTCGACAGTTGCAGTGTTTCGTGTAATTTTGTTACACTGTTCCTGTGGATAGTTGTATACTGCAATGAAGGTTTGTGACTAAAGGGGCCCATACACGATCTTACGTTGCAGTGCTACAGTAGGCGGAGCTTGCAGAACTCAAGAGGCACTCTGTTCGTTGTTGCAGGCTTTTTTTTTAAGGCGGGGGAAATGCATTTCGCACAGTACCGGATCCTTTGCTAGGGATTAGACCATAGTCGATTATGGAGGCATTCCCATGGTGGCTATCCAAGCACTAATCGACCAGCTTATGTGGAGACTCGAATACTCAATACTCCACTAAAACCACCCTCCTCCCATGTGCCCCGCGCTTATGGCAGGAAGAGCGTGAGACTTAGAACGTAGTTACGCCCACGCTGATCATAGCGCATCAATGCTTGAGAATGCCCCGGGATGCAGTGCAAACTCACTTCGTCAACAGGGGTGAAGACTCCTCTGCTTCCTAGATGCTAGAGGGCCCCTGCAGCTGTATTTTCAAGGAGGAAAGTCATGCGCATAACTGCGCTTTCCGGACCCCGACTGACGTCAGTACCCGTGAGATGCATGCGCACTTGTACCTCTCTACCTATCTCGTTCTGCGGCCTCCTTTTGAGACATTAGTCTCACAGAAATTGGACGCACCCACTCAATGATCATCGCTCTGCAGCATCGCTTGCACCAGACTGCCGAGCGAATCGATCGGACCTACTATTGTCTCGAGTGCAAACCTCTGTGGTGCCCATGCTGCGCACTCGACTAGCGTATGAAACGCTGTATCCTGTGCGCCACACTGGCGACACTGGGGTGAAGGCAGGTAGCCCACCATATGATTCTGATACTTATCGAAGCACCCATGCCCGGTAAGTATCTGCGTCATCCTGAAGGTGAGGGTCCCGCGTTTGCGCGAGAGCCATCGCAACGGGTGTGGGTGCACCGCTTCCACCGTATCAATGCCAGCCACAGGGTTTTCCAACTCTACTGACCAAGATTGGATCATGGTCGCGGTTTCCCGCGTCCTGATCGCTTGAAGTTCGGCTTGGCAGTAAACCAGGCCACGTGCAAGGGCATCCTGTCGGGAGCGCCGAATTTTGGCAAGTACGTCCGCCTGGAGAGGCCAGGGCGGATCGCCTGCCAAGAGTGTCGACGCCGTCCACGACATTGTACGGTATCCACGAATGGCCCTCACCGCCAGAACCCATTGTGCGCGGCACAACAGAGTCCTATTGTGGCTGTGAAGTGCAGTGGACCAAACGGGTGCACCGTACAGGGCCATATTCCTAAGGATGCCCGAGTAGAGTTTCCTACTCGTCGTCCCCAGTCCCCCACGATGGGAAGAAGCCGAGAGAGGGCGCCTGCGGACCTCACGAGTTTGGGAATTAGCTGCTCAAAGCGCGCTTTAAACAGCATTTCCCGTCGAGAATTAGCGCAACAATATTCACGGTTTTGCATTGCGCGATGGATTGCTAGGCGGACTGCAAAGCAGGACCGTGAATAGAATAGGAAGGACTCTTTAGGGCGTATTTTTGTGGCCGTTGAGTAGGCACTTTGTATGGTACCTTATGAAAACTATGCACTACTGAATATTTTTACGTATTTAATATAAAATATTTCTTTAGAATCTAGTTATTTATTTTATTGAAGTAAATTTTTGTAATTTGGTTACGGAACCTTAAAGTTTCTCATTATCTTAAAGATTGTTTTCGTGTTTACATACTTTACACCCTGTAACTAAACATAAAATTCACATATCCGTACATAGTTCTACTTATTACAACAGTTATTGGTTTACCTAATATTAATTAAAACTTAATTGCTTTGCCTTTTGCTGTAACAAGCAAAACCATTAGCAATTTTTAAAATATGTCCAGAAATCATTATGCATCATTACAATAAACTATAATAACAGACCATAAACGTCACACTGCTGGGTTTGGGCCTCCCACAATATTATTGTGTATTTTTGTTATTGTGTGGTGTTGAAGGATAATTTACATTACCTATATTACATTACATTACATTTACATTATATTACATTACATTACATTTACATTACATCCTTATAGTAGTACCTATTAATTTAATGTCAACAATTTTAAATTGATCTAATAAAATACTTAATTTTATTAATTAAACTAATCAATTGTATTATGTTATGTCGGTCATCGGCGTTATCAAATTAATTTACACTCAAGGTTGTATGAAATAGGTCGATCTTAAGCGATAAGACCGCCTGTTGTACACAAATATTGTTTTAATCTGTAATATATCTATCTATCAATATGTATACAATGAATGAAACTGCTACGAAATACAATAAGATTGCGGTTAGAAGTGCGTAATGATAGGGCGTTATCAAGAGCAAAGTAGAATCATTCGAATTCCAATTTATTCAGTTTACGCACCACCTTTTCGCTGTTGTATTCCAAGTCAGTACTTTATTTAAACCCTTTCAAAAGTTCCCTCCTTCATAGCGGTGAAGTAAACAAAAGGTGTATTCAATAGAGAAGCCATCTATTTTCTTTACACAAGATTCACTGCTATTGGTAATAAGAATGTTGTTAATATCACAGTCGTTTTCATTAGCTTTAAAAAGAATAAGGTTTTAGAAACTTAATGAAGATTATCATCAAGAAACAGTAAAGGAATATAATATTCTGTAGTATTGCTGCAATGGTGTATTCGGCGAAGCGATAATATATTTACTGAGATATTAAAATTATCTGTAATTCTTTTAATGGGTGTCGTAATTGTTCACAGTCACTTATTTGCGTTTATTTTCAAGTATTGAAATGTAATTGTCTATTTTCAATCGATAATCCATTTATGTTTATGGTCAACTTTCGAGTAAGACACTATAAACCGTTTTTTATTTTCAAATTTCGATACAAATTGATTAGAAGCCACGGTGTTTGAAGCTTACGAGTTTGAAAATTCATATGACTGGTCGTCTGTTCGTGTTTATAAGGTCGGCCTGTTGAGGCAGAGTTAGTTGAGTTTCAACTTCGATCGAAGAACTATTAAGTATATATTCGGAAAACGTAGTCCATCATAGCACTGATTTTCAGTGCCCACTTAAGAAATCACATATGCCATGCGTACCTCAGGAAAAAACAAGCAGAAAATGCTTAAGAACATGGAATGTAATATACCAGAAAACAGAATAATATTGAAGATCTAATAATAACCCATGAAATAATTAGTAAATAAAAAACCACTACCGTAAAAATTAGGCATACTCTTTAAATATTATACAATTTGTTTGACCTAATACTGGTAAAATATGGATAAATACATCTAACAAAGTTGTATATATTTAGTTTATTTTCATATGTTTTAGTAGAAATAATTGGTTTAAATTCTGAGCGACTTAAATTAAATTCAAATTTCAAAGTGTCGCAATTAGTCAAATTATTTAAAGTACTAGCAAATTATAAAATAAAGCAATAACAAGGCAGTAAGTTTTGAATTATTTATTAAATCTCAAACTTGATGAAAGCTGTTATACCGGGTTATACTGAGCTGTTAAGTTTTGACTAAGTTATTACTCACAGAAATGCTTACATTAAAATCGATATAACACCTAAGTGTATCTTGTGAACGTTTTACATTACGATACGTACTGTTTATAAACTACAAAAGCCACTTATAATCAGGTGGAGATTCTGTTCGATTGATTATAATAATCTCTCTGTCTTCTTTCCACACATAATGTATTTTCATTTCATAAGACATACATATGATTTCAATTCTCCAATTAGCATTTGACATCAGATACGATGGCAGTTAGATGCAGTATACATAAGTTATAGAAAATATTTATTTTACGCATTTGCGTATAATTTCAAAATGTCTACTAAAGTATTGTATATTACAACTCTCTCATTAATAATAGTTATACGAAATTTATAGGCTCGTAAAAGAGCTAATTTTTCTGAGAACATATTTTAGCCCAATGTGCTCCCAAAATACAGGCCTGTCCTAGTTTGGGGGCAAACTGTCAACTCATAGTCGCAAATAAGGTAACGTACTACGTGTATAAATATATTGTATATCATTATATATTGTTTTGTAAATGTTTAAATTAACTTTTATTATTATAATGTATGTCTAGAAAGACTACGAGCCATAAAAATTGCCCGAACATTTGGAGGGCTTGCGTGGGCCCAGGGGAAGGTCAACACGTAGATGCCCTTTGACAAATTTAATGTAAATGTGGCGTGACACTGACCGGCGGTTATCCCTGTCTACACCATATAGTAATGCACCCAAGGACAAGACCCGGCCAGTGTAGGACTATTGTAGAAAATGAGGACAAAATGTACCGGGCTATTGGGGTGAACTGCTAGTGGTACTAGGGGTCTGGGAATATGGGGACTATGGCGTCTGCCCGTCGCAATGTTCAGGGAGCATGGAAAAATGGGCGGACGGTGACTCGCCACTACCTGTATGGGCCCCAAAAAATGCCATAGAAGACAGGGGCAACATGGTGTGAGTGACTAAGGGGTGTAGAGAGGTGGGCTGCAGGTTCACCGAAGCTACTTCTGATGTTAGGCCATTTATCACTTCCACTCCTGGAGCTTGAGTCTTAGCTCTAGTGATCTTCATCTTCTCCGTGCCGGCTGGTTAAGGCAAGCACGGAGGCGGGGGCCTTGCCTTGGCCCCCGGAATCAGGTACGGAGTGTCGCTACTCAATCAATAGATAATATCAATAGGTATTTCACCACAATAATTAACACTAAATCTTGCTACATGTTTCATACAAATAAACGAACTTTACTTGATTTGATAAAAAAAAAATCTAGCATAACTGTCAAACTGAACAACTTCATGTTATTCGTCACATAATTCATGTTTTATTTCGTGACCTCTTGTATTTATCAATCTTTTAATTTAATACTCTTTGACTTATGCTTTTCATCCCTCTCCAGTACCCATACCACTAATAATCTTCTTCTCATTTTTCAGTCACGGATGCAACTTCAAAATATTCCTTTATTTACTCGTTTCTTGCTTTATCCTTTTCCGTTGCGAATGTTGTTGCGATAGGAATGTTGATATCAACATTCTCTCAACATTCTCATCGCATCACCATCACGACCATAATTATCTCGGACTTAGAATAATTGTACTATTGAAAAGGTCTGCTGTAATAATTGAATGTATATTCTATTGATCAATTGTCATTGAAGGCATATTTTGATCGATGGATTTAATGTTACACTAATGCACATATCGTGTAATGGAGACAATCGCCCTTAATTCGTGTTGAAGGCGATCAAATCGCAAGTGTTGGTATTCAATATTGTATAATACATTAAGGCTTACCATGTGATTGTTCATATAACCCTTTTTAGGGTTCCATAGATATTCTAGAATTTTTACGGATTCAGCTTTATTTCTATATTAATATAAAAGATACGTTTACATTTTTTTTTCCAAAAAACGTGGTAGGTTTGTGGTAAACGCACTCGCATACCAAAGTCAAAAGACGCATGCAAATTTACATTGTATTTTTTTTATAGCTGGAGTACGGTAAACAGGCTGACGGCCCACCTGGTGGAAAGCGGTTACCATCGCCTATGGCCGTTTGCAACATCAGAGATGTCACCAACTCGCTGCCGGCCTCGAAGAAATTTTATGACAGCCTTTTTGAAAAACTCCATATCGTAGCGCTGTGGGAAAATCTTGGCTGGGAATTCATTCCAAATCCCCGCGGTACGCAAGAGAAACGTTCTACAGAATCGTTGCGTACATGAGCGAAGCGGCTCAAGGAATCAGAGGTACTGCCTATGTGTTTTGAACGTCGAAGGGTGGATTGAAACCTGATCATTAATACATAATAGAATAACAGCTTATAAACGTCCCACTGCTGAAGTCGAGCCTTCCACTATAAGGAAACGAACAGTATAAGCTTGTCCAAGGCGGTTTGGCAGGTTTGACATATCGGTTATTTCGATGTGTAGGTTTCATCACGATGTTTTCCTTGACCGTTGTTAGCACGTGGTAATTGTAATAATACTCACATTAGGTCAGATAACTATCTAAATGCTGCATGAGTTCCAGTCAGGATTCGAACCCGCGCCCTTTGAGTTTGGGATGCGTTCGCCCAATGCAACTCAAGGTTGTCATGGCGGCATACTTGAAACCAGCGGTGGCAACCAATCAGACCGGCAAACGCTCTAAGTTGTGTATTGTTTAGTAGTTGTTTTCGCCTCTTACCACGGGCTGCCCGGCTGCAAGAACTAGTATTTTGTCTTCTTTCTCGAACGAGTAAGGGATAGTCTAGTCTGTAGAGAAATTATGAAATTAATTGGTGTTCTTCCTCTTTACGAAATCCTTCATAGATCTTGAAATACCGCACCTTTGTTTAGGTTTAAGAAGTTTCATATTAATTTAGGCTTTCAATTAACTATAATAAGAAAGCCATAACAATATTAAGAAATAAGGGTAAATGACAAGAAATAATAATATTTACATCGCAACACTACGTACAGGAAAAGAAAAGTTTTAACATCACGTAGAAAATGTTAGTAATGGCACATCAAAAATAAGCACGTAATATACACGGTAGGTTGTAGTAGTAGCAATGCTACAAAGTTACGATGGAGTTGACACAGCGGCTTAACAACGTTGTTTCATAAAGCATCTGTTACAACGACAGGTATAATCCCAGAGGTTGCTTGCTCATATGAAGCCATGGATTCATACAGAAAGGATACTCCATGGGTGAGTATTTCCTTGTGTCCTAATATATGCAACATTCTTGCGAGAGAAATAAAAGTTCTCTGTTTAAAATGGTTCATTGATTAATTAGTGAAATTCACTATTGATTTGTTTAAAATGAATAGTTATAGAATACTAAAGATTTCCCCACAGCTGCGCCGCGGATTAAAACCTGCTCCATGCCTTTAGTTTAAAGAGCAAGCATTAATATAGGTTATAAATTTTTGTTATAAAATTTTATGTTAGTGCTATTTGCCCCCGGAAGATTCACTTCATTTTATATCGCAAACTATCCCATCTCTGGGATGAAAAATATCTATATCCACTTTCATAATTAAAACTACATATGTACAAAATTACAGCAAAACCGATCCAGTACTCCAGTAGTTTTCCGTGGAAATTTAACAGGTAGACAGACCGAGTTACTATCGCATTTTATAGATGACGATTTTTTATATCTATAACTTGAGAAATGATTGGTCTCTCATACAAACTTTCATTACCTATTTGAAACCCGTTCTAGTTCCATTTTTGCGATAAAAATAGTAGGCTGTTTCAACGCCCATCTATCATTTGTATTTCTGTAAATTACAAAAATGACCAGAAGGACCAAAAATTTGATCAAAATGCACATATATTCATTCTCGGCATCGAAAAAATATATATACTGAGTTTCAGCAGTAGTTCTTTCGTAAAAGCATAACAGACAGACAGAGTAACTTTGGCATTTATAATATTAATAGGGATTGTAATCTAGGCTCAGTATTCTACTTATGGTCTTAAGAGACTATGAGTAGAATACAATACAAATAAGATAAGTTTTTTTGGAATTTTATTCGATTATATGTAATAGGGATTTAAATTGTATGACAATTTTATTCAAGATCTGTGTAATTTCTCACAATTTACAAAATAATAACTTACTTTGTTATTTGAAATCAGTTAAAAACTTAGATTTAGCCGACGCTGGGCTATATAGTTTTTATGTTTTTAGGGTCCGGCTTAGTGCTTGGTATATGTTTGATTGAATGTTATTTTAAAACTTGCATATTTTATAACTTTTCAGAAAAGGTTAATAAAGTAAAAGGAATAATATATCAACTTGATGTTCGAAAGACTCTGCAATGCAAGGGTTTTTGAAGTTGTAAAAGTTTCAAAACCAAATACAAAGAACACCCAAAACGAAAAGCTACCTAAAGGTTGTCTTTATAGTAGTGGGGATCAACATCTAATGAGACCAAACATATAAGCAAATATTAATCAACATTTCAGATAAAAACACAACTATTTCAATTGATACAAAACTTCTAATATAGTATGAAACTTCCTACGATGATTATTGTCAGTCAGTTCGTTCATTTCGTTTACGTGAATTACTAACGTTTATGTTAGTAATTCACGCCAGGCACATTTACTAAGGTAATATACTTACAACAATATTCACAATATTGTTCAGACAACAAGGTGCCCAAGAATATTATCGTCCTAGGTATTTGTTACATAATTTTTTATTCACTAATTATTATCGCCAAGTAGCTAAGCTTTTGTTACAGAATAACGAAGGAAGCTTTATCTTGAAAACTAGGCGCATTTTTCTTAATCTGATATTTTTTTTTATATTAGAATATTAAGGTAATCCTATTTATGTTAGTCAATGTGTAAAGCCATCGAACTTCTGGCACAAGTTTTATTATTTTCTCGGTCTCAACTTGAGTAGTTTATTCAAAGTTTTGAGTGCCAAGATAACAAGAGTACGGACGTTTTGAATAATGCAAATAGTTCATCTATGCAGTACATCAAAATGCTTCAGGCCAACTTTAATACACTTGATAACAACAAGTTCTTCATAATTTAGCAGAATATTGAAAAACCTACAAGTTTAATAGAATGTAAATAGGTCTCTACACTTCTTCTACGTATGTATGTGTAATACGTATATACTCGTAACTCTATGTAATAATTATGCTAAATCTTACATTTCACTGTGTGCGTTATACGCTTAAAGAGAGGTCTAAAATTTTTTTTATATATAAATGTTGAGTCTTTTAAAATATTTATATACAACATGTACATATAAATGTGTGATATAGAGAGGGATGTAAGAAGAAGAATAAATGTAGCATGGCTGAAGTGGAGACAGGTAACCGGTGTGACGTGCGACAAACTAAGGCCACTGAAACTAAAAGGTCAAATATATAAATCTGTCATACGACCAGTCATGGTATACGGGTCGGAATGTTGGGCCACTAAAGTGATAAACTACAAACGTCTTCACTCAGCTGAGATGAGAATGTTGAGATGGATGTGTGGTGTTACAAGAATGGATAAGGTGAGAAATGAGTACGTAAGGGGATCTTTGAAAGTTGCACCTGTGACTGAAAACTTGAGAGGAAGAAGATTAAGTTGGTAGGGGCATATAATGAGGAGGGATGAAAGTCATGTGACAAAAAGAATATTAAACTACAAGATGGATGGGTACAAATTTAAAGGTAGACCAAAAAAAAGATGGATGGATTGTGTGAAGGATGATATGATGATATTCGGTGTGACAGAAGAGGTATGTCAGAATAGAAGAGTGTGGAAGGAAAAGACATATTGTGCCGACCCCAAGTAATTGGGATATGGTGAAAGAAAAAAGAGGTGTACAATGTAAAATGTGTGGTTAAAATGATTAATTTCATACTTGTAATTTATTTGCGAAATAGAAACATGTTGTTTGTTTCTGTTACAAAGTATACATTAAATATATTAAGGTGATATTCTCATAGACTTAATAGTATAAATAACACTATGACTATATTCTATTCTTTGTCTATGTCTGTGGTTCCGGTGTCCATATTGCTTTTTCCATCGAATAAAGTGCGTAATGGCTGACAATCAAATATCACTGCGTTTTATTTGTAATGATAGTTTCTTTTATATTATTTGATTGAAAACGTTCAAAATTATTAACTTAATCTAATACAATCAGGGTGTATCTAGACCTTGTTATGATATAATATTGTAGAAATTTTATACTGGGAATAAAAACTATAATTATAATAGGAGTTCCCCCTATAATGGGAGGTCCGAGCCTAGCAGTTGGACATCTATGGGCTGATATTATTATATATATATATATATAATGTGAACTAGCGAAATTTGTGTGTCAAGATCAAGTAGTTATCTATTCTCTGTTTAGACTACGGAAAACATGCGTAATAATATATATAAGTATGTATATAAAAACTGTTAAGTAAATATTAGTAATACACATTGAAAATGTGAAGTACTGAATCAAATTTAATAAATCTCAGAAAAAATGACGCCAAAGTTCTTACGATAAATTTGTTGTGAAGATTTCCTGAAAACAAGACGAGAACAAAAAATGTTGTGCTATCCGTCGAAATAGGTCACATTTCTCTTGAAAACACGTATTTCCTTAACAAAGTTATGGAACTAGAATGTAAAGTAAAAAGTTTCATGCCGGCAATATAATGTACAAAGAGCGTACGTGACAATTTTTATGAAATATAGAAACTTCCAAGTGACTTTTACACTCGAGATCTCTTAGTGCCTTTACAGAGTGTGTCTATCACCAAGCCGTCACGTCTTTATTTATTGAAATCTTGAGTATTTCACCCGTTTACTATTTACTCATATCTGTCCTTTCTTGACGCTCGCGGACCGCGTTCGTAATACCGAAGTAAGAAAGAGAGTTGGTCTGAAAGAGAGTGTCGGGGTGAAGGTAAGGAAAGGAATGCTCCGTTGGTCTGGCATGTGGAGAGAATGCATGATGAAAGAATGACTAAACAGATATACAATGCAAAAGTGGATGGATGGAGAAGTCGTGGAAGGCCACGACACACCTTCCATGATCAAATTGATCGTGTACTAGCAGAGGGTGATGTCAGGAGCCTTAAGAACAGACGAGCGTGCATGACAAGAGTTATGAATGTCAAAGAAGCAAGTGAGGTGTGTAAGAATAAGCCTAAATAGCGCTCTGTTGTTCGTGCGTACCCCGCAAGGGAACTGGCGTGAAATTATGTATGTATATATGCCTATACAGATTTCGTAAATGCATTTTTTGAGCAAATGTATTGGAAATATATATACACTGGCTTTATTTGAGTATAACACGTGACCTAGACAGTGATCTATAATAAGCGGGCCATTTCAAACCTTATAACACCAATAACTCGTTTAATTATAAAGAAACGTGATAACATATTTGCATTATGAACACAAAAAAACTCCCGCACTGTAACATAACTCCAATTATTCATAAAATGGTGCAAAGAATAAGTACCGCACAGACACTGAAGTCTATATCTCGAATAGCATGAACTCTAGTGCTTAAATAATCAGTTTGTATTTACTTCTTTCATATTCGAAATGAAAAGCAGAGTGTTAACCTTGAGTGAAAGGCCTATTTAGGCACTAGGCTACGCTCGTGCGCCAAACTATCTCGTGTGCTTAAAAGGTCACTTTCACCCCTTGTGTAAAAATCTACTATAAAATAAGGAGCCATCATCATATACAAGATAAACGACGACGATTTTTTTATTGCAGGAGTTCAGCAGACAGACAGACGGCCCACTTGATGGAAAGCGGTTACCATCGCCTATGGACGTTTGCAACACCAAAGTGCTACAAATGCGCTGCTGCTTTTTTAAGGGAGACTGGAACCTGGTCACTAATGCCGGAACATAACACAAGGTTGTTATAGCGCCATACTCTAGACCAGGGGTGGTCGCCATCCAGTCGAGCAAATACCCTACCACCTGGCTGTGAGTTGTTTTGTCGCCTCTTACAACACGCCGCCCGGCCGCAGGAAATTGTATTCTTTCTCCGTTCCTGCACGGATAGAGCGACATGCGATTGTTTAATTTGTAATTATACTTGCATCTTTATAGATATATCTTATTACTATCATAGACTTCAGTACCTAGATATATGTGCTATAAATTAAGGTTTTTTTTTTAACTATCAACATCCTCTGTCTTTGTAGGCAAAGCTCTTATATGCCAAATTTTTACATGCCTTTACTTACTATAACTATGTGTACAAGTATTGTATGTGACTATATGAAGTTTCATATCTAAATAGTTTATTTTATTCACGGATCATAGCAACCATTCACGTGTTGCCTAGTAATGTTAGACATTTTTGCTTATCTAAATACGAATCTTCCTTCACGTACGAAAAATGTTCTGTATTATATAAAAAAGTGGGACATATTTGTCATAATCAATCTTTTAGAAGGCCATATTGGTAGGTACAGTTGTACATTTAAATACCTTTCACAGCCTTACATCTTAATTAGTTTTTGTATCAACATAATTAAAAATATGTATATTGATAGATATTATGTTCGAATAGGTATTTAAACTTTTATGTTTTGGATGTAGTTTATGAATACAGTCTAACCCACGCTATGGATTTATGCAGTATCAAGTCTTAATGATTCATGAATATTTAAGTTTTGATAAAAAAATTTAAAACCCAAAAGGCATTATACGAAATAATATACATGCAATAGTATTAACAAGTATAATTGTCCCACTGGTGGGCTCGAGCCTGCCAATTTCTTTTTTTTTTTTTTTTTTTTTTAATCTAATTTATTTAGGGGCTTTTAGTGATAATGTCACCATGTCAGCCCCATCTTACCCTAATCATACAATTCCACAAATTTATATAAATGGTTTCACTATTTTATAAATTAAAAGAGCCGCAGCAGACTGTGGCCGCGACAAAATGCTCTGGAAAACACCCACATCCATCAGATTAATTCCCAGAGCGTCCACCAGCCCCTTCCTGCCGTCTCTGGTCCGAACACATTCCACTAACAAATGCTGTACGTCTTCCACTTTATGGCAATGCAGACAATTTGGAGAATTGCTCTTTCCCACAAGATGATAAAATTTATTTAGTGGAATGTGACCGGAGCGCAATCTATGAGCTAGGACACAAAGCCGTCTATCATAGCTAGTATTAGTAAACCAGGGAATACGAGGAGGCTCGCTTTGCAATGTTCTATACCATATGCCCTTTTCTTTTGACGCCAGATCAAAGTACTCTTTCCATTCTTTATAAATTCTTTCTTTATATTTTGATAAACATTCAAAACTACTTGCTGGTATATTTACTTCTGTTCCGTCGACGATAGATGCCTTTGCTAAGCGGTCTGCCTCTTCGTTCTCTGGCAAGCCTATATGCGCTGGAACCCATTGCAATACAATATCTATATTGTTAGCTAGGAAGTACAATATTTTCCCAATTTCTTAAGGGAAAGGATAGTATACCTGCCACGTTAGTTCGAGGTGGCTTGGTGAATTTGACACATCGGTTATTTCGTTGTGCAGGTTTCATCACAATATTTTCCTTAACGCTCAGCATGGGGCGATTATAAAAATATGAAAATTATGTCAGAAAACTGCTCAAGTGGTGCATCTTTTTTTTTTTTTTTTTTGGACAAAATCTGAACCTGCGTCCATTGAGTTTGGGATGCGAGTGCCAAAACCACTAAGCTACCAAACTTCAGACGAAAGGCAGACTTTTATAACTACCTTTCGCAGCAATAGCAAATGTTAATTTAAAAATAAATATGTATAAAAAAAAAATCCTAAATAAAATTACACATGAAAACACTAGTCCTGAAGTTTCCTCCAAAAACCGTTTATGGTTTTAGTCACTTTTCGGTTTTTGTTAGTTGGTTGGTAGTAAGACAGCTATCTCAAATTCAGTTTTCAACGGGTGGTATATGCTACGGAATTAATTCACGTTATTAATCATATACTTCAGTCACTGAAATGCATAATCAGTAATTGATACCTCGTGTTAAGGAGGACATAAGTGTCAATACTAGCATCTGAACGAAAGTTGACGAAAGATGAAAAATAGAACTATTATTTGGAAATACCCTTTATATTCTTCTTTATTTTTTGTACTTCTGCCATATTGGCATGTCAGTCCCTTTATTCCGAGACTTTGTCGCACGAAAAAACTCTCGCTAAGGAGTGCTACGGTCATGCAACGGAACATTAGAAAGGTAAAATAATTTTAGAAATATTCCAATTTATTAGTAGATATTAGTAAATATCAGGTCAGACAGGGTGACCCAATATCATCTAAACTTTTTTCAGAGATGCTTGAAATGCTATTTCGATCTTTAAAATAGAAAAATAAGGGTATTAATATAGGGAGAGAGGCTAAGCCATTTAAGATTTGCTGACGATATCATCATATTTTCAGAAAATGCAGATAATTTACAGTCTATGATAATAGAACTAGCCGGCGAGAACGAAAAGGTTGGGTTAGCTATGAACCGCCAAAGGAGGACGCGCCGACGCCGGAGGGCGGACTTTGATCTTCGGCCACCGTAAGCGGGCGGCGCGGGTGGGGCCCCTTGGGGTATAGGGGTTCTCACTCACCCGCACATGCCGTCGAGATGAGAGCGCGAGTGTTCCGCGCGCGCTTATCTCTCCTCCCGTGGGGCGCGTTACAAACCGCCCCACGCCGGATTTGACCATGACGTCGCCGGGGGGGTAGTCCCCCGGCATTTGAAGAGACCCAGTGAGGGGGGCCCACGCCTGCCAGGGCATGCGGAGACGGGAAGCCCAATTCCCTGTAGCCCTGGCATAAGGCGCAGGACGGAACACCCAGGGGTTTTAGTGGGTATCCCTAACTGGGGAGTGGCAATAGCGTGGCACCGGTTCTGACCGGGCACGCTAGTGCCACCCCCGATCTGGCGAATCCCACACACTCACACAGGTCGCGAACATCCCCCCAGGCTTCTGTGCCTGTCGCGGCTTAGTCCTCAAACGGATTTCCCCTGGCCAAAAAAAAAAAAAAGCTATGAATATCAGCAAAACTAAAATAATGATTAACTCGGAAAAGAAAACAATAAAAATCAACAATGAAATAAATGATTATGTAGAAGAATATATATATATTTAGGACACTTAATATCGATTTACAAAGAATGTATGAATAAAGACATAGATAGAAGAAGAATTAAGAAATGGCAAAGATATTGGTCATATAAAGAAATTATGAAAAATAAAAACTATAATATGTCACACAAAAGAAAGATTTTCATTACATATCTTTATCCAAGAAAATTTTATACAAACTTAAGGAGTGCCAAAACGGAATAGAAAGAAATGTGCTAGAAGTAAAACTGAAAGAAAGAAAAAGACTGATATTAAAGGAACTTACAAAATTTCGAGATGTAGAGAAAACAATTAAACACCTAAAATGGAAATGGACAGACCACATTTTAAGGCGAAAAAGAATAAAATGGACTAAAAAAGTACTAGAATGGTATCCAGGAGATGGAAATAAAGGCACGGGTCGTCAAGCGACATACAAAATATTATAGGACTACTATGGACTCGAAAAGCGCAAGATAGGAGAAGATGGGCATCTTTCGAGGAGGCCTATGTCGAGGACAAGCTACCAAATAGGGTGTTGGTAGCCTAGTTTTAAACATAAAAAAGTATGTAAATTAACTACTTACGGCAGAATAAAGGCTTATTTTATTAGTAAACATAATAATAATATAATTACTATATGGTGTAGACAGCGATACTCGCCGGCGAGCGTCACGCCACATTTACATTAAATTTGTCAAGGAGCCTCTACGTGTTGGCCTTCCCATGGCCCCACGTAAGCCCTCCAAAGTCCGGGCCATTATTATGGCCCGTGGTCTTGAAAGACATACATCATAAATATAATGTAACATTTACATTACAACAATAAAAAATACGCTACAACCTGACTGGACTAGTTGGGCTGATCTGTATAATCAGTTACATTTTCCACTGCGGAACTTTTTTCGTGAGACGTACTGTAAACAAAGCACACAATAAATTATTATTCAAATAATGAACTAGCTAAAAAACTACCCTTCATACTGTGCTCATCTGAAAAACAAAATTATTGTTTAGTCTTTAAAGGATATTTTTAATTAGCAAATACAAGTTTTGTCTTAATCCATTGTTATTTACCAAGAAAAACGCTAGTAATTTTAATTCCCACAACAATAAGAACTGCAAGTTGGTCTATAGACAGCTATTGAAGTTCTTTTTCAATGCCCATTATATTTTGCTACTTTGTTCACTGCTAATTAGTGTTGTAATTTCATGTACATAAAGTAGTAGTGAAATATTCTTATTTCAAAACTTTATATTAGTAAGAATTTGGTTATACATTTCTATTTGGCATTTGGTGTGCAGTTTGAATGGCGCGCAGTGCACTATAGCCGCATTCTTATAGCCCGTTCTTATTTATATCCAAGCGTTCATTTACTTTATTATAATTAGTAATGTCAACATTAAGCCGATGGTAAGGCAAGTGAATTAACTGGAACATCCAGGAACCGCCGATTAGTGGGTGAAAACTTAGAGTTCGGTTTGATTGTAAAACCTAGCCATTAGATTGTCACAGGTGCAGCTGCGTCCAACCGCCGCACGTTATGGACTCAATTTGTGCAAAACTTCTCCTGCAGTTGTTGTTACAGAATGCAATCAATTTTGATATGCGCACGGTGTCGTCGCCCACCGGCATTGTTATACGCTTGGCTCAATAGGACGACAATGTTTTGCTCCCAACCCATGAATATTGGTTTTTGTATTAGCAAAAATTTTATTGGGGAATAAAACTAAAGTACAATATATAAATAGGTCTTGCACATTAAAGTGCATACTATTATAGAATCAGTGTCATCTATACTATAATCAATTTGTAAATGGTTCGAATTTGTTCATTGCATACATTTCAAAAGTATAATTTTTAGGATTTTTGTATGTCTGTTTGTCTGTTAGTGCATCATGTAAAAATTACTGAACGGATTTAAATGAAACTCGACTTGGAGCTAGCTTATATCCTGGGTCATATTTTAGGATACTTTTTATTGTGATAAATGTTGTCGTTTCCGCAAGATAGACGAAGACATAGAAAAAGATGGCGCTATTTGAAAATTACTGAACGTATACAAATGAAACTTGATTGAGAGCTTGCTTATATCTTGAATCAACACTTATGATACTTTTTATCTGGATAAATGATGTCATTTCCATAGAATGGACGACTTAGCTAAATAGATGGCGCTGCAATCGCGATTTAGACAACCATCGCTCAATTCAATAACAAATACGTTGTCAAATTGCCCACATGTCATTCATTACGTATTAGATACTTCAAATCAGGTTGGCTGCGACTTTTCTTTATGTTTTGCTATCCAGTTATCTAAATTATATTTACTTAGTTTCTTTGTAATTGTAGTGAATTGAATAAGAAACTAAAGTATTGAAGGTTTATATATATAAAACACCCAATTAAATTTTTATGTACATAACATAAAGCTATTTAGGGTGTTTAACGCCGTAGCCGCGCGGAGAAGTCTAGAATCATTTTATATGATGTAGGTAAGTCTAGAATTTACTAAAAGTATGGTATCTATTGTGAAAGATATCTGATTTGTAGTCTGACCCTTGCCATCGACATCATAAAAATACACTATTTTTTTACATTTAGTCGGCTCGATTCTTAGATGAGGCAAGTAACTTTTGAAAATCTTTGAATGCAGTTTTACTTACTTTTAAAAATAAAAAACGCTTCTATCAGGCAAAATATCCTACCTACAATATATAAGCGAATATATTGTGCCCTTCTCTAAGATGGCTAACTTTGTGTTCGGCAATTTAAATTTTATAGGCTAATTAAATTATGGTGCGTAAATTATTCTGCGTATAATGATTAATAATACATTTGTAAAAACTTATTCACCGTGCTAACGATTTGTTTTATGTAATTGTCCTACATATTGTAAATATAAGCACCAGTTTCATAACCTGTGTAAATCGATAGCTAGAATTGGCTGCGCTTAGAATCCGTAGAAACTAAAACAAATTGCTAAAATTCGCCAGTTGGAATAAAGTTTTAATGCGGAAAATGGCCTTACGTAAAGTTCACGTATTATTTCAATTGTTATATCCGGTCGAGCCACAGACATGTGAAAGACGTAGAATGGGCACACTTAACTTTTTCCAGAGCAGATTGTGTGTTAGCGAGTGATAAAAAGGCCCGTTTCTTTATTTTTTGTTTTTTTTATTGCATGAGTTCAGCAGACAGGCAGACGACCTACCTAATGGAAAGTGGTTACCATCGCCTATGAACATTTGTAACATCAGAGCTATTAATATACTGCCTCTCTCTAAAGGAAGACTAGAACCTGGCCACTAATGTCAGAACACAACTCAAGGTTATTGTTGCAGTCTCATTAGTATAAAACCTATTTTTCTTATAGAATAGCATTTTGAATGTGATTTTTATTTTTCGTGATAATTTTTTTTGTTTGTTTTGTGGAGTGAAAATTGTTGAGAGGAATACACGTATAAATATCCATTGTTGTGATTATTAAGTGTATATAATAGAAATAACTCTATATCTCTCTTCAACGACCAACGACCAACAGTTATTATGACGACATTCTAGGGTGGCAGCCATCCAGACGGGCAAATAACCTACTACTACGGCTACGCTCGTGTGTCAAACTATCCCATGAGCTTAAAAGGTCACTTTTACCGCTCGTGTAACAATCTACTATAAAATAAGCCATCATCATATACAAAATAAACGACGACGATTTTTTTTATTGCAGGAGTTCATCAGACAGGCAGACGGCCCACTTGATGGAAAGCGGTTACCATCGCCTATGGACGTTTGCAATACCAAAGTGCTACAAATGCGTTGCTGCTCTTTTAAGGGAGGCTGGAACCTGGTTACTAAAGCCGGAACATAACACAAGGTTGTTATCGCGGCATACTCTAGACCAGGGGTGGTCGCCATCCAGTCGAGCAAATACCCTACCACCTGGCTGTAAGTTCTTTTGTCGCCTCTTAGGACAGGCCGCAGGAAATTGTATTCTTTCTCCGTTCCTGCACGGATAGAAGGTAACAAACAAACAAGAGAGTTAGTTATTTTTTATGTTTTATAGTTCGGGTTATTTTAAATCAGTTTTATATAAAAAAAATATTTGTTAAATCCAGTCTCAAGCAATTTATATGTTATAGAGTGGCGTCAAATTATGACTGCAGTTTAAAAGCTTAATTTCACTATATAAATTACAATTATATCAAACAGATATTATTATTTTATTTCTAATCAAATGATGAGCACAAATGTGTTTTCTAACGCTTTAAGTGTTGATTTTTTTTAATTTTTTTATTAATATGAATAAAGTATAGAAATGTCAATAATTATATTCACTGGGTTAAATTACATAAAGATGCATAAAACCAAGTGCCATTTTTCGGGTATTTGGTATTGTATTAACAATTTTGCCTTAAGAAGAGCAAAAACCTATAACTTCATTTTGTTTTTTACTTGCTTGCTACTGTCCAAGATATTGTTTAAGTTACATTTGGCTATCTACTAAATAATTTCATTAATATCTATAAAAACTATTTATATGTTACTTAAGATTTTGCACTTCGCACATATTCCGATGAGATTTTTTTTTAATTGCATAAGATCAGCAGACAGGCAGACAGCCCACTTGATGGAAAGCGGTTACCATCACCTATGGACATTTGCAACACCAAAGTTACTACAAATGCGCTGCTACTCTCTTAAGGGAGACTGGAGTCTGGTCACTAATGCCGGAACACAACTCAAGGTTGTTATAGGGACATACTTTAGACCAGGGGTGGTAGCCATCCAGTCGGGCAAATGGCCCTACCACCTGGCTGTGGGTTGTTAAGTCGCCTCTTACGACAGGCCGCCCGGCTGCAGGAAATTGTATTCTTTCTCCGTTCCTGCACGGATAAAATGATTGACAGTAGTTTTATATATTTTATAAAACCCGCCCATGAAATGAGGCGGAAACAGTAGTTTTACTACCGCCAGACGCCACGCTCTTCAATAAGTAAGTGATCGATATATGTGCACTTAACTTCAACAGTGGTGTAAGTACACTTCGCATATTTATGCATAATTAGTTTACTGTGTATATTTGAGATAATATAAGGATCTTTTAAATAGTAATTTAACAACTGCGAGGCATGAGATAGATAAAGGATCCGTTGTAGGCCATCGGGCCAATTTCGGCTCAACCTTAATGACATCTTGGCAACGTATGTCAAATTATTGAATATTACTTATTCTTATTATATTATTATAAAATATGTCTTTAAATACCACGGACCATAAAAATGCCCAGGACTTTTGGAGGGCTTGCGTGGGGCTATGAG
This sequence comes from Dendrolimus kikuchii, assembly GCA_019925095.2. Lineage (NCBI taxonomy): Eukaryota > Metazoa > Arthropoda > Insecta > Lepidoptera > Lasiocampidae > Dendrolimus > Dendrolimus kikuchii. The sequence continues at coordinate 18,359,280 of CM034394.1, forward strand.
GAAGCCAACACGTAGAGAAATTTAATGTAAATGTGGCGTGACACTGACCGGCGATTATTCTTTGTCTACACCATAATTATCCTTGTCTATGCCATATTATTATTTTCATTCTCTTACTTCTGAAGAAATGAAAATGAATGAATGTATTTATTTCATTCCATTTTGAAAACTACTACTTACAAACTACTTATTAAAAGTCATGAGTATACCACTGCTTCCAAAGCAATTTTAGTTACTGTTAAAAAAGTACAAGAAAGAAGGAAGGAAGAATAAGAATAGAAGGAAAAGAAGATGTTACTAGATTATCGTTTATACATATATTTTGCGATGTCTCGACGTCGCTAATAATTCAGTGTAAATAATAATACAAGAACAATCTTTTATTTTTTACTATCCACTCAAAACAAAAATTTGTATTTTTTTTTAATAGTAAAATAGCGTATGTCGCTTCTACTTCCTTTATCTACTCTATGGGTTGGGCGATGCAAGCGAATGTTTATGACACCAATATCACCCAGTCAGTTGTACGGTAAACTAAAATTTACTAGACCAGCCTTTTTACTTCTTTTTTATCGACAGTCCATTTTATGCATGTCCATAAAAAGCCAATTTGTACTGTCGTTTACATAGATATGTACTCATATTAGATTGGGGAAAAAGTTTCTTCGCATTTTATATAAAAATTCAAAAGGTTTTAATATAAAGTTTATTTACATTTGAGTAAAGTATGTAGGTGCCATTTTGTTGCATAACTTTTTTCCATCTTATAGGTAGGGACGTGATCCCATTGCTATAAAAATTTTGGGGCTTCTGATCAAACAGCGACAAGTGGTTTTGGCAGTCTTCTCGTGATGTTAACCTGACACTGCCTAAGGAATTCTGCAGAGACCGAAATAGGTGAACATCTGAAGGTGCAAGATCAGGACTATACAGCAACAACAAACAACAACCAACAAACCCTCGAAATTTTTGCTGAGTGGCTAAATATGTGTTAGGTCTAGCGTTGTCATGGTGAAAAACCACACCCCTTCTGTTGATTAATTCCGGCCGCTTTCTCTCAACTTTTTGCTTTAATCTCATCAGTTGTTCGCAGTACAGTTCAGAATCGATGGTCCTGCCTGGCGGTAACAGCTCATAATGAATAATGCCCTTCCAATCCCACCATACACATAGCATCACCTTGTTGCGCGTTAACCCGGGTTTCGCCACAGTCTGTGAAGCCTGAATGGCCTTTGACCACGATCTTTTTCGCATGTTCTTGTCGTACGTGATCTACTTTTCATCACCGGTTATCGGCTTCTTCAAAAATGGTTCGGTTTCATTACGTCGTAATAAAGAATCACAAATGAGTACACAGTTCATTAGGTTTCTTTCAACGAGCTCATGAGGCACCCAAATATCGAGCTTTTTTGTGTACCCAGCTTTTTCAAATGCGCCAAAACCGTTTTGTGGTATATTCCCAATTCTCCAGCTACATTGTAACTACTATGCCGATCTTGCTCCACTTTTTCAAAAATGGCATCAATTTTGTCCGTAACAGGGCGACCAGAGTGACGTGCATCTTTGATATCAAAATTTCCGGATTGAAAACGCTTAAACCAAATTTGCGCTACTCGCACAGATACTGCATTAGGTCCATAAACATCAAAAAAAAATTCGCGGCTTGTGTTGCATTTTTACCTTTTTTATAGTAAAATTTTAAAATGTATCGAATTTCTTCATTAGATTCACTCATTTTAACACTAAGAAAAACAAATGAAAATCACACATTTTCCTAATTTGAATTTGGAATTGTCTTCTTTAAAATTAAAACTTTTTAATGATACCAAAACCAGCCAGATACAAATGTTATAGCCAAAGAGATCTTATTACAAAAATCATACATACTATATACGAAAAGACTTTTTCCCTAACCTATTATTTGTACATTCTTCTGATATTCTATTCTTTTATGGTTAAAGTAAAAATTGTTAAAGATTCAGACAAAATATTATATGTGAGAGTAGATAATAATGAAATTAATTAACGTGCTTAGCAGGATTTCGATGGCTTAAAATTACGCCTTAGGAGAAGTTTACTTTCAATATACTCTAATAGACTCATGATAATAATGAGAATTCTAGTAATAATATTAATATGAAAATAGCTTTGTTGTAGCGTTTGTTTTGTTGTTGTTTCTTCTTCACAGCCTTAGTACTCAAAAGATTATAAGGAAATTTAACAATGTATACGTCATTTCATGATGGTGATAAACAGAAGCATTCTTATAAATATAATAGTAACAGCTCATAAACCTTCCACTGCTGGGCTTGAGCCTCCCAATAATAGGGGAGCGAACAGTATGCCGGCAACGCTTGTTCAGGGTGAATTGGCGAGTTTGAGACATTGGTTATCTCGATGTGTACATTTCATCACGATGTTTTTCTTCTTATTTTATTGTTAAATTTTTAAATCTGGAGTTTCGTTAAAGCAATAAAAACTAGTAACAAACGGCACCCATGCCCAGATTTTTCCAACTACTACTATTATTAAAATATATTACTCTGGATCAGAAGGCTTACTCTCAAACTTCTTTCGTCATTCGTTTTGAAGCTTGATTTGTTTATATTTAAGTGCATTTTACATTCCATGTTCCATTTATTTTTATGTTTTATAGATTTTATTATAGTAGTTTTAAAGAAATCTTTGTCTTTTATTTCTTCTTTCTACAGTCTTCTATCTTCTTTCGGTGTGCTCGGACGAAAACGAACGACGAAAGACGTTTGATAGCAAGGCCTCTGCGCCGTCTTAAGTGTATTGTGCGCCGGGACTCGAAATCAGTTTGCGCCTTACATTTACGCAATCGTCATGTCCGTCTGTCTTTATGTTACAGTCATTTTTCTCAAAAACTACTGGGTTTACATGGGTGAAATTTTACAGGAAAATCTATCCTATATGGCGATATACATAGAAAATTATGATGTTCTTTAAGGACTTTTTTATTCACTTAATTCGGTATGCGGCCTTCAGACCCCTGCGCCTGAGTGCCACGCACCCCTTGCACCTTTGGGTAAACACGGCCCTGCTTTAGATGTTAGCCGTATCGAACGAATTACTTCGCTCAAACTGTCTAGTTTTAGATGAACATTACGTAAATGAAGCAATCACATTATTATATCACATTTTCTATCCGTGCCGGAACGGAGAAAGAATACAATTTCCTGCGGCCGAGCGGCCTGTCGTAAGAGGCGACTTAACAACCCACAGCCAGGTGGTAGGGCATTTGCCCAACTGGATGGCTACCACCCCTGGTCTAAAGTATGTCGCCATAACAACCTTGAGTTGTGTTCCGGCATTAGTGACCAGGTTCCAGTTTCCCTTAAGAGAGCAGCAGCGCATTTGTAGCAACTTTGCTGTTGCAAACGTCCATAGGCAATGGTAACCGCTTTCCATCAAGTGGGCCGTCTGCCTGTCTGCTGATCTCCTGCAATAAAAAAAATTATAATAATCACATAAAATTGATCACCTTCTTTACTATTATAATAGAAATTTATATACCATTCTTCTAACAATATAATAACAAAATTAATTCGTTCCGAAAATAGAATATGTAATATTAATGTATGTATTATTACATTATTAATGTTTGCTTGTTATGATATTAATTACTTCAATACTGGTGATTAAAGGGAAATTTGTTTTCATTAACATTGTGGATGGAGCTCTGTTTTAGTAATTAAGTTAAATAAGTTATCCTTTCCGTTGTGTATTAGATATTTAAGATTATAATTAGTTCGTAGTTAATCGTTCTTAGGGTTTCGTGGCATATTATGAGATGGGGTATTTTTATTAAAGTTTATTTAATTAAATTTCTAAATCTAGGACTATGGAGTCCCGAAGCTTATCGACTCTATCGAGACCTATTAGCACGTTCGATAGAAGTCTCGCGTGACCAAAGGGCTGGCCTGTATTTAGGGCAGTGTATTAGCGCTGTTATTCAACGAGGAAATACGGCTAGCGTTTTGTGAACATTCTTAACAGACGGCGATTGTGGACTCATATATTGAATGTTATTTTCGTCATTATATTTTTTGTTTAATTTAAATTTGTACATATAAGTATATTTTTAGTTTTTAATTTAAATTTGATTTGTACATATTTTATATAAAATATATTCTATTCTTAAAAAAAATATTTGTTATGGTTCTAGCAAATGTGTAAATGGAGAAAACAGTGGATCTTTGTGACCACTTGGGAACCTCTCATTAAGTGTGGACTGTCCCGCACTTGTTAGGTTTTTAAGTCAATTCTGGGCTAGTTAGATGAACTGTATAAACTTAGTTTGTCGTCATTGTTTATTTTCAAAACCTAGCAAGTATGTACATTCCAAAAACAATTTTAACCTAGCAGAAAAAAAGTTATGAACTTCAACAATATGCCACTTTAAAAGTCTTTATCAAACTTATCGGGTGTAATAACGTGATCATCATCATCCCAGCGTTAAATCCCGGTTGCGTTGGGGGCGTCTGCCTCGAAGCCCGGGGTCCGCTTTCCTACTTATTCTTCTCCACTTCGCGCGGTCTTCGGCATCCCTATTTGTGAGAGGGATTGGGAGAGAGATTGGGTGTAATAACATATTTTGATACAATCTTCTCATGTTTTAAAGAACGCAATACATCAGCAAATATATAAGACAGTAAATGTACAAAAAAAAATATAAATTAAAAAACAATATCTGTTGCTAGGTTATGCAATTGTACAGCTGTTTTCATCCTCGTCGTGTGCGTTTGAAGCTTCCACGTTTGATCCTAGATTCCGCTTTGTTAGTTTTTCTTCTCCACTTCGCGTGGTCTAAGACTTATTGTGAAACTATTAGTCCGCATGTTATTCTACACGGCATTGAGCCAGCATATCTAGCTTGCCTACCCTTTTATCGGACCTGGCCTACTAACCCAAAATTTAAATGATGTTATTTTTAAAACTTTAAAAATAACAGCTTTTCGTATAAACTTTAGGTACCTAAAGCATCGATATTATTAAGTATAATTTAATGACACGTCATTAATAATGTTGTAATAACACAGTAGTAAATAAATAGATTGGGATTTGATAATTACTCGATTATAACACTCGTCAGGGACTGTTATATGAATGCGCGGCATTTAGGCCATTACCGCTTACGAATATATTATAGTCTTATATGTATTTATTTTACTAAATGCCTATTATGACTAATTTCTTATTAACTTACATTCAAAAGCTTTTAATGTGAAAACATAATTATTAATCACTTCTCTTTTCTTTCAGCTTCTCTCAATGATTTAGGATTGGCACAATAATTATGGGGTTTCTTTTCATATTCTTGTACTCTGTCACACCACAAATCCTTATTACAATTATTTTCCTTCACACAATCCATCCATCTCTTTTTTGGTCTACCTCTCTACTTGTACACGTCATTCTTTCAGTTTAACATTATTTTTGTCACCTTAGTCTTCTTCGTCTCAATTTTCCAGTCACGGATGCAACGTTTAAAAATCGCAAAATGTGATTATTATTATAATACACTATACTTTTACATTCATCATAATCATCAAATCTATACTAATATTATAAAGAGGTAAGATTTGATTGTTTGTTTGCATTGAATAGGCTCCGAAACTACTGAACCGATTTGAAAAATTCTTTCACTATTGGCAAGCTATCCTCGGGTGACGTAAGCTACATTATATTTTCAAAAAAATTTGGCATCTTTACTAAAACTCCAATTCATATTCAAGACTGCTTCAATACCTTTATAGGACTTTTGGAATAATTCAATTCGGACATTGCATTCGAAAGATATCCCGAGTTTAAAAATGCAAGTATTAGAAAAAAAGTTGCGTGGTCGCCGCTCACTCTGCTCGGCTAGCTAGGCAGCACCTTATACGATGTAGGCGTTACTGGGGTATAGACAGTACGGGAGGGGAAATATTTTGAATTCGCTTAGAAGGTAATTAAACTCGACAGAAAAGTTCTTTTTAGAGATACCCCTGCGAAGCCGGGGCGAACTGCTAGTATATAATAAAATAAATGTTTAAAGCTAAAGCTGGTTAAAATTTAAACATACGAATATTTAAGTTGTTTGAAATTAGTACAAGAGGCCTAATGAGTCCGATATATTTTATACATTCAAAAGATTTGTTACTGTTAATTTTTTGAATTAATTATGTCTGCGCAAACAATAATCCAAGTTTTAAGTTCGCAAAATTTTAGACAAAGTGTTGTATTTTATAACTAAAATTAAGTTACACAAAATCATTCATTAAATTTCGCTAATGTTAATCTGATGCAGTATTTGAAATTCACGCTTTATGTTTAAAACTTTGTTATACGCCTAGGGTTGTCATCGTCGTCAGCCAATCGCAGTCCACTGCTGGATGTAGGCCTCACCAAGTCGGCGGTATATAACCTGGTCCTCCGTCTTCCTCATCCAGCGCCTACCGGCGACTTTACGCAGGTCTTCAGTCCATCGGGCTGGAGGACGTCCATACACTACGTTTTATGAAACCTAGTCTCTACTCCAAGATTCGTTTGCTCGATTGGCCATCGGCCCTGCGACATACACGACCGGCCCATTGCCACTTCAGCTGGCTAATTTTGCGAGCTATGTCGGTTACTTTGGTTTTCTTAAGGATATTTTTATTTCTAATTCTATCCACAAGAGAAACACCCAACATAGCTCGCTCCATAGCCAGTTGAGCGACTTGAAATTTGTGGACCATTCCTGCCGTGAGGGTCCGCGTCTCGGCCCTGTAGGAGAGGAAGGGGAAATACACACTGTTCAAAATTTTTCATCTTCAACCACTGGCAGTTTTCGGGATGTCTCTGGTATATTATAAATTATTGTCAGGTATATGGAGAGTTCTTTTAATCGGAATTTTTAATAATTAAGCAAAAAAGAAATAACACTCTTATCTTAGGTCATTTAAGCTAGTACTTATTAATAATAATTTAATCATCACCTCTTTTTTTGCAGGAGAGTAAAGCCCGTGAGAGACACTGGGACTATCATTATTATGTTTTTTAAAAGGAAATCAGAAATTTTATTTGTTTTTTTTTTAAATCCGGTAACCCTGAATTGTTCTTAGATAATTTACTAATTAACAGAGTATTATATTACAAATTGTATTGTACTAATTTGCAAAAATGAGTAAAGTTTATACGTGATTGTTTTTCAGTTCAATATGCAAATTCGTTTTGTAAACCTGTTGTTTGAAAATTATATACTGAACTTTCAAACAACATTATATCCTTACTAATTAAAAAGATTGTGTACATCGAGAAAAATTGAGTGACGGAGTTCATGTATTGAGTACGTTAAAGGGAGGTAGGTAGCTATCGATTTAAATAAAGAAGAACAAAAAGAAGAAGAGACTAATTCTTCTTCTTCTTCTGTTCATATTTCTGCCTCTGCTGGTGTGTGTGTGAGGCTACGTGCGGGCGCGTGTGTTTCCATGAAAACCAAATTTCGGGTAGTTTTCTTCAACCCTAAGTTTCATAGTTTCATTGAAAAAGGATGCCATTTTTTTTAAATAAAATTAACTTGAAATTAAATTTCTTAGCTAAACAAAAATTATTTTGATTATTATATCATGATAGTAATAATTTTAATTACTTTCAAACAATAATTAATGCGATATTGGACTTTTTTCACTTATCTTTCTTGTCTACTTATGATGTCATATGTAGGTACGCTCGTACAAAATCTATTAAGATGCAACGTTATGAAGTTAATAAAAAATATCTCATTTCGTTTGACTGTCCGCTCCCCTATTTTAGACGATCATTATATATATTTACGATTCAAATATCATCTCTTTTACAATTGCATACAATACTTAACATTTCAGTCAATCATTACAAAGACATTGATATGGCAAGTAATTGTTGCATTTATGGTTAAAATACTTAGCGAATAAAACGTTTATTATTTCCAGTCGTAATTTTCAACTCAAACCACAAGCAAAGATTCAAAGACTCGATAGTGGATATGCCCTATGAACTTTATCCCACGGCTTTGGTGAATGCTGGCTTCGTGACGCCCGGACAATTACAGTTTTCAAACCTTGCTTGCACTGGTATTAAAAACTAAAGTCTCTTTCACAGTGTATAATAAAAGAATGCATAGACATAAAATAAAGGGCCTTTTAAAAACAACCTTTATATTTATCACAAATTGCTCAAAATTTGCCTACATTGGTAACATTTTCTTTGGTGTTGTAGGCCCATATTTTAGAGCAGTATAATAATGCCGCAACTTAACGGCTAAGGTTACGCTTCATTCCAATATCCTGGTCGTAAAGCACTCGCTGTTGAGTCAGTTTTTGTGAACGTACATATTTTTTGCTTTGATATCAAAACCATTGAAGCATGAAACATCTTAGATGATCATCAGTAGAATAGTAATGTTAAGTTTTTTTTTTAAATTTAGATAGATCATTATTTTAACGATACCATGCTCTTACGACGAAAGTCCTAGAGCAGTGCGCCCTGCTCGTCTTGACCTACAAGGTGGGACCTAGTGAACACTGACAGCAGGATTGGTCCACAAGTTCCAAATCGCTCAACAAGCTAGGTAGAATTAGAAATGAGGACATATCTGTAAGAGAACCAATATACCGACATTGATCGCAAAATTAGCAAGTTGAAGTGGCAGTGGGTTGGTTACGTCTGGCGCATGACCGATGGCTGATGGAGCAGACAAATCCTGGAGTAGAGACCGCGTCTCGATAAATGTAGTGTCGGACGGCCTAAAACCCGATGGACCGACGACCTGCGTAAAGTCGCCAGTAGGCGCTGGATTAGGAAGTCGGAGGACAGGGATGAGTGGCGCCGACTTGGGGAGGCCTACATCCAGCAGTGGACTGCTATTAGCTGACGACGAAAAATTCTCTAACACATGATCAACGCGTTATTACCTTTGTTGCCACTTATCACCAAGCTCTTGGAACCCGGTTAGTATTGCAATTGGGTGGATATCTCAAATGCGCGCGCGATGCGTGAATGTTTTTACGACGGATCGATTCAGACTGATCGTTGAGACGCGGAAGTGCGGGGTAAATTACTTTTTCGGGGAATCATCGTTCGTTACGCGGTGGCGTGAACATCCTGGGGCCCGGGGAAAAGGTGACGGCTCCCATTTATAGTGCTGACTAAGTGCTGTTGTCGTCGAGGGGAAGACGAGCAATCTTTGTGACTGGTCTCGTTAAGCTGCCATCCTTGGTGCTGAGTTCTACGACTCGGACGACGTCATCCTTTCCGGGCAGAATCTTCTTTATTCTTCCCATCTTCCACTGGAGTCTGGGAAGATTATCCTCCTTTATGAGTACCAGCTCACCAATCTTGGGTCGACTGGTTTCCGTAGTCCATTTAGATCGGGATTGGAGAGTGTGCAGGTAGGATTTCGACCACAAGGTCCAAAATCGCTGAGCCAACGCTTGCACTAAGCGAAAACGTCGTAGGGTTGATGGAGGAGAGGATTCATGGGAATGTTCGGGTAATGCGGTAAGTGGGCGACCTATAAGGAAATGACCAGCGGTTAGGACTTCGAAGTCTGTAGGGTCTGAAGACAGAGGGCAGAGTGGTCGAGAGTTGAGAACGGCCTCAATACGGGCTAAGAGTGTAGAAAATTCTTCAAAGGTCAGATGCTGCTCACCTAATACGCGATAGAGTAATTGCTTAGTAGATTTCACGGCTGCCTCGTGCAGACCGCCAAAAGAAGGAGCTGAGGGCGGATTGAGCAACCATGTGATCTGCTGTGTGGCTAGCTTGTGCGTAATTCTATCATCATTGGCCTTTAAGAAGTTTTGTACTTCTATGAGCTGATTTCTTGCGCCGACATAGTTTGTACCGCAATCAGAGCGAATTAGGGTAGGGATTCCGCGCCGACTAACGAACCTTTGCAATGCCGCAAAAAAGGCGTCCGTAGAAAGTTCCGAGACAGCCTCTAAGTGCACTGCCTTGGTGGCGAGACAAACGAAAACACAAAAGTAGCCTTTGAGAAGTTTGGCATTGCGTAGAGTACTTGATTTAATTAGGAATGGTCCGGCAAAATCCGTGGACACTTGACTAAACACCGGTTGTGGGCTGACTCGATCAGCCGGTAGGTCGGCCATAAAAGGGGGATTCGGCTGAGCTCGATGCCTAAAACAGCGTACACATTTAAAGACACGGTGACGAATGACTCGCCTTCCAGATAAAATCCAGTATTGTTGACGGAGTAGTGCGTGTAGTGTATCTGCGCCCGGGTGGCAGTGTATAGTGTGGAAATGATCTATAATTAGGTCCACAAGGGGGCTTGAACTGGGTAAGATGAGGGGATGTTGTGTGTCATATCTAAGGGCTGAGTTGGACAAGCGCCCTCCTACTCTAAGAAGACCATCCTTGAGAAAGGGCGAGAGGCGTTGTATTCGCACTGTACATAATTTGTTAGTTTGCAGTCGGTGGATGTCTTCAGCGAACATATTTTGTTGGACTGAGCGTACCCAGTGTAAGAGCGCTTTCTTACGTTCGTCTACGGTAATGGGACCAACGATGCGAGAGTGAGAAGATACCAAGCAATTGTGTGCAAAACGTTTAATACATGCGGTTACGCCTACAAGTGTGTCTAAGGAGCTGAATCTCGTGAGTAAATCCGTGTCTAGATCAGGAACCGCGATGTGAGCTACCATTTTTCTTGGTTTTAGACCAGGCAGTACGTGATGACCCAAAGCAGGGGGCATCGTGGGCCAGGTATCAGGTGGGGCCTTGAGCCAAGTAGGCGACCACCATAGGTCATAGGCTAAGAGTTCCTGTGCTGATATTCCCCTGCTAGCACAGTCGGCAGGGTTAAGAGCTGAGGGTACATGTCTCCAAGTAGGGTTACATGGATTGGCTGCAATGGCAGAGACTCGATTGGCCTCAAAGACCTGTAGGGATTGAGAAGGAGTTTTAAGCCAGGCGAGTACGATAGTACTGTCTGACCAACAAAAGTGTTGCTGAATGGTAATGTGGGCAGAAAGTTGAACAGAGACGCGAGAAATGAGCAGCGAAGTGAGGTGTGCAGCTGAAAGTTCCAGCTTTGGTATAGTCTGTCGGGTTTTAATGGGGGCTACCTTGGATTTAGAAACAAGTAGTCTGACGTGTACCTGACCCGTGATATTCGTTTCATGAAGATAGACTGCGGCTGCATATCCGGATTCGGATGCATCGGCAAAACCGTGTAGGGTGTAGGTGGAATCTTTGCTGGTGCAAATTGTTCTGGGGAGTCGAAGAGCAGAGAGTAGAGGTAAGTCTTCAAAAATGTGCTGAAATTGAAATGTGACATCATTGGGAGCCGATTCATCCCAGTCTAACTTTAGAGTCCATAGGTGCTGAATGAGCAGTTTTGCGCGGAAAATAACTGGGCTGATCCATCCACTAGGATCGTATAAACGAGCGATGGTACTGAGTATTGACCTTTTGGTAAATTTTTCCAGTGTAGGTACCGAAATGTGATATGTAAATTCGTCCGTTTGGGGTATCCATTGCATACCAAGTACCTTGATTGCATTGGAGTCGGGTACAACATCAAAATCCTTGGGTATGTCACATTGATCATCCGGGAAGCGTTCTAACAGCTGACGAGAGTTTGAGGTCCACTTTCGCAAATGAAATCCCCCTAGGGCTAGTAACTCAATGAGTTCAGTCTGCAGAGCTATTGCCTTGTCAACTGAATCATGCCCAGTCAGAATGTCATCCACGAATATGGAGTGCGTAAGAACCTGTGCAGCCTGGGGAAAACGGTGACCTTCATCAGTGACCAGCTGTATAATAGATCGATTGGCGAGGAAGGGGCTGGGTCGTAGGCCATACGTGACAGTGGACAGGGCGTAAGTGAGCAGAGGTTGATCTGGAGAAGAGCGCCATAGAATGAGTTGGAACCGTCTGTGGTCTGGGTGAACTAGTATATTTCTAAACATCATCTGGATGTCTGTACTAAAGACCACTTTGTGAGTACGAAAATTTAGAATGATGTCAGTAATATCACGTTGGAGCGGTGGGCCAGTGTGCAGACAGTCATTAAGACTGACACCATTAGAGCTCTTACAGCTGCCATCAAAAACCGTGCGAAGTTTTTCAGAGTTGGCTTTGAAGATGCCATGATGCGGGACGTAAAAATGGTCTTTTCCTTTGAATGTGCTGGGGTGACAAAGAGCCATGTGGCCCATGTCAATGTATTCCTTCATGAAGTCGATATATTTTGAGCGGAGGGTAGGATCTCTTTGGAGTTTGCGCTCCAAATTAAGGAATCGTCGTAGTGCAATAGCGTGGGTTGCACCGAGCTTAGGTGCCTTTGTAAGAAAGGGAAGGGATACTATGTATCGCCCTGTGGGATCACGTGTGGTGGTAGAACGAAAGTTCTCCTCACACTCGTCAGAGGTTGAGTTGTCCTTTGATTGCACTTCTTCGACTTCCCAGAATCTCTCCAGAGCGGAGTGTATTTCTTTATTTGAGTGTTGGGGTTGTAAACAGTCAATATTTACTAGTGCTGAATTAACTTGAGGCTCAGGCTTTGTGTAGTTTGGATTGATAGGACCTAAAAGAGCGAAATTGAAGATCGTGCCGAAGGCTATTGGCCTGCCGGGGCCCAAAAAAATTTTGTTACCATCCAAAATTTGGCCCAAGACATCAGAACCCATAATCAAGTCAATAGCGGCTGGAAAACGATAAGACGAGTCTGCTAGGGGAAGCTGTGTCGAGTCGAGGAGTGGAACAACGTCAGGTAACATTGTTAATGGTAAAAGACCTGTCAAATCTGGTAGAATGTATGCCTTTGCGCTAATTACTGGGACTTCGGTGTGAATAGGGCGGAATGTGATGGTAGTTGAAGAACTAGAGTTTTGAGTCTGCTGATTACCGACTCCTGTAATTTTTAGTTCTGTGTGCTCGACAGGCAAACGTAATTTTTGTGTCATAGTTTTAGTTAACAAGGTTAGCATGGAACCGCTGTCTAATAATGCTCTTGCCTTATGAAATTCTCCAGCGTTGTCTGCTAGTTCTAGGGACACAGTGGGTAATAAAACTGGTGGATCGTGTACTGTAATGTGCTGAGTATGTGCTGAAATATGACTGTCATTTTGGTTAGCTTTATCAGAGGAAGTAACAGGGCTGCCGGGCAAGTGATTATTATGATAAACTTTATTATCATAGTGCTGAGTATGAAACTGGGATTTATTTTGTTTACGTGATGTAGTGGATGGTGTATATTGTAGCGATGGTATGGGTGGGTGTAGTGTAGTATTGTGTAAGTGAGTAGCAGGTAGTCATTGTTGTGAATTAATAGGTGAATTACGACGAGAAGAGTTTCTTGATTCCGTGGTTGGGCGGGTGTGTTCTTGTCCTCTTAGTTGTGGGGGCAAGAGGTGAGAATTGTCATATGTGGGTGATTCAAAGCCACTGCGATGTAAGGTGGTATGGTGTTTCTCGCTATCACATTCTCTACACCGTCCTGTGGATCTGCACTCGTCAGAGTAATGGGGTCCTAGACACTTACGGCACCGTTCATGAGCTTGGATAAAATCCCAGCGCCCTTGCGTAGGCTGTCTTAGGTATTCACCGCAGTTCAGCAACCTGTGTCCTCTAACGTGACACCAAGGGCAGTAATAATTATTGGTCGGTGCTGGTGGGTGGGCGGAATCTTGTGCTATGGGCTCGAAATATTGTGTAGACTGTGGGTATCCTTGAGCGTACTGTACAGGGTACGCTTGACTTTGTAGAGGATATGCAGGGCGCGTTAAAGGTGGGCGGACGGAAGTAGTGGGCTGAAAACGAACGTGCCGAATTTCTGGTCTGGGTGCAGAAGCGCGTGGTTGGTACCGTGCTGAGGGAGAAGCACGTTCAGTTTGTCTGTATGTCGGGCTGAGGGGAGGGGGGGGGTGGGTTATATGTCTCAGTTTCTGTGCAACGTGCATGGTCTTCTAAGAATGTGATTACATCCTTTAAGGTGGGCAGAGTGTCTGAAGACCCATGCGTTCGTTCAAATAATGTGCGAAGCTCGCCCTTTAACTTCCGCACTACTATTGACACTAGGACGTAGTCTGAGTCATGTAGTGGTAAGTTTAGGTTTTTAAGCGCCGATTGGGTTGAAATAAGAGGGGCTAAAAATAACTGTCTGATTTGTGAGCGGGTGGTGATGTGGGGTAACTCTAGTATCATATCTATAAACCTATCAATGAGAACTCGGCGATTTTCGTAGCGATTGGCAAGTGTTGTCATCGCTACATCGTAGTTCTCATCGGTAACCTTGAGGTGTGATACCATACTGAGAGCTTCTCCGGAGAGGCAAGAAAATAAATAGTGTAATTTAACTGCACCTGACAAATTACCGGCAGTGTCCGTAAGGCTTTTGAAAATTGTTATGAAAGATGGCCAATCCTCAAGCTTGGAAGAAAATTTGGGTAGATCTATTTTGGGCAGAACAGTAGACGTGGAGAATGTGGGCGAGCTTGGTTTGATGCTTGAGCTGATGGTGATGTTTGCCACCAAAATTTTTTCATATGCTTCTATAGCCGAGGTGTAGTAGTCAAAGTACCATTTTTCCACTTTGTCGTCAAGGTCTTTAGAGTCCAAGATCTCATAATATACTGTATCCAACTTGCCCTTTATATCGTCCAATTTTGTAAAGCGCCCTATGAAATCGTTTACACTATACTTTTTGTCTCCTTTTAATATAAGGTTAGCTATCTCTAATAGGAAAGTTATGTACTTATGGGTTTGCATAAAGATGGCAGATTGCGATTTGGTAGGCATGACGATGAGAAGTGCACAATAAGAAAAGGAAAAGCAAACGAAAAAAAAAAAAAAATTTTTTTTTTTTTATTTTTTTTTTTTTTTATTTTTTTTTTTTTTTTTTTTTTTTTCTTTTTTTTTTTTACTAATGCTAATAAAGAACACGCAAGAAAGCAGCCAGAGAAACGTAAGAAATACGAAATAAATAAAAATGATTAGGAAAAAAAATATATATCAAACTGTCGTGTGCGCTGAGTCTTAATAAACACGAAGCTATATATAAGCTATAAAAGTTGCACGGCAAGCTAACCACACCGAGTGAAACGAATATAATATTCAATATTATTATATCGATCCGATATCACGTTTAGTGCAAGTATTCGAGAATAGGTGTGCTGAATAAAGTACAGAATACGTACTCGAGGTTATATTAACCTACCTACGTACCAAAAAATAGTTATCGTGTAGCAATTTGCGTAATTATCTGAGGAATGTGGAATGGGTATTCAAATATATAAGGGCAGAAGTAATATGTTTATAAGAAAACAAAAAAGAAAAAACAAGGGCAGAAAACGGGTAAATGGGCAGATTGATAATGATTGTTTATTTAACTTTTTAGGTATGCGAAAATTTACAATTTGGTTTGAATTAACCATAAAATGGCAAAATACGGTTGTTGCAGACTGTATAAATAGGTCGCCAGTTGGAATATTCGGTTCGAAAGACCATATGATCTGGCCGATTGCCAGATTTCAAGGGTGCAAGGGTAAGAGGGAATGGAGATAAATGGACTCACCCGTAATAATATGAGCTGAGTAACCGGAGCGTCTGCGATACAGGAGCAGCAGTGCGTGTTCTCTTGTTATATATCTCCCGCTTCACAACTAGATTCACTTGCCACTTATCACCAAGCTCTTGGAACCCGGTTAGTATTGCAATTGGGTGGATATCTCAAATGCGCGCGCGATGCGTGAATGTTTTTACGTTTATATAATTCTTGGTTTATTGTTTCAAAAAATATTTATCAAATCGTTATGGTATTAACGAATATCTGCGTGTCATCTTCTTCCAACTTTCAATTCGAAAACATTCAAATCAATCGAAAACCAAGTAAAAGTGGATTTAATGTATTTAAATGAACATTGCCAGTGTAGCTATTGAATATTTAGAATTGGAATAATCGATGTCTGTGTGAGTTCAAATATTTGCTGTTAGAAAAGTACCTCTATTATTTAGAAATATAAATAATAATTACAATTTATTCTGATTAGTTAATATACAAATTATTAGATGATCATAAAACAAATACTAGTCTAAATATTTAATGGGTAGGTGGCGCTACTAGTTACTAATGCTTTTTTTTTAAGCAAGGGGAATACGTTTCGTACACTACCGGACCCTTTGTGTGGGTTAGACCAAAGCGGCGAGAGTTAGACCACACGACTAGAAAGTGGAATAACAAAATCGTCCGCCGGCAGGTATGGAGACTCAGCTGGTAAAGTCGTTCCCAATATGGTACTACTCAACTAAACCTTCCTGCATCCCATGTGCCCGCGCTTGTGGTAGGTAGAACGCAGTTACGTTACAAATGCTATTAACAATATGCTAACCTGGTTGACTAAATAAAAGCAACTGACAGACAAACCTGATAATCAACATAGTTATGTGACATTGACTTATTCTCCAGGGTCTTCCGACAGTGTTATGTCACGATTATAGTATTACAATGATCAAGTCATCAGATAATAAAATCTAGATAATATTCGCATTAGTCATGTCACGATATTAACATTTATTTGCAGATCATTATAACAAGTATCACGTGAAAATAAACCTACGGTTGAAATACATGTGAGTATAAATAAATTACTCGGACCTCGGACTCGGATCCTTTAAATTCTGATCATTTATATGACTCTTGTTTTTCTTGAGTATACAAGACTCAAGAAAAACAAGACAAGCCAAAGCTGTATAGAGTAATGATTTTCACTGGTAAAAAAAAATATTATTACGTAATGTCTCAATAATGTAACTTTAGCAAAATAAATCTACACATTAATACGTGAAACAAAAACTTTGTACTCCTTTTTACGAAAATTGCGCGGAATGAGGAGTATGAAATTTTGCACACTTATAGTTTATATAGAGGAGTGCAGAATGCCAATATTTTTTAAATTTTACATAAAAAATACATTAAATCAATAAAAAAAAAATTACACACACTACCATGTATTTGACACACACAAGCAAATAATACTCTTTTGTTTACTGTTAAAGTCAAATTAACAGTGTAGCCTTGGCGAAATCTGTAATTATAGAAGTATATTTTTGACAACAGAACCGTAATAA
This sequence comes from Dendrolimus kikuchii, assembly GCA_019925095.2. Taxonomy (NCBI): domain Eukaryota; kingdom Metazoa; phylum Arthropoda; class Insecta; order Lepidoptera; family Lasiocampidae; genus Dendrolimus; species Dendrolimus kikuchii. The sequence continues at coordinate 18,376,398 of CM034394.1, forward strand.
TATTCAAACTTATAATTTAAATGAATTATGGTCGAATTTCGACCAATGGGCGACCATTAGTAATTATTATTACCTAATGTCTCAATATTGTAACTGTAGATAAAATAAATAAATATAATTGTTTGATTTAATGCTGATTACACGGATCAACCAAATTGAGGCAATTCGGTTGAAAGGCTCAGAACTGAAACCACACGACGGTATTCAATGACATTGAATGACTCAAGTTTATGTTTATAAGGATCACTTTGGTTGATTCATCCAAATTCGATGACTTTAATGAACCGTCTAATAATGGTTTATGACACAAATCTTATCAATTTAGGAATCAAATATTTGTCATGGAAATTAATTTGTATAATAAGAAATAGTTCTAATCTCTATATAGTTATAATCTGCTCTATAAACATTATAAACGCGAAATTTTGTAAGAATGGATGTATAGATGTATGGATATATATTTGTTACTCTTTCACGCAAAAACTACTAAACGGATTTTAATGAAACTTTCCAATAATATAGCTTACACATCAGAATAACACATAGGCTATAATTTATAAAGATATAGTGTGAATTATAGAAAGATATATGTATTTATATATTAATATTAAGTATAATTCTTACTTCTTCTGTTGTACGTGTCTACCCCGCAAGGGAACTGGCGTTAAGTTATGTATGTATGTATAATTCTTACTTATATAATATTTTGCATACTTATATGTTTATAAATGAATAAAATATATGTAAAATAACTGCATATCCTCTAATATTTATGTATACCACCTTTGACCGATATAATATGTTTTATTCCTGCCACGGGTTTTCTGGAAGAGACCGCTTCTTAGCGATAAGACCGCCCATTGTGCACATTTAGAATATTTCTTAGGATAAGTAAGTTATAAGTTTTTCTGTGTTTTCTCTAATGGTGTACAATAAAGTGTTATTTATCTATTATCTAAAATATAACGATCTTCCATCACCACGCGGGTGAAACCGCGGACACAGCTAGTTGGCTATAAATATTGAAGCACTTTTCTAGATTTTGTCTCCTTTTAAGAAAATCTTTATAGAGTGTTCAATATATTATAAGCTAGTAGACAGGACAGATCATGGTCTGAGACAGTATGGCCACTGCAATGAAATTTATTTAAATTAGTGCAAATATTATAAACAAAGGACCAAAATCGAATGTAACTAACTAACTACACGTTCGAGATGCGCAAAACAAAGTTACGGGAATGCAACAAAATTACCGTGAACCAAACAGAGTTTGCTTAAATCTATTACGTGTGCTGAATGGGTTATAGTGTTGAAGCAATAATTCATTCCCAAACTTATACGAATAATATGTACTTGCTTCTTTGAAGATTATCGATTTTGTTCATATTACTAGGATATGCCCGCGACTTCGTCCACGCTTGACTTGAAATTCCCGCGGGATCCCGGGTCACAGAGTACCGCAACTATCGTTTTAGTGAAAACTGTGTTGGAATAAGCTATTTTTTACGCACTCGAACAACTACAAACTGCTCCCGGGAAAATTTCCGCGGGATTCCCAGGATTAAAAATTTCACACATTTTATTACGTTAAATTTGCTATCGATTAGAAAAAAAATCACATTGCAATTTGATTTTTTAATCTGCCCATTTTAAATCATTCCCAGAAAAATTCCCACTGGATTCCCAGTATAAAAAGTAGCTCGAAGTTTAAGTCTAAGAATTAGATGTCGATCAGCGAAAATCGTATCGAAATCGGCCCAGTAGTTTTTACGTGAATCCCAAACGAACAGACAAGAAATCTAAATATATGCTTAATAAAAACATATTTTTACATAAATTTTGAAAGAACAGCAAAATTATTAAGGAATGTATTACTCACCTTAGTTGATCAGTAAAGTAATTGTTATATTTGACGTCGTTAAAGTATTGTGATTTTTTTAATTCTTTGTCAATTTGTGGTAATAAAATTAAATTTAAATGGTTAAATATTAAGGGTTGCAACAATGTGAGCAATAAGGATCAGTAAATTCGAATGAACCTACGATAAATGTATTAAAACTATATAACAAGGTTTTTAAAATAATATTTCTAATGAATCTCTGTCTAATTGTAACTCTAAATACACCGATAAACCACCAACTTTTAGTACTCTTGACCTTTTCCATCCATGCCTAAAACAACAGAGTTAAGTACCTACATAAACAAACAGAATCTTCTGTAACTTTCTTACCGATTTGTTATTAGTAGATAGTCTAACAACGGTTCTCGAAGCTATCAAAGTTTGCTCCGTAGACAATCCAATCGCTCGGGGAGTTTAACATCGACTTTTGCATACAAACTTTGCCTACAGATTGTTCGTGCAATGTCAAACTGATCCAGACAATTGAGGCAATTAATCGGTTTTCGTGGGGGCCGATATTACACTCATATTTCATTAATTTCTCCCCAGAGAGTTTTGGCATGCGCCTCTCTTGTTTAGCCTCTTACTAAGGGGAGTGTGATGACGTACTTTCTAAGTTTAGACTTATAAGCGATTAAAATAAATAATTGTAAAATTATTGTTCTTTGTGAACCTTGGGAAGAGGTTACGATTTGTGTCTTGGATTTGAAACATTAGGATTATAGAGTCTACCAGCAAATAAATTCCACAAAGAATATTGCTGCTATAAGAAATCAAAACATTTTTATTGGCGGCCCATACAAGAAAAAATACTGTATTGAAAAATCTAAAAAATATGTTTTTTTTCCACTTGATGGAAAGCGGTTACCATCGCCTATGGACATTTATAACACCAAAGGTGCTACAAATGCGCTGCTACTCTCTTAAGGAAGACTGGAGTCTGGTCACTAATGCCGGAACACAACTCAAGGTTGTTATGGCGACATACTTTAGACCAGGGGTGGTAGCCATCCAGTCGGGCAAATGGCCCTACCACCTGGCTGTGGGTTGTTTTGTCGCCTCTTACGACAAGCCGTCCGGTTGAATAAAAAATATCAATGGTAGCTGTACTATATACATCACTTTGTTTATGTTAAAATTTTAAGTTTTTATACGATTCGAAAAAGGATAAAAACTATGCGGAATAGATGAGACTTTTTACGTAATCGAAGGATACTCTCAATATCTTATCTGTAATCTTTATATAGTATAAAAAAGAAGTCTCTATCTGCGTCAGCCTATATAATGTCTAATTGTATGTCTGCTAACTCCTACACCACTAAAATTCTAGGTTAAAGATAATAGTATCTTATCGACTGATGGATCATAACGAATAGGTACTAGAATATTAATAAAATATTATATCACATGGTTAAGTAGTTATAGTTAATAAATTATTTGCGTATTACTTACCTACGTTTGCTTTTTTCAAATTCTACTCCATGTTTCATGACAAAACAAATGTTGAAATACAATATTTAAAATATCATCACAAATGATCAAACATCTTTGCGTATAAAATAATTGATATGTATATTAATAGTGCACGATTAGCATCGTCGAAGCCAAAGTTAAACAATATATTAATCAATCAAGTAGACACACAACGCTAAATAATACACACAATGTCACATAGGCACTCAGCGTGTCTTTGAAACAATGCATATAATCACATTTCATCTGAATGTGAGGTCGAGTAACGTGGTATTTGATAGTGTATTGTATCAATCAATCTATCTGAGTAGCCATAATCATATATTAATAGAGCTGAAATTATAACAAAGCCGGTGCTTAGTGTCAAAGAGGAATTTTTATAACATTAATATCGAGCCTTTACGGCCATTTTATCGTAAGCGACATTTTTTTTAATGTTACTAAATCTGGTCATCAATATGCTTATATACACTTATTTTCATGTAAAATAGCATCAGTTACATGACTCGAATATAAATGTATATGTAGATATGTTAGAACATTTATAAAAACATTCTGTCTATTCTGACTTCATGATCTATGGACTTTATTATGCACGCTTAAACTAGAAATTGTTACCACAATCTTCAAAGGCTATGCTTAACGTTATAACCCATGACAATGTAACATATAACAAAGTATAATTTTCAACGCGTATACTTTATTCTATACCATAAAACTGAAGATATGAGCCGTCCAGTTAACCAGCTAACATTGTGTGCATGTTATAAAACGTTGAGTAACATAGAAAAGATTCTCCACGTTGCTGTTTTACTAACCGATCTTGAATATCGCTTCTATTCATTGACTGGTTACTATCAGGGTACGGATGAGATGATCTGTGCATCATGTTCTTTGGTTACAGTTATTTTATTTAATAATATGAAAATATATTAAATAGTGAATTTTAGTAACAAAATATTAAATTAAAAACTAATAGTTCACGCTGTATAGGGCGTCAGCGCGGACCTCCCGGTAAATGTCGTAAGCGAATAAATATTTAATTTTTATATATTTTCATTATTGGGTTAGTTTTAAATATTTTGCTTACGTGTATATGTAGGCACAGTTTGTCAGCATTTGCCAGCTCAACAGCATTACGTTTTGCGTGTACGTGCGGCTGCGCCCACAAGCCCCTTTCAGTTGTGAATAAACACCAGTATTGTACAGATGTTTCGTAGTTTCCTTTCTTGCGCGTTACCCGATACCGTCTCCAGCCACGTGCCACCACCTCATTATCTAGAACCTTACACACTCACACACACATATACAAATATAGCTGTGTATACACACATGCTATATATAAGTATAGGTAGATATCTGTGAATATAACAATTTTAACGTATTATAATTTTAGTCGATCTTGCCTGTAAAATTGGAGTAAAGTAGACGTTTGGCAATGGTATGGGGCAAATTTGGGGAAGTTAACGTTCAGCAGACGACGAAATACAAACGTGATATTGCTTGTCTATTCAAGCACCAGTGCTACAATTCTTAATTGTTTTGTATTTTTATCGTACTGTGCGTATTCTAATTTTAAAGGTCCAATATAACAGACGTATAAAGAAAAGATTTTTGAGACGCGTTAGTGTCTAAATCCCATAATTAAATTATTTGTAAATTGCAAACCACAACAGAAGGTTTTTTAAAAGTTATAAATCCCTTCTTATTAAAGCAAAGGCAAACAATTTTAACTTCAATGGAAAATACGCATTGAACTATATTCAAAGTTATTACTGTTTTACCATCCTTTACTTCATCTTTATGACTTTTATGGGTCTTTTAGGGTTTTGTTTACAAGTTAGCCTTTAGTAGTAAAATTGTGATAGTTTGTTTGTCTGAAGATTTATTCGGTAGTCAAGTGAGTGATGGTTTATTTTAGTACGAGCAAGAAGTAAAAAAGGTTTTGTGCTAAGATGAGTTATTACTTCTAATCATAAAAGACATATTAGTTTTTGAATTCCCTTTCAAAAACGAATTGTTCTTTGTTGCTATACTATAACGCTGTACTAAATATGTTAAATTTGAATACGATATTATAGCAAAATTTATTTAGTTTTAAGGTATCTATCTATATGTTAAATGTTGTTTTCTGATTATGAATAAAAATGTCATTTGTATATAAATAAATATTTGTAGCAAATAATCATGTTTTATGAGAATTTTCAGAAGTATCGTATCGTATAAGTTGTCGAGGTAGGCTACGCGTCGTCTCTCTTAGTGTTGCAGATATCCATGTCGACGGTAGCCACTTGCCGTCAAGTGGACCCGTCTGCCAATTTCCCTATAAGCAAACATAAAAAAGCATAATTTAATTAAAAATGTAATTACATTACATAATCTACAGGGTAATTTAAGGGGTTCAAAACCTTGCGTTATAACGCTGTGTCTAAATACAGATTTGATGTTTCTTACATTTCTTATCAATGTTCTACTCTAAACTATAGACGGTCGTATATCCTTATATACTCTTATGTATATTAGGATATGTTTAGTATCAAATGTTTACACAGTTGTCTTATCAGCGAAGACAGGAGACATAAGATCTCTAAGCAAACATCGGGGGTAACTTGTGTAAACACACATCTTTCTTGGTTTCTGTGCTTGTGAGACGTATTTAATTAATTTACTGACAAATTGGTAGCAATTTATTCGTATCTGGCATATATTCATGCATACTAATATTAACAGCACTTAGCTTGTTTCATCTTTATGCCTTGGGAATTATCCGATTATCATGAAATTTAACTATTTACGCTTACATGATTGTAATATATATTTGAATTTGGAACAACTTTTTTTATATTTCTTTTGAACACGGTCAATCCAAAACGGAGGTTAATAGTTTTATCAGTCTATGTATGTTTGTATTTACGTATGTTGTACCGTAGCACTAAAAGTACTCATCTAATTTTGATGAGTGTGCTTTCATTGATCATAATACATGTAATTTAGGCTACATTTTAGAGCCAAACGAATTCACAAAGTTCTAAAATTTGAAGGTCCGAAGGTTGAAGGTAAGGAAGGCACTATTGTGTATTTTTGGATGACATTGAATATATATATTTAAATCTTAGTAAAGCACAGGCATTATTTTCCTAACATTCCTACAAAGAAATACTCACCAATATTATAATTGTAAGGTGTTACAAAAAAATAACTATTTTAAAGCAGACCGGGAGCGGTTTGAAGTCGGTCGGGTGTATAAAAATTGGCTTTCTCTGATAGAGTTATCACTAAAACGATAGCTTGCATTATTTTTTAAATGCTGTGATATTTTGTGTTCTGGGAACCTCGCGGGAATTTCAAGCCAAGCATGTACGAAGTAGCGGCCATATCCTAGTATTGATATAAAACTATTGAGTAGAATTGATAGAGATATTCATTCTCTTACTTCTGTTGATATGATATATTCATCTATTTATATATTTTGTGACATCTCGATGTCGCTAACATAATGAAGTAAACTATAAGTCAGAAGTAAGTGTATAAATAAATGTATCTACAAATATCTTTCGCTATTTATTTAGAATTGCACTGCAACATCTTTGTATTTATATTGTACCTTAATTAAACAGAGTGACTTCAGGAATAGCCACTAGCTGTCAACCACAAAGTCAACTCTCGGTAGACAGCAAGGTTCCTTTGGAAGAGGGATCTTCGGGTCCATTTCCCCTAATTATAGCAGGGTTTGAGACGTGAGGTTTTGGGTAATGTATGTATATGCTTTTCTTGTGTAGATTGAATTCCATTATATGTGGTTAAATTAAATTAGATAAATTGTACAATAGTAGTTGGGCTAATTTTAATGGTTTTTCACATTTCTGTTCAGTTTTTGCTATACTTTAAAAGAAAATTAATATGGCCCACTGTATGAGATGATAAATACCGTGCCAGATATAGAAGAAAACGTAGAAACGCGAACCTTGAGCTCCGAAACGGATGCTAAAGATGCTAAACCAGGGGGTCTAAAGCAGTCGCTTTTAGAGAATCGTTTAGTGAAGTTGACTAGTTAGTGAGAGAAAGCATAAGGTTCTACTTTATTTTGACCTTTTTTTGTTTGATTATAGGCAAACGGGTCCACTTTTTTTTAAGGAGTACAGCAGACAAGATGACGGCCCAACTGTGATGTAAAGTTGTTACCGTCGCTTATAAACATTTGCAATACTAAAGGTGCTACCAATGTGCTGCCAGACTTGTAGATGGGGCTGGGACCTGGCCAGTAATGCCGGAATACAACTCAAAGTTGTTATGGTGGCATGCTCTAGACCAGGGGTGGTAGCTATCCAGGCAGGCAAATACCCTACCATCTGGCTGTGGGTTGTTTTGTCGCGTCTTACGACAAGCCGCCTGGCCACAGGAATTTGTATTCACCTGATGAGAAGTAGTTACCGTCGCACATGGATAGGGATACTAAGGGATGCAATGTGTTGTCTACCTCGTTGAGACTTTAAATATCTGTTTACGCCCTTTTTGAAGATCCCCATATTATTGTCACGCCTATTCATAATATGAATCTACGAAAACGGCCGCTTTAGGCTCCCAGGGCCTAACGTTAGAATGATTATGAGTGTGAAAAATTTCCACGTTTATTCGATTTCCGAAAATTAATAGGCTTGCTGTTTAATAAAGCAAAGTAGTAAACGAAATCAAGAATTTCATTAAAACTTCAGTTAATCAAATAAAGTAACAGATAAATTTAATGTTATAAGTTTTGTCTGATATCTTTGTAATTTTAACCAGTTCAATTTACTTAAATACAATTTGTATTTCGCTATATTGCACGGTAGATATTATCTTGGGTCTAACTTTAATTTTGCAAACCAATCGGTTTGTAATAAGTTTTCAACCAAGGAAACCACTTCATCCGGACGAAATTGTGTTTTGTAAGACTAAATCATATATTTTACTGATGACTTCAATCAAGTTTACAAAATATTTCATTAGAAAGTGAGATATCGTATCACCTGTGCGTTGACTTTGTGACTATATTACATTATATATTAATATACTAGTTATTTATTTCCATCGTGTATACCTAATGATGAATTCAAGTTTAAACAGCTGTCTTTTTATACTTGACCGACCATATTCAAGCTAGTAAGGCAGTTAACTTGGCAGCCTTGCTGTGTCCTCTGGCCCTTTTTGGCGCAGAATCTGCGGTGTAAGTTCGAGACCGTAACCGCTGGGCGCTTGAATCGCTTTAAGCGCAGAATTGTATAATATGATGCAATATTATTAGGTGCCACAAAACATTTTGTAGATTTTGACTATCAATTTTCTATTGTTGTTATTTAATTCCATTATAAGTCCCGCGTTCGCCTTATGTCTAGATTATTTACATAATAGTTTCATAATTATATGTTAATCAATCTGCATTATATGCAGATTATCTGCATTCACAGAACATGAAATTGTCAAATCACTCTACATAGTAGTACTAATTGGAACATTCAATAAATCTTCATATGGAAAATATTTAACACATAAATAATCATCAAATCAACATATATAATCTAAAAAGACTAATAAGTAATTTAAATACAATCTAAATTTATTAAAATACTAGAGTTTACCCCGCGGCTGCGCCGCCGGTGAACCGCTACTCCGTGCCTCTTGTTTACACAGCAGGCGTTAATTTTAAGTTTAAATGACAAAAATTCATTTGCATAGCACCTAGCTCCAACCTCTTATACTAAATTTTGTATAACGTTTTTATTTTTTATTTTGCCATGCTTGTAAGGAATTTGTGGAGACATATTGCAGCATAACATTTTAGCACGTCATGTCATTATTATAACTATAATATTATTTTTCTTTCCTTTTATTGTCTTGGTCTTATTGAGTATGCATTGTTTGCTACAACTCCATTAATTCTTCAAAAAGTGATTCTGTAACATACTTCTGTACAATACTTATTAAAAAAAAGAATTTGAGATATAAATAGAATAGGAAATATAAAGAAAATCAATCTTTAGCTAGACGTGTTGCTGGGGAGTTTCTTGCCGCTTCTTCTCCTTTACAGCATCAACACGTTGCGAAGCGGTGTACATAGAATATGAAGTAAAAAAAAAAAAATTTAACTTACATGTATGACCTTCAAAAAGTGTTCTCCAGTGGAACTTATTTTGAATAAAAACTTTTGAATTTGAATTTAATACAGGTTACATTGTGTTAAATTTTTATGTTAGTGCTATTTGCCCCTGGAGTATTTACTTCATTTTATATCGCAAACTATCTCATCTCGGGGGATGAAAAGTATTTATGCCCATTTTCGGTATTAAAACTACATTTAAACAAAATTACAACAAAACCGATCCAGTAGTCCCAGTAGTTTTTCAGTGAAGGCTTAACAGACAGACAGATCGCGTTACTATCCCATTTTTTATAGATGCCTAATTATTATATCCCATACAAACTTTCATCGTCTATTTCAACCCGTTCTAGTTTTATTTATCTCTCCCCCGTCCATCTATCTGTAAACTACACAAATGACCAAAATGCCCAAAATGACGAAAATGACTAAAATGACTAAAATTACTAAAATTACCAAAATTACCAAAATTGCCGAAATGACCAAAATAACCAAAATGGCAAATCACAAAAAAAAACCTATCCTAATTTCTAGAATAAAGCTTTACATAAATCTATACCAAAAGCTATCCCATTATCTGGGATAAAAAGTATCCCTTGTCCACCCTCGAAATTAAAATTTATATACCAAATTTCAGTCGAATCAGTCTAGTAGTTTTTTCGTAAAAGCATAACAAACAAAGAGACAAATATATGTATATCCCGAAAACTATCCAATTTTCCGGCTTAAAAAGTATCCTATGTTCATCCTCGGCATCGAAAATATATATATATACCGAGTTTCAGCCAAATCGGTCCAGTAGGTTTTCTGTGAAAACGGAACAGACAGACAGACAGAGTTACATTTATAATATTAACAATATGGCAATAATATTGTAAAAATATCCACTAGCACATTTGTATCAATGGATCCCCGATAACGAAAGCACTTTGATTATGTGTTCTTTATAAAATAAACAGCTACACTACTACACTACACAATAGTTTTTAATTCCTGTGTTTTGGATAAAACTTCCCCAGTTCTTCATAGAAATCCGTTGAACCGTTTAGAGCATATGTAAATACATCCAGATTTCGGCACTTATTTAGAAATTACAAACACATACTTAAATTTTACTAGTATAGAAATTAAGACAATCGTTTAAGCACTTTACGTACCTACATTATCAATACATATATGCTTCTAGTAGTGGCGTCAACCAATTATGTGGATTACTTGTTTGGATTGCTATACAAACATTCACCGTTCTAGTTCAGTTATTATAATCCAGTAAGCTAATCACGGGAAGCTGTGCTATAGCAGTTTGCGAGGAATAATTAAAGTTAAATTGTTATTGCTGCATAGCTGTGGATTATATTAGAAATTATGGTGTTATTTGGATGAAATTAACTTTTAGCTTTAGTATGTATTTGTGGCTTTCGGGGTCGAGACCTTGGAGCTGTGGGCGCCCTGGAGCTCATCACCTATATCGAGACCTCTCAATGCGTCTAATTGAGGTCTGGCGTTCTGGCGTGCACCTAGGGCAACGCCTCAGTATTGTCATCCAACGCGGAAATGCAACCAGCATTTTAGGCACGCTCCCCACCGACAGCCATTTGGACTCAACTTTTTACTTACAGAATTATGTTATATTATGTAAATATAGTTGTATTTATAGTATACTTTAGCTTATTTTTAGTATTTAATTATAATTTTAAGTTATTTTTTGATATTATAGCTTATAATTATAATCTTTTAGTGTTCATAGCAAAGAAGGCTTTAAATATATTGGTAAATTAAAAATTACGTAATCAAAAATATCTAAAAGTTAAGTTAGTTAGTTAGTTAAGTCCTACCATCTTAATTTAAACAACGAAGCATCATTAGCAAACATCGATATGATAATTATGTGTATATATTGATATGATATATGTATAAAAATCGATAATATCATGATTTTTAAAATCTGTCTTCAGAAATCTAATGATACCACTTTAGTTTTACTCAAAATCAGCGTCTAGACTCCTTTTAATGTTTTTTCTATTTAGCATAGTTTAGAATATGGCCCCGAAGGTCCACTTCCAAAACTTACTCTGTATATCAATTCTATATTCGATTCATTTCGAATACCGTAAAATATTAGGTAATAAACAAAAATGTAAACAATTTCACTAACTAATAACTAAATAGTAATATCGGTTAGTTTCATATAATAAAGATAAATTGAAGAAGTTACAATGGAATACAGATTTCGCTTCATTCTCGTAAAACCGATAGATATTACACAATTTATTTCTGTCTTTCAATTTGGATGAGTAGACCAAATATATATATATATATAATATTATAAAATTGGAAACATGCCGTGTCTGCACATTAAAGCTATTAAAAAACAGATAGAATAGGCTGTATAAACGACTAGCTTCTGCCCGCGACTTCGTCCGCGTGGAATAGTGAAAAAACCCCCCAATTTTGAAACATTATTCATTGGTGCTCCGCTCTTATTGGCCTTAGCGTAATGATATATAACTTATAGCCTTCCCAGATAAATGGGCTTCCTGAGATTAACGCGTTCAAACAAACAAACTCTTCAGCTTTATATATTAGTATAAGATGGAGAACATGATTCCATTTTTTATATTTCTTGTCTGTTTATTCGGAATTCACGTAAAAACTACTGGACCGACTTCGATGCGGTTTCCGTTGATCGACAGCTAATTATTTTAAATCTGCGCTACATTTTATCTTGGGAATTCCACGGTAAATTTTCTGGGAATGACTTAAAATGGCTATATTAAAAAAAACTAATTCCAATGTGTTTTTTTACTGATCTATAGCAAATTTAATGTAATAAAATGTGTGATATCTTTTACCCCAGGAATCCCGCGGAAAAATTTCCGGGGGCGGTTCAAAGTTGTTCGGGTGCATAAAAATTAGTTTATTTCGACACAGTTTTCACTAAAACGATGGATTACATTCTTTTTTAAATGCTGCGGTACTGTGTGTCCGGGAATCCCGCGGGAATTTCAAATTAAGCGTAGACGAAGTCACGGGCATGTCTTAGTTGATTCATATAAACATAAACTTGAGTCATTCAATGTCATTACATACTGTCGTGTCCTCTTAATTCTGTGCATTTCAACCAAATTTAATAAAATTGGTCGATTCGTTTACTATCTCTATCTATATATCTATAATAGAAGTATAACCATTTATGTCATATATCTTACAACCGTTTAAGTAAGCCAGTTCTCGTGTGGAAATTACGTCTACTCATCGTAGTGTTGGACGCATCTCTGAAGATCTGAAGACGGCCTTTGAAAGGCATCGAGCGTCTCAATTGGATGCGATTAGCCAAAGATCGTGTTCAATGGTGTGGATTGAGAGAGGCCTATGTCCAGATGTGGAAATGTATATGTTGAAGATGTCATTTCCCATTAAACTACTCAATCATTAAGATCAGACTTATATAAGATGTTGTTATTTAAAGCGGTACAATCAACTATAATTGCGGAGCCTGAGAAATATATCACTGTACCTCTAAAATGTGCATTTTACAGGTGAGCCAATTATAATATTTTTTATTGTATTACATTGAAGATTTACACTTAAATGAATTTGAATAGTTGATTCTATTTTAAACATGAACCAGATTTTAAAGTATAACCGATCTATACTATAACACTTTTAAGCCGATAAATGACGTCATTTTTGTGAGATAGACGAATGTAGCCAAAACAGTGACGCTACATTCGCATGTTTTTTTGGTGCAGCTGTTGTAATTCATTAGCAAATACGTCTTCGCCTTAGCAACGCGAACGAAGTTAGCTAACACATATTAGTTTTGAATGTGTTTAACAGTTGGGTAAACCTCAAAAAACAAAATATCGAATGTTATTTAAATATTAATAACTTAATAATAAAACTACGTTTTAACGGTTTTAAACGCGGTAATTTATTTGATTTTTGTTATTCCGACGTTTCGGTCACTTTTCATCAATATTTCAAAACTAAATAATTAAAATGAACAAGTTGGCGGTAGTCTAAATAAAACTTTTACAATACTCGTTGACACTTAACATCTTTGTCTTCCGTGATCAAGGTCACTGAAAAGTGGCCGAAACGTCGGAATAACAAAAATCAAATAATGTATACAAGTCGCGAAAACTTAAGAAAATATTATATTAATAATTTTCAAGTAAATATTTTAATTTTATAAAAATCTCGAGAGTGATATTATGTATTGTACCTATAGATCTAAGTAAAGAGAAAACCTGCCAATAGAAGTAAAACGTTAAATTGCAAGATTGAAAGACAACTACTAATTGAAATTTACAGGAAACAAGAAATCAATATAGAAAGAACATTTCAACAGGGCTCTATCAAACGTATTTTATTTATTATACCCTAAACAATAACAAAATTTATTACTTCGTAAACCCGCAATGCTTATCTATAGAATAAAACTGGAAAATTAGCTTTTAAAATTACTTGGTCTTAATAGCTTGAAATTGTTTCGACGAAACTGAGCAGATTTTTTTAAGATCCGGTCCATTAACCATTTTTAGGGCACAATAGTTGGCAATACTAGACAAGAACTTGCTGTGTGAATAGTATTGATTGAATTATTCATCAATAAATAATGTTTGTTAAGCCAAAACTGTACATATAAATAAATTTAAGACCAGTTCGTTCTTTTGTTCTAAACAAGCTTTGAATATGGTTTTGTTTGGTTAAATATTGTATATTCGTAAAATGAAAAATGTTTATGTAAAAAAGCAAGTCATTTAATTGCTGGTTTTATCTTTCATTAACTAAAATCAATGTTTTTAGAATCAAATCAGACTTATATCCATTATATATTGGTTAGTGAATTACCTCATTAAATAAAAAAGTCACGTAATGCACTAAAATATTAAATCACGATTATATCCTGACATATCCAAAAAGATAATCAGAAATCTATTTTTGTAGTTCTTAGGCTTTAACTAATAGGAATAATCTCTAAATAATTTAAAAAATATACGACTCCAGAACAAAAGTATATATTGTTACAACTTAGGCTCCGACAAAGACAAATTCCACGTACAGATCTGTAAATGAACATTTTATTACCTGTCGGCATTTGAACTGTTTGTCATCCTTTTATGATCGTCTTCTTTTGTTCACTTAATTATTGGCATACATTTTTAGTTATTGCAGAGAACAACCTATTGTCCTATTGTACTCGTTTACGGCCGCTCAGGAGCATCATTAGCCATGTGTCGCGGATCATAAGTATAAGCTAATTCTAGGAAATTATATCGACGTTGCAGGGCGGGGACATTCGGGAATCTAATAGTGACAGACTTTGCGCGATTTATTGAATTACGACCTACGGCATTATGTTTGGATTTGTTGTGTTCGGTTATATTTGTACCTGTGTAATACGTGTTCGTATAGTTCTAATAAACTCTATAAAAAATTTAACGGCATTTTAATTCGAGTCCCGCAAACTCGTAACAATATTATCTCTACTAAAAATAACGTCAGTTGGGTCGGGGATATGTTCCAGTACTGCTCCAAGACTGCCCATATGATGCACAGGTATCCGGCGTGTGCCTTTCAAGCAAAGTGAAATAAATGAGGTAAGGAGAATGCCTTTATATTTATTTTATACATTGAACATGGTCAGAAAATACTATCTGAAATATGTATGTGTTATGTATACCACCATCGCCACCCCTAATCATTAATGTTCCTGCCACGGTTTGTCCAGAAGAGATCGCTTTTTAGCGATATGACCGCCCCTTGCACACAATTAGAATAATAATAGTTCGTTATGGTGTACAATAAAGTTTTATCTATCTATTGTTGAAGTGAAACTTCTTTAGAATCGTTGTGATTTGAAACTCGATTAAACGAATAAGCTACACATAATAATGTTTTGAAGTTTTTCGTTAATACTTCAAATTTCGTGTTTTAAAGCTTAAATATAATGATATATTATAGGAAATGTGACGTCATGAAATTTAGAATCACTCCCACCCCCTGTCACACTTTGTTTCACTGCTACTGCGTGTGAACTGCCCACACATTTTATTATATTTTTATTAGAAGATAATTTTCGTACATTACAATCAGGATTGTTGCAATGAATTACACTATTGAATGGTATTTAAATATCTTAGACAACTTAAGCCGCATCTAAAGTTCGATATTACAGTAGAAAATGTTTTGTATTAATCGTCTAAAGACACAAATTAACTACAATTTTATACAAAAGAAAAGAAAAGGCAAGGTATACATCGGGGATGGGTTCCTTACCACGGTCAGCCACATCGGGCTGATTTCACTGAGTATATGACAGTATCCCAGGCTAATCCAATGCTAGACCCTGGGTAGTAGGGCGAATGTATTTCCACCTTGAAAAATGAAGTCCACACTATTTTACCCGTTTTGTCGAATCTTATGTCTCTAAACCGGTATGCTGCTAATGAACAATATTATTTTAGAACTAATTAATGATTAGCTGCAGCCATGTGTGACCCGAATTTAATATTTCGAATTAGACACAATACAAAATGGACATACCTGAATTGTTAAACTGATTAATACCACATAAGGTGACGTAAAAATATATAGAGATACTTAAAATGTATTAAATTTAATCCCATTAAAATTATAAATGCAGTTTGTTGCTAGCTTGTTATTCAATTTTTATGTCATGAGGCATTTATGTTTGAAAATTTATTGTGTTCTAAGTTGTTTCATGATTATTACATCAAACATTTTTAAAGGACATTCAAAGTAATTATTATCTCTCTCGTTTTGATATTTTGCCCGGTCTTAGACAATGTTTTAATATATATAAATTACGTGTCACATTGTTGGTCCGCGATGGACTCCTAAACTACTTGACAGATTTTAATCAAATTTGCACACCGTGTGCAGTTTGATCCGACTTGAAAGATAAGATAGGTTTCATTTGGACCCGGTAGGTGGCGCTGCAGTCGGGTTCTAAATTTTATTTCTTCAGGGCAGAACAACGTCTGCCAGGACAGCTAGTTATATTATATATTACACTCGAGGTTAAACCATCGACCATTTTTCGAATTCTGCAACCACAAACATAAGGAAACTAAATTTTTATGTACAAAGTTTGTTCAAATTTTAAACTTAGATTACGAATTAAATTGCGGTTAAAGCTAGTTTAATATAAAATATATCTAATAAATTTAAAAGCTTTCGACAAAGCTCCAATGTGTATGTATGTACGCCACTAACAATGAAACAGCTCTGCGTTTTGTTGCCTCTAATTGATTTATGCGTCTGTTACGGTCGCATAGTATGTTGCTTAATTGGTTTATATGGACCGATGTATGCACTAAAGTAATCAAGTATATAAAACGTTTGTTCATATTTTGCGTTTTGTTGTTGCTGTTTTACAGCCAAAACTTTTTAATAAGTCGTTTCCTCACTGCTGCTCTCACCTACCGAGATCGGTTTTGAGCACTGTGGAAGATCGAGTTTATTGATCTATCCAGCTGATCAACAATCTGGTCAATCCATCTATCTGAAGACTGATCAGGAGGTCTCTTGTTTTTAAAGTACCGCGAAGATTTTGCAGGTTTTTAATTTTCTTTAAAGTTGACAACACTTATAATAAAATTACGTTTTAACGGTTTTAAGCGCGGTGATTTATTTGATTTATATTATTCCGACGTTTCGGCCACTTTTCAGTAGCAGGGATCACGGAAGAGTTTTATTTGGCCTACCGCCAACTTTTCCATTTTAATTGTTTAGTTTAAATTTTGTTTATGGTTATTATTTACTCTATGGGAGCCTAATCTAAGTTATCACCGCTTCGCAACATGTTGTGGCTTGAAGAGATGAAGCGGCGCAAGAAACTCTTCAGAAAACATGCCTAGCTCTAATAATTTTATATAATATTAAAATTGGTACGTGGATGAGGAGGCATCTTTGTCTTCTGTGATCACGGCTACTGAAAAGTGGCCGGAACGTCGGAATAATAAAAATTAAATAAATTACTGCACATAAAATAATTAAAACGTAGTTTTGTTATGTATACTCAGGCCTTTTTTGATACTTCTTTTTTGGGGACATGCTAATTCTCGAAAATTGTAAGTCCATAATAGTTTTGTTGTTTCAGTTTTTTCAGTTTTTAGGGCAATTTTTCAATATTATAGAAATTTAATTTAAGGGCACTGCGTGCCCGCCCCCTCGTGCCCGAACAAAAAAACCTTGTGTATATTAGTCGCGAAAACTTAAGAAAATATTGACACTTATTATTAAAAAAACACTGGTTACATCTGATACAATGTGAAAATTATTATATCCTCTGAGAAAGTTTTAGCAAAACATATTTGCTTCGAACGATAGACTAAATGAATATTCCATCTACATCAACATGGCATTAATAATATTGATTTGTAATCGTGGTTTTGGGGACCTTGTGCCGAACAGAACGTATTTTTCGTTGCCCTTTTATGTATGTACAGCTGTCTAAAATTGTTTTAGGTTAGGCCGCTCCCAAAACACCGAAAGCTCCGGGTTCTCAATTGCTTTTCAAAGAGATTGCAGCTGTTTTGCAACACATAATTCTTACTGATATCGACCGAATTGTTATATTTCCAGTATAAATAACTTGTGATAGTTTAGTATCTAAAATCGACGCGTATATAAACATCGCGTCTCATGTAATTTTATTTTATTTGGAAATAATACAGTACACAACTAAAAACAAACATACTATTTAAAAATTACACAATTTAGAATACGAGCATCATCTCATAATTCTGCCCAAAAGGACTTGCACACCTCAGGCTGATTTTCTGTCCTAATATACTCAACGATGAAGGTGAAGCAAAATATCATATGGCAACATGTACATCGGTCTTACCGCTGTGGTAAATTCAAGAATCCACCATTGGAAATAATGACGGATATATAAATGTAGGAATAAATTCCTCAAGATTTGGTAGCTTTGTGGTTAACGCTCTCATTTCTCAAACTCCAGGGACGTGAATTGTAATATGGCTAGAAAAGCATACACCACTTAGACAGTTTTCTTTAAGAAGTGTTGGCGGTGAAGAAAAACATTGTGATGAAACCTGAATATTAAGTTACCAGCCAAGCCGTCTTGGACTAGCCTAGTGGGTATACTATCCGTTCCATTTTTTTTTTTGTCAATGCTGGGGGAATGCATTTGCGCATATCCTCAGGCTCCGGGAAATACCACCAAGGGGCATGTGGGACTCCCGAGTGCTGGTGTTGTAAAAAAGCTTCAACGTTAGAGCTTGCAAGCTCCGACCGCCAGACTACCCACTAACCTTCCGGCGTCCCTCCGCATTATGATGACGCGCCACGGGACCGTAACCATAGGTATGAATGACTGCCGTGACACCTCGATGCAAGCCGACAAGAGGGATGTCCCTAAGACTAGAACACTGCACGGCACTGGGTATGGCTCGTCGGGAGGGTCAATTGAGAGGCCCAAGCCCAGCACTGGTAGCATTATGAGCTGCTATTACTTATTTTACATTCTCCTAACATACGAATGATCAAGCCGACCAATTAGACTTTATGAGCTGTTAATTAATTCGAGGTATAAACCATTTCAGGCTAATATTTCATGATAGATAGCTGTCAATTGAGATAAACTGATTTGAGTTTGACCGCTATCTCACCTGTTTCAATCTCCCTCAAACGTAATATCTTTTCTAAACTTGTTCCAAAAGGCTGCGAAGTAACTGATTCTACGTGAAAAGCCATCTATTGCGCAGCTTTATATTGCTCATAAATCTTAATTCAGTCTATACATGTATAAAGAAAAAGAAACAAAGAAAATATTTATTTCTAAAAATGCGACACAACAATAATTTACAATAATAACAACAATGAAAATGTGTATAATGTGTGTAAAATGTGCGTGTATATAGTGATGATTATATTATACGTACTAAGGATTCACGCGTGATTTGGTCCACGTTAGATTGTTAGCAAATCGTATTTGAATAAGTCAATTTTTATGCACCCTGACTAGTTTAAACAACCTTCGGGAAAATTTCCGCGGCGTTCGCACGATGTAAAGTACCGCATTATTCAAAAAAGAATGTAAGCAATTTGTTGTGTTATGTTTTACTTTAAACTGTGTCGGAATAAACTAATGTTCATGAGCCCCAACTACTTGAAACCTCTCCCGACAAAAAACCGCCATGCGGTTTTCGCTGATCGATAGCTAATTATTAGACCTGAATTCTGCACTATTTTGTGTCCCGGGAATCCCGCAGGAATTTCAAGTCAATCGTGGACGAAGTCACGGGCGTATCCTAGTTTTATAATATTATTATAGATTAGATATACTCGAAATATCTAGTGAAATATACCTCACTATTTGTTAATCTTAATGCTTTGTTTCTCTTCGGTATGCATATCTATTACGTAGATATCCATTCAAACGACGAGAAGATTGAGTGCTTACGCTTTAGTGCGAATTTCCTCATGTCACATTTGGTCACGCAGTGAAACTTGGAGTAATGTAAATGAGCCTTAACCTCGGTCCAGCCCACAGTGCAAGATTTCGTAACAAAATAATCATTGCAATTTGGAATGGTCCGTTTAACTGACAGGGTTTCCTATTATACTAACTAATATCCGAATATCGAACTAAATAAGGGACTCTTTACACCGCATACTTTTAGTGTTATGAAGACCAAACGTCTTTATTCTTTAAAACATGGCTTATTTTTTCTGATATTGAATTCTATTTTGATAGATGTTCGAGAAGCGAGAAAAATATTGCACCAACTGCGTGCCAGTCCATTAACAATGAAGAATTCAATACTGGCGACAATAGGTCAACAATTATTATGGTTTAACCAAGGAACTGTAAAAGAGTTTGAAATTAAAAACAGTCACATCTCAAAAACTATTCAATGTACAGGTCGCTTTTTAATGGAAGTGTTTCATGTTCGATCACTTTCTTTAAAAAAAATTGTCATCCGGTGAGAACTAGCGGTTACCCGTGCCTACGTTTGTGATGTAAAATGCAACGGTAATGTTGAGACGCGTATTTTTTTATCTCACTAAAAGCTTAATCATGAATTTTCATATCCTCCCAAACTTAAGGAATTTTAGGTTGTTTTTGCAAATTTTCACCCCTTATTTCACTTTCTTTCAAATAGTTTTTTGACGCAAAAACGCAGCTTATAGACTTCCCCAGACCACAGTCTCTCTTCATTGCAAATTTTAGAGATTCATTCAACCATTTAGTTTTTAAAACGTATAATAATAAATAAATAAATTACCCCTTTATCCGTGTAGGAACGGAGAACGAATACGGCCTGTCGTAACAGGCGACAAAACAACCCACAGCCAGGTGGTGGCATTTGTCCATCTGGATGGCTACCACCACTGGTCTAGAGTATGCCACCATAACAACCTTGAGTTGTGTTCCGGCATTAGTGGCCAGGTTCCAATCTCTTTTTAGAGAGCACATTGGTAGCACCTTTGGTGTTAGAAATGTCCATAGGTAATGGTAACCGCTTTCCTGTCTGTCTGCTGAATTCATGCAATAAATATAAAAAAAAATATATTTTTATTTATATTTTTGTATGGGTTGAATGGAAAAGTTAAGGTAAGATTGATGATGATTGTGCTTTTGGCAAATTTGGATACGCTTATATCGCCACCTTTTGCTTTAGGGAAAAATTAAATTATGAAACAATTTTGCATGTTGTCTAAAGACTTATTTATAAATTATCAAGCTGAATAATTTGGGAATGGTCGAAAACAGCCCGATTATTTGATATTGACAATTATTTTGTGTAACTAATGGTTCTTGTCAAAATTAAACCATGTGGCCCTTGGCGTGCACTTAGAATTTAAATTCAAGTCTTGATTGTGATAAATAGATTAGTATAGGGCTTTCGCAAGGAGGTTATCGAATCTGATGTAGTGGTTGGGTTTATCCAGCGTGTGTTCACTCGCAGACTTCGTAGACCTTGTGTGTTTCATGTCAGCAATGTGTCGCTTTTACTCGTGTTTTTATGCTCCTCTTCGTGTTTTTATGCTCCTCTTTTCTGCGGCTTATTATGTAAATGATTGAAGCTCGCCTGAGGATGTGACCAATTCTGTCTGTGACCCCTTTGATGTAGGGTAGGGTAGCAGGGCACCGCTCAAAAAAGACCTTCAGTTAGCGGTGCCCAGCTATTCAGATTACTCACAGAATGTTTGCTGAAGAGTTTCTTGCGCCGCTTCTTCTCTTCAAGCCATAACATGTTGCGAAGCGGTAGTAAATTAGATTAGGCTCCCATAGATTAAATAATAACCATAAACAAAATTAAAATTAAATAATTAAAATTAATAAGTTGGCGGTAGGCTAAATAAAACTTTAACAATACTCGTTGACACTTGACATCTTTGTCTTCCGTGATCACGGCCACTGAAAAGTGGCCGAAACGTCGGAAAAACCAAAAATCAAATAAAATTGTGAAGAACATTACTATTGTAACCAAGTGTTATTGAATCAATGTTTATGATTTTCTCTGTAAGTAATATTTAGTCTATTTTTGTTGTATGCTTATTCCTATTCTAAGTCATTTACGTTTATGTGTCTAGAAATGGACAACACGAAACTATGAGTCTGATTCAAGTGAAACAAATTCAACAGACTAAATGAAATAATGTAATGATCGTTTTCTAATTTTTATCGATCAAATCCGGATTTCCTAAATAAATTTAATATGTACAATTGCTTATAGTAATTATATAAAATGTTTTGTTTATTGAGAGTAAATAAATAAATTGTTATTATTTTCTGAGTCATTTAGATATGCCAATGCTCTGACTGCTAGACCACGGATATCGTCGCAAAAAACGAAATAAACAATTCATAACATACTATAAATAAATACATTTATTAAAAGTTACTTTCACGCTCTTATCAAGGTTCCTAACTTGACAAGAGCGTGAAAATAAGAACAATAAAAAGCTTAAGCGCGCGTGTGCTGCTTGACACCGCCACCGCTCCGCCAAATTGTGTATACTAGGTGTAAGCGTGCTGCCGCCTGACACCCGCCATTACGTCACCACCGCGCCACTGCTGCACTTTCACATATATGCCTGTTAAAGTGCAGCGGTGGCGTGGTAATGAACATAGAAATTCACAAGAAGCAGACCGGCGGCGTCTCGGCGTTGCTGTCTACACTAGCGGTTAACCTGGGTGGTCATTTCAGATACAATTGCCGCTTTGCATCTATGTGGTATTCGCTAAACAGTTTCACGTGCGTTTATTTAATAGAATTTATTTTGTATCAAGTTATTCGGTGGCGCTTTTTGATAAGAGCTAAGTGTCGATTAATAGTTACGCAAAAACAATTGCATTTTGTTAACATTGTTTGAGTAATAATTGAGAACTTAAATGGTATCATAGAAAATCAATACCTACTATTCCAATGACTACGTGTTTTACTTCTAGCTGTATCGAATATTTCCATGTTGTTCGCTGAATTTCTCTTAATGTCAATTCACCTAAATTTACGTATATCTACGTAAGATCTGTAGAAATATTTTGATTCAGTTTGGGAACTGTTTAAATTTAGAATTGAAAAAAAAATTGGGAGATGATTTTTGACTGAGTTTGTGTAAAAATCTTGATTGAATATGTTAGTTATATTTTTCTATATCATTTTTTAACTCTGTTGTTCGTGCCTACCCCGCAAGGGAACTGGCGTGAAGTTATGTATGTATGTATGTATTTTTTAACAAACGGAAACGGTACGGAGACAGAATACAATTTTTTGTGACCAATGGCCTGCCCTAAGAGGCGACAAAACAACCCACAGCCAGGTGGTAGAGTATTTATCCGTCTGGGTGGCTACCACTCCTGGTCTAGAATATGCCGCCATAACAATCCTGAGTTGTGTTCCGGAATTAGTGGCCAGCTTCCAATCTCCCTTTAGAGAGCAGCAGAGCATTTACAGCACCTTCAGTGTTATAAGCGTCCATAGACGATGGTAACCGCTTTCTATCAAGTAGACCGTCTGCCTGTCTAATGAACTCGTGCAATAAAAAAATATATCAATTTGATTCCCTAATACTTATTAAAAGTTCAATTGCAACACTCCCAATAAGAATAATCAAACTAAAGTGTATCCATTTCATTAATATTAATTTTAAATTAAATACTAAGTGAAATGAGTTTGGTTTATTTATTACTAACACAGCTGTATGGCCTTAAGCATTGATAAGTAGGCGTAGGTCCAGACATTAAACTTAGACACTATCTGTAATTGCAATGGACCTGTTCAGGGTGAAATTCCTTTTAGTTCAATACTATGACAGTGCAGCACACAAGCCCTAAATAATTTGTACTTTGACTTTAGGTTTTAGAAACTGGAACAACTGTGTTGCGAAATAATAAGCCGCTATTAAAGTCATTGTACACTGGGCGTTAGTTGCCGGCAACTCAGCAGTCAGCGACGTAGATTATATTGTTCAGTTTATTTTATTTATAATATTTTGATGACTATCAGTTTTTAATTGAGCTTAATCATTAACAAGCTATCACAGATATACCTAAATTAAAGTATCAATACAGACAAATAATCAGAGAAAATAAAGATAAGAAGAAAACGTAGAAATATAAACTTAATTTTTTTGTTGTAGTTTCTAACAATCCAATGCAGTTGTCATTTCTATAAAACTGTGCTTATATGTAGCAAATCTAAAGATTTTTATATACGAATAAAGACCTCGATCTTAGAAAATATTACTACGATTATTTTGCTTTAGATAACCCATATCGCTGCAGATTAAAGTCTGCTGCTATGTTTGACGGAAACCGGCCAGATATGTAGAAAATAAAGTCCTAGACACGTTACATCCAGTAATCTATATTTGGTAGTTGCGAAAGTCTAGATTTTTTTTATACCAGAAAATTGACATTGTTTACATACATTAAATTCAAAATCTTAACACGTCATATAATATTATTATGAAAACATTGTTTGAGATAATTTCTAGATGCTTTTACAGCGTTTGCGATACTTTAAGTTTCTTGGAATTTGCCTTCTTGAAAGGACGAGTCGTTAGCAACTTGGCTACTAGCAATCGGTTTTCTAGTGCAAAATGGCTCTTAGGGTGTCAACTAAACCCGTACAACCTTGATGAAACGCCTGTTACTTAATTATTATGCCAGCCAAATTTAATGCACCAATATATTTTTGTGATTTTGTGGCCTACATAGTTTCTTTGGTCTGTTGTTACTTAGGTTATTAATGCGCTTGGCTTTAATATCAATAATTATAAGGTTTATTGTCATTAATTATAGTTTCAAACTATACAATAATATAAGATACTGTTTTTAAAGTGTACTAAAATACGTATAACTTTATTTAAGCATTACTGAAATCATTGCTTTTAGCATTTGATTGAAAATAGAATTTTAATTGATGGCAAAGGTATTTTAAATGTATGATGTTTATATGTTATGTTTACAGACTTGACAATGAATCAAATATTTAGATAATTTAGTGTTTTAGTACTTTCGATAATGAGGATAAAATATTTACTAATCTAAAAAACGAGATAGTCCCTATGAGATATGGGGTGAGGTTGTGTACATAAGTAAAGCTACGGAGAAAACTTACAAAAACAATATTAATATAGATATACATACATACATAACTTCACGCCAGTTCCCTTGCGGGGTAGGCACGAACAACAGAGCGCCATTCATCCATTTAATATAGATATAATACATGAAAATACTTTGTTTAGTTGGTTGAATGTTTCTTTATTTCTTCTTCACTGCCTTGACAATGAGACTATTATTATGAAAATATATGCTTATGTATATATAATTTCGCTTAAGTATGTGATATTAGGATTAATTTTATTCCGGGTAATTAGGCAGGTTCCGTAAAATACGGATATAAAGTTAATTGCGAAGCCAAGTAAACAGCTTAAGTACCTAATACTAGGTTCATGAATTACATAGATTCATACCTATTTCAGTTACCATTGTATTGTTTATCATTTTCGAAGATATCTCAAAGCATTCGAGGCTTATACTGAAACTATTAGGGTAAAAGCATCATGAATATTTCGGTAGTCAAATGCAATGCATTGTTCCTGTCAAGTCCCTTTGAGTCTTGTCTTGGGGTCTCAATAGTGCACTGTGAGGCTTGGCTTCAATTGACACACCGTTGATGCCTTAAATGTTCGCTATGAAATACATTATATATAGACCGCCCTTTGTACACAATTAGAATAATACTAGTTCGTAAGTTTTCTGTAATGGTGTACAATAAAGTGTCATCTATCTATCTATCTATTATATGTATCATTTAGAGTATAACAATTACACGAGGTATTTTCTAGACTTTTAGGTATGTTGCCTATTTTCTTTTGATTACAAGGTTTTTAACTAAACCCTTCATATTCTTCATGTGTTGATAGGATGAAAACCGCTTAAAAATCCTTTGCATGGTTTAGGAGGAGTTAGCGAGAAAAGAGTCTTTATTTTATACTATGTAAGGAAGTAGTTTGAAATGACACATTTATGAGTAAACATTAAAGATAGTTTTTTTTTTGCTGTTTTACCCCATTTCTACGCAAATTTAAAGGTAGGGATGAATCGTTTTTTTCGGCTTAATATTAATTACAGCTTTAATAGATAGTATGATGTCAGCGTTTTTACAACATTGTTCTTTACGTCAAATTACTATTCAATAAAATCAGAAGGAAACACACTGAATGATGGTAACAATTCCTTGCCTCTGCTCCTATTTTTATATAACATTAATATTGTGTAAATTCATTTTCAAAATGTATATGATTAACTCAAAACTAGTAAGGAAAGGGTATAAATTGTACCACGAGAGATATTTAATTAATTCATTAAATTTTCATAATTCCATTTATGTAGGAAAATTTTATAAGACTGTCGACAGGACGAATAAGCCTATAAGGTTTCTGTGCGACAGTCGAATATGCTTTTTGTATATGAATTTAAAAAAAAGCATTTGGTTTCGGATTATAATTTTACACAATTACTCAAGTATAGGTCTGACTCGCACATGATTAACTTGTTTATCGTAAACTGACGTTTCAGCCACATACAAACGTTCACACATATATATCTATGTATCATCTATGCATATCCATCTTGTATGTACAAACCTTTTCTAATATTATTTATTGTTATCAGTTTGTCTCCAATGTTTGATCAATGACAGCCGTCATTTCGTAGCGTTCGGGGCATAGGAGTCGAGGCGAAACGCGTGGCTTCTCTCATGAATATTTAAACGCTCATCGGTGTTCCGGCTCAAGATATCGGATTTTCCGCTTGAACTGGTAAATTAAGGGCGATACGAAGTTTGTATGTAGCGTGTATCGTACGATGGGATTGGAGTATCGGTATAAAAGTTATACGTAGCGCAGCGCTCTCATATTCATCGGGTACAATGAATACGCGTCTTGTTTTATAGGGCTCTAGGTTGAAGTGCTTTTCTGAGTGTTATTTCTCATATTGGGTAAGGATCGCGATGAAATTTGATTAGAAATTGAAGTTACGCTAGATGTGCGCAGCTCGTCGGACATATAATATTTATTTTACGCAGATAGTGTGCGCGATACTTTGGTCGTTGTATGTATAAAATTTAAACACCGTAAGTGGTGGAACCTTATAATAAGTCACTTTAAAATGCAAATACGTGAGCGCTCGGCTACAACCAAAACGGAAAAAAAAAAGCAACGACAATGTTGCAAGTTTAAAAATAATTAAAATACGCTATGTCGGTGTTGCCAACACTAGAAAGACATCTGTAAAATATCTATATCTATAATATTATAAAATTCTAAACATACCGGCTCTGTACATTGGTGCTATTTAAAAAAAAACAACTTAAAAAAAATCGAATTCCCATGTGATCTTTTTACTGATCGATAATGTTATAAAATGTGTGTTATTTTTTATCCCGGGAATCACATTGGAATTTTTCCGGGAGTGGTTTCAAGTTGTTCGGGTGCGTAAAAGTTAGCTTATTCCTACACAGTTTCCACTATAACGATAGCTTACATTCTTTTTTTAGGTGCTGCGGTACTTTGTGTCCCAGGAATCTTATGGAAATTTTAAGTCAAGCGTGGACAAAGTCGCGGGCATATCCTATTATACCATAAAGATCTATAACAATGTAATAAATCTGTTTGGGGTAGGTGTCGAATTTGTACAAAGAATTTAAAAATAAGAAAGAAGGGGCCAATTCGGACCAGCAGCTTCCGAAAATAAAACTTTTAGATTTTTTTCTGTCTGCTAGAGCATCACGTGTAAACTATACAAATTTGAATGATACTCGACACGGAGCTAGCTTATATCTGGAGTCAATACTGAGTATACTTTTTTCCCGATAAATGAAGTCGTTTCCGTGGATGTGGCGTAAAGGTGACGCTACGGTCGTGTTTTTAGGTCCCAACGTTGCAGTTCAACAAATACGTCATCATTATGGCAACGCTAACGAAGTTTCGGCGACACATGATAGTCTTCATGAAAACTAATAATAAAAATACTATCTAAACTGATTTGGGTTACGGTACCAGCTGTGTATTGTGAACATTAAAGTTCTGATTTTGGAACTAGTCGTGTGCTGACATATGCCTCTAACCTATTTTAGTTTATTTTGTATCAACTCCTTTACTTGCTCCTTTTCTAAGCTCTAGACATTTAGTCTTATTAAGCATCTCTATCCCAACCTGATTGAAATTAAGGCGCCTATAAAGAGCTGGAGCCTTTCTTGCTGCTTTAACCGTGTTAATACCACATTCATACTCCACGGGATCTATCCATTTTTTTGGGATAAGAAGTATCCTACAGTCATCCCCTTTTATCGCAAGTATTTACATATATAGTGAATAAAGCATGCAAGGTAAATTCGTCTTAGAAGCTGCCAACTGCTACATACAGACATATTCAAAGAGCTTTTGAAATTCTACCCAGTAAACCTTACCACGTTGGAAATTTGAAAATGACAGCTAGCGATAGTCTACAAATTCAAAGTGAAATACTGAGCAAAATTATTTGTAAGCGAACCAAAGTATTTTGCACACTAATATAAATTGTACAGAAATGAATTCTCTACACAATGATGGTATCTTAAAAAACAAAAATGAAGACTATTTTAAAAGCAATCTTTTCCAAACGACCTTATTCAAAGCCGAGATTTAAAATAAGATATACGCATTTAAAAACATTTTGATGAATTTCGATTTGGGTATTATTATTGTATGACGATATTGAGCGTGCAGTAGTCAGGGCGGAAGCTTGAATGAAATAGTGCGATCGTGACATGATCCATTTTATTTAACACCCTTCTTCCTTATTTGTATGCCACATTCACTTTACATAAAATGTATTGTGTTGTTTCACGTTCAAAATGATAAATATTATAATTTATGACCGCATTCAGTATAAGTGAGTAAGCCGTCAGTTCCATGACATGCAGATTTTTTTGCCTGGTTATATAGCTCAAAATTATAACAATATACAAGTTACAGTACCTATTTGTATGTTTTTAGACAACTCTCATCACGGTGGGTATACTAATACATATGTAGTCGATGGGCTAATGGAAAAAGTACATACTAACGGAAAGGAAATCACTTGTAAGTAAATATCTGATGAAGATAAATGGTTAAAATAAAAAATGTTTATTAATAAGAGTTAAATTTACAGATAGATATAAAGCAACTGCGGCAATCGTTGAGCTGGTGATGCCGTCTGTTACGTAGGGGGATATACTTGTTCTAATTTAGCTAAATCTCTGGAGTGAAATTGAACAAGAAATAAGACTTACTTTTAATACAAAAACAACTGGAGTTGGTCACAGTAACAACAAGAAAACATTGAATACAGAAGAAATCGTTCTTAAAAGTCAAGTTTACTGTCAGTCAATTACAAATGTCTTATCTTGGATGTCGAAAGTCTACCTTTTTGGCCGTTATCTCCCAGAAAGGTCCAATCCTACAAATTTGTATTAATAAATAATAAGCGTTTTTTCGTCAACCTCAATTAAAATGGGAAAAGAAATCGATTACTGTACCCGGGTCGAAAATTAAACCACACAGAGGACCGCTGTCTACATGTTTAATTAAATCCTTTCGAGTTTTTGAACGAATCCATAATATAAAAGTTGTCCCACATGAGACTCATTCCTGAATGCCGAAATTCGACATTATTCGGGTCCGCTGATTGCCCGTCGTTAATCACAGTCGGCGCAGTCGGTGTTGCATTCAATATTAATCATACACTCGTTATCTGCTGTAAATCTGCTCCGGCGTTGAACACTAGTTAAATCGAAAATTATTTCGGCTTAAAAGCGAAGCGACAGCACAGTTCGGACGCTCCCGATTTAAATACTCGTTCGTTACTTAAAATCCATCGACGTTTATTAACTTGAATATAGCGTAAAAATAAATTATTTCATTGAATGTTTTTTTTATAACTTTTATGTAGAATTTTCCATGCAGCTTCGTTTACCTTCGTTCAATATCTCACGACAGTGCTTGGATATTCAGGTTTGTATGTGGGCTATGTAGGATTGAATGAAAAGCTCTACTATAAGGAAAATCTAGATATATTCTACACCTATTGAAAATCTTATTCAGTCAGTTAAAAATATTTTTTTTGTAATAAAATCGAAGTTACAAATATTACAAATCAGCTTATTCTCGCTGTAAGGCCGTTCTCAGCGATCAACCACTTCATCTAAGCACTTGTATTGATATTTTCTGAATCGAAATTCTATTATTATTATTATACTAGCAAAAAGCGGTGCTTTAGAAGGGCTCACGAAGATTTCTACTTAGTTATAGTTAATTAGTGATTATTTATTTATGTTTAACCAAAAAAGTCCGCGGCGTGTTTTTAAATAAACAATATTCTGTTTACATGCTTACATCGATATTAGTTCTTTATTTTTCGAACAGGTGGCATTAGTACTAACAGTCCAGTTGATATTAGATACACATGTCTTATTGATTTTATGGTTTGTATAAAATAATAATATTATGAAATTGAAATTATTATGTCAAAGCCCATATCTGAAAGTGTGAAAGTTTCTCAGTAAAGTGTACCACAAAAATGCATATATTGTGGGATAGTATTAGGGCTCACTTTGCTCGCCCTGATAATTCAGGATTACTTCAAAACTTGACAACTATGTACAAATATGAATACTATCCCAGAGATAAGGACAAAAAACAAAAACAATCAAGACGGATATCGAAGACAGATAATAAGGGTTCTTTTGTATATTAAGATACAAAAAAACCCTAAGGTACAGATTCACCAAACAAGTACGTACAGATGCTCATTTGAACGAATGAATAGAACATTGATGTCACAATGCCGTTCATGAATGAGACGGTAGAGGAGTGGTTTCATTCACCACTAATTGCATCCGAGGATAGAATCCATCCATTGTTGATGCTTCATGCAGTTTTAATGAAGTGCAGTATGAATCATTTCAACGTTCGCCGACAGTTAAGGTAAAGTAAAAACTTTGTAAAGAAAAGTTAGTAAGAAGTTTCACTGCCTCTTCTTCATTGTCAATTGATTATAAAGGCTATTCAGTTAGTTGAGCTAAAAAGTTCATTATATTGTATTGCAAAAGTTTTGCTATTTGAACAATGAGCTCAATTTTTTTTACTTGCTGTTATTTTTTTAAACTTGTGATTATGAATATTATAGTTATACTTATTTACTATACTTGTTATTCTCACCCATTGGTCGTGGTAACTAAAAGATTGCCGTATCTTCTTCTAATGACGTGGGTTGAATTCTGGCTCTGGAGCGTTGTTCGTCAGCCTATGTAATTCAAACTTTGGTAAGATGGAATAATTATGCGCCGTCAATGTATAGGGATCATGGTCGATGGTGGTGATGGTTCATGTCTTATGTACATAACTGGCAGATAAACAAAATTACATGAAAGTGTAGGTATTTACATTTTTCTTAGCGATTGTTTTAAATCAATCGATGTTACATCATTATTCAATCCGAAAATTGAAAAATATTTGTCTCTATACTAACTTTTTAATTATAAGGTAGATAGTAAGGGGGTGGGAGGGGGTTGGTAGGTTATTATTAAAAACGTATGTTCAGATACTAAAAATGATGACACGTTTGCTAAAGCTGCTAATAAGACTGAATGCTTCAATAAAGCAGTTGTATCAAAATAGATTTCTCAAAAAGATTGTTTATAAATGGTGTCAATTTGGTATCGATGGTTGCTTAATTATGCCCAGCTCTTGTATAATCCGATCTATTAAAAACGTCTCGTACAATTATACATCATGCATGACGGAGGCATGCTCGTGTAATTTCGACATAATACCCATTATTAGTGAAGCACCCGCCGAATCCGTCGCGGGATCGATAGTCGTTTTAAATTATGCATGAGGCCGAGGGGAGTCGTGAGATCCTTTTAAACTGTTACAAAAACGGCTTACTCGAGGTCTGAAAGTTACTTTGCATTTTTTTTATTAATTTTCGGGAAATATTTTGATTCTTTGTCCAATATTAAATCCTTTTTAGGGGTTTTTAGAAGGAAGAAAGTGATTTCAACAATTTGACTCTCTAATTTTTTTTTGTGAACATCGACTTCCGGCAGTTTACAAATGTTCTTATTTTTATCGTATTTTTAAGGTTTTTTCGTTGATAGGTTGCTTAATAAGCGTTGTGCAATTCCAATTTTTTTTTATAATTCTAATGTTATGGGTAACGAAAATAACTAAACTACTGGCTATACTGATATAGTCATTTCGAAGATTTACTCCTTTGGGAATCAAACCTATAAGTTCCACAGAAGCGGGCTAACGCCCTGATTATTAGGCTACTGGGACTGTTGTGATGTCTGAGAAAGTTCGCTCGCTCTTTGTATCGGCGGATTCTATTTGCCCGTGCATAAAGTTTATTTATTTAGTATATTTCTTTTATTTTTAAAGTATCAATTTCTAGCCTCTGTGGCTGAATGGGCTAAGCCTTTGTCAGCTGAGCTCACTAGAATATAAGGTTCCATTCCTGACATGTAAACTTCACAAAAGAACTTTCCGTTATTTACTAGGGTCTAAGTGTCTGTATCTCAAATATAACACAAGCGTAATTTGATTATCTTGGGTATATACAATGTTTGTACCGATATTTTATTTATTTATTAATGTTAAAAATCCCCAAAGATACCACAGAAAACGTATTAATTCTGGATTTAAGTTAAAGACATTTAGTTTGGAAATGGACTGTATTGTTAAATCACATAAGTTATTTAAATCATTATAAACCTGTAAGTTCTTTATATCTAATATAAAGTTATCGGCAGGTTTCTTCTCTCTGCAACTAACTTCTACACTATAAGCGAATTCATTTTATTACGTGGATAAATAGGCAATAGAAAAAACTTTTGACATAAAACTTTTAGTTATACAAGTAACTGAAGTAGAAAAACAAAGTTGGCTCCTATTCATAAATGTTATATACGATCACTTATATGATGAAAGTGATTAGTTTTTCTTTCCCTTCAGTCATATGAACGACGACGCAAGAATGAGGGGCATTGAATGGAATGATTTGTGATATTATAACATTTTATGTGACTTCCCTTATGTAAACTTTGAACCTGCGTGTAGTTCACGGAAACTACCTTATTTTCTGGGATAAATAGTGTCCATTATTTATTAGGACATCGTTTATATTTTATTTTATGTGCATAAATTATAAACTAATACATTGCAGAAAACTTAAACTTGACTTAACATAAACCTATGAATATTGTATAAAACCCTTTATCTTCACATCGGCTATTGAGTACTGCTTACATCTTTGAATTAATATACCCTATTACTAGCTGCTACTTTACAGTTCTGAGTAGTCCCAATTGTTAGCGATTCCGAACTTACAGACTTAGGCTTAGAATTTTTTAAACTTAGTCATGATGGTTCTCTTTGTATGTTATTTTGTTTATATGGCGACGAGTTCCGATTTGGTGCCTACATTGTCATTTTACTATCGTGTCACGCGCCATCAATAGGGATTCATCCACATTTCCTCTACCGTATTTATTGTATTCGATGTTATTTGTAGAAAGATGGTTATTTAGTTTAAAATCATATCAAAATATCTCACGTAACCAAAAGACTGGTTTATACCTCGGGTAACGCATTAGCGTTGCCATTCACCGAGGCAATGTGGCCAGTCTTTTGAGCACGTTTCCGACTGACAGCGATCTGGTACTAGATTTTATAGTTTAACTTTAGTTTGTATATATAGTTCATTTTTAGTTTAATTTATTTATAATTTAGTTTCTTTTTAATCAGGTGTTTGTAAATAATATTAAATAAACAGCAAGCATTAAATTTAAATAAAAGCTCAAAATCAACAATATTTACAATATTTTAGCCTTCTGTTTTACTAAAATCGATTTTAGTCTTATTCAGTATATGTTAACCGTTTATTGTTTCTGTTTTCTACGTTAAATTGACTGCAGATGAAAAAAATACTAACGCAATTATGTAATATTACAGAAATTGGAAATCCTCAAACCATAAAGACGCCTACAAAATTTATTGTAGATTCAGTTGCGCCCAAAAATTGAATGGTAATGATTACGATTGTGTTCAGAGGCGGCAGATGATCGCCTCAAAGGGCCCGCCGATTCAAATATTCCATTTGGGCATAGCGAAAACAACGAAGCCCCGAAACGCGTCCGGTTTCAACTGAGTAAATCCAATTTTATTACGCTAATAAAAGGCAATCCAATTAAAGCGGTAGATTTTTTACGTTCGCTCGGCGCTGGCCGGGAAGGGCTCTCCACTCGAGAGCCAAGTCTACGGCGTGCTACAGGTTTCGAATGTACGAGTAACTGTTGCTGTAATGAGCATGCGGCCCCTTTCGAGGGATTGCGGTTTGGCGGAAAACTCTGGAGTGTGTTTAGATTTCTGTTTGCTTGGAGTTCTTTAGAGTATGTAGCTTGCATTAAATGTGGAAACTTTAAAGAAATCTATTTTAAATTAGGAAAGTCCCTACTAGTTTCATATTTTAGACTGGGAAAAAAAAACTTGTCTTTGTGCAACATGATATATTATATGTTACTGTTTTCCGCTTTTTTTCTATTGTCTGAGCAGACAGTAAACGCGTTGCTGACCTCTAAGAAATTTTATAACGCCCTTATTAAATACCTCATTGCGGCGAGAAGTTCTCTCCAGGTCATTGTTTCGTGCAATAAAGATATAATAATTATCATAGTCATTCATAATAATAATAATACGAAGTTTATCAGCTCCTTGAAAAGTAGTTCTTCGTATTCGCATTGACTCTGACATTTGCAATACAACATACGGAGATAATGGTAATTCAAAACGAATATATCGACTGCAGTGTTAAGTGTCTATTTAGCGAAAAAACGTAATTGGATTGTTCCGACGAAATAAATTGGAGAACTGAAACGACATGCATGGATCAGCCATTTATTCCTGCTGTTAAATGTATGTATTTTAAATCCGAAAACAATACAGTACCGAAAAGCTTGTTTTTGTTGAAAAGTATAATTAATTGAAATTGTCTCAGTCTCTGTGAAACATGGCTATAAAAGAGTATAGACCATTTTTATTCACTCAATATTTATGTGATTATCTACGAATAATACGGATATTAGACGGACGAAAGAAATTGAATCAATTTGGTTGAAAGGCACGTAATTGAAAGGACATGACGCTATTCAATGACATTTCATTCAATTGACTTATGGAAAACTTTACGTCTCTGCGTATTCTACCGATTATTTAATTGTGAGTGTTCTGAGAAACTATTCAGGATGACGTTTTCGTGTTATTTTTACCATTGCTCGCCATCAGCTGAGTTCATCCTCACTTCCTTGAACCGTTTTGGTCACGTACTGCGGATTCCGAATGAGCTTCCAGCTAAAGTGTTGCCGCAGCGCTTAAATATGGGTTTTTAAAAACGGGTGTTATACAATTTCTTCGAGGCCAGCAGCGCGTTGGTGCCATCTCTGGTGTTGCAAAGGTCAATAGGCGACGATAACCGCTTTCCATCAGTTGGGCCGTTTGCCTGCTCTACTCCAACTATAATATATATATATATATATATATATATATATATATATATATATATATATGTATATTGTATATATGTATATGGTGATGTCAGAAGCCTTAAGAACAGACGAGCTTGCATGACAAGAGTTATGAATGTCAAAGAGGCAAGTGAGGTGTGTAAGAATAAGCCTAAATGGCACTCCGTTGTTCGTGCCTACCACGCAAGGGAACTGGCGTGAAGTTATGTATGTATGTATGTATGTATATGTATATGTATATATATATATATATATATATATATATATATATATATATATATATATATATATATATATATATATATATATATATATATATATATATATATATATATATATATATATATATATGGGTAACTGGTTGATTCGTTTGATTTGAAAGACAGAAATGAACCGTCTAACATCTGCTTAAGATAATTTCTTGATGATAAAAACTTAGAAAAAAATGACGATACTATAAAGGCCACGTAGAACCAGCCATTTTTAGTCGCTTCAATTTTCTTCAACTATTTATTGGAAAACGATGCCACACGTAACTGCTATATATTTAAAGATAAACTAGTTTCTAATAAGCTTTTATCAAAAGCTTCTAAGCGTTGCTGAGGTAAGAGCACTTATCTGCGACTACGCTCAGCAGATTTTTGTAGAGTATAGGTCTTAATAATTAATATAGGTAACAAAATAGAGAAAAACATAAAACTTAATACAATGTACTTCGATAACGCCGTTCCGTCCGCCATCTGCTTTAGAAGGTTGGCAACGCTTTAGGCGAATTGTGCAGATAAAATACATTATTATGATCGACATATCAAATACAAAGTTGCACAACTCAAAAAGCTATATGCTAATCTCAGACAAAATAAAAGTATAGTCAGAGCTTACGTGAAAAAAAACTTGTGTGCGTAAACTTATGTATAGATGTGGTTTGCGTCTGAATGTATTCACATGTCATTTTTATTCGTATTAATTTGTTTAATTAATAAAATAAAATAAAAATACAGAAAACCTTCAGAGATGCATCTATGAACATATTAGACTTTATATATTTTATATGTTATGTATATTAAGTATATATCAATTTGATATATAAAACATCTGTATATACTGCATTTATATATTGGTTACTAGAATGTAAGAAATGGTAAGTACTATGTATTATGTATACCACCATCATCATTATAATCTCAATTCATTGCTGGGGTTGTCTGGAAGATATAGCTTTTTAGCGATAAAACCGCCCTTTCTATATAATGAGACATAGTCTTAAGTTCTTTTTGTGTTGGTGTACAACAAAGATTTATTGATACATTGATTGATTATTTTCACATAGCACATAAGATTTCTCTATATTAGTCTTAATTTTCATGTTAAATTAATTAAGCAAGTAAATATACTTAAAAAACTCGTCGTCTTATTTTGTACTCCCCTCTCCAACGAAAGAGCTTAGCTCCCGCGGCAATTGAGCTATGAACTCTCGCCCAGTGGTGCATCACCCTGTCAAATGAAATCATAGATGCACCAAAAAAACTTATTTCTACCTCCACACCAAAGTCCTACAACAATAATTTTTTTTCAATAATCACACATCTGGGAAACTGCACAGCAAAGAATCACACTTCAAATATCGTCAAGAATAATAACGACCACCTTTGAAAATAAAGGAATAACGTCAATTAAAACATTCGTAGAAATAACATTCTAACAAGCACTACTATCTACACATAACTTGTTTGGCTTCCGTAGAAAAATATTATTTCAGCAAAGAAAAGCTCGAACGTTTGACCATAAATAACATCCACCTACACGTCTTATGATTTCTCAGTACTGGAGGTAACAATTCATATTTGTTCGCAAACAGAATGATAAACGCCGATTTGTATTAGGATTTTTCTAGGGAACCTTTCTTCATTTTATTAGAGGAAATTCAATATTATACATAAGTAGATAAGTTCCACTCGTACATTACAGAGATATAAATTAACTATTTACCATCATAATTATAATTACGTTTTAGTAATTTTAGGATCGTTTAATTTAACTGTTTTAATTACTAAATAGCTACCATTGTAAGGCTCTGCAATTCATTGTCTTTTACACTAATTTGCTATGTGTATCAGTGTTTTCTCTGTGGGGGGAATGAAGCCTGATTTCACACAATGGCCGGTTGATCAAAGATTAAGTACTAGTATATTGTGATAAGATTTTTACATATATAAGTGTTATCTATGGATATCACTTCCAGAGAGAGAGAGAGAAATTGACATGTGAAATGTCTCACAGATTTTTTTTCACGATGTAAATATGAAGGAGAAAATTATAGAAAAGAATTTATGAATGAATGAATGGTTGTCCATATCTCACAATTACCAGTAATTAATGTTTATTCCGCTGGAGCATACTTCTAAATTTTCTAGAATTTTAAGATTTGAACTTATATCATTGGAATGAATGTCGATCAACTTAGCACTTTGTGCAAAGATTACCAAGTTAGTATTCTATTCCAAGCTGGAATTGAATGTAAAGAATACTAATTCGCCAGATACAAGCATTAAACATACTGGCATAAAAGTTTTTATTTTCTCAGCTTATGTAACACGTATTTATGCACACTGCTGTACATTAAGAAATAGTTGGTTTAGGTATAAAAAATATTTAGAAAATTATACGTTAGTGTATTCACATCGCGTTTCCTATAGAACCCTGCTTTACAAAGGATAGTGTTTTTGTGTAGAAAGTCTTGAGTACATTATCTTTAGCGTTGCTTCTACAAGATTAATGGAAATGGGTTCCAGAGGCGTGAGGTGACGTTTGCCCGACCTCCTTCGGCTAATGGTTGGCGTCCACTAAGAGCGCCTCGCTAGGCGGTATGCATACTTCTTTCAGATACTCATGTTGTATAAATTGTATATTTAGTCCATTAAAGTGAGTGCTAAAGTACAAATAAAAATAACAGTAATAAAAAAAAATGTTTCTACAGTAGAATTATTTTTACTAGCTTTTTCTTGCGGCTTCACTCGCGTTAATGTTATTCCACGGGAAATATACATTTTTACGGGATATATAATAGTCTATATACTATTCCACACTATAACCAATCTATGTGTCAACTTTCATCTAAAGTTTCGCATTTATAATATTATTTTTATAAATTAGTGTATATACATTGATAGATACCACTATTAAAGACCCGAACCAACAAACTATATAAATATAAGTATAATAACATTTAATTTTTTTATAAAACTACATAACTATTAGAAGACAGCCAGTCTACGCATAATTATGGCTTTTGTAAAGATTTTAAACGCCTAATATTTATGTCACTTGTCTACAGAATCCTTTAATAGCATAATATTATGTAGTGTTTGTCCATATTAAAAAAAATATTTAATGAGATTTGTTAAAATAATATTATTTTTTTAAGCCTACGTGAGTATGAACGACATTCATGTAGGCTTAAAAATTATATATATGTATATATATATATATATATATATATATATATATATATATATATATATAACCTAGTCTTGCCATAAATATTTATTGCAACAATTTTTTTTTCTATTGCAAATAACATTTAAAAGTTTTACAGTGTGTTAGTTTAATACATAAATATAAAACAATTTAAAATATAAAAAGCTTATTCGAAGTGGTCTCCATTGGCTGCAATACAGTCCTTTAAACGTTGAGGCTAGTTATCAATAGAAGCACGCACTCTTTCCATGAGAAAATTCTTCACTGTCAATCGTATGGATTGTTTTAGGGACCCCAAATTATCATGGCGTTTAGAGCAAGCCGTACTCTCTAAAACTGACCATAAATCATAATCCAGCGAATTAAGATCGGGACTAGACGACGGCCAGTCTCCAGCTCTGATGAAGTCCGAAACGTTCGTTTCCAACCAAGACTGCGTGGACCGAGCTTTATGACCCGGCGCCAAATCTTGCTGGAAGGACCATTCTTGGTTATTGAACATGGTGTTGTTAAGGGGCTTAACTACCTTCTCAAGAATGGTTGATCTTGATACACTTGTGCCGATGTTTTGATACCTTTTTCACAAAAATATGGCTCAGTCACTCTTTCATAGCTAACACCCCACCAAACCATCACTGAAGGCGGATAATGCCCACGTTGCACTCTGTAGACTGATTGAGAAGCTTACTTAGAGCTTTGAGCATAAATACAATAATTTTGTTTGTTAAAATGTTGCTCAATTGTAAAAAAAAATCTCATCCGTAAACAATTTTTTTCTGTGACCTCCCTTTGCGTACCGCTTCAGTAGTTGTTTTGATTTTACCACCCTATTCTTTTTTAAATTATGAGTTAAGAAATGACCAGTGCGTCTCTTATAGGCTGCAAGTCCTAAGACATCTTTTAAAATACGCGACATGGTTCTAGGTGATATCTTTATCTCCCGAGATAAAATCTTTTGCTTTCAGACAGGATTTCTTCGAATTCTTGACCACCTTTTTCGTACGAACACTACGTGAACGGCCAGATCTTTTTCTGTCACAAATAGAGGAGGTCTCATTGTACGTATTAATAGCCCGGTACACAAACATTTGACTAATACCAAGCGTATGGAGAGTTTTAAAAATTGCGTTTGGTTCCATACCTACTTTGTGTAATGCAATCACAGCGATTCGATTCTCTTATCGCCTCACTCCATTTTAATATCGCAAGATGTTGTACAATGTATTGGCGCCAAAATGAGAAAGCACAATGGACAATCATATAAAAATGACAGATTCCAAATTCAAATGTAATATTTTGTTTCTTTTTAATTGTAACAGTATTTATGGCCAGACTAAGTATATATTAAGATATATATATTATGAAAAAAACGATATCAAATTTTAGATTTTAAATAAAAAAGAAAAATGTTTCATATAATACGCGTGATGAATGTGCTTACTACGTTTACATCCAATATTGTTATGGTTGTAACAATATTTATCAAGTGTTTGTTACATTATACGGTAGAATATAGTTTTGGTGGATTTCAACCTCAACACAAATAAACAACGGAAAGGAATACGTATTCTAGTTGTTGATTTAATTTATAAGATGATAAGCTAAATTAAAACTTATTTTGATATAAGAACTGTAAATTTAGATGGATACGTTTATTTTTTTATTTTATTTGGTAAATAGGTGAAACTTAGGTGAAGAAATTCATCATAAATCTCTAGTTCCATAAAAATGTCATAAAAATAATAATTTTATAGTTCTTTCATTTCAGTTCCTTTAGTGAACATTGGCCAACTTAATTCACTAAGACACATCTTTTGAAACAGTTCATATAGAAATATTTACAACTAAAACTCTTGTGTTAGCAACCCTTTATACGACTGTACTCATGATCGTGACACTTGATGCGATTAGCTCCGCAATTAAGGAACCAGTTGCCTTTTACGTAAACTACGAGCATCAATTGTCCTCACAACGCATCCTGTTCACCTCGTCAAACCTCGTCTCGTTTACCATTGTTTTCTTTCACTTTACTCTAGTTTTTCCGCGTTCAAACCAGTTAGAACTGTATGTACACTGTCTCTGTGATGTATTGCATCAGTCTTTATTTTGCAAATTCTACTTAGAACTGCTTTATTTTTATCAGAATACTAGCTGACCCGGCAAACTTCGTACCGCCTCAGAATCAATAAACAAAAAAAGCTGATTATATTTGCAGAATGTTTCAACTTTAGAAAAAATGTGGTCAAAACTTAACCGGAACGAACATCAAACGTTTGACATTCAAAACTAAAAAAATGAAAAATAAAA
This sequence comes from Dendrolimus kikuchii, assembly GCA_019925095.2. Taxonomy (NCBI): domain Eukaryota; kingdom Metazoa; phylum Arthropoda; class Insecta; order Lepidoptera; family Lasiocampidae; genus Dendrolimus; species Dendrolimus kikuchii. Next base: position 18,417,814 of record CM034394.1, read on the forward strand.
AATCACTTTTAAATTTAATTAGATTCTGAACGATTTTAAATTTATTTGATTTCTAAACGACGGGACGAACATCAAATGTTTGACACGTAGGAATAGTTTCTAAGGGAAAGCGAAATTGTTGTTTTTATTACATTCCAAGCATTTTTTTCATATTTACTCGCCTTTTAAACCTTTCCTGGACTTCCACTAATAATTCAGAACCAAAATTAGCCAAATCAGTCCATTCGTTCTCGAGTTTTAGCGAGACTAACGAACAGCAATTGATTTTTATATATATAGATATATAGACTTTACGTTAAAACTGTTATAAAAATGATTTCAACCTATTTTAAATCGGCAGACAAACACGCACACAATGTATTTCACTATAGTTTTCGTTTGTTTTATGGGTAATATATAAACGGACCTTCTGTGGCCGATCCGAGATACCTAGACCAGAGTAAAATTATATTAAAATTAGAAAGGGTCTGTCGAGTTATTGTTGTAACTTAAGTACTAATTCAACTAGTTATACCCGCGACTTCGTACACGTGATTTGGAGTTTATATTCATACAGTTCAGTTTATTAGGATGAAAAATATCCTTTGTCCATTGTTAGTCTAGACACTATATATATCAAATTTCAATAAAAATGGTCCAGTAGTTTTTCTGTGAAAGCGTAACAGACAGAGTTACTTTTGCATTCATAACATCGTGTGGGTCTTCTGAATCCTGCTACATATCAAAATGAAACTTACCTACAAGTTTAAGATAATATTCCTATGTCAATCATAAAAGTTGTCATTAAAATCTGTTTAGCAGTTTCGGAAACTATTTAAGACTAAATTTCAAATAAACAAATTAAATTTCTAAAATCAAACACTACAAATAAAATCACAGACAAACCCACTAGTTTTAATTGATACTTCTTGTTAATATTCTGTAATATAAAATACTGATAAATTAATAATAAAAAAAGAAAACTTTTGTTATTTGACTATGGAACTCTAATAAGAAAATTCTCTTATTAAGAAGTTTCTCGTAAGAGAAATGTTATTTGATACTACTGTTTATTATTCTCGGAGACAAACAAAAATATAAACCATCTTATACATAACAAACGTTATTGGTGTCCTTGGGCCTCCCTAATAATGTATTGAGACAAGTTTTACTGTATTGTTAAGGATATACCCATAATGTATTGTTTTCCGATAACTATAAATCTTCTTACTTTATTATTGGTTACACGGAAGGCAACTTTCCCACATGTTATCTATTAGCATTCAATTTATATAAAACAATAGGGTAATTGATATTCAAATTAATTGGCACGCTTTTTATCTCGTTAGAATACGTTTCGGACATGCAAGAGAGATCTCACTTCATTGATGTCGGTCCAAAATCATGGCCATGGAGCAGACAGATAGGTAGATAGATAGAAAACTCTTTATGATTCACTGAATCACATTAAATAATAAAGGCAGGAACAATGGGCGGCCTTATCGCTTTTCCAGATAACTCGGGCAATGGATTTTATGAACGCCATCGCAAGTATATGGCGGTAGTGTGGAAATTAAATACATATATAAATAGGACAAATAAATATTATACAATGCATTATACATATAGAGTGTGTATTGCTCTATATGTATACCTAATGTATTGACACATGTAGTTATTGCTCTATAGTGGATATTGCTATAATTATGTCTGTACTGTAATATTTATGATTCAATTTCGAGCTTTGCTTTACAATACTACCTCCTTGACTGACGAGCATTCACCTGTAATGAAACATTTATGATTTGATGTTGAGCATTTCTTTGATTCCACAATGTCAGAAGAAGCGGTCGTTATTACAAGTTGTATCAAAATATTGCAGATTGTATTATTACAGATTACGCACTGTAATGCTCGGTTCTCCTCCTCAACTGGTGTAGTGCTCGGTTCTGTGACGTAATATTACAGGCAAATGCTCGCGATGCAGGCACCTTTATAGGAACATTGCAAGGGAACCCTGCTGATTCGATTAGGACAAGCGTGGATGGTATTCTGTCTGTTATTCTAAATTAGGAAGACCCGAGCCCAGTAGTAGGACGTGCTTGAGCAGATATCAATATACATACTACATATATACCTTGGCATATTTAAAAATTCACTCAAGAAACGTTATGTTAAACTTACGAAACAATGTATGTGCTAGTTTACTCCATCTTAAATAGTAATCTGCTGTCCATGTACGTCATTATTTTTTTACTATTTTCTTTTTCTCTTTTCATTAATTTGTAATAATTAGTTAAGTAAGAATTTCCTTTCAGTGCATCAGATTGCCTGGACGAGATCGCTTTTAGCCATAAGGCCGCCTTTTGTATACCTAGTATATAACTAACTGTCTTGTTGTGCATTATTTGTAATTCGTGTTTGGGAATAATAAAGTATTATATCTATCTATATATATATTTCATGTCCAATTTTACGGCCGATCTCAGCAATAGACTGCACACACTTTTCAATTATCAATTTAGATTTCAGCATAATTCTGCAAATTATCAAAAGTTTATTTTCACTGGTCGATGACTCGGATGATATACAGTATGTAAGGATTAGTAACAGGTGAAATAACAACTAAGGATGATATAAGTTGAATGACACCAGCTGGTATTATCCAGGTACAAGCAACTAATGCAATTCGTGGATCAGTGCAGGGAATAACGTCTGACCACTTCGCAAGTTAGCCCCAGCGATTATTAAAAACAGTTGCAATATACGAGCTCTATGGCAGATGTAAACTAAAATATCCCGCGTCTCGCTCGCGGGCTCTATCAAGCAATGAAAATGAACCATTAAAATTATAGTGAGAATTATAACCACTCTTTGCTTATACGTGTTTCTCATGTATGACAGTGCAGAAAAATCACATAACTAAGTATTCAATTACAAATGTGTAGTGATAACTTTCGAAATGTTACCTAATTGAAATAATTATTTAATGTATTCAAAATACAGTGAAACTGTAAATAATAAGGTCGTCTTTTATACTTCACATGTCGTGCGCTCAATTCGTGTACACGAGAAAAAAATTCGTTCCGTTCACATTATAACATATTATGAATTTCACGTATGTTCGTAAAACTTTGAATAAAAGTTTCATAATAATAATTTGCCGATAGTGCAACTATTACAAATCAAATTCTTATTCAAAGTTTTGTTATAATTAAAGTTGCATCAATGAATGATGAAGATTCGCTATTATGTATGGTAAGTAGCTCACTTTGCACAAGTTTGACAAAATACAGAAAAAAACTTAATGATTATAAAACGTACATGCAAGGAAGCTAGTGTAGGTTTATAGATTTGTAAGGTCCAGTCCAACTATTATTGTTTTTAACTACCAATGAGTGTGATTTACATAAGACGCCTTTTTTGTTGATCTATCCGCTGTCAGGTTATAGTTATTTAAAATCAAATACGTGGAAAATAAAGCGTTTGGAACAAAATACTCTCAGTGAACACCGAACTCCAAGTCAATTTTTTTTTATACTATCTTAGTAACTTGTAGTTCTCCGTGCAGGAACGGAAAAAAATACCGATTCCTGCGGCCGGGCGGCCTGTCGTAAGAGGCGATAAAACAACCCACAGTCAGGTAGTAGGGCATTTGCCGATGGCTACCACCCCTGGTCTAGAGTATGCCGCTATAACAACTTGAGTTGTGTTCCAGCATCAAGGGTCAGGTTGCAGTTTCTCCTTCAAGGCCGGCAGAATATTGGCATTACCTCTGGGTAGTTGTGTTGCTAATGTCCATAGACGACGATAACTACTTTCCATCACAGTTGGGTCGTCAGACCGTCAGCTGTGCTTCAGCAATAAAAAAAAGAAACATTTTTGTAATTATTTTTTTGGTGAAGAGTAAAGAATTATCTATTTATATATCTGTAGACATTGTGTTGTAGTGGAACACTTACAAGCCAATAGATGGCGCTATGCAATAATTAATGTCACAAACGTTTCCCGAAACATACAAAGAATATATACAAAATTTCAACTATAAAAGATGGGCCTAGGCCTGCGAGGAACAACATTAGGCTCGCTGGAAGATCTTCCTTTGAGACGGAGGAGCATTCCATCTCGCTCCTCCACCTATACGGGTCACCCCCATCAGTGTTATGTATATGGGCAATATTATTTCGTATCACACGCTACAAAAAGTAAATAATCGATTCCATACTTTTCGTCGAACCCTTAATGTTATCAATAATATTAATATTATTTTTCAAATTGAAAATGTATTAATTGTATTTTTAGTTTAAAGTTATTAATTTTCCTAAGTTCTAATGTAAACAATATTTAATATCAATCAATTGTTTTCCGACAGCGCAGTTATTTAAATGTTATGTCAGACCACTTTTTTAGCGATAGTCCTACAAAAAACTAAACAATAGCAAATATTAACGAGTATGACAAAAGTGACATTTCTATATTAAACGACGCACGAGTACCTAATAGATGTCAAATCGCGTCGTGACAATTTGTCAAACTAAATATCTGTTTTACTGTCCGTAATATTAAAATAACATGACTTTGTAAATTAACAATCGGTTTTATTATAAATATTATGATCGACTTTGACATTAGGTTCAATATTAATTAAATAAAATTACGAAAATGATAAGCAACCTTCATATTAGTGTACTTTACTATACCAATGGCTTTATATCGAATAATGATAATAATAAATATTTTATTGATCTAAAGAAACACATGTTTATATACTGTCAAACAGTTCATTGCACGGAAAAAGTATGAAACTGTGCTGCAGTGACAACTAAATGAATGTATTCTCCATAAAAAGTTCGAAATAATTAGTGAAAGTACACAAAACAACTATAGGTGGCACTATGGCTATATTCCATATGAGGCTCACAACGACCACGCATACGACCGCGATTTACAATCTTAAACTCAAGTGGAACGGGTTATGCAGCGTCGATGTCATTAACGACGAAATACACAAATGTCTTTGTTTGATTTGAAAGTGCAGGTTGCCAATTGATATTCATATTTCATTTTTTTCACGTGACGTGATTAAGTGACGTAAAAGGCTATATACTTATCTTAACAACGTAAGCTGTTGGGATTCGAGCCCACATCATCAGAACAAGACTAGTCACTAAGCCACCAGAAACTAAAAATATCATCAGTAATAAGTTATTTATATTTTTTAAATAAACACTTGTAACGGCATAAAAATATAAATGAATAAAACGTGGTATGACAAGATTACATTTTGTCAACAAACTCACAGACATAGCTACATAACTGAATATAATAAGCAATGAAAGTATTTAGAAATGTAGCTCACGTTTAAAGAGGATAGTTGGAGTGAAATTTTCTTTTGAAGAGGGAAAATTTTCACTCTCGCTCCCTCATTAGGGCGCAAAACCCTTAGTGAGCGCATCCCGCTTTGCGCCCGCAATTCACAGCACTTACACACGTGCCACGTTACGTATTACGTGTTTTAGAATATTTTTGTGAGTTTGAAAAATACATTTGAGGTTTTTCTATTTCCACGCTTTGCTTTCGCAATTATTATTATTTTATTTTATTGCGAAACTATCAAACAGATAGCCCATCTAATGAAAAGTGATTACCGTGGCCTATAGAAGTTTACAACACCAGGAGTGAAGCCAGTGCGCTGGCAGCCTTTAGGATGGAATAGAGGGGATGAGATAGAAGGGGTGGAATCAATGTGGGATAGAGGGAAGGCGAAGTGGGATAGGATCCCTTACTTATCGTATGAAACACAATTAGCTCAAAGGTAACCGTTTCAGCAGATATTATCTAAGAGCGTGGTATCACACCGATCGAGGCGACCTTAATCAAGATAATAATTCTAGCAGGGCTCTACCACGTCTATTTTTCCGTCACACAGGTCACATTTTCCGAGAAAAAAGTACCCGTAAGACTTTTTGATTAAACGATGATTTATTTGAATATAATTATATTGATAAACATATAGACCGTGTTGTTAGCGTATTTGTCAGATTGAGAGTGTCATCGGTACGATAGCTGATTCTATACGTATGTATGGATGTATATAATATATATATATATATATATATTTATATATATTTATATATATATATATATATATATATATATATATATATATATATATATATATATATATATATATGTATATATAAACATTAGAATAGAATAGAATATAAAACACTTTATATTTCACCACATACACATAAAATAAACAATTTACAGTAGTCACATTAAACAGTAAAAGTAGGAACAATATACATACATTCATATGGGTATGTATATAATATATATATACATTGATATGGGTTGTCCATAACACGTGTAAACTTTACATTAGTCTTTTTATCATGTTCACCCTGATTTCAAAAGTGTTAATAAAATAAATTACACGATGAAATCAACACAACTGACTTAACCCGTGTAAATCTCAAGTTCCTGTCACACGGAAATTATTCAAGTTTTCGGAATGAAACGGTACCTGAAATTCATGTTCGTTATCAAAAATAAATATAGGTGTACCAAATTTCATGCCAATGTGTTTATTTCCAAGGTCGTGAAGAAGAATCAAATAAACATACAAACACAATTAGTGTAAACACTATTGAGTTCACGAATTTAATCGTGGAGAAATGAATATGAAAATATGTGTGTGCAGTTCACACGCAGTAGAAGTAAAACTTCAAAGAATGTAGGTACTCACAGATAATTCTTATCTAACTTTTATTAATATAAATATAATTCCTTTAGCCTTCATCCATCAACATATTATAATTCAAAATAAACTTCTTAAGTATCACTTTCAATTTTTCACTGTTTTAGTCTAAAAATATTATCATCAGTTTTATTTCGGTCCAAATTGGACTTATATCTAATTATCGGTCTTATTGACTCTTTAATCTGTGCGGCACAATGTAAAACTCGTATTTCATTTTCTCGTAGACTTAGTCATCTAGATTTATGTGCTTATCTCTTTTCAGTGTCGATTTTTCGTTTCATCGAGTTTCAAATCACAACGGTTCTTAAGAAGTTTCACTTCAATATTTAATTTACTTGTGATTTCAAATACAATAAAAGGTTTCATAGATGTGAGGAAATATGGAGGAAAGCGATTCCTGAACACTATACGACTTTGGAACCGCCCTTGATGTCTAATAACAAAAGCAAAAATGTTTAGAAACCGTTAAAATTTTTATAAACCAGTTTAAACCCCCACATTGGTTATGTGATGACAGACTGTTTTTTCATTCTACAGTTAAATATATCGTGCCCTCCCCTCATGATTATAAATCTCATTGAATCTATACAGTTAAATAAAATTGAAGTATCTGTTTGTAATGTCAAAATAAAATGGTAAAAAAAGTCAGGCGTGATAGTTCAAACCAGGAGGTTTCTGTCTGGATGTTCCGGCTAATGTCTCAAACGGCTACACCGATTTTTACGGTACTTTCACTGACAGCTAGCTAATGTTATAAAGAGTAAATTAGACTACTTTTTTAGGGTTTTGTGAAAAAAGATTCGACGCGGACGAAGACACGGGCACATATAAAACAAACCGTTGTGTTCAATTTTATCCATATAGACAGTGGTTTTGGAAAAAAATTTGCTAAGATATACATATAAAAAGACTAACAAGTGAATAGACCAAAGTACGAACATAATAATTTTAATAAGGATTGTGTTTTTTTAATGAGTAATACGGAACTCTAAAAAGTCATAGTTCCTGCAGGACAAAACATACCCGGAAACAACAGCACAATAACAAACTACGCCGTCAACCCTTAATATAACATTGTAAATAACACGATATTATTCTTTGCAGTTTTTTTTGCTCACATGTGAGCTGTAATGTCCTTGTACAAAATTCCAGTTTATATCACGTGAGCTGTCAAGCAGGCGACCCAGTTCATTACTCATGAAAAAACAGTCACAAGAACTAGAAAATATGCTGCAAAAAACGTATTCTGACATTTGATTAAGATTAGAAGTTCAACGTATTTAATAACACCGAAGCCACGAAGGTAGCGGATTCCGTTCGTATATCTATAATATTATAAAATTCTAAAAAAATCGTGTCTGTACATTGAAGCTATTTAAAAAAAACAACTGGAATATACTATATAAACGATGTAGAACACGATACAATTTTATTTAGATTTCTTGTCTGTTTGTTCGGTATTCACGTAAAAACTACTAGGCCGATTTCGATGTGGTTCTTGGTGATCGACAGAAAATTATTAGACTTAAAATCTTTTCATACCGAGAGACTCGCTAGAAATTTTCTGGAAATTATTTAAAATGGCTAGATTGAATTTTGTTTTTTGAATTTCAATGCGATTTTTTCATTGATAGATAAGCAAGTTTTATGTAATAAAACGTGTAATACCCTAATTAATAATAAATCATTATTATTGAAACTGCGTGCCGAAAAATCTCGCGATTTCTGGGAAAGAATTATTCATAATTATTCAATGAGACGGTATTCATATTAGACGTTTCGTCTATAGATGTCTTTTAATTTGTATGAATCAACCAAAATTACCCATATAAATATAATCAGTCAATGTCATTGCCTATGGTCGTGTTCTTTCAGTTCTGTACCTTTCAATCGAGTTGATTGATTACTTATATATCATTTAATTTTGCTCGCAGACTTTTTTTAGTTAAACCTTACTTGAAAACGTTTTGTTAATAATAAATTATTCCTTAACTTTAATATTATAAATACGAATGTGAGTTGATTTGACAGATCTTTATGTATTAACTATTCAACCGATCATCACGAATCTTTGCATACAAACTGTCAAGGGCACAGAAAAGTATATTGTCTACTGAAAAAGTACTGTTTCCATGCTGAAAAAGTACTGTTTTTGAGGGATAGAATAGTAGATTGTTACACGATAGGTGAAAGTGACATATTTAGGCATGAAATGGTTTTATTCGAGTGCCTAAATAGGCTAATATGCTTTTCATTTCGAATATGAAGGAAGTAAATAAAAACTGATTAGTCAAATAAACAACTACTTCTCTTACGAAATCAGGCTTTAAATCCATTTCTAAATCAGATGAACTCATTTAATACGTCACATATGAAACGTCAAGTATTTTTTTTTCTCTGTGACTTTTTATCAGCCACAATTTTTTTTGTCACTGATGATAGTAAATTTTGAGCTCAAATCTAAATTAAATAATAATTTAGTGAAAATTAATTTATAAGTATGAAATTATATTTTTCATAACATTTTCTTAAGTTTTCGCGACTTGTATACATAATAAAACTTAACTGTTAAAACGTAGTTTTGTTACGATATATTTTCTAAATTTTTTGACAGCAGCGAGAATCATTTCCCAGGGATGAAAAATGCTGTATTTATCCCTATGATTAGACAATTTGTATTTATATCGAAAACTTTGCAATCATTTTACATCAGTGCATCGATTCTGCTAGCCCATTACTAGTTTATACTGCAAAATATAGTCGAATAGATGGCATCGCAGTCGCGTTTTTAACGCAATATACTAATAATCACGTTGTCGTGGCAAGCTGTCATTGTATTAATTGAAAATTGGAAGTCATGCAATGACAGGTTACCATGACAACGATAAATCTAAAGTCTACCGATATTTTACTTTAAACGCAAAATAAGAATAACTTGTAGGCACCATATATATTTTGAAGGCTTTAGTGGCTTTTTCAGTTATTATATGTTTTATTGGGTTACTAGTTATACCCGCAGGTTCGGCCCAGATGTACATTTTGTCAATTCATTCAGATTTGTTTTTATCTTTCAGGAACACACTTGGTGAATACCCGTAACGCCATATAGTGAAGCTGGAACTAACTAAGGCACAACAGAATAGAATTGAATTATCATTATCATTGCCATGACGATGAATTTGTTATTGAAGCGTGATTGGAGCACTATAGTTTCGGCTGTATTCGGCTAACCTTCGAGAACAGTAGTTACTTTCTAGATTAAAGGCACCCTATATCCATGAGATCATGTATGCAAAATTTCATGACGATCTGTTGATTAGTTAAAGCGTTAATTTTAATTTTCTTTCATAGTTTTGATACCATTCACTATGTTAATCAACGCTCGTTTCGGAGCCTAATCTTCAGTTCTAGTTATTTTGAGATCATTTCGTTAGTATGCGTCTAGTAGGTAGAGGATGCTTAAATTTTGGGTTAAGCACTTAGGACGGTAGTAAACCTTTATCGGCTCCTTAGTTATATAGGGCTTTATGGGGCTTAAACATCAGGGCTGTGGGATGCCTTCAACCCTAAGAAGTGACGTCGTAAAGACGTCATGAGAGCCTTCGAGCTCATAACAGTAGCAAATTGTTGAACATCTAAGAAGGAATGTGAGCAAGCTTAAAGATAGGGTCATGCAAATGTATGTCATTTCATCTTGAAACGGCCAGTCCATTAACATAAAATCCTATCTTCATATTTGCATATTGACTATACTAGAATAATATCAGTATTATACTAAGCAATATATACAACAAGTCATGATAGCTTATACACACCTGAGTCGTATTTCAAAGAACTGGGTTGGAGGCTAAGGTAATTTTGATGATAATTAAAATTATATAGCCTTAAAAAAACACAAAAAATGTCATCAAAATCGGTCCCACCGTTAAAGAGGTGTTCAGCGGCGCCACCTACCGGGCCCAATCGTGAATCTAAATTATCCCGGGATCCACTTGACCACACACAAAAATAATTTTACCTAAATCCTGGAACCCGATTGCAGCGCCATTTACTTGGTTCAAATTTGAATCTAAACCATCCCGGAACCCACTTGACCACACACAAAAATAATTCACCTAAATTAGACAAATGAAAATGAGTTTAAATGCAGTCACCATTGCCGAAATCGGCCGGAAAGATCATAAGAAATGAATGGCTAGACTGATGTTTTTTAATGATAATTTTTTTTATTGGTGAATATCACATTTTAATACATATTATCCTATTCCAGACTAAGACAATTCCAAAAACATAAAAATTGGTCCAGTGGTTTACATGTTATAAATGGTGTAACTAACACGACTTTGTTTCATATATATATATGTGAATATATATATATATATATATAGAACTGTATGTACACTGTCTCTGTGATGTATTGCATCAGTTTTATTTTGCAAATTCTACTTAGAACTGCTTTATTTTTATCAGAATACTAGCTGACCCGGCAAACTTCGTACCGCCTCAAAATCAATAAATAAAAAAGCTGATGATATTTGCAGAATGTTTCAACTTTAGAAAAAATGTGGTCAAAACTTAACCAGAACAAACATCAAACGTTTGACATTCAAAATTAAAAAAAATGAAAAATAAAAATCACTTTTAAATTTAATTTGATCCTGAACGATTTTAAATTTTGATGTTGGGGTGCGGATGAGTGATCTAGTTGTAAGCACCTTGCTTTATGCGGATGATGCCGTGCTTTTAGCCGAATCGCCATCAGAACTGCAAACACTAGTAACAATGATGAAAGATGACTGTCAGGCGAGAGGTTTACATTTGAATGCGAAGAAAACAAAGGTTATGGTGTTTGAAAGAGAAGAAACCAGAACGAATGCAAGGATAATGGTCGATGATGTTATGCTGGAGCAAGTGAATGAGTTTGTATATCTTGGATGTGCTTTTAGCAGGGATGGAAGGTACACCGCTGATATAGAAAGAAGAGTGAATTTAGGGAATAGTTTGAATGGAGCGTTAGGTAAACTTCTAGGCGCTAAGAACCTCAGCCAGAAGGCCCAGCTCGCCGTACACAACGCGGTGCCGTACCTACGCTCACGTATGGAAGCGAGAGTTGGGTATGGAAGAAAGAGCATGAAAGTAGAGTAAACGCGGTCGAGATGCGAGCACTGGGCAAAATCTGCGGAGTGACGCTCGCGGACCGCGTTCGTAATACCGAAGTAAGAAAGAGAGTTAGTCTGAAAGAGAGTGTCGGGGTGAAGGTAAGGAAAGGAATGCTCCGGTGGTTCGGGCATGTGGAAAGAATGCATGATGAAAGAATGAATAAACAGATATACAATGCAAAAGTGGATGGCTGCAGAAGTCGTGGAAGGCCGCGACACACCTTCCATGATCAAATTGATCGTGTACTAGCAGAAGGTGATGTCAGGAGCCTTAAGAACAGACGAGCGTGCATGACAAGAGTTACGAATGTCAAAGAAGCAAGTGAGGTGTGTAAGAATAAGCCTAAATGGCGCTCTGTTGTTCATGCCTACCCCGCAAGGGAACTGGCGTGAAGTTATGTATGTATGTATATATATATATATATATATATATATATATATATATATATATATATATGAAAATATACGTATGGAAGCGAGAGTTGGGTATGGAAGAGAGAGCATGAAAGTAGAGTAAACGCGGTTGAGATGCGAGCACTGCGCAAAATCTGCGGAGTGACGCTCGCGGACCGCGTTCGTAATACCGAAGTAAGAAAGAGAGTGTCGGGGTGAGGGTAAGGAAAGGAATGCTCCGGTGGTTCGGGCATGTGGAAAGAATGCATGATGAAAGAATGACTAAACAGATATACAATGCAAAAGTGGATGGATGCAGAAGTCGTGGAAGGCCACGACACACCTTCCATGATCAAATTGATCGTGTACTAGCGGAGAGTGATGTCAGGAGCCTTAAGAACAGACGAGTGTGCATGACAAGAGTTATGAATGTCAAAGAAGCAAGTGAGGTGTGTAAGAATGGGCCTAAATGGCGCTCTGTTGTTCGTGCCTACCCCGCAAGGGAACTGGCGTGAAGTTATGTATGTATGTATGAAAATATATGTGCGATTACGACTGGAACACAGCCTCTTGTTTTGTTGCTTTGTACATATTGTTTAAATAATATAAATAAAAATAATAAATTAAATAGTTTTTGAAAATACTAGTAGTGCTTTTAAAAGTATCCTCGAAACAAAACTCATAAATATGAACCGTTTTTATTCAGAACAGGTAAAATACTACTCAGTCGGCTACATATTCTAGTACTACGTCCAAGTCGAAATAAATTCATATCTCCCACATCCATAAACATTTCCCATCGATTTGGGAATATTGGATCCCTACCGGCCTCAGGGGAGTAAATAGTGTCGCGAACCCTCCTTATGTCGGACAAACTATTTAAGTGCATTACGGTATAACTCTGATCGCGACTTTCGTGACGCAGGTGAAAACCACTTCGTGATTAACGAACTTGAGTGGTGAGTAATCCTTTGGGATAGGTACAAATGTGGGGCGGAGAAAATTGTGCAATTTAAGAAATAGTTACTATAGTTCTTTTCATTTGCCTTACTAATATAGTGCATTGACCCTAATTTCTCCCAAAAAAAATGAAATAGTTTAAGTTAACAATAATACATTTTGAAAAATCATCTGTGTAAATTACGAATCTAGACACACGTGATTTGTTTACTTATTTTATTTTGTGGTTGTTCATAATATATTATTGACTGTGATATTTATAAAACTAATTTTCATCATTTTAAGAGTGTGTAATTTTATACTTTATTCATAACAAGGGACGAACTATTTCTTTTTATAAACGTTATAATACTAAATATACTAGTAATACAAGACTTATAAGAAACTAATACATTTAAAACTACTTTTTCCTAAAAATAAACAAAAACGCGAGTTTTGTACTTATACTGCTTTTTATTAAATATAAATGTAAATAATCTTAATAATTATACTAACCGTTCATGTTTTTGTACAGAATTAAATAAAAACCTAGTAGAAAAGGTTTATCACCCTTGATCGATCGACATAAAGGTCAATGTACTGTATTGCCAAGGTACCAGAAATAAAGTATACTCTATAGATTTTTATCGAATACACTCGGAATAAGTGCTTTTGAACTGCTCGGCTTGATTCTTCCCATTCCATTCTATCTTCGGATGACTGATAGAGCGATAATACAGAGGAGTCTATAGAACCCCTCTTCTGTAACAAATCAAATTGGCAATCGAATCGCGTAATTGGAATCATAACTTTTGACGGATTGGCAGTTTAAGGTCCACCATTAACCATTTAAGGTCAATATTTGATCAGTCTTGATTTGACCGAGACTAATTTAATACGAATTTTAGAGATTACAGATTGCACACTTGCATGATTTTCTTGTAAAAGTTACAGACTTATTACTACATATTGGACATTTGTAGGTACCTCTAGTACTGAGGAAACACTGATCCTCCACGTTGCTTACATGAATGGTAAACCCTATCAGACTCAATCCGTGTTTTATTTCTAAAATGTATTACATCCTTTACCATTTTTTTATAATATCAAGAATGCGTTCCGGTATTAGCTCACAACGCCCAAAATGCCGCGTCAGCCGTTGCACATAGCGACCACGGTCATTATGGTCGTGGCGAAAACGTTACCTACTAATGACGTCATAATTATCAATCACACAGCACTCACAAAGACCCACGTCAAGAGGTGGGTCGAAGTGGGCGTTGACCACAAAGCATTAATTCTCTCTATCTTTTGACATTGAAAAAGGCGCGATTTTCAAAGCAACCAATGACATTTGTGTATTTCGTAGTTTATAGCATCAACGCTCCGTAATCCGTTCCACTAAACTTTATGATTGTAACATCCGCAAGCAAGCGGAACGGGAAAAATCACGGTCGTGAACGTGGTCGTTGTGAGCCTCTTGTGAAATGTAGTGCAAGTTCAAATGAAATTTTAATTAGTACACCCCTAATAAAAATCAAAAAAATAAATGGACACTTCTTTAAATATAAGATCTCCATACTAGATAAGTCTCAGTAACATAATTATTCCAAGATTATTATTTATTCAATAGGTATGAAAAAGAAGGTAAACATAAAATAGGTGTAACGACTGGTAAAACTCTCGTTGTAGGTACAACCCGCCTTGTCATATAAATTTTCAGCTATGAGGTACATATAAATCCATTTCTTATTATGAAAAAATAAATTATGCACGTGTAGCTTTCGATACGCTTAATACATGGAAATGGAAAGCGAAATGGATGGAAAGCGGTTATCATCGCATATGGACATTTGTATTACCAAAGGTGCTACCAATGTGCTGCCGCTCTCTAAAGACAGGCAGACACCAATGCCAGAACACAACTCAATGTTGTTATAGTAATTACATATTGTTACGAGTTGCAGGATTCGAATTAAAATGCCGTTGGAACTATTATAGAGTTTATTAGAATTATACAAAGACGTATAACACAGGTACAAATATAACTGAACTCAACAAGTCCAAACGTAATGCACAATTCAATAACACGCGCAAAGTCCGTCCGTAAATAGATTACCGAATGTACACACGTCTTGCTTCGCTTGTGGTTATCGCTTGACTGCCTTATCTCTCAAGTGGGGCATTGCTTTATGCTGTACAAATGCAATATATCTGCTCTGCCGCATGTACTGAATTTCCTAGAATCACACCTGGCTAATGACTACCATAAAAGATTACAATACACAATGGGCTGTTTTTCTAATTACAAATTTTAAACACAAAGTAAACAAAATAAGTCCAAATGCCGAAAAGGTAATAAAATGTGTTTACAGGGCTGCAGGTGTGAATTTCTCTTTGTCGGCACCTAGGTCGTAATAATATAATTACACTCTAGACCAGGGGTGCTACCCAGCCAGATGGGCAAATGTCCTACTACCTGGCGGTGGGTTCTTTTGTCGCCTCTGACTACAGGCTTCCTGGCAGTCGGAATTTGTAATATTTCTCCGGTCCTACACCGATTTGTATAATATATACACAACACGTACGAGTACATACATTTATGGAAGTTTACATTTCCTCTTATTATCTTTTTCCTAACCACATGATAAAAATTCACTTATCCAAATTATTTTCACTCTCAAATTGAAATGTTAGACAGTTAGAAGAACAATTCCATTACCTTCAACCATTACATGTTATTATACCTAATTTCCATGTTTTTTTTATTTTTGCGAACAAAGTATCACAAAGCTAATAAATCCAGGGACTGTTTTAGTAAAAACGCGTTCGCATAGGCATTATGCGAATATAGAACATTACAGAAGGAACAATCTATAACAAGAGACGGAATTTATGCCTACATTTTTCATACACAGATTTTTATTTCTGTTTAACACTATAACAGTTTTGTTATCTATTTCTGTTATTTTACCAAGAGAACAGTTGTCAACATTTTATGTGTTTCTTGAGTTTAAGTAAGACAACTTTATCTTATGATTTATTTTTGTACATAACGTTTAACAATCCAATATACAATAACAACCTATAAATAGTTCCAATGTATTCAGCTCTCCGATGTAAAATCCAACCCCAATAGATTCGGTTAATCCTTATGAAGGTTTAAAAGCGTTAGATTATTTATAGTTGATACTAAAATTAAGACAGCAGTATTTAATTGAGTGTTTATTAGCCAATTTAGTTTTGGTTACTGTTTATTTAAAGCTCTTCATGGTGTTGTTGTTTGAGTGTTGACTGCTTGGATCATTGAAATGAACATGGAATCTTAGTGTTCAAAAATTTAATTATTTTTGTTGGAGTAAACTTCGCAATCGAAATTCTTGTTTATTGTTGTACATACATACATACATAACTTCACGCCAGTTCCCTTGCGGGGTAGGCACGAACAACAGAGCGCCATTTAGGCCCATTCTTACACACCTCACTTGCTTCTTTGACATTCATAACTCTTGTTTGACATTCATAACGTTTATTGTTGTGTTGTGTAATAAAGATTATACAACCCAACAATATATATAATTCTTCTGTTCGTGTATACGTCACCGAACTTCTAAACGGTTGAACCGGTTTTTATGAAAATTTTGGTGTGTGTTTGAATAGATTCGAGAATGGTTTAGATTTGACGACAACTGTGGTTAAGCTGGTTAAGCCTTTGTCGGCCTATCTCACTGCAACGTAGAGGCTCCGGGTTCGATTCCTGGTATTGTAAATTTCGTTAACGAATTTTCTCCGGTATTTACTATGGTCTGGGTGTCTGGCATCGGCCCCAGAGTAGTATGTTGTATATTACTCATAACACAAGTGTAACTTAATAAAACTACGTTTTAACGGTTTTAAGCGCGGTAATTTTATTTGATTTTGGTTTTTCCGACGTGATCACGGAAGACAAAGATGTCAAGTGTCAACGAGTATTGTTAAAGTTTTATTTAGCCTACCGCCAACTTGTTAATTTTAATTATTTAATTTTAATTTTGTTTATGGTTATTATTTACTCTATGGGAGCCTAATCTAATTTACTACCGCTTCGCAACATGTTATGACTTGAAGAGAAGAAGCGGCGCAAGAAACTCTTCAGTAAACATGCCTAGCTCTAATAATTTTATATAATATTAAAATGGGTAGAAGGAAAAATAAAAGTAATTATCAGTCAAGTTGGTTTGTGTTCCGTTGTACGCAGAAAGAGCTCACAGTGTCTTGAGATCTGGCAGCTGGTTTTTGCTGGATTTGGGTCTTAATAGTTTTGATGATTGGATCCCAAACAGGATTTCTGGATGTGCTCATCCTAAGGAACCCTGACAATACTCTTGGTCATACGGTGTATAGGAAACCTACCCATACAGATAAATACCTTAATGGTTCGTCTCACCACCATCCTAGTCAGTTAGCTACCGTGGGCAAATCTTTGTTTCAGAGAGCACAGAAAATCTGTGACAAGAACCACATAGCTGGAGAGCTTCAGCATGTCAAGCGAGTTCTACAACGCAATCAGCTGAAGACTCCACACCAACGTCACAAAGGCCCCAAACCACCTTCAGTTGAGCGGTGCCCTGCTACCCTACCCTACATCAAGGGGGTCACAGACAGAATTGGCCACATCCTCAGGCGAGCTTTAATCAAAACATATTTCAAGCCGCAGAAAAAGATTACCCAATTTCTGAGACCTGTGAAATGCAATATCCCACTCCAGGATGCAGGGGTCGACAAGCTTGATTGTGAGTGTGGATTGTCATACATTGGGCAAACAAAGAGGAGCATAAAAACACGAGTAAAAGAACACATTGCTGACATGAGACACACAAGGTCTAAGAAGTCTGCGATCAGTGAACACACGCTGGATAAACCTAACCACTACATCAGATTCGATAACCCACAAATCCTCGCGAAAGAGAATCGTTTCATACCTAGAATGATGCGTGAGGCTATTGAAATCAAAAAACACCTAAATTTCAATAGAGAAGATGGTTGGCAAGTACCACCTGTTTGGGATCCAATCATCAAAACTATTAAGACCCAAACCCAGCAAAAACCAGCTGCCAGAGCTCAAGACACTGTGAGCTCTTTCTGCGTACAACGGAACCTTCCGAACTTGACTGATAATTACTTTTATTTTTCCTTCCACCCATTTTAATATTATATAAAATTATTAGAGCTAGGCATATTTGCTGAAGAGTTTCTTGCGCCGCTTCTTCTCTTCAAGCCATAACATGTTGCGAAGCGGTAGTAAATTAGATTAGGCTCCCATAGAGTAAATAATAACCATAAACAAAATTAAAATTAAATAATTAAAATTAACAAGTTGGCGGTAGGCTAAATAAAATTTTAACAATACTCGTTGACACTTGACATCTTTGTCTTCCGTGATCACGTTGGAAAAACCAAAATCAAAAAAATTATCGCGCTTAAAACAGTTAAAACGTAGTTTTATTATATATAGAAGTCGCGAAAACTTAAGAAAATATTACAAGCGTAACTCTTCATTTGGGGATATACACGTACAATATGTGTGTTTGTCTACCGATTATTTATTTATCCACAATTGCAACTAGTAGGTGGCGCTGCAATCGGGTTCCAGGATTTAGGTGAAATTATTTTTATGCCCGGGCTACTTTCGATTCACATGTGACTCCGGTAAATGGCGCTGCAATCGGGTAATTTCCTGCGGCCGGGCGGCCTGTCATAAGAGGCGACAAAACAACCCACAGCTAGGTGGTAGGATATTTACTCGGCTGGAGGGCGACCACCCCTGGTCTAAAGTATGACGTCATAACAACCTTGTGTTGTGTTCCGGCATTTGTGACCAGGTTCCAGTCTCCCTTAAGAGAGCAGCAGCGCATTTGTAGCACCTTTAATGTTGCAAATGTACATAGACGATGGTAACCGCTTTCCATCAAGTGCCTGTCTGCTGAACTCCTGCAATAAAAAATAAATAAAAAAAAGCAGGCCGAGCCATGTGCCGGGAGCCCGCTAGTATTTTATATTAAAGCGTGCATTTTTTTACTCGTAAGGAGTGAACACTCTGTACAATAATCATCTTATACACATCGTATTGCCCGCAGCACACCTCACGTGCCGTGGCATTCATCCAATTTGGAGAGATTATATAAAACGGGGCGAATTGTTTGCGTTTGTTTCATAATAAGGGCACACAGGCGGTAATAATGCCATAAATGTTTATGCTAAAGCCACCAAGTGGTTATATTAAAATTCCAACAAATGAACGAACAAATAACTGGAACTCTTCTACATTACGAAGTCTGAGAGTTATTCCGATCACGTATAATATAAATCGTATTTTTGTTTGTGTACCTGAACGGGTATTTTGAATGTTATCATCTTTATCAGATTGTATTGACAATAAATAAGGCTATATCTAGTTTAACATTGTTCAGCCAATATAGACAATTCATATAAAAAATTAAATATGTGCAATTTATATTATTTGAGTTTTAAAGTTTGATTTACGCGTATAATTTCTCGTTTAAATAGGTATATGTACATCCATACATAACGTCATTTTTAGGGCTACTATAACGGAAAATAAAATGAAACATTATGTACTTACTTCGATGTATTGTATGTTTACGTAACATATTGTCACGACCGAGGTGCCGACAAACATAAATTCACACCTGCGTATGTAGAAACACATTTTATTACCTTTTCGGCATTTGGACTTCTTTTGTTTGCTTTGTGTTTAAAATGTGTAATTAGAAAAACAGCTCATTCTGTATTGTAATCTTTTCTGGCAGTCATTAGCCAGGTGTGATTCTAGGAAATTCGATCACACAGAACAGTATAAAGCAATGCCTCGATTGATGGACGAGGCAGTCGAGCGATAACCACAAGCGGAACAAGACTTGTGTACATTCGGTAAACAATTTAGTGACGGACTTTGCGCGTATTATTGAATCGTGCTCTATGTTTGGACTGGTTATGTTTAGTTATATTTGTACCTGTGTTATACGTGTTTGTATAGTTCGAATAAATTCTATAGTAATTCCAACGGCATTTTAATTCGAGTTCTGCAACTCGTAACAATATATTACTTTTATGTATGTATTATAAACATAACATAACACATATGATAATAATATTAGAATTTAAATGTTTCTCATATTTTTTTACACTAGCTATGCCCGCAATTTCGTTCGCGTGGATTTTTTTTTTCGCGGTATTCTATAAAAGTAGCCTAAGTTACTCCTTATAACATCAGCTATCTGCCAGTGAAAGTCCCATCAAAAGCGGTCCAGCCGTTTCAGAAATTTGCAGGAACATCCACCCAGACAGACAAGAATTCTAAAAATAGCATTTACAGAATGTTCTGGTCCGAATTATCGCCTTTGATTTTTTGCACATTTTTATTTTAACATTAAAAACAGACATTCAATTTAATTTATTTGTGTAGATAATTATATATAGGTATATTAATAGCATTCGATTGAAACTTACCAATGGATTAGGTGTGAAATAAAGTCTATGATTACCTAATTTATAATTCTTAAGCAGACAAATAATATGAAATGGAACACATTTCACGTATGTTTATTCTGCGGCACATGAAGAATCGTCCAATATAACGATTTATTACTTTGTTTGCCAAAAACTCGCTGAGATTTGAAAACTATTCCCCATAAAACGAATGTTGCGGGTCATAAGTAATAATAACACCTACTTTGCGAGGAAGTTGAAAGGAAGCCAGTAAACTATTTGGTTTGTTAAACTGCGCAACTTCTTAACTACCCGCAATCGTCGGAAAAACTATTTCAGACTGAATAAAACTTTGCTGTGAATTACCCTTTGTAAATAGTTAGCAATCTACATTGTTTCATATCAAATGCTTTTTTATAAACTAGCTAATACCTGGCTTTCGTTGCAATATCTTTTTAATTTTTTTAATAATTTCATTTTAAACAACGCACCTCGAGCCTCACCTATTAGGTGATAATACTATTTTGGAAATTCTTCACGCAAGTATCAAAACACAATTTATATTTTCAACTGTTTTTGAAAGTTTCGCAAACATAGAAGGAATGAACACGTAAACATTAATTTTTATGTAATAGAACATGAGATTGTGTCGTTGTTTGAAGGTTTTTCTAGCTGCAGCTGTTAAAATATAAAGAACGAAGTACCATTTCAGTAAACTTAGCGTATGGCCTGAGTGCCTGCTCTATTCGAGCGTGCAGCGTTCATCTTAAAGACATGCAAACGCCAGCGGGTGTCCCTAGTAGCGGCTGGCTGGCGCGGCAGCTCCAGCGGGCATGTTTACATTGAGCGACGCGTCGTGTATAGGAATGCTACACGCCCCGCTCCGCTGCACGCTCGATTCGGGCGTGCACTGAGACCGTAGATAAACTAATTTAAATCTCCGCCCGATATACGCGAGTGTGGTATTCGGCCATGCCAAGCCTGCCCTTTTAGATAAACTGCAAATCGTGCAGAATAAATTCATGCGCAGAGCCGTCGGTGCTCCCCTCTATATGCGTAACGTCGACCTCCACTGCGATCTGGAGCTTCCCTCCATCAAAAACTACATTACGTCGCTCTCGCGTAAGTATTTCGATCTCGCGCCGCACCATCGAAATCCGCTCGTCGTGTCCGCGTCCGATTATAAGCCTCGTCGAAAGGCTCTTGTTCGACGACCGCGTAACGTCCTGACAGACAGAGTCGACGTTATTACGAAACGGCTGGCCCGGATTAGTCCGCCCACGGTTAGAACGGTAGGCTGGCAGGCACCGACAGACAGACACAGACGGCGGCGTCTCAGACGCCGCCAATCAAGATCTCTCCAAGTCCCCGCGAGGGACGCTAGGAGACATAGCTCCCCCTACAGGATAGACTAGGCGTGTCGCTGGGAAGTTTCTTTCGCCGTTTCTTCTCTCCCAGCCATAACACGTTGCGAAACGGCAGTAAGATAGCGTAGGCCCGCCCCGCCCCGCCGGGAACCTTCCCCTCGGGCTTTATATTACCCGTCGCCCGTTCTCAATTAGTGCTTTGTGTCGCCCTATGGTGGGCATCATTAAATTCATCCCCCTCTCATGGCAACAGTCCAGCCGAGGTAAAACTTCTTAGGGAGCTCCCTCGAGCAAGTTGCCCCCCCGCGCTCGAGCGCCTTCGCTTCGCGAAGGCACTCGCCCCAAAAACCCCGATAAAGTTGTAAGGTCCTCGGACCAACAACATAAAGTCAAGTCCAATAAAAAAAAAACTAATTTAAATGTGTCTTAACGCTTACGAGTATCCCTAGTGCCAGCCGAGATGTGCGTTGAGCGGGGCGTCGCGTACAGATTTAAACCAGTTTGTGAACAATGAACGCCGAACGTGCAATCAGCACACTCTTTTGGACGCTATATTGCTCGCAGCTCGCCCCGCCAGTCGCTCCGCCGAACGCTCTGCCGCTTAGTGTAGTACAAAAGTGCGCAGGAGTAAAAAATTTAGCACGAAGTGGCGAACGTCCACGAAGGCGATTTTACGCAAAAGGGGTGGTTAACCTTCACTCGATGTGGGCTTGCATCTGTCAATCTTGACTATTTATTTAATTAATTATACATTATTGAGGTACTCTATACAGTAGTCATCGCTCAATAACACTGCGCCTTTGACACTAGTTGATTTACTATTGTGTTGTTAAAGTTGTTTTGGATTTGTAGTTGTATATTTTACTATTTCACATCTTTCTATATATTTTAGGTTTTATAGAGGAATTAAATTAGTTTTATGTTAGACGTAAGGTGAATGACGTGTAGATTTATAAAAATATTATGTTATGATGTAATCAGGTATCTGATAAAATTGAAAGAGTTGCGTTAATCGCAAACGTTAGCTAAATGTTTTTTTTTTTACTTTTAGTCTGTACATACGTTATAGCTATTATAATCGGAGATATTGGTCTATACCTATCATCCTAGCTTTATATCTCAGTCGCCTTCGCCACTTCGAGCAATGTTAAACCATATAATACACCTCACGACGTTAAGCCAACCTTTCTTGAACCTACGCCTTCTAACACAATTTGGCGGAAGTAGCATGACTAGACATCTGTTCTCCACATAACTAACCGGCTTCCATGAAACGCGATAGGACCACCGTAGGTGACTTTTTTATAGTTTGTCTGCTCGCACAGACATGAACGATGCCGCGGAAGTTTTGAACGTCCTTTTTTGTGATTCCATAAATCCACCGTAGCATCATTCACCTCCGTGACACGTAGCACTTGCTTTTGTCATTCAGGCACAGTCCTGTTATGTAACGGAGATGCTATGATAACACTATGATCGCTTTTATATGACAGTGATGCCACACAAAAGAAATAATAGTAAGCTAATATATGTATATTTATGTATGTTCGAATATTTTTTTTTTTTTTGGCAGGAGATCACCAGACAGGCAGACGTCCCACTTGATGGAAAGCGGTTACCATCGCCTATGGACATTTGCAACACCAAAGTGGCTACAAATGCGCTGCTGCTCTCTTAAGGGAGACTGGAAACTGGTCACTAATGCCGGAACACAACTCAAGGTTGTTATGGCGACATACTTTAGACCAGGGGTGGTAGCCATCCAGTCTACCACCTGGCTGTGGGTTGTTAAGTCGCCTCTTACGACAGGCCGCCCGGCCGCAGGAAATTGTATTCTTTCTCCGTTCCTGCACGGATAGAATTATAATATACTACTAGAATTATAATTATAAGATTTATATAATTACATATTATTATATTTATATAAAATTATTATAAAATTATATTATTATAATATATAATTATAATAATATAAATAGGTATTTTTATACATTTTTTTAGAATATTGTGCAACTGTCCGGCCTTAGTTTTTGTACCACATTTCTCTCTCCATCCTAAGGCCGCATTACGATAAGGCCGCCATTTGTACCTAAATCTAAACTCTGTGTATCGTTAATTTTATTGTACATCTAGCTGACCCGGAAAACTTCATACCGCCTCAGAAACAATAAAAAATAATAGTTTAAAAAAACTAAAAAAATACGCTTTTTAGAAAATCCAACTAAAATTTTTAATAAATTTGAATTAAAAATAGTGTAAGAAAAAATGATTTTATTGTAAAAGAAGCGTGGGGTGCATGGTATCAATAGCTTGAAAAGCATTAGAGAGGAAATGAGTTAAATACAAATGATTTAAATGAAAAGAATTAAATACACTCTTATGATAAAATGGAACGTTATGTAAAAATAAGCTTTTTTAAAAAGGTTTTTAAATACAAACTTTTGAGATCCTGCATATCATGTAGTAGCAGAGTGCTAGCCAAGACAAGTAAAAGGAGCCCAAACACGACGGGTCTATCTTGTTTCGTACAGGAGTTCCTATGGCCACCTTCCGACTCCATCATCAGATAAGCTCCATGGTACCATATTATTGCATTGTCATGCGATACATATACGTGCAAAATTTCAGCTCAATCGGAAACCGGGAAGTTGATCAAATTAAACTTGAAAGATTCCGTTACATACTAACATACGTATGAAACTAATAAAAGCGTATTAATAAAAAACGTTGATTTCTGATTGACGGGATGAACATCAAACATTTGACGTTCAAAACAAAAAAAATAAAAACTTCACTTTTAAATTTAATTTGATTTTTAAACTAATTTTAAATTTAATTGATGTCTAAACAACGGGACGAACATCAAATGTTTGACAAGTAGGAATAGTGTCTAAGGGAAAGCGAAATTGTTGTTTTTAATATATTCCAAGTATTTTTTTCATATTCACTCACCTTTTAAACCTTCCCTGTACTTCCACAAATAATTCAAAACCAAAATTAGCCAAATCAGTCCAACCGTTCTCGAGTTATAGCGAGACTAACGAACAGCAATTGATTATATAGGTATATAGTTAGATAAAGTATATTGTGTTATAATATTCTAATTATAACATCCGGTGGCTTCGACGCTTGCGTTGGATATATAAAAAACATGACACATGTCTCAAATCCAATTCCGTACATCTCTTTATATTTTCACAAGAAAAATTTCCTTCGTTACACAAGCACTCTCTCACTAGATAGGTAAACAAATTTCGTATAATGTTACATCTACAAAAATACATTACAAATACGTAAGGATCCTAAAGAGTTTAGTTTTGTATTCTGGGTAGCGATATGAATAAAATCGAGTGAGCCCTTTCTGTAGGCACAAATTCGAAAATGTTTTTTTTATCTTTGAACTACTTTACTCACGTGACTTAATTTTATGAATTAATGGTATCTTTAGGATTCCCTAACCATTCTTATAAAAATTGATTAGTTTGATTACAGCTCTTAGATCCTGCTCGATCTGTGTGATCTGTATGACCACGCTCTCACAGAATGTCTTGAGCTAATCATGTTTCGTGCGATAAGTTCCAATGGTCTACTTCCCCCAATTCCAATCCCATATCTCATCCCTTCTATCCCATTCTCCATGTCTGATCCCTCTATCTCATCCCCCATCCCAAACTCTTTTTCCTACCCTGACTGGCTGGCAAAGCGTTGGCCTCGCCAATGGTGTTGCAAACACCTATAGGTGACGGTAACCACTTTCCATGAGCTGGACCGCCTGCCTGTTGCCAGCTTCACAATAAAAAAATATCGTGTCCTCCTCCTTCTTCTTTTTGTATGTCACTGCCATTTTACTCGGGAACTGCTGGATCTATATGGATGCAATTGGATAAAAAGGTGCAGATAGACTGTATCGTGTTACAAAGCCAAGAAGTGAAATCGCGAAATAATAAATATTAGCAGTCCCGGCAGATGTTGTCTTGCCTTGAAAACATAAAAATCTAGGACCAGATTCTAGTGCTTCCTACCAGTTCCAATTGTGAATCTAAACTACACACAAACAATTTCATCAAAATCGGGCAGGTTTAGGAGAATCTTAGAACCCGATTCCAACACCATCTACCCATTCCAATTGTGAATCTAAACCATTCCGGGACCCACTCAAACACAGAAAAACAAAATTATCAAAATCGATCCAGCGTCACCTATTGGTTCCAATTGTGAATCTTAACCATCCAGGGACCACAAACCCACTCACACGGACAAAAACTGTCAAAATCGGTAAAGTCGTTCACAAGTAATGCGCGTACATACATTTCTACGATTTATTTTTATTTATAGAAGATTAAGAGTTACCATCGTACGTGTAAATATGGGCAGATTTTTTTTTATATCCACACTAGTTTGGGATTAGTCGTTAGTCAGATATTAAAAATATGAATAGTTCTTTAATAACTTTTTATTTAAATGAATAGATGGTGAGATATGCAAACTCGTAAAAGTTGTATCTCTAAACTGTACGAGGCGGAAAATTCTGAACAAATATAGGTTGTACAAATATAGAATATAGAGGCAGAGCGGAGAATAATATTAAAGTAAATAATATTAATATGAACGTTTGTCATTTAATTATCATTTATAACCCGAACTTACGTTGATATATTTTACAAGCTTTTATTTAACTTGAAATGGATGTACGTCTGTAAGTTCGGGTGGAATCTTGCAAGTTAAATTTGACCTACTTCCCGGTTTCCGATTGAGCTGAAATTTGGACGCATATGTATATCGCAAGACAATGCAATAATATGGTACCATGGAGCTGATCTGATGATGGAGTCGGAAGGTTGCCATAGGAACTCCTGTACCAAACAAGGTAGACTCGTCGTGTTTGGGCTCGTTTTACTTGTTTTGGCTAGCACTCTCCTGCTACATGCTATCTAGGATCTCAAAAGTTTGTATTTAAAAACCTTTTTGAAAAAGCTTCTATATCTAGCTATATCTTTTAAGCTTACAGGAGATTATTGTATGAACTTATACCAAACAAAAAATCATAATATCTAAACTCTAATATGGTTAATACACGGACAGAATTCCTTAACATAATAATATAGTATAACAGTGTTCCTTTTCAAAAAGGGAGTGTTGATGTAAGTTTATCGATTACTGAGACTCGCGTATCGTGAAAACCTGGATTTTTATAAGCTTTCTCCCAACAACTAACCCGAACACTAATGTTCTGTTATATCGAGTTTCTATGTGCTAACTCAGACTCATTCGTCTTAGCTTTATGTACACATTATATTTCTTACATAAAATAGAGTGTAATATTATCCCTAAATGAGATTTTAGCCGTGACATGCATGAGATATTTTTCTGTGTTAGTATTTTGTACTTATAATGTATGTGTGTATTTAAATCTAATATTGGTTGAAAATGTACTATAGATATTATTGTTACAATTTGGGCCACCTGCATATCTGTAGACAAAGCACATTTATTACCTGCCGGCGTTTGAGCTAATACCATTGAAACTATTTATGACTGTCTTCTTTTGTTTACGTTGTTTTTAAAATTTGTAACTAGGAAAACAGTCCATTGTGTATTGTGATCTTTTATGGCAGTCATTTGAAGGGATGCTCGAGGTAAAATTATGCAATGCTGAAACGACGTAAAGTTCTTATTTAGTGTAATTCATGTTGACATCTTGACGTTTTTGAAGTTAAGGTCGTGTTTGTGACGCAAGACATTTTTATTATTACGAATTTTGCGAGATTCGAAATTAAATGTCGAGTGAATGTACACAAACTTTATTAGAAATACATACACATAATTCACAGTTCTTACAAACACGACTAAATACAACCAAATCTAAATAGTAGGCATTGTTAAATCGTAATAACATAAAACACGCAAACTCAGTCGATGTAAGATTTTAGTTCCGAAAGTACACTTAGTAATGTCTCGATTGCAGTTGAAATTCAACTAACTCTGTCTCAACAGGCCAACCTTATATATTCGCAAAATAGACATGGCCCCCAGCAATATATACACCATTCTTTGAAATTATCGAACTTTTAAACTTAATGACTTCTATGAATCTGCAGTGAAATTTGTACAGTAAAAATGTTTATGACGTCTTTCTGGAAGGCAACACAAAAAGATTGCACATTGACAATAGGGACTAAATTTCAAAACTTAAAAGATTAACAGAAATAAGTGTCAGTGAACGATTAAGAGAATCATTAAAAGAATCACAGATAATTTATATTCCAAGGGTAATAGAACACGTTTGTGCTAAGAATTATTATCGGCATTATTATAAAAAAATATCAGAAAGCTGGACACATTGTATTTCTGAAACACCAATATCCTTCATCTTTTTACAAATTGTCTTCCACAACTGACATCCCAAATATATAATTTAAGAAAATAGGGAATAAATAAAGGTCTTTCAAAACAAACGGTGACACATTAATATTTATGCAGTCGATATAGTGTAGTAAACGACCCGAGACCGCGCAAAACAATCGTATCGCTTACGTTTTCTTTCAATATTTCCCAATTTGATACGATATTACACCCCATTCGGCGAGACAATGGAAAGTAATCGACAGTGACTGGGGAGGGGGGTGAATTTCGTTAAAATAAAAGCGTAAAGAGAGCGTAAGATATAGCGCCTACGTGGTCGCCGTGAGATCCCAAGAGCTCCTACAATGGAGAATTGGAAAAAGCTTTTATAATCCGGTACGTGACACACATGCCCGAACGGCCATATCTTAGCGTGCCAAGCGAACCTACATACGCTAAAGTCGCGACTGGAGTTGCCACGTGCTAAGTTTTAAGAGAACTTATTGGCTTTTTAGAAGACGTTATTAAACTCCTTACGTGTTGGCTTTAATTATTTGTTCCTTACTTATTGCTTTAGTTAGAGGTGAGGGGTCAGGGGTGCCATATTAACAAGAATTTTCCTAGTTTTGACTCAAGGCTTTTCCACCTAGAGTTAAAAATGTTCTTCATTCTAATGTTTTATGGAACGTATTTTATGTGAATACTGTTTTTAGAAAAATACTACATTAATATTGCCATATAATCTAAACAGACTAATAAGTAATTCAAATATAACCTAAATTAACTAAAAGTCACGCTAGGAAAGTGACCATTAGCACTTTTCTTATTGTCTCTATTAAGGTGAATATAGTGTGTTCATGTATTTTTTGTTAATAGCTAGCACCTTACACTACACTTTGGTCTTGTTTATAGCACTAGTTCAAAAAGTTTTATCCTTTAAGCCATAAATAAACAAATTTTATTAAATTATAATTTTAGAAGAAAAGAATTGAAATGTTTTCTATGCCACCCAAATTATTATACTGATTATTATGCTCATTAGAAATTAAACTGTTAAAATAGTAATGTTTCAATAATTATGGTCCCTTTAATAAGTATTAAGGGTTTATAAATAACGGTGTTATGGCAGAGCTTAGTTGGGCGACCAACCAACGGCACCCTGCTCAAAACAAATAAATACAAAATGTTCCTTAGTATATATTTTAAAAGTTTTAAACGTTTTAATATATTGTTTTTAATTGTCCCCTTTTATGAATTGCAGAATAGGGTTGTATCACTCAAAGTGCCAGTAATGCTAAATCTGGCACTGTGCAATATTCAAATTTTCAATATAGTAACATATAATAGTAAAATGATGGGGTATCACTTTCGGGGTGGCAATACATTGTGCTGGCACTCCTAGTCCTAGTCAGCTGGGCTACTGTCCCGTCCCGAGAAAGGTTAACGCCAGGTAGGCGGCTGGTTGTAAAATAAACCCAAATCTAAATATATATTATAAAAATGATATAATGCGTCCAAGGAATAGGGCGTACTCTCTAGGCGACGAGCAGGCGCAGCACCTGGCGCCATAGAGAAGTATACAAGGGTTGTCGCACTATTCTGGACGAAGGCGACGTAAGAAGTTAGTCCAGGAAAAGAGACCAAAAAAAGAGACGAATGGATTGTGTGAAAGGTGATATGATAATTTGTGGTGTGACAGAGGATGTATGCCAAAATAGAGGTATGTGGAAGAAAAAAACATATTGTGCCGACCCTACATAATTGGGAGAATGTGAAAAAAATCGAAATATAATAATGTAAAATTGTTAGTTTTCACGAGTCCTAAGGTTTCATGAATTCCTTCTCTAACTACTAAGGATTGAGACTTGTAAGTAAGCGAATAGAATTGAGTCGTAACGAAGTCCAGCTATTATAGCTGGCAGAGGTTAAGAAAGTAAACTAAATTTTTCTTCATGATATGGCAACATTTGTAGCGTCACGATACGGGAGGGTCTATCGTTATTCTTTTTTTCTAATGCATTAATATTTTCTAGGTTTGCGATGTAAATTATATGTTTGACATTATCTTACTTACGCGGTACTGTAATGGTAAGGTTATGCGAAATAACTTTACGGAATAAAATGTGGTTGTAGTATTTATTTTACATTAACATAATTTTTGTAACTTTTATTTAATTTGCTTGAAATTTAAGCTCTGTATTTTGGAGAAATTTATTACAAATTAATGTTAATACGGAAATGTAGTAAATTTCACGTTTTACAGTCAAAAGTGAATAAAGTTAGTTTTTTTTCTCTTTATGGCCTAGCAGATAATTTACAATTAATGTTATTTAGTCCGGATATGGACTTGAATAGAGTGCTATGATATTGGACGTGATGTAAGGGTCTTGAATAAATATAACTGCGGTCTTAAAACGGCTTTTTATTTTCATTTTTAGTCAGTATCTTTAGTAGTACAAAAATCACTCTCTTAACTGAATTCAAAACCCGTGTCTTTTTTTACATTTTTGTATTTCCACCAATGAGAGCGAGTTTTATACACAACTCTTATTGATTAGTCGTATTCTTACGTCCTGGCTAACACATCTATATAGGCATTGATTAAAAATAACAAAAAGTACATCATTAAG
Organism: Dendrolimus kikuchii; assembly: GCA_019925095.2. Classification (NCBI taxonomy): domain Eukaryota; kingdom Metazoa; phylum Arthropoda; class Insecta; order Lepidoptera; family Lasiocampidae; genus Dendrolimus; species Dendrolimus kikuchii. The sequence goes on from CM034394.1 coordinate 18,448,877, forward strand.
TATATTTGAATAAATTAAATTTAAATAAATAGGGAATTTGAAGTGGATAGTTATATAATTATAATTTATTTTATAGTAAGCATATATTGATTTTATGTAAATTTTTATCACTTAACAATATATTCCTATAAGGTAGTTAGTCTAACATAACTGTTTGTATTGTCCTGTCCTCAGGTTTCTGGAGAAAGATTACCGACCATCGAAGTTTCTTGATTTTGCCAGCTATATTAGCGTCTATTAACACCTGCCTCTTTTACTATGACATTGGCAAAATCAATGCCAAAGGCGTTGGGGCCATCAACAACAAATTTATTGTTCAGGGTTCGGTAGGTGTCCTCAATGTATTTTGGAAACTTTCCTATAGGTAGTAGACAATAAAATTTTCAAAGAATAATATTCGGCAATTTCCCCAAACCCGTTAAAACTACCTATTTCTTTAAATTTAAACAAATAAACAGACGGATGGACGGACGGACAGACAATACAATAAATATAATTTCTACTGTTAAAATGCCTACGTCACTCAAATTAAATATGTTGGAAGACATAAAAATAAAGGCCCGCCTTCTATTATGTGCTTTTGAAAGGCTTTGTTATTGTCTCCCCATATTGACATTAAAAGTACGATGTTCCCATTGTTCGAAACAAAAGCCAAAATGAGTTGAAACATTTCGAATTCAACGCCTATCCTTCTCTTGCAATATTAATACAACTGGCAAATAGCGTTGGCAAATAAAGCCATAAAATTACTCACCAAAAATAATATTATTGGGCGTAAACGTGTTTTTTTCGTGTCCCGTCCCCACAATGTAGGGTGCGTTGTTTGTTGTTCTCATTCATACAAATCCGGAAAAAATAAAACAGATATTAAGGGTGCTCTCTCAGACCGGGTTTCCCGCCTCGCACATTAGTGCCCCGAAATGTACCATTCTTATTCAAATATTTCCGGCAATTTGTTTGTCCTATCATTCAGAATGTACATTAGGTTAGGATTTAGAATGTAGGTACTTTATCGTAACAAACGTAAAATGATATATCGGTACGTGCGCCGCTGACATTTAAGCCGCCTTTTATTTTATTCTTTTTGAAGATAGAATTACGGTTTTGGACTACGAGTACATATTCTTAAATCAAATTCGGTGCTGACTATAGAATTCGATGTAAAAACGAAGAACAGCTTATTGCTATCTGTAAAGCAAAATACAATAGATAATAATGTCAATTTGTTTCGCACAGTGGTCAAAATTCGGCCAGAATTAATTTAAATTGTAAGTTTGAACATTACTAAGGTTCTGTTGTCAAAGACTATAAACTTCTATAATCATAGATTTCGCCAAGGCTACAATGTTAATTTGAATTTAACAATAAACAAGAGTATAGATAAATATAAATATATACATAAATACATACATAACTTCACGCCAGTTCCCTTGTGGGGTAGGCACGAACAACAGAGCGCCGTTCAGGCTTATTCTTACACACCTCACTTGCTTCTTTGACATTCATAACTCTTGTCATGCACGCTCGTCTGTTTAATGCGTCGTCTATAAATGCGTGTGTGTGTCAAATACATGGTAGTGTATGTAATGTTTTTTTGGCTGCAACTTAAGAATCTAATACACAAATGTTAAGTTGTGGGTGGAAGTAGTGAATAGGGGGGAGGTATACTTACCCCTACGACAACCCCTATGATCCGGAGGTTTTAAATTTTTTTTAGTTTATAAACATAACCTCACTTATTTTTGTTGTAAAATTGTGCCACTTTTGATAATAACAAACCGTGATTTGAGTTTATGAATATACTCACGAATTGTTTATGGATGTACTCATGAATTACATATAACCACTAGAACTTTTTGTAACACTAAAACTGTTTTTTAATGTAGAAATAAAGTTTCAAATTTAATTGACGCATAAATACAAATTCATGCTAGACATATATAATCGATTGATTAAAAAGTGACAGTTTTTAGTGTCACTTTTGTTTTTAATGGCTTGGCTATCAAGGTGTGATTATAAAAATAAATTAATCAATATGTCATTAATACTTATCGATTTGTAATTAAGAAATTCGAAATCTTGTAGCTCAAGATTTGGAATTAATTAATATATTGTTTTATATAATAAATATTTTTGTTTGCCGCCTTTATTGCCGCCATTTTATTCCTTTTCTCTAGTAGTTGAGTGAATGTGCTTTCTTCTGTTAATTTTTGATTTTACGACGACTTGTGCTGTGTTTTATAATAATTTCGATCTACTATTTATTTTTTACACAAACGGTCGGTTATGTTAGGTGATATTCAGACCAAAGTGCACGAGCCGAGCGAGCGAAGCGAGCGTGCCGCGGCAGCGGTCGGCGATTGCCAGAACCGACTGTAACCATTTAGTATTTTTTTGTACACACAGACAGTTAGGACGCCTTGAAAGTCTCATATGAAACATTTGTTTTATTTATCAATTTAGTGGACGACTAGCAAGTTGGCTTTTAATATGACAATGAATCAATATATTAATGATATCAATTTTATTATTAAATACACTGTTGATTTTTTTTAAATATTGGTTAAACATAAATTAATGCGATTACGCAAAAAAATATCGTCTTTATTGGTCGCCATTTTGAATGGTTACTCTTGTAGTGTATATAAATGTGCTCTATTGTGTTTTTTCTTCATTTTTATCCAATTAAGCTGGTTTTTGGGTTATTTTGTTTCTTTTTATGTTGATTACTGGCTTTTTTTTGAACTATGAAAGGATTTTTCAATTTCGGACCTATGATAGAAGTGCAACATTAGCGAAAAAATCAGTGAAAATAAGTGAGATTATGTTGATTAAAAAAAAATATTTCAAGATCTCCGCACCTTAGGGGTTGTAGTAAAGGTAAGTATGCCTCCCCCCCTCTCTACTTCACCACCCCACTACTTAAAATTCCTGTATAAAGAAGCTATAGATTTACCAAACTATAATAAGTGTGCGAAATTTTCTAGTCCTCCATTCGCGCAATTTTGGTAAAAAAGGTACAAAGTTTTTGCTTCACGTATTAATATAATGATATACATAAAAATTATATATATAATGGTAAAATATTGAATATTTATCTATGTATGTTTTAAAAAATAAATAAGAGCATGTTTTAAATTACTAGAAAAGTAAGCGAATACGCACGCACAAATATTACTCGGAATCGATCCGAATCAGTTGTTTCCCTTCAATTAACTCATTCTCTCAGTACTCAAAATCTAATTTTCGAAACAAATTACCTCATTTTGTTCTTCTTTACACCCATGAAAATTATGTCCTTTTCATTCGCAACCGTCGTCTTCAGTCCTTTCCTATTTAATATTTATGATTGTTATTTAGGAGGTGCGTGGACTCGTAATAATAATATTTTTCATATCCAAGGCCATGAAGAAGAAAAAAATACCCAAACAAAGTCATTTTACATTTATATATTAGTTAAGATATCAAAAATACAAGACCTTGTTTCAACAAACAAGGTTTCTGCCAAAAAACTTAGGCGAATATATTAATACAGTCAGCCTGGATTAGTTACGCCGAACTGATTCCTTTGTTTGCCGCAAGTTCCCGAGGAGTATAGTATAAATCTTTTAATACGGTAATATAAATTGTCAAGAAAGTTTCAAGGAACATTTCCTTTGATATAAAATCCATGAAATAGTATTACTTTTGTACACAGGGCTTTTTATTAAATCGAGGAGACCATTCGATTCAATTTTCGAGACAGAACGAGTATATCTTTCTAAGTCCATATCTCACGTGAGCTATAAAATTTCGCTGCACTCGGAATTGCGGATTAGTGAACGTGATAAATCCATCTATACCAATATCAGAGAATAGAACTACTTTGTTGAGAACCTTATTTCCTTTTACTTGCTATTAAACTACTTTCTTCGAGTTGTGTTAGTCTTTTTACCATCTTTGTAAATTTATACTTCCATTAGATATTACATCAATGTTATAATCATGAACTTCGTGTTCAAAATATACGTAAATTATTATTAAGACTACTACTGTACTATGAAGAGTATTTGACCTGAATTAATCTAATTGCTTAGGATCTTAAAAGTTAAATATTAGAAACATCTAGGTATTTACAAGTAAGAAATGTTGTCGAGATCGCTGTCGGTGGACAGCTTTCCTGAAATGCTGGCTGCATACCTACGTTGTATGGCAGTGCTAAGCCGTTGCCCTAAATATAGGCCAGCCCTTTGATCACGCTAGACTTCTTTCAATTGTCTTGAAAGGTCTCGATAAAAATGATTAACCTAGGAACTATTTGTTATGTATTGTTTATCTTCATAATCCCTTAGAATTAAAAGTACCACACTTACTCTAATTCACCGTCTTATATGGGCAATTTACCTAAAAAGCTGTTTACATTGCCTCCCTGGATCACCATACTCATCCATAGTCTGTAGTAGGCACCAGTCCTCTGATCATCTGGAAACGGTCTTATTAGACTTTTTGAGAATTTGTTATATTCTATCACTGAAAATGTGATAAATTCTGTGGGATTTGGGAAAAGTAAATTAAAAGAATTTGTAATAGGTCTAAAGTGTCGTTGGGCAGTAGCAATTTTAGTTTATAGTTTTTTTGATAGTGTTTGTATATTTGTTACGTATTATTTATTTGTATATATCAGGTTCATTTTAATTTGTATTATAATTTAGTTTTGGTATATATCTTATTTTAAGGCTTTGTAATTGGTATAATATTTTTGCAGTCCAATAACCCTTCGCATAAAGACCAAGGTATACACGGACATTAACCAACTTTTCAATGATTTGAAGTAATACGAACTGACCAACCTTAACATTTATCCAATTTAACATATAATTCTATATTAGAACACGTCTACATTGATAGAAATATGCAAATTTAGCGGAACAAGTTGTTATGGATAGCTTTGTAAGACCTTTATCTGCAGTACTAAATATATTGAAGCGTCTATCTAATTCATAACAAATACCAAAATTTAAATGAAAACTGATATGTACGACTACAACGATGAATAAGGTATCGTTTTTATAATTTTTGACTGACTGTTGAATAGAACGTATTTCAATGAAAATTTTCTCGATCAAAACAATTCAGAAGATTGTTTTCTAATATTTTATAGGTTCGCGTTTGACCAATATTGTACCTGATGTCAGGTGGAAATGAAGTCTAAGATGGAGTACGCTTACCTAAGATACCTGTTCACGATAGGTAATCATTATAAATATATAAAGTTAAGTGATATCTTTCACAATTTATTCTTGTGAACTTCTATGCGCAATATCTTGTTTATTCAGATATAGGTATGCGTATCTATTTACGTCTGTCGTGAAAAGAAAATCAACTGAGTACTGTTGAATAAATACCACCTATATTTCTATTTGCTTCAACGTGCTCATTCATACGTGAGGTGCAAGTCATTTCACATCGCGAACGCAGTATGGCGTGGTGACATATCGCAACCAGCTTGTGCTCGAAACTTGTTCCGAAAAGAAATAACTATGAAAATAATTATTATTATAAACATTTATATATATAAATGTTTATAAATGAATTTAAAATTAATAAAAATAAAAAACCATACAAATACATATCTACAGAATATTCTGTAGATATGTATTTGTATGGTATGTATATTAAGTATCTATCTATGTAATACATAAAATTTCTGCACATATATATATATATATATATATAATTTATGTATTTATTATTAAAATGTAAGTTTGTACTATATGTTACGTATACCACCATCGCCATTATCATCTCAATTCATTTCTGGGGTTGTCTGGAAGAAATCGCTTTTTAGCGATAAGACCGCCCTTTGTACATAACTAGATATAATTTTAGTCTTTAAGTTCATATTTGTATTGGTGTACAATAAAGAGTTATCTAACTATCTAATCCATGGAGTCAAAGATCGTCGTAGCGATAATGGTACCCCTGAATGGTCTGGTAGCGAAGAGCCTCAACCAACATTTTTAGTGGCTCTTGCTCAGTAAATGGGTGAAGATCCAGATACTGAAAGCGGCAGTGGCACGGGGTGAAAATTCTACTAGGGTAAGCCAGTTGAAACAGCTTACTGTATGATGTAAGCACCGACTACACCGCTGTTATAGAAATTAAGTCGCCACTATTAGCATTAAAAAAAGCACAGGATTTGAGGACAGTGACTTTGATGTATGATAAAAGTGGCATTGAAAAAATACTTTTTAGACCTGCGCAAAATCCGCTCCAGACGAACTGAACACACAACTGAATTTGAATCGGCGAATAATTTCTTTTAAACATTTATTTACAATACTTCTAAATATAAACGTCTAACTAGGCGTGTATTTTCTTATTACAATTTGTATTTCTAATTGTGCAATCTTACCGCATATTTTGAAATAAAAGCCGGTGCCCGATCGGGTTATAAGTTGCTATTTCGTCCAATAAATTAATGTGCAAGTCCGCAAGCGTAAGAGATAGTAATAATACAGTAATAAATTATGCGGGAATAAAAAACGTAAGTAGCAATATATTCAAGACGCTTTCGACCTTTTGGTTGCTAGTTAATTTATAGAGACACTAGTTATCATAATATGTTTGAACATAATACGTAAACGTGACGTTATGAATGTCAAAGAGGCAAGTGAGGTGTGTAAGAATAAGCCTAAATGGCACTCTGTTGTTCGTGCCTACCCCGCAAGGGAACTGGCGTGAAGTTATGTATGTATGTATGTATGTATAATACGTAAACACCAATGAATGAAATTTTTTATTGCTGCTATTTGGTATCATCTGAATGTTACTAGTATTGACTCCGGAGATGTGTTACATATTATACCTACACAAAAAAAATGTAAAAAATCCCATTTTATTCCTTAAAATGTGTATTAAAATCTATTGAGCCGTTTTGGAATTTATTCGAGACATAAATCTAAAAAGCGTTAAATCATAGTTTTTATTGTAATCATACTTACCATAATAAGTAGCTAAACCTTAAGAACAGAAAATACCTAGATCAAATTTATAATTTACAAACCAGTAATTAGTTTTCGCCTAGTTTCGAGCCAGTTGCGTAATTTTGGAGACATAATGCCTGTATTTTAGAACCGGTTGTTGATAATTGAACTACATAGTAATAAGGTAACGATTACTATATTATTTGAATTGTCAACTAAAATTTATAAATAATTTAATACTAGTAAAGCATTTCACGCGGTCTCATTCGCCTAATTTTGAATTAATGTGATACGAAAACTTATCTGTTTTTGCATATAAAATCTATACCTCGCTCTTCCTTTATTTTCGTAAATATATGTATACTTATATATATACGGTATGGAAATCTTCCGTTCTTCTAAACATGTAGTCTAGGGTTACTTTACTATCCAAAAACAGTTTAACGAATTCGAAAAATAAGTAGTACAAAAAATAATTGGATTAGTATATTTATATAGCAGAGGGATATGTGTATGAAGAGATTAATAATAGTAAATAAAGCAAAAGATTTATATCAAGATCGTAACAAATGGAAATCCATTGTCTCTGCCAACCCGTATCGAAAACAGGCGTATAATATGTATGTAACAGAAACACACAACACAACACAAGAAAAAATTACGCCAAGCATCATAAGGTATTTATTATATTACCCTCATTACTCGCTACTTACCCGGAACAAGAACCTATAGAGCCGTTAAACTATAACATCATGGAGATTCAGCAAACCGTGAGGTCTTTCAAGCCAGATATGACAAGTGACCTATAAATAGTATTATTATTCTTATGGAAAGTATGTATGTATTCCATCGTTATAACTAAAACTAGCGGCCCGCCCCGGCTTCGCACGGGTATCTAAAAATAACTCTTTGTTGAGTTTAATTACCCACTAAGTGAATTAAAAATATTTTCAAGCTAAAATTATTCGATTCCGTACACGATCGTTGCGTCGGGAGGCGACCATAGATGATACACTAGAGCCGACGTGAGTGAGCCGCGTGGCACTTCATTTCTTGACATTGACTCCCCTCTGTTACGGCCCGTACCCCAGTGACGCCTACATCGCATAAGGTGCTGCCTAGCTAGCCGAACAGTGTGAGCGGCGACCACGCAATTTTTTTCTAATACTTTCATTTTTAAAATCGTGATATCATTCGAATGGAATGTTCGAATTGAAAAATTTGGCAGACGTTGTCCTGCCCAGAAAAAAAAACCTATAGCCCGATTCCAGCGTTACCTAGCGGAGTTATATTGTATACGATGCACACTGCATTCCTTTATTCGCTGAGAACCGTGCAAGGGGACATGGGGACAAATTGAGTATGGGACGTGACACGGAGTGTTTACCGGCCGATATGCGAGCGAGACGCGCCGATCAGTGAGTAATAGACGCCTGTGTGAAATAGCCAATTTATTGCTATATTGGGTGGGCGTGCTGTGGCGATTTGGCAATGTGACCTGATCGAAATTCTAAACTTGTAAAACGAACGGAACTGTTTTATATAAAGATTTTCTTATCATATTGTTAATACCTACCTTAACACATTGTTCAATAAAATTATATTACTCTTGCGTTGTATTTTCTTAAGCCTTCGCAACCAGTACACATCATAAAAATTACGTTTTAACGGTTTTAAGCGCGGCATTTCATACGATTTTTATTTCGATGTTTCGGCCACTTTTCAGTAGCCGTGATCGTGGACAAAGAAATGTCAATGAATAAAGTTAGGTATAGATACCTACTAATATTATAAAGAGGTAAAGTTTGTGAGTTTGTGACATTGTAGGGGGTAATCTCCGAAACTACTAAACCGATTTAAAAAATTCTTTCACTGTTGGCAAGCTTTTTTTTTTGTTTTGAGGCGAGGGAAAATTCTTAACCGATTTACGCACAAACTGGGTCATTGCTAGGGGAACGACACGCGTCGGTCGGGGGTGATAACACTGCAGCAATAGTATGCTCTTGGCAGTGCTCCGTCCGTGATCGACGTCGCAGAATAGTGTGGAAGACTCCGAGCGTTGCTACACGAGCGAGCAACCCCAATACCCACTAAAAAACCCCTCCTCCCTGTCGACCCTGCGCTTTGTTTGTGTTGGAAAGGCTGAGATTTAGAACATAGTTACGCCCAGTCGATCCAGCGCAATAAAGTGCCTGGAGTGTGCCCTGGGAGAACACACCCCACTTCGTTGTGCGGGGGTAGAAGGTCCTTTGCTCTCCTAGCAAGCTAAAGGCCCCCCGCGGTAAACGGAACCTAACTCAGGGAGGGAAGTAATGCGCGACCTGCCTCTCCGGGTGCCAGCTGAAGGCCGGCGACCTCGAGAAGGCGCATTAGCACGCGCTGCAGGACTTCTCTCCCTGTCGCGTTCTGCGGCCTCCTTGAGTGACATTACTGTCTCACAAAAAGTAACCGCAGCCCCCCAGTTGTCGCTGCTCTGCAGCATGGCCTTGACCAAGTCACCGAGCGAGTCGACCGGACCTACGTGCGTCTCAAGTTCGAAACGCTGCGGCGCCCATGCGGCGCACTCGACTAGCGTGTGTAACGCCGTGTTGGGCGCGCCGCACTGGCGACAGTCCGGGGAAGGCAAGCAGCCCACAATGCGATACAGATACTTATCGAAACATCCGTGTCCGGTAAGTATCTGCGTCGTCTGAAGGTCAGGGTGCCGCTGGTGCGGTTGACCCATTCCGTCAGCTGTGGCCTGATTGCATCCACCGTGTAGCCGCCATAGGCTGCAGGGTTGTCGAGCTCTTGAGACCAGACGGCGATCATGGAGGCGGTTTCCCGCTTCCTGATTGCCTCGATTTCGACCTGATAGAAGGTCAGGCCTCTAGCTAGGGCATCCTGCCGGGTGCGACGCACCACTGCCAGGACGTCCGCCTGGAGATGCCAGGGCGGATCGCCTGCCAGGAGGGTGGCCGCCGTTCGCGACACTGTGCGATACCCCCGTATGGTCCTCACGGCCTGCTGCGCCCGATGCAGCAGGGTTCTGTTGTGGCGGTGAAGTGCACTGGACCAGACAGGTGCACCGTACAGCGCCATACTCCTCAGGATGCCAGAGTAAAGTTTCCGCGTCGCACTTCCCGGGCCCCCTACGTTGGGAAGCAGCCTCGAGAGTGCGCCCGCGGATTTGACGAGTTTGGGAACTAGCTGCTCAAAGTGCGCTTTGAACAGCCATTTCCCATCGAGAACTAGCCCCAGATATTTCATCTGGAGCCCTACTCTAATGGCCACCCCTTGGACCGAAACGGTCAAGTCCGCGGGGGGATTGCGAAATTTCCTATGGAACATGATAGCCTCTGTTTTCGCGGGGGAGACCCTCAAGCCCAGCTTAGCTATTCGATCTACGACAATCGCCAACCCGGCGTTGGCGACGGCCACGGATTCCGCAAATGACGCAGCGCGTGCCGTAAGTAGGGTGTCGTCCGCAAAGCAGATCAGCCCTAACCCAGGCAGGACCGGAACCCGAAGGATCCAGTCATAACCTACGTTCCAAAGAATCGGCTCGAGGACCGCCCCCTGTGGAACGCCGCACGCGACGCGTCGACGACCTAACTCGGGATTGCCGGACTCACCGCCCTCCCAAATGATATGTCGATCCTGCAGGTACGCGCCCAACAGCCTCGTGAGGTACGGGGGGACTCCATGCGCGCGGAGCCCCTCCCTGATCGTCTCATAGGGGAGGCTATTAAAGGCGTTCGCTATGTCTAGCGACATATGCCGTGTCTATAGATTTAAGTTATTAAAAAAACCCACTGGAATAGACTATATAAACGAGGGAGTACACGATGCATTTTTTTAGATTTCTTGTTTGTTTGCGATTCACATAAAAACTATTGGGCCGATTTTGAGATGGTTTTCGCTGGTCGACAGGAAATTCCTAGACTTTAAATTTGAACCACTTTTTATCCTGGGCATCCCACGGGAATTTTTCTGGAAATGATTTTAAATGGCCAGATTGAAAAAACAAATCGAATTCCAATGCGATTTTTTCACTGATAGATAGTAAATTTTATTCATGGGATATGACCGCCTTTTATACACAATCAGATATTATGTTAGCCTGTAAGGTTATTTTTGTATTGGTATACTATATAGAATTATCTCTCATGGTTATTGTTTACTTTTGGCAAGTTAGTGTGCACTTGTATGCCAATTTAACTATTAACTACTAGAATACGCCCACGACTTCGTCTACGCTTGACTTTAAATTCCCGCTGGTTTTCCGGGACACAAAATACCGCAGCACTTGAAGCTAATTTTTACGTTCTTAAAAGCACTACAAACCGCTCCCGGGAAAATTCCGACGGGATTCCCGGGAAAAAATCCCCGATTTTGTTGTATTACATTTGCTATCACTCACTAAAAGAATGACATTTGAATTCGATTTTTTTTATCTGGCCATTTTCAGATTTACAGCCATCATTTATTTTTAGAAAAAATTAAGTGTAAGAATTAGTTAATTAGTGTAGAATAGATGTCGATTAGCGAAAACTACATCGAAATCAGAACGGTTGTTTTTACGTCCATCCCGAACAAACAGACAAGAAATCTAAAAAGATTGCATCGTGTTCTTCATCGTTTATAACTTATAGTCTATTGCAGCTTTTTTAATAGCTTTAATGTACAGACACGGCATGTTTAGAATTTTATAATATGTAGATAACAGAAGGTATACTTCACTCCAAACGTGCAATACTACTTGCGGTTTCACTTGTTATCAGAAGATGAAATCTGGAATTCAAACGTCGTGACACGAATCTGGTAACGCGCGCGGTCGCGTGACAACAAATGATTTATCTGTCATACGAGAATTTCGCTAATTATGAAAGAGAACAAGAAAAATTTGTCTGGTACATATAAAGGCTTCATCCGCGGCTTTGCTGTGTGTACTTCAGTTCGATATCCTGCTAGGATATTACAAATACGAAAGTAAACTATGTCTATGACGATTTCATCGATAATCATGGTACCGATTTTGTTATTTGGTGAAATAGACTTTTTTATATTTTTACTCCAAAAAAAGAGATAGCTTCCAGAAATTAACAAATTTTTCCGTCTTTTAAAATGTAATGCAATGTAAACTATATCTATGCTTGCTTTCAACATAAACTAGGGTCTACTAGCGTATCATATATTTTTCAAAACCAAGTCTTCCCTTGAGCTAAAATCTGTGAACAGCTGGTCTTGCTTCAAGACGTTATATGTATATGTATATAAAGAAAGAAAGAAATAAAAACTTTATTTGAAGAAATAGCGAAGAATTAAATAAATAATATATAATAACCTTATAGATACACAGCATATTTTGAAAATTTGTACGCCTTATTTTCAGCCAACAACCTTCCTTTTGGCGTAAGACCATAATGACCCAATTTTGTTAAATAATAAATAACAATAATAATTAATCAAACTAATTCTACTTATGTAATATTTAATTATTAAAACAAATAAATAAATTTTAATAAAACCAACAATAAAATACTTTGTTACTTCAAAATTAAAATAATTACTCCTGTAACAACTTCTATCGAATCATCTATTCGAATACAATTCGTTAGAGTGCTTGCCGTGTATTACCACATTCTGTTTGCCACGTATATCGTAAACTTGAGAAGTTGGGAACAACGGCAAAAGTTTCTAAGCTCTATAACATAGAATTTTTCAAACGTACCAACGAACAGACAGATATGACAATTGTAAAGATTTCATTTTTTACTTAAATGGCTACAGGACCCTAAAATTTTATTTTTATTTTTCAATATAGTATTGTAAACAAACCTTGATTAAACCTTGCCTAAGATTGTGAAAATGTATCTCAAAACGTCGTGACATAAATCGAACGGCAGGGGGAATGTCTTTGGACACCATCCTCGGGTCCTTCGGGGGAAGGGCCAAAATGCAGGCATAAGGCCTGCATCGAGGGTGTGTGGGACTCTCAGCGACCGGTCCTCCACGCTGGCTTCTAAAACGAAGTTGTCGCGAGAAACGGTCGCCAAACTACCCACTAAACCTAAACCTGCGCCCCATTTATAGCGCTTTTACGGGGCGTCATGGGATCTTGTACAGAGTAACTGCACCATGACGCCCCTACACCCTGTAACTGGGTCACCCCGGGGAGCAGAGTGACCCACTTCGTACAGCAGGGGGGGGAAGTCCGCTGTCGCCCCCGTGACAGCGGCCCCCTGTGACGGTAATTATGGGAGGAGAAGATGCGCGTAGCGGCGCCTGCGACCGCCGGTCCGCCTCCTGCGGATGGGGTCCGCGTACGCGTCCTCCTCCCTCGCTCTTTCAGCGGCCTCCTTCTGCGACATGACGGATTCGCAGAAGGAGGAGACCGCAAGCCAAGATTGTTGACCCTGGAGCATCGCTTCGACCATGCTACGAAGCGAGCTCACAGGGCCAACGACGTTCTCTAGGAGGGCCCTTTGGGGTCCCCAAGCGGCGCACTCCACGAGCGTGTGAAACGCCGTGTCTTGGAGTGCGCCGCACTCGTGGCAAGACGGGGAAGGTTCCCGCCCAACTATTTGGTGCAGATACTTACCAAAGCAACCGTGCCCGGTAAGTATCTGCACCATCCTGAACGTCAAGGTCCCGCATTTCCGCGAGACCCAACGAGCCAGGTGGGGCCGGATTGCCTCCACCGTCACGATTCCAGCTTCTGGGGACCCCAGGTCCCTCTGCCAAGAGCGGATCAGGGCCTCGGTCGCCTGGGCCCTGATCATTCTAGTTTCTGCCGGGCACGGCACCTCTCCTCTCGCCCGTGCATCCTGCCGGGAGCGGTACACTGCTGCGAGCACCTCCGCCTGGAGATTCCAGGGCGGATCACCCGCCAGCAGTGTTGCCGCCGTCCACGACACAGTACGGTACCCTCGAATGGACCTCACCGCCAGGACCCTCTGAGCTCGCCTCAGCAGAGTCCTGTTTTGCCGGTGAAGTGCATGAATCCATACGGGGGCCCCGTACAATGCCATACTCCGGAGGATGCCAGCGTACAACTTCCTTGTCGCCGCGCCCGGCCCTCCCACGTTCGGAAGGAGCCTGGCCAGGGCGGCAGCGGATTTAATTAACCTCGGGGCGAGCTGGGTGAAATGGGCCCCGAAGTTCCATTTACCATCTAGTACAAGCCCCAGATATTTCATCTGGGGCTTGACCGCTACCGCAACACCTTGGACGACGATGCGCGCGTCCCGGGGTGCACGTCTATGTGGTCTATGGAACATGAGGGCCTCTGTTTTTTCAGGAGAGACCCTCAGGCCAAGACGCCGGATTCGTTCGACCACCAACGCCGTTCCGGCGTCGGCGAGTGCCATAGACTCTTCATAGGTTCCGCCCCGGGCCGTGACGAGGGTGTCGTCTGCAAAGCAGAGCACCCCCATCCCGGGCAGTACTGGCTCGCGGAGGAGCCAGTCGTAGCCGATGTTCCACAGGATCGGACCCAGCACCGACCCTTGTGGAACGCCGCACGCGACGCGTCGTCTTCCTATAACCTGGCCAGTTCGGCCGCCCTCCCAGAGGATGTACCTGTCCTGGAGGTAGGCCTCCAACAGCCTCGTGAGATACGGGGGGACTCCGTGGGACAGGAGCCCTGCCCTTATTGTCTCGTGAGGGAGACTGTTGAAGGCGTTCTTGATATCAAGAGAGACCGCCAGGACGGACTCCTTCATGTGATCCGCCTCTCTCGTGAGGCTCCGTAGCGCGTTCAGGGCGTCCAGTGTCGAACGTCCCACCCTGAAACCATATTGAGCCTCAGAGAGCCCAGGCCCATTGGTGTCCAAATGACGAACGAGGCGACCGGCCAGGATCTTCTCAAAGACCTTGGCCGCCTCGTTAAGCAAGATGATGGGCCTGTAGGCGGATGGATCGTCGGGAGGGCGACCCTCCTTCGGAAGCAGGCATAGCCGGCCCTCCTTCCACTGCTTCGGGAACACGCCTGACCTGATACAGGTATTGAAAAGTTCCCGAAGCTGGCCGCGTAGGTGTTTAGCGGCCAGAAAGAGGACTCGGCCCGGGACCCCGTCAGGTCCCGGCGCTGTCTTTCGGCCCCGGAGGCGCTCCAGGGCCACTTCTAATTCTTCTTCGGAGACGAGGGGAGGCTCCATCTCCGAATGAACGGGGTGTGGAGGATTCATTTCTGGGGGAGTGAAGGCTCCCGGGTCTGGGAAGAGTCCGTCTATAACGGAGCTAAGGACCCCCTCTTCGAGCGACGCTGTGACCGGAATGGTGCAAGCCCGCATCGTTTTACGGGCCATCCGGTACGGACGCCCCCAGGGGTCCCCATCGAGGCTCTTTAGCATCTCTTCCCGGCACCGGGTCTTCGACTGGATGATGGCCAGTCGAAGAGCCTTTTTGGCAGCCCGATGCTCCCCGATAAGACGATTTTCCTCCACATAGTCCGGAGGTAGTCGGCTCCGACGGCGTTTGAGGGACCGGCGTGCTCTGAAGGCTGCCTCCCTCAGGTCACCGATCTCGGCGGTCCACCAATAGACCGCCTTACGCTGTGGAGGCCGACGCGACCGAGGCATCGCAGCATCGCAGATCCTTACGAGGGTTCTGCTCATGCGCTCTGCCAGTACCTCCGGACCCCCGGAACTAATTGGATTGACCCAGCTCTGGACGATTGCCATCTCCTCAGCTAGCTCTGGATCGAGCCGGCCGAGGGCCCAGCGCGGAAACCGGCCGTGACCGCGTGGGGGAACCGAGATCGTGCTCGGAGGAGGGGAGATCTCGAATCTGATAAAGCGGTGATCAGAAAGAGACTCCGCCTCCTCCACGACTCTCCATCCGTCCACCCTGCTTGCGATCGCGTGGGTGACGAACGACAGGTCTATTACAGAACCACCCCGCGCTCGCACGCAGGTGTGGACCGCTCCTCGGTTTAGCAGCGACAGGCCGGATTGGAGCGCCCACGCTTCAACGGCCCGTCCCCTCGCATTGGTGGCGACGTTTCCCCAGGAACGAGATTTGGCATTAAAATCGCCGAGGACGAAGATCGACCTCGGCGACAGCCTGATCACGGCGGCCCTAACGGAATCTAAGAAGGCCTCAAACTCCGCCAGGGGACGGTTGGGGGAGAAGTACACGCCTATGACGGCGTGCTGACCCCAACCTGCCACCGCGTAACCCCGTCCCCTCTCTATGATAGAGAATGGGGTGCCACAGCCCGATGTGGCGACCACCGCCACCGTTTTGTCCAGATCCCCAACCCAGTTGCCTAGGTCGGGGACGTAGTAAGGCTCGCTTACTACGGCCAGGTCAATCCCCCACTCCGCCATGGTCTGCATGGCTAGGTCCTGTGCACCGGCGGAGTGGTTTACATTAATTTGGAGGAAGCTATGTCGTACGGGCATTGTTAATTAACTGACATAGCCTCCCCTCTCGTCGAGACTGTCGTCGCCCTCACCGGGGGGGCGAACCTGCCCCTGACGATGGGAGGGAGGCAGACCCTCGCCAACGTCGGGTGCGTTGCTTGGCATCCTCCAGCCGCGCAGACTGCGCAGTGGGGGTCTGAAGCTTTGCAATCGGGCATTGCGTGTCCGCCCTTCCCACAACGGAGACACAAGCCCGACCTATCGGGGCAGGTTTCGGGACACATCTGTGTGCTGTGACCCAGCCCGTAGCATCGGTAACAGCGGATTGGCCGCGCCTCTATAGCTTTAACCTTCGCCGAGCTAAAGCCCACCAAAAGGTGGCCCTGCTCGGCGAGTACCTTTGCTACGGGTATTGGGCACAGCACGTATGCTGCGCCCATACCCCCCGGTCCTGAGCCAATGCGATTGGCGACTATTCTGTCTAGCTGGCAGTTGCCAGCACGGGCGACGGCAGCTCTGAGCGACTCGGGCGTTACGGAATCATCCAGCCCGGAAATGTAGATTTCCCCCCTCTTCGCGGGCCGGATAACTTCAGCTAGTCCTTCGAGCGGCCTCCGGAGGGCCTCCGCCAACCGATCTGCTTTTTGAACACCTTCCGGCCCAGGTGGCAACTCCATGAGCCGGGAGTCGCGGACGGTCCGCGTTATCTTTAGGCCCTCCTTGAGGCCCATTGCAACAATGTCGACTATCGCGGCGGCCTTTTGGAATACGTCGCGGTAGGTGACACCCCTCTTTTCTGCCTCCGGCAGCAGTTTTATAATGACCGCTGCCATCTTCGGCTCGGTAAATACCACAGGCTTCTTTTTTGCCTGTGGCTGCGGTGGTTGCTTCCGCGCGGGCGGGGCAGGTGCTTGCGAGGGGGGTGGGAGGAGGGATGACGCCCCTTTCCCCTTCCCCTTGCCCTTCTTTCTGCCCGCAACCACCGACCATGCGACTTCACTCTCCTGCAGGAGAGCGGGCGCAGGTGCGGCGGATGTGGGGGTGGCCTGGGACTGGGGCCCGGGCTTCGGCCTCAACGGGGGGAACTCCGTATGAACGGAGTCCCCGGAGGACCCGGGCACTGGCGGCGCCGTCTGAGCGGTCACCGTTTTCGCCTTTTTTCTTTTTTTTTGGGGGGGAGGTGGGGGAGGGGGACCCATCACCTCTGTGGGTGGCGGCACTACGTCCACGGGGACCGCGTCGTTGACGACGGCAATGGAGACCCGTGGGACTGGGACTGTAACGGGCGGCGGGGCCGCCTTTTTCATTTTGTCCGCCGCGAGGGGCGGGCGGAGAACCGGGGGAGGTAGGAGGCGGTCTTCAAGTCCAGCGAGCCGAGCGTTGATCATTTCCCCCACCGACACTATGATGGCTCGTTTGAGCTCATCAAGGTCTAGTGGGGGACTAGGGACTACCACCGTCTCCCCCTCTTTACCGCGGTTGTCAGCTTTTGCAGCAGCCCGCATCTCTTGGAACTCCCTGCGGTAGGCTTGTCTTTCCTCCCGCAGGGCGTCAATTTCCCTCTTGAGCCGGATATTCTCTAAATTGAGCTTCCGGCTCTCTGTGTCTAGGGACCTCGCCGACAAGTCTTCAACAATGTCGGCGAGTTTCCCGGCAGCATCCTTGAGCTTACGAATATAGCCCCCTTTTAAATTGCCCGAGGTCTTGGCGACGTGATAGATGTCGGCCACGAGGGAGCTTGCTATAGTGCGGAGCTCGTCGGACCCCATCCTACCGTAATCGCTCTCCCTCGGGTCGCCCAGATCTGTTGACATGGGCTCGGAGGCCGCATTGTCCTTTTTTTTTCGAGCGTTATATTGCCGATCCGCTTCAGCACGAAGGGCATCCGCCCGGGCCAGTAATTCCTCCGTCCTCGTCCCTGTGAGAGGGAAAGACGGAGTCGGGACGTCCGTATCCATTTCCGCGGCGGTGGTCACCTCCACAGAATCATCCTGTAGATAGGTCGCCGTCGCGACGCTTTTATCTAAAGCCACATCGGCGGTCGCCGCAGAAGCGTTCTGCAGGCGGACCGTCGACGTGGTGGCCTTTTTAAATGCGCCATCCGTGGCGGCCTTTTTAAGTGCGCCATCCGTGGCGGCCTTTATTATTGCGGCCCCTTTGGCCCCGGCGGGTGCAGACACCTGCAGGGTGGCCTCCGGCGTCGCCCCTATATCCGAAGCCGCATCGGAGGTATCCCCCGCGGATTCATTCCGCGATCGGGCCCTCGTGACGGCGCCTAGCGAAGCGGCTCTTGCCGCGCCTCGACCATATAGCGCGACAGTGCTCCGGCTACGTCGCGCCATGTATATTTTATTAGCCGACTCGTCGGCGCCGGGATCGTCGGGATAAGGCCCGCGGGAGCGAATGCGGGACCGTTTCCGGGCCGCACTCGCTCCCCTAGGGGGTCGGTGCTCGGGGTCCGCCATCAGCGGAACCCCATTTGAGCTCTGACTCACCTAGAGCCTAACTAAACCTATAGCCTATCCAAGACAAACGGAAAACCAAAAACCAACAAACGCGCCAAGTTTATTTCGTATAGACAGAACCAGAGTACCAATATACGAAAGCCAGAGTCAATATGCAACGCAGGAACCGAACGAATAACCAAAAAACAAACCAAGTCAGTAGTCGTGGAAATAAACCAGTACGATCGAACGAAAGCAATGGAATTTTCCTATCGTAATTCGCATGAAGCGCCTAGATCGCAAAGATGCGTGGACACGTCCGCTCACTACGAGATTGGCCGCACCCCTCCTTCCGACGGGAGGATTTTCTGCTCTGTGGATCTGAGCTATGGGGAATATGGCATCTGCCCCTCGCAATGTTCGGAGAACATAGAAAAAATGGTTAGACGGTGACTCGCCACTCCCTTTTTTACATTATTATTACCTAACTTTGTAGTTGTGCGGGTTTGTACAACATTCTCGTTTGATCCGACAGTGGACAAGCGAAAGATCTATTACATTCTCCTACTTTCTTTAGATTATCCTCAAAGTTGTCCTTTCTGTATTCTTTGTTCTGGACATATTCCACTACCACATGTAGAACATTCTCTACTGTACCACAACACTGCATGCAATTAGATTCAAAATAGGTGTTGATGAGTTTTGTTTAAATGGTGATTAAATTATTTTATGATATTTTTTATAAAGTATTATACATTAAAATATGTAAAGATCGCAAGGTGCATGCATGCACATTTTTTATGTACATTGTTTTATAATTTATTATATAATATCTCAAACACCCAAAATTGCTTCCGGAGTTAATACTCGTAGTCTATAAACAATAAAAGCCTATAAAGAACTCGCAACTTAGGTCAGATATTCCCATTTTAGTACGCCTTTATTAGCTTCATACGTATGTTAATATGTAACGGAATCTTTCAAGTTAAATTTGATCGACTTCCCGGTTTTCGATTGAGCTGAAATTTTGGACGTATGTGTGTATTGCGTGACAATGCAATGATATGGTACCATGGAGCTGATCTGATGATGGAGTCGGAAGGTGGCCATAGGAACTCCTGTACTAAACAAGATAGACCCATCGTGTTTGGGCTCGTTTTACTTGTCTTGGCTAGCACTCTGCTGCTACATGATATGCAGGATCTCAAAAGCTTGTATTTAAAAACCTTTTTAAAAAAGCTTATTTTTACATACCGTTCCATTTTATCATAAGAGTGTATTTAATTCTTTTTTCTAAGTTTCCACGGAGAAGGGAATTAAATCACTAAATAATCACTAAAAAATGAAAAATAAAAAATAATAGTTTAAAAAAATCTAAAAAAATACGCTTTTATAGAAAATCCAACTAAACAATAGAAAATAAATTTTAATAAATTTGAATTAAAAATAGTGTAAGAAAAAAAATATTTTATTGTAAAAAAAAAGCGTGGGGTGCATGGTATCAATAGTTATACATATTTTATGAACAGATATGAGTAGAAGGGTTATTTTGATAATATCCTGAAAAGCACCCCCACGCTTTTTTTACAATAAAAACATTTTTTTTAAACTGCAATTGATGTTATACCTGCCACGCAGCATTAGTGGGTATTACACATCGATAATGTCCAAGTGCAGGTTTCAGATGCAGTTGCCAGTATTAGAACACGCGTCACAACGATGATGTGTGGGTGCCTTAGCCCGTAAGTTGCCACGACTAAATACACTTCAATTATCTCTGACCAAAACATAAATCGATGTATTCTTCAAAGCTGGTATTCTTTGTATGCATTTGACAATGGTTTAAACGGCTTTTATGCGTTAACAACACTAACAAAGGGGTTTAAACGTTTGTTAAGAGCCACAACAATGTAGGAACAAAAGCTCAGCCGCTACAAAGTACACTTTGAAAGATTTTCTCTGAAACCGTCTCAGAAAGTATGTTGCAGTCTTTAAACATAGAACAGTTACGATTGCATTGATAATACATATTTTTTTTAGTTTTTGGAGGAAACTTGAAGAGTGCGTGAGTGAGTTTTTGTTACGAATCAGGCTAACGGGTACACGGCCTACACAAATAAACTAATTTATTGCATAAAAACATGGTTATACAAATAGGTATTGTTATTTTATATTGATCACATGTTTTTGCCGGTTGGGCATACAATTTTTTGAAACTTATATTATATAGGTACATACTTATTTCAATATGGCAGCCTCTGTGGTTGAGCGGGCTAAGTCATAGCCGGCCAAACTCGTTGGAACGCAGAGGCTCCGGGTTCGATTCCCAACATGGTAAATATCGGAAACAAACTTGCTGTTATTTACTATGGTCTGGATGTCTGGGATCGGCCCCAGAGTGGTCCGTTGTATATAACCCATAACACAAGCGTAACTTTCTTAGCTTGGGAATACACAGTGTGTGTGTTTGTCTGCCTAGTAATATTATTATTTCTATTGTTTATTTGGTTTTGATTATTATTACTAATATTTCAATCTTATAATTATGTATAAGGTTAAATTTAATGAAATACTAAATGATACACAGTTTAAATTTAGATATCTTTCTAATGATAGTAATATGGTACAAATATTATAAATATATTTAAACACTTAACATTCTATCTTATCATTTAAAACTTATCATTAAGAAACTCCGTTGCACTGTAGTAGCCTTTTCTTATTAGTAGTTCTTTTTTATTGTCCTTTGAATAATTTAATTTTCAGAGCTCATGGAAAGTGGTTAACGTCGCCTATAGACATCAGTAACACCAGGGATGAAGCCAATGCATTGCCAGCCTTTAAGATAGGACAGAGGGGGATAAAGAGGATGCGATGTGGAAAATGGGATAGGAAATATGGAGGATAGAGGGAGGGGTGAATAAGTCATCAGAAGTCTCCTCCTCGTGTGAAACACGATTATGTCAAGGATTACCGTTTCACACCGATATTCTGTGATACAAGTCGTGATGCTACTGTAGAGACCTATATTTACACTGCAATTTTTTGTAGCTACGAAGGATGAAATTGTGTTTTAAATACTGCAATAAGTTTTGACAGTAAATAAAATAATATATTTGTATCTATAAATATAGGTAAGCAGAAATGCATTAAGCATGAAATTAAGGTAGATACATATCAAGTAATAAATAATCACTATCAATATACTAAGCGTGTTAATCTCAAATCACATCTGCATAATTATTATGAATTAACCTATCTGTAAATCTACTAATGGAATTGTTCAAATCGATACTTTCATTATTGCACCTAATTGGCGACAAAATAATTCATAGTGAGAAATTAACAACCGAATTGTTTGGCAATAACAAAAACTATTTAAGAGTAATAATAATCTTGAATCTAGAAAAAATAAAGCGTTATGAAATAGGTTTTTTTATTGTAAGAGTTCAGCAGACAAGCAGACGGCCCACTTGATGGAAAGCGGTTACCATCGCCTATGGCCATTTGCAACACTAAAGGTGCTACTAAGGCGCTGCTGCTCTCTTAAGAGAGACTGGAACCTGGTCATAATGCCGGTACACAACTCAAAGCTATTATGGCGATATACTTTAGACCAGGGGTGGTTGACATCCAGTCGGGCGAATGCCCTACCACCTGGCTGTGGGTTGTTTTGACGCCTCTTACGACAGGCCGCCCGGCCGCAGGAAATTGTATTCTTTCTCCGTTCCGGTACCGATCAAAATGGGTATAATTATTCAAAATAAAAATTAGTATTCTGTAATAGTATAATAGAAGAATTACTAGGAATGGCAATCACCAGTAAAATTGGTAATGTTTAAAAATCCCTAAATCCTAAATTTTTTGTTAACCAGCAAGGTAGTTATTCTTGTATTGTTTCTTAGTATAGAAAATACCTAACCTTTTATGTTAACTAACATAACTAATTAAACAATAACAAATAGTTTAAAATCAATACAGTCAAAAACTGAGTCTTAGTTAATGTCTTTTCAAGCTTTATAAAACAGAATAAATATTTATTTATTTTACAAAACTAATTTGTACTCGTTTAAAAACAATTTAAACATTTGAGCAGAACAAAAGATTAGAATCTTTGATCAGAGTTTAAGTTTAAGTAATCTTGAACTGGTTGCTTCCTATATCTCACTATTCATTCACTAGCCTTACTGTTCGCAGGATATACGAACCAGACAGAAGTTTTACGCAATAATTAGAGTAACTTCTGTGAACATACTCCTTTTAAATTTATGTTAACAAAAAGTGGTATATAGTTAAACTTATTAATATGACGGCAAGCCCAGTTGCATTCTATATAATAATTTATTAGTGAGTTCAATAATTGTATTGCAAGCGATCAGATATAATGATTACGTGCATAATATGACCTTTTGGATCATTACCATTATGTGTCAATACTTTTAAACCCTTAAAAAACTAATACATATAATTTATTCTGTTGGTATTTTTAGTGATAAGTAATTTTTTTTAAATAATGATTAATCTTTATTGCTGAAAAATCGGATACATTAACTTATAAAAATCCCTAATTCCCGAGCTAGGCATGAAGCCTATGTTTCGGGAATCAGTGCCCTCTCACATTAGTATGTAGTTTTAGACACAAAAAATACAAATCAGTAACAGTGTTTAGTCTAGTGAGTAAACGTGTGGATGTGTGCAAGTGTGTGTGTTGTGTATGTGTGTGCGTTGTGTATGTGTGTAATTATGTATGTATTGTACAGTTTCTATTAAGATAAATAGATTAAAACAGTGCTTCGGTGATAGGGTAAAAATTAAATGACACTTGTCAACATAATGATGAATGATGACGAACGATGCTGAGAAAATGTTTGCTTTCAAAGTGGAAAATAGTGCTCTCTTTGGCTTTTGAAGTGTGTGGAAAAAAAAATTGAGTAAGTAGAATTTTAAAAAGACTCCAATCGAAATAGGTTGTCATAAAATTAGTTGAGGAGGATTATAGGGGTAAGAACAGGGAGTACATTGAACTATTCTAAATATTGTAATAGATTTCGTCACCTCTACGGAACTATTCACTATTTATGAACTTACACGACTAGATTATGTAAAATGAAAATATAATAGATTTTTTACTTTATTATAATGTATGTATTTATAAGTACAATCGATCTTATTGTGAGCGTTTTATATAGAGTATATATAAAACGGGCAACAAAAACACTAACAATTATAGTCATCGAAAAATGTTTACGTTAAACTCAAAATTTCACTATAGTGTAACGATTACAATTAATTTGCATACAAATTTGTTTCGTGTATTACTTCCTAATATGGCGTATAATAACATTATTGGATGCTATGCAGGCAATGCAAATGGATTTCAAATCCAACTATCGCCTGTTATGTCATACATTACGGTTTGAAATAGCATTGATTGAGCTGAAATGAATAATTTCAAACTATTTTATTGGTTTTACTAATGATATAGAAAACAGATAGGACATATAAAAAGGCATTAAAACACTAGTACCGTTTTTAGGGTACCATACCCAAATGACTAATAATGTAATGGCTATAATTACGTTACGTAACTTTATCTTTGAAATATTATTATATAAATACATGTAAAAATATCAGCTCATAAATATCTCACGGCTAGGCTTGGACCTCCTACTCTTAAGGGAATAGACAGTACCAATATTCGCCACGCTTGTGCAAGGTTGATTGGTGGGTTCCACACGTTAATTATTTCAATTTACAGTTATTATTATTACGATGTTTTCTTTCCTTTAACGTCGACATGTAGTATATATAAAAATAGTATGTCGAAAACTACCTATGTCATGCATGCTTTTCGACTACGACTACTAAGCTACTACCCGTGCGCAGAAGGTTTACCGATAGCCTCATGATGTCACGCGGCGATGGACAAAAAGGTTACATAAATAGTTATTGCAATAAATATATTATTTGAATTTATTATTGTATATACTTATACAATAATAGTAAGTAGTCATCGGCAAACCTTTTTCGCGCGGCTTATACCACGGTTTTTTTTTTTAAATATTAGGTATTATAACAAAAGTTAATGACAGCTTTATATTACGATAGAAGAATTCATCGATTCCCAATTTGAGTTAATCTAGAGCAATCTAAGCTTTAAATGTTAAATTGGATTTAAATCCATGCACCCACGGTTTGAGAGATTTAGCACATAACGAGTTTTCTCTCTATGAATATTTTCAGCAGAAATAGCGAAAAGTTATTGAATTTTAAATTAAAACGTTTTCCAGGAAATTCGAACTTTTAGATTGATCCAATATTTCATTTAATAGAGAGGAATGTTTAGGTAAAATTTTATTTCTAGAAATATGATGGCTTCACTTGTGTAAGTTTTAGATTTATATACAGCGAAAATTATTTCATTATCTGGAAAAGAAATCTCCTGCGTTTGAACACCACAGGTGCTACAAATGCGCTGCTGCTCACTTAAGAGACAGGCTGAAAGCTGGCCAGTGATTCCGGAACACAATTCAATGTTGTTATGGCGGCATACTTTAGACTAGGGTTGGTAGCCATCCAGACGAGCAAATACCCTACCATCAATGTGGTTAAATGGTTGGTTTGTTCAATCCATAAATGGATTAAACAGAATTTAGTCATCACATTTATAGCATGCTAATAATCTATAAATGCATAGATGAAAGAGACTGTTTATGATTTATAGGCAGTGTTATTGATGTTTATATTTCAATAATCACGGAATCGACTCCAATAAATCAGTTATATTCGAAAGGAAGCCATCAAACAGGTCATTCTAAAGCGTGTAGGTTTTGCATAGAACAATCACATTTTCTATAAGTAGATATTGACAGTAACCTTGGTTGCATGCATCGAGAAGAGACAATCGCTGCATACTTGTTAGACGCACCCAACTGGGGTTAGAATTAATATAGCGTATCTGATACGACACGATTTCAAATCTTTTTTTCCTGGTATTCCAATTCCATTCGTTGGTAATGAAATGCCATAGTAATATTATAACATTAAGGATTGATTTTTCAATAAAAGTTATTAATAATCTATACATAGAATCAAACACAACATGTGAAAATTAGAAATGACAGTTGCACGAATAAACAGCTGAACTGTTTCACTTTTAGTCCCAGGTTATAATTTATTCCACTGATAAATTTTATCTCATGATTGAAAAATCGGCCCTAAGAATAGTACCTATAGAGAAAGATGGTGAAAATGTTCGTCTAATCAAGGTAATATTTGTAAAAAAATTTGGCAATATCTCTAGTTTTGCTTACGTCCGCAGTCTTCGGCATCCGCTTCACAACAGACGGGTCGTGTCAGGCAGTTTTCTTGCAAAAATACATTTAACGATTTATTCTTTCTTCTCATTAAAAACTAAAAATGTATATCCAATAATTACCTCCCATTTTTTAGGTCCACTGGTTTAACGACGAAAACAACAATGCCTCTAATGAACTTTAACTTTAACTCTCTTTTTTTATTACATAGCTGGCTTGACACATTGGACTAGACTTGGACGTCCTCTGTAGTTGAGCGGGTAAGCCTTGGCCGTCCTAGCTCACTGCAACACAGAGGTTACGGGTTCGATTCCTGGTAATATAAATTACGGAAACGATTTTTCTCCGTTATTTACTACTGTCTGGGTGTCTAGGATCGGCCCCAGAGTAGTCTGTTGAATATGACTCATAATACAAGCTTAACTTGCTTAATTTGGGGATATATAATATGTATAGTATTTGTCTTCCGATTATTTATTTAGACTGAGGGCTCATCAAATGAAAGTGGTTACCGTCGCCTATAGACACTCGCAACATGAGTGGCGAAGCCAACGGATTGGCCAGCGATAGATGGGATATAGGGGTTGGGAAAGCTCTCAGGCCTAAAATAATCCCGAGGTAATTTTACTTTCAGGTAAGTTATATTGTCAATATAAATAATCTTATTGTATAAGAGGCATACAATCTAACTTCATTCAGGTTGGACAATGTGAATTATGGCAGGAGTCGACAGAGGAAGGCCGACTCGTCACGCCTTGGGTTAAGGACAGAAGGGCCGGTGTAATCGGCTGACACTACAGAAAGGTATGGAACCAAGTATTATTACAATTATTCAAATTACTACTTAGGTATTTGTTTATAGTACTTATGACGATCTTTGTAAGGTGTTTTGAGTCCTATTTATAATTATTACTTAGAAGTGTCGTGAGTATAAGTGTCAATGGCATAACGTCGTAAATACTCGCGTCTTATTCCAAAGACTTGAATTCCCGTCCTGGAACAGTATCGCTTACTACTACTAAGCAGTTCCTTCAGCACGATTTACTTATTGTTAAATTATTACACACTGATAGTAAAACTTACATATGGGTAAATGGTCATAATCATTAATTTCTAATATAACTAAAATCAATAGCAAAAATTGTATCCAAACATCTTTGGATTTATTGTGAAATCGTTCACTCATATTTTTTATCAAAACGACACACATCATCATACGTACAAGTATGTTAAATATACCAAGAAAGCTATGTAACTTACTCATAATATTTATACCCTATTATAAAGGATAGTAAGGGAAAAATATAAATTCACAACGCATATTTTACTGGGTAGTAAAACATCTAAATTACGTACAACCTTCCCAAAGTGCAGATGTCATTTCTAAGAGACAAATACGTTGATATTACCATGACGTATAAGGGTATGAGGGTACAATAGTCGTCCCAAAAAGCGCACGCACGAGTACTCAATCACACCCATGTGATGACTTGCCTGTGAAATCATTCATGTCTTGTTTACAATGTAGCCCCCAATTTGCAATGCATTTGTCTGCATAATTTCAGTTGTTACAGTTTTATTTTTGTTGCTTGTTTTTACTTTTTATTGATTGTAGTTTTAAATCTTTTTTATGAAAGGAATTATCCCTCCTCCTCCTGTTCGTCAATCCTGAGGATCGTGACCTTTTCCCACTACTTCTTTGCCTATTTTTTGCCATCGTAGACGATCAGCGGCAATATACAGTGCGTCATACACGGAGTTGTTGAGTGTGGTGCGGATCTGGTCGGACCAACGCATCGGACTGCGGCCTCGACATCATTTTCCTTTTATTTTGCCAGTGAAAATTAGTTTTTCTATATTATTTTATGTCCTATTTAAATGTAAATTATTAACATTGAAATGTTGTGTCTGAGATATCAAAACTAATGCTTAAAGTTGAAAAATGGGATTCACATGATTATATTGATCCTTAAAAAAAAAAACTCTAATCTACATCAAAGGTTGTCTTGAATAGGCTTTGAACCGGCTTAACGGATTTCAACGTAAATTGTTGAAACTAAGCTAGTTATTTTATCTAACTTTAGTTGATATCTTATTATGATATTTACCAAGGTTTAAAAGTTATGGAAAATTGCCATCTTTCCATGTTGCAAGGCAACGCATTTCTAACTTAAATAAATATAGGTCAACCTTTAATCACGTAATACTTTTATGCAATATTTGTATAATACGATTATAGACGTGTCATTTTAAGATGTACTAAAATTTTTGATATACTGTCGCAACGAGGATTTAATGCATGTAACGTAGCAATAATAACTCGTTGAATCATGTAATTACTTTAACGTTTTATATTTTTTGAATATCGAAGTACAAGCGTCATCCATTATCCCTACCTACACCTATGCTAAACAGTACTGATACTACATTTTCTAAGTATGTATAACTCGGGTGAAAAGTCAAACAACCGTTTTATATTCGTAAAAACAATATCACTAAAATCCCTAGCAGTAAAGTAACAATAACTACCCAAAACTTTCAACTACCTGTAAAGTGTAAACGTTCCTCAATTTCAGGCCCACCGTACCTAACACGATATGCGCGAAAGTGATAAATTTGTCAGGTAACTGTGCGTGCGGGGAATATTCCTATGCGCAAATAACCAGAAATATTGTACGAGATTGAAATGTGCGGCTCCACGGGAAATTACGCACTATGTCCCCTATGCCCGTCGACATTGCCACAGTAAAGTGATGTATGGTCGTAAAAGTCGATTGCAAACGCTATCGGGGCAAAATGCGCATAAATTATGAAGCAAACATGTGAATAGGAAGCTCATAACTGATATGTGTTTGCAGTACTAATTTCACATAACGTATACGACTATATCGAGTCTCTTAATATGTTATGGAATATTTAGACACAGTTCATTTTAGCTCCAAAAATCTATATCCAATTAATATAAAAATTATGTAAAATAAAAATGTATTATATTTAATACAATATAATAAATCTGTAAACGGTTGGAGTTTGTATATTACGTTTAAAAATATTTAAAAAATCAGAGGATATAATTCGGATCAGAAGATTCCGAAAATGCAATATTTAGATTTTTGTCTGTCTATCTGTCAGAGTATTACGTGAAAATTACTGAACAGATGTAAATGAAACAACACAGAGCTAGCTTATATTCTGGGTCGTAACTTAGGATTTTAGGACATTTTATCCCGATAAATGACGTCGTTTTCGCGGGTTAGACGAAAATAGAGAAAAGATGGCGTTGCGATCGCACGTACAGATAAATGACTTCGTTTCCATAGAATAGACGGATTACTGTTGAAATCTTTAAATTGGCGCCTTTTATAAGTGGTTGTACGAAATGTATTTTTATGTCGTTCAAGCGTTGGCAACACCGCCCTCTCTGTGACCTCTCGTCTTAATGAAAAGTGCTCTCATTTGTTGTAATAAAATATTATATCTAATTAGAATAAGTGATTTCGTTGTGAAAGCTTGTTTTATTAAAACTCTGCAACAATTACCAAAACAGATGGCGCTGCAATCGCGTTTTTTCAGTTCACTAACAAATATCTACGTTGTCACAGGCAATATGATTATTTCAAATCAGGTTGGCTTCAACGCATCTCTATACTTCGTGGGCTGTTGTCTAGACTACTTAGATTTAGTTTCTTTGCCGTTGTAGTGAATTTAATAAAAATCAGCTAAGTAAAGTTTTAGGTCTAAAAAATTACAAAATATTACCTCCTTTAACTAAACTATTTTAATTTTTTTTAGCTAACCATCCATAGGTGTTTAGTTCCTTTGTCTGTCATTATACATTCTTTAAATCATATAAATATCAGTTTAATTCATGACATTTTAGCTCATGCCACTGCTTTGTCTGAGATAAACTTATAAATACTTACTGAGCATTTCGCGTAGATTTACCGAGGGGCTTAATACGTTATTTTTGATATGATATTATTATTTATACAGTTTAGAACGTAATTTATACTTCTTTCCGCCTGTATATCGGCTAATTCCTCCTAAACCATGCAACGGATTTTTAAGCGATTTTCACTATCAGTTAGATAAATTTTCACTGAAGGTTTATTGAGTAAAAAGCTGAAAACTTTTATGTAAATAAAATAGAGCTACTTACCCAGGATGTTGACACGCGGCGCAGTCGCGGTACAACCGCTAGTATTTAATATAATTAATATTCGTCTATTCTCAAAGTTATGTACTAGTAAAGATATTTATTTTCATAAATTTCTATCTATAAAGTAGATTTTCAGAAATTTTATTTGGACTATCTAAGCCAAAATACAATTAATGTATAGTTTAGTTTATTTTGAGTTTGTGATACCTAGTTGTTTTTTATAAAGTTGTTTGTTTATTTTTAGGTTATTCATTGACTACAAACAAAATTACCCGGTATATACATATTTTAAAGCAGTTACTTAGTCATTTTAATGAAAAAAAAAACTATACTGTTTTAAAGTTTTGTACGGAAATATACACAGTAGCAGTGCAAGACAGAGTTGAGTTTCCTTACTGAGCTACAATTATCTGTGGTTGGCACGCATTCAAGGGTCGCCACCCTAAATGTAGTATTATAAATGACAAGACCTTAAAGAATAGTGACGCGTTTATATTTGAATATGCACGCGATGTATTGCTTTCCGTGATTTATATTTATGGTGAAATAGAGGTACATATTATAAAGCTTATAAACTAGGATATTTATATCTAGAATATACAAATTAATTAATTTAGACATCGAAACTAAAATACACTATGTAGGAGATCACTGCCAACGGGAGCGCGCTAGGAAGTGATATAATATTACAGATTATAGAACTTGGTATGTATGTTTTTAAAACGAATGAATAAAATTGGCCAAGTATGTGGCAGTTCATGTACAATTAATTATTAATAAAAATATTTTGTCAAAATATCAAACAATTAAAAATGGTTATTAAATCTTGTTAAAATCAGTAGTCTTTGCAAGTGGTAAAAAATACCGAGTCATGTTTTTTTATTTACCAATTATAGTATCAAAAATTTGAGAAGAAGATAATTATAATTTTCATGGCATTGGAAGCGAATATCTCGCCTCCTATAAACCTTACTAAAAAGTTTTAATTATAGTATATTACACACAGTTCCTTTACTGTTGTGTAACGCCATATCACACCTTTCTGTCTGATCCAGTTAGTTTTTGCTAAAATGGTTGACATACTAAGACATAGACATAGACAACACTTTATTGTTCACCAAAACAAAAATTACAAAAAAACAATAGTTACTTGATAAAACAAAAGGCATATATCTCATACTAAGCTATCTTATGGGTGCCGTATTTTTTAAAGTTTACGGTACTCAAAAAATCAACCAAGAACGTGCCAGTCCACACACAGTAAAGAGTTCCGTAGCGATTTTAAACAGTTATGTCACATTTAACGTAAATAACGCAGGTTTAAAACACCCGTAGACCAAGTAGTAGCCGGGGGATACGTCCCCTGGCATAGGAAGAGGCCCAGTGAGGGGGGCCCACGCCTGCCAGGGTACCGCGGAGTCGGGTAGCCCATTTTCCCGTAGCCCTGGCATAAGGCGCAGGACGGAACACCCAGGGGTTTTAGTGGGTATCCCTAACTGGGGAGTGGCAATAGCGTGGCACCAGTTTTGACTGGGCACGCTAGTGCCACCCCCGATCTGGCGAATCCCACACTCACACGGGTCGCGAACTACCCCCCAGGCTTCTGTGCCTGTCGCGGCTTAGTCCTCAAACGGATTTCCCCTGGCCAAAAAAAAAAAGGTTTAAAACACCCGTAGACCTCAGGTAAGATGGTTAGATTAAAATTACAGTTCTTGGTATGTTCATACTTTGAAATGCGCTGGAAGTTGTTAATATCCATTCATAGCAGAACGCAAGTTTAAGCTGCCTCATACAGAACGAGCCAAGTTTCACACTGACAACGTTAAGTTGAAGTTATTACGTGTTGTATGCAAGTTTTAGGAAATATTCCTTAATATTGTTCCGAGTACAGAAAGTACTTCGTTCTTTTATTTGCGTTTGTTTCTTTGTGTGATTTAAGACAATACCTACGACAGTATTAATTTAAATGTAAAAGAATAGGTACAAAAATAACTCATTAAAATATTCTAAATGATTACAAGAACAGTCTTATCGCTATTAAGCAATCTCTTCCAGACAACCGGAGACAGAACTAAAACAGATTGAATGTGTATATAATAGTATTTATAGTCTGTGCATATATTTCAATTTTCATGTAGTTACTACTTGTGACCAGCACTTCTTACTTGTTGCTACGTACGCTTTTTATCTCTAATTTCGTTAGATATACAGTTTTATTTTGAAAATTTAATATCTTGTATATTAATTAATTAATTATCGTGTACAGGCATACAAAATCTATGAGGCTATGATGTTTTGTAATATAATAAAAAGTCAGTTGATTTCACTTTCTTCTACCCTATTATGTCTAACTATTGCGTAAAGAATCTCGTGGGTGACAAGTCTACTCGAAGGCATACTACTTCGAGTACATCGAGTACTTCGAGCCCACATCAATGTGGGCAAGATTTGCAACCTATTTGCCAAGATATACCCATATGACATTTCTTTGCATATTCTGGTGTAATTATTTCCCAAGGCACACGTTGTCAAGGATGCAGTTTAATCAAATCACTTGCAGATCCTTAGGTAATTAGCTACAATTAATTAAACGATCGTAGATGCAGCTATTACGCATAACGTAGTAAGACATTGCTATAATCAAACTAAACCAACCATTGTCAAACGGTTGAATTTGTATCGTAATAGAATAATGCTAACTTAGTAAAAGTTTGTGAATAATATTGTTGCAGCTAATCACTAAGCCGCCGTAATTTAGTGGATAAGGCTCTCGAAGCTGAAACTGACGTTTGATAAGAGGTGTGGGTGTGAATCCTTATTCGAAAGAATGCACTTAGACAATTTTCTGACCTAACGTGCAATTGTTACAGTTACTACGTAATGACAGTGAAAGAAAACATTGTGATGAAACTATTATGTATATAGATATGGGTGGCGCAAAAAAACGATTTTTTTGAGTCTCGAGTGAAAAAATATTAGTTTTTGGTGTTTTAAGAACTCCCTCTAAAGGACAGTCCAAAAAAAAATTAAGAGGTCGCTCTAAATTTTTTGATATTTCAAAAATCGCCAAAAGCTGATATTTTTTCTTCAAATTTACAAAAATTAACACGTTTCTGAAAGTTTGAGTTCAAAATTTGAATTTTAAAAGGTAGGTCATATTTTTTTTATATTTACTAGTTAATTACTTATACTATATATTACTTAAAACTGACATTTTTTTACTCGTGACTCAAAAAAAAAGGAAGTCGGTTTTTTGCGCCACCCTAATTAATATATATAACCGATTGTATCCAACCCGTCAAATTTCGTTAGGCTAGCATAGAATACAGCCTGATCCGCCAAAAAAAGACGAATCCCCAGCCCATTAGTGGGACATTTACGGGCTATTATTATACTAGTGCAGATAATATTATTGCGGAGAAATTTATTCTATATTATAACTATAGTCTCAGCAAATCTAGCTGCTTTTAATTAATCATAAGTGATAACAGCGGTACAAATTATTTGAAGAATAAATGTCTAATCTAGCCTTCCTAATAAAAAAGATAGATAAAAAAAATGCTGATTTAACTTTGTATGATATACACACCAGGGGTCTACAGATAACCAGATAACAGATGCCGAAGACCAAGCAACGTGGAAAAGAAAATGTAGGAAAGCGTATTCTATTAATATATATATATATATATATATATATATATATATATATATATATATATGTGTGTGTGTGTGTGTGTGTGTGTGTGTGTGTGTGTGTGTGTGTGTGTTACATATATGTTGATATTCATAATATTACAGTGTGCACAAGATTTTGTGTTCTAAATATTTGTTATCTTGAGCCAAAGGATCCCAGCTAGTCTAAGATATAAAGCTTTATTTTATGATTTGATAAATTTTCAAATCTGGTCCAACTTTGGCAATCCTTCAACAACAGAACTCAATTTATAAGAGATCTATATCAATAACTGGACTCTTAACATGGATTTGGCAAACAATTTTACGATTGTTTCATTCTTATGAAGGATATTATATATTATGCAGGTATACAGGTATGTAGTAGACATTCATAATATTTATATTTTAGTTCACAATCACAATCTTTAAAAAAGTTAAGGCTTTCGAAGAGAAACGCTTAGAAGATCTGGATACCAAACATCAAACTCGCAAAGAGCGACCCAAGCCCTGCTATAGCTATACGTACAACACCCCTGGCCAACTATATTGTGCGGTATGTGGCCGGGAATTTAAAAATAAATTCGGTCTGGCCAGTCATATTAGGGCCCACAGGCGGCGAAATAATGACATTTGAGGGGTCGCCGTTACCGAAGGAGGAAGGAGGAGTATACCTATATATATACGTTCATAGTCACATTTTTACGGTAAGTTAAAAGTACTGTGGATCACGATTCCATGTCGAGAGATCATGCAAGATCAAAATATAATTTGCGGTTCCGTAGTGATTTTAGCAAAAACAGAATACTTTTTCGCCATATTCAGCCGTTTACCATTTGGATATCACCAGTAAAAAGCATTTAATCATATGAAAACCCACATTCCAAAAACTGTTTGAAATCAATCCTTTTTTTTTTTTTAATCCTTATTTTTTTTTTAATCGGCAGACAAACACACACATTGTATATCCCCAAATTAAGCAAGTTACGCTTGTGTTATGGGTAATATACAACGGACTACTCTGGGGCCGATGCCAGACACCCAGACCATAGTAAATAACGGAGAAAATACGTTTCCGAAATTTACTATACCAGGAATCGAACCCGGAACCTCTGCGTTGCAGTGAGGTACGCCGGCAAAGGCTTATTCCGCTCAACCACAGAGGCCGTCAGTCATCGTCAGTCGTCAGCATCAATTTTCATTTAAGACATTTAATTTTTTAGAAGTGTTAGAGCTGATTTTTTTAAACTTTCCGTTTTGATCAATGAAGCTACAGGGGAAAGGAGGAGACAATTAGGTACAATTTTATAAGCATATAATTGATTGACTTAAATAAGAAGTATTGAATGAACTTAGAATATTTAACTAATGATACCCTACAAGACTATTTGTCTTGTGGCGTATCGTTACTATATAAAGCTTTAACTAATGAATAGTCAAAGCTTTACA
Organism: Dendrolimus kikuchii; assembly: GCA_019925095.2. NCBI lineage: Eukaryota > Metazoa > Arthropoda > Insecta > Lepidoptera > Lasiocampidae > Dendrolimus > Dendrolimus kikuchii. The sequence goes on from CM034394.1 coordinate 18,484,232, forward strand.
CAGTAAAAAAAATCAATCTTCAGTTACATCTATAATGGTGGTCCCCTGTAATTGTAAGTACTTTTGCAATCATTTCTTTAAAGCATTATGTAACAGTATATAGATTACATGTTCCTACTGAATTCCATCCATACGAATCCAATAGTTTCTGAGATAAATGAATATGACATTTAAAGATAAATGGATGGATGGAGAAAATGACAAGACGATTTCATGAGAGTTCTTTAGACTTTAAAAATGCACAACTATTTTACAAGATATAAATTTAAAATCAGAGATATTTGTAGTATGATATCGTCATGTGTTCGTGTACCGTGTAGGTTTGGTAGTGGATGACAATGCCGAATGCACTTGGCAAGGCATTTCGCTGACCGCGCCGTGGCATGCATAACCAAGCACCCGACCGCTCGTGCAGTAAACAAATTCACAGAGACAAAATAAATGTTTTGTGTTCACTGGTGATACATGGCTGGGCGACGCTGGTTGAATTGAAATATTAGATTGAAATATTAAAGTAAATATTACAGAAAAAATAACAATTATATTCAGGGTTCTTCGTAAATACTTTGTTAACAACAGAACCTTTCTAAAATCGTTATAATGTCTATAGGAGATGGTAACCGCTTTCCATCAGGTGGGCCGTCTGCCTATGTGTTGAACTCTGTAATACAAAAAAATATCGCTCTATCCCTAGGCCGTCTGTTTTTGTATGTCCAGTATTGTATAAAAATTTGTTTATTTGCATACATACATCTAAATACAACTTATATGTTGTAGAACAATACTGTAGCGAAATCGTAAAAATGTAATAAAAAAAAATAAAACATGGTTGATCACCATAAATGGAATTGGGGGGTTGAAATTTTATTTTTCAATGTATATAGTTACGTGAGGTGTCGTTAATATTCAAAAACCATTACATTATACTTAGAGATTTTTTTATGGAGTTCCGATGGCGAGATTATTATCCCCATATTTGTAACTTTTGAACTAAGAAGATTCTGAAAAAAAATTGTCTGGACAGAATTTTAAAAACCATTTCAGAAGAATAAATTTGAATAAAATCCGTGAAGTATAAAATATGTATTTTTCTTTAAATTCTTTTTAGAATTTCACAGATAAAGACAAAAACAGTGGAAGTTCAAGTGCATAGTTCGAAGTGCATAGTTCAAAGTTTAGAGTAAATTTCAGCTAAGTACGCACTTGGCTGATTTCTTTCTAATTAGTGTGGTTTACGGAAAGCTGATGAGTAATGATGAACTGAAAAGGTTTTATAACAACAATTTAAATTGTCAATCAATGTAAAAACAAAGTCAATTGATCAATCAAAACTAAACACAAATTTGGTTTATAAATTTCAAGTGCTATTTTAAAATAGAAATAACATAAAAATGCTCGTAAAGAAACCGATGGAGGATGGCCTAAACCAGATGCTAATCTGCTATGGGATTATACTCATAATATTGGTCTATCTAATAAAATTCTTGAGGCGTGTCTTAAAAAGAAATACCTGTTTGCCAGAACCTATATGTATTCCTGAACCACCTGCTGAACAAATAACGATCCTTCCACCTTGTGCCTGCGACGACGAAGATAGAAGACCAAAAAGATATAATAGAAGACGTCACAACAATTCGAAGGGAGAGCAGTGGGTACCGAAACGAGATAGCCGTTACCGACATAATGACGACTACTATGAGTAGCATAAATTCGGGCTTCTGTTTGTTTATTGAAGATAATTGTTCAAGATAAGTAATTGAAATCTTTTCGAAATAAACGTTTTATACACTGTTACTAAAACATTACTTACAATTATCAATTAGTATTATTTATTTTATTCTTTCTAGGTTTCTAGGGTTTGACTTAGTCGCCGCGCCGAACAGTCGTGCTGGTGACCGCAGGGTCACCTATTTGGGCTAGATGAGGACAGAGGAGAACCGAAATAGGTGACGCAAACTGGAGAAGGCCGACTTCCAGTAGTGGACAGTAGTTGGTTGATGACGATTTTATTCTTGCAATACTTATAAGACTAAAAACGTATGAACTGATTCAAATGTGAATTATAATCTAATCTTTAAAATCTTATTACTGTTCTAAGTAACATGAAGTAAAATGAAAACTTATTTTCAATTCAAGTTTTCAACAAAAAGTTTTGAAGTAAATCTTCTATATAGACTATTATAGTATATAGTATTAGGATTTTTTGAGAGGCGGCATAATTTTAGAGTAGACTATGGATGTTTTTTTTTGGTTCCGGATCGAATTCAGTTTTTTATTTGATAAAATATAAATATGTTTAAATAAAAAAATGCATTCATTAAAATATACCTAACCCAACCAAATCATAATTTGCAGTAAACCTGCGAAAAATCGAAATGTGTGCTGGGACACATAGTAGAAGTGAAACATCAACGTACGCGTGAAAAAACGAATCGCAACGGATAAGTGGAAAAACGACTCGCAACGGACAAGTGGAAAAACGACTCGCAACGGACAAGTGGAAAAACGAATGGCAACGGACAAGTGGTAAAGCGAATCGCAACAAAATGTTAACTTAAAGTTCTACGGGCAGATTGTCTGTTGATGTTTCACTTCTAGTACGTGTCCCAGCACATAGTTCGAATTTTTTCTGAAGATTTTAATACTTAGATAAGTGTTTCTAATTATTATAAAAATATTCAGACTCTGATCAACCTCAAAAAATTAATACATGAGAGTGAAAAAAACAAAAGACTTTTTAGGTTTCTATTTCTATCCAAATGAGTCACAAATAGGGTCTGCAGATTCGGAACTCTTTTTTCCTAAAAAAATTGTAGGAGGTCAAAATTTTTTGGTAGGTATATTCTAAAATTTGGTCTCTGGGATGCAAAAATTCTAGTCAAGTATTAAAATTTATTTAATAACGACGATGGTCTAGATTCTAAGTAACTTCTGGAAATAAATTAATTGAATTGGGCACATTTTCAAAACTCAATCTGAAGACGCTGGTCACACATATAAAATGATGTGCTCTAACTCATAAAAAATGTGTTTTAATTATAGTAATACCCAGACCAAAGACCAAAGTAAATAACAGAAAGTTCGTTTCCGAAATTTATCATGCAGCAATCGAACCCGGAACCTCGGCGTTCCAGCAAGTTTGGCTGACCAAGACTTAGTCCGCTCAACGACAGAGGCCGTCTTGAACTTTATTCGCAAGCGTTAATGGCAGAATGTTGCTTTCTATGCATACTTAGCTTCTTGTAAGTAGAACAGAGCTATGTTCGGCTTACACGATTCGTACACTGTCTTGCGTTACTAATTTTTTTTAATAAAAGCAAAACTGACTTCAAAATAAAAAGCAAAAAAAGACTACAGCATCTTGAAATCGGTGCATTTTGCATTTTTTTTTTTTGTTGAATAAATGAATCTTTATTTGTAGAAATACAGGTAATAGTTGTACAAAAGATGGTAAACAAAGTCGATTGGTCTCACTGTATTTGACCTAAACATGGTCATACAAATATTTGGGTAGATACATGTCAATTTTAAAAATTAAAAAATTATGTGTAATTATTGTTGTTTTTCTATGTTTTACTAGGCACCAACTTCAAAATGTTGTTGAAGATATTTGTTTTTTGCATTTAGTTCCATGAATAGATTGAGAAGTAATATTTTAAGCGCATGTAAAAATTATACTACTGACATGTATATATTGTTTGCTTTTCGAAGAGTGTAGCCGCTTGGCGTTTTTCAACAAGGATTGCTCTCGATTTCCCTAGGATCCACTCATCATATGCTGACTTGGTGACAATGGGACAACCACAGAAGTAATACTCTTTCGAATAAAGAAATAAAAAAGAATGCCCTTTACAATTTACTGAGATATCGTGTAACAAACGTACAAAAAAACAAGTCAAATTGAGAACCTCCTCTTGGAAGTCAGCGGGAGGAATGATTAATTGTGTTAAACTGTAACGTAATATTACAAGCATATTTTGTATCAATTTTCATACAATTTAAACAGCTTTTATTATTGTTCTGAGACCCTGACATATCTATGAGCGATACATGTGCGACTGTAATCGTGATCGTGCCATCTAATGACAGGTAATAACTTTGATTATGGCGGAACAACGTCGCTGCCTATTTGTCAAAATAACGCTAGAGATGGCACTGCCGTGACTGGATCGTCCGCCACCCCAAATGCGATACGTGTTATTTTAGTGTTATTTATGTCATTGGTTTCTAGTCCAGGAGACAAGTGTGATTTTTATCTGTAAATCTGCAGACGAATTGGTGTAATTTCAAGCTAGATACATTAATTTTTCGGTAAAATAATAATAACAGCCGTTAGCCAAATTGCTTGTTTTGGCATTAAAAGTGACAAATATGCAAAGGCAAACAAGTAAGGTCTTCAGGCCAATCACATTAGCAATCAGATCCAAAACCACTCTATTGGGAATTGTGCTCTGGGTATTTGGGTTATCGTAAGGCAAGCAGGCGAATGCCATTGCTTACAAAATAATTAATGAGAGAAGAATTAATCAAAAGGTTTTCTTACAAAAAGTAATTTTTTCACACAATTGACCGTAAATTTCTACATCTTCTTCACCAAATGTATATGTATAATGAAATGTTTATAAATAATAGACAGTGCTACAACTTTCCCTCTTGAATTCATACATGTAAACTACATTTTATGTTGATAATCGACGTTAAGGACCTTCGGTACAAATAACACTGCCCATTTGCTTCCGTATAACCATAAAATTCAGTTACAAAACCTACTTCGTGCATAAAGAAACTAGGAATAAATAAGGAAAATAAAACACACGAACGTTATAACGTGTTGCATGTTTGTTCCCATTCCTTGCTAGTGGTTAATTAGCCTAAGTAACACGGCGCAAAATAGCGCACCGCAATTAAGGACGACCGACTTTCTTCGTCTATGCACCGCGCCAACTTTATGAAGTTAAATCTTACTTTGTGGGTATAATTTTAATAGTTTCACTGCTGCTTTAAGGTGTATTACTATCTGTTTTATGATAAAATCGATTTATCTCATTTTTTTTTAAATAACGTTACTATAGCGTTCTATATGACTCACAGACGTAAATTTCAAATCCGTATCTCACAAAATCTACCCTATCTCAAATACCCTACATCAAAACTAAATGTATAAAATTTCGTAATAATCTGTTAATTCGGATTTTGAAGAAGGAACAGCCAAGAGTCCAAATGCTTTTTAATTTATATATATTTACTGTATAAACATAATGCTATTGCTCTAAAATTAGTTTTACAGGAGAGCGATTAAAATTATGACTACGTATCTAGAAATACTACATTTTCAAAAAGTTTTAAATTAGTACACAAACCTATAAATTGACAAAATGGTAATTAGAATAAAATGCTTTTCTAACTGAGAGGGCCGAAATCGGCTTTCGCAAATTCGTATTACGATTGTGTCAAGTATAAATAATTAGTACTTTATAAGAGATTGATAGATAACTCTCTATTGTACACCATAAAAGACTTACAATATAGTACTATTATAATTGTATATAAAGGGCGGTATTATCACTAAAAAGTGAAGTGCCGCTGGTGGTATACATAATTATGGACATTTATGCTGTTTTAAACTCACCAGTATATATAGACGCATGTCAATTTTACTAGGCGATTCTCAAAAGCGGCCTCTTAGACCCACATATTAGTGTACAAGTGTGGCTATAAATAATGTCTATTGCCTCTTTGACTAGGAACTTGTTCTCTGGCTTGGGCGCAACGCTAATCGCTGGCTAGATTTTGTGTATCACGTTTTCCTGTCACGTCCTGAGCGATTCTACGTTTGTTGTGACATGTCATAATAAGATGTTCCACAATTACCTTTTTTATTACCTAAATATTGATCATTAAAGACGTGGCTTGGTCTTACACAAATGTACATTCAAAATTGTCAATTTAATCATACTAAACAACAAACAAAGTTATTCAATTTGATTCACTCCCTTTAGATATGTAGTGTGCGCTGAAGTAAATACTAGGAGGTAAAAGTATTGTATCATTTTACTTTGAAAATAGAGTGATAAAATCGTTTTCATTGCTCTTTTTTAAATAATAGTTAATATCGATGGGTGAAAGGCTATTTGTTTTAAACGACATTTTTAAAATTTGTCGGGAGAAAAGTTTAAAGTTTCAAATGACCCAGAAAAACACACCACTAACGAACTCGTACCATACTTAAAAAAACAACATCTATAGATTAAAACTAGACATCAGATTCTTTATATTACTTTAAGTTGAGACATTAGGATAAAACAAACTCGTAGTGTTATTAAGTCGCACACAAAATGTCGCTTAAAACAAATAGCCTTTCAACCCTCGATATGTTAATATTTTGATCTTTATAAAATGATTTGTTGAAATTATAAAAATAATGTGAAATTATTATCATTATTTTATTTTCATGACGAGATATATCATAAACATCTCCCCCACGCCTTGACACATGTTCTCAAATGAGACATGAGACAAAGAGATGATGAGAAGGACATCCGGCGACCTAGGTGTGGTTCACCAGGAAGGTCCCGCGATGTCAACCCGGCTCCACTATGTTGCAGTATGAGTATAGCGACCCCTCCGGACTCGTGTTCGCCGCTTGGGACGGCGATCCGCTAGTTCATCCTTCTCCCGCTGTCTTTCGGCCGCCTCCTTCTGAGACATAACGTTCTCGCAGATGGAGGCAACTGTCAGCCATCCCCCCTCGTTACGCAGCATTTTGCCCAAGACGCCAGGCAGCGAGGGGTTTCGCCCTAACACGGCCATCAGGACATATCTATGGGGTCCGCAGGCTAATGGAGGAGGAGGAGGAGTATTGTGTGTCATTTTTACATCCGTGACGCGCAGGTAAGTACACATACTTACCGGAACAGACATGCCTTGAAATTAAATGAAATTTATTTGCATATGACATGGTTCATAAAAACACAGGTCTTAAGTTATACATATATGTCTCCACATGTCATTACCCATGTGCAAATATTACATCGTCTTAAATTAAAATATTAGTTACGTTAACCACGGAAAATTAAATTAAATTAAAGTATTGTTGTATGTCAAAAGATAATAATGTCATATAATTAAATTCATATAAATGTCATACAACTTGTTCCAATTAAAATAATCATGCACCGAGTAACAACATTTCTTTAATAACCAATTGTGAAGACTGACTTTAAATAAACTCAAATGAGTAGTTTTTATGCAAATAATTAAATATTCTAACCCCCATAAAATGAGATTTTTTTGTAAGGAAGGTTGCACGACGGATATAAAAGTTGATTTTCTATAGAGGGCCTCAGTAGTCTGACTTAATTCTCCGTACGTTAGGAAGAAATCTTGATTCTGTTTTACGAAAACTGCTAATTCCTTAATGTAGACAGAGGGTATCGTAAGAATTTTGTGTTTTTGTACGTATGTATCTATACCATTTGAAACGTCAAAGTCCCTCGTTTCCGCGGACAAAGATATAAAACTCAGAACTCAGACAGTCTTTCAGATCGTAAATTTAACACAACTTCTTTACACATGTATATAGTTCGATGCAAACTTTATGGCGGCTCGGAACATCGCAATTTCCGATGCGCAGAACGCCGATTTTAGGTGTTAGAGGGACGAGGTCGTCAGAGGAAGAGGTATATCCTCAAAATTCTCGCTCACTCTATCGCTCGCTATCTCGTTTACGGGACTTCCCCAGCGCTCGACTCATCAGGGCTACCACTTTCTCACTCACTGCGCTTTCGGAGCTAGATATAGCGCTTTTTAGGGCAACCCAGCGCCCATTTTTATTATACAACTGCCAGCGCGAAATCTTGCTCTATTTATGATATGCAAATATCTAGTTAATTTTTACGTTATTTAATGTAAATTAAATTTAAATAACCCAAAAGTAGTATTTATAATGTCATAGCAGTTGATTAAAATCTCTCATTAGCATCACTACAATATAGATTACTTTTTTGAGGATTGCCCAACCGATATACTAGATTTTTAGGGATTCATAGTCAAACGATAAAAAAAAGTGATCGATCTTTGCTTCTACGAAATCTTTCAGTTTACGTGGTACGACACGTAGTTGCTGGATATTTTTTGTAATTTTGATCATGTAACAGAATCTACCGCTTTTTTCCAACTCATCTAGCAAGCACACACGGGCAGTCCTGCGATCATTACGACGTAGCTATAGTAGTATTGAGCTACGTTCGTACACAGCACACACACACGCGCGTCTAAGCCAAGTACAATAGAGCGCAAAAGTATGTTGTTTCTTAATATTTTTGTTATTATTCCATTAAGATTATTTCATTTTTATGTTTAGTTAAATTTATTGTTGTTTTTGTCTGAATATTGGAATGAAATTGCTTAAAAAATTATGAAATAAAAGGCTGGTCTAAAAACAGCAAGCATCCGTACACATGGTAAGAAAACAACGTAAAGAAATAACTAGGTAGGTTTGTGAAAGTAAGAAGAATAGAGGAATACAAAAAGTTGATGTTACTATCGACACGTTGACAGACAAATGTATCATCCATGTCTGAATGAATCACTTAGAAGGAATTCTGTTCAAGCGAAGACGAAGAAAACAACAGTTCTGTAGAAAATGGCTCCTCCGGAAATAAAACAATTTTATGTGACGCCGACTCAGGGAGTCCTATGTCCAGCAGTGAAGTGCGGTAGGCAGACGATGATGGAGGGAAAATATTATACAGCCTTTTTATACGTGACAGAGCTATGTTGGAATCATTATTTTAATTCCAGCTTTTAGGACCGTCTTGACTGGTGAGATATCACGCTCTCACAGAATATCAGCTTAAAATAGTTAACCCCGAGCTAATTGTGTTTCAAACAATGAATGAGAGTTCCGATGGCCCTCTTGCCACTCCCTATCATTCCTAATCCAATCTTCCTATTTCATTCCCCTACCCAACCGCAATTGTAAATGAGTGCAATTTTCATATCAAAAACGTTAAAAAAATTGCGACTTTCTGACTGATATTTGTTTGTTTCATTACCTATTGTGCTGTTGTGTTGCAAATGTGTTGAAAAACGCATAACACACAAAAGGTGTTGGTTTTTTTAAACTTATCGCTAAAAAGCGATCTCTTCCAGACAACCCCAGGAATGAATTGAGATGATAATGGCGATGGTGGTATACGTAACATATAGTTGATATTTGAATTTGGAATCTGTCATTTTTATATGATTGTTCATTGTGTTTTCTCATTTTGGCGCTATTACATTGTACAACATTTTACATACATACATACATACATAACTTCACGCCAGTTCCCTTGCGGGGTAGGTACGAACAACAGAGCGCCATTTAGGCTTATTCTTACACACCTCACTTGCTTCTTTGACATTCATAACTCTTGTCATACAACATTTTGCGATATTAAAATGGAGTGGGGCGATAAAGAGAACCGAATCGCTGTGATTACATTACACAAAGTAGGTATGGAGCCAAATGCAATTTTTAAAACTCTCCATACGCTTGGTATTAGTTGACTAATAGCAATGTTTGTTTACCGGGCTATTAATAGGTACAAAGAGACCTCCTCTGTTTGTGACAGAAAAAGATCTGGCCGTCCACGTAGTGTTCGTACGAAAAAGGTGGTCAAAGCAGTAAGGGAAAGAATACGAAGAAATCCTGTCCGAAAGCATAAGATTTTATCTCGGGAGATGAAGGTATCACATAGAACCATGTCGCGTATTTTAAAAGATGACTTAGGACTTGCAGCCTATAAGAGATGCACTGGTCATTTCTTAACTCATAATTTAAAAAAGAATAGGGTGGTAAAATCGAAACAACTACTGAAGCGGTACGGAAAGGGAGGTAACAGAAAAAAATTGTTTACGGATGAGAAATTTTTTACAATTGAGCAACATTTTAACAAAAAAAATGACCGTATTTATGCTCAAAGCTCTGAGGAAGCTTCTCAATTAGTCGACAGAGTGCAACGTAGGCATTATCCGCCTTCAGTGATGGTTTGATGGGGTGTTAGCTATGAAGGAGTGACTGAGCTATATTTTTGTGAAAAAGGTATCAAAACATCGGCACAAGAGTATCAAGATACCATTATTGAGAAGGTAGTTAAGCCCCTTAACAACACCATGTTCAATAACCAAGAATGGTCCTTCCAGCAAGACTCGGCGCCGGGTCATAAAGCTCGGTCCACGCAGTCTTGGTTGGTAAAGAACGTTTCGGACTTCATCAGAGCTGAAGACTGGCCGTCGTCTAGTCCCGATATTAATCCGCTGAATTATGATTTATGATCAGTTTTAGAGAGTACGGCTTGCTCTAAACGCCATGATAATTTGGAGTCCCTAAAACAATCCATACGATTGTCAGTGAAGAATTTTCCCATGGAAAGAGTGCGTACTTATATTGATAACTGGCCTCAACGTTTAAAGGGCTGTATTGCAGCCAATGGAGACCACTACGAATAAGCTTTTTATATTTTAAATTGTTTTCTATTTATGTATTAAACTAAAACACTGTACAACTTATAAATTTGCAATAGAAAAAATAATCATTCTTTGTTACAATATTTATGGCAAGACTAGGTATACTAGTTTATACCTGATACTACTGAATCTAAAGCAAAAAGAATCCTGAAAATCGACTAAGAAACAAAAAATATTTGGTTGGACATAAATAAAAAATATTTACATGAATTGAACATCCTCCTATTTGAAAGTTGGTAACAATAGTATATACATAATTAGCCTCAATCAAGCTCAACTTGACTGTACCTGCGCACGCCTTTGCTTGCGGCTAATATCGTAGCCGCCATAAAGTTTGCATCGAACTTATACATAGTGAATCAATCAACCGACAGAATATTAAATTATAAGGCGAGAATAATCATCCTTTGACGTCAAATATATATTAACAACCGATAGTAATTGAGTAATATACAACCCTTTTTAATAACGTGATAAGGTATGCAATTAGAAAATTTCTAACACCTTGACGTTCCCACATTTAGTGTACAGTTTTGTTGGCAGTAAATCAGCTATGCAATTTTAAAAACCTAGCAACTGACATCCTTTTGTAAATGAATGTTACTATCAAAGGCGTGGCAGTACTTTAAACATGTATAACCTATACATATCATATAATACAGCCAATAAGTAAGAGAGGCCAAGCAATGAACGCAGTTCTTTTTATTAAACAAATCCAATAATATAAACTCCAAAAAGAATCAGCAATAAGTTGTCGATTAATGGCCGGCTCCTATATCTCACCGACCGTTCATTTGCTTTACTATCGGGTAAAGTTTGATAAAGCTCTATACAAGTACTGTCAAAATTCAACCGATGGTAGGGCAAGTGAATGAACTGTAAGATAAACGAACCGGCCACAATGAGATCTCTGATTAATCGATGATAACTTCTTACTTAATGCAAGTATAAATCAGGCTTATTAGCTTCTATAAACACTTAATTGAATTAATCATACTAATTGGTATGTCTCTCTTGGTTAAACATGTCAACAACTAAACCGAGAGTTCTGCAACGGCTCGCGTTCTAAGTTCGTGTCAAATGTCAAACGCAAGAAGTTGCGGTCAAGAGTTTCGCCACAACCACAGCCTGTAAGTGACAGAATCCAGATCCAGACACTCAGTTGTAGTGTAGGAATAATTAATAATGTGAAAACTGCCTACTTCTGATATATCCCTATAAATACAAATAGATCATATTATAGGGTATTTGCGACAGGTGCTACCATTGTACTGCTGTTTCGAAGAGCAATTGGAACTTGGCCGTTGATGCCGGATCACAAGTCAAGATTGTTATATATATACCTGATTGTAGGTTACTTCATCGCACCTTATGACAAGCCCCCCGACCAGAAGAATTCGTATTCTTTCTTCACTTCTGCATGAATGAAGTGACATACAGACACAAAAGAATGCATATGACGATTCATAAGAGATGGAACTTTTGCTGAAATACTTATGGAACCCTAACTAAAACTAACAAAATAATTCAAGCATATTGCTAGTTATTATCCCCTATAATGGAAGGCCCGAGACCAGTAGTGGGAGATATTTATGGGCTGATATTATTATTATTATCATACATATTGCTAATTCGGTAATAAATTTCCAAGTAGAATATTTTATACAAAGACAGCAAACTAATTACAGCAGAATAATGGCCGTAAGTAAACAAATAAGGATACCGCGTGTACGTAATGTCGAACAAGGCTCTCATTTAAGATTACAAAGGTCACCTTGCTAATACCCTGACCCTGACAATCTGGCCACGGAATGCTAATACATGGCATAAGCGTTTGCGATGCGACAAGCGGGCTAAATGATTTTGCGCTATAAAATGCTATAGAATGAGCCTGTTGGTTTACCGATATTTAAAAAAAACTGTCAGTCGTAGAATTGCACACAGAAGTGAAAACTTTGTATCTATGCGTAACCGTCGCGCGAGTTTAGTGCTTTTTCCTCATCCCAAAAGTGCCCAACATGCCTAACGACGTTTGCACTTCAAACATCTTCATGGCTTTTTATTTTGTAACATTGGCCTAATAGCCCGTTAAGTCTGGGAATTTTAATTAAATTCGTTTGAACCTCTGCAAGATATCTAAACGGAACACGCAAAATATAAGATAAAAATACCTGATTTAATCTCTAAAAGTTTCAACGAAAGCCGTTGAATGCTTTGAAGTCTTTTCTAGAGGACGTTTTAGGTAGAGAGACAAATAAAAATATCTTTATAACAGTAATTTATGATTGAGCACAGTATGAATACGAGTTTATACTTAAATGTTGCTAATTCTTTTGAAGTTACAAATAGACTTTCAAAGGTAACTATTAATTATTGTATTTTATATAAAATAATCATTTTTTTTTTAGTTTTATGCACAGTTACTAACATACATATTAGGTACAATAGTAATATCATAACGGTATTTTTTAGTTATTTAAAAATATTATGAAAATTAGAAGATACCAAATCGCGCTAGTGGCCCAAGTTTATGGCCGAACGATGAGGTTTCTTGGACACAAAGTCGCCTTTATCTCCTGTTGAGATTAATCCTGAATAAGTCGCAAGTAACTTGTCTTTGACCGTCCGGTAAGGACTTACCCACAAGATGTGGATAAGTACTGTAAATCTATATAATCTATGCACCATCTACTTACGCGACGCCTATCGCTGGCTGACATAGACTTAACAGTATTGAGAGAACACTATCATGAGTTAATATATATTATAATTACGCGCTTATGACTTTAAACTTATGATTTTTTTATTGCACGAGTTCATCAGACAGGCAGTTGGCCCATCTCATGGAAAGCGGTTACCACGCCTATGGACACTTCCAACACCAAAGAAGCTATAGATGCGCTGCTGATCTCTTAAATGAGACTGGAACCTGACCACTGATGCCGGAACACATCTCAAGGTTGTAATGGCAGCATACTTTAGTTCAGGAGTGGTAGCCATCTATACGGGCAAATACCCTACCACGTGTTTGAGGATTGTTTTGTTGATTCTTACGACAGACGGGTACGCTTTTATACATTCTTGGGCTCAGATTGTAAAAGATGAGTTTTTTATGATTTCGTTTTATTATGATCATATTCTTATTAATTGTACTGGGATTAGTTATTTTGAATGAATTAATCGCGTGTTGTGTTTTCATATTATTAATAGTTGAAATTCATCACAAAAGTAGATTATGTTTATCGATAATTAATTTATTTGTGACCTTATTTTTAAGATTTCTCGTTTTCCAACCAAATAGAATTTAGCGCTGATGTTTTGCATTTTGTAATGGAAACTTTTTTAAGCCATGTCTGAACTCATTACATTTGTTTGGCCCTAAAGTCTCCGTCTCCTTTATCTTGTAATTTACGTAGTTTTAAGATAGTTGGCAATAAGAACGCAATTCTTGAAAACAAATTGCAAATTGCAATTCTTTACTAAATTTGCATTTAGTAACGATGAGTTAGATCTGAAATGTTGGCGACACAGCCGTTTGTCTCGTGAGCTTCTTGGCTACCATCATGTTGCGTGCCCACTGTTGGGCAATGGTAAAATCCCGAATTTAGTCACTGGTTATGTTCCCGTGAAATATAATGCAAGATGCAAGTGAAAAGTGTTTTTTTTTTTTTTAATATTTTTTTACTATTAATCTCACTTTAAGAAAAAAAAAGGCCCCGGATTCCAGGGGTAACAAACGAACGTTATATTAAAGCAGAGCATGGAGGTAACATGAATCTGTATTTTAATTGATCTAACAAATACTGCTAGAAGTATCATGTTAGGCAAGATCGTTTATTATACGAGGATCTGAAGGTTATTCCCTCGGGTAATATATACTCTGTTTACATAGTTTCCAATAACATTTCCATTTACCCAAATAATGGTATACAGTAGATCAAATATATAGGTAAATTACTGTTATTTTATTTACTTTGGTTTCCTTTTATTGAATATTGCCTGTTATTGAATATATACCCTACATACATACATACATACATACATACATACATAACTTCACGCCAGTTCCCTTGCGGGGTAGGCACGAACAACAGAGCGCCATTTAGGCCCATTCTTACACACCTCACTTGCTTCTTTGACATTCATAACTCTTGTCATGCACGCTCGTCTGTTCTTAAGGCTCCTGACATCACCCTCCGCTAGTACACGATCAATTTGATCATGGAAGGTGTGTCGTGGCCTTCCACGACTTCTGCATCCATCCACTTTTGCATTGTATATCTGTTTAGTCATTCTTTCATCATGCATTCTTTCCACCTGCCCGAACCACCGAAGCATTCCTTATTATTGAATATATACCCTATTGGGTATATATTCAATAACAGGCGACACCACAAAAGTTTCTATTGAATCTTTTGTGATTTCGCTTTTTTTTAGTTGGAAGAATTCAGCAGACAGGCAGACGGCCCACCTGATCGAAATCAGTTACCGTCGCCCATGGTCTGTGCTGCTGCTCTCTTAAAGGAGACTGAAACCTGGCCGTTAATGCCGGAACACAACTCAAGGTTGTTATAGTGACATACTTTAGACCAGGGGTGGTAGCCGTCCAGTCAGGCAAATACCCTACCACCTGGCTGTGGGTTGTTTTGTCGCCTCTTACGACAGGCCGCCCGGCCGCAGGAAATTGTATTATTTCTCCATTCCTGCACGGATAAATTCGCTTTCGTACACTGTGTCTCAACTCTCACGGGATTTTTTGTATATTTCAATTTTAAAAGCTCTATATTTATATCTGGTCTTCAAAGTCTAATGTCTTCAAAATTTGATGCCTATTACTTGCATGTTGTATATAGTACAATGATGTAAAGAATAATACAAAATAATTCTAATTCATTTTTCTGGTTCCGTAGTTACTTACGTAAAAGCGGAACTCTTATACAATTGTTATGTTAGTTTCTTCGTCTTATGTAAATCACAACCATTTATCTCAACAACTATTAGATCTCCAGGGATGAAATTCCATAGAAAGATATATTCTATATGCCGTTGTACATTAGTGTAGTGATGCGTAAAAAAATTATGAGTGACCATATGATATACATTGAAGATTGAAAAAAAAAAATCCGTGTAACCTCTTTAAAATAATAACGATGATTTTTAGCAACATTATCAAGTCAATATCAATATATATACTGTGCGATATTAGTTTACTAAGGAGCGATTATCCAATTTGCAGATATTTTATTATCTATTATAATTTAATTACAATCATTATAAACTAATAAAATAAAAGAAAATTTATTTGTATTGTATTCTACTCAAAGTCCGTCAAGACTATAAGTAGAATCCAGTCACCATCTTCTATAAGTAAAGTGACCAGAAGTCTGGCTACCTTTCCTCGCTGAATCGTCATACTAATCCCTTGTCTGAGGTAGGCACCAGCCCTCTGATCACCTGAAGAGTCAAGGAGTCATTTCGATAAATTTTGGTAGAGGCTCATGGCCTCAGGACTCCACGGTCCAAATAATTCAACAGTAAATAGCATAAACATATAACTTTCACAGAGGTTTACATATTTGCGCTGCCTAAAGGTTTTAAGTCATTGCATAGCTACGGAACTCTAAAAATAGAACAAACTTACTTTTGCATTTATATATTAATATAGATTGAGGAAATCAAGAAATCAGCAATGACAAGGATATCTAGCCTTTTAATAATACAGCTATTGTACGATAAAGCGTAAAAAAGTGTTCTCGCGCTACATACATAAAATCTCATAGAGATATGCTGTACACTTGTAATAATTAAAGGTAATGTGAAAATAAGTTAACAGAAAAGTCTTTTTATACTTAATATAATACGTAATAATGGGTGCAGTTTCATTTTAAGTTGAAACTCAGCTAAGACATAATATGCTGCAGAATTTTAATGTCGCTTAAAATTACTATGCTCTTACAGTTAAGGACATTTATTATTCATAAAGAAGTGCATACCGCTTTAATTTAAATTAAGCGCTATTAGTCTCACGGTGCGGCTTTATCTACGACAATGTTACAAATATAGGCCGTTTTACGCATAGATGGCGATGGGTTTAATACGTTACTGGAAATGTGACATTATTAATGACTTTAAATATTAACAGATAACGTATGTGTATACTCTAATATGGCTATTCATTACGGCATTATTTTTTAACGTGTTTTGATGAAGCACCATCATAGTGAATATAAAAATATATATATATAAATATTTCTTCCCAATTTCTTAGGGGAACGGACAGTATACCTCCAGACTTGTCCAAGTGTGTAAAGTGCAAGATTAGATTAGAAAACAGCCTTAGTGGTGCACGCTTTTCCAGCCAGGATTCGTTACCACATTATTTCAGTTTTGAACGCGAGTGCTAACCACTAAGCTACCACGGCTTTATGGGATTTTAGTGTTTTTACACAATTGTTGTGTTTTGTCCATATAAATAACATTGACCAGTTTATCTGTTACAAAGTACGCGTGTAACCATGCTAATGTAGATATGTTTATTAATGGGAAATTGGAAATCAGAATAGCCTCATAACAATAACGACGGAGCAACGTAACAGTTATTATTAAGTATAGGCTGATATTGATATAAATGATACTTAAATTCAATTATGTAATGGAATTAGGATTTGCCTAATAATTACGATTTAATAGCCGCTATAGACTGGTAGTATAAGCATTGGCCCGCCAAGTTTATGAGGATGCAAAGGTACCGGGTTTGATTCCCTACAGGTTGAAATTCGTAAACGAGCTTTTCATTATTTAAATATATGGGGTCTGAGATTGGCCCCAGAGTTGTGTCCATTGTACATTTTTATTTTTGTATTACCCATCACATTACATTCGATTTTATTAATTTATATTTCTAAAGTCTCGCATTTAATTACGCATAATAATAAAATATAATAACAGCCCATAAACGTCCCATTGCTGGGCTCGGGCCTCCAATTATAAGGAAATACACAGTATATCCGCCATGCTTGGCCAAGGCGGCTTGGCTGTTTCTACACGTCGGTTATCCCGATATGCAGGTTTCATCACGATGTTTTTCTTCACCGTCAGCACGTGGTAATTGTAACAATATGCACATTAGGTCCGAACACTGCGTAAGTGGTGCACCCACCAGGATTCGAAACCGCAGCTTTTTGAGTTTGGGTTGCGTACGCAAACAACAAAACTGCATATATTTATTATAGCAATACTAGTACTTAATAAAATATGGAAAACTTGTAAAACTGCTTTGTTTCTTTTTAATATTTATTTATTAAATGATTTATTTGCTTCCTTTTTTAGCATATGGCAATAAATTCCTTAAAACCTATTTTGATTTCTATTGATAAAACAATTTTGAAGCTAATAACTAATTTTAATAATTTAATCTTAATGAAATTTTACAAATATTTATACTGTTAAGTTATGAGATTCGGTATTTACATATATTAAACAAAACAGTCTAGACTTTTGGGAAAGTTTTAGAAAATGTAATAAATAGATAGGTACTTCAACTTTCAACATTCCCAAACAGAAATTAATGTCTGAGACGGTTTGAATAGTTATCAACCAATAAAGGGTTTCAATACAAATTGCTATTTTATTTACATTTCACTTAACAAATTAATACGAGTAATAATTTATACTAAAACCGCGGGGGGGCTTTGTGGCGAAGTCTTAGGTGAGTAGCGACACCTCGGACCTGATTCCGGGGGCCAAGGCAAGGCCCTTGCCTCCGTGCTTGCCTTAGCCAGACAATATGGAGTGGAGATCGCTGGAGCTAAGACCCAAGCTCCACGGGCGGAAGTGACAAATGGCCACGGGCGACGCCATAGTCCCCATATTCTCAGATCCCTAGTACCACTAGCAGTTCACCCCAATAGCCCGGTACTTTTTGTTCTCATTTCCCACAATAGTCATGCACTGGCCGAGGCTTGTCCTAGGGTGCATTATTATATGGTGTAGACAGGGATAATCGCCGGCCAGTGTCACGCCACATTTACATTAAATTTGTCTAAAGGGCCTGTACGTGTTGACTTTCCCACGCAACCCCCCAAAAGTCTGGGCCATTCTTATGGCCCGTGATCGTCAAATCCATATTAAAATACTATAAATAGTACTCTTCGCTAGAGTTTGTATTTTCTATGCCACCATCTACATGGCTTTATGCCCGCCTGTAAACAATATATGAATATTTAACATTCCTCAAAAAATATTTTAGCTTTACTTTGACTGATGTCTTAAATAGGTTGGCTACGATACTATCAAAAATAATTAATTGTAAATATCTCAAAAACTACTCAAAGGAATATTTTCTTAAGTTTTCGCGACTTTTTCGACGTTAACGTCAGAATAACCAAAATCAAATAAATTACGGCGCTTAAAACCGTTAAAATGTAGTTTTTTTATGTAGGTACTCAAAGGAACTTCAAACTAATTTTTGTTGATAGAATTTTTGAAGTGTCTTTTTTTAAATTTTCAGATAAAATTTATTTAATTTAGAAAACATACAATAATTATCACTATTACAATGTAGAACACATAATTAATACACTTATCAGTTAAGTTTCCACAAAAAAGTAAATATTTCGCTATCTAGATAATACGTTATGAGGAACATCGTTAGATATCCCAATATCGATATCTCACATTACTAGATATTTTTTTATATTTTTCTCCGTGCAGAAACGGAGAAAGAATACAACTTTCTGCGGCCAGGCGGCCTGTCGTAAGAGGCGACAAAACAACCCACAGCCAGGTGGTAGGGCATTTGCCCGACTGAATGGCTACCAACCCTGGTCTAGAGCATGCCGCCATAACAACTTTGAGTTGTGTTAGTGACCAGGTTCCAGACTCACTTAAGAGAGCAGCAGCGTATTTGTAGCACCTTTGGTATTGCAAATGTCCATAGGCGATGGTAACCGCTTGCCATTAAGTGGGCCGTCTGCCTGTCTGCTGAACTTCTGCAATAAAAAAAAAGGTTGTTATGATGTCATACTTTAGACCAGGGATGGTAGCCATCCAGTCGGGCAAATGCCCTACCACCTATTTTTTTTTAATGTAGCTAATCTTTATGAACTAATAAACGACTAAATAATACACAATCAAACATTATGCGCTCCAGTTAATATTGTCGTCAATGAAATTCTAATACACGTGGCCAATTTTAGTCTGAGCTTCCCCGTTTCGACTGACTTTTCTATTTTATGACATCTAAAGGGAAGTTCAGAGGTCTCGTGACGATGGTTTGATATTCTAGACTTGTTTAGTGTATTAACATGCTTGGCAAATATGTTTCTTGATCCATTTACACACTCTATGTGATTCTGCTATACTGTAGTTAAAGGACCACAATACATTTTGTAACAATAATTTGTTGAGATATTACTTGCTATGAGATATGTGAAACCCTTATCGTGCTTTTAAAATCAGGTTCAGAAGCATTACTTTTCTATTGTGCATAATATTTCTAAATACTGTTATATACATGTATGTTTGTATTGTCATAATAATGTGTATATATACTTATTATTTATTACAATTTATAAACTGCATCATTTATACATACATATAATACAAGTGTAGAGGTCGAATTTCTGTACAATTAAAAAAAATATCCTAAAAACCGAGTCAGGGGGATGTAAGAAGTGAAATAGAACTAATTTAGATTTTTTTTCCAAAGTTTTGTTTCTTTGTCTGTCTGTTTGCCTGTCTGTTTATACGGGCTAAAGTCCGAAACGACTGGACCGATTTAAGTGAAATGTTATATGACGGTAGCTTATACCCCTGGTCAACATATAGGATATTTTTAATCCCGAAAAATTAAAGAGTTCCCGTGGGATAGTTAAAAAAACCGCACCACGCGGACAAAGTCGCGGGCCTTAGCTAGTAGTCAGCCTAAAAATCTATTTCAATCCCTGCTAAAGGTTGCCTGGAAAAGATTATTATTTAGCGATAAGTCCGCCCGTTGTACTATCTTTTGTATTTTTCTACTTCTGTGTGTCTATGCTTTGGTGTACAATAAAGAATTAATTATGTATCTGCTTAATACTCCTAAGCATCATTCATCTTTCTTCAATAATTCTTTTACTGTACAGGCTATTCGACTCTGGAATGAGCTACCTGTTACTGTTAGACAAACTAAATCACTAACAATATTTAAGAACATGACAAAAAAACACTACCTACAACATAGTGATATTTGATATTTTTACGTATATTTATGTATACATATACATATGTATGTATATATTTATGTATGTGATATCAATAGGTGTATTTATATGTGTCTATTAAGTATAATTCTTACTTATATAATATTTCACATACTTATATGTTTATAAATAAATAAAATATATGTAAGTAACTGCATAACCTCTAATATTTATTTATACCAACCACCTTTGCCAATACAATCTGTTTTATTCCTGCCACGGGTTGTCTGGAAGAGATCGCTTCTTAGCGATAAGACCGCCCATTGTGCACATTTAGAATATTTTTAGGCTATAACATGTTCTGTTTTCTGTAATGGTGTACAATAAAGTGTTATCTATCTATCTATCTGCTTGTTGTACATAGAAAATATGTGCCGCTTAAGTAAATAAATCATTTATGCTATAATAGAAAATCTGTTTTAAATGTCAAATCTCCAGAAAGAGGATATTGCGGTAATAAATCCTGGGCTATAAGATAGGAGCCGAGGAAATATAAATAAAATGAGGTTGTTTTGACATCTTGCGGGACCAGCCTTATTTCTCAGTCACAGCTGTCCCGCGATATTAAAATGTATGCTAACTTGACTCTCTAATGACCGCAAGATTTAAATCTAAAACAGAAAATACTTTTGTCCCGGGCGTCAGACTTTAAATAAGAAAAGTTTCTTTGTTTTTGTTTTGTTCGTGCATGGAATGTAAACGATGCTTTGTTTTCTTACTGTAGTTACTTTTTATTTACACTGGGAGTAAATTTAATTTTGATGTAAAATTAATATTTTTTATTTATTGCAGGATTGCCAATGGACATTTGCAACACCAAAGGTGCTACAAATGCGCTGCTGCTCCCTTAAAGGAGACTGGCACCTGGTCACTAATGCCGGAACACAACAGAAGGTTGTTATGGCGGCATACTCTTGGCGTTGTACCAACGATACACGGTTGCTTTAGAAGGGCTTTCATCCATGAAGGCCATATGAAGTCTATCGTACGATTATTTCGATTTCAGGCGATACTTGAAATTGCAAAAAATCATATCGCGAAAATGTTCCCGGCGCAGATTCATTTTTTAATGAGACACGATAATTTAAATTAGCTCGCAAACAATGTGGAGGGAAATTTTTGAAATTGTAACGTACCTATTTTTAATTATAAATAATCATATTTTCAAAATAGATTATAACTGACCAGTCTCTCATACATAAAAACTTTTTTCGCAATACTTTCTAAGTAGCCTGGTAGACTGTAGCAATCGGCTTAGGATACAAAGAAGCTCCTTTCATATAAATACCATGCTTTTAGAACTCTTTAGTGATACTAAAGTAAATACACTTTATTTTAAAGCACCAAATTAAATATTAATGGAGAGAAATGTCAACATTTACTGTGAAATATTTCTCATTGCCGTCGGCAATGCTACGGGGACGTGAGTGTGCGATGCAAATTAATTTGCTCGTACGGGAACTTGCATATTCGTATTCTATTAAAAGTTCCATTCTGCTTAAATCTATATTAAAATGTACGCTTTCAGCATTAGTTAAGTAAGATCTAAACCCACAGATGAAGGAATAAAAGTATATACGGAGTCTACATCAATAAAAGATTCAAATGATGTGAAGCATCTTTTTAAAACGTATATACGTACGCAAATTTATGTAGTAATGTATCCACAGGAAACTATTCCACCTTTTGCTAATATTCTCGTAACGCACTGCGGCGCGATTGGCTTTGTCTTCCAAAATCGGCTTCATTTAGCCGGCTTCACTCTGAAAACCTGAAATTCGGTCTACATATTTTGTTTATGGATTAAACAATGACGCACATCTTATATTTTTTGGGTTTTAGATGACAAAGAAACTACTGTTAATAGCAGTTGTTACTAGTAGCGTCATCTAATATTTAGACTAGTGCTTGCTGTATGAACATTTGATTATTTGTGTAATAACTAATCGGAATAAACTGTAGAGTTCTTTACGCTTTAAAATATTCAAGGTACTTTCGTATTACAACACTGTATAAATACTGCAAACCCGCTGTGTGTCGGCCAGTATTTGTTTTGAATTCGAATTCAAATAAAATAGTTCTCAAAGTTCTACGTATTTTGTTATATAAATCCCGCGTTAACACTACATTATTTGAAAAAAAAAGAGCGATGAAAATTAATTTAAATTTTAGGTGGTTTTAAAATTATGATTATAAGTCAAATGTGGTCGGCTTGTCTCATCATAATCTGGTTCTACATAAAAAGAGACTTGGCTACTAGACCATAAGAAATAAGTGTAACAGGTCTATATTTAAGTAACTAAATATAATACGTTTGCATAAGCTTTTTGTACTCCTGCATAATATCCTATATGCTACTGACTGTAAGTAGGCCTTTAGGAAATCGTGTTGCACTTTGAAAAAAATCTGCTTTATTTAAATACTACGGCAGACACACACACACTATACCTATATATCTCCAAGGTGAGCAAGTTACACTTGTGCTGTGGGTATAACGAACTTGTCTAGGGCCGATCCCAGACACCCAGACCATATTAAATAACGGAAATTTCGTTAGTGAAATTTAACATGCCAGGAAGTAGACCCGGAGTTTCTGCGCATCATTTAGGTAGACCGGTAAAGGCTTAGTCCCACAGAGCATGGAAGATAGATGCGCCGGCCCCTTAACGACGCGGCGCTTTTATGTGTTTTGTGCTTAGCCCACTCAATCAAAGAGGCTGTCTCCCGCTTCTTCGTTAGCCACTTTATCTCAATTCTTAAATAAATAACTATTTAGTAATCTAGTATTCGCGTTTAATTTATTTATAAATTACTAGCGGCCCGGCGCGGTTTCACCCGCGCTCTGCCCTGCTCCCGTGTTATATAGCGTCATGTTATATAGCCTATGACTCTCCCTGTTAAGGTAGCTTTCGAACAGTAAAAGAATATTTATAATCGGTTTAGTAGATCCAGAGATTGCCCCTACAACGTCTCAAACTCAAAAACTTTACATCTTTATAATATTAAGTATAGATTATATTTTAGATATTCTTAATATTGTCTTATATAATAAAGCGCTTCCAATACAAACATACGATGTGTTTAGCCTCACAAAACAAACAGTGTGTTCGCTTTTAATCCGCCAATATTGCCTGCAGCATAGTAGTCATAGATTCGAAAGACCCGTTAGTTCACTCCATATCATTACAATAGTCGATTTAAATAACCCTCCATAATAATTTATTACAGTAGCAATTTAAACATTAATGTTTTGTGTCATAGAACATTATGTCTAAACAGACGTTGATCTTAAATAAATCTGATTATACTTACTTACTCCGTTGGCTCAGCGACCCAAAGTGAGTCTTGGCCTACGAAACGAGTACATGCCATTTTTCCTTGTCCTGTCCAATTATTATCAGCCCGAAGCTCACATTGATCAGTTTGTACTCTGTCTTTCCAGCGATATTTTGGATGACAGACCGGACGTCAACCGACCAGCCGGTCCAAATATACTTTCGTCACGCTACGATCCTCTCTCATAAGTTCCACGTGACCGATCCAGTGGAGGCTATGAGCTTTTATTTCTCTTATGTTGGACCCAGTTATGACATTTTCAATATCGAAGATGGTTCACTACTACTTTTGCTGGACCCAAAATCTTACAGCGAACCTAAACCTAAAAATCTCCTTATATATGAACTAATATATTTTTTTAATTATATTAGTTTAATTTATACTTGCCTCTTGAAAATATTAATACGTAACATACGTAAGATGTTTGTTGACTTTTCCATCATCGTTGCTTATGTATGTGTTTGGCCTTTCTATTTTTATATTTGCTATATAATCTATGCGACGATGCTCGTGCATGTTGATTCAGCAGCCATGCACATCGAACAGGTTTTAATTACCTTAATGAAACAAATAGTATATAGTGAGGGAACAGTTTACTTAGACATATAATGCTTGAATGCATTGCATATATCCAACTAGGAATATTTTTAAGTATGGTTGTTTAGATATAGAAATAAGGCTATATTTTTCTATGAAAACTATGCAGGAATGTGTTTATATAATTGTTTATTTTCCTGAGCAAGAAAATGTTATCGATCTTAAGTATATTTAATTTTATTTAAGATAGTTATTGGTTAACCAACTACAGTATACGATTAGTGATCGATTAAAAATTTTAAATTCAATTCCATACTTCCTCAAACATTCTTAAATGTGAAAACTGTGATGTTTATTAAAAATGATATATTTTATATATGTCCCGCATTAGTAATTTATAAATTATTTTCAGATGATTTTAATAGCGATAATACTGTGTAATTTATATATTTAAAAATTACTTATTTATACGTTTGTTTAATGAGAAAAATCAAAAATTCACAAAGAACTGTTGCAAAGTGTTAGCAAGATGTCCAGATGCCACATTCAACTTCTCCTTTTTAAATATGACTCTATACGTCAAACGAAAGAGTTTTTATGGTAAATCAAAAGGCACATTTGTTTTGATATACTTTTTATTTTTTTATTTTAGGAGTTCAGCAGACAGGCAGACGGCTCACTTGATGGAAAGCGGTTACCATCGCCTATGGACATTTGCAACACCAAAGGTGCTACAATTGCGCTGCTGCTCTCTTAAGGGGAAAAAAAATATCCTCAACAATTCTTCGATAGAAACTATCAATATCCTACAACTATTGTTCGCTTTTAAGTAATAAATAATAGTATTAATTAAAAGTGAATAATAGTTGTTGTGTTGGTTATTTTTTTTAATAAAACTACAAACAAACTAGCACCCTTCAAGTTCCTGTTAAAATCACCATATTCACGATAAGGAAAGTTAACTTTTAACAATATGTGTATCGTAGTTAACATCTCTGGTCATACTATGGTCGTAAATATTGCATTAATGCCAAACCCCGGCTCCAGCCCCTTAGCAAGGGAATGCACTTCAGGCTAACCACCCATGACATCTAATCTTATAGACGACGTCATCTTAGGGAGAGCCTTTACGAATCAGTTTATCGCATTAAATTATAAACTACAATTCAAACTAAGGGACTGTAGACGTATTGAATATGAATTAAAGAAAAAAAAAACTGAAAGAAACAACTCGCTTTGCATGGAAATGTTTTTAGATAAAATATTTGTACGATTTATAAGTAGTTTTTTTTACTCAACTTTATAATTATGCTTTGTTTATGTATCTGCAATTTGACTACCGGAATTTCAATATTTTTATTACTAGGTACTATACAAAATATGAATTTATAATAAAACTGAGACAATATAGACTAATACAATAAAATAAAACTTAACTTAGTTATATTGTATTCTACCCTTAGTCCCTCAAGATATAGATTAATAATTATAGATGCATACTGCGTTTTTTTTATAATGTAGGTAGGTAACGTGTCTAACATCACCCTGGCTATCACTGGTTTTAAGGATGGACTAGATCCGTACACTGATGTATTCTACACAAACGTTAGGTTGGTGACATTGAATCAAATCAAATCATTTATTTGCTTAAAAACATGGTTAGTAAAAATATTAGATGACAATATGTTATTTTGTTTCACGTGTTTTTGCCCTTTCAGGCATGCAAATAGTAATTAAAAGTTGAAAATCAACTAATTAGCAAAAACTGTTTGTAACAATGCACAGACATGAATTTTACTTTTTCTTTTCTAGAATTATAAAGTAGTTATAGATAATTGCAGAGTGCAGAGTTATTCCACATAATATACAATGTCAAAAACATTGTTCTTAATTTGACTGTTTTATTATGCGTTTAAATTTCTCGAGATTAATTATTATTGTCATTAAATATATAAAGGTAAGTTGTTAACATTAAGAAAAATTTACAGGAAAATAAAAAATCGGCATTAGTGTTTTTGGAAAGCTGTAATCGTCGGCGAAGTTGCTTGTGGTGTGAGACCCTAAAGACGCAGCTTCATACTGTTACCGGTGACCAGCCAACATCTCTCCAGAAAGTTATAACAGTTTGGAAATGAATTTAATATACTTTGAACTAGATAAGATTACGAATTATTTAAACCTGTACTGAATTGATTTTGTTTGGATGTATAAAATAAGGCTTACTGTAAGTATCTACAATTTAATGCACCTTAGTTACTTATATTGGCAACTTAAATTTATGGCATCTAATAAATATTTATAGGAGATATTATGAAGCTACAGTTGTAGTAATTGCTCGTAAAATAATGTCATAATTTAATGGATTTTCTTGCGTATCACAAACGGCTATGTTGAAGCAGATGTTTATTGATCTGCTGCAGTGGGTAACAAAATTAGTTAGTGAAAACGATACTGTTATACATTTACTTTACATTTTGGTGGCATTTGTAGCAGGTATTAACAAGTTGCTGGACATTTTCGACTGCGAACATTTTTTTTTATTGCAGGAGTTCAGCAGACAGGCAGACGGCTCACTTGATGGAAAGCGGTTACCGTCGCCTATGAACATTTGCAACACCAAAGGTGCTATAAATGCGCTGCTGCTCTCTTCAGGAAGACGAACCTGTTGACTAATGCCGGAACACAACTCAAGGTTGTTATGGCGACAGAAATGTCTAGATTCTAGTTTTTCTGGGTTCAATAAAATATTTCGAAACTAAGTTTGTGCACTATGGAAACCTATCATGGAATGATATTATTTAGCTTAGAAAATGTAATTGAGAAATTGAAACTTCATCGTCTGATTTGAATACATAAATATTGATTCAAACTTTACCAACAGAATAATATTAGTTTATGAACATCTTATAGCAGGGCTCAGGGGGTTAACATTTATAAGTTAATAGATAGTATATCTGTCATACTTATCCAATGCAATAATTACTATTCCAATAAATAAAAATCCAATAATAAAATCTAGCCAACGAGTCGTGTTATAAGCTATTTATTCAGATTCATCACATGGCCATACTGCTTTTGTTATCTGAAAATTATATTACGAGTTGTTATTATAGTCCATTTCTACTTGCACATATGTATTACGTATTATCAAGTTATGTTTCATGTTCATGTTATGTCATCAACGCGGTGCTGGTACCTACGCTCACGTATGGAAGCGAGAGTTGGGTATGGAAGAAAGAGCATGAAAGTAGAGTAAACGCGATCGAGATGCGAGCACTGCGCAAAATCTGCGGAGTGACGCTTGCGGACCGCGTTCGTAATACCGAAGTAAGAAAGACAGTTGGTCTGAAAGAGAGTGTCAGGGTGAAGGTAAGGAAAGGAATGCTCCGGTGGTTCGGACATGTAGGAAGAATGCATGATGAAAGAATGAATAAACAGATATACAATGCAAAAGTGGATGGATGCAGAAGTCGTGGAAGGCCACGACACACTTTCCATGATTAAATTGATCGTGTACTAGCAGAAGGTGATGTTAGAAGCCTTAAGAACAGACGAGCGTGCATGACAAGAGTTATGAATGTCAAAGAAGCAAGTGAGGTGTGTAAGAATAAGCCTAAATGGCGCTCTGTTGTTCGTGCCTACCCCGCAAGGGAACTGGCGTGAAGTTATGTATGTATGTATGTATGTATGTATGTATGTATGTATGTTTCATGTTTCTAGCTGCATTTTTTTTGTATTATTTGACTTTACTGCCACCTATAATTACGATTTTATAGGGTTCCATAGCTAGATGTAAAAAGCGGAATCTTTAAAGAGGCCTCATAGCTGTCTGTCGCTCAGTTTCTGTTTCAGTGTGGGTGTATCTGTTAAGTGCCTAGATAAAGATTATTCTTGTTTTGGGGATTGTAGCTGGTTTGTGCTTTTGGGTAATATTTGAAGTCTCTACAAAGCGAAATGGTGATTTTGTGCAAGAAATAAAATGACGCCATTGAATGTTAAAAACGGAGGAGTATTTTTTTTCTAATGTATTTGACATAACACGTAAGGAAACAGATACACTTTCGTGTAATTAAAGGCGGCGCCATACATTCGCGTCGGTAACAGGGATCCTTATCTAAAAAATAATAGTAGTTGCCGTTCATAGCACCTACAAAACGTCTTAGTTTGTGGGTCAACACGCACTTGGCTGGTCTTAATACTGATAATATGTTTAATAAATTCGAAGTAAGAAATAAACAACTCCCGCATAAATTGTTTAAAACGAAGAACTAGATCCAATGCACTTGCCAAATAGTCTAGCTATCTATCTACGAAAGCGATTATGAAACCCATAAAAGTGTAGGAGGAAATTCTCAATTTCAGTTTTTTTTTAACTATTTTCGTTATTTCGTTGCCAATATAAAAAGTGTATTGAAAAATCGAGTTACTGTACCGGAAAACAAGTTTTTTTCTATTATTTCACTGCGTTTAGAGCTTTATTTGGTTTTCAAGTAAAATACAACATTTGTCATATAATAGATAGCTTGGTCAGTAAATGCTGCAGTGAATATATGAAATTACGCGGGAAGATGCATCTCGATCAGACATCATTCGTAACATAGCCAAAGAAACCGACATGTTATGAGGAAATAAATACTCAGCCATACCACCTTTGTCAGTTTGTGGTAGAATGAATAAATCCAATACTCGGTTGACGATGTGAAAAATAATACGCATTATTGAGGTTTAATAGCAATAGTCTAATACCAAAAACCACATAAAATGGAGAAGAAAAACTAGGAAAGTGGACCCTCCAAACGCTAGCTGGATGAAAATACATGGCTTAGTCAGGAAGTAAGATAGTAAAAATAATCCGAAAGGAAGAGGGTAGTCCAGCGGTGACATAAATTGCGTGACGTAATCGGATTTGTGACCATGCTTTTGACTATAAAAGGGGCAACCAATGGTGTCATACTTACATTTCGCTGTTGCTTCTCTCAAAGCCATTAACACAAAAGGCAGTAAAATAGTGTACGTCACCTCGGATTTCCGATCCCAATCCGCCGGGATCCTTCCCCTCGGGCTTCATATAACCCGTTGTCCGTCATTAAATAGTTCACTGTTGTCGCCCTTTTGGCTGGTATCAATAGCCCTCTCATGGTAACAGTCAAGCTGAGGTAAAGCCTCCTAGGCAACTCCCTCTTGCAGATTAGTGTGCTTGAGCGCATACAGTCGCCCCAAAGCCTCCGTTAAAGCTGTAAGGTCTTTGAACCAGCTGCATAAAGTTAAGTCCACATAGAAATATTTTGTATCTGTGTGCACAGTTGACATACAGTACAAGTGAAATAAAGTGTGACAAGGAGTGGGAGGGATTCTTGCAGGCTTAGTCCTATAAATATCTTTTTAGTGTCGCTTTTTCGTTTCATCGAGTTTCAAATCACAACGATTCTAAAGAAGTATCACTTCAAAAGCCATACTTTCTCTCCTCGCTTGAATTCTGAGCGAGCGGGATCTTTGTTAGGATGCTTATACAAATAGATGAATCGGTATTTCACATATATATCATCATCAAATATACCATCAAAAATAATATTTTTACTTCTTTAGAATTAACTTCTTTAGAATAGTTGTGATTTGAAACTCGATAGAAACGAAAAAGCGAAATGAAAAACGACGCTAAAAAGAGATAAACACATAAAATTCAAGCTAATTTAATTCGAAAGAAAACAGATTCTCTTAACCCGTTAGTATTAATTTTCACTTTAAATAAAACTCAAAAGGTTTCAAATGAATTTTAGCTCTATATGTATACTTAAGGCATATATATATATATATATTCTTTTTTTTATATGTAGATCAACAGATACGTAGATACATATACGTGCGTAACTGTGCATTGAATTTTGAATTTTATGTTAATGATTTACAGTGTAATTTAGATTGAATTATTACGAACAAGGGTCAAAATACTTAAGAATAAAGACGTCTATAATAGAATAGAAATTCGAAATTGTGTGTGTGCAGTTCACACTTGTCTACTAAGCGTTATAGATATAATTATGTTGGCCTGTATATTCCCTGCAGTTCCACTTCTACTGCGTGTGAACTGCACACCCACATTTTTTATATTTCGAAATTTTGTTACTTTATTCGATTATTAGGTACCTAAAATTTCCTGATTGTGTTTTTTTTTCGCCTGCCTACCCCCGATATTTTTCGGGGCCTTTATAACCTTAATATACTAGGTATATTCAGGCTACAGGCTGTGTTATGATAATATAATAGATAAATTATGTGTTATATTATACACAATGAAATATGAAAATATTTATTTCTTAGGAAACACATGCACAATTTGTAGACAGTGGAATCTTCTTTTAAGCAAAATTTACTTGTATCAGAAGATCCCGCTCTTCTATACCTTAAATATTGCATTGTATTTTAAAGTTTCTAAAATATTTTCATGCTATAGAGGACATGACATTGATATTAAAAATTATTTTATTATAAATTGTATAATTGTATTGTAAATAAAGTTAGTGTACTTAATTTTAATTAATTAATGTGTAGTAATACAATTACCTACTTTGTAATCTTATATACCTAGCAACATTTTGATAACCCAGATGGTTCTAAAGCCGAAAAACTTTCCGTTCGTGATCTCTAATTTACGAAAACTCGCACGCTTGCTTTGTTTCATTTGAAATAATACGCGAGATGCGTACACCGCTATCGACGAGTTACATGATTATTTAAAGAAATTTTATTTTTAATACAATTATAAATATACATACATACATACATAACTTCACGCCAGTTCCCTTGCGGGGTAGGCACGAACAACAGAGCGCCATTTAGGCTTATTCTTACACACCTCACTTGCTTCTTTGACATTCATAACTCTTGTCATGCACGCTCGTCTGTTCTTAAAGCTCCTGACAATTATAAATATATGAACAGATATAACAAATTTAATTTGTGTAATGAATATCTAATCTATATCTTTGTATTTCATGATCACGGCTACTGAAAAGTGGCCCCAACGTCAGAATAATAGAAATCAAATAAAATACAGCTCTTAAAAACGTTAAAACGTAGTTTTAGTATGAAATACGTTCTTGTCGTTATCATCGATCTGGAAAAGCTTTGTATTTTTTTCTCTCTTTTGTCATCAGTCACAGATATTAACTGTATTGGGCTTAATTGTTATTGACATTTTGCTACAATTGGTTGATATGTTATTGTAATTGTTTAATGTTAGTATTTATTTTACACATCATAATTATATGGTAGAATGTACTGTGCTTTTATAATGGTTTTATAATGGTACTAGCATTTTCCTGCAACTTTATCCACGTTGGTAAGGTAACAAAGATTACAGTTATTTTTAATTTTTTTCTAAGTATAAAATCAAAGATTATTTTCAGCAGGGTAATAGATTTTGAAGTATAAATATACATGAATCCCGGAAATTTACTTAAAAACTGATAAGTAATGTTACTAAAGGATTACACAACTACAATTCTTTTACTAAAGATTTTATCTATAAGTGATAATTTCACATCGGAATAAATTTTTTTTGGACCTAACCACCCTGCCAAAATAAACTTCTTGTAGGATTCTCGTTGGAATATAAAGTAGTGCAGATTTTAAGTCCGGGAATTTACTATCAATCAATGAATACCGCTTCGAAATCGGATCAGTACAATCAAACGGACCAAACAAACAGACAAACACAAAAAATGCAATAAACGAAAGACTACACTTTTACATTTTTATAGTGTTATAGATACCGTCTGTTTAAAACTACATTTTGGCAAATAAGATTATTTAATTAAAAAATACTAATGTAATATTGGCGCTTACGTAACTTATTTCGTGTCTTGTGCCAATAACGAACATACCTAACTGTGGAAAGATAATTCTCCAATACCCCAGGGATAAAACAAACATAGAGATGTTAAAATATATTTAATATTATTTTGTTTCGTATGTAGCAGTGTACGTACACCGCATTTGCGCAAAAGTAAGAAGACGCGTAATAAAATGACATCTCAGATTGTTATTTCACCCTCGGCGCGACGCCCCGCTGATTGTCACAAGTATTAAATAAACGAGAGCTAATTCTGGCAAGGATGTGCCCCAAGACGGTAACGCTTGAACATTTAATGAACGAAACTCAAAGAACAATACGCACGTGATTCGTGCGCGAAGTTCTTACGTTGTATAAATGGCCTTACGCGTGCAATTTAGACTTTTCGCCTCTCTCAGGTTACAGATTATTATGCCACTTTGTATTTTTTGGATCTCAGTTACCTTGTAATTTGAAATGGAGAAAGAAGACAGAATATATTTATTTTCAAATTTTCAACGACATACACAAGATAAAAAAATTAGAAGAAAATTCAGACCTGAGGTTCACCTTCAGAAATGAGGTTGGCATTCAGTATATTGCTGTGGCGAAACGTGGTCCAACACAGCACTGATTTTCAGTGCCTACCTCCGAAAACACATGTATATGAGACCCTTTTGTAAAACAAAGAAACATTAATTACAAAATGTGTAACTGTGGAATGAATATATAAAAACCTTTGAATATCAATAAATACATGTATAACAATGAAATAATGAGTACTAATATTTAAAATAAAATCAATCTTCAAAAAAAGAATAATAATACAAGCACACTTAAGAATTACATTTTGTTTGATCCATTTAAATAAATGATCTAACAAAACTGTATGAAATTATTCCCTTTGCCTGCCATTGGGGCAAATTGTACTTACTCACTGTTTATTTATTTATATTCACATGCATTAAACGTTGTTTACAGTACAGGTAGGAATAGCTTTAATACTTACTTTACAATTAACCTCAATCGAGGCATACATGTAATGTCTTATTGACTAAAGTCAATGCATCATATTACGTGAAGTCTAATTTTAAAACCATATACTATATTTATCAAATGGTCAAATAACAAATATTATTAGATTCTATAATTAATATTTCAATATGTCAGTATTAAAAAAATCTATATAATTTGACAATTGGTGAGATAAGCGTCAACAACATTTATATAATATGCTTATTGATCGATTTATCCTCATATGCATATAACTCACTGAATTTCCTAACCAAGAAACCTTGTCTAAACGACAAAATATAAACAAATGCAAGAGCCTTTCTTGAGAAAAATATTCTCAGGGGATTACCATTTTGGGTCGGTCAAAGCGCGCTCCTCTGCTCTTCATGACTTGGTTTATCTGACGATACCTCACATAATTTTGCATAAGGAATTTATTTTTCTTGGCATACTAAAGTTTTTGGTTCATACGAGTATTGGAATTTTAAATTTACTGGTCGTTCTTAGAGAGTATAAACTTTTATACCATATATTAATTAAAGCTACTGACTGATCGGTGGTCGAAATTAGATCGAATTCGTAATCTAAAGCTTTAGACGTCAATAAAGTACTTGTGCCGGAGATTTTATACGTTGGCAATATTTTCAAATTTTTCGGCGATTATCTTTATACAACTGTTGGGAAATTGACAGACGATTGTTTTGTCTGTTTAAATGTTGACTCCGTCTCACGAAGCAGGTAGCGGAAACGTGACGCTACGGTCACACAAGGGAACATTAGAATTGTTAGAAAGATAAAATAATTTTAGAAATATTCCGATGTTATAGTATTAGTAAATACAATAATAATGTAACATTTAAATTTAAAAAACGTGTGCGTCTCGAGACGCCAATAAGAAATCATAACTTAGCCTGCCTACCGCTGCCGTATGCGTGAGAGAAAGGGAAGCCAGACAGACTGGCGTCATAACGCATTACGTAACGAAGCGTTTTACCCTCCCATAAGAAGTTATCACATCAAAAATCTTGATAATAACAACATATCAACGTAGCTGCGGCTGAGCTGATCCGTATAATTAGTTCCATGTATTGCTAGGGAACCTTTTCTCCGAAAATTACAAATGTAGAAGTGACTGTTTTAATTATTTTTTTAGATAGATAACACTTTATTGCTCACCAAATACACAATTACAATATTGTCATAGTAGAAACAAAAGGCGGCCTTTTTGCTTAAAGCAATCTCTTTTAGGCAACCTAACATAAGAAATAATTTAACCTAATCTGACGATGTAGGTGGTGCAGATTATTAGGTAGAACTTAAACAGACATACTTAAACTACATGTTTTATAAATTAAATAAACATACTTAAATTAGTTTATAAACAAATTAATAAACACATACTAATTACTTTTTATTGTAATTTTAACATTTATTACATAAAAAATAATATATTACACTTCTCCTTTGTATAATCTTTATTATGCTAAATCTCTTACTCTGTCGTGCGAGTAATTTGTTTAAAAAGGAATCCTAAGATTTTCTATCGTATATTTTAACATAATAATATAGGTATAGATTATATTAGTATTATATTCGTATATTAATTATTAACGTGAAACTCTATACTATGTCCTACAACAATTACCATATTCAGACACGTCAATTTCACTAGCGATTCTACAAAAGCGGCCGTTTTAGACCCGCAGCTCCATATTCATATATGGAGTCAATTAAACGTTTTGAGAGCTTTTATTATTAATTAGATTTAAATGCTTGTATTTCAAATTATATTCAAGTCTAATTGACAACTTGATAAGTTGCAGATGTAAATAAAAATGGAACCAACAAGTAAATACAGAGGTGTACTATATATAAGAATTTAAAACATATTATCTGTTAAGACACGAGTAACAATAAGAAAAATAAATCAAATTAAAAAGTGCTAAAAGCTCTCAACTCGAGCGTAAATCTTAATGAAAACCTACAAAGCTGTCATTTGCTTAAAATTACTTAAAATAGATGTAAGGTAACACTCAAATAAATTAATAAACATGAAGCTCAAAGAAGATGGTTTTCACCGCAAATCTAACTTTGAAGGCGAATTTTCATATCGTTGTGTGTTAATTCTTTATAAAAATTTGTGCCAAATCGATTAATTAACATCTGTCGGTAATAAAACTGTCATTTACTCTCATGTTACTACTCCATCTGGGATAATGATAATGACCGTTTGTCCTGTGACATTGTTATTAGTTGGTAACGTTAAAGTTGACAGATAACCTACCGATATACACTAATGTAGCTAATCATTAACGGCGTTATTTTTAACGCTATAAACAAGACGCATTTGGCCACAGTCACTTACATTATCATCTCAGATGGAACAGGGATATTACATCTGCCGTTTATAATCAACAAATATTTAAAGGTAGAAAACCCGTTCTAAAATAAAGACGGAGTAGGTAACAGCAATTTTATTGGTACATTGTATAAGTATACATGAGTGTGAGTGAAAGAAAAAAGTATTGAAAAAATGAATAAATGTTTATTTATAGAAATAAAGGTTTGTATGTACAAATGAACATAGATAGACAGAATAAAGATTGTTGTTACGAGTCGCGAGACTCGAATTAAAATGCCGTTAGAATTACTATAGAGTTTATTAGAACCATATAAACACGTATAACACAGGTACAAATATAACTGAACGCAATCCAAACGTAATGCAGAAGATTGTAATTCAATTACACGTGCAAAGTCCGTTACTAAATAGATTACCGAATGTACACAAGTCTTGCTTTGCTTGTGGTTATCACTCGCCTGCCGATCTCTTCATTGGGGCATTGCTTTATACTGCGCAGTTGCAATATGTCTGCCTGACCGCGTGGACCGAATTTCCTAGAATCAGTCCGACACACCTGGCTAATGACTGCCATAAAAGATTACAATACACATCGGGCTGTTTTATAATTTCAAATTTTAAACGCAAAGTAAACAAAAGAAGTCCAGATGCCGAAAGGTAATAAAGTGTGTTTTTACGGTATGCAGGTGTGAATTTGTCTTTGTCGGCCCTAGGTCGTAACAATATAAATGAATTCATAAGGGTTTCGGTTTTGCAAAAAGGGCTACAGTCAAAAAAGTCGAGTCTAAATCATTTCACTTACTAGGTTTTGAAATGGAACAGCCGTAGTGTTGGCATTTAGAAAGTGAGAATATCAGGGAACTATTTGCGTCTTCAATATTCAGGGTAAAAGCGACCACGGTGAGTGCTCCGCTGATGGGCTCGGCTTTTAGCGGCACATTTCTTGCGCTCCGCAAAGGGGTCTCTAGCGCCCTTTAGCTCCCTTTGTTTAACGATGTGGACGTGAAACTCGGTATCATCAATGGTTTTCTTTAAAATTAAACACGGCAACTTTGTTATACGTTTTGAGATTTAACAGATTTTAAATTGAATCCAGTAACAATTGAAAACATGAGTAGGTTAACGATCGGTGCATATATCTGTCTCGGTTTATCACCGGTTGTGAATTGTGAAAACGCAAGACGGGTTTATTACAGAAACATTTCGAAAATAAATTGAAATATTCACGAACAGTATGCACTCTGCAGTGCATTTGATCTTCTGTACTTCAACTTCAGTATTTGTCACGGGTTAAGTGAATTTCGTGTCACAAGCAGTGGCTAGTCCATTTCCGTTGCCGGAACCGTGGTTGCCAACAGCCCGGTATTGTAGTCGACCGGCCGGAACTTGATGCGACTCTGTACAATGTACGCGTCGGATTTAGATTACCGGACTCTTTAATTAAAAGCTTGTAATTGTAAATCCAAGAACAATGTAATAATTTTTTTTATTATTTCTGTAGCCATTTTCGCAATCTTTATATAAAGTTGCCATGACAGGCTGTTCATCTCCTTCTGTCACAATCCTTTTACTCAGAAACTATGAGGTTTATACGGAGAAAACTTGGCAGCAAATAATGTATTTTTTACTAGTAGCTCTATGTTACGTAAATAAAAATGTGATTAGGTGTTTTATATGTATAAAACTTCTTACATACTTAAATTTCTTGTTGAATTCACTACAATGAAAGAAATTAAATCAATATAGTGTAGCGCTGCACAGCAAAACAAAGAAAAGTTGCAGCCGACCTGATTTAAACTACCTAATACGCAATGAATGACATGTGGGCAACTTGACAACGTATTTGTTATTGAAATTACAGCTCTATTAGTGTACATCGCAATTGCAGCGCCATCTATCTTGCTAACGACGTCTTTTACCTGGATAAAACGTATCCTAAGTGTTGAGCCGGGTTATACGGCAGCCTTGTGTCTAGTTTTGTTGATATACGTTCATTAGTTTTCAAAAAAGATGTGATCGCAGCGTCATCTTTTTCGCTATTTTCGTCTATCCCACAGAAACGACGTCATTTATCGGGATAAAAAGTATCCGAAATTACGCCCCGTGATATAAGTCAGCTCCGTTTCGAATTTCATTTAAATCCGTTAACAAGTTTTTACGTAATACTCTAACAGACAGACAAAAATTCTGAAAAATGCATTTGCGGAATCTCCTGGTCCGACTTATCCCCCTGATTTTTTTCACATTTTTAAAAGCAATTTAGAAACTCGAAACATTTACAGATTTATTATAGTATAGATTAGTGATATAATTACTAATAAAATAATGTGACATAATCTTAATATATATAAATTACGTGTCACGTTGTTTGTCCGCGATGAACTCCTAAACTACTTGACCGATTTAATCAAATTTGCACACCGTATGCAGTTTGATCCGGCTTGAAAGATAGGATAGCTTACATTTGGACCCAGTAGGTGGCGCTGGAATCGGGTTCTAAATTTTATTTCTTCAGGGCAGAACAACGTCTGCCGGGATAGCTAGTTACTAATAAAATAAAAAAAAATAGTGCAATGTCGATTAAAAAAATTAAAAATAAGTGTTACCACCATATATTTGGTTGATGAATGAATAAATAGAACTTATTCTGGTCCTTAGTCAACTCTTGTAAAATCAAAAGGATGTCTCTTGAACAATTTTTGTTTAAGTCGACAGGTAGAGAGATAATTATATGCCTTCGATTTTATAAAAAGCAATCTCCGCTCTGATTTTTAAATTGTAGAAAACTAAACATTCAAAATTTCGTAGTGGTAGGTTTTGAAATATATTCTAAGCTTACACTGATTTGAATAAGAACCGTACTTTATAACAAGTTTTCGCGCTTCTATAGCAAAACTAAATAATTGTCGTTCGTTACTCGAAAATCTTTATAGTGCGTAACAGGAACTTAGATATGGTTAAGTTTAGAAAAGATAGCACTATATTTACTACATCATAACACGCGGCTTCACTGTTTTAAATTTCCGATCCATAACATGAAAACATTTCTGATTTGCCATTAATATTCCCCTGTGTACTCTTCTTTATCGAAAGTACACATATTATATTGATTTTCTTGACAAACTGTTTTCCAATGCCATAAGTGATTTTCCTAATATGGTATTTACGGGCTTACTGCAGTCAGACTTTCTGTAAAACATTACAACAATCCTGAATACATAACTCTCCATTTTTAGGTAGTCATGTAAAATTATAGAAGTAATTTAATTAATTAAACCTATTCCAAATTGGAATGATTTATATGTCTACTACCCCACAATTTGTTCGAAATTAGTATGGTTTTATATAATAGACGTTCTACCATAATTAATGGGAGCCCTGACCGCTGTCACATCGTCATAAATATCACGCAATGGGGTTTCCAAGACATGCTACTTTAGGTAGTTATTATATAGCATATTATTAAATATATTATTTGATCCTATTTATTAACCTACATCCGTAGAGTAATTTTAATATACTACTGTTTCAATATTGTAATCAGGATATCCTATTACT
Organism: Dendrolimus kikuchii; assembly: GCA_019925095.2. Lineage (NCBI taxonomy): Eukaryota > Metazoa > Arthropoda > Insecta > Lepidoptera > Lasiocampidae > Dendrolimus > Dendrolimus kikuchii. The sequence goes on from CM034394.1 coordinate 18,523,623, forward strand.
AGAAAATTGGCTGTCAACCCATGATAAATTTTCTATGAGGGAAGCCTGATTTCTCATTAAAGTTATATCAACTTGCAGATTTGCTTATAGAATTCATATTGCTACTATGTTTTTATAGTTCTTTAGCTAAATGACAGAAACCAAAAAATTGTCGTTCCTCCTCTCTACGGAACGCTCTATTATGCATAAATTGATTCGCAGTTTGCCATATTTTTATGTTATAATTATTTTATTTCTTTTCTAATCTAATCTTTGATTTTTTTTTAAAACTGAATCTTTTGTAACGCAATGGAAAAAGTGTTCTTTCTTCATAGAAAATGTACTACAATCCAAACATTCTCACAATTAGGTATAACTATAATTATTGTTACAACCTAGACGTCGACAAAAACAAATTCACACCTGCATACCTGTAAAAACACATTTTATTACCTTTCGGCATTTAGACTTTTGTTGTTTACTTATTTATTGACATGCGTTTACTAATTGTTCTAGGGAATAGACCATTGTTTTATTGTACTCGTTTATGGCCGTTGAGGGTAACTCATTAGCCAGGTGTGTCGGATTTAAAGTACAAATTGATTCTAGGAAATTCAGTCCACGCGGCCGGACGGACATATTGCATCTGTGCAGTATAAAGCAATGGCCCGATGGAGGGACGAGGCAGTCGAGTGATAACCACAAGCGAAGCAAGACTTGTGTACATTCGGTAATCTATTTAGTAACGGACTTTGCGCGTGTATTTGAATTAAAATCTTCTGAATTACGTTTGGATTGCGTTCAGTTATATTTGTACCTGTGTTATACGTGTTTCTATAGTTCTAATAAACGCTATAGTAATTCTAACGGCATTTTAATTCGAGTCTCACGACTCGTAACATTATATTAGTATGAATAATAAAAAACTATGGCTAAATATTTATTACAAGCACATAGTATAAAATATTCAATTTTAATTTCATTGCCGAGTGATTTTCTTCTTCATTTATTAATTTTGATTATCCCTAAATCTAAATACAAGCAAATAGCTGTCATTTTCACGTAAGCCGTTTCAACAAAACTCTAACCTGGTGAAAATACGCGATAAAAATTTTCAACGCCCCAAAGCTTAGTTTGGGAACTGTAATTAATTTTTAATCCGGATCCTTACTTGGCGGCTTCACATAATAAATTAATTTCACCGGCGTTCGGATGATAATCAGTTAATTTAGCATTTCTCGTCGGCAGTAAAAAGGATTCAACGGAGAGAATTGTTCTAATCAATTGTCTGAACTCCCAAAATGAGAGGTTGGAGTTTAAGCGTTGTAAATTAAGAACACAATGTACAGCCAAGGTTAAAATGTTACAGGCGCATTCATTAGAAATAATAATTTGAATGTATACAACATGGAATTTTCATCAAAATATCAGCATAATTAAGACTTACAAACCCATTATTACATATTTACTTTACGCAATTTGCGTTTGTGCAAATAGTAATATATTAAAAAATAGATTTAAGTTAAGGGTTAAGGAAATGTACCACCAGAATTTAGTCGAATTGCTGACACAGAAAGAATGAAGGCAATTATACTGAATTCAATGTTTGATATTTCAATAGTATTTATTTTAGCGAAGACTCTATCTAATTTGGAAATAAATATTCCTGAAACGAAAACAGATCACAACAAAAGTTACATGTTTGGTTGATTTTATATATTTAATATTCAAACACAAAGTTGATAAGCGTTAGAATTTAAAGAAGATCGAATATGGGGTGGTATATCAGTTGATGCAATACGACAAACACAAATGGAATCTCCTTGTTGAAAACGCAGTCAATGTTCATCAATGTAAATATTATAACGTGGTCTACAAACAATACCTGATATTTTTTGACACTACGAAAGAGCTGAATGATATATTTGACACATGTTTTTCTTTGGAATTACGTACCTTTACTTTTAATTGTCACTGACAATACTACGGAAAAAACAAAAATGCTCCAAGTTATGGAAAACCATAAAGTATATCTATCCCCATTAATCACCAAAGTTAATAAATAATGAATAAAATAATAATGTCGTTTGCATTGTTAACTTGTCGTTTGCTTGATTATGGTCTATGTAATTTAAAAGTAGGACTGCACATAGCTCAACCTTTTTTGTATAAACTACCTGCGGAATATTTAAATGGTTTAAGTCTTTATAGTTCATACCAGGATACAAAGGTGATTATATTAACAAAAGTAATGAAAAGTCTTAATCGGAGATTGTGACTCGGCACTATGATGTAAAAACTAAAACCGATTCTGGATTGGTAAAAGAATTTATTGAAGGAAGTTTATTGCACCAGTATATTGATCATATTATGTTCATAATATTGACATAATCAGGATACGAACAGATAGTGAATTGAAGAGAATTCTCACCACGTTTTCTTCAGAAGTTTGGATATTTACGTCTGTTCTATTTCTTATTCTTGCATGTTTTCCACATATCATAAATCGCATCTATAAGATTCCAAGGTTGACCGACTCAGTGATATTTAAATCAATCACAATCGTCTCGGGACTAGAAAACATTTCAAACTTCTCTTCCTGTCATGGATATGGTTAACATACCTACTTCGATCATGTCACTCTCATTCTAACTTCCCTATATATCAATAAAGATTCAGGCGACCCTGATTGATAATATAAATGAAATATGTAAAAAAGTATTATACAATATTTATTAATGTATTCAACGGTGATATGTAGGAAAATAGATTAGAATCGCCAAAGTGCAATTTTTCGACTGAGCAATTTGTGTGCGTTAAACATCCTTTAAATTAAATACTTGAACTGAATTGTTCTTAGAAGAACAATTCAGATACTGTCTTTATGTATCAAGAACTGTATGTTGTACTGAACTGGAAAGACGCCATCGACAGAGTATTCAAAATGTATATGTAGTTAAAGAATCACAGGGATTAACACCATATTATTATTATTATTCTCGTACTGGAGAGGTTACTCAACCCGAAGCTCAAGAGGTAATGAAGCTCTTTGAGTCAGGTCTTTTTCAAGCAGATGGGCGACATATTAATCATTTTACGTTATTACGAACGAAAACCCGAAATACTGATGGAAATTTGCCTCTTACTAAATGGCATGTTCGAAACATATTTGCACTTTACGTACTTGGTGTATTAACGTTTTAAGCTTTATGGGAGAAGTAATATTCCACAAAATGCAACGATTAATAACAATTTACAAAAACAAACGTAAGATAGTATGTTTACCTACATTTATTAATTGAAAATTAATAGTAATAATGAATGAATATTGCTTTATTGTATATTAAAAATAAAGTTAACACATATAAAAAATTACAATACAATGGGCGGTCTTATCGTTATTAGCGAGTTCTTCCTTCCTTCTAAAAACTAGACTTTTATATATATCATTTGTGGCACGGCTTTTCATATTCTACAACCTTTTATTTAACTTGCAATGGGTGTACCTATGTATGTATGTATGTAAGTTCTGGTGGAATCTTGCAAGTTAAATTTGACCAACTTCCCGGTTCCCGATTGAGCTGAAATTGCACGTATATGTATATCGCTTGATAATGCAATACTATGGTACTATGGAGCTGATCTGATGATGGAGTCGGAAGGTGGCCATAGGAACTCCTGTACTAAACAAGATAGACCCATCGTGTTTGGGCTCGTTTTACTTGTCTTGGCTAGCACTCTGCTGCTACTAGATATCTAGGATCTCAAAAGCTTGTATTTAAAAACCTTTTTAAATAAGCTTATTTTCTTTGTAGATATAGTTGTTACTATAGTATAAAGTATTGCCAAATATCTAAATATTGGTTTTTGAATTTTATTTCATTCTTAAATGGCGTAGAATAATTTATTTTCATGTGCATAATTATCATTAAATACCCGAAGACAGGCACTGTTAAATTATGAATATTAAAGGCAAATGCCAAGCATTACAAAGTAAGACCGGGAAATTTCATGATGATGGATTGAAAACGGGCACGCGGCTTCGAAGGCCCATATGAATAAATTAAAACCCTCATTAAAGTCAACGCCTGACAACACGGAACAGACCGTTAACTTATTTTACTTTTAAAGTTTTCAAAAGCATATCGCTGCTTTTGCATAAAAGAGTCATAAATAGAAAAATATATTATTCGTTTTTATTTCTAAAATGCTATATTAATTACTTACATTTTTATACTTAATATACTTCCAACGATTGCCTATTTCTTATATACACAATAAAATAACCTACTAGGAACTTTTTACATTTTCGTTTTGAAAGAACCAATTATGAACAATTAAATCAGTTTTAAAATAATACTCTTGACAACGTGAATCATGCTTCATGATAATGTAAGATAGCATGAAGTATAATCGACAAAAATATATTTCATTCATAACTTTACAATAAAAGGGTGTGTAAAAGTGTAAACTTTTCTTCACTTTGATGTTTTTATATTGAAGAAGTGATGTAATCAAACACTATTCAATGTTTAAAGTGACCTAGACTGTATTCTCCTACCACGGTCACGCCAGATTTGTTCGGACCGAGACCGAGGCCGGAGCAAGATTGACCCGAGGCACCATAGTGTGAATTGAGCCTATTAGTTTATAATTGTATATTTATATTTTGATGTAAATAAAAGTAATAGAATAATAGCTTAGTTTTAATTTACTATTTAATTTTAAAATAACAATACCTTATTTGCATCAGCTTTGCGTGTTAAGTTGATCCTTGAGTGTCGCGTGTTTAAACTACATACCATTCTATGCCATTAGTGATGAAGTGTATGGGACTTTCAAATTTATTTTTTTAATTTTTAGGGTTGAGATACCCAAAGGCAAAAAAGGACTTTTATGGTCTCACACTGATCTATCTGTCTGTGTATCAGAGCTGATTATCTCAGGAAGTACCAGGGCTAGAGATTGAACTTTTATACACAACCAGAAGTGTCGTTTGCCTATAAATATAGTGTTAAATTTGTGGAAGTATTTTTTCAGATATTAATAAAGAGGCTCTATCAAAATGTACATACATACATAACTTCACGCCAGTTCCCTTGCGGGGTAGGCACGAACAACAGAGCGCCATTCAGGCTTATTCTTACACACCTCACTTGCTTTTTTGACATTCATAACTCTTGTCATGCACGCTCGTCTGTTCTTAAGGCTCCTGAAATCACCTTCTGCTAGTACACGATCAATTTGATCATGGAAGGTGTGTCGTGGCCTTCCACGACTTCTGCATCCATCCACTTTTGCATTGTATATCTGTTTAGTCATCAAAATGTAAAGACGTAAAAATGTCTGCGTGAAGTATTATATGAAAACACATAACAAAAATATATTTAAGATTATAATAATAAATATTTTTGCGTTTTAGAGTTATAATCAAAAGATTATAACTCCAAAATGCAAAACAATTTTACAACCTAGGCGCCGACAAAGACAAATCCCACGTACAGATTTGTAGAAGGACATTTATTACCCGTCGACATTTGAACTTGCATTGAAACTATTGTAATTCTTTTATGATCGTCTTCTTTTGTTTACTTATTTATTGTCATACGTTTCTAGAGAACAGCCTATTCTTGTATTGTACTCATTAGCCAGGTGTTACGGATTTTAAAGTACAAGCTGGTTATAGGAAATTCGATCCACGTTGCCGGGCAGGCACATTGCACTTGTGCAGTATAAAACGATGGCCTGATTGAGGGACGTGGGCAGTCGAGCGAGAACCACGATCAAGGTGAGACCTGTGTACATTCGGGAATCTATTAGTGACGGACTTTGCGCGTTTTATTGAATTACGACCTTCTGCATTACGTTTGGATTTGTTGTGTTCGGTTATATTTGTACCTGTGTTATACGTGTTTGTATAGTTTTAATAAACTCTATAATAATTCCAACGGCATTTTAATTCGAGTCCCGCAACTCGTACAATAATAACAAAAAATATTATTGTTAAGTGTTTCCATATGATACTTCACGCAGACATTTTTACGTTTTTACATTACATTACAACGCAGAAATATTGGCTCATTTTTACATTTCAGTTGGGCTCCTTTTTTAATATCCGAAAAAATATGTCTACAAATTCGACAATATTTTTTTATAGCCAGTCGACACTTTTAGATGTGAAAAAAATTAAAACGCTCTCGTCACTTATCTCCGACGCTAATAAGTATATTATAGTTATTTATATCATTTCGACAAACATTATTACACTATAGTTTGTACTTACTCGTATAAGCGCTACGTTACGTAGATTATTTCCCGACGAAAATATTGTAATCGGATAACCATCGATACTTAACGTTTCATACATAAATCTTCGTACACTTTCAAAGTTGTTTTAAATAGGAATTCACATTCGCATTGTAATTATAAAGGAACCTTCCATACGCTAGACTGACTCGCACATGGCCAATTGTTTATATTGGTTTACGTCCCGCTCCTGAAATTATAAAAACTTTAATTTAAAAGGGTTAAGTTATGATTATGAGGCTAATATGCATATTTTATACGTTATTGCGATGTTGTGATGTAGTTATATTTATTATTTATGCAATTGCTTTCACACGCAGCTATTCAAAAGTTACAACTCCATATAGTGTATTACGTTCTCTAAAAGCAATATATGTATGTATAAATAGAGCTAAAAAAATTAAACTCCTACAAATAATTTAAACTAAGATTTTTTCACGACTGGTGAACGATACCCCCCATGCGACTATACTTCTTGAAAAAATATTTCTACCCTTAGTTGCATGTATGGCGGTCACATCTAATTTTTAATTGTTTCGCGATTCTACTACATCATCGTGTAGTACTATATATGTAGACCTACATCCTTCTGTCAAATTTCATTCATAAAGCCAATCAGTTTTTGAGAAAAATAAGTAAGACATGACAAAGAACCACACACAGGTATAATAAAAACGTAAGGTTTAAGTTGTTGCGGTTGTTGTTACGGCTACGGAGCTTTATAAAGAAATAAATTAAACACAATCATATATCAATAAAATATAAGCAAACGCAACGAAATGTAATTATGTAACGGGTCAGCAAAAAAGACAGTTCAGTCACGAAGTAAACTAACATAATTACTGCAACGTGATGTTTATCAATTAGAAAAGCTTTAGTTGCTCTTAATATTTGTATACCCTTTGAATAAAAATGCATTAAGGCTCCCGTTCTCGCAAAAGATCAAATCAAATCTTCACGACATGAGACGTGACGTGTTTTTTTTTTCGTAATTTTTATACTTTGAGATACTACTTTATTCTATTCACAATAAAATAATAACGTATCTAAAAAACGACCGTGACTATGGAATCCCCGCTAAAGCCCGAAAAATCCTCAAAGACGTTGGCGTTGATACAAGCCTTAAATGATTGCTGAAAGAAGATACCTTAAAGCCTTAATACTGTTACACTAAAGGTAACCTGGCAGACGGCCCAACAGAATGGTTTTAGGTTTAGGAACACAGTGATAACAACCAAGTTAAGCTAAATATAATATTATTGTCAATAACATAATGTATATAACTAATTTTCGACCGCTTAGTTATCGGCGTATACATCTTGAGATTATCATGTCCTGTGATGATCTTCTTTGTCTTTGAATATCTATCTCTATTATAATAATTATATCACCTCTAGTCTATAAAATAATATTGTAAAATTTGTGGAAATATTTTTTCGGATATCAAAAAAGGGGCCCAATTGAAATGTAAAAATGAGCCAATATCTCTGCGTTTTGGAGTTATGATCTTTTGTTTACAACTCAGTGACCAAGCCAGCAGCGGTTATTCAGCTGAGTCCAGTGTGAAAAATTCCAGCAGTCGCCGCAGAAGTCGACGCCTTAATACAATAGTCCAGGGATAGAGTAGAGTGCATTGTGTTCCCGCTCGCGTGACCAATATGTTCTATTATAAGTGGAGATTGATTCTCCGTATATGTAGGAGGGTAGGCTCTTCGAGCCATTGCTGTCACGACTGTCAGATGTATCTCTGGTTCCAGAAGTCTTGACATACAGCGATGAGATTAAACACAAGGGTGGTTCGGCAAAAGGAGTAGCCCTTGTGCGTTGACTGTAATAAAAGTGATGAATTATATAATATGTATACAGAAAAGGATCTGATCTTTTCTACAACAATAAAGAAGAATGCGTCAATTCAAGTTTCTTCGAAGGAGTTTTTGTATTCCGATATTAACCAGACAATTTGAAGCCAATTTAAATTGGTACAAATCCGTGATATGTCGGCATCACGACTTTGATATTTTATTCATCATTGTGTTGCAGACCTGCTGGATAAAATCTATAAACTTAAAGTGCCGACTAAATACGTTTATTATTGTCAGAATAATATTTGTTTACTTAGCAGTGACGTGCCTTACGTTCTTATTTATGAATTCGATTATATTTTGTTGTGCACATTCTATTATTTTATAACACTCACTGAGAACCACTGTTCATTATTTTCATATTTAATTTAAAAATGGGACTACTTGTTTCTTAAAGTTTCAAAGACTTACATTAACCAAAGGTTGAGCATGCTACTATTTTATTCTCTGCGATACGCCTTTAGAATCACGCCGAAGATCGTTACTCATGCGATTTCTTACATCGAAACCCTATTCTTTCGACTTTTCGATAATATTCAGCTATGTAATATTAATATATACTAAATAAATAACCTTGACGGGTCGTCTATGGAAATTAACTGTACAATTAGATTAATATAGATTTGGGGCCGCTTGCATAAGGTTGCTTAAATTTATTTAAGAAACACAAAACGTATTTAACACCCTTAAATACAATTAACGTCTTGCACAATGCAAAATATACCGCTAAATACGTTTAAAGAACTGTTAATACGTTTTGTGTAAAACGTATTTAGGTAGTTTAATATGATTAACTAATTTTAGTTAAAGGCGATCGATACGCAAGCGGCCCTTAAACATGACATATTTTACATGAAGACTTCTGTAATTATGTGACATTTGTCAATTCTACAATACCATAATATCTGGCCTGGCCTACCGGCCAGTGGGCATGGGACAAGGTGTATTCGCCACAACATCATTTTAAAGCTCTCAATAAAAAAGAATGTAATGATTGATAATTAGATTTATTTAGTAGTTACTCCGATTCTCCATTTTCAAAGATGTTAAGGAATATCACAATGAAGTCTTTCTTAAGTTATATATATACAAGCAGCTCATATTCAATAAACTTGACTACCGTTCTCAATCAATGTAGCATGTTGAGGTTAAGCATTGCATTAATGGCCGTTGGAATGGCTCTACACGATCATTGTACAGATTTACAAGCCTTCGCCGAACCATTATTGCTGTCATAAAAGCCCGTAAAAGTTCATTTTAGTACCACTGTAGTAAATGCAACTCTGTAAAGATATAACAACATGAGAATTATTTAAATAAGAAACTAAACATTCTTCATTTTTTTAGAGTTAAAGTTTAAGGTTAGGACGAGTTAAACAAAGTCATTCACTGATAAAAGAGAAATCAGATACATGTTACATTTAATAACAAAGTATAAGTATATAAGTATTGAAAGTTTATGCGAAAGAACCAGAGGGCCTTAAAAAGATCGTTTTCAAACATTCATATGACGAACATGACAAGTTTCAACATAAAGTGAAACTTTATGCTGCCTTACAACTACCAATATATCTAGACACGTGTTAATTGTATTAAGCGATTCTGCAAAGACCACCGGTTTAGGCCTTCAGATGTCATTAAAATCCTATCCAAAATGAGAAGTTTGTCAATACAAACTAGAAGATTTCAATACAAATTAAAAGAGAAGATGCGGCAATCCGCATCTTCTCTTTTAACAATAATTATAATTGCTTTGGAAAGTGGTGGTAGACTGTCATGAGTAATCTGCAAGAATGCAATTCATTTTAATTTTCATGAGTACTAACGGTATTTTTTTTATTGCACGAGTTCAGCAGACATGCAGACGGCCCACCTGATGAAAAGTGGTTACCATGGCCTATTGACATTTGCAACACCAAAGATGCTACAAATGCGCTGATGCTCTCTTAAGTGAGACTGGAACCTGGACACTAATGCCGGAACACAACACAAGGTTGTTATGGCGGTATACTCTAGACCAGGGGTGGTCGCCATCCAGTCGAGCAAATACCCTACCACCTGGCTGTGGGTTATTTTGTCGCCTCTTACGACAGGCCGCCCAGCCGCAGGAAATTGTCTTCTTTCTCCGTTCCTGCACGGATGACGATATAGGGATATATATGATACTTTTTATTCCGGAAGATTTATAAAATATAGACGCGAGCAAATCGGCTACCAAATCTCTGATTTTATATAGTGATAAGGACAAACGTAGAATACTTTTTTTCTTGCAAAACAAAATCAGAAACAGGCACGTGGAAATCCAATAATATTTTGAAAAATACAGGAAACCAACGGTGATTATGAATTTATAAAAATAAGAGCTTAAACAGGAAATGTACTTCCCGTTTTCGCAGCAATATTCCTTGTATTTTCTTTTTAAAGTCGTTTAATAAAAGGGCCAGATGTGTGGATATAATCTAGAGAACGTCGCTAACATCTCTCGTTCGGGATGGAAAATGTGAGAAATTTCAAAGTGAAGTGCACTCGGTTCCACAGAAACCGTTTGTGGAACTCTGAGACGCTCTTTGCACGTGTCCCCTTGTACGAAAACTCGTTTCAAACTCAGAAAATTATTATCACGTCTGTCGCGGTTCCACAGTGCGGTGATTATACTATACGCTTTGTTTGTCTAGTAAATTACCAGAATCAAATTTTCTAACCCTCTATTATAGTATTTCTTATTTATATGATTACAAATTTGCCTTACTATCGGCAAAAATTTGACATACAAGTAATGTTAAAATTCAACTAATTGTAAGGTAAGTGAACGAATAGTAAGATATAGGACAGGCCGTTAAACACTATCAACATATGAACAGCAATAAATATACCTATGCACCTTATTTCCTACGTATACTACGATATAGGTATTTTTTTTAAACCTAGACGCACTTGCTGCTGTCTGATTGTCTTTTAAGGTAACTGGAAGAAATCGCCACTGGTGATTTAGGCTTCTATTAATGTATAAATTGTATTGTTTATAATATTGCAATTGTTTAAACTTGGTCCCTTTTTGTACACATAATAAATAAATACATTGTACAATTTGTATTATATTCTGATTTTCATGTTTTTAATAAATAAGATAATTTGTGGTGTGTGACTGTAATTGCTTATTAGGGTTTTCTACGCGGCGTTACTTGTGTAAGTTTCGCATCCATAAATAAAGGAGGTTATCCTAATCTATGGAATACTAAGTGAGCTTTTTTACTGCATGAGATCCACAGACAGGTAGACATCCCACCTGATGAAATATGGTTATCATCGCCTATGGACATTTGTAACACCAGCGGTGCTACTAATGTGCCGCCGCTCTCTAAAGGGAGACTGGAACCTGATGTCGGAATACAACTTAAGGTTGTTTGTAGCATCATACACTAGACTAGGGGTGGTGCTACCCAGGCGAGCAAATATTGTGGGTTGTTTTGTCGCAGTTTTCAACAAGCTCCCTTGAGTATTTTATGTCATCAATTACAAATGTAGTAAACGCCATGATGAAGCCTACAGATAGGACATACAGACAGACGAACACGATGATTGTTATAAGGGCCCGTTTTCATCAAACTGGTGGTCGAACTCTAGAAGTGATCTAAATATGAATAAAATTTAAAAGAATATATTATTTTATGTGTTTGGTTTATTATATTAAATTTACATTATCTTGAAAGCGATTTCAGCCTTAATGCTAAAAAAATATAAAGAATAAACTTGAAAAAGACCCACCCTGAATGGAAGTTATAAAATTATGCCCTTAAAGGTCGAGTAAGACGTCGGGAGCTGAAAATATTACTTTATTAGTAAACTTGGGAATGTAAACCTAATAAAATTCCATGATGTGTTTAGTAACTTTTTTAAATTGGAAGCTGATAATAAAATCTTACAAATATTTGAAAGATCAACAATAGTGAAGAGTTTCTTCAAAATTTTCCAAAACATAGTTCAAAAGTTAGAGCGTAGATGGCATTCATTTCGCCACCTCGCTATTTATGATATGGCTAAAAATAATCAGAAAAAGAATACTAATTCCTGCGGCCAAGTCCTGGCTATGGGTTGCTGTCATAAGAGGCGACAGCATAGCCAGGTGGCAGGGCATTTGCCCGTCTGAATGGCTAACACTCCTGATCTAGAGAATACCGCAAAACGACTTGAGATGTATTCCGGTATTAGTGGCCAGGTTCCAGTCCTGTCTACGAGTTGCAAACGTTCATAGGCAACCGAACCCATCCGACCCAACCCGATAGTTGGACCGTCAGCTTTCTGCTGTACTCCAGCAATAAAAAAAACTTAAGGTAAGTATATAAAGTGTTTTAAAAAGTAGTCCACTTTTTTTCGCGAATCACTACAGCATTGCCTCAGACGGCCTTTGTGATTTTTTGGCCTGCCCTAACTGCAAGGCAGAGGGCTCCGGGTTCGATACCTGTTGTGTTAAATTTCGTTTTTAAAATTTTCTCCGTTATTTACTATGGTCTGGGTGTCTGAGATCGGCCCCAGAGTAGTTTGTTGTATATTACCCAAAACACTAGCGTAACTTGGTTAATTTGGGGATAATACGATATGTGTTCGTCTGCCGATTATCGTGTCATCGTCACCAAACCGTTGTCCACTGCTGGACGTAGGCCTCCCCAAGTTTGCGCCACCTATCCCGGTCCTCCGCTGTTCTCATCCAGCCCCCAACTGCGACCTTGCGCAGATCGTCAGCCCATCGGGCTGGAGGGCATCCTACACTACACAGTATGTATGTATGTAGACAGAAAATATATTTCTATACAATGCGACTGTGACTTACAATGAAAGACGGCCAGACAGACAATTGTACCTAACGATTTCACAAGGATTCCGTTTTTGCCAAAATGACCATGGAGCTCTGAAAACGATAATTCAATTAAAACATCTACGCCTTAGCGACGAAAATAAACATGAATAAAAAACTACAACAAAAACGTAACTAACAAGATAATGAACCTAATCATTCCATCTGATTTTTATTAGGTCAGTTGTCTGTCCGATCGAGTGCTCCGAAGTTGTGGCGTGGACTCAATTCAAATTGACAGTCACGAGTCAAGCTCAAGGTAACGGAACCTTAACCCTGGTGCCCACTGCATTCATGCATTCATTAGAATACGTCGACAAAGAGAAAAAATACTAGAAGTTCGACTTCAGCTATTTCATGAAAATATTAAAAATTTATTTAATTTGTCAAACTGACCGAAATTATTGTTTACCTTGGATACTGAAAGACCACTATTGAAGTAGCGAAAATTTATTTTCGTAACAAAAATTATTGTAATTCATTCTTCGTTCTTGATAATAAGTTGATTCCAGCATAAAAAAAATATGAATGAGATAATAAGTATACTAACAAATTTATTTGTACAAAATATTTTTGAATTTAAACTAGTACATAGATAAGATTTTTTATTAAATATTTTAATAAATAAATATCTTACCTGCCTTTGCTCTTTAATTTAAACGTTTTTTAAGCTCCCTGAATCGTGTAGATTCCCAATTTTTAGGTCAGAACTTTGGAAAATATTTGCAAAAATGAGAGTCAACTGTACACTTTTTGATCTGTAAGTATTACTCAAATTCTCTACAAACAGGATTACGGTCCTTATCAAATGCGAAATCCAGCACATCTATATCTTTGACCAATGACAATGGCAAAGTTACAATTAAATTATTCAAATTTAATACAGTGGGTAGATATTTGTTTAAATCAAACAAAGCTCAGATACATATCGATATTACTTCTTATTTTATATATCCTTTTGTACAGGATTCCTTTTTTTCAGTTTCTTAGGTGAATTAGAGGTGAAAGGCTACTGGAGGGTCTTCCTACTCATTCTACATCTGCCAAGCTTTCTCTCTGTTCTACGGCAAACCTAAATGAACCTCTTCTGTTCTAGTATTGTGTAGGAAAAGCACCTTACAAAACAATTTCATTTATTTGGACCATTTAGATAGTTTTTTAAGAATATGATTATGAGATTGGTACTATTATTAGTAGTAATACCAGTAGCAGTACTATAGTAAGTAATATTATTAGTAGTATACTTACAACAAATGTTATTAAACAATTATATTATTGCAATATTTGTGGGTAGACGATCATTCTCACTTCCACTTTGATGGAATCTAGGGTAGCTAATAATTTTTCGAAAATCATAACCTACAAATTAGCTGTAATTAGATCAGCAAGCTTTGTTCAGAAGTGAAATAAAACAAGTTTTATGTGTTTTGTGGTATAAGATTTACGTATTGCCAAAATGTCTAGGAAGAACGTGATCCTACGTGAGATTCAACGATTGACTTTGTTTTGATTGATCCACATTTATAATGGCATCAAACAATTATATATATATCACGTAAATCATGAAATGCCTATGTGATTTTTATTACAGCTGATATCACTTCCACATTGACTATTAAAATTATTATTTTCTACATAATTGCTATTGCCCTAAAGATGTTTGGATACTTTAAATAAAATATATTTTAAATTAATTTATTGAATTGTTTTATCTAGATTCCACTAATAAATGAAATTACAGCAGAATTTTACTCAAACGGATTCTGCCTATTAAAAGCGAGAGTTGTAGAAATAATTTCACTTGGCAAAATTATTACCCAAATTACACAAACACCTAAAATAAATGAAAGGTATTTGAATACAATTTGAAATTAAAATTTTCTTGTATTGTCTTGATTGACTTTATCTTAAAATTTTCCCACAACGAAAAATATTTTATTCATCTCTGTAATGCCGAAAATAGATTATCCATTTTTGACCATCCAGTTTGGATATAATTTAGGCATTTTCAATTTAAAAACATAAGCGAAGTGAATTGCTAAACAAGGTTTTATATTTCAATTTTGAACTGCTTATTTGTTTTTAATGGTGTTTCTTAGATTATAGACTTTGTACAAGGACAAATTTGTGTTAACAATTTAAAATATTGTTGCCTATAAATTACCGATAGAAACACATATAACAAAATTTGGGAACTTTTTACAATTAAACAAAAAAAAAGGAAACTTTTTTTAACAATTAAGATTTTTTTCCGTCTCATTTCTATATATACTGAAAGACAGAAATGAACATATCTAATTTCGACTAAGACAAGGAAACTTTCATATTCATTTTTTATACTCAAAGCTCACGAACAGATAAACTGCCGTGTTGGTAAATGGCCGTCCCCGCTCATGGGCATTTGAAATAGCAAGGGCGTTGAAAACTAATCGCTGGCTTCACAAATGTTATAAAGCGCTTCTTAAACTACCCCATGTTGTGAAGAGGTATAACTTCTGCGTGAAGTTTTCTCCAAGTTGTTATTGTATGCAGAATAAACATAACAATAACTCTTAACTAATCTCCCGCAGGGGGCTTGGTGACGAAACCTTAGATGAGTAGCGACACCCGACCCGACTCCGTGGGGCGTAGGCAAGGCCTATGTATTTTCCTGAGCCAGCCGGCACGGAATGCAGATCGCTTGATCTAAGGCTCATGCTCCAGGAATGGGAGTGACAAATGGCCTAATGTCGGCAGTAACTTCGGTGAACCTGCAGCCCACCTTTCCACACCCCTTAGCTACTCACGCCCATGTTGCCCCCCTCGGTAATCTTGTACGGCATTTTTTGAAGCCCATGCAGAAGACAAAGGCGAGTCACCGTTTGCGACGGGCAGACGGCATAGTCCCCATAGTCTCAGATCCCTAGTTCCATTAGCAGTTAATCCCAATAGCCCGGTACCTTTTATTCTCATTTCCTACAATAATCCTACGCTGACCGGGGTTTGTTCTTGGGTACATTTTTATGTGCTGTAGACAGAGATATTCGTCGATCAGTGTTACGCCCCATTTACATTAAATTTGTCATGGGTCCTCTACGTGTTAGTCTTCCCATGGCCCCACGCAAGCTCTCCAAAATTCCGAGTCATTTTTATGGCCCGTGTTCTTAGAGACACACTCGTACAATAATCTTAAGTAATATTATAAATGCGAATTTGAGTTCGTTTGTGACGTTTTGAGGCCTTAATTATGCAATAGTTCATCACGAAATTTTGCCCTCACGTTGGCAGAGGAACTTCAAATTGAAAAGCAAAAAATTAATATATTTTTCAAACATCTTAAAGTCGGTGCATTATGAAATTTCGTTGTTGTTTTTTATGTTTTACTTGAGACGGACATCCAGAAGAAAATTACTGCTCCCAAGGGATAGGGATAACTGAAAATTTGGCGCTCCGATCGCGTTTATTAGCGCCACCAATTCACCGACAAATACATAGTCTTAGCAACGATAATGACAATAGACCTTTAATGTATTGCTCACATGATTATTTCCACCTTCGCTAAATGGCGTTCTCATTATGTACTTTGAATTAAAAATCGAATTTGACATTTCAAGGAATATAACATGGCAACTTCATGATATACATATCCTTTATTACCCCTAGCGAAGCCGCAGACAAATGCTAATACTAACAAATATAACAAACATTAATGGAACTTGAGAATTTCACAATACAAAATCCTTCTTTAAGTTATAAAATTATTTTCTTGTAACTAATCATTAAGCATAACAACATTTTAGCATAGAAATGTTAATGGATTTCTTAACACAGAATTAAGATGTGTTACTTATATTTTAACGCTGCATATTAACTATTTCCTTAACGCCTTAACATTATGGGTTTGTTTACGCAACTTATTGTTTGTTTCTATTGTAGTTTCAAAGACTTGAGAAGTGTGACAATACCAAAAAATCCTTGACTGATGTACGGATCATTCTTGAATTTTATATATTAATATTTTACAATATATTATGTATTTATCACGATCTCCGGTTTGAGGTTTGGGATTGGTCCCTTGGCTTATTGACCTCAGAGGTCATGAGGTCGATTAGTGCTGTTATTTACTCTGGTCTGAGTGCGCTGACATCAGCGTGAGCAATCATCCGTTGTAATAACCGTAGCACGAGTATAACTTCTTTGTCTTATCATCCCTGTACACCTGTAAGTTTAGGCTCACGCTTACGCTCACCTTAAGCGAGTAACGCTGATTTTTGTCGGTGCAGCAATGGTGCAGAATCCGGCACACACTGAGTGAATCAGGAAACACTCATACTAAGACGCTAAATAAGCTTGCGGTACCCCACAGAGTACATTAATATAATAGGAGACAGTACCCCGTTTACCGAGTATACTGATTGGGCACCGTTGCTGCGCCGGCAAATTAGAAAACGGCCTAAAACTTACAGGTGTACAGCCGGGTAAATACACAAAGAAACTCTTTCGAGATCTACCAACACATTTGATGGAAATCTTGCGTAACCAAAGAGCTGGCCTGTATTTAAGGCTGCTACTAACCTTGCTATACAACGAGGAAATGCGCTCAGCGTTTTACAAATGTTCCCAACTGGAGGCAATTTGCGTCTCATATATTATTTGTAGTAACACTCGTAATCGTCCCACTGCTGGGCTCGGGCCTCCCACTATAGGGGAACGGACAGTATACCCGCCACGCTTGTCCAAGGCGGCTTGGCAGGTTCGACACTTCGGTTATCTTGATGTGCTGGTTTCATCACGATGTTTTCCTTCACCGTTATTAGCACGTGGTAATTGTAAGAATATGCACATTAGATCAGAAACCTGCCTAAGTGGTGCATGCATTCCGGCCAGGATCGAACCCGCGCCCTTTGAGTTTGGGACGCGTGCGCTAGCCATTATGCTACCACGACTTCGACTATGATGATTGTTTGTAATTTTTATGTTAGACTGTATACACTGTTTTTCTTGACAAGATCATTTTCGTATATTATAACTAGAATTTTTGCAGTGTATCCTATTTGATTTTGTTTAAATGTCTTAGATAAGTTATGCCACGTCTAAAGAGATACTGCTACTACTCTAGATACAACAGTAGAAAATGTTTTATATTAATCATTTAAACATGTAACTTAACTATTTTTTTTTTCAAAAAATATAAGCAAAATAAAGAAGAAGTAAACATATATACATATGTTTTAGTTTTATTTACTATACTCATTTATAAGCACAAATGTTTGAAAAGTAAGTATTCGTTGCCTACAAGAACTCCATCTATAAGCTCGACACACAATAGCGCCTACACTTTAATAAAGCTTCCTACAACTTTATTTGTTTTGAATTGAAAACTTGGAGGTGTGAAACGTGAACAATTGAATAATTGTGGTGACAGATCATGTAAATGGAATAATGTATGTATGGCATGTGTCATGTCATCATGTCCAGGAAGAAGCTGACAAGTGTGAAAAAATCAATTTACGACGCTGGATAAATGCCATTTCCTTATTAGGATGTAGTAATAGATATGAAATATAATATCAACTCAAAGTGTCTCACTGCTAGTCTTTCCGTTTTCGCGGGAACATTTGATTTACTTGTCATGCTTGTCCAAGACGAGCTTGACGAGTTTATGCCTTTTCTCCGTGTAATAGTGAGTAACAAAATACTCACTATCTGCGCGTGTTTATTGTATTGTTACATACTGACAAAGAAATGTGCACACCTGGCTGTCGTAAAACGCAATTTATTACCTTTTCTACATTCGGAGTCTTTTGATTACTTCGTGTTTAAAATTTTCAATTAAGAAAAACATCCTATTGTTATCGTACTTGTTTTATGGCCGTCTTTAGTGTGGAACTAATCCTTATTGTTATTGCATTACGTCGAAGCCTGCCAGATGTGCGGATTAACTCAGTGAACGCGGCCCTTTGTCGGTATTATACAGTTTACTATAAAACAATGCCCGAACGGAGGGGTGGGGCAGTCGAGCGAGGATTACGATACAAGTAAGACGTATATTTGACAAGCGATATAGTGACGGGCTTTGCGCGTGTTATTGAATCGTGCAGTTTGTACTAGTAGTGTCTAGTTATATTTGTACCTATGTTATGCGTGTTTGTATAGTTCTAATAAATTCTATAGTAATTCCAACAGCATTTTAATTATACATATATATATATATATATATTATCACACCTGTTTCCATGGGGGTAGGCAGAAACGATGGATCTCCAGTTGCGACGATACTGACAAACAATGTTAGCTTCATCTACTTTCATTAACCTCTTCATATATGCACATTTATTTGAGATGCCATTTATCTGACCTTTCTTTAACACTTCTGCTATTTAATAATGATGTATATGATAATCCCTATTAATATTATAAATTCGAAAGTAACTCTGTCTGTCTGTCTTGCTCTTTCACGGAAAAACTACTGAACCGATTTGGCCGAAACTCAGTATATATATAATTTTAATACCGAGAGTGGATAAGGGATACTTTTCATCCTGGATATTGGGATAGATTTATGTAAAGGTTCCCAGAAAGTAGGATAGGTTTTGTTTTTTTGTGATTTGCCTTTTTCGTCATTTTGGTAGTTTTGGCAGTTGCGGTAGTTGTGGTAGTTTTTGTAGTTTTGACCGTTTGGGAAATTTACTGATAGATGGGAATAGATAAATAAAACTAGGACGGATTGAAACAGGAGATGAAAATTTGTATGGGATACCAATAATTTCTCAAGTTTATAGATATAAAAATTCACAATTTTTGAAAAAAAAATTTCATAGTTAATCGATCTGTCTGTCTGAATACCGCAAATGGAAATAGATACTTTTCACTCCGGGAGATGGGATAGTTTGCGATATAAAATGTAGTAAATCTTCCGGGGGCTCATAGCACCAACAAAAAATGTAATACAATATAACCTATATTAACGTCTGCTCTTTGAACAAAAGGCGCGCACAAGAGTTTGACCCGCGGCGTAGCCGCGACGTAAACTCTAGCGATGTATATGTCGTGGTCTAACGGCACCAACTTTACCATTCACACTATTATCATACACTTGTTTTGTGGTTGTACTTTCATCCAATCTCTCGAAATACCCAAACCACCTTAACATCTTCGTCTTTCATCTTCTTTCCATCCACAATTTTCTTTTATCGCACTGTACCTTATTATATATTATTTATTTTAGTCCAGAAAATTCGGCAGGCCGTATGTTACCATGCACAACGAAAAAGAATAGAGGTGACTAATATCCACTATTTTCTTGTCATTTAACACATAGCCCTAAAAATACTTATAGAATGACAGCCGAATGCATAGACAGATGTACGGACGGACCATTACATCGCAGTTTAAAGCACGTTTCCTTTCAGTATTAAATAGTCATCATCATCATCCGAGCGTTAAATCCCGGTTGCGTTTGGAGCGTTCACTCCGACGCGCATGGTCCACTTTCCTACTTTTTCTACTCCACTTCGCGCGGTCTTCAGCATCCCCCGTTCACTATTAAAATAGTATCGTATTTATTCCAAGACATTAAAAAAATAACCCTTTCAAATTTCATGTAAATCCAGTGTAAATAAGGAACACAAAATTAAACTGTTAACGGTTACATTTAACACACCATAAACTATATCCACTCATGCATTCATTCATGAAACTCAGGTATGAAATGATTCTATTTAGTATTTACATTATATGTGATTTTCAAACACTTAATTCACCAATACGTCATTTATTTAACGTTGTAACGTAAACACAGTAGAATTTGGTTTTCCATTTCGTGGAGTTATATTTAAAAATGTTTGCCACATCCCTTAAAGAGGCAAATGAGACGTGAATTAATTGAGCAATTTTGTTTATTTTACAAACTCAATTTTGTAGCAAGTAATACGAGCAATAAAGTTATTAAACAATTTCTCCTGTACTTTATAAGACAGTTATATTTACCATTATATGTGTTACTCATCTGTTTATCTCTTTAATTAAGGGCCGATTTTTCAATTACCAGGTAAAAGTTATTCGTAGAATAAAAGTACAGTATGGGAAAATTTAAAATGACTGTACGTGAATGAAAGAGTTGAATTGTTTTACTTTTGAATTCAATCTGGTTATAATTTATTCCGCTGATAACTTTTATCTAATTACTGAAAAATCGACCGATAAAAATTGATATGTACATAGTAAACATGAATATTTTTCTATAACTAACAAGTACTTGACTGAACAGGAGCAAATTGCAAATATTTTGAATAAAGTTTAGGTATAAAGTTACATACAAACATGCTTGTAGTTATGAAAATTAATTATATGACATACAGCGAAAGAAGTATACCAAGATCGTACCTACGAGAGAACCATCGTATATGCCCACCACTATGGGAAATAGGCGAGAGAAAAAATATATTGAACAAATAAGATTAAAATGTGTGTCTACTACAAACGTCGTTCGTATGCACCTTGTTATATTACATAAGAGTATCTTCCGATGATAATCAATATTCCAGGTCAAAAATCTATAATACTCTACGAGGGCGACACTGATAGTTTTTAGAACGGGCCACTTTTAAAGAATATAATAAAAAAATAAGTTTAAATTTTGAAAATATAACTCTTTGCTAATATTATTGAGTACTAATTTCATTCATTTGTCATGTGTTTTACGATTTGGCGGCAAATTGAAATTTGTCTGTGGCACGCCAGTATGAATTTAACGCGAGAAAATTTTCGTACTATGATTTTTTATGACTTTCGATATCATTTAAGTCAACAAGAATGTTATGACAGACTTCGATTGGCCTTTCACGATGAAGCCCCTTCTCGGGCCACTGTTTATAACTGGTTTAATGAGTTTAAACGTGGTCGCACCAATCTCAATGATGCTCTGCGTGAGGGACGGCCTTCTACGGCGACGACTGAAGATAACATCAGTGTTGTGCGGTGTATGATAGAGACTGATCCAAGAGTAACCTATCAGCAGATTCGGACAAGTTTAGGCATCGGTATGACTCAAGTGTACAAAATCCTCCACAAACATTTAGCCGTTAGGAAGCTTTGTGCCCGGTGGATACCTCATTATTTGACTGAGGCCCAAAAACTCCGTCATGTTGATTGGTGCCGTGAAATGATACAAAGATTTAACGGAGGTGACTCAAAAGCTGTGTTCGACATACTTACGGGTGACGAAAGCTGGATTTATTGCTATGATCCGGAAACCAAAAGACAATCTGCTCAGTGGGTGTTTCCTTCCGAGGAGTTGCCAACAAAATTGAAGAGAGGTCGAAGTGTAGGAAAAAATATGATGGCCTCATTCTTCGGAAGGACCGGTCATTATGCGACAATTGTTTTAGAAGATCAAAAGTCAGTTACTGCAGAGTGGTATACTAACAAATGTTTGCCACTTGTCTTGGAAATAGTTCGAGAGTAACGACCTCGCAGTAGGATCCTCCTTCACCACGACAACGCCTCCTCGCTCACCGCCGGGCGAACGATCGACTATTTGGCGTCGTCAGACGTGGAATTTCTGGGTCACCCGTCATATAGCCCCGACCTCGCACCTTGCGATTTTTATTTATTCCCGAAAATAAAAGAAAAACTTCGAGGAAAACATTTTATGGACGCCAAGGAAGCAGTGGCTGCGTTCCAGAAGGCCATCGAAGAGACCCCTAAGGATGAATGGGCAAAGTGCTTTTCTCGGTGGTTCTATCGAATGCAGCGATGTATTGATGTGAACGGAAACTATTTTGAAAAGATATAATAAAAATAATAACTTGCTAGTTTGCTCAGTTTTTGATTTTCTCTATCTTCGTAATCCAGTGGGAATTTTTCTACGAAAAAAAAATCGAATTCTAATGTGATTTTTCACTGATCGATAGCAAATTTTATATAATAAAATATGTGATATTCTTTAGCCCGTGAATCCCGCGGGAATATTTCTGAGAGCGATTTGTAGTTATCCGGGGCATAAAAATTAGCTTACTCCGACACAGTTGTCACTAAAACGACAGCTTACACTCTTATTTGAATGCTGCGGTACATTGTGTCCCAGGAATCCCGCGGGAATTTCAAGTGGGAAGTGGACGAAGTCGCGGCATAATCCTAGTATTATGTGCATATATATATTGACAAACACAGAATACTAAATCCCTTATAAAATGACATGTTTACATGATAGACACTGTTTTCTTACATTTATTTATCAACAAGTTCTAACCATTTTTTGGGGTATTTTTAATTAAAACCACGCGCGTCTCACTCGGAAAATGTATATTTTTACTCTCTTTTTTAATCTCATGTCGACTGTAATCACACAACATTTCAATTTCACCACAAATAACAAAAACTATATAAAACATATTAAACACAATGGGTCATCTTTTAATTTTCCCTATCCAGGTTCATGCCTAGTGTGGGAGGCCCTTCAGTCCGATACACCGTCAATCTGTGCAATGTCAGCCGTAGCAGCTACATGATGAAAACAAAAGGTCGGTATAAATGGAGAAAATTTGGGACAGCCTATGCCCAGCGGTGGGCAATGGTTCACTCGTGATATTTCCGGGTTCATTAGGATTATTGTGGATAGTATGTTCATCACAAGATGATTCATATTACACCTATAAATCTTGCATAATTTATTACATGTAATCGAGTCAATAACAGCATGTTGTCCAGCTGCTGACCATAGTTTAAAAGAATCACTAATAAAATTTATCACAGAGTAAATTTGTGTATGTATGTGTAGTAGATACAAAATTATGTATAATTGTTTATATTTATTAAATTATCTAATATATTAGTATGTATTATTTAATAAATTAAATTACTGTACGAGTGCTGGTATAACAACTAGCGACTTTTGTTATCCTTCTGATACTTCATCCTAAGGTTGCCTGGAAGAAATCGCCATGGGCGATAAGACCACATTTTGTACTTGTATATTAATGTGTCTGATTTTATGTACCATTTTTGTACAATACAGTATATTCTAAACTTTGTAAAATAAGTTTTATATGGGTACTAGGAATTTACTCGCGCCTTGGCAGCAGTGCCAAACCTTAGTGATTAACCCATTTGGACAATAACCACATTGCATACATTTTTTATGTAGGTGTATGAGCACCCATAATTTTTTTTCTATCCAAATAAATAGAGTATCCCATTTTCCAGAATAAAAAGTATCCTGACTATTCTCAATATTGAGATGTAAAGTTTTGGATGATGAGGTGGTGCCACGTGGCTAGAGACGGTTTTTTTTTTTTTTTTTTTTTGACCCGGTTGTCTCCATCTTTTGGCATGACGGAGGTAATCTTTTCATTTATTTTATTAGCTATTTATAGGTTTCTGTTTTTTCCTATCTTTTTAGCTACTTTAATTGCATGCAAACACTAATACGGGGGTTGTTGGGTGTGCGGATACGGTGAGTTAGGCACTGCTTGGTTTTGGTCAGATAATGGTTTGGACACGTGGATTTTTGAATATGGATGGGGATTGGTATTAGGTTGGGTTGGGTTGGTTTTGGTTGGGAAGGGTTGGTACAGTGTTTTAGCTTTATTTATTATTCTCTTCGTTACAAGCTCTTAAGTTCTATTTTTACAAGTTTCTTACGTACTACTTACATTAATTTTGATTGCCTAAATTTTCATGTCCAGAGACGGTATTGGTGAGGTGCGAGAAAGGAAACCACGAAACATTTGTACAGTACTGGCGTTTATTCACGACTGAAGGGGGCTTGCGGGCGCAGCCGCACGTACACGTAATGCGTAATACTGCTGAGCTGACAAATGCTGACAAACTGTGTTCCTACAGAGACTACATATCCAATAGTTTTTCCGTGAAAGCTTAATAGATAAATTTGTTAAGCTAATTATATTTATGTGATTTTAAAAATACACATTTAAATGCTCAATAATGTCAAAAATAATATTAAAAAATCTTATTGATATAATAAGAAACTTAATGTTCGTATCAATTTGCTTAAATACTGAAATATTACTATCATATTTAAAAGAAATAAATAACTACTTGTATACTATATTGCCTTTTCTGTGGCACCGCCCACGTGGTGTGATCTCGCTAACGATGCGTACGCGCAAGTTACCGTGAACTGCAGCCATGACCCGCCATTCAGTCTGATTCACAAACAGCATCGTAATGCAATTACGAAAGGATCTATCAAAATCAAAATTTATTTTGAATCAGCAATTGTTAGTAGATCAAACTTTTTAGACAAGTATTTATTTTTTAACGTACGGTTTTGAACATAATATTTATTATGTCTGGTAATTCAATTAGTTTCGAAAAACTAAAAAATAAAAAAGAGAGTAATCTAATCAAAATAGGTCAAAAAATTAAAAGCTGAAGTTGAAACCACTTTCTCGGTGCGTAGTTATACGGCCTTCAGCCTGGTGGATCATCAGCCTGAGCAAGTTTGCCAGTAGGGGTTGAATGAGGTAAGCCAAGAACTGAGAGAAGCGATGCAAACTTAGGAAGGTCGCGGCCCGCAGTGAGAAACCGTCGGTTACCTGTATCAAAAAATTGGAAACGCAGCTAATTATTTTCGTTTTAATTTGTAAAATATATGCATATCCTAATATAACCTTTTTTAATCATCGTTCAAAATTAGAAATAATAACCTTTGCACATTTTATGTTCTTTTCGATTTGTGATATTTTACGTGTACATATTAATAGCTACCTGTCAAAGAAGCAAGTGAGGTGTGTAAGAATAAGCCTAAATGGCGCTCTGTTGTTCGTGCCTACCCCGCAAGGGAACTGGCGTGAAGTTATGTATGTATGTATGTATATTAATAGTTATCCATATACAAATTCGCAGATATATTTCAGTCTTTATTATTATTATTTGTATGTCTTTCGAGACCACGGACCATGAAAATGGCCCGGAAATTTGGAGGGCTTGCGTGGGGCTATGGGAAGGCCAACACGTAGAGGCGCCTTAGGCAAATTTAATGTAAATGTGGCGTGACACTGACTGGCGATTATCCCTGTCTACACCATATAGTAATGCACCCAAGGACAAACCCCGGCCAGTGTAGGACCATTGTGGGAAATGAGGATAAAAAGTATTGACTATTGGGGTGAACTGCTAGTGGTACTAGGGTTCTGGGAATATGGGGACTATGGCGTCTGCCCGTCGCAATGTTCAGGGAACATGGAAAAACGGGCAGACAGTAACTCGCCACTCCCTGCATAGAAGACAGGGGCAACATGGGTGTGAATGGCTAAAGGGGTGTAGAGAGGTGGGCTGCAGATTCACCGAAGCTACTTCTGACGTGATGCCATTTATCACTTCCACCCCTGGAGCTAGAGTCTTAGCTTAGTCTTAGCGATTTATTATTATTATTATTTATTTAAATGTACAACTAAATCCAAATATTATAGTTAGTAGAGCTTAAATATATGTGTTAGTAATTTACAGACATTAACGATTTGTCCCTCTGCATAAGTGCCAACATCAGAGGAATATCGTGTTTATTGCCTATTTATTAGGTTCAGGATACTGTTGCTGCTCCCGCGCACTCTGCTAAACAGGGAGGCTGTTCTATTTCACCAGATGGAATCAAATCTATCCGTGCGTGCAGCCACAAATATCCCGGATGCAGTGCAGAAATGCGATTCTATATTTTAGCTTCCCTCCTAAAGAGCGTCAGGATTTTTAAGTCTTTTTTTTACATATGTACATCTACATTTTACGTTCTTTTATGAATTCAAATTCATATAAAAGGACAGCGTTAAGAATCTAGAATGTCCTGACATAAATCACAAAGAACGATTTACTAACTCAGGCAATAATATCTTAATGATCATCAGTCAGCATTCGCTATTCGTGAACTAAGTGTAATGCCTGGATATGGTAAACTTAACATTTAAACATTGTGTGTAAATAACATTAAAGTTATTTTATAATAAGGCTTTTAAATGTTACGATTGATCTATTAGATACTACTATGTTTTTCACACCATAAGCTGTTATAACTAAATTTTATATAAAATAATTATTAAACTTATTGTAATAATCCCTAAATATTTCATTTTAATCTCTTAAGCTTATTTGTGACAAACTCTAAAGGGCTATTTACATGGTGAGAGTTTCTGGCTTCGAAGATACGATTGTCGAAAGCAAGAAAAAAAATATTATCATGTAAAATAAACATACGATATCGTACGTGGAATGGTAATGATCGCCTGGTCATTGAATATTGACGTCTCTGTGTAAACAAAATACCGTGCTAGTCACCGAGCTGGAAAGGCAAGTCTCGCATTTAAATATGTTCAATCTGATTTGTACGATACTAGCATGAACTTGAAAAAAAGTCGTACGAGTTCTAGTTTATACAAAAATAATACACTCTTAAGCGAGTTTTCGTTTTTTGGTTGAATGTAAACATGGCAATGCGATTATTGTATAAAGAGTATCACCTACGGAAAATAGTATGCAAATTGTCACCCCAAAACGTGCGATAAACTCTCTCCATGTAAATGACCCTTAAACAAATCAAAAATTTCAAAATCGTTAATTTAACTTAGAGTCTTAAAACAAATAGCAGGTTATCCTAACATTTATTCAAAACAATAATATTCTAAGGTGGTAGAGTCATGCTAAAATCATGCATTATTATCTTGATTATATATCTTAGAGCCGGCACGATCGGTGTGATACCACCCTCTTACGGGATATGGCCGTGGAACGTCTTGAGCTAATCGTGTTTCTTGCGATGAGTGAGACTTCTAATGGCCAATTTCTCCCTCCCCTTATCCCATATTTCCTATCTCATTCTCCATTCTATTACGCTTTCCCATCCCTTCTATCCCATTATTCCTGTCTGATCCCTCTATTCCATACCTCTTAACCATACCTCTTGACCATCCCTCTTAACCTATGATTGGCTTCGCCCCTGGTATTGCGAATTTGCGTCTACAGGTGACGGTAACTGCTTACCATGAGATGGGTCGTCTGCAGGGTCTCCAGATTGTATTTACGAAACTTCTCCCTATAGATATCAGTGGATGGAAAAAATTGGATAAGTGCATCTCGGACCACACACATTGAAGGATTTTGTAGAGGCGACAAACTTTTTTTATTTTTAAACGACTTCATAAAAATTAGAAGGTTCTCCATTCTTCGTGTAAATTAAAATTATTTTAACACCAAAAGTGACATATAATCAATACATACATACATACATACATAACTTCACGCCAGTTCCCTTGCGGGGTAGGCACGAACAACAGAGTGCCATTTAGGCTTATTCTTACACACCTCACTTGCCTCTTTGACATTCATAACTCTTGTCATGCAAGCTCGTCTGTTCTTAAGGCTAATCAATACTATTAAAATTATTGTTTACAGGCGTATTTGGATTTAACTTTTATGAGCAATTTTATGCTAGGTCGAATATTTTATGATATTTTTAGTAAGGCCAGGGAGATAACATTTTTCCTTACTTTCCCCAGTGCTGAAATTTCGTCTCCAAAAATTTTCCCAAGGCCCTAAAAATTCCTCATACGCAAAATAATTCTCCAACATGGGGAGAAAAACATCCAATTTGGAAACCCTAGTAGTCTGCCTGTTTGCCAGTACGCAATAAAACAAGCAATAAGTACAAAAATAATTCATTTAATTTAAATGTAGCGTATTTCAATTTACAGAAAGACATTTCAATTTTATTTATATCTTTAAAACCATTGAATTTTCACAGAACTCAGATTTATTACCGGCTTTACAGCTTTATCTAAGGATCTCGCACCACTTGGTGTTTGAGCATTGAACCTTAATCGAATTAGCTGAGAAATAACACGCATTAATTAGCTTCTAACCAGAAATACCGATCGTCAGGGCAAGTCACGATTGTCGGAATTAAGTCATTTCACACAACAAAATAGCTCGTTGCTTAAGAGTTAAGATAAAATCGTTTAATGCATATATCTTTATATATTTATTAGTAAAAAGTGTTTGATTGACAGGTTAGCAGATTTGCTTTTTACTAAACCACAAAATAAGTAAGCATGTATATAATATTTAATCATTTAATTTTACAGTGAATAGCCAATTAGTAATTTTAATCACTAATCAGAAATTATGAATAAAAGAAATTTTTAGGTATTTAATTTGAAAACGATAAAGTATTAGTCTTAACCGAAAAATGGCAATTCAGTTTACAATCAGCATATTGCTGTGCCGTAATTATTTCCGAAACAGCGCTGATTTTAGCGCTAACCACCAGAGCAAATATATCAGTCGTGATTTCAAAACGACCTAAGATACAAAGACAGGAGTGGAAATTAGTTTCAAAATAAATGATATAGATAAGCAGTTGCCAATTAAGTATAGAAATAAATAGAAATTTTGCTATTTGTATAAGAAGAAATGAATAAATATTTGATTTAAGACAATTCTTAAATTTTCAGTACAATATCATTATGAACAGTCACACCATGTAACGATTATTATCTGGTAGAGATTACAGGCACGTTTCATTAAAATTGTCACATTACTAACACAAAATAACATAAGCATAACTACAATAACATTATTCTAGCTAATTAAGATCTAGATTAAGTTTTTCATACGAAAAGCAATTGAAAAATAATAATTAAGTTCGTCTTATTTTACCAGAAAAAAATTGAAACCATTATTGGCCTTGAAGCTGTACACAATACAATACTCTTTATTGTACACCAACATTACATATAAAAAATACACAAAAGACTTACTAAAAGGTAGTACAATAGGCGGCCTTATTGCTAAAAGCAATATCTTCCAAGCAACCTTTGGATGGACAAGATCTAATTACATAGATAGCGTTGGCGTGCAGTTGAAATAGATATTAATATAATAATAAAATAATTATAATACATATATTATAGTTATAAAAATATATTCGTACATACACATACAAAACAAACAGTAAATACGTTATACATTTAAATAGTGCTCCTTCACAAGTCTGTTAAAGGAATGGATAGATTTAGCAGATCGGACATCTGCCGGCAGAGCATTCCAGAGATGCACAGCCTGAACAGAGAACGATCTTGCGTATATTCCTGCTGTATATTTTTTTTTGTTGAATCTGAAATTTCGAAAACGTTTTAGTAGCCACGACCAAAAAAGATTTCAGAAGTGAAACAACAAGCAATAATGTTACGGTTATTTTTGTTTACCCTCGATAAAAATCACTTAGTGACTGTTAAAACGTAGTTGTAATTAACTATAACACTTGCGAAACATAAAGATAATACAAGTAAAATTTACCACGTTATTGTTATTATAGTCTGTTTTTCTTATCCACAGACATACGTCAAGCCCATTGTACCGTAAACTAATGAAGAACATTAATCAAAGTACCTAGTCGGTGGAATAGAGTTAAATATTGTTTTAGTATTAAATGTAAGATAACGATTAATGTATGTATGTTATAATTTTATAATAACCTTTTCAACACACTTGCTCATAAAGTGGCTCTATGGTCACCGCAATTAGGCACAGAATGACACCCATAATCAAACTTTGACTAAAAAACATTATAACTCACTAGTGAGTTATAGATTTTTGTTTAAATTTTATTGGTGGAGTTGCTTTGTTCTTAAAAAAGTTTTTATTCAAAAAAAAAGATCGTGTTCTATAGAACAAATAAATTAATGTTACTATTGCTTGCTCATTTCATGCAACTTCTTATTTAAATAGATAATTTTAACTCGTACGTGTTTAATAAATAAAACTTTCACTCATATATAACTTTTTTTTATCTACTAAATAAAATGAGTTTTTGTTGTTATTTTATTCACAAGTGTGTTGAAAAACGTCGTATGATACACGTGTGTATTGATGATTACCGTCCTCGGCTCTCTTAAGACCCTCGCCTACGGCTCGAGTCTCAATGGCGCCTCGGCGGTAATCACCAATGTTACACACTAGTACCATAATGTACTATTATATTTCTATAACTTTTTAATAAGAAAAAATAGTTTGTTACTAAGGCGACTGGCGCTTTACGGGCTCAATGTCTACAAAGACAAAACTTATTCTTAAAAAAAGTAGACTTTTACCTATTATTTCTTTAAGTAGTACCATATTTTAAGAACCTCGCTAATCGCCATAACAACCTTGTGTTGTGTCCCGGGATTAGTGACCACGTTCTTATCTCCCTTAAGAGTGCAGCAGCACATTTGTAGCACCTTTGGTGTTGCAAATGTCCTTAGGCGATGGTAACCGCTTTCCGTCCAGTGGGCCGTCTGCCTGTCTGCGGACCTCCTGCAATAAAAAATATAAAAAAATCGGAGAAAAATAATGTTGAACGTTGTAGAAATCAATACTCGTTTACCATATAAATAAATTCGAAAGTATTTTTGTCGGATTCTTTAAACTGTTATATTAATAAGAATCTAGATATATTACGGGTCAAAGTATCGATATACCTGCGTAATATCCTGTTGTTTAACACTTTTTTATACCGTTAGTTGGTTTATCGATTACTTATTTGTCATCGATATCTGTTATTTTATATTTTTTTAAATGGCAATACAAAACATTTTAGCATCTAATATGTCATTGTTAAGTGTGACAAAGCTGTATGGACTCAGATCCTTTGCCTGACATTATGACGATTCTAAATAAAAATTCTTCTTTAAAATTCCTATTTTAAAAATGTGGAACCAATATTTACGACGCCATCGTATCAAAGTGAATAGTCATTGGATTTCCTTAATAATTTTTTTAAACGTTAACTTGTTTATTAATTAATGAATTGGAGATATATTAAATGAAATCGTGTTATAAAGCGCTTGATTGACACCTTTATAAGGTCACGACATGTGTATTCGTATGTATTTATTCTTAACCAAAGCAAATGATTATGTATTAACAAACAATAGAACAATGTAATGTAATTACGCATAATATGTTTGTATCCAACAAAATTTGCTTCCTCTTTGAATATGATTTATGTTGCTGAATAACTAACCAAAACTTTCCATGAGTTGCTGTTGTTGCTAATGAAATTTAAAAACATATTGGAATAAATAGCGACATGCTCGTACACCTATTTACAAAAAAGGCAAGTTTCGAAAACTTGTATGCCGCATTAGCCGTAGTCAGCATTCCAGTGCCGGAATTATTTCCGACACAACGCTAACCCGAAGCCTAACTTTCTTTGGCCTCGATAACAACTTTAAAATATCAATTTCAGATTAATATTGTTACAACTCAGGTCCCGACAAACACAAAATCCACCTGAATATCTGAAACAAAGCACATTTATTATCCGTCGGCATTTAAACTAATAAGATTGAAATTCATTTATGGTCGTCTTCTTTTGTTTACTTATTAGCATACGGCCTATTGTTGTATTGTAATCATTAGCCAGGTGTTACGGATTTAAAGTACAAGCTGATTCTAAGAAATTCGGTCACGCTGCCGGGCGAACATATTGCATTTGTGCAGTATAAAGCAATGGCCCGATTAAGGGAGGAGTTAGTCGAGTGAGAACAACCAGCGAAGCGAGACGTGTGTACTACAATCGGGAATCTAATAAGTGACGGACTTTGCGCGTTTTATTGAATTACGGTCTTCTGCATTACGTTTGGACTTGTTGTGTTCGGTTATGTTTGTACCTGTGTTAGACGTGTTTGTATAGTTCTAATAAACTCTATAGTAATTCTAACGGCATTTTAATTCGAGTCTCGCGACTCGTAACAATATCCTACTTAAAAGTGTATTAGAATTAGATAAATAAAACAAGACAAGAAGAGAAAAGACTGTCCTGAATTGTGACGGAGGAGTAGGCAAATAAAAAAAAAACAATAACCTACGAAACGTATACGTATTTGGAACAAAATATACCTTATTTTTAACTGTTGGTTATAGTTCATGTCCCTATGTCAGATTTTAGCAATCGATTAACATACCTCCAGATATTAGTTACGTACGCCGCCTTCTTAGCCCGAGACTTTAATTTAAAATCTTATAACATCCCCTGAATTGAAGAATATCGAAATAAAAGATGCACAACAATTTAAGGTAACATTCCTGTTTTAGCGTCTAAAATTTTCATTGAAATCGGTAGTGCCGTTTTGCAGCCTATTATTCTAGACAATTTTTTACACAAATTGAGACACAAATTTTGTTAATAAAAAATTTCAATTAAATATTGGCATGTATTATGAAATAGCAGGAGCTTCAATTTGATTTGTTGGTATATACTCTACGCCTCTAGACGATAGTCATAAAATAAAGGTCTGCCAGATTGGTTTATGTCTCTCTGGTTTATGTTTGTAGGCAGTGCCTAATGCCTAACACACGACTAGACCCTTGCATCGTAAACAGAGACTGGCCTAATAGCATTATAAACATAACTCAGCCGCTCCAAGTCAAATACACTGCGTTCCAGTGTATAAATCTATTTGCACTACATACGTAGTTACATAACAAATAGAATACGAATATATATAGTATCAATATTTGCACTCCTGTGTACCACCACTAATACTTCCTGTCTTTCTTGCACATACTTATATATAAATATACAATTATGGGTCTTTGATTGTGAAATTTTGGTAGGTATATAATATTGTTACGAGTTTAGCGGGACTCGAATTACAATGCCAATAAAATTATTACAGATTTTATTAGAACTACACAAACACGTATAACACAGGTAAAAATATAACCGAACACAACAAATCCAAACGTAATGCAGAAGGTCGTAATTCAACAAAACGCGCAAAGTCCGTCACTATTAGATTCCCAAATGTATACACGTCACGCCTTGATCGTGGTTCTCGCTCGACTGAACTCTCTCTCCATCAGGCCATTGTTTTATACTGCACAAATGCAAATATTGCCCGCCCGGCAAGCGTCGAAATAATTTTCTAGAATCAGCTTGTATTCATAATCCGTAACACCTGGCTAATGAAAATAGGCTGTGCTCCACAATAAGTAAACAAAAGAAGACGATGATAAAAGGATTACAATTGGTTCAAATACCGACAGGTAATAAAATGTGTTTTTTTACAGATTAGGAGTGGAATTTGTTTTTGTCGGAACCTAAGTTGTAACAATATGTAATTCGGATTATAGAGTTCAATATTTAATAGTAACAGCAGTTCAAAAACGTTCCATCACTCTAGTATTGGAACGTTTTTGAACGGTCGAACGCCAAGTCTACTTGGGGAACCTGTTTCATCGCAATAGATGATTCATCCGTCTGAAGTGTAACATAGTTACAATTAAACGAGTTTGTGAGTTCATGCTTATTAGGGATCATGATGCACAAATTTTAAAATGTCAGAAAGTGCTAATTGTAACAATAAGCACATTTTATTTTGAAAGTTCGACTAAGCGTGCATACTCTCCAGACTAGATTCGATCTCATGTCACAGGAATAAGGCGGTGATGTAGCACTAAGATACTAACTACAGCGAACATTGTGTATTATGCCCACAAATATGTAGTTTTTGCTTAACACCTATTCGAAAATTATGCGAACAGGCCCTACGTGAAAGCTCTACTTAAATAATGAATTTATTTTTTTGTATCCGCTATCCTAACAAATACACTGGACTTGTGTTTATAATTAAATAATGATATACAAAGGTGTGGTGCACCGCCTAAAAAATTTATGCACAATATTAAATACCTTTCAACAAAAAATCTACACACCCTAATATAACACGCACTACATCAACATTGCTGTGTATTGAAAATACTGTTACATTATTACAATTACCTTTTTGGATACGTTTATAAAAAATGTGAATTCATACAAAAACTCTACGTAATTGTGAACAATGCTCAGAGTTTTATTTACAGAGTGTTCCTGTTGAAAATATAATACGAATGTCATCAAGGTGTTCTTCAATACTATCAAAATCTACATTAAGGGCCGCTTGCAAGGGGTTGCATAAATTTATTTAAAAAACACAAAACGTATTTAACACCCTTAAATACAATTAGCGTCTTGGGCAACGCAAAATTTGCCGCTAAATATGTTTAAAGAACTGTCAATAGGTTTTTTTGTAAAACGTATTTAGGCTGTTTAATATGATTAACTAATTTTATTTAAAGGCGATCGTTATGCTAGCGGCCCTAAGTATTCAATACTCAAATAAAACACATTTAAATTAATAAAATACAATAGCATAAAAAATCCACTCTATATTCTAATTCGTCGAATACATTACCTAAACTTCGAATTTTATTTAGTTTTTTATGATACAAAATAAATATTTCTGCAATTTTGAGTCTGTGTTTATAAATAATAGTAACTGATAAATACCAAAATAAGAAAAGTCTCTTTAGAGCTCCGTAGCTATTTTAGCAAAAATTGAACCGTTATAAAAGTATTATGACTGTCTGTATTATGTTTGTTCATCCTCTCCATTTTTCACAAAGATTATTAGATCTCTTCATAATAATACTAGCGTTAAATCCGAATAGTGGATACTCCCAACGCTACTGGAATACTCTAATTTTTAACAATGACATGGAAAATTGTGAAAGAATTCAAACTATTACAGCTAAAAATTATGTAGAAAATTGATTTTATTTCAAACTATGATATGCCCACGGCTTCGTCCACGCTTGACTTGAAATTCCCGCGGAATTCCCGTAACACAAAGTACCACAGCGTTTACAAAATAATGTATGCCATCATTTTAGTGAAAACTGTGCCGAATAAGCTAACTTTTATACACCCAAAATTCGCATAGGATTCCCAGAATAAAAAGTAACGTAGATTTTAAGTCTGAGAATTTCCTGTCGTTCAGCGAAAACCGCATCAAAAGCGGCTCAATAGTTTTTACGTGATCCCGAATATACGGACAAATAGACAAGAAATCTAAAAAAAACTGCATCCTGATCTCCACCGTTTAATAGTCTATTCCAGTTGTTTTCTTAATAGCTTCAATGTACAGACACGGCATGTTAAGCAGTTTATAATATTATAGATAATTTAATCACTTTGAGATATTGTGCCTTAAATTATGTTTATAATTCCGTAGGTAAACAATGGACGTTCGTCTTCTCTATAGAAAACAGTTATTTATATAAGAACTTAAAGTAATACTTTATTTTTACGAAGCCAGTTTAAAGAGTCCTCTAGAAAGTAAGTGCCATCATACGTGCACAAAACCATACATTTTGTTCACCCTAACAAACACTGAAAATCAAAGAGGCAAGAGGCGATTGTAAATACGAGGGAGATGCTGTAAGCGGCCACTTGAAGCTCTTAACGACCCGGTTATGTGTAACTGGGGGATCGTATGTTTGACGAGTAATGTATACTTATATATGCTATATGCTATGTGTGCTATATCGATTTGCACTGCAATTTGAAGTTCTTTTTCAATCTATTAGATGTCATGTTCTTCATTTTTTCAATGTATGTCTACAGGTTATTATTATTATCGGTTTTCTAACGGATTGACTTTGGAGACTGTGCAGCTGAGCTCTTCGATCTGATCCCGCCATCTCCGTTCCATCATCGGACAACCAGACGAACCGGCATGCGGCATCGATATATAGTGATTATTCCACCTATTAGAACAAAGCGCTTTGCATCTAGCTTCATCATACGCACCGCAAAGGAGTGGAACTCATTGCCGGAGTCTGTATTTCCGGATATTTATAACTTGGGTGTCTTCAAGTCCCGTATGAAAAATACCTTCTAGGTAAGCGTGCTCCATCTTAGATCATATCTTCGCTCCACAGAGGGAAGATTGTGGTCAAACGCGTACCTATACTACAATAAAAAAATAATAATAACAACGTTGAACAAGTAAAAATATAGGTTTTTAATGGAAGTATTTGATTTCGAGACAAAGGTATGATTAACTACCGAATACTTTTCTTTAAAACTATTTTTAAATACCTTCATTATTTAAAATTGTTCAATTCGTAGTTCAAAACTTAGAAGCGATACAATTTTAAAAACGACTGAAATAAAAAAAATATTAGAGAGATATATATGATTTTTAAGATCTTTCTAACGATACACGACATTTTAATGGTGGTCATGTACAAATTTAATTTTTTATAATATCATGCCAACATTGTGTGACGGCATACAATAGTTTACATCTAAATTTCCTACATATACAACAAATAATTTTGGAATAAAAAGGCGGACATGACGATTTTATGAGGATTCCGTTTCTGCAACATTGACTACGGGACCCGTGTGAAATCTATTTTGGGCCTATTTATGGATGAATTGCTACGAGTTGCTAACAGTCGTAACATACGAATTCAACTACCATTAAGTTGAACCGGCAACTCCAGGAATTAATATTCAGGCTCCCAAATGGAAAATATAGTCGGCCAGGTGGACTTGCTCTGGAGCTTGGTCGAGGCCATAATCCGTAGCAAACAAGGTCGGTTAGCCGCAGCCTCCTTCTGCAAGTAAGTAAGGGCCCAGATGGAGGCGACTGACAGAGAGAGGATGGAGAGCGCGGGTGCGGACTCCATCCACAGAGGGCAGCCTTGAGGTTGTAGGTGCCGCTACGCCGTGACGCGCTACTCCTCCCGTAATCCATCACAAAGAGCCGCGCGGATCAGTGGGGTTCCACGGGCTATTGGTGTTGGTGAAGAGGGTACCCTATCCCGGAGGTACCTACCCTAAGTGAGATAGTCAAGCGTTGGGATGCCGCAGATGTAGTACCTAAGGTCTAGTTCCTGTGGCACTCTATAAAAGCGCATAGTAGAGGGGCGCTGCTTAGGTTTAGTGACTAGTTTGACGGCCAACATCCCCTGTCCCTCTGCTCGTAGGTCACGGTGGACATACGGCCGATTAAAAGTCCCACACGTTCCTCAGTTTAAAGCTTAACCCCCGGCCTGAGGAGGATGTCCAAAGAAAAGACATTCCCTCTGCATCGTCATAAAAATAGGGATCAGCATTCAAGAACTACTACTGTAAGAAAAAGTCCCTAAAACAACAATTTGTTCGCCCTACTACAAGGAAGCACCAGTACATTTTTTTTTTGATAACGCAGTGGGAATGTTTTTGGACACCATCCTCGGACCCTTCGGGGGAAGGGTCTGAATGCAGGCATAAAGCCTGCATCGAGGGTGTGTGGGATTCTCAGCGACCGGTTCTCCACGCTTGCTTCTAAAACGAAGAAGCACCAGTAAATCAACAACTACAGCCAGAATCTAACGCCAGCTATTGATGCAAATGTTCAAATATAATAGAATTATGAATTATGTCAAATATAATAAAGGGTTGTTTGTGATAAATACGATCAATCAGAAAGTTGTGTTCGACGTCACCAACCATGTTCTATTGACTGAGAGACAAAGCACTCCATACACAATACAATGATTGATGTTTATTGAAATAGATTGTCTGTTTAATGAAATAAAGCACCAAGAAACCCCGCGGACCCAGTAATTAACTAAAAATAATAATTTATTACAGAGGAACTTTTTTTGGCGGCTCAACTTCTGATGTCTGTAGTACTTAATACAAATCTATGCTATAAATAAAACTGTAAATGGTTGGAGTTTGTACATTGCGTTTGAAAATGTGAAAAAAATCAAGGGGGCTAATTCAGACCAGCAGATTCCGAAAATACATTTTTTATAATTTTAGTCTTTCTGTTTGTTAGAGCATCACGAGAAAACCACTGAACGGATTTAAATGAAACCTAGGGTACTTTTTACCACGATACATGATGTGGTTTCCTTAAAATAAACGAATAAGCAAAATAGATATCGCTGCAATCGCATTTTTATAATTCACTAACAAATACGCTTTATCCGTGGAGGAACGGAGAAAGAATACAATTTCCTGCGGCCGGGCGGCCTGTCGTAAGAGGCGACCAAACAACCCACAGCCAGGTGGTAGGGCATTTGCCCGACTAGATGGCAACCACCCCTGGTCTAAAGTATGTCGCCATAACAACCTTGAGTTGTGTTCCGGCATTAGTGACCAGGTTCCAGTCTCCCTTAAGAGAGCAGCAGCGCATTTGTAGCACCTTTGGTGTTGCAAATGTCCATAGGCGATGGTAACCGCTTTCCATCAAGTGGGCCGTCTGCCTGTCTGCTGAACTCCTGCAATAAAAAAAACCTACGTTGTCATAAGCAACATAATTATCATTCATTATATTACTTTAAGTCAGGTTGGCTTCGACTCGCCTTTATACTTTGCTGGGCAGCTGTGTAGACTATATGGCTTTAGTTTTTTTGTTATTATAGTGATTTTAACAAGAAACAGTAAATTAAGTTTTTTGTTTAAGTAATATAAAGCTACTAAGTAGGGTTTTAAACGCGACGCAGCCGCGCGGAAACTGCTTATTATTATAATATATCAATATAACTGATATTTAAATAAATAATAGTTTGAAAAAACTAAAAAATACGCTTTTTAGAAAATCCAACTAAAAAATAGAAAATAAATTGGAATTAAAAATAGTGTAAGAAAAAATGGTTTTATTGTAAAAAAAGCATGGGGTGCTTTTCAAACTATTGATACCATGCACCCCACGCTTTTTTTGAATTGGCTAAACAACGCGAGACACTATCTATACCAGTTAGAGAGGGTTAAAGTAATTTTAGAGAAAAAAAAAATATTTTCATCTCTAACAAAAGTACCTATATATTATTATTATGTAAGACTATGAAAGAGTAAAAAATAAATGTTTAAATTATCAAACAAACGTACATGTAAATTTGTATATTAATATGGATTATATTGAAGTATGTCTGTCACGTTTTAATATTAATTGTAAAATCGATTGAGCAATTAAGTACAGCAAAGTTTCGTGCCCTCGGCGTTATGTGAGTTAAACATTATTTCACTGACTTCTCAAGGATAGCGGTAATAATGCTCCTACGCAAGGAAATCGTTCATTAATATTTTGTTATTCATAATGGTTAACATAACAACAGACTGTATTTATAATTCTGATGAACGTAAGTATAATCTATATAAGGTCGCTCAGCGAGCTATGGAGCGGATGTCTCTTATGATTTAAATCAGAAACGAGGATGTCGGTAAGAAAACCAAGGTTACCGAAATAGCTCGCAAAATTAGTACGCTGACGTGGCAGTAAGCCGGCTATATTTATTTATTGTATTTATTCATATGAATAAATCATAATACAAGTATGAATAGCCTTAATACAAGTAGAGTTACTTTACAATTAGCCTCGATTGAGGCATACATGTAATATCTTGTTTATTAATGTCAATGCGTCATATTAGGTGAAGTCTAATTTTAAAACAATATCTATAATTTATCAATTGGTCATATGACAAATATTAGATTATATTATTAATATTACAATTTGTCGCAGGAC
Organism: Dendrolimus kikuchii; assembly: GCA_019925095.2. Taxonomy (NCBI): domain Eukaryota; kingdom Metazoa; phylum Arthropoda; class Insecta; order Lepidoptera; family Lasiocampidae; genus Dendrolimus; species Dendrolimus kikuchii. Next base: position 18,563,948 of record CM034394.1, read on the forward strand.
TGATGGTCGATGCACTAGACGAGTCCTGAAAGAAACGCGTCTCGCCAAACGTAGAGCAGAACGCCCTCCAGCCTGATGGCCCGACTATCTGCTCAAGGTCGGGGCTGGATGAGAACAGCGGAGGACTGGAATAGGTGGCGCATACTTGGGAAGGCCTATGTCCAACAGTGGGCAAGAGTTGGCTGATGACGAAGTAATTATAACCCGCGCCAAAGTTTATAATCGGTTTTATATAGGAACAGATATTTCTATTTATTTAGATTTATTTTCTCTTATCTATTTATTTAGATTTTTTGTATGTACGTATATCGTACATATATTACTATTATGTTTATATATGTATTAAATTTATAAATTAGTGTAATTATGTATATTTAAATTGTGTAGTCCTAACTTTTCGATGCTCCACCTACATCGCCAGCTTAGTTAAGAATTTCTTTTCTTTTTTTTTCATTTATTCTCTTCCAGGCAACTAAGCTAGGTTGCCTGGAAGAGATCGCTTTTAGCGATAAGGCCGCCTGTTGTTTTGCCAAGAAGTATTGTATTGTATTGTATTGTATGCATTTTGTATTTCTTTATTTTGGTGAGCAATAAAGTGTTATCTATTTATCTACTAGTGTTTTCCCTATGGCTTCATCTACGGATAGTTTCGTCCAGTATCCCGCAGAAGCTATTCCAGTTTCCTGATCAAATTAATTTCATACTACTTTAAAAATCGCACCGTTTCCATTACACTAGTCATATTTTAGATTGTTTTTTAATTTGTCCTGCGAAAACTATCCCATTTTCGGGGATAAAAAGTATTCAATGTTCATTATTGATATTGAGACTACATAATTATCTATCAATAATAATAACATAACAGCCCACAAACATTCCACTACTGGGCTCAGACTTCCCATTTATAAGGGAACGGATGGTATACCAGCCACGATTATCCAAGATAAATTTAACACATCGGTTATCTCGATGTGTAGGTTTCATCATAATGTTTTCCTTCACTGTTAATACGTGGTAATTATAACAATGTGCACATAAAGTCAGAAAACTGCCTAAGTGGTACATGCTTTCCGGATAAGATTAAAAAATAACAGAATTTGCGCCCTTTGAGATTGAGACACGAGTGCACTAACCACTAAGCTATCTACGGCTTTTTGTTTTCATTTTATATCATTTTTAAGCAAAATCGTTATAAATTAGACGGATAGGCAGAATTAAAAACCATGCAAGTTCGATCTAAATGGTACTTTATTTTGACCGTATATGACTTTGTAAACATGATTTTTCTCTACCGAATAATTTGCTTACAAAATCAAAAGTATTAAAGTATTCTAGGTCAATTAGCGCATGAAAATAGCGATTCTTCATTAACGAATGACTTGCCTTATAGAACGTAATAAATTGTTCCTTTAATTTATCATATCTTTCTAATGGCAGCGAAACCTTGTCCGTAAATTGTTCAATGAGAATTCTTAAGTAAAATAAGTCATCTAAGGGCTAATATGTATAACGACGTCCTTTTTTGTATGAAATATTTGTAATTATGTGGAAGTATTATTATTGTAGTGACCAATATTTACGATGAACATTTTATTATGATGTGCGTCCAGACACCGTGCCGTAAGCGGGCGTGCAAGGTGTGTACAGCACGCCCAGTGGCACCAAATCGAGCGATCTTCTAATGTATACATTTACTACAATAGGAGAAACTTTATAACACTAAAATACTTTCTAGCTATGAGGTTTTTTTTTATAGCGACACGATGTGTTAATATGGGAAAAAACGTAAGGGGAGAGACGTACACTATTAGGTATAAGCGCCACAATATACATACAGAGAGTATATGTCTAGTGTGGCATGTGGAGGCATCACATAAACATGTACGGTTATACTCCACGCTAGAATAAATAGAATAAGAATTAGCAATAGTTGCTAGTATATTATAATATTAAGGTACAGCTCAACACATTAACAGATTTAAAAATAAGATGTCACACACAAAAAGACAATAATAATATAGCGTGTAAAAATCAATATTTTTTCTAAAATTAAATTAATGTAAAAGGTACGAAACAAGAGTCCGTAGAATTTGTTTCTAATAATAAAAAAGTACTTTCTAGCAACCTCAGTATAAATGGTCATAGTGTAACAGGGGCAGCATAATAAGTATTCCATAATGGCGTTCAAAAGCCGTGGGCTTGCGTAGGTACATCATCCATACTTCCTTACTTAATATTGTAAAAGCAAAAATAATTCTGCCTGTCAGTTTGTGTTACGCATTTATAGAAAAACTGCGATGCCAATTTTATTCAGATGTAGGATATGTACGTAGTCTCAATACTGAGAATAGACATAGGATACTTTTTATCCCGATAAATTAAATATATTGTTCCTGGGATGAATCAGAATTTTCCGAGAGAAAATAGTGCCTAAACACAAGTTAAATATAACGTAAGCTGTGTGAATGCTTGCTCTCAAAATAGTACGCTATTCATTTGGGATATTTGCCGTGCGATACGAGTGGAAACTTTCCACGGCTGAAGCCGCGAGAAAACTCTAATATTATATAAATCGTAGTAACTTAGAGGCGAAGGCTTCTGCGTCTCATTCCAGTAACGTGTGTTCTTATCAGAGACCACAGGTCTGCTTAATTTAACATGTACTAATAGTGAAATCAAATGTACTTAGATAAGCTGCAAATCCAGATCGTTAATTTGTATAACCCGCCAATTTGAATTTTACAAGCGTGGCCAGCATAATTGATTACTATTTGCACAAATATATCAAATAACAAAATAAAACAACAATTAATAGCTATACTTACATGATTATTATACGCAGTGAATAATGTTAAATGATCACCTAATGTAATAAAATTACGACCATTAAGAATCTTGAAGGTACCTTCTTGTATATACGACCATTTATGTAAATGCTATTATGACTAATTTGGTAAGTCAAAGGATGCTGGTTGACATACCATGTAATTATCAACTCATATGAAACATAATTTTATGCTTGGAATTATAACTATATAATAATAAATAAATAATAACCCGCAGGGAGGCTTTGTGTCAAAGCCTTAGGTGAGTAGCGACACCTCGGACCTGACTCCGAGGACCAATGCAAGGCCCCTCCCTCCATGCTTGCCTTAGCCAGCCGGCATGTAGTGGAGATCACTAGAGCTAAGACTCAAAGTCCAGGTATGGAAGTGATATATGCCCTAACATCGGAAGTAGCTTCGGTGAACCTGTGGCCCACCTTTGGACACCCCTTAGCCACTTACACCCATGTTGCCCCCGCCAATCTTGACATTTTTAGGGGCTCATGCAATGGCGAGTCACTGTCTACCCATTTTTTCCATGTTCCTTGAACATTGCGACGGGCAGACGCCATAGTCCCCATAGTTTCCGATCTGTAACTCCACTAACAGTTCATCCCAATAGCCCGGTACCTTTTATTCTCATTCCCTACAATAGTCCTACACTTACCGGGGCTTGTCCTTGGGTGCATTTTTACATGGTGTAGACAGGGACAATCGCCGGTGTGTTACGCCACATTTAGATTAAATTTTTCAAGGGGACTCTACGTGTTGGCCTTCCTATGACCCCATGCAAGCCCTCCAAAAGTCCGGGTCTTTTTTATGACCGGGGTCTGCAGAGATATACATAAATAATAACAGCTCATAAAAATCTCACACGGGCTCGTGCTTCAATATCAGGGGAATATATCATCTTCTATAATAGCTTTAAATTTTTTGTGTACCTCTTTTCCTTGAGAATCCTCATGGCTACCAACCACACTGATGATTTTTGTACATTCAGATAAAATATCTTTTCTCCAATCATGTCCCGCCTGTCGCCATTTGAAAAGTTTATCAGTAATCCTGCATTTTTAAGTTTTGTTTACACAATATTGTTATTATTTATACTCGGTCTCTTAATTTTTAAAATTTTAACTAGGTACTTATAAATTAAAGACCGGTTGATGCGAAAAATAATACGAAACCCTAAAGGGGAAATCTACAAAAACGGTCTCCCAAAAGCCGTATACAGCGTGTCTAACCGTCAACATAATAAGCTCGCTTCCTGCTCCATCAGATATGCTTTGCTGACAGCCACACAATGCGACCCACGCGCGACATCACGTGTGCCAAACCTGAAACACTGGATGACATTATCGATACATTTGACATATTCTGAACCCTTTGTGTCTCTCTTTATTGACAATAAATTAGTATTTGACGCTATGACATTTTTCTATTATCATATATAGGGACATAATTAAAATTAGTACGTTGAAGTTGCAATAGGCCGGTCACGTGGCCTCTTCATTAACGTGATAGTGACTACCCGGACCACTTGCTCCAGTGCATCGAGTCATAGTTCCGGCCCCGCGCAGACAAATAATCTGACGCCGGGTTAGTCTTGATGACCTTCGATACCGTGAGTAAATTGGCGCGGGCGAAACCCAAGGGAAGGTCCACCCGCACTATAGGCCACTGGGTGAGGAAGCGGAGTTATTTCGCGCTCCCCATTCTGTGCACGCCGCCGCGGGGTCCTTTTCACCCTGAGTTCATAATGGGCGAGGCTATTTTGGCCGGCGCCTGTCAGGACCAACGTGAAGCAAGTGATTGTCATTTCCCATGGCCCCGGCTATAGACGAATGGAAAAAAACACGGGAGTTTAAAAAATGATGAAGCAAATGAATCCTGGATTGGAGACCGCGTTTCGGTAAATGTCGTGTTTGACTTACAAAATGTCTTTTCTTCAGCCCAGTAAACAGTCTCCACAGCCTGAACTAGTAAAGCGGAGGTCGAAATATGTGTTGCAACGTTAGCGTTATGCTTATGTTCAGCAGTGGACATGGGTAGATAAGATGCGATCCGGCACCATTACCTTTTATCATTATCTCAATAACTGAAAGGATTACAAACAGACGACTGGATAGAGATGATGATTTTATAGGATTCTGTTTTGTCAAGAATTATCATCACACGGCCGTAGAACTCTATGCGTTTGAAAATGCCTTTTGACTTTTTAGCCTACTTTAAACTAATAGGTTCTCAATTTGCTTATGCATCTTGTTACAGTATATTATGGCCATGTGTAACATTTTTTAAGAAGCTTATAATGGTGTTTTTTGCATTGAGTTCAATATACTAAACCCAATTCAAGAAGAAGTCTAAAAATAACTCCACGATGGTCCCATTGGAAAAAAATCTTTTTGATGCTGAGTTTCGTATGAGTTGACGCGATCATGATCATGAGATAATAATAGTACCACTCACAGTGACTTTTAAGAGGTACTATTATTATCCATTATATCATTTCTCAGACTGACTTTGACACACATGTATGTGTTTGTTCCAAATCATCATACAATTCAACAATTTTCAAGTAGTAATATGATTTTCAAAATAAAATACAGTTATCAAAGTCCCTAATAGGCCCAAGTAATTAAAATTGAAAACAAAACATTAATAAAACTACGACAGCCCCTTATTATAAAGAAGTGAGCGGCAAATAACTTTTTTTTTTTAAACACGATACGTCGCTCATGCTATGTGCTGATCTAATTTATTACATTGTAAATATAATCAACACAAAACACATTCATTTGAATTTTTTATCTGCACTACACAAAAACGTAGTTAGATAGCATCGGAATGTCATGAAAAACTGCTCTGAGTTTTTTTCTATTGTTTTTTGTTAAATTTACTTTTACGTTTGTTAATGGAGCAATTACATATATTTGCATACAGTTCCTTGTCTAGGGCTGATTGTCGATAGAAAAAATTATAAAAATACAGTTTGTTATATAAAAGTGATTTTTTTAATATTTTTTTTTGCTTGTCTGTTGTGGCTGACAGAGATTCAGTAATAGATGTCGCGGAAACTCTTATGAGATGAGAATGTTGAGATGGATGTCAGAATAGATGAATGTGGAAGGAAAAGACATATTGTGCCGACCCCAATTAATTGGGATATGGTGAAAGAAGAGAGAGAAAAGAAGTGTCTTATAATTTAATAATTTAACTTTAAATTTTTATTCAGTTAAACTATCCCAATATGTGTTAATAAAAAGCATCTTCATTACTGAAAGTGCTAAACAAAAAAATAAATAGGCTCAAAAACGTTCAAAAGTAAATAATTATATTATATACAGTAATATAAATTATAGGTGCTCCTCAATAAACCATCTAGATCTGTATTACTATACAGACTGTATAAAATTTGAATTGGTTATTCCTAATGCCTTAGAGAAATGACAAATAAACGAACTAAAGTCACTTTCACATTTATCTAAGTAAGCCCATACGACAGTGGATGGATGTCTAAAATTCGTGGCAGCTTAATAAATGGCTGAAGTAGATGTCCCACCTGATGGAAAGTGGTCACTGCCATCTATGGACTCTTTGCCGGCTTCGTTGAAATTTTATAACGACTTCATGTCGTAGCGGTGTTAAAGAAAAACCTCTGTGGTAAGTTATTTCTAAATCATAGACCAAATTTCATCATCACCCTTAAAAGATAATTTCACATTTTCTCAGATCAAGAGTTAAATCTTAGAAGAAAAGTTTGTTTACTTTAACTTTCAAAAGACTCAGCTAACTTTTAAACTTCAAAGGATTTTGTTACTCCAATAACCCTGTAACGGAACACTTAGAAACCGACAACAATAAAGTGTAATTAATACCCTAAAATATTTGGCACTGTAATTTGAGTGTTACAAATCGTAATTTTGACAATCGAAACACGCTTAATCGTGTATTAATATCGTTAGGTACACACACACAATTTGTATTAATTTATTGCTTGTGTAAAATATATTTCATGTATATAATAATAATAATAATAATAATAATATGTATGTGTTTATGTTAAAAATTTAGTACTATATATCAAAATTCCCTGTCACAGTGTTTGACCGCGATTTTGATGATTTTTTTATTTCGCAGAATTTTTCCAACTTAGAAGAGGTTTCATTTTAATTTATAATAAAAACATTATGATTTTTTGTGTGTGTTTGAGTGGGTCTCCGGATGGTTTAGATCCACAATTAGAACCGGTAGGAGGCGCTAGAATCGGGTACTAGATTTTATTTTTTCAGGGCAGGTCAAAGTCTGCCGGGACTACTAGTTTAGTATATATTTTAATAACATCTGAATTCAGACACCACCTATATCACCAGATTAAGTAAGAATATTCTATAAGTTAGGTTCTATGAAAGGGATCGCTCTAATACTATTTTTTTGCCTAAAAGTAGTTCTGAAGTTTTATGTCTGTTATTTTGGCGAGTAATAAAGTGCTATCTATCTATTTATATATAGCTTTAATTACTTTAACAAGCTTAGTTGACTTCGACATATTCCTCTGTCTTTGTATTATAATATTACAATCAAATGGTTGACTTTTTTTCGAAAACAGTAGAGAAATCTAACTAAAATCTATATAATGTTATACCTGATTTTTATGTTATAATGTAATTTAGTTCATAATTTAGTTTTATTTTAGATAAGTTCTTTATAGCTTTATTTGTTTGTCTAGAAATAAAATAAATGGAATATAATATAAAATACTAAGTCAATACCTCTTTTATTCTTCTCTTCTAATATATAAAAATGAATCGTAGAAATGTATGTACGCGCATAACTTGAGAACGACTTTACCGATTTTGATGAAATATTTTATGTGTATTTAAGTGGCTCCCCAGAAGGTTTAGACTCACAATTGGAACCGGTAGGTCCTAGATTTTTATTTTTTCAGGGCAGGACAACGTCTGCCGGGACCGCTAGTTTATTATAATTCCTCTTTAGCCATACGAAATTAAATGCTTCTCTGTCTAGCATATATTATTACGAAAAAAATATTAACTTAATTTACATTCTATGTACTTAAAATTCATTCAATTAATTGATTCAAAGTGATATGTAGAAAAAAACGATAATCTCAGTAGTACAGTTTAATTTAATTAATTTTTAATCTTTTAAATAATCACTGTATATGTCATTTGTCAAAGTTGATAATTAAGTAGCTAAACGACTGACAATTTTAAATTTAGATTATGCAAATAACCCGATTCTTTTATATATACTGTTGTGACAGATTTCTTCATTAACACATTAATCACTTTCAATTTTGATTATATTAATCTAATTCACACGTGTATCAGTTAAGCTGATATTAGATTATTCATTTCTGTCTTTCAATTTGGACAAAGCAACCAAATTGATCCAATGCAGTCCAATTAGTTCTGCGCCTTGAAACCAAATCGTTTCAATTTGGTTATCCTTGGCTAACTGTTTTACACCGATATTCTGAGAGCGTAGTATCACACTCATCGCTCCGGTCCTAAAAGCTGTAATCAAGACAATAATTCCAGGACATTTCTATCACGTTTGAAACTTCGATGTAACTTACGAGTATATTAGATGTGGTAAATATATTCTTTGAAGATCTTGGTCATATCATTAAAATACGTTTTATCCCAAATGGTAAATAAACCCTCTATAAGATAAACTTATTAAGGTCTATTTGAAATAGTTACACCCTCTCTGGTTGAGCGGGCTAAGTCTTAGCCGGCCGAGCTCTCGAGTTTGATTTCTGGCATGTTGAATTTTGTAAACAAATTTTCCCTTATTTACTGTGGTCTGGGTGCCTGGAATCGGTCGCAGAGTAATCTCTTGTATATTACTCATAACACAAGCGTAACATGCTTAATTTGGGGATATACTATTTGTGTCTACCGATTACTGCTAATGTAGAAAGTATCGCCGACACGTCCATAAAACGTAATTTGTAGCGTTATTGTAAATTTTCCTGCGAATCTTATAATTAGAATCTCGATGTTTATTTTTGTTATTACATAATTTCCCATACCATCCCATTAGAAAGAGATTTGAGTGACGATGAAAACATAACTTAATATCTATATCTCCATTAATGACATCGGCCCACAAAAAAGTGGTCCAAAAGACCGAACCTGGGGTCAATTCGACCAAACCCACCATTCGGATTCAACGCATCGAAATACATAATAATAAATCAAAAAGTACAGACTACTCTTATTTTTTGTGGACCACTGTTATTTATTACTTGGGCAACAGTGTAATGAACAAAAAACGGACAAAATCGTTCCAAACTTCCTCACTTACTTTCAAATCGCTTAATAATTACGAACTTTGATATTAAACTCATTAAAAGTGCCATTAGCGTACATACTTATTAAAAGCTGTTGTTTATCCAATGTTAATCGGAACGAGATACTGGCAACGAAATTGTATGCTGAATACATTTTATTAAACTTAAATGTTTAATACTGTTTAATTATTTTCTGAAAATCGCACCACTATGTCTCCTTTCGCCTGTCTATAATAATATTATAAAGAGCAAAGATTCGTATGTTTGTATTTTTGTATGTTTATAACGAATAAACTCAAAAACTACTGGACCGATTTCAAAAATTATTTCACAATTCGATTGCTACATTATCCCTGATAGGCTATATAAAAATTGGAGATCCCTACTAAACCATCATAACCCATGAATCTAAACAAAGTACTTGACGCTGGAATCGGGTTTTACGATTTTGATGAAATATTATGTGTGTTTGAGTGGGTCCCGGGGTGGTTTAGTTCCACAATTAGACCCGGTAGGTGGCGCTGGAATCGAATTCTAGATTTTTATTTTTTCAGGGCAGGACAACGTCTGCCGAGACCTCTAGTTCCTAATAATTTGGGGTCGGTACTATATCTTTTTTCCTCCATATTCCTCTATCTTACTTACCATACATTCCCTGTAACATCATAATAAATTATTATATCATGCTTTACACAATTGGGTAGATGACACATGGTATCATAAAATCTAAAATTATTTTCATATAAAAGAGCAGACGCTAAAAAACTATTTTACAATTTACAATTATTACAATGACCAGAAAAACACACATATTGTATATCCCCAAATTAAGCAAATTACGCTTGTATTATGGGTAATAATATACAGTAGCAACGTCTTCCACGCTTTCACACGTCGCAACAGGTGCTCTTTGTCCGAATTTGCCTACGCGATGTTCAAGCTTCTTTGATGCTATTCGACACTTCTTCTAATATCACGCTGAATAGAAACGGGCTAAGGACAGATCCCTGGTGCACTCCTACGGTTATGGGAAAGGGTGTGGTGTCGGCAACAGCGCAGCGGTTCGAACTATGGAATCGGAATCACTGTACATGTTCCGAATAATGTCAATATAGGTTTCTGGCACTCCTTTGGACCTCAGTGGTCACTAGATCATCACGCGAAGAACACAGTTGAAAGCTTTCTGCAGATCCAAAAATAGGAAATTCAGAGGCGTATTCTTTGTCCTGTATTACTCCATGATGATCCTTAGGGCAAAACAGGGTCCATGGTTCTATTCCCAGGGCGAAACCCATATTGACGTCCCGAGACAGTGCACACCTGCCGGAACCGACAGTTGATTAATCTTCTTTTAAAATATCATGATAAAAATAATTTTAATAACTATTTAAAAAATTAATAATGCTGTATTTGACTCATTTATGTCATAATGTCTTAACTTGTTATTCTCGTACAAAGTCAAGGAGGTTTCGGCATTTTGAAAAATAATGAAAAGTGTCTCAGGGGATTTGACCGTCAACTATCTTATTCATCATCTATTGCTTGTTTGGCCGACCTATATTTTGTTACATCCTTCAATCTGCTAGTTTAACATACTCTTTGAGATTGAAAAAGATGAAATTCTTCCCCTGTTACTGCATACCTATATCTACTACCTTAATTAAACCGAGTTATTACTTGAAAATTTAATGCTTTAGTTATTATTACTAATAAAATCAATAATATTAAAGTAATTTCGTATCGATATTTATATGTTTGTTTGTTCCTATTTCATGGCCTGGGCCGTAAACCAGTCATCATAAAATTTTGTATAGTCTACTATACTACTATACGCACCTTTACTTCTGTAGTCAAATATGTAGGTGCCTATACCCACTTTTGACTATGGAAATAATAATCTCGGATAATGGAAGGTAGGTATTCTATATCTGAATTTTGATTTAAATTTTACGCTAATATTGCTGAGCGGAACTGTCTAGTATATAACAAATAACAATTTCGTTTTTCCAACCTACAAAACAGTAGCCCAGTATGTTTAATGAACAACAATATGTTAAAATCATAACACGAGTTGACAAGGCTCTGTGCTAACCCGTCGGTGCGTGAATTACGTGATCGAACATCCGCGTGAGCTGGAAATCTTATGAGCTTGGTTAGGTTTGATATAGTACGGCGTTTCTAGAGTGTATCAAATAGATTTTGACTTAAGATCAACAAAGACTGTAATCGATTTATTATAGCCACATGACTGCTGGGTAGTATTCTGGAAACAATACAAATCGCCAATGCGAATAATAAATAATAACGCTGTTATTGAATAGTCACATTAGTGTCTGTCAATGTTTAATGTCATTAGGGGCCTATCCACAAATTACGTCCGGTTTGCCTGGAAGAGATCACTATAAGCGATAAGGCCGCCCATTGTTCTAATGGAAATTTATTCATATTAAATTGTCTGGTTTAAGTTATGGTGAACAAATTTTTATTCATTCATTCATACGTCCAACAAATTTATAATTTTTTTGACCCCTCCCCCGTCATTGTCACAGCTGGTCACATTCGTGAGATTCCTCTCACCCTCATGTGATGTAACATATTTTGCAATTTTATATCAAGAAACTATTAAATTAAAAAAGCAATTCCGCAATTAGTTTTATTTCCATTTAAATTATTTTTTAATAATTTAAATACTATTTTCATACAGATAGAGGTGAATATATTTTGAAGTTTTTCGTTAATAGTTCAAATTTCGTGTTTTAAACCTTAAATATATTAGATTTTGAAATTTGGGATCTCTCCCATTCCTTTGTCATACAATGTCAGACTTCATTGCCCCCCCCCCCCCCCCACCCCGCAAACGTGTGACGTCATTTATAGAGAGCTCCTTAACAATTGAAAACAATATCGTATCACAAATAATGCATTTAACCCATAGCCGCATCTACTTATTGTACGCAGTAATTTGAGAAATAAGCTTGGCACTGTCTAATGTTATACTTAGAATTTTCCAGTAAAATTTTAACATGAATGTCAATAGAGTCATTAAAATGCCACATTCGATAATAGGCATACCATAAATAATTTAACAAATAACAAACTCCCGAAACAGTCATAAATAACGTTCGAGCGCACATATGCGTCAGGCCTAATCGATACAACCCGCTAATTACTGCTGTGTTCTAATTAAATTTGAAACAAAAACACTCAATCACAGATAACATCAGTTTATTGGTTAAAGTTTTGACAACGAACGGTTAGTAATGGTTATCTGTAGATTTGACTCGATAACACAATATGGTAGGTACGGTAGTGTTAAAATGAATAGTTATTGTACACAGGAAAACTAATTTAATGCAGTATAATACTTATATTTATTAGGGTTTCGAAATAGAACACCTTATTTCTATTTTAAATTGATATTTGTTTTGTATATTATGTTTTATTGATGGGTTTAATCCGTAATTTGTTGCAGTATATTCAAGTGGCAACACTAAGCGGATGGCCACACCATGACTCGCTCATTATTAATCTCAGATGTCTTTTTATGTTTCATTTAAATGCTTTTTATCTTAAGTCTGATTTGAAGGATGCCCGGAGTGTTAAAAAATTAGAGCGGGTACACGATATTGTTTTATTCATAATTTTACGGTTACTACATCTACAAGCTAAAAGAAACCCTTATGGTCTATAGTCCGGTGACAATTTTTCTATTTGCATTTCTGATTATAGGTATCATATATAAAACTTATCACACATAATACTATATAGTAATCTCGTGATATATATATAAATGTACAATTTAGGAGAACATATTTTTTTATAAAAAAAGGGCTCGAAAACATTTCAATTTTACAAATTGAAATTTATATTATTTATTTAATTTATTTTTAATAAATGAAAGGTATTTATAATATTTTAATTAAATCAATAATATACTTTAAAAGACCAATAATATTTGGGTATAAAATATGGTAAACGCTTCATATTAGATGGGTAGGTCCGGATAAATACCAATCCACCAACGTACATCCGTCATAATATTAAGCCTCTGTTTTCATTCAGTGGAGTCTAACTGAAAGCCTTAAAACAAAATAATAGTTTGAAATATCTTTTGCGACATAAGAATATAGTTAGGTCCAAATGTCGCTTACGATAAATGACGGTAAATACACGGGATACACTGGCCTAGGTCACATATAAATGTCTAGATTAGGCATGATGCGCGTAAAAACAGCCATAAAAAAGTGTTCTAAAACTAGTAGTAGGTAAGGTAGTAATAAAATTATCGTAACATATGCGCTGATGTTATGTATTTGTTTTCTCTCCAAACCGTATTAAAAGTTCAATATACTACCCGTGCGCAAAAGGTTTGCCGATAGCCGCATGATGTCACGCGTCCATCAATCAATCAATACCTTTATTTGCAAGAATTTAGTTTATACAGGGTAGATGCACAGTATATTCTACCACATACTGGTGTACAAAATGAATTAAAAATTAAAATTAAATTTACATAAATATTCTAATTTAGAAAAATGTCAATTAAGCTTTTGTAATAAATAAGCAATTAATGTCAAAAGAAAAAATAACAAATAGATCACTACGATATTCCACATAGATAATAACGACAAGCACCTTTTTTGAGAAATTCATCTACAGTACAGAAACACTCCTTGATCAGCCAGTTTTTTAAGACCACAGTGAATTTTCTTGAGGGTATGTTTATAATATCACTTGGCAATGTGGCGATGTTCAGTAGGGGTGACAAAAAAGGTTACATAAATAGTTGTTGTAATAAATTTATTATTGTATTTACTTTACATAAGTATATACAATAATAGTAAGTAATACAATGCAATAATAATAAGTAGTCATCGGCAAACCTTCTGCGCGCGACTTATAGGTACACAAATTAACTTTAATATCATCTGTTTGAAAGAATTTTTCTTATTTTACCTGCTTATGTATCAATCATGAACCCATCTGGACGAAGCCGAGTCATAAATATTTATTTCAAAAATTAAAACAATCCATTTCACAAACGTAAGGTCGTGTTAAGCTGGGGGCCACATATTTCCTTGATTATGAATGATTGACTATAAAGTGCATTAATCATGATAGTTCAAAATATAACTCATAGCTGCGACATTAAAAATTACCATGGAAACTGATACTGATCTTACCTCCTATTTCTGTACAATTAAAAATTATGTTAGATTAACTTAACATGGTTTCGTTGCATTATTGTTTTAGAATGGCAAGTAAAAGGCAAAGTGAATGAAAATGGTTGACTAATATATCTATATTACAAAATTGTTAAAACTGTAGTCTTTTGTGTTGATTTCATCACAGGTTGGTTTCTATTGAATAAAGAATTGTCTGTATATAACTGAATGTGTCAATAGACTCATTGTAAAAATTAATAATTATATATTCTTCTCTGTACAAACACCAACTCGTTTCTCTTCCATCTTCCATCTATACCACCAAAATTTTGTTACTTAGATTTTTTGTGTTTGGCTCTGTGTTCGGGATTCACGTAAAAACTACTGGGTCAATTTCGATGCGGTTTTCGTTGATCGACAGCGCTAATTCTTAGGATTAAACTCTGCGCTACTTTTTATCCCAGGAATCCCGAAGGAGTTTTTCTAGGAATAATTTATAAAGGCCAGATTAATACAAGTTTGGAATTCTAATGTGATTTTCTTAGTGATCGATGGCAAATTTAATGTAATAAAATGCGTGATTTTTTTTTATCCCGGAAATTCCGTGGGATTTTTCCCGGTAGTGAAGTTTTCACTAAAATAATAGCTTACATTATTTTTTCAAATGCTTTTGCTTTTTCGATACTTTGTGTCCCGGGGAAATGTCATGTCAAACGTGGACGAACTCGCGAGCATATCCTAGTGTATTAAAAATAATCTGTAATATATACATATACATATATATATATATATATATATATATATATATATATATATATATATATATGTTCTCACATAGCAGGATCTATATTTATATTGAATTGATTTATAGCTTGCCAGAACTTTTCACGTGTGTTCGATTCGTGAACTTTATAAAAATGTACCATGACAATAATAATTATTTATTCTATTTTACCATTTATTAAGTATTCCTTTTTATCCATATGATTAACAATAGATATAGACAACGATGGAGATTAACTTATTATATATTATAGTTTTAACACCTTACCCCTTTAACACTTTTTTTTAATATCACCTCCGCCCCTTTCATTGTGGGGGTGTTCCTTTCTTCTTTAATAATTTCTTTCTTTTATATTATACTTATATAGGTATATACATTCCAATACATTTTTCTTAATCTCTTTATATCTAATATTATTATATATATACCTTAATATATATAATCTTATTGTCTATAAATATTATGTATATTTTTATATTGTTGTTTTTATACAAATATCTTAACAGCTCTTTCGGGCTATAGGTTTTTATTATCTATTTTACAATAACACTCGCGGCTGCATATCGCGTGATATGCGTGCAGCGTTTTTACTTGCATGATTTTTATTGAAACCTTTTAAGACTATAAGTAGAATACTGAGACTAATACCAGTATACACACATAGGACTTTCAGAAAACAACGTAATATACATAAATAGACGGGCAAACGTAGAAGCGGACGGTCATGACGATTTTCTGTTTCATTTCTGTCATAATAGCACATCAGGACAGAAAACTGTTTAAGTTAAGCATGCTTTCCGGTCACATTCGAACCCACATCATTTGAAATGCGAGTTTGAGATGATAGTGACTACGGCTTCGTTTCAGTGAGTTTCAGTTTCAGTTCAGCTCAGAGTAAACACTATCGTCTCTGTTATTGCAAGTATTCATGGGTGACATTAACCACTTACCATTATGTAGACCTGCCTGTCCACTGTACTCCAACTAGACATTTCAATTTTTCCCAATTATTTGGGACCGGCACAATACGTCTTTTCCTTCCATACCCCTCTATTCTGGCATACGTCCTGTCACAATACAATTCAACATGTCATCCTTTACATTCGTACCGTGTGGCTTTCATCTGTCCTCGTTATATGCCTGTACTATCTCTTAATCTTCTTCTTCTCAATTATTCAATCATAGGAGGAACTTTCAAGCATTCTCTTACGTACTCATCTCAGCTGAGTGGAGACCTTTTTGGTCTATTTATTCTTAATATTTATATTTTTGCTTATTTATATAATCTGTAGAGAAACGGAGAATTAATGCTATATCCTGCGGCCGGACGGCTTGTCATAGGCAACAAAATAACCCACAGCCAAGTGTTAGGGCTTTTGCCGTCTGGATGGCCACCACCCCTGGCCTAGAGTATGCCACCATAACAACCTTGAGTTGATTTCCGCCATTAGTGGCCAGGATTCAAACTCCCTTTAGAGATCAGCAGGATGTTTATAGCACCTTTGGTGTTTGAAATACTAATAGGCGATGATATCCGCTTTCCATGAAGTGGGTCGTCTGTTTGCCTGTCTGCTGAACTTAGGTATTAAAAAATATTTCTTTTTATGGCTGTGTTCTCCAGCAAAAAAAGAAATATATCAATGAAACGAAACTAATCGGACCTTACTGTTAAAATTAGTCTGGCGCCCTAATCTGTGACTGTTCTGCATAATGGATTACGTCAGCTGGATTATTCGATATTGGTTTGCATCTAATCTATGGAGTATGCATTGTTAATAGTTGCGATTGATTGAACAGCCAGAAATTGATAATTAAGCTTGTTATCTATTAACAAAATACATAATAATAATAAATGCTATATCGTCGGCGTCAGTGCTGAACCTTGTAATGGATGAAAAGCTTTAATAGCCTAATTTAAGTTTTATTTATATTTTCATAAGTGCTTTTAAATTTTTGTGCTTTTAAAATGTCAAGAGATTAAAATTAAATTAGCCAATAATATTCTTAGAAAATATATTTTTATTTGCTATCAAAAAAGTCAAATACGAGGTTGTAATTATTTTGATTACAGTGGTACTTTAAATATTTCGTACTTAATATAAGTTGTTATTGAGAAAGCGTAATAATACAGATTAATGAGTGTAGATTCGATGTTTCAAGCGGTATTATCTTTCCGGATCTTCAGTATATTAAAATATATTTCTTTTTACACACCTTCCATGATCAAATTGATCGTGTACTAGCAGAAGGTGATGTCAGGAGCCTTAAGAACAGACGAGCTTGCATGACAAGAGTTATGAATGTCAAAGAGGCAAGTGAGGTGTGTAAGAATAAGCCTAAATGGCACTCTGTTGTTCGTGCCTACCCCGCAAGGGAACTGGCGTGAAGTTATGTATGTATGTATGTATATTTCTTTTTAATATTACACGTAGGATGATGCGCATTAAAGAGTCAAATTACACAAAAACTAACTCCGAATAAATATCCTCTTGGTTCCTTAATTATATTATAAATAAAAGTACCTATATGACTTTATACACAGGCACTAGGCAGTAAACGTAGTCACACCTGACACGACATAAAATAGCGAACACATCCAATACGATATTACGTTAACGAGGAACATGTTTTTAAAGAGGATTTATTCTGAGTATATACTTATAAGACAGCTTCTGTAGTCTTAAGCACCCAGTTCACTAGAATGCAGAGTTCATAAAAGAACTTGTTCTTGAGTGTTCTGGTTTGGGTGTTTGGCTCTGACTTTTCTTTGACGAGTTGAAGTCTATTTACAGATTGCCGACCGTTCGGGAACCACGGTAGCCGACATGTTAACCTTAGCCGAGAACACCCGCAAAAACACACCGGTGCTCTTTCCTTTTCACAGGGCAGGGAAGCGTGTGTACGAAATTCTCATCTGCTCGTACCCTGATATGCCTGAAGGCCTCACCCTAGCTGCCAGCTGCCAGCTTGTATATTTATAATATTATAAAATTCTAAACATGCCGTGTCTCTACATTGTAGCTATTAAAAAAAAAAACAAGTGGAATACAATATATAACACAATGGAAAACATGATAGATTTTATTTTATTTCGTGTCTTTTGGTCTGTTTATCTGTTTGTCGGTTTGTCTGTTTGTTCGAGATTCACGTAAAACTACTGGGCTGATTTCGATGCGGTTTTCGCTGATCGACAGCAAATTCTTAGACTTAAAATCTGTGCTACTTTTTATCCTCATTATCCCGCGAGAGTCTTTCTGGGGTCGATTTAAAATGGCCAAATAGAAAAAATCGAATTCCGATGTGATTATTACATTGATTGATTGCAAATGTTGTGTTTTAAAATGTGTGATCTTTTTATCCCGGGAATCCTACGGGAATTTTCCCGGGAGCGGTTTGTAGTTGTTCGGGTGCATAAAAATTAGCTTATTCCGACATGGTTTTCGCTAAAGCGATAGTTTACATTTTTTTTTAATGCTGCGTTACTTTCTGTCCCGGGAATACCGCGGAAATTTCAACTCATGGGTGATCGAAGTCATAGGCATATCCTAGTTACCCATAGCATACCCATAAAACAAGCCTATTTTTCTTATCTTGGGAATATAAACACAATAAACATGTGTGTTTGCATATATCAGTTAACAATGAATACATCAAATATATCATATTTTTCATTAATCTGTATAATTAATTACAAATGCCCTTTTCGTATAGGTAAAAAGCAATTTGTTCGTAAAGTATGGGGCCCCTAATTCGGTACACAACCATCAACATGTTTACTTTGTGTATTATGAATAAGGCCCTCAAGGCTGCGTGATGGCATTATCGAATTTCCCATCGACGATAAACCCTTTTACCTAAATAGCGTATTGAGCATTCAACATGGCAGTCCTTACATAATGTCGTCAAAAGCGAACGTTCTCGCTTCACTAAACTAGTGTCAGGTGATGTAAATATACTTTAGAATAATAATAATATCAGCCCATAAATGCTCCACTGTTGAGCTCGAGCCTCCTCAGTTTAAGGGAGTAGTATGTATACCTTCCTATCACGCTTATATAAAGCAGACTGATTGATGTGTATATTGGTTTCGTAAATGTAATCTTTGCCATTATTGTATTGCTCATTGTACCAATATGTTTGTTCGTTTGATTAGGTCTTATATCTGAGGACCTAAGGAGGAAAGGTCGTTTTCGCAGATCCGTATGAACATGACAAGTATAAACATAAATTAGAACTTTATTCTATGTCTTACAACTACTAGTATATCTAGACACGTGTCGATTTCAAAAAGCGATTTTCCAAAGTTGACCGCTTTAGGCTCTCTGTTAACAGAATGTGACTTGCATATAATTGAATGTCAGTGGTTATAAAAGGACGTAAATAAAAAAAAAATCGAAACGAGGATATTCGTAAAAGAATCAAGATAACCAACGAAGTTCAAACATTGCTCAGACAAAATAGGATGTGTGGTGAGTAAGAGTTCCGGTAGCTTACTTCCCCTCTCCCCTTTACTATCCCATCTCTCTATCCTATCCCCCCTTTATCTCATTCTCTAAGCTGGTAACGCGTCACCATCGCCCCTGGAGTTGTAGATATCTATAAGCGACAGTAACCACTTTCCATAGAACCGCGCTCGGAAACAGTCGATTTTTTGAGAGCTCCCGACTAAAAAATTCCGAAAAATAGGTTTTTCGAGAGTTACAGACCCGTGCGATATACCGTTTTGTGCGCGTAAGTGAGGCGCATGCGCCAGTGTTCTTAGTTTTGTGATAGCACATCGGGAAAAAAAGTTATCGCGAAAAAACAAAATTTTAAAACTTTAAAGTGATTTTTCTCGAAATCCAAAGCGACGACCCCCCTTTTTTAAGGGCGGCTTTTGTGCGCCCCTGGTGCCCCTACAGGGTTCCGCACTAAGTGAGAAAATCCCAACTCTTTTGGAAAAGTTACGACACCGGAAGTGAAAAAACGTGGGTCCAAAATCGTAGATATTGGATCTATCGGAGAACCAAAAATACCGGTGGATAGAGCAGAGAAATTTAAGGTAATTCGCCAGATGCGACCTTAAAATTTGTCGATATCGGATTTTATAAAAAATAAAAACCGATAAAAAATTTTCGGAAATTTCGTTTTTTGATTTTAATTCAAAAAACTTGCTTGGGGCAGAAAATTCTGCCGCGGTAGCCTTCGAGCCCTCGCCGAGACGCATCGTTCGACACCTCGCTTCCGAAGATCGGATAACACCCCGAGGCACCGGAAGCAAAAAAAACAACTTCCTAACCTCAAAATTGCTCCGGAACTACTGGAGCAATCGGCCTGAGGTTAGGACAGTTTGAAGACCTGCTGGAGGACGACGCATTTCCGGTTCGAACAGAATTTTAAGTTAAGTAGTTTTAAGTTATTTATAATTAGAAAATATATCTTTGACCCAAAATATCTCCGAAACTACCGGAGACGCGCGGGATCTGAGACTGCCAGTTTGTGCGCGCTAGGGAGCTCTACCTGGCCGCACCCAGATCTTATAGGGTTCCCTTGGAAAATACCCAAAATTTTTTCAAAAAACTAAAATTTTCAAAATTCTTTAACTTGTAAATTTTTTTATTATTGGCTAAAATTATTAAAAATTATCAGAAAATAGAGCACACTTTATCGGACATTTTGGGCATTTTTCGGCATTTTTAGCTCCAGTACTTTCGGAGATATCGATTTTTGAGTAGTTTTTAGCGAATAAATAATTAAATATAGTCTTTAAAATATTTCTGGTAGTCCCATCAGGTAGGTCTCTTCAAGACCTACGCCTAGAACCCAAACTCGGCTGTCCTGGGCCAAACCAGTCCTGAGAAACAGGATTTTACTGGTTTTTGGCCAAGGGCCGCCGCCATTTTGAAATTTTTAGATTTCCAATAACTCCGTGGATATCGGTCGTAGCGCAACGGGGTTTTGGATGTGGACACAGGCACAGGCCTTAGCAGCTGTTTAGCCTATTAAATAGGCCAAAAATTTTTTGACCGAACCCCCCCCCCCACGCAGGGTGGAGAAGGTGACGGACAACGCCTGGGACGAAATCCGGAGTCAATAGGACCAAAAACGACGGAGCTACGGCGATTTCTCGCCATAGTTTGACAGTTCGGCGGCCATCTTTGATTTTTTCAGAAGCCAATAACTCGGCCAATATACATCGCAGCGACTCCGGAATTCGACTATAGGCATCAGCACAGTTGGCTTTATAGGATAAAGCCAAAAAATAGGCCAAAAATTTTTGACACTCAAAAATAGGTCAGGGACCTAGAACAGGCCAGGGGCAGACCAGCGAACCCAAACTTGGACCCAATCGAACGAGTGGCTCCTGAGATATCGACGTCTAAACTTTGGTGGCGGCCATCTTGGAAATTTTAATTTCCTCGTATCTCCGGTAATATCCACCTAAAGAAACTCGGGTTTCTTCAGGGGTGGCCCCCAGGACCAGGCGCTTCGATTGGACCCATTTTTGAGCCTAAAAATTTTGCAAAAATTGTACCCTATTTTTTCGACCGAATCGGTAGATCTCGACGCGGCGAGAGGTTTGAGCCCAAGCACACACTTCTAGCACCAGTGTTGACCGAGAAACAAGGATTTGAAATTCGCGAAGTTTCGTCTGGACCAGAAGTTGTAAAACTTCCGGCCCGGTTTCTCGGCCAATCCTGAGGCAAAAGTAGTCGTGTTTGGTATCAAACTCCTCGGGACAACGAGATCTATCGAATCGATCCCCTCCCCCCCGCTATCTCCCCCTTTTCCCCTACTTACCTGTAATTTCGGCATCTTTCTTCTGATTTCGGTGTTCTTGGTGTCGGTGAGTTCCTGGCGACGCGACGAATCCTCCTGTCCTGCTCTGCAGCTCCCGGCGCCTCTCCTTCCTCTCCCCCCTGGACCTGAAACAGAAAAAATATATTAGTAATTAAATTGGGTCAAATTAGAGTTAAGATTAGTAAATAAGTGACTTGAACTAGATTTAAGTGAGTTTAGAGTAGTAAACTCCTGGATTCTGCCGTTTTCGGCAAGATTAGACTAGTTAGGATAATAAAAATATACTTACCTGTTGTTTTATTGACTCATTGTTGGTAACCTGTTTTATTTGTTGACCCGGGTTCTTTTGACTCGCCATATACATCGCGGTGCATAGCGCTGACTATTAGATTAAGTTAGTTTAAGTGCTATTGCACACATAGTTTTTATTTTTGACATTGACGAGCCTCTCCTCCGAGATGTTTAGAACGCCAGCAAAGACGACTAAACTCGACAAGGGAGCAACCTCCCCCAAGACATCGCCTGACAAACAGGCGGAAATATACGGGTCCCCTCTCACAGGAGACGACGCAGGGCCGAGTAGGAGCCCAATGCAAGATAACCGCAAAATCGGGGAACGGGACAACGGTGGGCCGAGCCGAGCAATATCCCAACCTCATGCAAAAGCGGTTACCCTTACGTTTAGCCCGCCAATAAAAGGAAGGGCGACATCAGTGGAACCTTTCGTGCGTCAGCATAACTTAGGCAACAAAACCTACACGAAGGTTCCAACACTGTCCCCAATTTCAGGTTCTTCGAATAACCAAGGGCAGCCTGAATCTCGTATTCAGAAGGCACGTAGACTGCGAGAAAACGCCAAGACACAACTGGGAAACTCGAAGAACCTGAAAACGGAAATCAAAAACGCCTTCAATGAAGCCCTGGACACCCTCTACAAACTCCTAGTAGAGGCAGAAGAGGAAAGGAAGAGAGGGAATGAAGAGCTAAAACGTAGGGAACAAGTGAAGGACTTAAGGGTTATAGCAGAAGGGACCGGAGAGGAAGAGATAGTGACTATAGACGAATCACCCCGAAGGGAGAAGAGAAGCAGTGACGAGGAAGAAAAAGCCTTCAGAAAACAGCTGGAGGAGCACTCCAAGATGCTGTTGGAAAATAGTAGAAGTATGAAGGAGCTGAAGGAAATGATGGA
Source organism: Dendrolimus kikuchii (assembly GCA_019925095.2). Lineage (NCBI taxonomy): Eukaryota > Metazoa > Arthropoda > Insecta > Lepidoptera > Lasiocampidae > Dendrolimus > Dendrolimus kikuchii. Next base: position 18,587,010 of record CM034394.1, read on the forward strand.
AGGACACAGGGAAGAGATAAGGGAAGCGCGGAACACCTATGCGAGTGTAGCGGCAAAGCCGAAAGAAAAGCCCATCGAGCGGGCAACACTACACTCGGTAGTCATCACAGCCACGAATGGCGAAGAAACAGGGGACGAGTTGATGACCAGGGTCAGGACTGCGCTAAACGCTAAAGAAGGGGGTGTTGAAATTGAGAGGGTACGGAGAGCGAAGGATAGGAAAGTCATTGTGGGGTGTAGGACTAGGGAAGAACGGGAAAGGGTCAAAGAAAGATTGAATAGGGACAAGGACAATCTTCAGGTCGAAGAGATTAAAAATAAGGACCCTCTCGTAGAGATTACTGGCGTCTTGAAGGTCCACAAGGATGAGGAGATATATAGTGCTCTCCTCAACCAAAATAGGAGGGTCTTTGAGGGTCTGGGCGAAGAGGACAGAAGAATGCAAATTGCATTCAAGATCCAAGGCCGCAACCCACACACCCATAGGGTGATTATGAGAGTTGCACCAAAACTTTGGAAACGGCTTACGGACACAGGTACTGTTAGGATAGACCTACAGAACCTTCACGTGGTGGATAAATCTCCCCTCGTGCAGTGCACACAATGTCTGGGGTATGGACACGGAAAGAAGATATGCACAGAGGTAGAGGCGAAGTGCAGCCATTGTAGCGGTCCACACTACAAGTCCATGTGCCCAGAATATATGGCGGGAATGCCGCCTTCGTGTATAAATTGCGCGAAGGCGAAGAAGCAGGAGATTGGGCACAACGCGTTTGACGGGAAGTGCCCAATAAGAATGAAATGGGATGCACTGGCGAGAGCGGCAGTAGCGTATTGCTAAGGGCACCTCTGGGAACCACAGCACAACAAACACAAGAAGATCTCTAACCCTGGTTCAGGCGAACCTACAGCGGATGGAGTTAGCCACAAACGAGATCGTCCAGGCCTCGAGCCTAGGAAAGAAGGACTTCGCGCTGCTCCAGGAACCCTACGTGGCCGGGGCGGGTAGAATGAGGGATTATCGTGGAGCGAGGGTCTTCCAGCACGCGGCATCCGTTGGCACTGTAAATAAAGCGGCGATAGTCGTATTTAATAACGAGTTAAGGGTGACATTACGTCCAGAACACACAACTACAAACATTGTTACAGTGACAACGGATTGCGGCGACCGGGAGATGACGATTGTCTCGTTCTACCTGGAACCCGACACCGATATAGGGCCATACCTGGAGCAGATTAAAAAGATTGTTGTGGGAGTGGGGACCAGAGGGGTCCTTATTGGAGGCGACTCCAACGCTAAGAGTAGTTGGTGGGGTAGCCCCACTGAGGATAGAAGAGGGAGAGAGATGTCCGGATGCCTAGAAGAACTTGACCTGCAGATCATGAATGTCGGTAACACCCCAACCTTTGACACGGTTCGGGGAAATAAGGAACTCACCAGCTTCGTGGACATCACTGTGTGCACCCTTGATCTTCTTGGAAGAGTTGACGGATGGCGCGTGGACACCGACGTGACCAGCTCCGACCACAATACCATCTTCTTCAGGCTCGACGCGGGAGAAATAAGACCTGCAACAAAAAGAACCACACGTAAATATAATACAAAAAAGGCAAAGTGGGACCAATTTAATATTAAATTGGACCACTTAATTTTAGAGAAAAATTTAAATAAAGAACAAACAGACAGACTGACAGATACAACAAAATTAGAAGAAGTGATTGGGAGATTTACGGAAACCGTAGTCGAGGCCTGTGAATACAGTATCCCCAAAATCGGGACAGGGGACAAGGTAAAACTACCGTGGTGGACGGAGGAGCTCTTCAGGATGAAGAAGGGAGTGGTCACTCTAAAGAGAAGGATCAAGAGTGCTGCACCAGTGAGGAAGCAAAAGGTGATACAGGAGTATCTGCAGGCCAAGGCAGAATATAAAGCGGAAGCAAAAAAGGCCCAGATCACATCTTGGAAGCAGTTCTGCGAGAAGCAGGACCGGGAAGGGATGTGGGAAGGGATATATAGGGTGATAGGACGGACGGCGAAGAGGTATGAGGACGAGCTCCTCGTGGATAAGGGCAGGGTCTTGGACCCGAGAGAATCGGCGGACCTCCTAGCGGAGACCTTTTATCCGGAGGATGACCCGAGCCAGGATGACGCATACCATCGCGAAATACGCGCGAAAGCTGAGAGAATAAATGGCGAGAGTGGTCATGGGAATAATGACCCACCATTTACTATGGTAGAGCTTAAGAGTGCTTCTCTCAGCTTTAATCCGAAGAAGGCTCCGGGTGAGGACGGACTTACCTCGGACATTATTGCGCAAGCAGTCTCCCGAGCACCGGAGCTTTGCCTATCACTGGCTAACAAGTGTTTAGACCTAGGATACTTCCCGGAACGATGGAAAAGGGCAACCGTCGTGATCCTTCGCAAACCCGGGAAGGAAAACTACAGTGTGCCCAAGTCGTACAGGCCTATTGGCCTTCTGCCAGTGATGGGCAAGCTGTTTGAGAAGATGCTAATGGGAAGACTGCGGTGGCACCTGGTACCGAAGTTCAGCTCCCGGCAGTACGGTTTCCTGCCACAGAGAAGCACAGAGGACTCCCTCTATGATCTGATGAACCACATCCGCTGTAAGTTAACTCAAAAGAGACTTGTAACTTTGGTTTCATTAGACATAGAGGGAGCGTTCGACAGCGCTTGGTGGCCAATGATCAGGATCCGACTGGCCGAAAATAACTGCCCAGAAAACATCCAGAGGGTGCTGGGCAGTTACCTGCAGAAACGACTCGTAACGGTCAGATACGCAGGGGAGCAAGTCACCAGGGCCACAAACAAGGGATGCGTACAAGGCTCCATAGGAGGACCGATTCTGTGGGATCTATTGCTAGATCCACTATTGCACGAACTAGAGAAAAGAGGAACCTATTGCCAGGCCTATGCTGATGACGTTGTGCTCCTTTTCGACGGGGAAACCGGACTGGCAATCGAGAGACAGGCCAATGCCACGCTCGCCTTTATACAGGCGTGGGGTGTACGTAATAAACTCCGATTCGCGCCACACAAGACCTGCGCTATGACCATAACCAGAAAGCTGAAGTACGACAACCCACGCCTGTCTATGGGAGGGGTTGACATTGGCATGTCCTCGGAGGTGAAGATCCTAGGACTGACAATAGACAGAGCGCTGACGTTTAACGCGCATGCGACGAACGTCTGCGCGAAGGCATTATCTGTCTATAAGCAGCTTTCGCGCGCTGCCAAAGTCAGCTGGGGCCTTCACCCAGAAGTCATCCGGTCGGTATACACAGCCGTAGTCGAACCGATCATCATGTACGCAGCAAGCGCCTGGGCTCCGGCCACGGCCAAGCTAGGTGTGAGGAAGCAACTAGGCGTTGTACAGCGGGGCTTCGCCCAGAAGCTGTGCAAGGCCTACCGAACAGTCTCCCTGAACGCATCAATAGTGCTGGCAGGAATACTCCCTCTGGACCTCCGCATACAGGAGGCTAAAGCCCTGTATGAGGCGAAGAGAGGAGTAGCTCTGCCAACACTAGCGGACAGGGAGGTTGAGAGGAGAGTTGCCTTCACACACACGCCCCACCCAGCAAAACATATAGGCCTTGAGTTCATGTGTCTGGTAGACCAGACCGAGGTCAATGACCACTGCACACAAGCAGTCCGTATTTTCACGGACGGGAGCAAAATTGAAGGGGAAGTGGGCGCATCATTGTCCCTTTGGAACAATGATGTCGAGACCAGGAACCGGAAATTGAAGCTCCCGTCCTACTGCACGGTATACCAGGCAGAACTCCTGGCCATATGCAGAGCTACGGAGGAAATCCTAGCTAGCCCAGAAGACAGCTTTGGCATTTACAGTGACTCGCGTTCGGCACTTCAGACGGTTACAAACTGGAGCAGCACACACCATCTTGCTGTCACAGCTAGGAAGAACCTGATGGAAAGTATGGCAATGGGAAAGGGGGTATCTCTGTTCTGGGTCAAGGCGCACGCTGAGGTGAAGGAAAACGATAGAGCGGATGCTCTGGCGAAAGCCGCCGCTCGGACCCTAAAGGTAAAACCCCACTATGACAGGTGTCCGGTTTCGTTTGTCAAGAGGATGATCCGGATGGAGACCCTTGACAAGTGGAACCGGCGCTTTAGGGACGAGCCAACTGCATCCGTCACTAAGTTTTTCTTCCCGAATACAGAGTGCGCCTACAAGACAATCAGGAGAGTCGGAACCACGAGCCTGACGACCCAGATATTCACGGGCCACGGAGGGTTCTCCGAATATTTGAATCGCTTCAAATTGAAAGAGGACCCATCGTGTGTCTGTGAACCTGGAGTACCAGAGACCCCCCTGCATGTATTGTTCGAGTGCCCCCTCTTCGCCGCGGAGCGTAACGACGCGGAGATCATTCTGCGCACTGTAATAAAAAAGGAGAACATACAGGAGTTATTGAGCAAAAAGCTGTTAGAGGGGTTTATGAACTTCGCAATTAAAATTGTAAAAAAGGTAGTCAAGAGAAACGGGTCAACAAATAAAGCTATAGACATATAGTGCGATATATGTAAACATAGCTTTTAAATTATATAGATAATAAGAAAATGTAACCCATAATATAGCTTAGTAAGAAAAGTAGATAAATAAATAGAATAAGATATAAAGGACAATATGAGTATAAATAAATGTATATATAAACAGAAAGTATGTAGTAGTAATATAAGAAACAAAAAGCAAATGTATAACAAATAAGAGCAGTGTAATAACTAGATATATAAAAAGACATGTAATAGTATTAAGAATTTTATAAAAAACAGAAAAGAAAACAAAAAAGAAAGAAACAAAAAACACAAAAAAGAAAATAAAACAAAAAGACTTCCCCCCCCTTTATTTTCCAAAAGTAGATTTAAAAAATTAGATTTAAAATAGACAGATGAAAAGAAAGGCTCTGTCTTGCAAAATGACGGAGGAGACGGCGATAAAAAAAAAAAAAAAAAAAAAAAAAACCACTTTCCATAAGGTGGGCCGCACAATTGCCAGCTACGTACAATACAAAAAATGTGGCGCAAATATAAGATGGCCCAAGGCCAGCAGCGAGTAGCGATTGGGTGTCGACGATTGAATCTGTATTAGGGGAGAAAAACTATCCAAGTTGTGCATGTGTCTATGAATTAAACATACACTTATAGTCATTAGAATAAGTACATTGCAGAGCCTCACTAAACCTCCCTAATTTAAACACATTTATAGATCACAAAGGATAACGCTAGACCTATAAGTTGCAATTTGCATTATTTTGAGTCGATTGAGTTTGATTGGACTTAGTGGGTCAAGTAACGTCACTAGTTGTAACAGAGACCCAATCGCAAATAGTTCAGGCGAATGTAATCAAGGCACAGCTGCTCTCTGTAACTTGTACTCGTAATAGATCTCAGTTATAATGACTATGTGCCGATATGGTGCATCCACATTTGTATCTCTTTGGTCGATCCAATAATAATCGTATTGGTACACCAATGCGTCGTCTGGAATAAGACGCGAGTGTTATAGCTAGTAGGGTAAGATACTGTTTAAATTTATATCTAATACTAACAAATAGATTTTTTTTATTGCAGGAGTTCAGCAGACAGGCAGACGGCCCATTGGATGGAAAGCGGTTACCATCGCCTATGGACATTTGCAACACCAAAGGTGCTACAAATGCGCCGCTGCTCTCTTAAGTGAGTCTGGAACCTGGTCACTAATGCCGGAACACAACTCAAAGTTGTTATGGCGGCATGCTCTAGACCAGGGGTGGTAGCCATCCAGTCGGGAAAATGCCCTACCACCTGGCTGTGGGTTGTTTAGTCGCCTCTTACGACAGGCCGCCCGGCCGCAGGAAATTGTATTCTTTCTCCGTTCCTGCACGGATAAAATTGTCTATGTGATTCTAAAATTAATGTCTATATTATGGTGAAAAGTGCTATTTATAAAATAGCCAATCGTTTACGATTGGCTATTTAAAAAAAAAAACAGTAATTTATTACTGTTTTTTAAATTTTTATCCGTTAGTCTTTCCGAAACCTCCTCTCGAATAGGCTCGTTAAATTTCAATGAAAATTTAAGGGATTAAAACAGGAAATTTATCTTAGTATTTCGTATATGTTCGATTTCGATATCTTGAGGGGTTTTGATAATATGAATTATCATGAAATGATAGACCTAAGTAATTTATCTATCTAGATAATTATATAATTCTAAACTTGCCATGTACATTGAAGGTATTTAAAAAAAAACACAACTGAAATAGACTATATGTAAACGACGGAGACCTAATGCATTTTTTAAAAATTTCTTGTCTGTTTGTCTATTTTTTAGGATTTGTGTAAAACTACTGGGCTGATTAAAATTTAAACTTAGAATATTCCTGGTAATTTTTAAATTAAATTCAATTTAAAAAGGTCAAATTAAAAAGAAATCAATTTAATTGCGATTTTTTTACGGATCGATAGCAAATTTTATGTAATAAAAAATGTGGAATTTTTCTATCCCGGGAATTCCGCGAGAATTTTCCCGGGAGCGGTTTGAAGTTGTTCAGGTGAATATAAATTATTTTATTTATTTATTATTTTCATCCGTGCAGGAACGGAGAAAGAATACAATTTCCTGCGGCCGGGCGGCCTGTCGTAAGAGGCGACAAAACAACCCACAGCCAGGTGGTAGGGCATTTGCCCGACTGGATGGCTACCACCCCTGGTCTAGAGTATGTCGCCATAACAACCTTGAGTTGTGTTCCGGCATTAGTGAACAGGTTCCAGTTTCCCTTAACAGAGCAGCAGCGCATCTGTAGCAACTTTGATGTTGCAAATGTCTATAGGCGATGGTAACCGCTTTCCATCGAGTGGGCCGTCTGCTTGTCTGCTGATCTCGTGCAATAAAAAAAATTTGCTTATTTCGTCACTGTTTTCACTAAATCTATAGCTTACAGTCTTTATACATGCTCTTCTTTGTGTGCCGAGAATCCCGCGGTAATTTCAACTCAAGCGTGGACAAAGTCACGGGCATAACCTAGTATTAGAATAATTTACAATCAAGACATCAAAAACAAGAATTTACATCAAAAGATAAAGACCATTTCTTACGGTCGCTATATATGCGTCATGCAAGCAATAGCACCTACATAGTTATGCTAAGCGATTCAGATGTGGCTGAAACCTTACGTAACTACCTGGGATATCGGCCTTCCATTCAATGAGAAGTAATTCCTATAACTTTGTGATAGCGGATGCTGAAATTTCAATAAGTAATTAGCGTTAGTTTCCTTTGGCTATTGAATGGTCGTTGCAAGAATTAGTTGGAGGTATACCTTTGAAAGGACTATGCGGGTGACCGTATTTTAACTATAGATACTATATATTTATCCAAATGATCATAATGTATTTGCTAGCTAGCAGCTTGCTGATAATCAAATGAACTGACACTTCTATGCATAATTTTAAGACTTTCTGTCTGTCTCTGTCCGTTAGAGCATCATATGAAAACTACTGAATGGCTTTAAATGAAATTCGACATAGAACTAGTTTCCCGGAGCTTAACTTAGGATACATTTTATCCCGATAAATAACGTCGTTTTCAAGGGATAGACAAGATAGCGAAAAAGATGGCGCTATAATCACATATTTTTTTGGAAACTATTGAATGTATATAAATGAAACTCGACATTGTGCTGGCTTATAACCCGAATTAATATTTAGGATACATTTTATCCCAATAAACGAAGTCGTTTCCTTAGAATAGACGGATTAGCAAAATAGACGGCACTGCTATCGCGTCTTTTCAATTCACTAACAAATACGTTCTCAGAAACAACATGTCATTCATTGTATTACTTCAAATCAGGTTGATTTTGACTCTATCTGTGTGTTTTACTTGGCAGCTGTTTAGACTATATGGACTTAGTTTCTTTGTTATTGTAGTGAATTGAACAAGAAACAGTGAATTTTAGGTCTAATATATATAAAACAACCTAATTTAGTTTTTACGTGAGTAACATAGACCTTGTTGGCGCCATATACACCGCGTAAAAAAAAAAGTATTAATATCCTCCCTGTGTCCTTTCCTTCTCCGCCCTATCCGCCACAACACTCGCGCGAACAAGACGCAGAAAACGGAACGGTAGACTAAGTCGCATCTGTCAAATCAACCAGTCTTGCTACGCGACCGCTTGAAGTACTTTAACGTGTGAAAAATACAAATTACAAAAATACGAACCAGCAAACCCAGCAAACAAGTGAGTGTTCCTTACACCTATTCTCCTATAACGCAACACCAGACCTACTACTACTACCTAGGGTGTTTCACGCGACGTGAGGCAAACTCCAGTATGAAATAAATATAGTTAAGAATTCATGTGCATGACGATTTTATATGGATTTTTCTCAGTGCCTATGGAATCCTAACAAAACACAAGTTTAAAAAAGTAGGTATATAATAGGTATACTTTTATTCATATGTCACAATGACGTTATATCTCAATGGTCACAATATATTTCTAGTGAATTTTTCTGATAGACTCGTATGTTTTTTATTGGATCAATTCGTATCGGCAGTGGAGCAATAAAAATGGAAAGTACCAACGTTATAAATCTAGATTTATTTGCGTGTCTAGGGATCAAGAGAACCTCTTTATACCCGATAACATACCTAGACTCGGTCTTTGCTTCTAGACGGAATGTTTGTTTCAAATTGCTGCATTAGCAACGGGTTAAAGTACGAGTTATGTTTATATTTCTAATATAATACAAATACCTAATAAATAATTGTGATTTTTTTTGTGTGTTTTATTTTTAAATGCTTGATTGAATGCTCAAGCGACTAGGAAAGAGTTGAACAGACAGAAAAGGTATTGTTATATCATTACCTTGTCGGTACTTGACATATAGGTTCTTAGAATATCACCTGGAGCGCCGTGCACCACTCAATATTTTAACGCTAGTGGAACGTATTGCGTAGACTACTCCAGAGGGAGTTAGGGCCGGTAGACTCGTTACGGAGCGATTCACAGCAATTCTCACTGGCAGGCGACTTCATTTGGTGACTTACTAATGACTTAAAAAAGGGAGTCGCCGTGAAAGCGAGGGAGAGGACGGTGCAGGCAGTTTGCGACCGTCGACTGTTATTAGACGGGATTCGAAACTATCGTTATGTACTGATTTCCCATTTTCCATGGTAGAGGATCACTGTTTACGAGGGTATCGGTGGAATCAATCTACTATATTAAGTGGTACGACCCTGTTTCCAGGTGTTTACTACCAAATCAGCGCACTGGGATGTCAGTGAGTTTAACTAAGTCTGACATTCTATATCCACTGAAATTATAGATTTATGATCTCGTAGGGACGCAGGTAGTTTAGGGTACTTTGTCGGCCTCCTCCTCGGAGGAGATACCGGTTGCCGTTTGGTACAAGAGTCCTACACGCACACGAAGCAGGCGGCATTAGGTGATGCTTTTGGTTTTCCCGTGTATCCAGGACCCGTTTGTGTGTCGCAAGGAAAGACATTCCCCCTACGTTAATAAAAAAAATAGCTTCCTAGAATGTATGCTAACATTTTGATCATGGTATTAAAATATTAAAGATACAATTGATTAAATTAGTTTTATTGTACAATATTAATAATGTTTATATATATATATATATAATATTGACCATAAAGATAACAATTTATTATTTAAAACACATTTTATGCTAAATCTGTCAAAAATTAAATCTTTTTTATCTAAACAGTGTACAATAGTTAATTAAACAAAGTGTTCACTAATGATATCATGATTATTATTAGTAATAGCATTTAGCAAAATGCAACGAACTATTTTGTTTGCAGAATTATCTAGTGTAAGCTGGGCGCAAACAAGCTGCCGGCCTCACTTGTGCCGCGAGTCACCGGTTTGCGCCCAGCCTTAGATGTTGGGGCGAATTCTTTTTAATAGTAGTTATTCAGTAGGTTAGTTGACATTAATTTAATAAACTGAGATTCTTTTAATGATTTTACAAAACGTCGAAGCAATGTAAGAAGTTATGACGTCATATCTTTCACGTATCAAATAGTGTATCCATTATAATAGTAACTAAAATTGTCTATATCATGATATTTCATGTTGGTAAAAAGTTATTTTAACGCCCACTTTTCAAATGAGTATTATTTTAGAATTTATTGTAGAATGAGTTAACTACACAATTAGGTACATTACATTAATCAATTTTATGTCTCTCAAAATTTAATTTAAAAAAGACATACTTCTGTGAATGTTCGAATAAAATATGTGTTTAATTCAATACTTTCACTATTATAATTGGTCAAGAATGAACAATTGTCCTTTAACTGTTATTTGAAAAATTAAAGTATGCTGACATTTTCACTTCGAATGTTCCAAAGTAAAAAGCACATTTGGACAAAGCCCTATCTTCCTGGAGGCGGAAAAGCAAACAATTACTCTATTTTTTAGGTTAAGCCTGGCTTACGATATAATGAAAAAATTGTCAAGTAGCTAACAGCCCTGTCGGATGAGATTAACTCTATATAATAAAACAAAAGCAATAAGCAAAAGCGCCAGCGAAATGCGAGCACGCAACGCTTGGCAATGAGATTTCCTATTCAAATTCACTAGGAAATAAGCAGGCTTATTTTTCTTGTGGTCATAAAAATACGCAAACACAAATATATAGTAATAGCTTTGCATGCGGCTTTGTTTAATTATTTGAAATAAAGCAATTTTCTTTTTTATATTAACTGTTTATCATATAATTTATGTTTTATACAATTATAATTTATTTTTAACCGACTTCCAAAAGTAGAAGGGTCTCAATTCGACTGTATGTTATATTTGAACCGTTTATAATTTTTTTCTTTATTCAAAAAAGTATATTCCTGAGATGGTTTCATGTCACCAAGTCAGAATCTGATGAGTGGATCCCAGAGAAACCCTTGCTAAAGACCGCCGAGCGCCTGCACTCATGGAAAGGTAAAATTTATATAGGCGTGCCAGTAGTAAAATTTCTACAAACGCTTAAAATATTATTTCTAAAGCTATTCAAGCATCTTAAAACTATTTTTAAAAAGCAAAAAATAAATACATTCTACAACGTCAATGCTAAGTAAATCATAAAAAACCAAAATTGCAAAATGTACCAACTTCAAGATGTATATATATATATATATATATATATATATATATATATATATATATATATATATTTATATATATATATATATATTGCGGTTACATACTCTATGTATTTAGTATACCTATATAATCCTTATATATCCTTAATTTAATTTTAACCATGGATTATAATGTTGAGATGGGGTTGGTGCTGAAAATGAGCGCTTTTGTGGAGGAAACTCCAGCATTGCTTTATTCTGAGTGCCAATATCATTTGTTGAGAAATGCGACGTACAATGTCGTAAATTGAACTACACAATTGTATAAAATTGAAAAGTGAGAATACAATTGTATTATCACTTTTCAGTCAAATAAATTCTTTCTTTCTTTACTTATTTAGGACAGGCAGAAAACATACAGAAGTAAAGACATAATAAACAAAACAGTAAAAACATGACTTGCCTTAAATAGATCCCTGCGTAATGCTGGTTTTATAAACAGCGCTGATTCAATTATTAATTATTTAGTAAAGGTACGGCTTAATTAAGTCTTAACAATAAAATAATACTTTTTTATTCCTCTAATCAAAGTACATATCAGATTCGATCATAATGCTTTTAATCAGCTTTATGATGAAACTTCCAAATCGTTGCAATAGCTATTTTATTTTCTAGGATTAATAGTATCTTAAATTACTCGACGTTATCTAAAATAAATACAGACTAAATTTCATAGTAACCGATTTGTTAATCTTGAATGTACAAAAACACAAAGCAAGCGACTTTCATATATAAATATGATATGTATATACATATATAAATACAATTTATATTTACAGTAGGTGTATAAACACCTACTGTAAATATAAATTGTCATCGCAACTTTTAATGGAAAACTCAATTTAATAAGGTATATATGTATACGAATTTTGTAGAAAGAAATACAAACATTTTCATATTAAATGTTATTGTATGAGAATTTATCTTTACTGCCATTTCTAGGTGGAAAAACACAAAGGAAATTAACAAAAAAAGAAGCAGAAGCTTTTTTTGCAAGCCATTTTGAACATTTTATTACGAAGTTAAGCGTAGTAACTCAAGCAAAGCGAAGGTGAAGCTCACACCAAAGTCGAGTGGGTTGCGGTTATGAAGAAGAGGCGTTGACACTAGATCAAAAGGTTATTCGGAAAATTTCTCCTTGTACAGAGGACAGAATAACAACAATGTAGACTAGAGAACTAAAGGATTCTAAATCGTTTGTTTTTTATAGTCTGAAACAGACAAAGAGGACAACTGATGAAAATTGATTACTGTCGCCTATTGACGTTAGCAGAAGCATCGTAAAAGTGTTGCCAGCTTTGAAGAAATGAAAAAACTGCGATAGAATCGCTGTCAACGCGATAGGAGAGATATTGATGCAGACACTTTTGATCCTTTGGTTATCCTAGTAAGTGAAGAAAAAATATTATGAAAAATCAACTTGTAGATAGAAATAATCAGTTTGTGAAAATTACAAATTCGCTTTGTACAATTGTCGCAAGACCACAATTTCCGGTCCCTTTAAAAAGTGCAGAGGCTGCATGCAGCCTATCAGTGCGACACTTTTGGGCTGATATTATTTAATTTTTTATATAAAGTGCACATCTTTTTGTAATTCCATTTGAACACAATACTAATGACTCTAATTCTACGTTAGACCGCGGCATTTGCATGCTAACAGGACGAATCTTTCTTTATTAATTGCCGGTTCTATCTGCAGCATTACTAGCCAATTACCTAGTTGGATTGCAAATTTAGTGCCTTTGAAGATAATTGTAATAAAATTGTACCAAGAGTTAGAACTAAATTTTGAGAATAGCATCAACTGTACACATTACAAAGTTGTACAAATGCGAATTAGTAAACCAAAAGGTAAGTGTTATGGTAATTCCTGAATACAGGATAGCAACTGCTTTGCAAAATTAGAACTACTGGTAAGAGTTATAGAATATTTAGGTAAGATACATTAAATGCAAGGTAGAGTAGGTTGAGTTGTAAACCATGCGTCTGCTACCATCGGGATTGATAAAATTAGCAGACAGAAAGAAAAAAGACAATATAATTTTTGAAAAACGAAGTTTCTTAATAGATTCATAGAATAACAGATATAACTATGGTAAACCAGCACCTAATATTTGCATGTTTTATTCTAAATTAATAAAATATCTCCAGAAAAAAATGACTAGATGCATTACACTCTACCTCTTATCAAAATAAAAAAATAGAAGCATGTATATTCAGATAATTATAACAGTTTATTGAAATAGGCCACTTTATTGCTTAAAGTAGTCTCTTCTAGGCAACTTAATTTAAAAAATATTTGAAATAATATCGCGATGAAGGTTATACAGAAAATGAGATAGGCCCCATTTTTTTAATATACCTACATACTAAAACTATAAATGAAATACAGACATAAATAGTTTAAAAAAATAATAATTTGGTGCACATCACATTAGACTTGGTAGTTAAGGGCAAGTTGTGCTTACAAAACAAGTTTTTTTTTTCAACGTTAGGCTAAAGTCATTGTATCGTTAGTCAGTAACTAAACAATAAGTGGAAAAGTAAGGTTGGCTTAATTATGTTGGACACAAAATATGACAGAGAATGATTAAAAGCATAATATTTCACAAACTATTCTTTCAACGGTTCAGAAAATACCTATATTTAAATCAATTATGTGCATATTTGTAGTTTTTAATCATTCTATGTCGTATCATCAAATCAACTTTTGGTAAATTACTCTACTCTACTGAATACTTCAAATGATACTTTGTTTTTACCACCTGACTGTCTAAAACGTTATTTTAGAATGGTTTCATACGCAGTAAGTGAAACTAAAATATGAATTTAGCTAAAACGTATCTGAGCAATAGCAGCTCAACGACGCTAGAACACGCATTATTAGATAGGTAGTATATAAAAGAGAACAGGCGCTTAACGTGAAGTTATATGAACTAGTTCATAATTTTAAAAGACTAACCTACTTAGATTTATGCAAATTTACGAGGTTTATAGAATAGTTAACAAAAGATTATAAAAGTTTTATACAATTATACAACACATTTTTTTCTGTGCAGGAACGGAGAAAGCATACAATTTCCTGCGGCCCGGCGGCCTGTCATAAGAGGTGACAAAACAACCCACAGCCAGGTGGTTCCAGCATTAGTGGTCAGGTTCCAATCTCCTTTAAGAGAACAGCAGCGCATTGGTAGCACCTTTAGTATTATAAAACATCCATAGGCGTTAGTAACCGCTCTCCATTTGGTAAGACGTTTGCCTGTCTGCTGAACTCATGCAATAAAAAAATACAAAATTACATTCTAAATATGAATAACACTTTTATTATTTTTTTCTAACGAGCCCTACATACGTCATATAACTATGATGAATAAGGGATAAGTGAAAGTGAGTATGTTAGTATGTAAAGTATACCATTGTTGGTTTTTTTTATACAGGGAATTTCGTTTGCGAACCATAAGCCGCGCAAGGTCGCCCATGTGTGGGATTCGCCAGGTCAGAAGTGCTATGGCCACGCCGCAGTTAAGGATACCCACTAAAACCCCTGTCCGATCCTTTAATGTTCCATTTTCCCTGCTGTGGGCTCGCTCGCGCATTCACGTTTAGCCCGGACGGCCGACGACCAGTCCCTTTGCGGGCTGGCCCCACCATGTGTTAGCCGGAGATTTAGGTCTCTCCGGCTACCTCGGGTCTCACATTGAGGTGAGGTCTGCTCCCTCTCCTGCTCCGCCGCCTCCTTTTGCGAACATTACAGTCTCGCAGAAGGAGGCGGCTGCAACCCACGCGTCGGCACTCCCGACCATCGCCTTCACCACAGCCGGGAGAGACAAATCCGCCTCGATGGCCACAACGAGATATACCATTCTTGGTACCCCAGAAATCATTGAAATTCTGTAACTTCATGTCATATCACTGAGAAAGATCACTATGGCCCATTTTCATTAAGTATACGTTGGTCACGTATAACGTCACGCCGTACGAAGCTTATAGTTTTTGTATTTTGTTGTGTTTGTATCACCATGCCATGCCAATTAAGGATTATAAATGTCAGTATTGTTGTAACCGTTTACCAAATACTAACAATGCAACATTTAGTAAACTAGTCAAGGAACACTTTCTTAAAATGCAATGAGTTTACTATCTAAATATATCAAACTATCTACTTATATTGGTAAAGCTATGTTTATGTACAGACAGACTTATTCATATTGAGTTAGAGTAAGTTTGAAAACTTGTTTAAGAACCACAAAAAAGTCCCCAAACTTACTCTAACTTAATATGAATAGGACCGTTATTATTTAGTTGTCCGTTTAAAAAAATATATTAGTATAATATATTGATATAATTAGCTTCTACACACATTTGTTCTGTACAAATGTGATTTTCCATCCAAAGGTTGTCAATCGCTCATAGCGATAAGACCGCAAAATGTACTCTTTTTTATTACATTGTTACTATAGTTTTAGTTCTAAGTTGTGGGCAATAAAGTATATAAATAAATAAATAAATAATAAGATTGCATTTAGAACTCTGTTTTGAAAACGTATGATACCTCAATGAATATATCAATTTCAGATTGGAATAACAAATTCTGTAGTGGTTCGCAGGGCAATTGTTATCACACGGTCGTTTGTACGCTACCACGGCCGGTTGGACAAAGAAGATTATTTTTATTGCACTCTAAAGGTGCAACCATCCGAATATGTGTGGAATTGAGAGTAAAATCGATACGGCCCTGTATTTTCACGTGGTGATACGGGAAAATTGATTTGCCGACGTTGTTTTGGTTTTGGAAGGAGGACGCTGCCAGGCGTATTATTGTGTTTTCGGACAATGAGATTTTTGTCCGTTTTGCGGTATTTGATTAGTATCGCGTGGTCCACATTTTTGTTGTTTTTTCTGGTTTGTACTTTGAACTTACGAAATCTCCTCTCAGTCCAATAATACAAGTTAAAAAG
Source organism: Dendrolimus kikuchii (assembly GCA_019925095.2). Classification (NCBI taxonomy): domain Eukaryota; kingdom Metazoa; phylum Arthropoda; class Insecta; order Lepidoptera; family Lasiocampidae; genus Dendrolimus; species Dendrolimus kikuchii. The sequence goes on from CM034394.1 coordinate 18,603,163, forward strand.
TTCATAGAAGACTTACATAACCTGGGTAGGTTTTATGGCTTAGTGTTCTTATTGTATGTCTTTCAAGACCACGGGCCATAAAAATGGCCCGGACTTTTGGAGGGCTTGCGTGAGGCCATGGAAAGGCCAACACGTAGAGGCCCTAGATATCAAGTGTAATGGTAAATAAAGATATCTTAAATAGATATAGAGCTTCAAATTGAGATTACCGATATGCGAAACTCAAATGTTGGCATTGAGCAAATGTGTAGGGTGTTTCGAATTTTTATAGTGAGTTATTAATGTGGCAGTGGAAGACATAAGTAAACCAATTTAGAAATATAATAAGTAAATATATATATATATATATATATATATATATATATATATATATATATATATATATATATATATATAATACTACCATTTGATATAAAAATATCAAATGGTAGTAGTATTGCAAAAGCGTCTATTTGACAGACAGTTAAATAAGAGCATGCATAATTGTTGACATAAATCGTTTTCCAATAATCTACACTATCTACAGCAAAAGAATAAAATAAGTAGTAGAATAATTTTTAAAAAGTTTATAAAAGAATCGTCCAAATCTGCGTTTTTTATTATATTCCATGAGTTCAGCGAACAGGCAGACGGCCCACTTGATAGAAAGCGGTTACCATTGCCTATGGACATTTGTAACACCAAACGCGCTAGCAATGTGCTCCAGTTCTTTAAACGGAGACTGGAACCTGGCTATTAATGTTGGAATACAACTCAAGGTTGTTATGGTAGCAGACTCTAGACTAGGTGTGGTAGCCATCCGGATGGGCAAATACCCACCAACCACCTGGCTGTGGGTTGTTTAGTCGCCTCTTACGACAGGCCGCTCTACCGCGTATATCCAAAACCATCAGCTGGCAAAGAACATAAAATATGTGGATTCGAAATCTATGTTACTTATACATATATTACTTTAAGTGAATAAAGTATCGTGTTGTATTTTAACCTAAAATTTAGCATTAAGTATTTTATGACAATAAGAGCAACATCTGCAAAAACAACGCTGAAACCAACAAAAAAATAAAAATGGATAAATTGCCAGTACACCGTGAAACTGTTGAAGATACTTGAATACAGATAAATGAAGTAATATTAAAATGAATTCATGTAAATACATACGTGGGAAAATATTAATTCGCAACACTAACACCCTTGTCAAAGACATTTAAATGTTCATGCCCTGCGGGCCTTTGTAAAGGTTGACGCGTACTCATCAGCTTAATAGACACATTTCGGAATGATACACAGTCATAAACCGGCTTTTGAAAAGATATCCAACTACAATTAAATGTGTAGATATATAGCTCTTTACATTACACATTTTTACATTTACATTGTACATCAATACAAAGCTAAACTTATTTATATCTATGTGTGCACAAAAGGCGATCTTATCGCTAAGAAACGCTCTCTTCCAGATAACCCCAGTAATGAATTTGGATAATAATATCAATGATGGTTTTTTTTTATTGCAGGAGTTCAGCCGACAAGCAGACGGCCCACTTAATAGAAAACGGTTATTATTTAATTTTAATCACAATAAAAACGTTTTAAATCTAATGTAAACATCGAGGGCAACACGACGACCGATCTAAAATATTTCTTTTATAAACCGCACTGTATCGATTTGTGCTGCCACCTGTAGTTTATGCACGTTCCCTGTATGATAATTTTCGAGAAAATTCCTCTTGCGCATCTTTTTACAATGTTTATGAATTCATTTTCAGGAATAAAATATACTCTACGTTCATTACTGTTACCAAAATTTACTTGTATACCATTTTTTTTAAGCGTTCAATTCCATTTCTATATAATGCACCTCACAGATAAACGGAATCATAATTCTGGCAGTAGTACAAATATTTTTGTATTGTTGACGTTGTATTTTTTTATAAAATAAGTATATTAGTTTGTTGTTTAATTTATTTTATGTCATAGTACTGAAATTTATCAAAGATGGATGTTATAGAAATTGGTCTAGTGTTTAACGAGACTTTACAAAGTTTAATCAAAACTGGAATTATTTTTATAGCAGGGGTTTTACAAACACAATGTTGTTTTTAAAAAAAAAAATATTGCAGGAGTTCAGCAGACAGGCAGACGGCCCACTTGACGGAAAGCGGTTACCATCGCCTACGGACATTGGCAACACCAAAAGTGCTACAATTGCGCTGCTGCTCTCTTAAGGGAGACTGGAACCTGGTCACTAATGCCGGAACAGAACTCAAGGTTGTTATGGCGACATACTCTAGACCAGGGGTGGTAAACATCCAGTCGGGCACATGCTCTACCACCTGGCTGTGGGTTGTTTTGTCGCTTCTTACGGCAGGCCGCCCGGCTGCAGGAAGTTGTATTCTTTCTCCGTTCCTGCACAGATAGTTGATATACATAATGGTGGTGTACATCTGTAATGAAACACCGGAATGTTGCCATAGACTAAATATATTTATTACACAGAACATACAGATTGATGTCCACAGATGACACCCCCACTACATCAATTAAACCTTATATACAAAAACAAAATTATTTTTTTATAATACCAAGTATTTCCATAAATTTATAATGTTTCACACTTAACAAACCTTTTGTTAATATATCAGCAGGCATATTTGTACTTGGCAAATATATAGCTTCAATAAAGTTGTTTTTTGTGACTTCTTTAATAAAATTGTATCTTACATCTATATGTTTCGAGCGTTTATGAGTTTGATGACTATTTGCTAACTTCAATGCACTTTGACTGTCGTTGAATAACTTAATTTTACAATAAGAACCAATTATTTCAAACTCTAAATTTCTTAGATATAAAGCTTCACGACATGCTTCAGATAAAGCCATATATTCTGCCTCACAACTGCTTAAGGCGACAGTTTTTTGTTTCCTGCTTTCCCAAGAAATAGCAGAACCAGATTTCATAAAACAAAATCCTGTGTATGACCTTCTGTCATTGGCATCGGAGGCCCAATCTGCATCTACATATCCAACTAATTCTGCCTGTTCTTTGGAATACTTTAAACAATAACTTTTAGTTTTAGACAAATATTTCAAAATTCGTTTAGCATAGTTCCAATGAACTTTTGAATAACAATTATTAAACTGACTGAGATAACTGACTGAGTAAGCTATGTCAGGTCGGGTCAAAATAGCTAAGTACATAAGATTACCTATTAACTGTTGGTAAGGTAAGTTTTCATCACAAATATTTGACTTTTCTAAGTTCAATTTACACTCTATAAGTGTGTCTACTATGTTACATTCAGAAATATTAAACTTATTCAATAACTGTGTAATATAATTCTCTTGATCAATGGTTATTTCATTTGAACTTTTGTCTATATTCACTCTCATGCCTAAATATTGTTTAACTTGGCCTAGATTCTTTATTTTAAATTTTAAACTCAAAGCTTCTATCAAAGAATTTGTTTCCAAATTATTATTTGAAAAAATCAAAAGATCATCAACATATATGCCTATGATAGTCTTACTGTTATCATGACTTTTAATAAAAACACAAGGTTCTAGTTTACTTTTGACATATCCTAAATTACACAAAGTTTCATCCATTTTTTGATACCAAGCAAGTGATGATTGCTTTAAACCATAAACAGCCCTTTTTAATTTTAAGATTTTTGAACTTTTTAAAGGAAAACCTTCTGGTAAGTACATGTATATATTTTCATTAAGAATTCCATTAAGAAAAGCTGTTGTGACATCTAAGTGAGTGATGTCCATTTGATATTGTACACTGATAGCAAAGAGCAAACGCAAAGTAGAATGTCTAATTACCGGAGAAAAAGTGTCTTGATAGTCCACTCCAGCTTTTTGCGAAAAGCCTTTAGCCACAAGTCGCGCACGATATCTCACTATATTATCACTATCATATTTCTTTCTTAGTACCCACTTACACTGCACTACACTTCCATTTTTGGGAGTATCTACAATATCCCATACTTGGTTTTCTTCAAATGACTTCAACTCATCTGCTATGGCCTGTAACCATTGTTCTTTCTCAGGACCATTAATGGCTTCTTCATAAGTCAATCCGTTCTCTGATGTGTAAGCTGCACACATATTCACATGACCGTAATAGTCTGGTTTCTTCTTTTGTCTCTTTGGTTTTTGTTTTGACATTTCCTGAACCTTTATATCTGGTGACGTGCACCTTTTAATATCTTCCGTTGGATGCATATAGTCTTTTATTTCGTCCAAATTGTTCTTTTCTTCCATTTCCTGAACAATTTTTGTCTCTTTTTGGTCTATTTCTTCCCCCACTGTACCTGTGTAATCTTCTGTTGTTATATTTTCGTTCTTTTTGTTTTCATTAATTTCTATCTGTATTTCATTTTTATATTTTCCTTCTTCGATAATTACTATGTCTCTGGTGGTATTTATTTTCCTTATTTTAGGATCATATACTCGGTATCCTTTAATACCGTTAGAATATCCCATTAGTATACATATTTTAGCTTTTCTATCCCATTTTAACCTTTTTTCTTTTGGAATATGTACCATTACAGTACTTCCAAATATTCTTAAGTTACTGATATCTGGCTTCTTGCCATACCATATCTCAAATGGTGTTTTGTTTATTCCTGATGCTATAGATCTGTTTCTCAGATATACTGCAGTATTCACTGCCTCTGCCCAGAAATGTTTCTTTAAATCTGCATCAAACAGCATACATTTGGCTTTTTCTACCACAGTCCTATTCAATCTCTCACACAAACCATTCTGTTCAGGTGTGTAGGGATTTGTTTTTTGATGGATAATTCCTGAATCTTGCAAGTACTTTTCAAAATCTTTGTTGCAAAACTCCAATCCATTATCTGTTCTAAATACCTTGATCTTTCGTCCTGTTTGGTTTTCTACCAATGACTTGTAAGTTTTAAATTGACAAAAAACTTCACTTTTTGTTTTCAAAAAATATACAAAAGCCATTCTACTGTAGTCGTCCACTAGTAACAAAAAATATTTCGATCCTCCTATCGATTTGTTTTCCATCGGGCCACAAATGTCTGCATGTACTGTCTCAAGCAAATTCTGGCTTCTGTTACAAATATGTGAAAATGGTAACCGCTCTTGCTTACCTTCACAGCATACTATACATTCTGTCTTACTGCCTCTGGGACTGTCTGTATATGACATACCTATAACAGCTCCATCTTTCATTTTCTGAAGATCATTGTTATTCAGATGCCCTAGGCGTCTGTGCCATATACTCCCCGATACTGATGTTAACAAACAATCCAATTTCCTGGTATTGAGTCTATACATTCCATTAACAGAGTCCGCGGTTGCTACAAGTTCATCATTGCGATTATAAATAAAACAAGCATTCTTTCTGAAATTTACCTTGTTTCCTTTGCAAATAAGTTGGCTTACCGATATCAAGTTGGTTGCTAAATTTGGCACATATAATACATCCATGACTGGAATCTCGTATTCCGTGTCGTTAACTAATGTTGTAATTTTAAGAATACCACAGCATTCCACAGGAATAGTTGATTTATCCGCGATAAAAATCTTATCTACTTCACGTGGTTTCGAAATATTATACAACCATTGTTTATTCGAAGTCATGTGCATACTCGCACCTGAATCGATGTACCAATCGGTATTACTGAAATTTCCACTGATAAATATGGCACTAAATGCATTTGATTGCTTTTTCTTAAATAATGAACATTGATTTTTATAATGACCGAAATTTTTACATTTATGACATTTGACATTTTGTTTACAATTTGATTTTGACATTTGTGTAACCGGATGACTCTTTTTGTGGTGCCAACCTCTCGAAAAGAAAGCGTCGTTTGACGTATTTCCGTTTCCTTCCGTGTCGTCCATGTCGATTAATTTCGATTTAATGGCGTCCGCTGTTATGTCAATGCCGCTATGTTCAATAGCCATTATCATTGGGGAAAATTTTTCAGGCAATCCTGCCAAAAGCAATGATCCAATCCACTCGTCGCTAATTTTGAATCCTGTATTATTTAATCGTTGGCTTGCTTCAACAATGGATGTCACGTATTGTGACATTGAATCACAATTTTCTCGGCGTATTGAAATGAGCGATCTTAATAATCCAATCCTTCTTGCGAAGCCCGTATCATCGAACATTCTTTGTAATTTTGTCCACAATTCCTTCGTAGTTTTCTCGCTTTTGATGTGAACATATAACGAGGCGTCGATTGTCAAAATTATTTTCGCTTTGGCTTTGGCATCGTTTTCATCGCCATCTTTTCTTAAGCATTGTGACATTCCTTCGAGGATCATAAAATTTTCGACTGCAAAGGCCCAATCTTCGTAATTTTCGCGACCTTTTAGTTTTGAAATATTTGCAATAATATTTGCCGTCATTTTTTCGCACTTTTACGATTGTAACACTTTTAAATACTTTTACTTTAATTAAATAAATGCGCAGGCTCATAACCTGTAATGAAACACCGGAATGTTGCCATAGACTAAATATATTTATTACACAGAACATACAGATTGATGTCCACAGATGACAACATCTACTTACATTTTAGTAAATGATATAGTGTGAGCTGCATCTATCTATCTCTCGACTCCATTCAGCATCGCGTCGTTTGTATAATCGACACCACGTACTAACAGATAGTTTTTTCTTTAGTATTTGCTTATCCTGCGGAGAGACTGTATCTCTCTGCAGGCTCTCTTCTGTACCAGGGCGAGTATTCGTAGTAACCAATATTTCCACTACGGCACCGGCCCGTCATCGACGGGATATTCACCCTCAAACTCCCGTTCAACGGTTCTCTAGGATTAATTTTGCGTACAAAAAGAATATTTCACCTTGTTCTTCCAACAGAGGTTATTGCGAAGTTCTTTGTAGATATGGATATGCTCTTTATTACTGTAAAACCGATTTTTTTGTTATATCATCAATAGTTTCTGCAGTGCAAGCGATGAAAGACATTTTATGGTTAATTTTTTACACCTGCTCTGCACTGATCAGGTGTTATTTATTATACAAAGTGCGTTTATTTTGTGATTTATTTATATATGCTTGTACGGTTCTCCTTTACGGTATTAAGTGTATACATAATAAGCGGGGTAAATATATATGCATACATACAAAAATACAGAAATTATCGCAAGAGAAGCTGCTTGATAAGCCTTTACATTCTTTTTCATTTTTACATTCACTGGTATACGATCATCCTTACGTTTTGCGGTGGACAAAGCCCGCTCGGGTAAGGAAAGGACCACAATACCGTTCACACGAACTTCTCTTCAAATCCCTACTGTCACATAAAGTGCACTATTATTCATACAGTGGGCACTAACCTACGTCTACTGACATGCTCATACGCTTTGAGTATGATAAATTGTAATTCTGCACGGTTTCTTGTATTTAAAAATGCTTTTGAAATGTAAAATAAGACTTTATTTTACCTAGAAAATGGCTAAGTAACATAATAACAAAAAATATTTTTTATACAGAATTCTAATAAGTCACTCACGTTCAATATAGGTAAAATTTAAAAAAATCCACTTCGTAAAAGCCTTTTTTATTTTTGAAACATATTATTATTATTATTCCACTTTATAGTTATTGCTTCTTTTCTGTGCTTTTTAAATACATATATGTATAAATATTTTAAAAAATAAAAAAAGGTCGACGTCCGCCGGCAGCGAGTCCTAGGGTCCAGGTTACCGGTGGTTTGGACTCCAGAGACAGGAACCTCCTCATAATGCGTGCCGTGTTCAGGAGAACCGCTTTCTGTATCTGCCCCTTCACCTATTTACCGAGCGAGAGCTTCTCTAGATGTCGGTCAAAGCTCTTCGCTATTAGACCGTTAACGGATACCACTATCAGTACGACGATCGTTGATTCCATATCCCCCATGGCAGTAATCGCGTGCGTGAGGTCAAGGTATTTCGTTAATTTTTATTATAATTATTACTATCCTAGCACTAATTGCTCATTTTTATATTTGTACATAATAAGTATAGCTTAGTAGGTAGCGAAGTCGCGTTTCATAGACCGTGGTTTAAATCTTGGTCGTAAGCATACATTTTTGTCTGACCTAATGTGCATATTGTTTAACCATTACTACGAGCGGGCAATAAAGGGAAACATCGCGAGAAACATAGTGCGCATGATCTTCGTTTCCTCATAACAAGTGGAAAGTTATAACCCAGTATTGAGATATTTTTAGGTTGATATTATTTATTCAGACCTACTTCAAAGACGCTAAAGTATATTCCTTCCTTTAAATAACCTTTAAATAGATTCTGTCTGTTTCAAAGGACAAACCAACAAAACACGCCCAGGTGCTATTAGAACGAGCGATTTTGCGATTTGTGCACTTAATATCGTTTATTAGGCTGTCTATTAACTATTAGGTATTCTCAAAATAACGAGTGTACACACAATAGGTGACAGTCACCGAGAATTTAAAAAAACTGCGACAACCATAATTTTTTCTGCTTTTCTTTACATTTTTTCTTTTGCGTCCCTAATATAATAAATACATAATAAGAAACTGATAAAAGAATTTACGTGTGGAACGTGGTGTGCCCGTTTAAGGGTTAATGTTATTTTATATGTCACGATATTTACGAAAACTTGGCACGGTGATTCGTCGACGTTGGATGCAATTTGCTTAGAGTAACCTCTTTACCGCGGCGCCTAACTGCGGTACGGAGGTCGAACGTGCGACAAATTTCTCCGGGGATTTCTCATTTCAAGCTCAATTTAAAAATTTGTCTACTAAACATTTACCTTGATATCTTCCGCTTGTGTTCACCACGATCCTATTACAAACACGTGAGCAACGCAAACTTACCCGATTGCGTAAGTGCTTTATTGATATTGGAAAAGAGAATATTGGAATAAAATATAAAAGATTACATTTTTTTCTGATTCGGCTTTGTTTTATGAATTTTCTAGCTGTACGAAAAGTTCTTATGAAAAATACGTAACCTAAAGGCAAATTCAAATATGTATATTATGGACAATCCGATCATCGTTCCGTTGCTAGATCACCTTACATATTTGTTTATTCCTACTTCCTTGAGACATTTCGCTTGTGTATAGGGAACGTGCATGACGACGGCACTACTAATTGGTGCTGGAAATCTGAATCTTTTTCCGAAAAAAAATACTAGCACATTAACACTTCACGTAATAAAACATTTACATTAAAGAAGTGAAAAATAACACTTAACTAAGTAAAAATGTATTGTTGCATTTCTGGATGCTCTTCAATACTTCAAAGAAAAAGACAAATAAGTCATATGTTGTAAAACTCTATTAATTTCCCACGAATAGTGGGAAGTAATAGAGTAATAATGAGTAATAATACTCATTTGCTATGGTTATCTGATAAACGACAAAAATGCAATAAAACATATATAAGTAGAAGTAGCGTAATGGCTAGCGCACGCGTCCCAGGCCCAAAGGGCGCGGGTTCGATCCTGGCCGGAATGCACACACCGCTTAGGCAGTTTTCTGACCTAATGTGCATATTGTTACGATTACCACGTGCTAATAACGGTGAAGGAAAACATCGTGATGCAACCTGCACATCGAGATAACCGATGTGTCAAACCTGCCAAGCCGCCTTGGACAAGCGTGGCGGGTATACTGTCCGTTCCCCCCCCTATAGTGGGAGGCCCGAGCCCAGCAGTGGGACATTTATGGGCTGCTATTATAAGTAGAAGTTTCAACAAGATTTAGAAATTACTAATAATGTTTCTTGTAAGAATAGCTTAGTTTTGTATGTAGTAGTACTATTCAACACAAAAAAAATCTAAAAGTAAACATAAGTTTATTTCACTAATATAGACTATTAAATATAAAATGTTAAAAACGAGTTAAGACAACACTTTTCAGTTATTTTGATATTAAAAACGTCAGGAATCTTCATTTCAACTACAACTTTTCCATATATTAGTGCATTTTCATGACTTGTAACTGTTTCTTCTATGATATGCACAGACTCGAACAGTTTTTGGTCTTTTGGCATATTCTGGCCACTCTGACGATCATTATTAATCGGACGGAACACATATTATATGATTTTAATCATAATAAAAACGTTTTAAATATAATGTAAACATCGAGGGCAACACGACGACTGATCTAAAATATTTCTTTTTTAAACCGCAATGTCGATTTGTGCTGCCACCTATAGTTTGTGCACGTTCCCTGTATGATAATTTTCGAGAAAATTCCTCTTGCGCATATTTTTACAATGTTTATGAATTCATTTTCAGGAATAAAATACACTCTACGCTCATTACTGTTACCAAAATCTACTTGTATACCATTTTTTTTAAGTGTTCAATTCCATTTCTATATAATGCACCTCACAGATAACCGTTTATCATAATTCTGGCAGTAGTAGAAATATTTTTCTATTGTTGACGTTGTATTTTTTTATAAAATAAGTATATTAGTTTGTTGTTTAGTTTATTTTATGTTATAGTATTAAAATTTGTCAAAGATGGATGTTATAGAATTTGGTCTAGTGTTTAACGAGACTTTACAAAGTTTAATCAAAACTGGAATTATTTTTATAGCAGGGGTTTTACAAACGCAATATTGTTTTAAAAAAAAATATATTATTGCAGGAGTTCAGCAGACAGGCAGACGGCCCACTTGTGGAAAGCGGTTACCATCGCCTATGGACATTTGCAACACCAAAGGTGCTATAAAGGCGCTGCTGCTCTCTTAAGGGAGACTGGAACCTGATCATTAATGCCGGAACACAATTCAAGGTTGTTATGGCGACATACTTTAGACCAGAGGTGGTAGCTATCCAGTCGGGCAAATGCCCTACCACCTGGCTGTGGGTTGTTTTATCGCCTCTTACGGCAGGCCGCCCGGACGCATGAAATCGTATTCTTTCTCCGTTCCTGCACGGATAACTCTAGAAGGATCGGATCGACCATAATTTACAGGTGTGAATGTTCCATAAGGTAAAACGTTTCCTCGCATAGTTACTAAAAGAATAGGCCTAAGATAAGCAATAACGAATCGGGTTCAGTAGGGTGTCATAATGAAGAGCAATAAACTCGGCAATAACTCGTTTAAATGTCATATAACACATGTGTCCGCTCCTATTCAATAGGTTTTAAGGGTCCAAGGAGGGTATCTTTTGTATGGCAGTTGGCGAAAAGGTTATAAATTAGTTTTTCAACCGTCATCGTGTGAAATGGGTGATTTGTGGGCGGAAATATTGAAAAATGAAATGTGGAGGTAGACCGAACTGAGCAGTTGCTACACTTTATGTACTTCATTACTGTAGCTTTATTTCGTAAACATGTGTGGCAATCCATATTTATGGCAGCTAATGTATGTTTCTAGGAGATATTATGAAGTTACACTTGTAGTTGTTACTTGTGTAATAATGTCATAATTTAATAGATTATATTAGGTACCACGAAACAATAGCTATTTTAAGTCAGATATTTATTGAACTGCTACAGTGAATAAAGCATTAGTTAGTAAATACGATAACGTCATATTTACTAAAAGTTTTGGTGGCATTTGTAACAAGTATTACAAGTTGCTGGACATTTTAGATTAGGAACATTTAATTGACGGTACTTTCAAGTAATTTATAGTATTTAAATGGTGCGTGAGGTCAGGCAGACACGTTGTACTACCATTCGCCAGGCGCCCTTCAGTAAACTGAGTAAGTGAGCTATTTTTAATGTTTATTTATGAAAATATCCTTTGTATGTTTGGATATTTATGTATAATTAGGAGATGATATAAACTCTTTGAAATAGTGAGTTGTTGAAGTTGTGAGAAACAGGGTAACTGTAAGGGGAGCTTGGAGGTCACCGAGCCAAGTTGAGCCCATTCTTTATGTCATATTGGTAATGTTAATTATATCTAAATATGTTGTTATCAAAAGATCCAATAGAGGTATTCTTTCTCATGTTTCTGTGTGTTTAATGATTTATTATGTGAACTTTCTATGATGCTTACATATACAATTGTTTTTAATAACTATTTCTAGATTAATTTTATAATTCAGACCAACTTCAGATATCAGGCAGCAAAATCAGTTGGTTCAGTTGATATTTAACACTTAAATCTAATACCTCTATATAATTAATAATAAAAGTTTAGAATCTTAAGCAACATGTAATAAATAGATAAATAGGAAAATCCAGGAAATTCTATCGTCGACACTTAGGATAATTTTTATCCCGATAAATGATCTCGTTTCCAATTGCGTTCTTTCAATTCACTAACTACCTACGTTGTCATAAACAACATGTCATTCTTTATATTACTTTAAGTCAGGTTGGCTTCGACTCACCTCTCTTTTACTGGGCAGTTGTCTAGACTATATGGACTTAGTTTCGTTGTTATTATTTATGTAAAAAACCGAATTAAGTTTTTAGCCGCGGGGAAAACTCCAGTGAGTAAATAATTTTAATTGAAATAAATTTAAGTTATTTATAAAGGCACGCTCAAATTATCGTATTTTCCCCTCAAAGAAACCCGTAACAATATTACAACAAAGACGGGAAATAAATGTCAACAATTTCACCGTTCTTTGATCAGTGGCACTCACAGTACGGCCCGTTTCCGGCGAGGAATGCGCAGTAATAGGGAACTACTATTAGCTAGTGGCCCAGCTAGCCTTGTTAAAGAACAATATCATCCCACTCACGTCGAGTTAGCCCGCCAGTCCTAGTGATCCGTGAAAACGAACAGCGATAACCTTTCACTGTCACACAAAGGGCGCATTCAGCCGCGAACGGACAAAATTGATTTTTGCTCATATTGTACCGGAGACACCTACTCGGGACCTAGGGGACCGGGGGGCTGTACCCGCTTCAACTACAAAACAAAGTTGTCAATGCGTCTTTTATATTCGACAAATCGAAAAGAAACTAAATAAATTCTCGATAGGAAGCTTGAAATAAGTTATCAGTGAGTACGTGACACCTATATAGGTGTACACACATGTCGTTCAAAACCACTTAGGAGACGAATGTACTGGTAAAGAAGTTCAACTAATGCATGTTGTGTTTATTATTATTTTAATATTTTTCTTTCTTATTCCACCACCTGAAATTACCATCTGAAATAAAATTGCCTAAGTATGTATTGTATTAAGTACCTGCTTATAAAAACATATAAAAAGTATTCGTTTATTTATTTGTTAAACGAAATAACTAATTTTACCTTCGAGACGTTTTTGCGTTATGATACAAATGATATAGATAAATCTGTAAAGGAAGTGACCGAACAGTAAAATATAGGAACTGGACGTTAAGGGCTTATGGAGGCGACAAATGTCTTTTGTTTTTGCCATTTCACCATCATTATTAAAATTTTAATAAAAAAAATTGAGATCTTATATCATGGCTTTTATACAATTTTCTGCTTCATAATTCAAAGAGAGAGAGGAAGGAACAATTATAACGGCTTTGGAAGATTATGTTTTGCCACCTACTGACTCGAATAAAATACATATTTTAATGAGTTTTATAATCGAATCCATAAATAGTTCTTAAGAACATTGTTTATGGTTATTCATAATCTGACTGTATGTACACCAAAAAAATTCAATTATCAGTTAAATAATCTTCCTCTTTTTGAGATATCACTACAGAATTGTGTAGCTGCATTATTATTTATGCCAAGAATATACGGAGCCCTAAAAACAGATGGTGAACTTAATACTCTGTTTAATTTTTCATACAATTTTCCCTGTTTTTTTTTCAAAATATAGTTATTTGCAATTACCCACCCTCCTGAATGCTGACCCTTTTCGTTTTCAATTTACAGATGTGTTTTCTGTACTCCGGGGGCCAATGTCACTGTCCTTTCAAAAATATGCAGTCTCACTATTCGTAGGGGGTCAAATGATTTTATTTGTTTTATATTGCCTGAAGCAGGCAAACAGGCAGACGGCCCACCTGATGGAAAGTAGTTGGCTATGTACGTTGGCAACACCAGGGGTGTCGCCAACGCGTTGCCGACTCGAAGAAATTTTATAGCGCCCTTTTTAGAAAACCCTATGTCATAGCGCAAGGGAAAAACAAATCATTGTTGTTTCTAAATGTTATTTTCTAAAGTAAAATAAAATTTAAAAAAATGAAGTATACTAAAATGTACTACGTGACTTTGCTCATGTTATGTTATGTTTACTTTTTACCGAATATAAAGTATATTTATCATTATTATCAACAGTAGATTCGAGATTTCGTGACAATCGGTTCATCCTCGAGGCTGTAAAAAGGAACAAAAAACAAACGTAACTTTGAGAAGATTTTAATTGATTCATGATGATTAGTTGTAGGTACAATTAAAATATTAATATAATTATAATAATATATATTAATTACATAAGGAATTAAACCTTCCCTTAGTACCGCATGAATTGTTCCATGTTGCGAGACAAAATATGCCATGTTCAAAGTCACACTCAAAGTTGCATAATGGTTTGTTATTATTTAAAGTAAATAATAAGCCGTGAAAATTGATAATATTCATTAATCAATATCATTCAAGCAAGGAGAATTATAATTTGTATACATTAAAATTAAGTCTCTAAGACGCTGCACAGCCAAAAGAAAGTATAAAAATGTCAGTAAAATATTTTGTAACAAACAAAGATACATACATACATAACTTCACGCCAGTTCCCTTGCGGGGTAGGCACGAACAACAGAGCGCCATTCAGGCTTATTCTTACACACCTCACTTGCTTCTTTGACATTCATAGCTCTTATCATGCACGCTCGTCTGTTCTTAAGGCTCCTGACACAACAAACAAAGATAACATTTATGTATATAACTAGCTGACCCGACAAACTTCGTATCACCTCAGAATACCTTTTTTTTCATATTTACTCACCTCTTAAACCTTCCCTGGACTTCCACAAATAATTCAAAACCAAAATTAGCCAAATCGGTCCAGCCGTTCTCGAGTCTTAGCAAGACTACCGAACAGTAATTGATTTTTATATATACGATACACATAATATGAACAAAATTCAACAATATTACTGAAGAAAGGCACTGCCTAAATCGAAAGTTTTGTTTCACATTATAAAAAACTTAAACTTTTTATTACCACCATCAAAGTTCAACAGTTCGTGATTCAGAAGATATCTATTCAATTTCTTATCAAAAGTGAAATTTGAATAACGGCATTTGGAAGCGAGTTCACGGGGCGGGGGACTATTGTGAAACTTGATGAAACTTCTCTAATATTCCAAGTGGAAATTTATTCTTTGGCCGCGGCGCGGCGTTCGGAAATAAACCGGGCTCTCTGCGAGATTGGGCTAAATTTATTGGGAAATCGAAATAAGGTATCGTTATAGGGAGGGTGATCGACAACTGCGCGTTGATGAATCCCCCAAATGGTTATAACTCAATAAATTCAGACCAGAATAAAGTAATTACATTATAGACAATGTTATTTATTACCTTTACGGGTTCCGCAGCCATTTTTTTAAATAACAGTAGCCATACAAGTTTTATCCGTGCAGGAACGGAGAAAGAATACTAATTCTTATTCTCAATACTTGTCGTAAGAGGCGACAAAACAAACTCACAGCCAGATGGTAGAGTATTTGACCGTCTGGATGGCTACCACTCCTGGTTTAGTATATGTCACCATAACAACCTTAAGTTGTGTAAAGTAACTCTGTCCGTCTGTTCCGTTTTCACGGAAAAACTACTGGACCCATTTGGCTGAAACTCAGTATATATATATATATATATATATATTGGATGTCGAGGATGAACATAAGATACTTTTATTCCGAAAAATGGGATAGTTTCCGGGATAGAAATATACTTGTCTTTCTGTTTGTTATGCTTTTACGGAAAACTGTTGGACCGATTTGGCTGAAATATGTAATTTTAATACTGAGGGTGGACAAGGGAAACTTTTCATTCCGTATATTGGGATAGATTTATGTAAAGGTTATCCCACAAAGTAGGATATGTTTTGGTTTTTTTGTGATTTGCCATTTTCGTCCTTTTTGTTATTTTAGTCATTTTGGTCATTTCGGTCCATTTAGTCATTTTGGTAGATTTGGTCGTTTTGATCAATTTGGTGTAATCTTATGTAGTTTTAATACAGAAAATGAGCACAGATACTTTTCATCCCGGGAGATGGGATTGTTTACGATATAAAATGAAGTGAACCGGTGAAAATAGCACTAACATAAAAATTTAAAATAACGTGACCTGTATTAACGCCTGCTCTTTAAACAAAAGGACAAAAAGTACGCACTAGAATTTGAACTGCGGCCCAGCCACGGGGTAAACTCTACTTAGTAATAAATAATTGCGTCAATTTAAATTTGGTTCGAACAAGATATATTAAATATTATTTGAGATATAGGGTTTCTCATTTAAATTTATTCCTTAAGTTTTTGTAGCCACGTAACAAAACCGTGCGTCTACGTCACCTTTAGTACGTAAAGTTCAGCTCCGTTACTACGTAACTTGACACGCATCTGGGTATTTTTTTACTCTGAATAATAACTTGCTATTTAATATACCTACATCAGTGATACCAATTAAATTGGAACGCAACTCCTGAATGTTATACAAGTTTCAAGTTATTCGCGTACATTACATACATTTCTACTATTAATTTCTATTTATATAGAAGGTTATAAATTGATCGTCTATTAAGATTTTTTAATGTAGTCGTCTGCCTAAGAGAATTTCAAATTGAGTTCAACTCAACAGCAAATCGTCTTTATAAGACTTATTCGGTTCAGTTCGAATACTACCACCACGGAATTTGATTGAAAATATCCCGCCAGGAGTGACTGAATAAAAGCCGCATTCCCGCTCGTCTGATGTTACGCCAAACTCCCCTGGCGTTTCGTATTGAAATTTTAAGCAAATGGTGCATTTTGCGAAATAACTGGTTTTCAAGTGGCCATGAATAGCTCGTTCCGATGTAAATGTAGCATTTGCGTGGCGGAAGTCGGTTGGACCCTGTTAGAGCACATTTCATTCTAATCGCCCGACTGCCACTGGAAAAGCTATGAAATAATCGTCTTTGCTATTGAACGCGGCATCAGGAATGCTAATTTTGTTGAAGTTCTCATAAAATTCCCAGGCCCCACAAATTTCATAAGGAAACTTGTACATCGAGAATATCGAAGTCTTAAACTTGACAGTTTAACATAAAAAAGCATGGTGGATATAATGTTCTAAAAAAATACCGTCCTTTATCTTGAAATTGAAAAGCCCAAATTCAAGGGCGTAAAACGGCTGCTTTAGGAGAAGAAGGCTATATATAGGCCCCAGCAGTGGGATGTTTATGAAATTGATAATTATTAATTTATGTTTTACATTCTTATGTTTGTTTTTATGTCATCTGCAACGAGTAATATTATAAATGCGAATATAAGTTCTGTGTTTGTCATGAATGAATGAATGAATATGCTTTATTGTGTTTTAAATATACAGTTAACAGAAATAAAATTTTACAATACAGGCTTCATGGTCAAGGCCTACAAGGTCATACTTTCACGCCTTATCTACTCAAACGATCGTCATGAAATTTTGCAGACACGTTATCAAGGGTAGAGAAAAGAGCATAGAGTATTTTTCAACCAGAAAAAAGTAACATTCCCGAGGGATAGCAAAATTACTTCTATTCGAAACGACGGTCGTTGTACAAAAGGTTGTAATATAGTATTTAATTGTACTTGATTGTCAAAACCAACATTAACGCAAGCGTAGCTGCTGGCAAACACTAAAATCGTTTTAACTAAGGTGTTGCATTGCTGGGAGTTTGTTGTTAGCACAGAGATAGCTCCGTGGCGATTTTCACAGGAAAATCGCCGCATGTCAATCCTCGCGAGGAACTTCTTTACTCTGAGGTTTTATATGTAATTATTATGTTTTTTAACATAGAGAAGAATAGTAGAGATGCGGAGGGCGGTATCCAAAATGGACGCTCGACACGTACCTAATCTCTATTTAAGCTAGGATGATAAAGATTGAGTCTGAATTTTGCTGTCTACCCTCTTTCTATGTGAAGTGACGGCCAATGCACACCAGGACACGGGAAGTCATTTTAGACACTTTCAATCAACGTTTTAGCTAAGAAACATCGTGCTGTGCGCTCATAGTTTGATGACATATTATTGTGAATACTGGCCGTACCAAGAACTTTATCTTACTTAAGATCTTGTGAGAAGTGTTAGCTCGCATGTGAAATTTAGTGCCGTGTGCTGTTCCTGTGTGCAACCTGAACCTAGCCAGGAGCGTGCGGATGTCAAGGTTGGTAGCACTCCTGTAGTCCTTGGATTTGAGAAGTGAAATGACTTTAACACAATCAAGCTATACAATATAAACGGAATTTATTATGTAATCGTTAAAATTTATATTCTTAGATAGATGCGCAGTTATAATATTGTGACTTCATCATTTTCATAATGGATGAAATTAGATGCGCTGAAGACCAGCAAACAACGAACGACTTTGGTATTCTTACTAAATGTACAGTTTAGTTCTGCAGGTTAACTATAGAATGCTGCGTAATGCTTGATTTTTCAAATTTCTAAAACACAGCTGTTACTGACTTATGGCCGATTCCTATATTTTGCAATTCATCTATTGACTTACCATTGGTTGAATTTTAACATTACTTGTATGGGACCTAAGTGAAATCTTAACTGAGATAGTAAGGCAAATGAAAGGTTGGTAAGATATAGGAACGAGCTATTAATATACAGTCTGCAACAATTGATTTTTTGAAATTGTGTCTCAGGCCCAATTGGTGCTAAATTAGAGTTATGTCAAAAACTTCTTCGCAGACTATTAAAAAATCCTCGCAAAATATAGATAATCTACATTTTTTATTATATTTAACAAGTCAAAAAAAATATTTACAACTTATTGATTTATACATAGCAAAGAAACCCTCTAGGGTTTATATTAATGCTGTGGATATCTACGTCCGTAGCATTTAAAAATTTTAAGGTTTAAAAAGTTCATTTTAAGTTTATTTTTTGGTGTAATCCTCTCCCTGAACTAGACGGGTAAGTCATTTTAGCAAGCGCGGAACTAAATATGCAGTTTTGCGTTTGCTGTATATGTTGTTTGCCCGACTCATAACGAACCAGGTTCGGGCGACGGTTCGCCTATATATAGAGTGTTTTACTAATGTTTGGAAGTCTTTATTAAAAAATTACTCTTTAAGCGTTATTTTCTTAGCTGGCTTTCTACGGGTAAAACTTTACAGTGTTTAAAAATACCTTTTTCATCATTATAATATTGGTATGTTATTGTTAGTGAAACTAAGTGTTTAAGTATTTTAATTGAAGTTTATAAATTTGGTTAAAACAGGTGCTATACGAACGACCATAGCTGGTTAGGCCATACTGTATAAATAATTCGCCTAAATAACACATATTACCACGTAATTGAGCGCATAATCAATTTCATTCCCATTTGAACAGAGACACATTAGCAAGCGTGTAATTACAGTGTTGCCAGATTTTATGGCGCCCCGCAATAATAATTTCAAACGCAAAAATACGTGGAGCCAAAAAAAGCTGATTTATGATCCAGTTTCATTCGTTTTGATTTACGGTGCTGGCGCGCGAATATTAAAGATTCGTATTGATATATTATTCCTTTATCCCAATTCTCCCTTCGCTATTTACGGGACTTTCCCCTACCCTCATAACTTTCATCGTCCTTTTTACGGTGCGACTTGTAAAAACTGCTAGGGCCTGTCGTATAGCGGATAAATATAAATCTGTGGTCTACTTAATTTCATATACAATGCCATTGTTAAAAAAACATACAACAATAATTATCCGGCAACTTGTTTAAGGTTGGTTGGCATGTTTATATGACCGGTTTATTTGATGAGTAAATTTTCTCAAAACATTTTCTTTCGATATAAGCAGTTTGGTAATAATATACTCCGAAAAACTGCCAACTATTCCAAATATTGCTATAGTTCTGAAAGTTGTCTTAAAAATATTCGTATTGTTACGAGTGCGGGACTCGAATTAAAAATGCCGTTGGAATTACTATAGAATTGATTAAAACTATACAAACACATATAACACAGTTACAAATATAACTGAACCCAATCAGTTGAAACGTAATTCACAATTCAATAACACGCGCAAAGTCCATCACTAAATGTACACACGTCTTGCCTCGCTTGTGTTATCGCTTTGACTGCCTCCTCTCTCCATCCTGCCGTCGTTTTATACTTCACAAATAGAAGTGTGCCCGCCCGTATCGTCGACTTAATTTCCTAGAAATCGTAATCCGCACACCTAGTTAATTATGCCTGCAAACGGCCATAAACGAGTACAATAGGCTGTTATCCACAATAACCAATAGATAAGTAAACAAAAGAAGACAATCATAAAGGTATTACAATTGGTTCAAATGCCGACAGGAAATAGCGTGCTTCGTGGAATTTGGCTTTGTCGGGGAGCTGAGTTGTAACAATATTGTGAAACATTGCTCCGTAATATAATTACAGATGTGATAGATATATGTATAGGTATATAAGATATGGTACATATGTATGCTGACCATATGACCACCGTCTAAAGAAATATTTAAACATTAAAACAATAACCCCGTCTGTTATGTTATTTATAAATCAAAACAAACGTCTATCTACCTTAATTTTCTATAATAATAATTTCAATGTAATCAAATATAATATCGAATCTATTAATGTAACATTCTATAACAAATAACAAGGTTTTCTGATGGCAGGATAATTGAAAAGGTACCGTTGAGGAAATAATCGAAAAACGTTATATTCACATCGTATAATATAGAGCTTACTCATCAAGATTCGTTAATAGAGTCCGATTGTGATCTTTCATTTGCAGTCAGCCATAAGTAATTCTGCCTCCACAAACCGACTTACAATGAATGCGAAAATTATATTTTATGATTATTCTATTGTCCCAGAGATTCTTTATAAATGGAGTCCGGCCAATTTTGAATTGGCATTGTAAAATCAGGACAAATCGTTTCACATTAACATCATCATATCATATTTGATCATTAATCACGAAATTCTTCTTTTTTATTTAATTACTTTTCTCCATAACCTAGTGTCAAATATTTGGCTTTACTGAGGCTTCTTTCTGAGTCATTGGTGCAGCAGTGGTACAAAATCGGTATGCTCAGTATAAGAAAGAAAGAAAATATTTATTTCAAGTTGCGACTCACACAATACAAACTGATAAGAAAATAACAATAAAAGAAAGCCGCTATATATGAAATGAGGTTGGCACTCAGTCTTTCGCTGTGCCAAAACATGTTCCGACACAGCACTGGTTTTCAGTGCCCACCTCCATAACTAAGTCCTAAGACCCCAAGTATGTAGGTAACTTTGAACCATTACATTAATAAACAAAATATATATAACAATAGAAAGAAAGAAAGAAAAATATACCCTAACAAAACAACGAAATAATAAATAAAAATAGCTACAACTAAATGTTAGTAAATTTGTTCTAGAAACTGTAAACTTAATTTGGGGATATACAATGTGTGTGTTTGTCTGCCGATTATTATATTATTATTATTATAGAAACTGTAAACAACTATAAGATATCTTAAGTATTACTTGAACAATGAACATACAAATCATGGATATAAAACTAATTACAAATTACATTAATTCCTGCCCGAGGTAAGTAACATGATATGTATCATTTATATAGAAGGACGTCAAATAAACTATAAAAGACATCAGAATTAATAAAAGCAGCACAGAAAGCTATTATATATATTTTATGAGCATTTCCTGATGCGTATGTACATAGATAAAGGGATAACTTTTTATTTGACACCAAAGCATAGACAAATATAAATAGAAGCACACTTCACAAAGAAAACCAAGACACACGAAGAGCCTAAAAATTAATAACCTAGGCACCGAAAGGAAAAATACACATGGCACTAGTTAAGATAATACACATATATATATATATATATATATATATATATATATATATATATATATATATATATGTGTGTGTGTGTTGTTCGTGCCTACCCCGCAAGGGAACTGGCGTGAAGTTATGTATGTATGTATATATATATATATATATACACACTGCACATGCACTTCCTCAGTATATACAACGACCAGCATGTAACAGATCCTTTTACACTTTTGGACCTACATATTTAATTTGAATACCGAGGGTGGACATGGGATATTTTTCATCCCGGATAATGGTATAGATTTTGGGATAGATTTATGTAAAGATTATCCCAAAAGTGGGACAGGCTTTGGTTGGTTTTGTGATTTGCCATTTTCATCATTTTGGTTATTTTGTTCTTTTTGCCCTTTTGCCCTTTTGCCATTTTGCTCTTTTGCCCTTTTGCTCTTTTGCCCTTTTGCCCTTTTGCCATTTTGCCCTTTTGCCCTTTTGCCCCTTTGCCCTTTTGCCATTTTGCTCTTTTGCCCTTTTGCTCTTTTGCCCTTTTGCCCTTTTGCCATTTTGCCATTTTGCCCTTTTGCCATTTTGCCCTTCTGCCCTTCTGCCCTTTTGCCCTTTTGCCCTTTTGTCCTTTTGCCCTTTTGCCCTTTTGCCCTTTTGCCCTTTTGCCCTTTTGCCCTTTTGCCCTTTTGCCCTTTTGCCCTTTTGCCCTTTTGCCCTTTTGCCCTTTTGCCCTTTTGCCCTTTTGCCCTTTTGCCCTTTTGCCCTTTTGCCCTTTTGCCCTTTTGCCCTTTTGCCCTTTTGCCCTTTTGCCCTTTTGCCCTTTTGCGCTTTTGCGCTTTTGCCCTTTTGCCCTTTTGCCCTTTTGCCCTTTTGCCCTCTTGCCCTCTTGCCCTCTTGCCCTTTTGCCCTTTTGCCCTTTTGCCCTTTTGCCCTTTTGCCCTTTTGCCCTTTTGCCCTTTTGCCCTTTTGCCCTTTTGTTCTTTTGCCCTTTTGCTCTTTTGCCCTTTTGCCCTTTTGCCCTTTTGCCCTTTTGCCCTTTTGCCCTTTTGCCCTTTTGCCCTTTTGCCCTTTTGCCCTTTTGCCCTTTTGCCCTTTTGCCCTTTTGCCCTTTTGCTCTTTTGCTCTTTTGCTCTTCGACTCTTTTTTGTCCTTTTTGTCCGTGTTGCGCTTTTTGTCCTTTTTGCTGATGTTGTCCCTTTTGACATTTTTGTAGTTTTCATTGACGGGGGATAGATAAATAAAACTAGGACTGTTTGTAATAGAGGATGAAAGTTTGGATGAGACCAATCATTTCTCAAGTTCATAGATATAAAAATGCATCGTCTATAAAAATGCGATAGTAACTCGATATGTCTTTCTGTTAAGTTTTCGGAAATACTGGGAATACTGGATCGTTTAAATTTTAATTTTGTTTAAATGTAGTTTTAATGCCGAAAATGGACATATATACTCATGCCAAGAGATCGGCATGAGAATATATCAAGCATCGAGTTTGCGATATTGTATGAACTCTAAAAACTTTCTTAGAAATTAAGTGTTAAAGAAGGGTACGGAACTCAAGTCCGTAGAGTTGTTAAAAAAAACATAAATAGGAAAAGATAAAATAAATCACATCGAGCGGCTTTATCGCTAAACTAGAAGAGATCTCTTCCAGGCAACCTTTGCCAGGGATAGATGAATTTTTAATACTGACGGTGATGCAGTTAATAAATTTCTAATGATGTATGACAAATATACACAGTAGGCAGATAAAGTACGTACAAAAACAAGTTATGACTTGCTATTACATACAAAATCTAGGTTGCTTTGACTTACTCTTTCCTTCACTTCATCCAAATTATGTGGGATCGGCACAATGTGTCTTTTCTTTCCATGCTCCTCTATTCTGGTAAACATCCGCTATCACACTGACTTCGATCTTGTATTAAGTAATAAAAAGTGTTCGGTGGACTGGCAACTACTCACCCTATTGTGAAATTCAACTATGACACTATAAAACACTCTAAAACGTTTTATAGTTATAATAAAATGCTTAGCCTAAGCAAAAGTCACAGAGCTATATAAATCTACACGTGTCTGTTGTAACGCTGCTACAGGGTCAACCCGAGGAGGGGACTTCTTTGCTCTTTGGCCAGACTATAAATATCTTTGGCTAAAGTTGAAAACGCACTAAATGTTTGAGATTTTCCTCATGACTGTAGACAACTGTGTAGATCGATGATTATTATCCTACAACTGACGTTTATTGTGGTATACTTATTACATTATCCAAACATAAACTTTTATGATCTTATCACAAACTAAACTGTTATTAATGTTTGAAATCTATCAATAAACATTTGACAAATTACAGAACTTATACCTATTCCTACATCACTGTAGGCCAAAATTTATCAATCGTTATAGACGTAAAGAAGACTAATATTATTAATTAAATTACCTTGACTCCTACGCTGAACGGAGTAACAGTAAACAGGTGAATGGAATGAGTGGAAATATGCGTTTGATGTTATCGTACTTGAAACGGGTGTTGTTGGGACGCGACATCTGTCATGTAGTCCCGTGACATGTTTTATGTTCCGGCAAACTGAGGGAAAAATTTCTCAAAGAGCTTTTGGGCATTCGATAGCACTGAATCAACGTACGTGTTCCATTTTAATGTTGGAAGTGATGTAATTGTTGGCTGATCGATGTATAATTCGGTATTTGAATTTTACAACAAATTTAAAAAAATGTTAGATTACATTATACATGGAGTCATAACATAATGTCTTAATTTTGTATGGGTATAAAATTTGAGAGAATGTTATTTTTTGTATAGTGATAAAAAAGTGTGTCAGTTGACTCTTGTCAGTTGATTTGTCAAGTACGTCTAAGACGAAAAAGAGCGAAAACGTGTACATCTGTAACAAAGTGACGTGACGTGAATATTGTGATGTTTTCAATAAATTATGCATAAGGAAACAAAATAAATATTAGATATTTTTTGAGAGATTTGAAGAAACATTAACACTGTGATGGTACTAAAGGCCAACTAAGTAGGTAATAAGTGCTATTCTCCATTATATTGAATGAGACCTATGTACACTTAGTGCTCAATAAAAATGATTTGATTTGATTTGAAAGTTTCAATAATCACAACAAAACAAACTATACAAATTTGGTAGAGACTTGGTTATAAATGTACACGTTTTCGCTTATTTTCAACATACGAGTAATTAACAGTGAAATGAATTGAGTTGTTTTGGTAAAATATTGTTACGACCGAATGCAGACAAGAGACAAAATCACACCTGCGTCTTTAGAAACACATTTTATTACCTTTTTGGCATTTGGACTTCTTTTGTTTGCTTTGTGTTTAAAATTTGTAATTAGAAAAACAGGCCATTGTGTATTGTAATGTTTATGATAGTCATTAGCCAGGTGTGATTCTTAGAAATTATTGTTATGCGGTCGAATATTGTGTCGAGACATATAGAATAGTTTAGTATAAAGCAATGCCCGAACGGAGGGGTGAGGCAGTCAAAGCGATAACACAAGCGAGGCAAGACTTGTGTACATTTAGTGACGGACTTTGCGCGTGTTATTGAATTGTGAATTACATTTGGACATATTGCTTCCGGTTATATTTCTACCTGTGTTGTGTGTTTGTATAGTTCTAATAAATTCTATAGTAATTCCAACGGCATTTTAATTCGAGTCCCGTAACTCGTAAAAATATTATATAAAGAACCCTTTCTATAATCTTCATTTCCGTTTGTCTATCCGTCTATCCTATTTATAGAAGGTATATTTATTCTATATTCCGCTACAGAATAATGTATTGAAACCGTAAATAACTGAGGCATGAACATTTTTTATCTAGCTGAAAATCGAACCCAGGGTCACTCACTGTATTCAAATAAAACATGTAGGCCGACTTTCAGACGGCTACATTAAATATTTTGGCGTTAAATTAGATAAATAATAAAACGTGTTTTTCTATCTTGAGTGAAACGGTTATAAAAAAATCGGAGCCTAATGTACAAAATTCAGAATATTTTAATCAAGTGACTTCAATCTGTTGGATACTCAATTAATACCTTATTTATAGAATAGAATAGAACTGCAAATTGGAACAATACACTTTGCGTCGAATCTGCTCCAGCTGTCAATTACGTAGTGGCTGCTCTATTCGAGACTTTTACAATTGGGGTAAAACTACAAGCTAGAAGAATTATTTACGTCTAGCGAGAACTGTAACTGGACCTCGGTAGTTGCTTTCTTGTTACTTCGAGTTAAGGCGCTAATTGACACAAAGAATCGACGTTTTATCGGTGAGATGTGAATGATAAAGAAAAATTTGATGTACGGACAGACCCTGTCTGTTATGTGACAGATTGTTTAAAAATACAATCTAGATATCGCACGAGTAAGTTGAATGTATTTCTTTTTGTCTGTTATGTACAGGAAAATTTTTGAAGTGGGCGTCCAATCCTAAACTAGTTACCATATTCTGGAATCGACTCGGCTGATTTTGAAAAAAAAAAACACATACTGTGTTATTACACCAAATCATAGTATATCTTGAAGGAATAATAATAACAGCCCAATAAAATCCCGCTGCTAGGCTCGGACCTCCCACTATAGTGGTACGGACGATATACCCTCCACGCTTATTTAAGGCGGCTTGGCAGGTTTGACACATCGGTTATCTCGATGTGCAGGTTTCATCACAACGTTTTCCTTCATCTTTGTTAGCACATGGTAACTGTAACAATATTGTTACAATTACCACGTGCTGAAAACGGTTTGTCACATTGGCTATCTCGATCTGCGTATCATACGCACATCATGTCAAACCTGCCAAGCTGCCTTGTGCATATGCACATTAGGTCAGAAATACTGCTTAAGGGGTGCATGCGTTCCGGCCAAGATTCGAACTCGCGACCTTTGAGTTTGGGATGCGTGCGCTAGATATTACGCTACCACGACTTTAAGGAATATAAGCCATTAAACTAAGGGAAATAGTTTTTTGCGGCAGTTCGTCCCTTTTTTATGTCACAATTATTTTCTGGAAAGTATTAGGTTCATTGGGTATATACACATATACATGCATATCTCTGCAAACCACGAGCCATAAAAATGGCCCAGATTTTTGGCGGGCTTGCGTGGGGCCATGGGATATTATTTATTAATATTTTTTTACACAGACCAAAATAAAGGCAATGATGCCCAGCCACGTGGAGAGCAGAGGTATAGTTCGATGCAAACTTAAGTTTGCCTTCATTAATAGCGGCTCGGAACATCGCTCTTACCGATGCGCAGAACGCGATTTTAGGTATTACAGGGACGAGGTCGTCGGAGGACGAGGTATATCCTCGCTCGCTCTCTCGATCGCTTTCTCGTTTACGGGACTTCCCCGGCGTTCGGCTCATCAGGGCTGCCAATTTAGCGCTTTCGCAGCTAGATATAGCGCTTTTTAGGGCAACCCAGCCCCCAATTTTATTGAACAACTTCCAGCGCAAAATCTTGCGCTTTTTATAATATGCAAATATCAAATTCATTTTATAATAAATATATATGAATATCTATACTACTCGTAATACTATAGTTATAAAGAGGAAAGATTAGATTGTTTGTTTGCATTGAAGAGGCTCCGAAACTTCTGAACCCATTTGAAAAATTCTTTCACTGTTGGCAAGCTACACTATCTCCGGGTGACATAGGCTATATTATATTTACAAAAAAAATAGGAATCCTTACTAAAACTTCAATAATGTAACCCAAGGTGTAAAAAAAATACGTAAAATCGCGTGCGCTGCGAAAATTATTGATGATAGAATAAAATAATGTACGACTTTGCAGAACACATCATTGCTTACAAAAAGTGTTGCGACAGCATATGTCTAACTATTATAGTTATGCCACAATGAGTGTTATTTTATTTTAAAATTTTAATTTAAATGCCGCCGCTAGAAAAGGCTCTTTATTTGTATCTTGATATTCATCCTTACCAAAATAAATTACTTCATAGTCAAGACTGCTTCAATACCTTTATATAACTTTTTGAATTATTCAATTCGGACTTCCCATTCGAAAGATATCACGAGTTTAAAAATTTAAGTATTAGAACACGCGGCCGTGACGCTTTTTCGTGAGCGAAAAATCGTAAGACCCCGTCTGTATAGAAGTTTCACTTAAAAAAAAAGAGGTGGGCTGCAGGTTCATGAAAACTACTTCCGACGTTATGCCATTTATCACTTCCACACCTGAAGCTTGAGTCTCTGCTCTAGCGATCTCCACTTCGTATCGGCTGGCTAAGGCAAGCACGGAGGTGGGGGCCTTGCCTTGGCCCCCCGGTGTCGGGTTCGAGGTGTCGCTATTCACCTAAGGCTTCGCCATAAAGCCCCCCTACGGTACATACATAAATTATTATTAAGATGTAACAGAAATTTACAATCTATATGCCACTACAGAATGCTATATTGAATACGTGAAAAAATACAGATTGGGGTGGCCAAAACATAACATTGCTATAACGACGTGTTTGTTTAAAAGAAAGTATGTATATTGTACAATTTAGCTTTATGTTCTATACCTCGGAAACAGTGAGATTTAGTTTATTTAGTTCTGGATCAAAGATATCCTACGTTCATTTCAACCTGACAACGTGTATGCAAATTTTCATGACCATCAGTTGCGTAATTAAGACGTTAAATTGTAACCACAGACTAAAAATAAAATAAATAATTGAAAGTAGTATATCTATATTGTGGTTTCGTTTATTATATAAATTATAAAAAAAATCTTTTATTTGAATGATGAAAAAATTAAAAACTGTCTGTGTAATAACAAAAATCTAAACGATACATCGTCCAAACTGACCGTAATATCAACAAATTTTATATGAATCTAACAAGAACTAAAAAAGGTTGTTTTTGGTATAAAGAGGGGACAAACGAGCAAGCTGCTCACTTGATGGTTATTGGATATTATGGTGATGATCAGATGTGAGTTTTTGCTTCGTGGCTTTTTGTCTTATTTGTAGAATAGAGTTGTGTATAAACTTCCATGCATGATTTTTGAGTTTACGTGATATGAAACTGTTCACTTAAATAAAAATTTCACACATTAAGATTAGACAAAGTGACTTTTCAGAGCATGAAAGGGCCAGTGTCTATCTAATATGCTAGATCACTTAATGAAGAATCGTTTTAAACCTTTAAAATATCACCTTACTCACTAAAGTAGAGACTTAAGTAAAATAAAGAATTTAAAACATTTATCAACTTTAGATATACACTTTTCAGTCCTCCAAAAGTGTTTTATAATTAAAAAAACGTTTTAATGAATTTCAGTGCATTGAATATTGATTTAATTAAATAATTACAATAAGTAAATATTGTCGTTAGATCAAAAATGACTGTTAAAATATTCATTAAGGTCAGACAGCTTTATAAATATTATGGGAGTATTACACAACACACACATATACACACACTTTCATACACAAACTCACCCATATATCACATATATATTATTATATTTATTATACATTATTCATATACATAATTACAATTATATAGTGTATGTAAGTTCATCAATATTAAATATAAGTATATATCGACACGACCCAACTTTATGACCAAATATCGTTGGTCGTAAGGCATCATCGGTCGTGTCGTATAAAGGGGGCAACAACCTCTGCTCGCGCATGCGCAGATCAACTGCGCAGGCGCACTAGTGCCGCGAGTGGCTCACCCGTAAAACTTAAGACTACAATGAAGTTGGCAGTCTCTTGCGAGGTGACAGTTGAAAAAACGAAACCCACCGAACATTCACTTTGAAACTTTACGCATTTTCAAATGTTATCAAGTATTATTTTGTCATAAATTGTGCAATATTGTAATTAAGAGAATACAAGGCTGGTTGTGAACTGTTGTTTCTTTTATTGACTGTGCATCAACAAGACGCGCGCAAATAAATGTGAGGTGGGTACATAAACAACATCTATATCCCCCACAATATGTTTAGTAAAAATATTAGTTTTAACAAAATTACTTGAAGATTCCAAAAAACGAATAGATTAATTCTATAGCTATAATATACACCAATGTGTAGACCTATTCCCATAATCCTATAACTGTTTGAAAGTAAATTTTTATATTAAATCAGTTATACTAATATTTTATCAGTATTATAATTTTCACTGTTGGTTTTGTAGACTTGTATCTATAAAGAATTTTAATCAACCTGTTCTGCTCACAGCATATTAAAAAATCTTAAAATAGCACGGAAGTACACAAAAAGCGTTCCGTTTTATATTAAGAGCAATCAAGGAGTAAAGAGCGTATACCGTGATAAAAAAAAGAACACGGACACAGAGCGAGCTATATCCAAATTTCCATCCGCAGTGTCTTGTTTTCCTCATTTCCTGCACTGAGACGGTAGGAAATAAAATCGCCATCAAGCCGCTGTTGGTAATTTAAAAATAATGCTGCAAAATACGTAGGAATGCGAATTTTTCGCAAATTGCGGTGTACCAAGGGTTGGCGCCGTCGACGCTCCGCTCTACGTCTCTTTATTGCGGGTACGACCGTCCGAATGATTGATCCTTTCTCCATTTCCTTTATTTAATTACTTAAACTTTAACTGTTTCATGAGATAATAATTATTCAAATAGTAAATATATTTTTATAATTAGCTACTAAGTTGCTACAACTTACTAGACCCCTATGTACATGTAACTATCAATGAATTTACAATATCTATAATAATATAGTAAATCAGTAAATTCAGGGTATCAAGTTGTAAGAATTTGAAAATGAAAAAACGCGGAGAGCTAATTCAGACCAGCAGATTTAAAACAATACTTGTCTTTATAGATTTTATGATTCCGTATCTACTTTTGAAAAATATAAAATTTATACAGTCGTTATGTCCGTCTGTTCTATGTGTGTTGTCATCCAACCATTTTTATCCAGGCCTAGAAATATGCATTTCATTATTATAGTGAGTGATACCGCGAAACAATAACAATTAGGGATGGCCGCTATAGGATACACCATTTATTCTTCGGATGTCATTAGTACACTGTCCATTCTGTCATTAGTTTACTTTCCGTTTTGTCATTAGTGCATTGTCAGTTCTGTCCTTACGTCGTGTCAGCGCATCATTATTTACTTCTGCCCTCGCTGTTGTCGGTCAACTAACTCGGCTCAGATTCACCGGTGATTTATATGGAACAAAGCATTTATATATTAACTTCTATGATATCTTAAGTTAAAAATATTAAAAATCATAACAATATTTCAATTACTTAATTTTTTAATGTTCTAAAAGTAGTGCCAAAACGTCCGTTTTACACACGTAATGAAGGCAAATATTCAAACAAGTTCAAGTAAATAATTAATAAGAAAATATGACTAAAGCTAACAAAATTATTTTGTTTCAATGATAGACTAATAAATGGTTTAAATATGATTATTTCAAAGCAGTGTGCCTGAATGTTCTTTAATAACATTTCTCAACATATAACCTGGCAGTTGCCATATAATATTATTTCTTTTATGAGTAACGTAACAAATACACGACGAAATCAACGACAACAAAACAACTGTAACGGAATGAAAACAAACTGTTTTTTCACCTACGCAAAAATGTATTTGTTCTGAAGTTTTATTGCTGTGTCAAATTGCTGAGGATTAATCTTATTTTTGTTGGAAGAAAAAAAAATAGATGGAAATGTTTTTTTTTGTGATTGTTCACAGAAGAATTACAGATATAAACAAAATATATCTCCAAAATAACTAAGTGATCAAGAATATAATATGACGATTAACATATTTTCTTTCTGTGTTACATATAGTAGTCCTAATTACAGTAATGAGACCCAAATTTAAAGCCTTCAGATCATCTGTAAAAAGTTACGATTCCGTAGATAATACCTGATGTGATATACAAAAGCGTGTATTACGCAACCAACGCCTGTTAATATGACTATTTATAAAAAAAATACAAACTATACGACATTAACAATAATCGTTGAAACAACGCAAGTTTGAGAACAGCGAAGTCAGTTTTGGAAAGGTTTTAACAGTGTGAAGAAGAACTGATAAAGCCAAAGCTAACACTAATTTCATTAATGTTATGTTGAAGAAACTGAAAAGTTCATAAAGATGATTGTGAACAGAACAAAACTTTGTAGCTTTAAATGTAGTAAAATAAATATTTTGTCTTGTTTTGAATTATTTGTGGAAGTCCAGGGAAGGTTAAAAAAATGCTTGTAATATAGTAAAAAAAACAATTTCGCTTTCCCTTAGAAACTATTCCTACCTGTCAAACCTTTGGTGTTCGTCCCGTCGTTTAGAAATCAATTAAATTTAAAAGTGAAGTTTTTCTTTTTCATTATTTTGGTTTTGAATGTCAAACGTTTGATGTTCGTTCCAGTTAAGTTTTTACCACATTTTTTACGAAATTTGAAACATTTTGCAATTATCATTCAGCTTTTTTATTTATTGATTCTGAGGTTGTACGAAGTTTACCGGATCAGCTAGTAAAATCTAAAAATGTAATAGTGGAATAAATAGTGACTACATTCATCAATTAATTTGAACGTGTATATAAATCAATGTCAACACTATATTTTATCTCTTATCAAGACGAAACTGAAAACGTGCTAAGCAAAGGTCAAATAATAAACGCTTGTTTTATTGCAAATAAATTATATCTGTATCTATCTATCCTTATTATGTGTACCGTATACCCGTTTTTATAAGTATGCATTTTAAATTTACTTAAGTACCCCATATTTATATATATATGACCAATGGCATCGAGTTCTTTCTATAGTTTTACTCTGCGTTTAAGTTTCATTTTATCTTCAAGAACAATATATTATACCTATAGAGGTATACTATTTTGTTAGAATGTTTTGGAATCATGTATCAAATATTCTTCAATTTCAACTAAATTCAGTTGAACGTTTGATTAGGCTTTTTTGATAAAATATCTTATGTAGGAAGCTAATCTTCATGGAAGTAAATGCGAGGGGAGGATAATCAGTATTCTTCAACTCGGCAAAGCTTAAGTAAGCAGTGATTTATTATATTAAAAACCCTACGTTTATCCTGCTTAGGGTTGCCCTACATCACATTTTCCGGTAGTTTTTTCAGTACACAGCGGAAATAGAGGTCATTCCGAATTTTTAAAATGTTAGTAACAAGAAAATAAAAATAAAAACTAAGTTTCAATAGTTATTTAGTAGAATTTTAAGTAATAGATTTAGGCAAGACTGTTATTTGTTTAGATTGTACATTATTAGAATGCTCTGTCGGGAGATGTGAGATCTAGTAAATCTATCCATTAATTCAACAGACTTCTGAAGGATTACTATCTAACTACATAACGTGTTCGTAGTTTGTTTTATAATGCATGTGTTCGTATATATTTTTATACCTATGTATATTAATTATTATATTTTGAACTGCAGGACAACGCTATCTTATAATTTGATCTTGTCAGTCAAAAGGTTGCTTGGAAGAGACTGCTTTAAGTAATAAAGCTGCCTAATGTACTACTTACTACCTTATAGTATTTATTTATCGTGTATTTATTCTCATTGATGTTGATGTATAATAAAGAGTATTGTATTATAAGTAGATAGTATCTTACTCAACGTTCTTGTCACTCGAGTGGCTGTAATCAGCTGCTCACAAAATGACTTAGATTTTAAGCGCCTAATGTAAATGTTAAAGTTGTTTTGTCTATACTCAACATGCTTTGTTTCTATTATTTCATTTTATTTATAATAGTTACTATTTAGTTTATATAAGACATATCTAAATTATTGCTACTTCACTATGTGTTGTAGCTTGTATAAAAGATAACGTAATAAAAACCTATTGACTTCATATCAAATCCTCAGATATAAGCGAAGAACATAACTTCAAAAATCGTTTAAACATAATTCTAATAATAACGTGACTAAATATAGTGTAGTAAAGAAATATGAAAGAAAAGTATTATTTTTTAATTTAAAATAAACCTTAAAATACCCTAAAATTGTATCAACACATCCCTAAAGGCCTGATAGACGCTTCACGTGACCAAAAGGCCGGCCTTTATTTTGGCCAAAGAATTATCATAACAATTCAACCTGATAACGATGACAGCTTTTTGGGAACGTTTCCAACAAGTGGCAGTGGTTTGGGAACAATTTTTAACTATAGTTTTATTGTTAGTGAAATGAAATGAAATTTGTGAAATTAATTTCATTTCAATGAAATGTATTTACATGACAAGTACAGGGAACATAAGATTGTTTAACAATAGTATTTCAATTTTATAGGAGCGTTCAAAGTTAACTCCGGTACCTGCACTAGGTTTCTACGGATCCTGTGTGGCGGGTCGCCATTGGAGTTCACTATTAGTTTTTTAAGATAGTTTAAATTAGCAATGTTGTATTTTGAAGTTATTTTCGTTAGTTTCCCAAATAATAAATAAAAACTTGTAGTATATATATATTGCATACTTAACATTATGATTCAAAATTAAGCCTGTTTTATGGTATTATATGTTCATACATATATAGCTTTTTCATTCATTTCATTCAATATAACGACATACCTTTATGTATTTTTTTTATATTATGTAGTCGAAAATTTATATGGAAAATTTATTTTTTTGACCTGGCAATCATATACTTGGTGGATAGGACGCGGCTTGCTGACGTAGTTGGTCGTAAACTGTTCCCAGATTTAATAAAATTTATTCAGCCTCGTTCTATGGGGACCGACAAATCATAATTTTCCTTGAATACGTACTTATTTACTTGGGCCGGATGTTTTAGAGCCAGTAAAGTTTATTTGCGTCCGTGCTCACGAGAATATGCTGAATGGTTTGGCTAGTGTTACTGTTTTAATATTACCAACATTTCATACCCCTTGGAGAGCAAAAGCTATGTTCAGGCAAATCATTTTGCTGTCCTTCTCACCAAAATTTATAATTTATTCAATGACAATTATGAAAAACGAATGGGGATGAGTTAGAATGGCGTTCAGAATGTATTTTAAATATAGTAATTAGCTCAATGTCAGTTTCGTGAAATTAACGAAATTGAAAAGAATAAAATAGCATTTTCAATTTATGTTTGATATAACTTTATATAGTAAGAGATTCATCGGATTTTTATAACCGACCTCAAATAAGAGGAAATTTATAACCGACCTCAAATAAGAGGAGGTTCTGAATTGGACGATACGTTTTGTATGTTAACTGAGATTTTCTATAAACACAAGAACGGATTGGCGATGTTGCCTGTGTCGCAAAAATGTTTTACGAGTTACGTTTTTTACTAGGCAATTGTCAGTCTATAGTATTCCCTAAGGGAATAAGAGCGCCCTTTCTACAGAAATAGAATAGAACAATTACTCAAGATTGGATATAACCCGAGGTTATCACTAGTATTCCGTCAACGTAAACTGAAGTACTTTGGCCACATAGCCCGAAACGATCCAATATGGAGTTTGGAATTTTGATCACTAAGAAAGTTGAACGTAAGAGACCTCGTGGTAAATCATCAAATAGGTGCATGGACCAGATCACTGACTAACTGAACACGTCAATAAACTCGACAGTCCACCGTGCTCAAAATTGAGCTGGGTGGAAGAGAGTAATTAGTCACTAACATTAAAGTTACGCTCATCAGCAGCAAGGGAACGACTTAGAAGAAGACTAATTTTTAGGTGTTCCTGTAGGTATTGGTGTAAACAAATTTTGGATGTCGTAGGCCGACTCAACCGGGTGATACCACGGTCTCATAGAATATTGACGTAAAACGGTCAGTCTTTAGCTAATCGTATTTCGTACGATTAGTAAGAGTTTCGATGGCCCACTTCCATACCCCATGTTTCCTCATCCATAACTTCCAAAATAACTTTTTATTCATTTATTTGTTAAACAGGATTTTTTATTTATAACTTAATTTACGTGCCTACTCCTGTGATGAATAGCTAAAAGACCTGTAACATTGTCTATACATACAAATATTTAAGAACTAAAGTAAATCTATTTGTCCTTTTCACAACTAAACTGCTCAACGGATCTTTATGAAATTTGGCATGAAGTTAGGCTGAATCCAGGGAAAGGACATAAACTACCCTTTGTCTTAAAACGCAATCTGAAATAACTACATAGGACACTCTTGCCCTTTGTTCAACTTAATTGTAACTATGGAAGAAGAATTTTCCATTATTGTAACCTAGTTTTTAAGAAGCTATTTTTGATTTATAGTGAACTAACTATAGATCATTTTTTGTTATGACATGATTTCAGCAGACAGGCAGACGGTACACCTGATGGAAAGCGGTTACCGTCGCCTATGGACATTAGTAACAGCAAAGGTGCTACCAATGTGCTGTCGCTCTCTAAAAGGAAGACTGGATTCTGGCCACTAATTCCGAAACACAACTCAAGGTTGTTACGGCAGCATACTTAAAACCAGGGGTGGTAGCCATCCAGTAGGTCAAATACCACCTGGCTGTAGGTTGTTTTGTTGCTTCTTACGACAGGTCGCCCGACCACATGAAATTGTATTCTTTCCCCGTTCCTGCACGGATAAAATATATAATATCCCATCTCTTTTATTTTAATAATCCTAAATGGCGCTCTGTTGTTCGTGCCTACCCCGCAAGGGAACTGGCGTGAAGTTATGTATGTATGTATGATATCTTCTATCCTATCTCCTCCCAGCTCATCCCATCCTAAAGGTTGGCAACACGTTAGCTTGTTTACTATTTTCGCAATAATAAAAAACAATAACAAAGTTATCATGTTAAAGAACAACAAAGTTTTCATCATCTTAAAGTATAGCTCGTGTGATAATAGATTCCTGAATATTCTGTTTTAATTAAGCGAAAATTGTCGGCTCTAATACTTAGCTCGTTGAAAACCCTTCAATTTCATCAGTACGGTTTGGAATTAGGTTATGCGAGCGTATTGTAGCAAGCTGATTAATTTTGCCAAAGGCCCGCCATGACGTAATTTCTTTTGAGTTGTATAACCTTGAAATATCTTTAATTTGAATAAGAATTAATTTTGGTTTCGTTATGTGTTATTTTTGGAATATTTATTTAAAAATTCTTCTGAATAGGTTTGCCCGGCTTACACATAATTAAAAGGCGATTTTTTTTATGTTTCTTAGTATGTTTTTTATATAAGTTTACGGGGATATTCGCTAATAGACCTACATTTTTTTAAATATATCAAAGTGGTAGAGTTAAAAACATACAATTTCTTATTAGATACCTTTTAGGTTATAGCAGTCGAATAACACAAACATTACTCGACCTCTACCGAACACTTCAGTGTTCGTAATCTAACGCAAACGTTATCATTTTTTTTAATTAATAGATTAAGAGATAGAATAACAGCCCATAAACGGCCTACTGCTGGGCTCGGGCCTCCCACTACAGAGGAACGGACAGTATACCCGTCACGCTTGTCCAAGGCGATTTGGCAGATTTGACACATCGGTTATCTCGATGTGCAAGTTTCATCACGATGTTTTTCTTCACCGTTGTTAGCACGTGACAATTGTAACAATATGCACATTAGGTCAGAAAACTGCCTAATGGTGCATGCGATCCGGCCGGGATTCGAACCCGCGCCCTTTGAATTTGGGATGCGTGTGCTAGCCATTACGCTACCACGACTCTCAATTACATTAAAACAATGTATTAATTTACAAAAGTTATGTTTACCACATTACTTTGTTTAAATAGTATTTAGGAACGTTTATTGAGTACTTTAACTAATAGGTCTGTTCTTATAAATCGGTTCAATTATTTAATTTTATTATTAAGCTGGTGCGTAGTTCAGCCCATTAAAAAGAACATCCCACGTACCTGACCCCGGGGCAAACCAGAGCAAAACAACCTCCACTCACCGTATTAATTAAAATATTAACAAAGGGCTATAGTAAAAATATTGTTCGCTATTTCACTTTTCTGGTATATAATAATTTACAAATGGAAACAACTTTGTAGGAATAGATATATATTTTTTCCGTTCTTTTTTCTTTGTAATTTTACGACAATCATAAAATGCCATGACATACAAAAACTCAGAGATAGATAAATGGAATATAGGTTTTTAGCTATCATATAGTTTTATATTTCCCCTTTAAATACACTGTAGAACTTAAAACTAGTAATACCATTGAGTAAGAGGCTGGTGGCTGAATCAGGTTAAAAATGAATCTATAGTACAAGTCACCAGGATCAAACTGTTGGCTAGAATATTTGGCTGATTAGAAAAAAAAATGCGAATATACATATTTCAGGTAAATATGATACTGTGAGACCTACACTAGTTTAGGTGAGTGCAACTTGATATTATAGATATCATAAAGTGCTGTATGGTCTTTTGTGGAACCGGCAGTAAGTTCCTCATGTATACCTTAAATGCTATTTTGTGCCACTGGTACATTACAATTTGAAGTAAGCAATCCGGGCGGGCACAAGGCGGGATTTGCTTAAATTCCCAAGCCACCTCTGAGCCGTCTGATTCAAATGGTATTTCACTGTGATTATTGGCAAAATACGTTTGAGGTTTATAACGGCTTTTATTTAAATCCAACATGAATGTGAAATTGTGAAATGTTTCTTGGATTTATATTACAGTATTTACATTAAAATTTTAATTGCTTAATATCCCAACTCCATCTAGTATAATATTGGTGTTAGCAACTACGAGCAAATTCGTCTTAAAATCTTAAAATAGCACCATTAATTATTAGCTACATTAGTGTATATAGATACATTATCCTTCAATGTTTAACGTCATTAACAATGTCGCATGAGAAATAAAACTGTTACAAGTCGCGAGACTTGAATTAAAATGCCGTTAGAATTATTATAGAGTTTATTAGAACACAGATACAAATATAACCGAACACAACAAGTCCAAACGTAATGCAGAAGGTCGTAATTCAATAGAACGCGCAAAGTCCGTCACTTTTAGATTCCCGATTGTAGTCACACATATCTCGTTTCACTCGTGGTTCTCGCTTGACTTCTCCGCCTTCATCAGGTCATCGTTTTATACTGCACAAATGTAATGTCCCCGTATCCAAGTCGACTTAATCCGCCACATCTGGCTAATGACTCGGCCGCAAACTGCCATAAAAGAGTACAATAAAACAATGCCCTGTTTTCTAATCACAAATTTTAAAACAAATACAATAAATACATTTGCAAATTGCAGATATTTATTAATATTATCAACATTATCCAAGTGTTAAATCCCGGTGACGTTCGAAGCGTTCACTTTAAAGCCCGGATTCCGTTTCATACGTTTTCTTCTCCGCTTTAATTTGTGTTTTCCAATAACATGTAAGAATGAACTGAATTATTTTGGAATTAAAATTACTTTACCCTAATATTTCAAACACTTTATTATATGTTTGTATAAAGGTGATATTATTTAAAACTTAGATATTGTTAAAATTTGTCTTACTTTGATAAATCTTAGGTTCCTATATATATTATTGACGGAATGCTCTAGGTGTTGCTCTGTCTAGTTCACGAGTCAAAAATATAAATAAAAGTCCCACTGCTAGTTTCAGGGCCTCGCCCTCAAAAATGTAGAGCCCATTTTTTAGTGAACGCATAATATATCTACCCGCCAAGCTTGTCCACGGCGGAATGACAGCTTTCACACATTTGTAACTTCATGAACAGGTTATGCCTCGACCTTTTCTTGCATCGTCAACACTTATTAATTCTAACAATAAGCACATTCGCTCGATACACTACCGAAGCGGTGTATGCTCCAATTCCAGGAGAACCCATGTTACTTGAATGACGCGCGGATACGTTAGCTAGTAAGCTACCACGATAGCGATAATGAAAATCTTAAGAGTATTTCCAATAAAAGCAAATTAATAATACAATCAAAGTGAAGTTCGTTATAAAACGCGTACATTATAGATGCCAAAACGCAAATCTAATGAAAATGTATTAATTAAATTGTCAAATTAAATCCGTGAACGGGGAACGAGTGCATTGTTTGTAATTTCATTAAGGCCCTGGTATCATGTAAAGCTGTAATTTTGTTAAATAATTGTTACCGAAGCGTTCGTGTACGTTCGCGTTTATTAAAGGCCATAGATTTCTCGGGCCGCTCCGGCGAAATTACACGAACATTATCCCTAAATTATTGCCGCTAATATGTCGGTGAG
The DNA here is from genome assembly GCA_019925095.2 of Dendrolimus kikuchii. Lineage (NCBI taxonomy): Eukaryota > Metazoa > Arthropoda > Insecta > Lepidoptera > Lasiocampidae > Dendrolimus > Dendrolimus kikuchii. Next base: position 18,643,358 of record CM034394.1, read on the forward strand.
CTTCTCGTGTTCTTCTGACGGGATGAATTTTACTACGGCCTTACTTTCATCACGTATGAGTGCACTAAACTGGATTTAGGAGTAATAGTTGTAAGTAAACTCGGTTAATGGTTGTGAATGAATTAATCAAATTATTTTTCAATTGCTGAAGTACAATAGATGAATAGTAATTCGTAAGAGATGCACACAGCCGCCTCTATTGGCGTGATTTGCTACGTTAGACTGTAATATTATCAAACCAATGCAGGCCAGAGAAATTTATGGTTTAAAAATTCTGAATAATCAACCAAATGCGTATCAATACCTTACGCAAGACGTATTATCCAGATAACGTAGGACTCTAAAGATCTTAAAATGTATGACTTTAAAAAATTATGAATAGTAATAAACTAAAGGCATGTCAACAAACACCTACGATAAAATTAAAGTTGTTTCCGTTAATATCTAAATTAATAAGTGAAATAGTCTTAACACAAATTATTAGAACGTATTATAGTATAATCATTCAAAATCATACAACTATACATACAAAGCAATTATTACCCCAAATTATTACTGCTAATATGTCGGTGAGCTTCTCGTGTTCTTCTGTCGGGATGAATTTTACTACGGCCTTACTTTCATCACGTATGAGTGCACTAAATAAGATTTAGGAATAATAGTTGTTAGTAGATTTGGTTATGGATGTGAATGAATTCATCAAGATATGTAGTAATTATTGTACTGAATGGATGGCAACGGCTGCTTATAGACATTTGCTACCTTGGAGATATTTTATCAAAGCAATGTAGGCTTAGAATTAATTCATCACAATATTTTTTATTGCTGGAGTACTACAATATATTAGCAGATATTCGATAGTAGATGGAAATAGCCGCATACGGTGATTTGCTGTGTCCGACGTATTATCAAGGGGATGCAAAGAGAGAAATTGATGACTTGATTTTTTCTGTTCTACAGTCAACCAAATGCGTGTCAAATAATAAATAGAACAAGATGAAAGGCGTCTCTACTAATATCTAAAGAATGAAATAGTAGTAATATTATCTATAATCAATCGAAATTATATAACTACCTTTATTTATTACATAGCATAAAATAAAGTCGCTTTCCGCAACTGTTTCTCTGTATATCCGCTAACTCTTTCTAAACCACGCAACAAATTTTTAAGCGGTTCACCATCAGTTAAATAATTTTTGAGGCAAGGTTTATATATAACAAATTTTGCCCGCGGCTTCGCTCGCAATAGATGTATAAAAAACCCGATTAAGTTTTTATATATGCAAAACAGAGCTATACACTAGGGTTTGACCCGCGACGTAGCCGCGGGGTAAGCACTAGTATCTACACTTGTAAAGCAATTATAGTGTAGCAATACATGAAAGTGAGTTAAAATTTAACATAATGAACGTAGGTAGTGAATTTTAAAGGGTCATGTAGTATTGTAACAATAATATGGTTCTTTGGGACCCATTGTAACTTTTTTTGGTTTGTAAATTAGGCTCGTACATATTATTAGTATAGGTATATTTTAGTTTTAATTTTTTTAGTCATTATTATTAATCTCATTTAAATTATTTATTATCTTTTTTTAAATCACTATTAAAAATAGTCAAATAGACTGAGAAAATGTTCTCAAACTACGTCTTAGTCCCCTAGATTTAGTTTTGGCCCAGCTAGTTCCGACTTCATAACTATAACGAGTTAAATAGCATACTACCTACCTTTTGTTTAAACAGTGTTCATTTTTGATTATGATGTTCCAATAGTTAGATGATAGTATGGTATTGTACCGCCCATTCGTTTATTAATTCATTATAACATGTATCATCAACAATTAAATATATGTATCTGAAATTGCTGGTACGTAAACATAGAACATTTTCATTAACGAAGTATTTTCATTTGTTGTGCGTAATCCAACTGGATGTGTCCAACAAATTAAGTTCTTTCGAGTCCCCTCCTATCCGGCAACAAAGTTGGGAGTGCAGATTCCTGTAGCGGTAAAGGCGGTCTCAACTCTCTGAAGCCGCCTTGATATGTTAAAGCTTTGTCTCGTTACGAGCAAACCCATTGGAAAGGGGTAAATTGAGTAATGTTTAAAACATGCACATAGTAAGAACTATGAGAACTTTTTGTGGTTCATAAGGATCATATTGGCAAAACAAAAATTCTTATTAAATCCTTATTTCCAATCGTCTATCATCATCATTATCATCAGTATCCTAGTATTAAATTCCGGTTACGTTTAGAGCCTTTAAGTACTTCAGAGCCCAGGGTCCACTTTTCTACGTTCTCTTCTCCACTTCGCGTAGTCTGCGGCATCCTTTGTTTGGACGCCATTGGTACGCATGTCATCCTTAACGACGTCAAGTCAACATTTCATTTTCTTAGGCGACCTCTTTTATCGGGACCTGGTGGAGGTGGCATGGCTAAGTATTTAATACCTACTTAACTAGCTGTTTCCGTTACATATAGCCATATCAACGTAACAGAAATTTTTGCAGTTTGTCCACTAAGTCACGAAGACGAAGGCTGCCGCGGATGCAATTTACATGCATTTCTACAAAGTATCCATGCCTGTACCTTCTACAAGAACTCACAAAGTTATTCTATGATAGAACACTATCCGCGCTCAAATTACACCGCACCCCGCGCCCCTAGGGTCTTGAGCCTCCGTTAATACGCGCGTTAATTGGTGCCCCTCGTCCTGAATTCGACTCTGTCTTAGGCTGCCAACATCTATATGCGGAATCCTTATAAATTCAAGGCAGTATTTTATATAATGTCTCTTGTTTTGAAGGGTGTTAGGATCACTGAAATTGATTTTGCTATAGTATCACTTAAACGGACTAGTTTTTAGTATTCCGTAACCATTTTGACAAAAACGGAATCCTTACGTAATCGCCATGTCTGTTCGTCTATGTCACAGCATTTTTCTCGTAAACGTCTTAATTCTACATGGATGAAATTGGACACGAAGGTGTAGTTTAGCGCTACAAAGTTCTGTATGTTAAAATTGCGGAAGTAGTAGAGATCCTAGGGTCACCATACATTTATTTAACTACGGATTGATTTCTTTTCAGTATGTCGTGTGGCATATTACTATAATCATGTTTCTAATGTCATTTTTAGATAAAGTCGATAGTTGGTGAGCTGCTTCTAAAGTCGTGAAAATTCTGTCCCTCTAGCTTTTAGGTATGAAGTGGAAAATTGTGAAAAAATAAAATTAGTTGAACCTAAAAAATAATTTCAACAATTCAAGATATTGAAACAATTGGAGTGATATGATATAAAGTGTGTTAGTTGATTTCAGTCTCTTTTCTTTCACACCCTCACAAATATTTAGGGTCGGCACAATATTATGTATTTTCCTTCTATAGTCCTCAAACATATATACCTATTATTAATATATGTATATATGATTGTATATATTTTAAACTATGCGCATTGAATACCGACCCACTATTAGAAATATGAAATTATCTCCAGAAGGTTGTCTGGAAGAAATCGCTGTTAGCGATAAGACCGCCGATTGTACTACTTAAATGATTGTTAACACGAATGTATTATTTTCTTGTATGCAATAAAGAATATTCTATTCTATTATATTCCTCTACTCTGACATACCCTCTTTCATACCACAAATGATCAATTCATCCTTCATAGAATCCATTCATTTCTTTTGCGGTCAATAACTCGTAAACATTACAAGAAAGAAAATACTTTTTTAATTTACCGATGTTTTGTATGATATTACTAATCAGAATAACAACATGGTCGCGTGCAACAAATCGGACCACTGCACTATTTGATTTCCTTTTCAATGAGCAAAACAATATTCGTATATTGAAGACAGAACAAACTGAACTCCGAATGCAATTCAATACACCAGGACCTCTTATTGAATATTTACCCAACAGCCAATCACGACAGCACTACAGTTTCATGTTTAACTTTTACATTTGTTCCATACCATCATTTGTAAATGAAGTAAAACCGTTTAAAGCGAACGTAGGGAAATTCGGTCCTTTGTATATTTACGTTAATCTAATAATCTTTTAATATATCTATGTATTTCAAAACTAATAAAAACACAAGTAGTACATCTATCAAATTAGCCATTTCATATGTGTCGCAATTTTTTTTTTAAAGGATTTTAAATTATTATTACGTTATCTAATGTTCATATTAGACAGATCAACTCAATTGAATCCATCTAGTTGAAAGCACAGAACTGAAAGACACGGCTGTATTTAATGCCATTGAATGATTTGTTTATGTTTATATGAATCACTTTGGTTGATTCATCCAAATTGAAAGACAGAAATGAATCATCTAATATCGGATTAATTGAATATACTATATTTTCTATTGAAGGTACAGTCCTTAATTTTTTTCTTAAATCAGTTTTCAGATACCTTACGGGCTGATTTAGAATAAGATGTTTATGAAATTTGATAGACTTCAAATGCACCTGAATACTTTTCAGAAAAAAATGGACTTTATTTGAAGAAAATGGCAAAGTAATTATATGTTTACATATTATTATTATATACATAGCATATTTTAAGAATTCGTAAGTCCTATTTTCAGCAAACAACGTTTGCATTCAGCCTATTGTTGTGCTGGAATGGAATTATATCGGACACATCGCTGATTTTCAGTGAAAACTTTTTGGTGTTAGACCAAAACGACCCAATTTTTGTTAAACTAATTTTATTTATTAAATATAGAATAAGTAAACCAAATAAAATTATCAACGTGTACCATTTTTGCGCAAGCAAAGATATGGTAAAAGTGATATCTTTATATTTTTTTGCATGTTTGCTCTCTTCTCTTCATACAGTGTTAATGAATGAGATTTTTATCAATTTTCACACAAAGCTCTTCTTTTCCCAAAAAAATTAAGAAATCTATCAAAATATTGATGCAATATTTGTGGGTTCAATATTCAAGGAAAAGGCTATTTTGAAAATAAAGCACCTTTTCAACTACGGTAACATATTTCGCATTAGCAACGTGGTATAACAGTGAGTGCTAATTATTAAAGTTATGGGTTCACGTGAACTCGCCGATGCAATTATGCAAATCTTATTAGTCAATCCACTTCAGGCGTGCAGTTTTATGTTTCTGCAAAACTTCTGCATTCGCTGTTTACTAAATAGCCTCGTAAAGTTATACTCTATGCAAATTAAAGAAAAATAACAAAGAGAAGTACTGACTGTGCATACTTTACAGGGAAATGAATGAGACGCGTGATAAATTGAAAATATTGTGCTGGATTACTCAAAATTATATGAGCTGAACTTAAAACAAGGGTATGTTGAATCAATGAATGAATAACTTTAATGCACATACATAATGGTGGACTTTTCGCCACAGGCGAACATCTCCAGTCAACCCTACAGCGTGATCATAAATACGAATTTCACTAATTACTGCTAATTGAGATTGATTTATTATTGTTATGGGAAGATGTTATTGCAATATTTTATAGAAATGAAAAGTTCCTAGTTTATTTTTATCAGCTATCGATTCATACATCAAAATTTTATTATAATTTATCTGTTCCCAAAGCAGGGTGTTGCAAATATCTACAGGCGACGGTAACTACTTTTTATCAGATGAGCCGTTATCCTGTTTACAGTACTCCAGCAATAAAAGTTAGGAATGTACAAATGAAATTTGTTATAAAAACTAACATTAAACGGACGTTGTCGTCAGCCATTTGGAGTCCACTTAAGTTTGCTGTACATTGTAGATATTATCCAATTATCTGCACACATACACTACATTAACATAGGTACAATACACTTCTGACTAGAGGGCATAGACTTATATGTACAATATTAATATTATTATAAGAAGTTAATGTTTATTGTATACTAGAACATTCCCGCGATTTCATCCACGCTCGACTTGATATTCCCGGGATAAAAAGAAGCGCAGATTTTAGGTTTAAGAATTACTGTTGATCAGTGAAAACCGCATCGAAATCGGCTTAGTAGTTTTTACGTGAATTCCGAACAAAAAGACAAACCAACTATCAGACGAACAGAGAAGATATCAAAAAAAAATGCATCGTGTTCTCCATCGTTTATATAATCTATTCCAGTTGTTTTTTTTTAAATAGCTTCAATCTACAGACAAGGCATTTTTAGAATGTTATAATATTATAGATTTATTTCAGAATCACAATTTCAGAGAAGTGCAATCATAACTTTAATAATAATAATGAGATTAGTTCCTCCCTCTGTCGCCTCAAAGTACGCGCGCATGACGCACTCATTCAACTCTTGAGTCCATCTCATGCGGCGCACTACACCACCGGTAGCGAGGGCCGGGCGCGGGATACGTCCCGCAGGCCCCAAGCGTGCCGACGGTGGCCGTCCACGGCCCCGCACAGGTCTTCGCGGCGGGGCGGACGGCGCTGATCCCTCCTCGCTGGTGTTCGACGCCCCGGTGGCCGCCGGTGTCACGAACTCTTCATCCGTTGACGACGACCGAGGAGTGGAGCCGGGCGAGGCGGGTGCAGCAGATGGTAGACGTGCGCGTGTCCGGCTTGTTATCTTGTCCAAATACCTTATCACATCTCAATTGTTCCACATTTTGTATTTCTATAAATTTTTTCCTGCTTCTGTATATTGGTATTTTTCATTTTGACATTTGTTGTCATGGTTATTGAACTGTAATGGTTGTCTTGATGTCGATATTAATATGTATTGGTTTATTATAATTTTACTATCGAATTACTGTTGCACTTCTAAGTTAATATCGATAAAAATACGTAATAAATATGAGTAATTTAGATGTTTTCGGGAATAAAATATGATAATAAAAATTAAGACAACTGCCTGTGACAAGCCCTTTTTTTTTTTTTTTTTTTTTTTTTTAAGTGAGAAGGTTCCTGTCTCTGTAGCCCTAACCACCGGTAGTTTGGACCCTAGGCCCCGCTGGCGGTGATCTCCAAGATTTTATATTTTTTTTTATTGAATATATATATAATTTTTGATGTATTTTTATAAAAGAATAATGTTATTTATTTTTTTATAAAAAAAATTCTACTTTTTATATATTTAAAAAAAAATGTAAAATTTTTGAAAATAAATGGATATAAGATAATAATAATAAACTCGCAGGGTGGCTTTATGGCGAAGCCTTTGGTGAGTAGCGACACCTCGGACCCGACTCCGGGGGCCAAGGCAAGGCCCCCACCTCCGTGCTTGCTTTAGCCAGCCGGCACGGAGTGGAGATCGCTAGAGCTAAGACTCAAGCACTAGGAGTGGAAGTGATAAATGGCATCACGTCAGAAGTAGCTTCGGTGAACCTGCCCACCTCTTTACACCCCTTAGCCACTCACACCCATGATGCCCCTATCTTCTATGGCATTTTTTGTGGCCCATATAGGGAGTGGTGAGTTACCGTCTGCCCATTTTTCCATGTTCCCCGAACATTGCGACGGGCAGACGCCACAGTCCCCATATTCCCAGAGCCCTAGTACTACTAGCAGTTCACCCCAATAGTCCGGTACTTTCTATTTTCATTTCCCATAAAAGTCCTACACTGGCCGGGGCTTGTCCTTGGGTGCATTATTATATGCTGTAGACAGGGATAATCACCGGTCATTGTCACGCCACATTTACATTAAATTTGTCAAGGGGCCTCTACGTGTTGGCCTTCCCATGGCCCCACGCAAGCCCTCCAAAAGGGCCATTTTCATGGCCCGTGGTCTGTAGAGACATACAAGTATAATAATAATAATATTTTACTTTACTTTATCAAAGAGAAACCACAAATTTTATTAAAAGCACAAAAGAAATTTCAATAATTCAAAAAATAAAGTAAACAATATAAAGTAATATCAAATCAAAGGTAAATCAAACGTTTCCAAACAACTAGAGGGTTGTGAAAGAAACAATTTTTTCAATCGTACAACTTTTACGAGACACAGAGTAAGTACAGATTTACAACAAAAGCTCCGCCTCTCTTACTTAGGATATTTCACTTAAGAAACAAAAGTACTCCAATAAAAGAAGAACAATCATAAAAAGGTGATGTAAGTACTTGCTTTGTTTTAAAAATTGGTTACATCGCGACAGCGCCATGTTTAGTACGCTATCTCCAAGTTATGTCCAATTGTCTTTGTACTGCGACGACTATTTTAATTAAATCCTATAAAGAAGATTTTTTTTTTTAATCTGATTCTGAGAATTTAATTACTTAGACAAAATGCAAGCCATTATTTTACCCATTTCAGAAGAGTACGATAAACCTGCCAAACTTATGCAAGATGGAAAGATAAGTTTTACAGATAAAGGATCTTGACCTACAAGTTTCCTTATATTGGTTGAAATTATGCTAGGATTCAAACACATGGGAAAGGGTTTTCACTCGCAGTTACTGCCGCCGAGATGGGAGCGCGATGGAGTTCCAGGCGCGCTCACTTCTTCTAAAAAAATTGAAAGAGATACTTAAGAAGTTTATTTTGAATTATTATATGTTGATGGATGTAGGCTAAAGGAATTATATTTATACTAGCGGCCCCGGCAGACGTTGTCCTGCCTTTAAAAATTAAAATTCTAGAACCCGATCCCAAAGCCACCTACCGGTTCTAATTGCGACTCTAAACCATCCGGGTACCCACTCAAACACACAAATACAAAATCACCAAAATCGCTGCCGGTGATTAGGAGGATTCCAGAACCCGATCTCAGCGCCACCTACCGGTTCTAATTGTGAATCTAAACCATCCAGGAACCCACTCATCCCTACTCCGTGATGATTGCTGGATGAGAGGTGACAACGGTAGACATCTAGCGGGGATAACTGATCGATTGATAGTTTAAGAAAAAAATCGCGACGGAAAGATAGGGATTGATAGTAGAGAGGTGGAAAATTAAGAGTAATATAATTTTTTTTATTCTAAGTCATGACAAAATAAGATCAAAAATCTTGCCAAAAAAAAATAAGTTTATAATTAACAAACAAAAACTAGGGGTTGATCGTAGAGGGGTGAAAATTTAGGGTTGTATGTATTTTTTATTGCTGTATTCTAAAAAAATTAAAAAAAAAAAAAAAAAAAAAATAGGGATGGACTACCCTTAAAATTTAGGGGGATGAAAAATAGATGTTGGCCGATTCTCAGACCTACCCAATATGCACACAAAATTTCATGAGAATCGGTCAAGCCGTTTCGGAGAAGTATGGTAACTAACACTGTGACACGAGAATTTTATATATAAGATTAATAAAAGTTAGAAAAGAATTATCTGTGAGCATGTTCTCTGAAGTTTCATTTCTACTGCGTGTGAACTGCATACACTTTTTTTTAAACTTGATAAGGTCATAGAATTAATATGCTTACCCAAGTAGGTGCCAGTTAAGTGAAGCACTTTTAAGTTGGACCTACATATAAATCTCAGTTCGCTTGTCGACGCGTTGGTCCCGTCAGTCCACAAGAAAAATCTCAGTATGACGAGCTCCAATAGTTCAAATCCCCGAGTTTATAGAAATACTCTATTTACATGCACAATTATTTGTGCCTTTGTGTACGTGTAAGCGAAAACAAATACATGGCGCTCACGCACATAACGATTAGTTTGTGCTTCGACTCTGAACGTAATTTTGTTGGAAACTCTAGGTATTATTACTCTAAGAATCTCTCTAATTTCTATTAAAACTGAAAGACAGGATTGAACCGTCTATTTTCATCATTTAAACTACTGTACTTGAATATATTAATACATAATTTCTAAGTCACAAAAAAACATACTATGAAATCTTTATTCCTGCAAAATTAATTCGAAACCACTAAGATGCAATACAACATTTTTTATTAAAAAATTCAATTTACCTTAGGCAAGCAACCTTAGCTCCTGCTTTAATACAATTTCATCTGGGCTTATCCCAGTATTACGACTTAACTTCCACTGATTGTTTGAAAGTTGGCAGTTATATTTTTGCGACGTCTGGAGTTGAAGCAATTAGTCCATGCAGATCATCAGTCCTTGATCTCTTGCAATGTTTTGTGAAAGAATATTTAAAGCTCCTTATATAAGAAATGTTCATTTATATATCAGTCAGCAAATATTACAACGTTACCATGCTTTCAACTTTCAGTGCACGCTTTTTAACCGACTCAAAAAAAGCAGGAAGTTCTCAATTCATCGGGATCTTTTTTTTTTGCTTTTTTTATATATGTTCACCGATTACTCCGAGATTTATGATCCAATTCACGTGATTCTATTTTTGTTCGACGCGGAATAGCTTCCATTTGGTCCCCTAAAAATTTGACATAGTTTGGCCCAGTAGTTTTCATTTTAAGAACATTTTTTATGTAAAACATTCCATTCCGTTCCATATGTACACCGATTACTCTGAAAGTTATGATCCGATTTACGTAATTATTGTTTCGTTTAATGCGGAATAGTTGCCATTTGGTCCCCTAAAAAATTAACATAGTTTGTCCCAGTAGTTTTCATTTTACGATCATTTTTTTGTTCCCGTTTCTTGGGACCTATATTTTTTAAGGAGCGCGGCACCTTTCGTAGGTCTATCCATACATAGCTAGACACTAAAAAGTAACAAATAAAAAATAATTGTTTAAAAAAACCGATTTTTAAAACTAAAAAACTAAAAAGTATAAAATAACCTATTTCTAAAGCTATTATCATTAATATATATTATCTAAAACATCTTGAAGTCGGTGCAAAGTAAAACATAAAAATTACTATATTTTTTTTGAAAATTACTAAGCCAGTAAGTTATTAATTATGCCAGTTCTCCAAGTCATTATTTATAATTGTTATATATTTTTTATTGCTGAAGCAGACATGCTGACGACCCAACTGTGATGGAAAGTGGTTAGCAACACCAAAGATGCTGCCAATGTGCCGCCGGCCTCGAAGGGGAAAGCGGAACCTTACCTCTAATGCCGGAACACAAAGTCAAAGTGTTATGGCGGCATACTCTATACCAGAGGTGGTGGCCATCCAGACGGGCAAATGCCCTAACACCTGGCTGTGGGTTGTTTTGTCTCCTCTTATAATAGGCCGCTCGGTCGCAAGAAATTGTATTCTTTCTCCGTTCCTGCACGTGTATAAATCTACTCCTAATTTTCAATAATATTTTTACTATTTACTTATTTCATACCATTGTTTGTGTATTAGCAGCTGCTATTTACATTATTGGGAGGAGACACAGCTTATTAAACCTGTTTATAACAACGACAAACATAAAAAGGAAAAACCCAAAGTTAATATTGGAGCTATTTTTCTAAACGTATACACAAACTGAAACATCGGGCCGGTCAGCCGTCAATCGTCAAAAACAGCGAACGTGGCCCTAATAGAGCCATCAGTCTTGATCCGGTCGCTGTCGACTGACAGATCGCGCATTGTCAGTCGCGTCGGCCAACCCGCTGACAAATGAAATAAGAGGATTGCCCTGACACCAACTCCCTAGCGCTCTCGAATCATATGGCCCCGTGAGAAGAATTTCTGATTTCATATTTTGTATTCCATTTTTATATTCGGTCGTTCTCCGTGGTTGAACAGGTTGAGTCTTTGCTGACCGAACTCGCTGGAACGCAGAGGCTCCGGGGTTCGATTCCTGCCATGGTAAATTTTGTAAATGTAGTTTACGTTATTTACTGTGGTCTAGGTGTCTGGGATCAGCCTCAGAGTGCTGCGTTGTATATTACCCATAACACAAGCATAGCATGTAACTAATAGACGGAAAATTATTTTTCTCAATCTAAGCAGGTGGGTGGTGTCATGAATGAGAACTAAATAAAAAGATAACGATGTATCTTAATTACTTTTGAAGTGAAACTTCTTTAGAATCGCTGTGATTTGAAATTCGATGAAACGAAAAAGCGACACTAAAAACACATAAATGTATAGAACTAAGTATTCAAGAGAATAAGATACGAATTTTACATTGTGCAGCACAGATTAGAGTGTCAAAAAGACCGATGATGTACATAGGTCCAATTTGGACCGAAATAAATCTGATAATAATATTTCTTTGACTAATATAGTGAAGAATTTAAAGTTATACTTAAGAAGTTTATTTTGAATTATAATATGTTGACGGATGTAGGCTAAAGGAATTATATTTATATTAATAAAAGTAAGAGAAGAATTATCTGTGAGTATATTCTCTGAAATTTCACTTCTACTGCGTGTGAATTGCATAAAACATATTTTTTTTATTTGAATCTATGGATGACGAGATGTTTTGTCTGAAGTCGTTTTTATCTCTCCCCCTATAACTTTTTAACTACGAAGAGGAAAATTCTGAACAAAGTCGAAGTGTAGTAGAGCTTGTAGCTTAAATAAAGTCACACACATATTTGTTTGAATAATAGTGTTATGAAAACTGAATAAAAATCCTCTATGGTTCATTAATATTGAATTGAATATGCTAGGTATATAGAAAATAACATTTCTATGTATTCTGTAAATATATTAAGTAAATCCGGTATTAGACGGTTCATTTTTGCCTTTAAAATGAACTGGGAACTGGCTTGAAGTTATATATGTATGTATGTATTTTTGCCTTTAAATTTGGATAAATCAACGAAAGTGATCCATATAAAGATAAACTTGAATCATTCAATTTCATTGAACACTGTCATGTCCTTTCAGCTTTGTGCCTCTCAACCAAATTGATTGAGTTTTGTAATCTGTCTCATATCAACGTTTCACAAAGGACCAAAATAAAATAACCATAAAGTAGTTCACTTCATAATATGATAAAACCTTAAACTAAGATACTCAAAAAGCAGTCTCAGAGTACACGTAAGTTTCGACTTACATCATCAACTTTTAATAACTGTTTCATTATGTTAACGAATGTTCAAGATCAAGTTACCAATTATCCGTAGATTACTCTTTATGCTGCTACCAAAGCTTAACTTTTATCTTGCAATTATGAAAATGTTCGTATCACAGTATATTTAAACAAATTTAGAAATAATAGCCTGAAACTCGTGAGCATTTTTAAAATCCACGTTTTATTACACTTACTACAACACTCGGAGTAATTTAATGATAGTGCCATTGGCTTTTAGCTAATACCTACCCTCATTTAAATGACTTGGGTTCGTAATTTGATGTGGTAGCATGAACCGTTTCGACAATAATAAAATAGTTTATTAGGTACCACAGAATTGTAACAACAATAACAGAAGGTGCTATAAAGTTCTATATAATAAAACAGGTAAATCTAATTAATAACTAGGGAAAACTAAAAATAATTAGTAAAATTAATGGATACTAACACCTAAACTAGGCAAAGCCTGTACTATAGGTGTTAGTTCCTTCCTATAATGCGTAATTAGAATGTTTTACTTTATATTCAAATGTGGGTAGAAGTGTTACAAAATTTGTGAGATATTGTACTGCCATATAAACTTATATAGACAGATGTTAACGCGAGTATATAAAGTAGGAACTTAGGTAAATGTTTATTGCGAGTGTGAAAAATAATAAAACTTATGTTAATTTTAACTAGTGTAAAAGCATGTGTGCGTGTGCATGTGCGTGTGCCTGTACGTATTCGAATGATGTATGTACTTATCTGAAATTTTAGTGTACTTAAGTGTGTAAGTATAATCTTAGTTGAAACAATCATTTTAAAATATTAAAAAGTTCCTCCACTTCTTCATAGCCTTTAGTCTTTAGCCACGTTGTCAATTTTTGCTTGCATTGGAACCTGTTTAAAGGGTAAATATTAAGGATTTTATTTATTTTATTATAACACAAAGGCCCGAGGAAACATAGGAACTTAGTCATATAAAATGATTTATAAGAATCGATGGGGAAAATTTTGTCCTTTCTACGAGTGGAACTGTTATATTTTGTGTTATATATTGATTTTTGGTGGTAGGACAAGGTAGCATTTAGTATAAACAATTTTCTGACTGTTAGGACGTTACACTCAGAATAAAGTTTACCCGTCGGATATCTGTAAGGTTTCGATTTTATTGTTTTTAAAAGTATTCGTTGCGCTCGTTCTAATTTGATTAGGTGGCTTTTTCTTGCACCTCCCCAGGATGTAATACAGTAGGACAATACAGATTGAGCTAATGAGAGGTAAACTGTTCTAAGAAGTGATTGGTCAGCCACATTCCGTAATTTCTTAAAGATGTAAATTAGTTTTCTAGTCTGTGTAGTTAATTTATTAATATGCGAACACCAAGTAAGCTTATCATCTAGTAATACACCCAAATACTTTATACACTTTGATTTTGCTAATGTATCACAACTGCATGTAAGACTCGAAGGCTTGCAAGTGTGTATTTGAATACTATAATCGAGATTTAATGGGAGTGAACGTTCAGTGTTGTTAAAAAGAATATAGTTCGTTTTTGTGACATTTAGAGTAAGTTTGTTTAGATTAAGCCAATTAGATATTTTGTGTAAACCTAACTCAGCTGTGGACTTTGTTTCTTCCCAAGTCTTAGCATAGAAAATAATTGCTGTGTCGTCAGCGTAACTAAAAATTTTGCTTTTATCTAGTTCTAAATTACATAAATTATTTATATATACTAGAAAAAGTGTAGGCCCGAGAACGCTTCCTTGAGGGACGCCGTACGTAATGGGGATTTCTTTACTGAAATAGCCACCAATAGTCACCTTTTGAGTTCGATCACTTAGGTAATCCTTAAATAGCTTTAGAGCCATGCCTCTGATGCCAATTGCTTCCAGTTTGTTTACTAAAATCGGAACAGAAACTGTGTCAAAGGCTTTTGCGAGATCTAAGAAGACTCCTAGACACTTGTCTTTATTATCAACATGTTTGGCTACAAAGTTCACAAGTTCTGACACTGCCTGCTCGGTGGATTTACCCTGTCTGAAGCCGAATTGATTGTTAGATAAGATATGTTTGTCTTCAAGATAGGTCACCAATCGCTTATTAACAATCTTCTCTAATACTTTAGAGAGAGATGTAAGGACTGAAATAGGACGATAATTACCGACACAGTTTCTGTCGCCAGCTTTAAATATGGGATGAATAATTGACTTTTTAAAAACTTTTGGAAAAACTCCCTTTTCAATACATAAGTTTACAATGTGCGTAAGTGGTACTGTAAGAATGTTTTTTGCCATTTTTAAAACTTTAGTCGGTATGGCATCCCACCCTACGGCACTATCAGATTTTAGGCTATTAATTATGGAATCGATTTCTTGCTCCGAAGTACCAAGCATGACCATGGACTTAAGGGGGGAGAGAGATAAAGTTAAATCTTCATTATCAGTGTTGCATGGAATAATTTTATCCGCTAAATCTTTGGCTATATTGGAAAAATATGTATTGACTGACTGTAAAGATATTTCAGGAGATTTTTCTGTATAGAGTAAATCAGTAGCTGTAGTTTTTTTGTTGCTATTATTTCTATTTGTGACCATGTCTATAATTTTCCATTTTTTCTTAGGGTTATTAGCATATTTAGTGAGTTCTTCTCTTTCATATTTGTTTCTTAGATCTTTAAGTAAATTGTTACAAAAGTTTTTATATCTTTTATATGATTTATTTAATATGATATTTGTGGGATCTTTCTTACATTTAAGGTGTAGACGATCGCGATGACGCATACAACGTATTAAACCTGGAGTAATCCAGGGTTTAAGACAGTTCATACGTTTAGGTTTAGAGATAGTAACAGTATTTTTAATGATAATTGATTTAAGTGTATTTACAAGTTGTTCTGCGGACCAGTTAGGATCTTCTGATTCCATTATTTTGTCGAATGAGTAATCTTTTAGATCGTCTAGGATTGCGTCATAATTAATTTTTTGAATAGTGATATTTTTAGGAGTGTGTGTATTACTTTTAAGGGCTAGAGAAGTAAAAACAGCAGAATGGTCGGTTATAGGACCATCAAAAACGAGTGGTAGCTGGGACTTTAGATTTAATCATAATGTGATCTATACAATTATTATTTCTTGTTGGAAATTCATGTCCTGACAAAATTCCGTGACTTGCGAGTAGATTTAGATAATCAGTTGAACTAGAGTCTTCGTTATTATATTTAATATCTATATTTAGGTCACCGATTATTAAAATACTATCATAATTACGATACTGGTTCAGTAATGTTTCAAGTGAATTTATAAATGCGTCAATTCTTTTATGTGACGGTGATCTATAGATGCAAATAACAGCAATTTTCTTATTAATATCTATTACTAAACACGTAGCATCTCTAAGTGACACTTCCAGCACAGAACATTTAAGGTCTTCCTTAGTAAATATAACAATACCATCGTTCTGATTGTAATTTTTTGTAGTATAGTGAGTGTTGTAGTGTTCTATTGAAGGAAAATGTACAATTTTGTCATTCCATGTCTCAGTAAGAATGTAGATCTCACAAGGTATATCTATTCTAGACAGTAGGATTTCAAATTCAGCAAAGTTTTTATTAATGCTTCTGATGTTTTGCGTTAATATTTTTAATTCATGTTGGGCTGAGCCTTGTTTCGCCAGGAGAGATTTACATTCTTCTGGCTTACACATAAAGGATACACTCGGCTGTATATTATCTAAATGATTCAATATATTAATTTCGTCTATACAGTTGAATTTTGGTTAAACTCTATTGATGACATCAATCCTCTGCCTAAATATTTGACAATAGTTACAGCAGCTATCTTTAGATTCTTATATAATATATGTAGCACACTAGACCCACTATTACAATATACTATTTTCAAAACAATATAATTTGTTAAACAAATAAAATGAATATTAAGAATAACAGCAAAATGAGTAGTAAAGAAAAAAATTACACGCTTTCTTAACCAATTGAGAACTTTCAATCTCGCAAAGTTTGACGAGTAATAAATCGAAACACTACCAATTTCATTTTCATTCAGTCATTGTGGACTTTTTAGAGAATGTAGCTGTATCTCATTTTTAATTTCCAAATGAGTTGACTCTGTAGTCTCACGGAGATAAATTCTTCCATTGTTAGTCCAACAAAATTTGTACCCTTGTGTCTTCGCAAAATCTCTTGCAAGATAAAATAATCTACGCCCTCTACTTGACAGAGATTCAGAAATATATATTGGTATGTCCTCACCTGGTAGCCCAATAGCAGATGAAGTAAGGCGTTTATTTGAATGGATTTTATTATATGCCTTAAGTCCTTGGAGAACTTCATTTTTAACCATTACTGAATTGAAGTCGGCGATTATTGTGCCTTTCCCAGTTTTACCATAGAGTCGGTAAACATCTCTAATAGCTGTTTGTGGGACCACTAGGTTTAAAGCTTTACATGTATTCTGAACGATGTTACTTAAATCACCTTTAGTCTCCGGTTTATTAATGATTGGCAAATTCCTAATTTCTATCATAGATGCTTTTGAAACTCTTTGCATGTCTTCTAACTTAGATTCTAACACCGCAATTTGGACCTTTTGGTCGTTACGCTCTTTTTCTAAACTTTCTACTATTTGTTTCATGTCCTCATATTGAGCATTAATAAATTCAAGAGCTTTCTCAATTTCTTGGTTAGAATTTTTTATTTCATTATTTTGTCGCTTGATTTCAACAACTTCTGATACTAACTTATTTAAAATGGAGTTTTGACTTTCTTTCCACTCATCGAGCATTTCCCTGATTTCATCTTTGAAAATAGTTAGTTGATCATCAGAACCTTTTCGCTGTCTTTTCTGCCGTGGGGGAGCAGAGTAAGACGTAGTAGCTGTAGGAACCAGTTTTGATACATCCGAGTCTGAGAGGGTGTGGGTTAATTCTTGGTTAAGTGCAATTCGTGGGAACCGAGACATTGTGAAACAAGTCAAATTAAAATGCCGAGGTTCAAAGTTTATATGTTTGTGATTCGGTTCAAATGAAAAAAATAACCAGTGTTACCTGAGCCCTCAACTGGGTGCTGTATAATGTTAATCACAAGTCAATTTAAAATTGTTTTAACACAGCGTAATGCACACCTCACTTTTATGCGCTCCTAGTACTTTTTTACCAATTGTTTTATAGTAAAAGTTTAAAAATAAAGTATTATTTAAAAATATATTAAAGAATAATTTTTTAACAGACGTCCGCACACTTTCGTTATCCAGCCGGAAGGCAGATAACTTATAATATATTATTAATTATCTTATAATACTTATTTTAATGTGTAGTGTTTTTGTAACAAGTAAGGAAAGGAATGCTCCGGTGGTTCGAGCATGTGGAAAGAATGCATGATGAAAGAATGGCTAAACAGATATACAATGCGAAAGCGGATGGATACAGAAGTCGTGGAAGGCCACGACACACCTTCCATGATCAAATTGATCGTGTACTAGTAGAAGGTGATGTCAGGAGCCTTAAGAACAGACGAGCGTGCATGACGAGAGTTATGACTGTCAAAGAAGCAAGTGAGGTGTGTAAGAATAAGCCTAAATGGCGCTCTGTTGTTCGTGCCTATCCCGCAAGGAAACTGGCGTGAAGCTATGTATGTATGTAGTGTTTTTGTAACAGTAATGTGGCGTAGAGTGCTCGTGCAGTGTGTTGCTTACAATTTATATATTTATTTCTATGGTATACCTTATTTTCTTAATATAAGTTATATAAATCTAGTCTTAGTCCTATTGCCTAGTGTTTTGTAGACTTTTTGTGTCTGTGTGGTATATATTGTTATTGGATTTTGTGGTGGTAATAAGTGGTAATAAGATGTAAATGTTTAAATTTAAACCTACTCTACGTTTGCTGAGACACGCTCTGTATACCAGGATTCGTCTGTCCCAGTAATCATCGGTGCAGCGACGAATATGGCTCACACTGACATTCACTTACTAATTTCAAATTCAAAAGTATTTATTCATACTAAATTCTACTAGAGAAAGTAAATATTATATATATGTATAAATTAATCTAATAGTTAAAATAATAAGTAAATCTACTTCCATAGCTGGGCACCGTTAATCAAATAGTTAACTTCGTTAATATCTAATCCGTTACTGAAAAAGTTAACTTGGTTAAAAGTTAAAGCGTTACATTTTAGAAAATTTAACGTAAGTTAACGTTAATCGTTAATCCGTTAACACGTGATAAAAATTGTATCTTCTTTTAAAAACTGTTGGTTCTGGAAGTTAGCAGGTTAGAAACAAAAAAAAAGTCGGGTATATTATTAGAATGTTTAATATATGCATGTTGACAAAAATATTTGCATTCATTTGGATTAAGGTTTAGAATTTATTTTATTAAGATAGACTGGTTGCGTTCTGGACGAAACACTAATTAGACGAACTAATTTTAAACCGATTTGATAGTAATATAATGATCAATTGCTATTTAGACGAATTGCTACATAGACCACTTACATCTTAGACGAAACGATACTAACCCGTCCAATTTATCTGGCGTAATATGAATATTCCCCTTCATGAACATTAATATGTTAAAGTTCTCATCCGAAACCGAGGCTCGTTTCGGCTGTAGTATCTTTGCCCGTGGAGAACGTTCAACTGCAGCGCTTAAGGATATAGCAGTATTATATTTAATAAACAGATTTGCGAATATCTGTTCCCCGAGAAATGCCGCATCATTTAACGAGTCTTTCGAATTTATATCTAGCCACATTTTGATGAGACTTTGAGCTTTGCTCTTTAAATATTTGTTGCTGGATTAACGATTAACGGACTTTGGGAAATTTAACGGAAGTTAACGAGTTCATTTACATATTTTTAAGTTAACTTAAAAGTTAATCCGTTACTCGAAATGTTAACTTCGTTAATTAACAATTAACGGATTAACGAGTTAATGCCCAGCAATGTCTACGTCCTATTCTATATACATCGTTTCGCAACGTGTTTTGCTCCGCAATTTCACGAGCTATATTGGTAACCTTTGTTCTCTTACGGATATCACCGTTCCGGATTTTTCACTACCTAATTTTAAAAGACACTATAGTACTATTTCTTATTTGCACTACGTTAGAACTTTCAGAATTTAAATGGCACTCGATGAGCAAAAATAAATGCTAAAAATGGCAAATACAATAAAACAAAAAACTTGCAACGTTCTCATATTCCATCTTTACGAAAAAGTCAAATTGAATAGGCTCGCAATGGTATTATTCATTCTGAAAGCGTTTCCGGCTTATTTCCCTCGTTCATATTTTTAACATGATTTCCGATATCATTCAGTATAAGTCGTTTCGTCTTCGCTATTATATTCGAACATTTAGACCTCCATTATTACAACAATGACTTGGATTATTGACGGCAAAATATGGGGCTGACTTTTGTTTGGCATACTTACTCGAATGGGTTACGTATGGGTTTCGAAATCAGTCTGTATAACACATATTAAGAAACTTTAGTATTCTATTTCTTTCTTTTGTCTGACAATGATTGACTATTTTGTATAGTCTTAGAATCTTTGGTGGGAACAGTAAATATTATACTATATAGGCTATATATAATAATGTTGATGGCCAAAAAAGGCAAGGGCCGTAGAAAACCTTATCATTATTCCACGACTGTGACTATTTCCTCCGGGTGTTCACTTACACTGGACTAGGATAAATGAAGCAACGAGTAGATGAACGAAATATGATACACGTGAGTAAAAACGTTCTTTTTTATAACCTATCTTTATTGATACATGAAGACACTTTCGTCACTAGCAATTTTTAATCCTGAGACCAAATAGTATTGTTTAAAGGTATAATATGATTTCTATTACTACTATTACAATACAGCTACTTTGGATAAAACAATAATAAATCTTATGAATGTTTGAATACATACAGCATTGTGAATGGTACAGTTAGTACCAGTAGACCACGACGTAAACACCATGATAAAATAGCAGAAGTGTCAAAGAAAGGTCAGGTCAGCCCTCAAATAAACGTACATGTATGAAGTGATTAATGAAAGTAAATGAAGCGAAAGTTGTTTGTCAGCATCGTCGCAGGTGGAGATCCATCGTCTCTGCGTACCTCCATAGAAAACAGGCGTTATATGTATGTATATAATGTTACAATACCTCTTTCATTCACTTATAGTCAAATCATTTCCAATAAATGATTCTTTAATTTATTTCAACAGCCTTGAAATTGTATTTTGACGCAATCTAATTTTAATTTAATATGCAGCGGATCAGTGTTGCAATACAAGGGAGAAATGCGGGCAGCATTTTGGGAATGTTCCCTACCGGCAGCGGTCGAGACGAAATTTTCTATCTGTAAATATTTTTATATAAGTTTTAAGTTTATTTTTTTAATATTTTGTAGTGTAGTTTCTTTCGTCTTTAAGGTAGACATAATTTTACTGTTTTAAATGTTGTAGATTTATATTCTAATTTATGTTTTATACATAATTTCTTGTAATATGTAGTTAAATCTATATATATAAACATCAATTGCTGTTCGTTAGTCTCGCTAAAACTCGAGAACGGCTGGACTGATTTGGCTAATTTTGGTTTTGATTTTTTTGTGGAAGTCCAGGGAAAGTTTAAAAGGTGAGTAAATATGAAAAAAAATGCTTGAAATATAGTAAAAACAACAATTTTGCTTTCCCTTAGAAACTATTCCTACCTGTCTAACATTTGATGTTCGTCCCGTCATTTAGAAATCAAATTAAATTTAAAAGTGAAGTTTTTTTAATTTTTTTGGTTTTGAATGTCAAACGTTTAATGTTCGTCCAGGTTAAGTTTTGATCACATTTTTTACTAAAGTTGAACATTCTGTAATTATCATTCAGCTTTTTTATTTATTGATTCTGAGGCGGTACGAAGTTTGCCGGGTCAGCTAGTAAGTAATAAATTTATAATTAACCTTTGATAACGAGGTTAGTATAAAGGAGATTTCCTTGTTGCAATCAGTACACCTGAGATGTCAACAGGTGTGATCAGTAAATTTGAGTTCGATAAGGCAAGTTAGGGCGGCTGTCTGGTAATTGTCGAGGGGTCCAGTACAGTTTTATGGACAGGACAGATGAAAACGTCACTGCGACGCGGACCGGCCTCCACGGTATAACATTTGGATTTATTCAGTCGTGAAATTAAACAAGCCCCCGAGTTCCCTCTATCACAATTTATGTTCGCACTAGATTGTAAAGGTTCTGGAGAGGGATACACTTGGTGTTGTCAGGTCTAATGTACAAAATTAATTTAATCCAAAACTAATTTACGTGTATTATTAATAAACAGATTTAATCGACATTACCTGTGCCAGTCATTTTACTTGCGCAAGACTTTAACCTTATGTCAATACCCCTGCAAGATATCAAAATGCAATATAATGAATGTTTAGGATAATATTCCTATTTAATCTCTATAATTTTCAGTTAAATCTGTTGAGCTGTTTCGGAACCTATTAAAGACAAATTTTTAAACCGACTGAAAGATTCCGAGAATGGTCATCTATCATTAAGAATGGAATAATTATCAGTTTTGTCATTTTTAAATCATAGACTCACATTTCAATTTCATTGGTGTAAGATTTTAGTTAGGCGCCTCTTTTGCCCCTCCTACACGCATTAACATTTATACCTATATATTTTGTAGATATGTATTTGTATGGTATGTATATTAAGTATATATCTATGTAATATATAAAATTTCTGCATATATGTATATGCAGAAATTTTATATATTTATTATTAAATACTATTATTAGTACTATTTGTTACGTATACCACCATCGCCATTATCATCTCAATTGATTCCTACGGTTGTCTGGAACAGATCGCTTTTTAGCGATAAGACCCCCTTTTGTACATAAGTAGATATAATTTTAGTCTTTAAGTTCATTTTTGTATTGGTGTATAATAAAGTGTTATCTATCTATCTAACATGTAGGTATGTATAACATGTCTGTATGCTGGATACAGAGGATGCCTACCTACAGTTGACATCTGGCGCAACTAACCCTTGCGCATTAAGCACCATACAACAACTGTTAATGAATCCGCATCCAGCTCTTAAACGTTGATTTGATTATTTTTTTGAACTTGTAAACTAATGACTCTAATGATAATCATATCACGTTTCCAAGTGTAAACGTTCAAGGATTGTTCCTTCCTGCTTATTTTCTAACTTGCTGTAGATTCCTTCATCTTTCCACCTTCATCACCACTATTTACCTTTCTATTCGCACCATCCGATTTTGATATAATATGATCGTAAAAATTTTAATTTAACAAATATCTTGATTAGAGAGCCGTCAATGCCCTCTTAAAACCTATATTACCTATCGAAATTGTGACGTCGAGCAACACTAGGCACACTGTACAGGGGGGATGTAATGTAAGATATCTGGGATTGTACCCTCATTAATTGGCCCGGTGGTCGCTGGCAACGTATTTTGTGCCTGATTTAACCTGTCGTGTCTTGGAACAAGGCGCCTGTCAGCCCAATGTTTATACAACAGATTTGCGATAGTGAAATGAATTGTGGTGTAATTCGTACAAGGATCATGTTATCTTTAGCTGACTTTTTGTTGTAGAAAAGTTTTATGTGGCACACTAATAACTTGATTAGACGTTATTGTAATTCTGCATACTAGTACATACCTACATGACATATTGTAACGCTTGTTTCCCGTTGGTGTAGGCAGATATGGATTTCTAATTGTTACGACTCAGACAATTTTTTTCGCTTTATCTACTTTCATTAATCTTTTTACATACACACACGTTTAAAGTATGTATGAAAAGATTTATAAATGAATATTAAATCCAAATAAATCATAAATCAAATCTAGCTACTGTGAGTTGGACCACGTACATCGTATGTTCCGCAGAGGCAATATCTGGACTATTTTTGTCATTTGACTACGAAACCAAAAAAGAGTTTTAATCGAAAATAGAAGTATTTTCGATTAAATATTTAAATATTACTCAACTACTTAATAGCTTTTATACAGACTAATTTTCAACGATCGTATTTTTTAATCTACATCGCATACTCAACGACTTAATTTAATAGCTTTTGTGCAGACTAATTTTACACAAGCTTGACTTTTTTATCATTTTCCATTTTAACTCATTTAAAAGTTAGAGAATTATAATTCATGCAATTTAAATAAAGAAGTCATTAAAGAATATCGTTATGATATTTGAAGATTTGATTTACAATAACCCACACAACTATGTGCACTGACAAAATCGAACTCTATTTCTCTTCTACCCCCATTTTTTACTTTTTTCACGGTTTTACTATACTATTGCATAACGCCATATAGACTATACTTTCATGTTAAAATTCATCAGTAGTTTTTGAGAAAAATGTCTGTGACAAACAAAAACAGACACACGGACGGGAAAAGTAACATAAGGGTTTGTTTCATGCCAAAGTGGTTACAGTATACTAAAAATATGGCTGAACTAGTTGCAAATAAAATCACCAAAAATACTAGCTGAATCTATTCAAAGGACATAAAAAATAAGTATCAATACGACCTAGTATTTTACTACCCACATAACGCGACTAACAAGGGTCTAAGGAAAAACATTGTCTCTCAAATAAAAAGTCTGTTCACATAAGTTGTTCGTAAATAAACAGTGATTCCGCCATAAATAAATGGAATGATGCTTGCTCTCTGTAATGTAGCCGGTTCGTAATGTGTTCTGCCATTAAAAGCTCATAAATACACAATCGTGTCTATAAATGTCGCGCTTTGTGGGTAGTTTTTATATTATATAGATTGTACAAGTACAAAATAATGCATAATTATATTTTTCCAATGCCAGGCTGTAAGACAAAAGCTCCTATAATAAAAGGGTGTATAATTAATTAAAATAGATGAAGTAAGAGACGTATATCAAGATCGTAGAAAGTGGAGATACATCTTTTCTGTCTGCCCCTATGGGAAATGTTAAAAATAGTTAAATTTAAACTCCCCGCCGAAGTTTTCCCTCTGCGCTACGACATGGGGTCATTTAAGAAGGGCGTTGTAAAATTTCTTAGAGGCCGGCAAGCACTAGCTTTTGGTCGTATAGTTGTATGTTGTCACATCACTATTTCGTTCACTCTGATGTAAATTCTCAAAACCTACGAATACAGTACTCCGTTAAATATTGAGTTTAATTGCTATAAACCTTAAAATCACATAGGCATGAGAATATGTATGTATTATATTGGTCAGAAATATATATAAGTAATTCAAGGCTCTAACATAAAACATGAAACCATGATGTGTAGGATAAAGACTTATGTAACACTGATAAAAAGTGAAGCATAATTGCCAAGTAAATTAAATATATGGCTAAATCATTCTAAAAAAACAAAAATTAAATTGATTAAAATTAATTCGGGTCAGTATGACGATCAAACGAGGTACGTACACAAGTTTCAGGCACCTTATCGATATAATATCTATTTTTATAGTAGAAAAAGAATTAATATTAATTAGTTAAATTTAGGGCCCGTCTTTCGATCATCAGATTTATCAGTTGAATAAATTATAATCTGAGTGAATTCAAAAACGAAACTATTCAATTGTTTTCTTCATGAGACTGACATTATTATTTTTTCCATTTTATACTTTATTCTAGGAATAACTTTTATCTGCTGATTGTAAAATTGGCCCTTAGTTGAGGTTAAGAGTTTTTATTGTTTTAGTTAAATTATGATATATTAAAACAATAAATAAACTGATAATTTAAATTAAAAATTGAAAGCTTTAAATTCAATTTTAAAATATTTTGCATTTTAAAATGTTTACTTGAATACATTGGACGGCTTTACCTATTTATTTTAATTTATGCTTACTGAAAAACGACGGTAGAAAACATAACAAAGGAAATGAGAAACTATGTAAATAATTATGAATGAATCTACAATTTAAATTTAAAAAAAAAACTGTTTTACGAAACAAAGAAACGTTGGCATAAAACCTTTTTAAAGTAACTCGGCGCCGTCTAAAGCCACGATTCAAAGGATAATGGTCACTCCCATTTAACCTTTTAACCGTGGCGTGCAATTTTTCACTTAGACATTTAACTAGGAAGGCACACGAAGGTCCAAACAAAAGGCCTATTATATCGCGTGAGCGCTCGTTATCGCGACCCTAACTAAAATACACCAAAACCTTACTAATTAAAAGTTTACTACGAACGAAATGTATATTCTTGTTATTTATGACGTCACATGCCATTATGTGTAGTCGCTGGGGAATTATAGTAATAAGGTTAGTGGTATACCGAGTCCGAACATTTCTTTTGTTATTATTCGCAAAGAGAGCATAGAATTTTTGTGCACTGTGTATATCTTTGATTGATTTTAATATAATTGAAACGTTAGTACGCTATTCATTTGCCAACTGACTAACAGACGATGTAATATTTTGTTTTTTTTAAATCACGTATTATAGGTTCGCGTTTGACCATTATCTCGCTCGATTTGAGCGGAAATATGGTCTAAGATCGAGCACGCGTACCTAGAAGGTATCTATTCACACGAGATTTGAAGACGCCCAGGTTGTAGGTTTCGGGAAAAACAGACTCCGGCACTGAGTTCCACTCCTTTGCGGTGCGCATAATGAAGGTGGATTTAAAGCGCTTTGTTCGTATTGGTGATATATCCACTATATAGCGCCGCATGCAAATGTTATTATAATTACGTGGTTAGAGCTAAACACTCATGATACATTTGTATTTAGTCATTTTGGTCAATACAGAATCC
The DNA here is from genome assembly GCA_019925095.2 of Dendrolimus kikuchii. NCBI lineage: Eukaryota > Metazoa > Arthropoda > Insecta > Lepidoptera > Lasiocampidae > Dendrolimus > Dendrolimus kikuchii. Next base: position 18,670,004 of record CM034394.1, read on the forward strand.
GCTTCTCCGCTTGTCGGCTAGTTCTTCAGTCAACACATTCTATCTGCATCGACGGACGGATTATTATTTAGCTATGAATTACTTTTCTCCGAAACTACATGGTCGTATATGAATAAATATTGACAAAGAGGTGTATTCTATCTCTCTATCTATATATATAAAAATCAATTTCTGTTCGTTAGTCTTGCTAAAACTAGGCTACACTGATTTGGCGAATTTTGGTTTTGAATTAGTTGTGGAAGTCCAGGGAAGGTTTAAAAGGTGAGTGAATATGAAAAAAATACTTTAAATATAGTAAAAACAACAATTTCGCTTTCCCTTAAAAACTATTCCTACCTGTCAAACATTGGATGTTCGTCCGCTCGTTCAGAAATCAATTAAATTTAAAAGTCGTTCAGAAATCAAATTAAATTTAAAAGTGAAGTGTTTTGTATATTTTTTTGGTTTTGAATGTCAAACGTTTGATGTTAGTTCCGGTTAAGTTTTGACCACAATTTTTACTAAAGTTGAAACATTCTGCAATTATCATTCAGCTTTTTTATTTATTGTTTCTGAGGCGGTACGAAGATTGCCGGGTCAGCTAATATAATATATAAAAAGGTAGTGTAGTTTTTTTTTTATCACATAAGACAGGCAGACACCTGACCTGATGAAAGGCGGTTACCATCGCCTATGGACATTTGCAGCACCAAAGATGCTACAAATACGCTGCTACTCTCTAAAGGGAGACTGAAACCTGGCCCCTAATGTCGGAACACAACTCAAAGTTGTTATGGCGACATGCTCTTGTCCAGGGGTGGTAGCCGTCTAGACGGGCACATACCATACCACCTGATTGTGTGTTGTTTTGTCGCCTCTTACGACAGGCCGCTTGGCTGCAGGACATTGTATTCTTTCTCCGTTCCTGCACGGATATAAATATAGAGGTAGTATCGTTTTAATTATTTATTTTGTTATTTATTTATTTCATTCAATTACAATGCTATAACAGTCTTACAACTAAAGCGACAATGTAAGTACCTTATTCTTATAGTAGGGGTGCCCAAGATGCTAAATGTGGAGTTACTCGAGCGTCGCGGGGACCTTTTGGATTGTAAAGATTAGATGCTAAAAAGAAAAAAGGTTATATGATGTATGCCTTTTCACAGGTGGGGGGAGCGTGTACAGGTTTTCAAAAAAAAAGAGTCGCACAGAAATACTCAAGCGCGTCAGATATTCAAAAGGGATGTTAAGTAAACCCTGAACAAACTTCTATTCAAAAGACTGACGATTTGGACGCGACCAAAAGTCATGGCAAGTTAAAAATTCAAAAATAAAACGTAACATTGAAATACTCGAGCGCGTCAGATTAATATACAAATGGTTCAGCTTGATGTCCTTGTCGTGCTGACTCATAATCTGACAATTATGTAGAGGAATTTCCTTAATCTGACGGTTTGAAAAAAACAATTTGAAGAGTAAAAAACACCCCCACCCAATATGAAGGGTTCATATATGGTGGGGGTACATAATAGAGTGCAAGGTTTCTCCCCTTATGTTATCCTGCCACGCTCGACTAAATCCCAAAATCCCCGCTTGGCCCCCCTGTTATTATAGTAATACACTTCTATACACTTTCTTTGACTTTTCCTAAGGGACACATGAGAATATCTTAATCTGCGTTCACTTCACAAATCTGTTTCAATATTCGAAGAGCCTGGGTTAGAGGTTCTTATAGAAGCACATTAGATCTACTGTCGGGAACTGGAAACAACTTGTGTTGTCTACCGCGGGTATAGCTGTCAGGTATATAGAAGTATATACTCCTCAAAATGCTGGGATTAGATATCAAATGCGGTAAAAAAATTATATATACGAGCACAATCATAACTAACTGTAAGTGTCTCTTCACTTCCAGCCTATAGTACCTTACCATTCCTAGAAAAATACAGTAGGATACATTACCGGAAAATTTATAAATAATGTATACAAAATTGCATTGACTATGTAAAAAAAATGAGGTGACTGCCATGCATTTACTAAACAGAAGGATAAAAAAATCTGAAGTTTCCAGGGAACAAAATACAAAATATAATACATATATCGCAAAATCCTCTTAAACTTAAATATAAGATATTTTTTGCATAATCTTATCAACAAAAATTACTCATTCGTAATAAGCACTCGTGGAACGGTAGCACACAACAATATAAACACCAAAAACATTTACTGAAGCGTAAGTAAATGGATTCGATTTTAATAAAGTAAGGAAAATACTAAATCGGATTGGCGTCGAATCGATATGGATGCCGATGGAAATTTTCAATGGAACGTCAAAGAGCTGCGTTGAATAATAGGGGGTTTTTCACCGGTCGCGATTACGAGACGCGCAGATGATGTTCTTTTTGTGCGAGTGAATATAAAGAATAGGATATTGCCTATGGCTTATGCATATTATTCTATTTATATCTTTTTATTCATAAGCATATCATAATATGTTTAAAACTAGAAAAACAATATTAATGCTTTATCGTTAACTCAGCGCTTAAAGTTTCCTGCTTATATCTCCAATGTATAATTTTATTAATAAATATGATGTCTACAACATCCCAACTATACTATGCTTACTATACAAACATGTGAAAATTTTATACAACTGATGAAACCTAATATATTATGAATTTGCGCTATATACATACAGACAATTGGTTCAAACCTACTTGGATGTAGAGTACATTGTATCGCACGCGTAATCAAAAGAAAAAATAATTAATAATTATGAGTTTGGAGATTATTATAAAACATAGTAATGTTTATTCTATGTTTAATAATTATACAATAATTTTCTGTCCATATTTATAAAACAAAATCTGTTTTTATTGAGATATTCATTTGAAGTTTTAGCCACGTCTTGGTAGGCGTGATCACAGAGAGAATATACTAGTTATTATTAATAAATAATCATAGAAATCTTTATTATTAAGTGCCACATTTTAAAGATCATATAGATATTTATGATAGTTTTTCAATTTACTCTTTTACCTACAAAACATACGTCGTCTACTATTATCTTAATGCAGGGGTTTTTGTTGGCCGTGATTAAAGAGAGCGACTCATGTAAGCCGGGAAGCCGCACCTCGCTACGCGCCCGCGAAATTAATAAGCGGAATTACTCTTCTTTACCGTCCCATAAATTATATTGATGGTGACTGGCAGCAGTTACAGAAGCCGTAAAAGGCGTACTTTATTAGAATCAAACACCAGGTGAAATTTATGTATTAGCACTGAGGCGGTTTCCCATTAGTTATCTTTTCGGGCTATTATTTTTTTAAAGATTTATTGGAGTAATAAAATGTTTTAGAATACATAAAAATGTTAAAAATACACTGTATGTTTTCCAATATATCAGCTATTGATAATACACGTGCTTGAATAAAATCAATACCCATTTATAGCAAAATGTGTAAATTACTGAATGTTTATCATTTTTGAATCGATTTATATACGTTTTTTTTTTTTTACTAGTGACCCGTTCCGGCTTCGCACGGGTGGTTTAGGGCCAAATTGTTACACCTTGGGTAACATTATTTAAGTTTTAGTAGTTACATTACAATTTTTACATTTAGTAGTTACATTACGTTACAAACATACAGAAATACAAATCTTTCTTCTTTATAATATTATTATTATAGTAGATTACGAAGCTGGCAAACAGCAGACAGTCTAACTCACGGAAAGTAATTACCGTCGCCTATAGACACATGCAACACCAATGGCGAAGCCAATGTTTGCCAACCTTTAGGATGGAATAAGCGGATGAGATAGATGGGCCAGACAGATATATATCAGAATGGGATAGAAAGGATAGGATATGGGATTGGATGGATACGAATGTGTAAGGAATAATGGGATAGGTGGAGGTGGAAGTGGGCCATCAGAACCCTCACTCATCACGCGAAATACGATTAACACAAACCTCACTGTTTCATGCTGATATTCTGTGAGAGCGTGGTATCACACCGATAGAGCCGGCCTTAAGAGGGCCTTAATCATCATCCGAACGTTAAATCCCGGTTGTTTTCCTACTTTTTCTACGCCACGTCGCACGATCTTCAGCATCTCTCCTTCTGAGACCATTGGTACGCATGTAATCCTTCACAACATCAAGCCAACATTACTTGGGCCTTCCATCTTCGACCGGGACCTGGCGGAGGCGGCATGGCTAGACATTTGTTCCCCACATAATTAGCCATTCTTCGTAAAACGTGGCCGTATCAGCGTAAGCGACACTCTTGAAGTTTGTCTCCTATATCACGGACATAAAGACTACCACGGATGCAGGAATTCCTGACACGGTCTTTCCGCGTCATTCCACACATCCATCGCAGTATATTCATCTCGGTGACACGTAGTTCTTGCTTGTGTCGCTCAAATACAGGCCACGCTTCACTGCCATACAAAAGGACAGGTCTAATGAGGGATTTCTAGACCTGTCCTTTTAATTTAACCGGCATTTTGGGGTCACAAATAACACCTGTCACCTCAAGTCACTTGGCCCAAGCTTCTGCGATACGGGCCTTGACGTCGTGGTTGATATCCTTAGAGCTGTACCTAATCAAGATAATGATTCCAACGTGGCATGTAAAATACTGGATGTTTGTCATTCTTTAACTAATTTTTATATAATTTAGTATTGGATATTTATTTAATAAAATTCTCTGTTTATTTTGACGGCCTCTGTAGAAGAGTGGGCTTATGCTGGCTTACCTTTCTGCAGCGCAGGGGCTCCGGCTTTAATTCCTGACATGGTAAATTTTCCGCTGTTTGTTATGGTCTAAGATACTGCGATTGGCTCTAGAGTAGTCCGTTGTATATTACCCATAACACAGCAGAACCGGCTTAACTTGGAGAGATACAAATTGTATAATGCGTGTGTTTGCCTGCTGATTATTCTAAAAGCCATATATTTACAGTATGCTCCTATTCGTTATTTTTCAGTGACACATGTCATTATGAGGCTAAAATAAAATTTCAATTATATTTTTCCATTTTTCCGTTTGATGATATTCTACTAAACAAAACCAATAGCATCATAAACAACTCAATCCATCCAAAACCAACAGCCGTAATTTGGGACAGAACCCAATTTCAATCGACAGCACGAAATTCGAAATTAAAAGAGATATCCAACAATAAACGTCACCATCAAATGATATCTTTATTTCCATTCAATTTTATCATCGCGTACATTTTATTGTGAAAATTTTCTAAGCTATCGGACGACGTCGACATGTAAGGGGCTTGCCACACGATAATCATAGCCGCGATTTCTACGCGCGTCAAACGATTTGAATGCCGCTCCATGTACATAACTATGCATTTTACGGATATATGTATTTAATTGATCTGTCTTCGCCATGAAATATAACCTAGCGGCCAGGATAAACATTGATGTAAGAGACAAAACGTAGGTGATCTAATGGCGAAAAGCGTAATTAACCTAAGCTACAGTATAAAAATCACGGAAATAATAACTAAACAAATGAAGCTGAAATGTAAATTTGTACGAGTATATATAGGTAGGTAGGTATTTAAGAGGGGAAACCCCATTGAGGGCCATCAGCCGTGCAGTAAATTGGGGAAAATCATGGCCGGTGTGTGGGATTCACTAGGTCGGGGTGGTACCAGCATCTCTGGACAAAACTAAAGATGCTATTGCCACACCACGTTTAGGGATACCCACTAAAACCCCTCGGTATTTCGTCCTTCGGTCTTGATTCCAGGGGTATGGATATATGGCCTAACCTTTCCGCTAGCCCTGGAAGGCGGTGGCTCATCAGCCTCATCCAACTTCCAAGAACAAGAATGTCACTCACCACGAAACATCAAAGGACACCAAGTTGTATTAAATGACTAAACACTTAAAAATTACGTAATAGGTATACATAAATTAGGATTTAAAAAATACGCGTATGGATTTTAGAAAAAAGAAGTAAAATTTCGTTATAAAACTGTTTAACTGTGCGTATAATACATAAAAAAGTCAAAAACCAACCAGGATGAAGCCAAAGAAATTATTTCATGGATGTAAAAACGCTTCGTGTGTAAAGGCTCTAAGTGGGGGGTCTATTGTGTGCTTAAATCAACGAGGGGAAAGCCCGGGTACGGTTAGCAGAAACAATAGTCCCCTCCAAAATCAACCCCAGCTCTTAAAAGTGTCACTCGACTGGTTTCCTTTTTGTTTTCTTATATGAATTCGGAATTTTTAAAAGAGAATTTTCAGGTGGAAAATGTAAGAGGAAAAAGCAGTTGAATATTGTTACTGTTTTCATGTACTTTCTAGAATTCTGTTTATGTAAAATTGTGACAAAAAGAGTATTTAAACTATATAGGCCTGAAATCACTAACTTAAAATTATTTGTATGTAAAAGATTGTCATTCAAATGAAATTCAAAAGAAATTTTCTAAATTGAAATGATAAAAAATAAGCTTGTGATAGATATTAGAAATATAATTTTGAAATTTGACAAAAACATAAAGGAAAATTATGATTTCTGGGCCAAAAGAGTTTGAAGATTTATTTAGAGTCTACCTTTTGCCTGGTGTCTCATTAAGTCGCTTTATTCTCAAAAGTATTAAATTTCAAACCATTGAAAATATTAAATACTAACGGTCTCATTTATATTGAGTTAAAGTAAGTGTGAAGGCTTCTTTATGGATCTTAAAGAAGCTTTCATACTTACTCTAAATCAATATGAATAAGACAGTATGTCTTTTCATTTCTTTAATCTTCGTAGTCGTATACAGTTTATAATTCCTTTTTTCTAGAATAAAAAATATCTCAAATATCAAATGTATAACAATCCATTCATTCCCAAGGCAGTGAGTAAAAAAAAATGGTTATATTTTAAACCAATGATTTCTATAAATATTTTTTATGTAACATAAATAACTAAAAGTATTGATATCATATTTTTTGTTACATTTAAAAGACGTTTTATAATCAAATAATCTATATAATTTAAATTTTCGAGGAGGATAAAACTCAGTTGGAGATCAATCAATTCAATGATAAGTCATAGGTTATAAGCCTTCGTGACAAAGTGTAATTTAAATAGTGTTTTTAGCTGAAGAAGGTACTGGAATAGGTGTCATTAAGAACCGACCCACCTAAAGCTCAACACTACCCACTAAATAAATTAATGTTTCTAATTATAATGCTGAATTACGAACGTCCCATTTGCGTGTTGTACGTTCTAGTAAAAAATTGTTTTGTTATATTATTAATATTGTTACGACCTGAATGGTGACAAAAGACAAATTCACACCTACGTCTGTAGAAACACATTTTATTACCTTTTTGGCATTTGGACGTCTTTCGTTTACCTTGTGTTTAAAATTTGTAATTTTAAAAACAGCCCATTGTGTATTGTAATCTTTTATGGTAGTCATTAGTCAGGTGTGATTCTAATAAATTCAGTCCACGCGGGCGGGAGACATATTGTATTTGTGCACTATAGAGCAATGCCCCAATGGAGAGATCAGCGGTCTAGCGATAGCCGCAAGCGAAGCAAGACGTTAGTGACGGACTTTGCGCCTGTGATTGATCGTGCATTACGTTTGGACTGGTTGTGTACAGTTATATTTGTACCTGTGTTATACGTGTTTGTATAGTTCTAATAAGTTCAATAGTAATTCCAACGGCATTTTAATTTCGAGTCCTGCAACTCGTAACAACATTATATTTATTATTTCATTATATTTAATTTTATTGTTCAGATATTACAGTGCTGCTTATTCTGTTTATATTCATTACATTCTATTATGTATAAACTCTATTTTGATATTTGAATATTCTTGATTTGATTTTTTTCCTGTGCATCAGAACCAAATTCCTTTTTTTCCTTTTTATTTGTAGAAGGTTTTAATCAGTACTGAACATGCCACCCTCATAGGAATATAATACATTTTAGGTGCGTTTATTATAGATATATACCATAGCTAGATTGTATAACATCCTAGCTATGGTCATTTATTATTAGAAGTAGTTTTTATTTCAATTGTCATTGGCACAGAAGATAAATTTTGTTTTGTTTTGATAAAAAATCCATATAACGAATAAGAATTCAAAGGAATGAAATGATTTTACAAACCCAACCAGTCCTGGTTCGAGTTGGTTACAAAATTGAATTTACTCTCATCACACCCAATAGACTGAAAAGCCGTGCCTTCTTGAAAAATATAGTGACCTTAAAAGCGCATTTGAATAATTAAAGTACCGATTCCTGTTTATTTCTGATGTCTTATCAGGATTTTTTTACTCTTTTTGTACTTAAACTTAGTGAAAAAAAAATACGATGTACATACTGTACGAAGACCAGTGTGTGTGTAGAGCATCATATTAAATGAAAATTATATAAAACTTAACAGTTTTGAGTAAAATGAGTGCGATATATATAAATATACAGACGGACATAATTTCGTAAAAGATACTATAGTTTTTTTTTCAAGATAGATATGGAACCTTAATATCTATAGTGAACGCTTTAAAATGGGCAATAAGTAATTGATTATTTTAATCAAGAATTGTAGGTTTGTATAAAAAATCCAAACCGTTCAGTAAAATATGGCTCTTTGAATTAACAAAAAAAAAACGCAATTTTGGTGTTAGAAAAAGACTCCTAGAACAAAATTTTTAAATCTTGAATATTCAAGTATAGGCGCTTGAAATGAAATGCGAAACCTTAAAAAAAAACGAAATGTGTGCTGGGACACATATTAGAAGTGAAACTTCAACGGACGAGTGGAAAAAAGAATCGCAACGGCCAAGTTGAAAAAAACGGATAAGTGGAAAAACGAATCACACCGGACATGTGGAAAAACGAATGGCAACGGATACGTGGAAAAATGAATCACAACGGACAAGTGGAAAAACTTCAACTGACAAGTGACAAAATGAATTTTATCAAACAAAAATCTGAATTCTATCCGGAACCAAAAAAAACATCCATAGTCTAAAATTATTTATTAATATTTTTTACACAGACCACAAATAGAGGCAGTGATTCCCAGCCACGTGGAGAGCAGAGGTATAATAGTTCGATGTAAACTTCAGTTGCCTCCATTAATGGCGGCTCGGAACATCGCACTTTTCGATGCGCAGAAGGCGATTTTAGGTATTAGAGGGACGAGGTAGTCGGAGCACGAGATATATCCTCGCTCGCTCTCTCGCTTGCTTTCTCGTTTACGGGACTTTCCCGGCGCTCGGCTCACCGGGGCTGCCAATTTAGCGTTTTCGGAGCTAGACATAGCGTTTTTAGGGCAACCCAGCTCCCAATTTTATTAAACAACTTCCAGCGCAAAATCTTGCGCTTTTTATAATATGCAAATATCTAATTAATTTTATAATAAATATATATGAATATCTATACTAATATTATTAAGAGGAAAGATTAGATTGTTTGTTTGCATGAAGAGGCTCCGAAACTACTGAATCGATTTGAAAAATTCTTTCACACTTGGCAAGCTACACTATCCCTGGGTGTCATAGGCTATATTATATTTACAAAAAAAAATAGGGATCCTTACTAAAACTCTAACTAAATAATAATGTAACCCAAGGTGTGAAAAAAATACGTAAAATCGCGTGCGCTGCGAAAATTATTGATGATAGAATAAAATAATGTATAACGACTTTGCAGAACACATCATTACTTACAAAAAGTGTTGAGACAGCATATGTCTAACTATTATAGTTATGCCACAATAAGTGTTCTTTTATTTTAAATTTTTTATTAAAATGCCGCCGCTAGAAAAGGCTCTTTATTTTTATCTTAGTATTCATATCACTTATCAAAATAAATTACTTCATATTCAAGACTGCTTCAATACCTTTATATAACTTTTTGAATTATTCAATTCGGACTTCCCATTCGAAAGATATCACGAGTTTAAAAAATTAAGTATTAGGACACGCGGCCGTGACGCTTTTTCGTGAGCGAAAAATCGAAAAGAGAAGACCCCGTCTATATAGAAGTTTCACTTCAAAAAGAAAAATTTTAACACTTCCTTATCAGCAGGAAGTTAATTCTAAAGTCACGTTATACGAGGAGAACATTAATTCATTTTTTAAAAGGGTGTTTTTTATTTCGTGTTATTAAAAGTGGTGTGCGTTGTTAAAAACGGAATGAATAAAAAGTCGGCCACTCCTCGGCTGATGTGGGCGCATGCAATCCTAGGAAGTTGACAAATGAGACTAGCTTTTACCGTTTTATTTTTATAATTCTCAGGGTTCCCTCACAGGAATATAATTTTTAATTTATTTATGGTTGCTATTTTTCTTTTTGCATTATGCCCCCCCTAATTCAACTGTGTAAGTGTTAATGACTGTGACCAAATGCGTCTTATAGCGTTAAAAATAACGCGTTAACCATTAGATACATTCGTGCATACATGTATATCTATCTGTCAAATTATAGTCATTGACAATGTCGTATTTGAAATAAGGCAGTTAACCCTTGGCTACATATGCGTGACACAATTACTAACACTAACATCCAAACAAACATCCAAAGTGTATGAGAAGCATTAGACCGAAACATTCACGAATAAAAGTTGTCTAATAAAAAAAAAGCTGACTTCAGGAATAACTAAAATTCGATACAAATTTTCTAATAATAAATTACAATCATATCAAAAAACTAAAATATAAATAATTTATGCGTAGACTGTAACACACTTGGCCACATTTCTCATTTCATTTTTTCCACAGAACCGCCGTTTTAATGAGGGTGCGTTGAGTACCTTATCTACAGCGATCCGTAATCCACAATAACGCTGCCTGGTCGAATTTTTCACGAGCTGTAAAATATTATACACAAATTAAATTTTGCTTTTTATATGCAAACATGAAAGTATTCTCCATTTAGAAGCTAGTTTAAAATATTTCATTGAATTTATTTATACTTTACTTGATTTCAATGTAAAAAAAAGCAAAAAGTAATGATAATTACACCGGCATACAAAAATAAAAAAATGACTAGACGCGTTGAATCCTAAAATATGATTATTCGTCCAGGAACGGAGAAATAATACAATTTCCTGCGGCCGGGCGGCCTGTCGTAAGAGGCGACAAAACAACCCACAGCCAGGTGGTAGTGTATTTGCTTGACTGGATGGCGACCACCCCTGGTCTAGAGTATGCCGCCATAACAAACCTTGTGTTGTGTTCCGGCATTAGTGACCAGGTTCCAGTCTCCCTCCCTTAAGAGAGCAGCGTCAGCGGCAGCCATCCATAGGCGATGGTAACCGCTTTCCATCAAGTGGGCTGTCTGCCTGTCTGCTCTACTCCTGCAATATAAAATAAAAAAATAGCGAAAAACCGCTAAAAACCACTTTTTTATTTTTGTGTGTCGGTGTTATTATTAACTAACAGCTACCGCATGATATACACTAAACTTCATTGGAGTTATTATAATTTTAAAAAATAATGCTATTATACAAACAGTATAAACAACAAAAATAGATTAACGGTTATTTTTAGTCCATTAAACCGTAGTCTGGTGGAGTGTTTGATATTTTCGCAACAAAGCTTCCGTTTAAGCACTGTACTGAATTGTTAATGTGAATGGATAATAGTCTGCTTAATCCCTTTCAATTCCCACTTAAAATGTAAAACTTAACCAAATTCACTACGACATGGACTTTCTTTCTAATAATTAATTCTAAGTAGACTCTGCTTTCTGACTTATTTCTTTTCACAAGGCAACGAACAGGCACTGCTTTTGGGCGTAGAATATTAAAACTCTAGGCATCCTCTCACACATTAAAAGGTAACATAACTAATTTTTAATTGATGATTAAGAAGATAACTTATTTCTTCTCCAAATGTGTGTTAACTTTAGCAACGAGTTTAGAGCAAATTACATCATATTTTCTCTGTGGATATAGTTTTGTATACTTTTAAATGTGTGAAGTGATGCGTTGCGTTTTATCCAGCAATTAATTATGTATCATTTAGCGCAGTCAATGACCATGGTCATGGTTAATACATGAACATGATGCTATTTAAATACAGATATATGATGTCGATGTTGGAGCTGCGCATAAGATTGGGCATTTATCTAAATCAACAAAAATGCCCAATCTCATAAACGTGTAAATATAATATTTAATCATTATTAGAATACTGATGATGTGCGCATCACGTAAACGATAAGATTTCTGTAGATGTAGTTTAAGTTAAATTAAGAACAATTAAGCAAGTAAATACATTTAGAGTTCAATAACTCGTTGTCTTATTTTGTAATCCCATCACGGCGATTGAGACATGGGCTCTAGCCAGTGATGCGTCACCCATACAACGGGGTAACTAACAACCACGGCCTTTGTGGTTGAGCCGGCTAAGCCTTTGCCGGCCTACCTCACTGCAACGCAGAGGCTCCGGGTTCGATTCCTGGTATAGTAAATTTCGGAAACGTATTTTCTCCGTTATTTACTATGGTCTGGGTGTCTGGGATCGACCCCAGAGTAGTAGTCCGTTGTACATTACCCATAACACAAGCGTAACTTGCTTAATTTGGGGATATACAATATGTGTGTTTGTCTGCCAATTAAAAAAAAACTAACAACCACTTAACTTATTTTAACCCCCACATGAAGTATTTTTAACCGACTTCAAAAAGGAGGAGGTTGTCAAATCGTCTGTAAGCTTTTTTTGTATGTTCGTTACTCTATTTCGCCGTCATGTCTGAACTGCGGGGGAGCTGGCGTGAAGTTATGTATGTATGTATGTATTTCTGAACTGACTTTCAAATATTTTCTATTAATCCAAAGGCTATACTCCCGAATTGGTTCCATTATCACCATGTCAGGTTGTCAAATCGTCTGTAAGCTTTTTTTGTATGTTCGTTACTCTATTTCGCCGTCATTTCTGAACTGCAGGGGAGCTGGCGTGAAGTTATGTATGTATGTATTTCTGAACTGATTTTAAAATATTTTCTATTAATCCAAAGGCTATACTCCCGAATTGGTTCCATTATCACCATGTCAGGATCTGATTAGTGGATTCCAAGGAATTATAAAAACCCACAAAAAAATTTAAACAAATTCTTCGTAACACGATATCTCCGTCAATTGTAAAACGATTTTTTTTCTTTGTTTGTAAGTATATACTCCCGAGATAGTTCCATGGTCACCAAGTCAGGATTTCATGACTGGATCGGATCCCAAGTATATCGAGAATAGCCCTTATTAAAGGATGCTGTGCGCCTAAATTCTGGCAAAAAAAGCTTGTATACGCGTGTAGATATTTCATTTCTACAGACGTTTTATGTTTTATATGCATGTTTTGCGATTTCTCCCTTAATTGTGGATCGATTTAAATTTTTTTTCTTTATTCCTAAGTATGGATACTCTCGAGGCGGTTCCATGATTACCAAGTCAGAATCTGATGAATGGACCCCAGAGAAATCGAGAGCGATCTTTGTTGTAAAGCATATACACCGAAGAGAGACAGCAAATTTGTATACGCGTGCCAGTTGTACAATTTCTACAGGTGCTTAATATGTTATATCTAAAGCTATTGAAGTATTTGCGCATCTAAAAAGTATATTTTTTTTAACAAAAACAAAACCGACTTTACATTAAAAACAACAACAACAAGAAAAAAAACATAAAAGAACAACAACAAATCTACAAAATATAGTATTTTTATGTTTTACTTGCCACCTACTTCTAGATGTTGTAAAAAGAAGTCGGTTAAATATTGAATTTTGGTTTTTAGTGTAAAGTCGGTTTTGTTTTTGTTAAAAAAATGTTGTTAAAATATCTTGTTGTTACTATCGAGAGTGAAAAAATAGGAATTTAATTTTAACCATAATTATATCAATTAAATATTATTATATGTAGAACAACACGAGAATACTGAATTTAAGAAATAAATTTATTTGGAAATGCCCAACGTGACAAATCTGTAACAAGATTAAATACGAATTACCAAAAGTTAATAATTATTATGGGCAACAGACCGGGGGCCCGATTCTGCTATTACAATCTCGTCAAAATCGCCAGACTTCAGTATTCTGTTAATTTTTTTTTTTTTTCACTTTGATAGTTTCTCAATATTCATTTCGGCTAACGCCATTTCTGCTGTTCTTAAAACCATTTTTTTCTACTATTAATCCGCCATGACGATATCGAGAAGATAGCAGATTTAACAGAATACGATTTTTTACATTATAGCAATGGAAATGTATTTTTAATATCTTCACAACGCCTAGATATTGAAATACCACAATGAGGCCCTAGGAGATGGGTATATCCTAAGGTAAATAATGCGTTACCCAAAAATATTTCAAAGGAAAATGTGTCTAAACAGTACTTAAAATATGTGTTACGCAAGTATAATTTCAATACGCATATGTACTTTATTTATTGCATTCTTACTTATAATTAAAACGTAAACGAATTTTTATGAATGTTGGTATATTATGTGTTCTTTAGATATCAGTGATAAAAATGATATTTCTTTTATTTTTAGCAATCGCAAAAAACGCATTTACGATTCATGTACAACATTACGTACTAATAATAATAAAATATATAGACGTACTTTTTTACTTGATACACCTCTAGAGGTGTCGTAAGATGTTTATTATACTCAACAGTTTTTGGAGCACACCGCGTCTGAGTATTCGTTGTAAGGAGTCGTAATGGCGCGTGGGGTGTGAAATACGCGAACATTTCGGTACCCTAGAAATGGAATGCACCTGGCTCCTTAGGTTTTATGTGAAGTTTCCTCACCTTCTTACGTCGCTCGGTAAGGGCTGCCAATATCGCCGTCCTCACTTTGTGACCCCTCATAATACGAGTAATACTTCTTGAGAGGGTATTGAACGTAGGCCTGGTACTCACCCGCCCTGTAATTTTACGAGCGGGCTTGCCTCTCTCACAGTTTGTTTCCACTTGACGTTGGAATGTTTGATATTAACATTTTTATGATGTCCGACAAATTGTGTGATAAGGGCGGAATGTATTTTGTCCTTTTACCTGCTGACTCAGGGTCTTTATGGACTGAATTGGTTGGAATAGCGACTTTTTATTGTATTGGGGTTCATATCGATTGTATATGTATTGTAATAAATTTGAATGTATTTTGTATAAAATATATAGTTTAAGAAATGCGAATATCATTAATATAATATTTTTGACATAAATATTCGTATGTGTTACTTGATAAATTATCGAGGATTTGTAAACACAAATAATAATAATAGTATTTGTGTACAGATAAATATGATAATTATTTGCTAAGAAGGTTAATATTAGTTTAAACTGTGACATAATTATTTTCTTTTGTTTTATTTTCTTCATTGATTACTTATTTCTAAATACTTATATGTATATTTCTGTGCAAAGCATACATTAATTATTTGATGAAAGAACCAGTTTTTTAGTAATGTTGTTAAATATTTTGTGAAATAGATAAAATGTTTGTCCTTATACCATTATCAATATATGTTTTACATTAATTTTTTTTCTACTTTAATCAATTTTATTATCTAGACTAAACTTTATTTATGTAAACTATATATTGTAAACTTTACTTTTCTGTTGTTTACGTAACGCAATTTTACAGACAAGATAGACAACAAAAGACCCACCTCAAGCAAATTATACAAAAAGAAAAAATGTATGGAATAGAATAGAATAAATATGTATGTATATGTATTCTAAAATAAAAATAAGTACAATGAAATAATAAACGAAATGAACATCTTTATTAGTCTCGCTATATTTAAATATCAACGTTTTTATTCAAACTTATTTCCACTGACTTTCTCCGTGCAGGAACAGAAAAAGAATACTAATTCCTGCAACCAGGAGGCCTGTCGCAAGAGGCGACAAAACAACCCACAGGCAGGTGGTAAGATATTTGCCTGTCTCGATGGCTACCATCCTTGGTCTAAAATATGCCGCCATAACAGCTAATGTCCATAGGCGGCGGTAACTACTCTCCATCATAGTTAGGCCGTCAGCCTGTCTGCAGTTCTGCAGCAACAATGAAAAAATATGTAAAACATGTTTTTTAATTAATACATATAAGTTAAAAGTTAAGTTTACTTTCTATTTCATTTACATTGTGTGTCTGTAAGTGTATTCATTACACTTTCAATTAAGGCAATGACAATAATAATCAAGTATTCTTTTTGTCTGTTCCCTGACCACAAATCTTAGCGAACAATCCAACGCAGACTACAAAAACCAGCCAGTCCACGTTCATGCGAATAAGGCTGAATAACAAAAACAAAACAATGATCTAAGCCACAATATGTTTCCCGATATCTTTTGTTCGCTTTGCCTCTTTGTTCTTTAAATGAGGGTAATCCAGTTTTACATTATTTATTCGCATACTATCAAACAGATAGAAAAATAGAAGAGCGTTGGTATTTTTAAAGAGAAAATAAAGCTTTCATATTAAATTTGTTCATAATATTTTTGAAATATTGTCTGCAACTATGGAAAAAGATTATTGGGAATCACAAAGTCAGTAGGTACTTTAGTCTGGCCTAAGCTAACACCGTAGTAGCTTACTGGCTAAGGGACTCGCGTTTCAAATGTCATTGATTTGAATTCTGACTAGAAATCATGCACTGCTTAGGAAGTTTTCTAAACTGATGTGCATATTTTTACAATTACTGCGTGCTGATGGTGAAAGAAAATATCGTGATGAAACCTACACGTTAATGTCGTCGATGTCTGAAATCTGTCAATCCGCCTTTAATAAGTGTTGCCGAAATACAGTCTATTTCCCTAAAAAAATAGAAAAGCCCCAATCTAGCTGTGGGGCATTTATGGGCTTATATTATTTACTGTGTTCCCTAGATGCTATTAGTAGGATTTATTTGTTATTTTACAAATGTAAGTTGTAGAGGCCTATGTACTTGGACCTGATACAATATTTCAATATAAAATTAGGAAGAAACTTAGTAGGTATCCTGCATAAGTGATCAATGTGACGCGACGCTATACTGCGCTACTTACGCAATAAGATGATTGTCCTACCGCCGACTGACACAGACCGCAAACAGAAAACGTTATTATATGAACGTGTTGGTAGCGCTGGCATATTCGCGTCGCGTCACAATCGCAAATTCTGTAAATAAAGAAATAAAGAAAACAGTGGATTTCACAATTATCATATCTACGGAACCTTTTATTATTCATGAACACTTGAAAATGTATTTCAAAATCAATATGTCCCATTAATCTCGGTAACCTAATTTTTCAAAAAAATTAATGGTAGTCATTTAATTTTCATTGAAATCGGCCTCTTGACATGTTTTGTTACTTTTTGCTATCCATTATAGATCTTTTTGCCCTAAAAGCACACCCAAGAAATACGTCCCATAGGTATACTAATTTTTTTTATAATTTCAATAATTTGTTAACATGAATGACTTTTGGTTTGTAATAAGCTTGAATGTGATTATCATTAGAGCTACGGCTCCATAGTACCTTACCGCAAATCGAAATTCAAGACGTACTATAACGAGCCAGCAAATACAGCCAATTTCGCGAATGGAAGGAATAACACGGGGAGTTTTAGTGGCTATTCTGGCAGTGGTAACCTACCTCCATCTTATTAGGATCAGGCCAGCGAATCCCACACGTCCTCACTGTCATAAGTCCGCAAACGGATTTCTCCTTGCCAAAAAAAACACCCCTTACAACTTTTTAATTCCAGCGAGAAGAATTTCTGTAATACCTAAACGTGTAAGTAGGTTTAAAGACTTTCCAAATAACTATTACAATAATAATAGTTTTTATTTCAGGTAAGAAACCCATAGTAATTTACAATATATTAATGGATTGACAAATTATTACATTATTCTTTCATGATGAATATATACAATTTCATTTTCTTTAAATATAAACGATAAAGTATTTGCTATTGACGCAATCAGATAAAACAAGAAGCATTGTAATGAGGGATTTAAAGCAAAGGATTAGAGTTCACTGGCCCGATAAAAGCTCAGAAGAACGAAATGCTATTATTAGCTGGTGTAGTAATGTGGGATAACGATTTCAATGAAAATACTTGCTTCGAAAGAACTTTTCTTAATGTGCAGTATTTTTAAGCTGAGTGTTGGTGATAGATTCAGAGTATCATGAATTTATGGTGGATATTTAGCATACTTTTCATACATTAATTGCACCTGGGAAAAATCATATATTTTTTGTGTTGTCTCACAACATTTTGCTCGCCTATTTTAGTTGGACGACGTAGTAAGTTTATGAATACTTAAAATCTACTTAGGTTTCCCTTACTGATACTTTATACAAGTGTATTTAAATTATAAAATATTATATGAAGTTGGTTCCAGTTATTAATAATTTGACTGACTACTAATATTACATATATTCCACTGACGGGCTAAGGATTTTCTTGTTAGGGGAAGCAAAAGTATATCCGCTACGCTCCAAGATAGATTAGCTTGTTTTGTATTTAATATTGTTATGTCCACACTAGATCTGAAAAACTGTCCAAGCAGTTGCCAGTCCTCGGTTTGAAATCGAATCTATATACTTAAACGACATAAAATCATGATTTTAGTTATTAATTCCTAGAGTAAAAATACATATCCTATACATATGATTTTGTTTATATTATATGTTTGCATGTTGTTTCTTTAGCGCCTTGGAAAGGAACCAATAAAATAGGAAATTTTCTACTTATGTATGTATTTTACATTATGTATATGATCCTAAGATACTTTTCTCCTAGAAAATGGAACAGTTCCTGCTATGGAATAGTTCTACTGCATGAGAAACTCCTTTACTGTGCACTAATTTGAAGAGATGCAATCATCCTACATAGAAGCATTCAAGTTGCATAGTTCTGTCCACTTTGAATGAAATCCTTTGTGAACCCAACTGAAATAACCTAGCGATACTAACTCGACGTCAATACCTTCTATTGTTCCCTTACAAGTGGATTCTCGAACCCTTACTTCAGAGAATTGTCATACTTTGTCACGCTTTAGAAATCAAGGAATCTACGATAGATATAGTTCCTGATTAATCAAGTAAAGACTAGAGTAGATTAGAGTATTGATAAATAAGCCTTGGTAGATTAGTATTTACAGCACTCGCGTCCCAAATTCAAAGGGCGCGGTCCTGTTCGGAAAACTTGCATCAGTTAGTTTTCGGACCCAATGTTCATGTATATTGTTACAATTGCCACTTGATAATGAAAAAGGAACCACACCATGATAAAACCTGTACATCGAGATAAGCGATGTTTGAAACCAAGCCATCAGCCTTAAACAGGTGTGGAGGGTATAATTTAGAGATATCCCGGCTAGGCGGACTAGGTGGAGGAGCGAGATGCAATGCTCCGCCGTCTCAAAGGAAGGAGTACTAGTAATAGCCTCGCTGGAAGACTCCAACGAAGCTACTACTATATGCCTCACAGGCCTAGGCCCATCTGTTTTTTTTTTTTTTGGAGCTGGACCCAGCTGAATAGCCGCAGATGGCTGTTTCAGCGATACCGGACTTTATTGTTGGAAATTTGTATATATTATTTGTACGTTTCGGCAATCGTTTGCGACCTCAATTATTGTACAGCGCCATCTATTGGCTTGTAAGTGTTCTACTACAATACTGTCTGTTTCCATGTAAATGGGAGGCCCTAACCCAGGAATGAAACATTTGTGGGTTGTTAATTCATTTACTTCTTTATCGAATGAAATAGATATTACTTACTCTAAGTAGATGTCATATTGACTTTATATATATAACAGCCCATAAATGGTCCCACTCCTAGGCTCAGGCCTCCCATTATTGGAGAACGGACAGTATACCCACCACGCTTGTTCATTTGTATCTCGATGTGCAGGTTTCATTGCGATATATTCGTTCACTGTTGTTAGCGAGTGGTAATTGTAACAATGTGCACATTATCTCAGAAAACTGCCTAAGTAGTGCATACGTTCCGGCCCGGATCGAATCCGCGCCCTTTGAGTTTAAGACGCGTGTGCTACCTAATACGCTACCACGACTTATAAAATTTACTTTGGTTACTACGTAGGTATATACAACGATTATTTATTAGTATATTTAAAAAGTAATATGTTCTGTAGAAGTAAATAAATAAATTATTATATAATAAAATACGTAACATTCTGTTTTTATTCGTAGTCTAAAAAATTCGTTACATTTATTTTTTACTTTATTATTAATCATCTTCACAATACTATATCGTAAAATTGCTATATCCAAATAAATCCATGTTAATAATGAAGCGACATCCGTTATTCATCATTACAACAAATAGTTACATCAGAAAAATATAATGTCATTAAGGGAAAAACCGTAACGAGATCATTAGTGTTAATGCCCATTCTCTAACTACTAACTGGCAATTAATGTAGATGAAAGATCGCGTCAGTCCAAGTCCCAATGCGGCGCAAAAAGGCAAAGTAACAAGCGTAAGTGCCAATAAAAATCCTTTGGCACACCATTAAGGCGTACTGAAGACCAGGCCAGGCACTACATCATTAGAGCGGCGGTAATTGCTCGCACGTCCCGTAAAGGGAGAGTGTTCCCCGAATTTTTCCAAAGGGCTCCCGTAAATTGTGATTATCTTTAAGTATACCGTTGCTACCAACAGAACCACTCGTTGTATTTTATGAGGAAAGCCATCTGGGTCCTCGTCTGTTACAATAAATTCAACGCTCTGTTATGTCTTTTTCATGGACACCGAAGATATAAAGAAAGAATTTTATTGCTTACAAAATATTATTTTTTTGCTGACTTTAAAGTTAACATCTACTTCATAAAGCCATTTGAGATGTTATCGAAACATGCACAAGTAATATTCGTAAATGGATTTATAAGGAAAAAGGTAAACAAAAATATCTAATAAAGCAAAATAAAAACACGAACACTGTTTTTTAAATATAAGGGCCCTTCATGCTGCTTCAGCTTCACCCTTTTTTTTTTATTCCAGGAGATCATGAGACAGGTAGACGGCCCATTTGATGGAGAGCGGTTACCATCGCCTATGGATATTTGCAACACCGAAGTTGCTACAAATGCGCTGCTGCTCTCTTAAGGGAAACTGGAACCTGGTCACTAATGTCGGAACACAACTCAAGGTTGTTATGGCGACATACTTTAGATCAGGGGTGGTAGCCATCCAGTCGGGCAAATGCCCTACCACCTGGCTGTGGGTTGTTAAGGCGCCTCTTACGACAGGCCGCCCGGCCGTAGGAAATTGTATTCTTTCTCCGTTCCTGCACGGATAAAACGTAGGCAGGGCCTTTGAACAGATATTTTAATATTATGTGTTGTTTTCCAAGTCAGACTTTTCTGTAATACATCATCCATACATACATTACACACACACACACACACATATATATATTCTTTATTACGTATATGACGTCAGAGGTGACGAAACTCTCCATCACCTCGTGCTGTTGTGCTTCACAGCCTCCTTTACCAGCTGCAAGCAAAACCGCTCCAGGTGCGGCCTTGAGTTCTTACCTGACATCAAATCAAAAAGTAACCTCTGTGATCTTCGTTTTTGTAACGGTCTCGAGGTTGCACCTGGACCGATTGTATACCGGGCTCTCTAACAACAAGTGTTTGATGGTTTCGTCATTTCCGGAGTCACAGAAATATCCTGAACTGTGTCTTAATTTAAATCTATGCAGGTAAGCCGCGAACCCTTTTATCCATTCAGGAACGGAGAAAGAATACAATTTCCTGCGGCCGGGCGGCCTGTCGTAAGAGGAGACAAAACAACCCACAGCCATGTGGTAGGGTATTTGCCTGACTGGATGGTTACCACCCCTGGTCTAGAGTATGTCGCCATAACAACCTTGAGTTCTGTTCCGGCATTAGTGACCAGGTTCCAGTCTCCCTTAAGAGAGCAGCAGCGCATTTGTAGCACCTTTGGTGTTGCAAATGTCCATAGGTGATGGTAACCGCTTTCCATCAAGTGGGCCGTCTGCTTGTCTGCTGAACTCCTGCAATAAAAAAAAACCCCTTTGTCCAGTTAGAGCTTGGATCCAATCCGGTGTCAACTAGACTTCCTTTAATAGGCAACGTGCTCACGGCTCCGCTCCCGCCAAAAGAGGACGCGTCGGCGCCGGAAGGCCAGCATGGATCTTCAGCCACCGTAAGCGGGCGACGCGGGGTATAGGGTTTCTCACTCACCTGCACATGCCATCGAGATGGGGACGCGGCATGTTTCGCGCGCGCTCATCTCTCCTCCCGTGGGGCGAGTTAGAGACCGATCCACGCCTAGAGAGTTTGAAGATGCCGGGGGAAACCTAATAGGATCTTTAAGGTAATTTGAAAACAGACGAAGTCGTAATGACTTCATTGTTACTACAACCGTATTTTCCTAAAATTATGTGGGTTTATATCTTGGCTAGGTAGCACGCATAGATTAGGAAGGTTTTGTGACCTAATGTGCATATCATTACTACGTATAGACGGAGAAGGCAAAATAATAAAAAAAATGCAGACTGGACTAACGGAGTAGATATACCATCTGTTGCCCAAAGATAAGAAGATCCAAACTCAGCATTACCAACTCATTTTCACTATAAAACAAATCGTGTATTATTGATAGTAATTGCTCGGACACGACCTTATTTCACAACGACTACCTTATGCGCTTAGCTGTCTCTCATTGCATGAGATACAGCTAAGCGCGACACGACAAGTGACATAAACAAAAGTATTAAGATATAAAGCATGCCACGATTCATCGCCCTATGCGCCAACTTCCATCTTGTCCCTAGTTACGTCGCCCGTTGTTAGGTCCAAGGCCGTGGCGGGGCTATAATAGGATAGATCATTAATTAAAGAAGGATTCAGTATAAATATGCTGTCAGCGTTCGTGTGCGACACTAAATATTGGACTGTTCGAGCAGGTTACATTAAATCTCAATCTATTATTCACGCGTTTATCAAATTCATCTGAGGGTGACCACCCCCCTCGGCAAATACAAAAGGAATTACTTTTATTTCTCGTCTCAACCGCAGCATGTTGCCTTATGATAAATCACTTTCGCGCTGCTGCATGAGTGTGGAGCAAAAACATTTGAAACGGTCTAGTTCACAGCAAAAAAGTACACGTTTCTGGAGCCAGCGTCCACTTTATCATTTCAGGCATAGCTCTGGAAATGTCTTTGAGACATGAGATTTTATATCAAATAATACAGCTAAGAACTACTCAAGATTTATGACTGCTATAACAATTGATAGCACTTCTTGCCTCACAAAATATTGTTGTCAGATAGTTTTCAAGACGTACATACTTAGATGATTTGACTTGTACCTTTATTTTTACATTTTCTAAATGTTGTGTAATGTGACTAAGGTTGATTTTTACAAACTTTTATTTATCTTGCAATGGATGTATGTAAGTCCGTGTGGAATCTTGCAAGTTAAATTTGACCAACTTTCCGGTTTCCGATTTTGCTGAAATTTTGCACACATAACATGTGTATATCGCGTGACGATGCAATAATATGGTATCATAGAGCTGATCTGATGATGAAGTCGGAAGGTGACCATAGGAACTCCTGTACTAAAAAAGATAGACCCGTCGTGTTGGGGCTCGGTTTACCTGTCTTGGCTAACACTCTGCTGGTACATGATATCCAGGATCTTAAAAACTTATATTTAGAAACCTTTTTAAAAAAGCTTATTCATTCATCAGACAAAAATTAATTATTTATCATATTACTTCCCGACTAAATACAAAAGTGACGCAACTCAACAAGAAATATTTCATACAACTGTCATATTCAAGTTTTTAGTTGAGTTATCCTTTGAATAACTTTTATGTAAGGATTGAAAAATCAGCTCAAAAAAAATTTCAGACTCAAAAGCCAACTGCTTTATTATATATATATATATATATATATATATATATATGTGGGATTCGAAGACGCATTCCGACTCGGTAGCCAGGCCACACATTATGTTTTTTTAAATTTATAAACCTGATATTGTAACTGTCAGTGTCAAAATATAGTGAGAAGAGGTAGTCCATGAATAAACGATGTAAGACTGTTCTAAGGAAGTTTGTTTTGCTTTTCTTCAAACAAAACCCACAACTTTATGGAGGCTCGTGCCAGGATCATGCCAGGATCATGCAAGAATCCTGCGAAGCATTGTTTTAACGTGAGTTTTGATCTGATGATTACGAAACAACCTCGAAATTAAAATTTAAGACGAGTCATTGTGTGCTGTTTTACCGACACTAATTTGCATAATGATACCAGCGCATAAAATTTCCCAGAATTTGGAATAAAGACTATTATTTTTCTTTTATGAAGACGTTTTATGAATTGGTTATTTTTTACGACTGAAAGACTTACAACCAATCATACAAGATGCCACCGAAGAAAAATAAAGATATCGAAGACTCAGATAGTAATTGTTCAGAAGCTGGTTACAGAGTACGAATTTCATTTAGCGACTTGGAAAAATCAATGACACCGTTCACAGGCGATGATACCTACCCTATTACGAATTGGCTGACCGATTTTAATGACACTGCAAATTTAATGGAATGGAATAATCTTGAAAGACTTATTTACGCGAAGATACTGCTTTCAGGTACAGCTAAATTATTTTTACGATCGCTAGGCTCTATTACGTCATGGGATACATTAAAAGAATCTTTATTAGAAGAATTTGGTTCGAAATTGAATAGTGCTAGCATTCACAAGAAATTAGCATCACGCAAAATGAAACCGGATGAGACATATCAACAGTATTTTTTACATATGAAAGAACTGGCGTTGCATGGAAATTTAGAAGATGAGGCACTTATTGAATATGTTATTGATGGGATTCGTGATTCTGAAATAAATAAGACCATTCTTTACGGAGCCACTGATATCAAACAATTTAGAAAGAAACTTGAAGTATATGCACAGATTAAAGAACACAAGATGCAACAAAGACCTATTCAGATGACAACCGGACGTAAAAATCATACCATCAAAAGATGCTACAATTGTGGTGAAACTGATCACCAATCACCAGCTTGTACTAAAGGTATAAAATGCTTCAAATGTAATGGATATGGACATAAGTCAAAAGAATGCCAAAGTTCTACGAATAAGACACTGAAAATTCAAGATGAGAAAGTTAGTACAGATGTTGTTAAGCCATATAAAAAAGCGAAAATTAACGGAGTTACAGTTAAAACCTTTATTGATACTGGAAGCGATGCGAATTTAATTTGTGAGAGTTATTACAAACAAAATTTTCTCGAGAATAATGATTATAATATTAAAGATACTCTCAAATTATCAGGAATAGCCGAGTACGAAGTTTGCACGAAGGGATCTTTTATGGCAAAAGTTGAAATAGATAACGTTTATTTTGAGACCTTGATGCATGTTATCGACGATGATGTAATACCTGTTAATGTCATACTTGGAAACCCGATATTAAAAGACGTTGAAATTATTTTCTCTGCCGACGGGATCTCTGTAAAAAGAATATTACACCTTACACAAATTAACGACTACGAAGAAGAATTTGATGAGAAATATGATATCAAGAAGCTGAAATATAAAGATAAGATTAAACATTTATTGGATAATTACAATAACTTGAAGACTAGAAAGAAGGAATCAAATGTTAAATTGAAAATCATACTTACTGATGAAGATCCTATATACCAGACTCCACGAAGGCTGTCACCTCTAGAAAAGGACATAGTTAATAAACAGATACAAGGATGGTTAGATCAAGAAGTAATTAAACCTAGTAAATCGGAATATGCAAGCCCTATCGTGTTAGCGAAAAAGAAAAATGGAAGCTACAGATTATGTATAGATTTTAGAAAGCTAAATAAGAAGATTATAAAGGAAAAGATACATGCTGTTGCAAAATTTAAAAAGCCTCATAATATCAAATCATTACGATCATTTTTAGGACTGACTGGCTATTTTAGAAAATTTGTTAAGAACTACTCAATAATAGCAAAGCCACTAACAGAATTATTGAAGACTAATGTTATGTTTAACTTTGATCTAAAGTGTGAGAGAGCTTTCGAAGAATTGAAACATATTTTATGTTCCTCACCAGTTTTACGTTACAACCCTAATTTTGAGACAGAGTTACATACAGACGCAAGTATAGACGGATATGGAGCTGTTTTATTGCAAAGGAATCCACAAGACAATCAGCTACACCCTGTTCACTATATGAGCAAAAAGACTACTGCTGAGAAGAAATACCATAGTTACTACTTAGAAATTTTAGCCATTGTAGAAGCTGTCAAGAAATTCAGAGTTTACTTACTTGGAGTCCGCTTTAAAATTGTGACTGACTGCTCAGCCCTAACTATGACGTTACAGAAAAAAGACTTACCTCCCAGAGTTGCTCGATGGGCACTCCTTCTTGAAGAATTTGACTATAAGATAGAACACCGATCTGGAACCCAAATGAGACACGTAGACGCTTTGAGCAGAAATCCTGTTAGTCTAATACTTACCGAAACTACAGCACGTCTGAAGAGAGCTCAAGATGATGACCTGAAGATAAAACTATTAAAGAAAATTTTAGAAAAAGAGTCATATGAAAATTTTATTCTGGAGAATGGAGTTTTATGTAAAGCTAAAGATGGAACTAAACTGATTGTTGTACCTAAAAAGATGCAGAATGAAATAATAAGAAAATGTCATGAAAAGGGTCATTTTGGAATTTTGAAAACTGAGGAATTAATTAATAGAGATTACTACATAGATAATTGTAAAGAAAAATTTGAAGATCAACGATTAGAACTTATAGAAAGGCGAGGCAAAATATTCAGAAAATTCAGGAAGAAAATAGGAAAGTTTATAATAAAAAGAGAACACAAGCTATACAGTACGAAATTGGAGATTTAGTTGCGATTAAGAGAACACAATTTGTACAAGGATATAAGTTAAACCCGAAATATTTAGGGAGCATATAAAATTATAGAGAAGAAGAAAAATGACAGATACGTTGTAAGGAAAATTGGCAATGGTGAAGGACCTATGAATACCACCAGTTCAGCAGATTTGATGAAACCCTGGTCGAATGGCGATGAAGATGAAGTATCACATTCATCTGGGTCAGATGAATAATGCAGGATAGCCGTGTGGGATTCGAAGACGCATTCCGACTCGGTAGCCAGGCCACACATTATGTTTTTTAAATTTATAAACCTGATATTGTAAATGTCAGTGTCAAAATATAGTGAGAAGAGGTAGTCCATGAATAAACGATGTAAGACTGTTCTAAGGAAGTTTGTTTTGCTTTTCTTCAAACAAAACCCACATATTAAATAAGTTATTGTATGTTTAGGATATGATGGGGCTGACATGCCTAAGTGGCAAAAGTCCCAAATCAATAAAGATGAAAAAACTGGCTGAGAAGCTTGCCCCGTTTAAGTAGCTTTTCTGATCTCTCGTGAATAAGGCCATAATCAGTCGGTCTATCAAGGAAAGAATATATCGAGAATTTAAGCACATTGAGATCCCGATGGCGAAATGTGTCTAACATGACTCTTTTTTGTAAGAATATTATAATATAATTTAATGTTAAATTTATCACCCACCCAATTGCATATTATAACAAAATATAAATTACACTAGCGGAGGGTGATGTCAGGAGCCTTAAGAACAGACGAGCGTGCATGACAAGAGTTATGAATGTCAAAGAAGCAAGTGAGGTGTGTAAGAATGGGCCTAAATGGCGCTCTGTTGTTCGTGCCTACCCCGCAAGGGAATTGGCGTGAAGTTATGTATGTATGTATGTATAAATTACAAAGTGTTATCTGAATATTATATATATTTATATACACAAAAACTTAATTTCTATTTATGCCATGTCAAGATTTATTAATGTATATTTAGGAGATTAATTGAATAAAACTCATTCATCTATTGCTACAGCAGTAATTATAAAATATATTTTTAATACATACATATTGTCACGCCTGTTTCCCATTGGAATAGGGGTAGTCAGAGACGATGGATTTCCATCTACTACGATCCTGACAAACACTTTTCGCTTTTTTTTTTATTGCAGGAGATCAGCAGACAGGCAGACGGCCCACTTGATGGAAAACGGTTACCATCGCCTATAGACATTTGTAACACCAAAGTTGCTACAAATGCGCTGCTGCCGGAACACAACTCAAGGTTGTTATGGCGACATACTTTAGACCAGGGGTGGTAGCCATCCAGTCGAGCAAATGCCCTACCACCTAGCTGTGGGTTGTTTTGTCGCCTCTTACGACAGGCCGCCCGGCCGCAGGAAATTGTATTCTTTCTCCGTTCCTGCACGGATGGAATCGCTTCATCAACTTTCATTAATCTGTTCATACATAGGTACAC
This sequence comes from Dendrolimus kikuchii, assembly GCA_019925095.2. NCBI lineage: Eukaryota > Metazoa > Arthropoda > Insecta > Lepidoptera > Lasiocampidae > Dendrolimus > Dendrolimus kikuchii. The sequence goes on from CM034394.1 coordinate 18,698,395, forward strand.
GCTTATTTAATGCAGATACATTATTAAAAATCTTCTCCAAATAAAACATAAACGAATTCAATTTCCACATAACGAGGAGTCATAAAAGCAGCGAGATACTAAAGTAGTATCTTATTCAGCGGAGCACATTTGGAGCGACATGTCGGGAACGTTAAAAGTACGTTGCTCCGACGCGAAATTTGTTGAAAGACCGCACACGAAATTTCACGAAATAAGGGCACATATTTCACCAGTCGTTTCGCAACATTCGTGTCAATTATCCGGGAGCTATCCCGGCGACGATTGCGGCCAACAGCCATCATTTAGCTCGCCGGACTTGTAATGTACATTTCGCCCATCGCTTACGTACTTTCGCCATTGAAAGGCCGTCCGTCCGTTGGCTGGATCCCACATTTAATGTCTTAATTAGGAAACAGATGTCCAGTGTCGATTACGGATAAATGATTGTGTAGGTTTTTTTTAATATCACTTATATCTTTATTAATTTGAGGGTAAAAACGAAATAAATTTGAACACATCAAGATGACTATGATTGTTTCTTTCAATTTATTACTAATGTAACAAGTGTAGGATACACCATATATCCTTAGGATGCCATTAGTACATTGTGCCGTTCTGTCCTTAGATCGTCGTGTCCGAGAACCATTATTTACTTCTGCCCTCGCTGTTGTCGGTCAACCAACTCAGCACAGATTCACCTATGACTTATATGGAATGAAGGATTTTTATACAACTCTCATATACACTACAGTAAGTGTAAAAATTCTTGTTTTAAATAATAGGACGTTGATGGAAAATTTTAATTAAAATTGGAGCCGAACGAATTCCTTGGCGTTGTGATAAGCCGCTGGTATGGCGTTTGCTGCCTCCTGTATACTAAATACGGCCTGATCAGCCGATTCAGCTTTGGAATCAGCTAAATCACTCAAGCGGCGCAAATAAATATTCTCAGTGAGAGTTTGCTGTTGAGACGCTTAGACCGTCGGGTTCTGAGACCATAACTTCTTATCTACTCTTCGGGTGAACAGAGGACTGGCCTAACTCGGATAACAGATTAGTATGGCGGCGATCCAGCGAGGTAACGTAGCCAACCTTATGGGCCTTACCCATAGAAGACCGTGAGCTAGATTAAACATTTTACTTACAAGTCTTAAAGGATTGTAGGTAGATAATTAAGTTAAGTTTTCTCTATGGTATTACTTTATAATATTTTCATTTAATATGTAAATTGCATTAAATCTATAATATTATAAAATTCTGAAAATGTCATGGCTGTACATTAAAGCTATTTAAAAAACAACTGGAATACACTATATAAACGATGGAGCACACAATGCATTTTTATATATTTCTTGTGTTGTTTATCTGTTAGTTGGTTTGTCTATTTGTTCAGGATTCACATAAAAACTACTGAGCTTTTCACTGATCGATATCAAATTCTTAGACTTAAAACCTGCGCTACTTTTTTTTATTGAATTTTCTAGGAATGGGATTCAGCCAGATTAAAAAAAATGGAATGCCGATGTAATTTTTCACTGATAGATAGGAAATTTTAAGTAATATAATATATAATAATTTATTTATTTAATGACAACACAGTCCAATACAAATATACATACACGAATAAACATTACTGCGTAATAAAATGTGTGATTTTTTTATCCCTGAAATCTCGCGGGATTTTTTCTGGAAGCCGTTTGCAGATGTTCGGGTGCATAAAAATAAGCTTATTCCGACAGTTTTCACTAAAACGAAGCTTACATTTTTTTTTAAATACTTAGGTACTTTGTGTCCCAGGAATCCCGCGGGAATTTAAAGTAAAGCATGGACGAAGGCGCGGGCATATTCTAGTTGAAAATATAATTAACATTTTACAATCTGTAAAAATTGTAATTTGGTTTCAGTGTGTTAGGAGTCACCTTTTTTCTAGATGCTTTTCATTCTTTAGTATTCTTCTTCCATGTTATTACGTAGGTAGTGTTGGTATTACAAGTAAAACCAGTTTCAAAATGGGTGTATTAGCCTTTATCGGCGTTGCGTACATAAACCCGCGCCGTGATCCCTCGGTCACTTTTTCAAGCATCCGATTTGGAGAAAACTGTACGTGGTAGCAATTTATGAGAGCGATAATATCTGGATATAAATTCAAAGGATAACAATAAGACCCTTTATTGCCCCCGTTGTTTTCACAAAAACGATTCAGCGTACGATGTGGAGTTTTTTTTGCGGACATAAAATTTCGTAATGTCACGTTCCTTGATATACAGATCTTTGCGTCTGAGGTTTATTGCTATTTCAAATTTATATGATATTAAGTCATAGATTTTTAAAATGAAGCTATCATATTAAGGAAATAGTTATAATCGTCAATTTTCCACCAGAATAAAGAGACGAGGCGCTTTCATACATTGTTGCGCCCAAACGGCCAGATGTATTTACCTGTCTGGATGGCTACCAACTCTGGCTTGGAGCATACTACTATAATAACCCAGAGTTATGTTTCGGCATTAGTGGCCAGGTTCTAGTCTCCAAATGTCTATAGGCGATGGTACCCGCTTTCCAATAGGTGGGTTGTCTGCCTGCCTGCAGAACGTATGCAATAAAAAAAGGTTGTAAACAGGTGGGTTTCTTTTTATTATGTTGATATTTTCTATAATTGTAGTGGGTTTAGTTATTATGAATAAATTAGTCGTGTGGTGTAAGTAATTTTATATTATTAATTGTTGAAATTGATTCACATAAATCTATTATGGTAATAGATAACTTATTTTATTTGTGACCTTATTTTGAAAATTTTTCGTCTTCCAGATAGAATTTATGATTTCTATTTTATAATGGACCTTTTTACATTTCTTTGGCCCAAAAGTCCCCGTCTCCTTTGAACGAAGTGTTTCGTTCTGACTGGTGGTTGTTCTATCATGTAACGGTGTAAAGGGGCGTCGGACGCGGCTCGCGACACGTCCGTAAAGCATGAGTCGTTCGTGGCGCTGGCCCTTCTAAAGAACTTGCGCCCGGGTTATAGCAGACACTGGGCGCAGCAGCAACGTAAGACGCACCACGATACTCTATACAATAATTTTTGTTACAAGGTGAAATCAGCCTTGAAACAGATAGTTAAATATTATGTTGGCGTAGTGTCGCATTCTTGTAACCCCTTTCTTCCTAAAAACTACTTTTGACTCCTGTACCCTCAGAACAAAAACTCTCATAGTTAGAAGTAAGGAAAAATAATGCTTCTTTAATCTTTATATGTTAATAAAAATTCTTGTCATATATAATGTTAATAAATATATTTTTATTTAGATAATTTCGTATACGTATATATCGGTATTTTCTAAATGTGTCTGGATTTAGGTATGTATTAAATTTATAAATTAGTGCAAGTGTGTATATTTAAATCGTACAGTCCTGTCTTCTTTCTGCTCCACCTACATCGCCAGATTAGTTAAGAAATTATTTTAAGCCAGGTTTCCTGGAAAAGGTCGCTTTTAGCATAAGGCCGCCTGTCCATTTGCCAAGGAGCATTATATTTATAATTATGCATTTTGTTTTTGTAATTGTTTATTTTAGTGATCAATAAAGTGTTATCTAATCTAATTTTTGTCTTAATTATCAGTATAAGTTCTCCAAGTTGGCCACTTGGGAGTAAATGAAACAGTTGCAGCTGCTATTTTTGCACGGTTTATATGAGATTTTTTGTTATGAACGTGTTGCTATTGCTTGCCGACAGCATTTAAAATTGCACCACATGCTGTTATATTTTGCACACAGTTATATTTTCACGGCTGAAAATATAACTGTAATTATTCCATTTTGACCACGCGCCTACTAGATGACGCCAGGGTATTGATTGCACACGAGCGCTACATGAGCTAAAGCCGCCTCTGCAAACTAGAGCGTTCGGTCGTCCTGTGGTAGAACAAGGATAGGAGAAGTAGTTTGTGTAGTTCCAAAGAATACTCCATAGAATGTATCCGATAGAAGATCAACAAACTAGCAACCTGCCGACTAATTAAGGAAATATCAACTTAAGGATAAACAACAAACAATCTATATATATAATAAAACTGTAGAGGTCGAATTTCTGTACAATGAAAAAAATACTACAAACCTAATCAGGGGGATGTAGAAGTGAAATAGAACTAATTTTATTTTTCTTTTAAATTTTTTTGTTTCTCTGTTTGTCTGTCTGTTGCACTGGCTAATCTCCGAAACGACTGAACCGATTTCAATGAAATTTTGTATGGTGGTAGCTTATATCCCTGGTCAACATATAAGATACTTTTGATCCCGAACAATTAAAGAGTTCCCGTGGGATTGTTAAAAAAACTTTAATTACTTGAACAGCTTTGAAGAAATAATAAATACCACGCGGACGAAGTCGCGGGCACTAGCTAGTCAATCATATATTCAGATTAAATTAAGTTCTTTTGATTACGTGAATAAACTGTCAAGATTAAAATCGCTTCGGAAATATAAATGAAACACTCAAAGAAGATGAAATCGCTCTCAATTATAATATCGGAGATGGAAAAATCCAAATGTATTCAAAGTAAATGATTCTCGAAGATATCAGCAATATTTCATAAGTATAAAATTTTAGGAGTTCTGTCTGTGTATATTTCGTTTTCTAATAATAGAATTTTTTTCCGTTTAGTCATCGTTAATTAGTGGATAATATGAATTAAATGCCATTTCAGCTTCCAATATCCAGCAGTGGACTGTCATTAGCTGCAGATGAACCGAAAAATATTTCATTTTCCAAACCAATAAGCAAAATATGCTTATTGTATCACAAATACAATCTTTATTATATTATTATGCTGTATTTATTTGTTCTCAAAAATTTAACATTAAAAAAAAATATAAAGATATTTTTATATAAAAAAATAGATCACATTAAAAAATATAAAATCTTGCAGTTCACCGCCAGCGGGGCCTGGGGTCCAAAGTACCGGTGGTTAGGGCTCCAGAGAAAGGAACCTTATTATATTTATTATTATTATTATTAGTTTCTTTCTCCCTTATAACTTCATATGTATATATACCTATATTTACAACTATATCAGATATATAAAATTGAAGCATCTGTTTATAATATCAAAGTAACAGCTTTTTACAAAATACATATGAAAGAGAACTTATATTTAAAAAAAACATTTTTTTTGTCCATCTGCATGTTCCAACTAATCTCTGAAACGGCTGGACTGATTTTGATGGGACTTTCACAGGCAGATAGCTGATGTTCTAAGGAGTAACTTCGGCTACGTTTTGTTTACTTTTTTTAGGGTTCTGAGAAAAACAATTCCACTCGGGTGAAGTCTCGGGCACGGCTAGTATGTATAAAAGTAACGAAAGCGTTTATAACCACTACGGATGCCTCCGTTATTCTTAGACTTACAAAGCCTACCCAATTTATTTGAGAAATAGTTGTTTTTTGAAACATGTCTGTTTAATATAACCAAACGTCTTCTTAGTCAACCAACCGTTGTCTACTGCTGAGTGTAGGTCTTCCCAAGTCTATGCCAAATATTAAAAAAAAACACACACACAAACCACAGGTCTTATAAGCTTGTAAATTGAAGATCAATTTAAAAAACCTTATACTTATTAGAGAATACAGTAAATTCAATTATCCAGGAATGATTATTATGAATAGAGACTTTTTATTTATTTATTGCAGGAGTTCAGCAGACAGACAGATGGCCCACTTGATGGAAAGCGGTTATCATCGCTTATGGACATTTGCAACACCAAAGGTGCTACAAATGCGCTGCAGCTCTCTTAAGATTTTTAAGTCAGGCTTCAAATTCAAATTTAGAAGTTATAATTCAAACCAAATTTCTACTGGAAAAAATTTTTTGAAGGTCAAACAGATATTTCCTATTCTATATACACTGTTTCGCAACGTGGTATCGCTATTTAAAGAGAAGAAGCGGCAAGAAACTCCTCAGCAACACGTTTATCTAAAAATTCTTTGACTTCACTACGTATCTATCTCAGGCTCGTTTTTGAAAGAAATAAATACAGAAGTATATTATACAATTACTTTTCAAACAATTGAGGCTCTTGTTGCCGCAAAAGGCCGAAAATGGGGTGCAAGCGAAACACCTTTTTGTTGGTAATTACTAATCAATAATTTATCAAAAAATATCATAAAACTTCACGATATAAGAAACAATGTGCATGTTTCGTAATTTTTCTTTAGTATTTGAAAGTTAAGAAAAAAACAATAAATCACCTCCAAATTATTGATATGACACCATTTTTATTCCCAAGTCCTCAAGGATACTGGCGTTGTTACAAACCCTAATGAAGTTGTAGCAAACAGTGCAGTTTATTCTCAAGAGACTTTTTATGCATTTTAAAACAAGCGGAGTCATGTGCAACGTTAAGTTTAAGTATAAAAAGCACACGGATATAATGAATTCGCTTACGAAAGCGTTACGGTCCTCGGATCATTGAATATAGATGAGGGATCAAAGGAAATTACGAGTCTTCGATAAAATTTGTGCTGCGCAAAGAAATTCCGCTCGCTTCCTGTAAGGCATTCTCGTTTGCATACCTTAGACTAATACATTTAGGTTCTAAATTCTGTGGCTGAGAAACCTTCTACATATACCACTACCGAAGTATCCATTCTTATAGGTGGGAATTTTGCAATCAACTTTACTTAAGGTTAAAGAGTATTGGGAAGCTAGCGGGAACTACCATCTCGTCTTTACCAATATTTTCGAAAATACATTTCTAAATTGATTTCCCAGGTTACGTCTGGCGCTAATACCTAGAATTTGCAAAAAAAAATGTAGTGAGATTTGTTTTTAATTTCTTCCAAGTAATCAAAACCGAAGTCTGTTCTGATTTAAAAAAGGATTTTAAAAGACAAGAAAACTTACAGAAATATGTAGTGTTAGAAGAATAGTCTTCTAGAACGATGTTCTTCTGTTTAATAAAGGCTTCGGAAAAGTTTAACGTATTAAAACTTGTGTTATTTATTTGAAACTTTACTGTCTCAATACAAATGGTTCATTGTAATTTAATTATAATATTATGCTGTATAAACCAAAAATAAATAAAAGTAAACTTTTTACTTCGGCTTTGTATTATTACATATCTCTTAACGTGTTACAATAACACTAATATATTTCAGGATAAAGTGTTCATGCCCATTATCAGAATACAAATATATCAAATTTCATAATAATGATTTAATTTTCAAGGTCGTGATTTCGTGAAGATGGAATAAACATATTTACAAATAAATTTATTTTTAAATTCGAATAGACATCGATCAAATGCATAAAGATGAAACTTGTTAATAATAAAAACAATATGAAAATAAAACGAAAATACGATTCTATTTAACAAGAAGTGTCGTTGAATCTAAAATGTCAATGACCAAACTGCAATAAGTAAGCAAAAGCAACTCGCAGGAGAAATCCCTCGAGATTTGGAACTCCTTTTCAGTAGAAATAGCGGATTAAATTACACAAGAGTTGAGAAAATATGAAATAAAATATTTCTTTGTAGACAAGAAGTGGGATTAACCGGTAACACCCTCAGATAGCGGGCCGCAGAAGATTCAAATTTATAAATTAACATATAAATCGAAAAGATTTACCCCGAACGAGATCAAAGGAATTTGTCCAATGTTCAGGGAAGGCCGTCTTCTGATGACTGTTTATGGCTGGGGCGGCCGACTGCGCCAAAGGTTACCGAGCACCAATCACATATTTACATGTTTGTACCTAGCAGTTAAACATCGAACTTCTCATTAGCCAAATCTATATATATATACATATAAATCAATTGCTATTCGTTAATCTCGCTAAAACTCGAGAACGACTGGACTGATTTGACTAATTTTAGTTTTAAATTATTTGTGGAAGTCCAGGGAAGGTATAAAAGGTGAGTAAATATGAAAAAAATGCTTGGAATATAGTAAAAATAACAATTTCACTTTCCCTTAGAAACTATTCCTACCTGTCAAACATTTGATGTTCGTCCCGTCGTTTAGAAATCAATTAAATTTAAAAGTCGTTCAGAAATCAAATTAAATTTAAAAGTGAAGTTTTTTTTTCATTTTTTTGGTTTTGAATGTCACACCTGTGATCTTCGTTCCGATTAAGTTTTGACCACATTTTTTACTAAAGTTGTAACATTCTGCAATTATCATTCAGCTTTTTTATAAATTGACTCTGAGGCGGTACAAAGTTTGCCGGGTCAGCTAGTATTAAATAAAAATCAGTCAAGTAAGTCTCGGAATAAACACGTTCACCGATTCCATCTAGGTACCAATCATTCACTGTTTTTATCATATACATACAAACCTCTAAAAAACATTTAATGAAAACATATTTCTGTCGAAAATAAAAATAGTGTTCGGGCCACGTACATTATTTATGGGTTTCACATAAAAAAATCCATACTGATAAGTGTTCGTGTAATCGAACACGGAAAACTCCGCATCGATTAGCGAACACGCTCGGCCGGTCTCCTGTGCGTACAGCACACTACCATTGATTTATTAATCATAATAATTATATATCACTTTATCAACCATTTATTAGTTGTTCCTAAGTTTATCCTTAGCATTATTTAATATAACATTATAGCCATCTAAGTTACTATCATTTCTCACCACATTCCATCATGATCATTCTCTCATCATCATCACCATTTGTACGAGTGTCGCGTCATAACCTGTACAAATAGCCTTCTTCATATGATGTGTTTTAATGAATGGTTTTTTGTAAAGACAGATATATAGATATAGAGACCGAGATAAAAGTCGTTCAAATACTATGAAAGTAATTTAAATACAAAAGAACAGATAATTAATATTATAAATCTGTATTTACAACAATTACAAAAATTGGTTAACGTTTTTCTTGTTCAAATAGTGTTTTCTTGAAAGCATTTTATACGCTCAACCACTTTGGTCTTTTCATATTGATTGAAATATGAAAATCATTAAGTATCATCGCTGTGATTGTGACGTCTGACTAACAATAGCCCACATGACTGTATAAATTGAAAAAATATATATGTATTTGCAACTCTCAGTTACATATACTCGTATGTATAAAGAGCGGTCCCTAATTTTAATTTGTATCTTGGTTTTACTACACTAGTTTGAGGTACCATACTTATACATTTCCTGTCAAATTTCATTCATTCAGGGGTGACCAGAGTTGTTATGTACGTGTAACCTCTGATCACACCCACACTTATTTAAAGCGTCTTCTTACTCCTCAGCACCGGGTTCAATCAGATACGTAGATTCATTAGGTACGGTATTTATTACTGATAATTACAATGTTTAATGTGCACTGATTTTACGTTAATCGAGGGATACAAGTTTGTATTTAGAGAATTGCTTTTGATTTTACTGAACCTCAACGGGCAGAGAGCCGCCGTTGGATTGCGCGATTACGAAGAAGCGTGTGGTCTCAATGGTGATCTTGCTGTGTGTCTCCTGCATGCCGAGGGCGCCCTTGTATAATGCGTCGCTTGTTGTTGACGACGCAGGTGGCCCATGCAGTTGAGTCATCGCACCACAGGACCGTACTCGAAGCAGGGCCGACTTCGGTTTGTTGCTAGGGGAATGATTTGATAAGGTCATGATTAAATTGATTTAATGGTGGATGCCTGGTGCACCACCATATAGGCCCAGTAGTTTGAGAGAAAATCACTGTGGTATACAAAGATAAACTGACAGTCGGATAGATGAACATGATGATATCACGAGGATTCCATATTTGTCAAAATTGTTACGGAACCCTATAAATAAAAAAAGTCAAAGTTATAATCGCGCCTTATCCCAATAAAGAAATCTCGTCAAAAGTTTTCTAAACTCCTTGGCTCCGACCTTGCACATGTTTGCGCATTACAATAGCAAACAATCAATGAAAGCAATCCAATTAACGGGAGACCACTCGGCTTTCTTGGTAGCCATAATCATTACGGTTAAGTACCAATGGGTATCGCAGACGGAATGCCTACGTGGAATAAGTTTTGCTTCAATTCGATTGGTGCTGTAGAAAAAATACCCGCAGTTTATTACGTTCATCGCTTAGGTATATTTTTATATGAGCAAGTTAAGGATAATTATAGTAGGGATCGTAATTCTTGATTTTATTGCCGTCATCAATATTAGGACGGTTTAATTGTGGGGAAATTATAGGAGAAAGCTTTCTGGCGAATGTATTTACTTACAGTATATATTTTATGTAAGTATGATTACTTACTTTATTTTGATTGTAAGCAAAATTTAGTGTTAATCTCAAGTGGCTTCCTGTTCGTCTTCGTCGGAATGCTCATATTCTGTCTCTTCTATATAATGTACTATTGAATCCAAAAACTCCTCCTTATCTCAAGGAGCGTTTTAGATATCTACAACTTAGTCATACTCATCACCTCAGATCATCGGAAAATATACGTCTGGATACACCTGTAAATCACTTGCGATTTTACAATAAATCTTTCACAGTTCATGCAGTGCGCCTGTGGAATGCGCTACCTGTGAAAATCAGCCGTGCGCAGTCTCTTCAGGCGTTCAACGGACTCGTGAAGGATTATTACCTCGGGCTCTAAAGTATATTTTTTAATTTTTTTTTTATTGCATGAATTGAGCAGACAGGTAGACGGCCCACTTGAGGAAAGCGGAAAATTACCACATCTTTATATCTCCCGTATTTACGTAATTCTATACAATATTATTTATATATATATATCAATATATGTATATTTTTGTCTTATTTCTATTTCTATTATACTTGCCATTTCAAAATTTTATATATGTACCTACTTTTTTATTCTACTTATATTGCAAAACCTGATGGATATACAAACTTTTTGTATATGTTAAATTTCAATTTAATATTGGAATGCGTGGCTGTCTTAAGTTGTTTCTGCCACCATTGAAGTAACACTCGAAAATATATTTCGTAACAACGTAGACCTCTTGTGGATTTATTAATCGCGACTTCTTAGCCCCCAACAAAACCCACATGTTACACAATTTTTTCTAATCCCTCCTAAGGTTGTCTGGAAGAAATTGCTTTTAGTGATAAGATCTCCTATTGTCTTATGAACTTAAAATTCTTGAATTGTATGTTAATGTTATGCAGTAAAGTATATTCTATTCTATTCAAAACTATTTTCAAAAACTGCTAAAATAAAATTATATCAGCCATTAAACGAATGCTAGGCTTTGGCCTGATTTTATTAAAACAGGTCACGCTTGTCCACGGCAGATTGGCGGGTTTTAAACACCGGTTACATCACTTTATACCTAACACGATGATTTTCTTCACTGTCATTACAGCAACGCACATGCTCCCCGACCATAATATTGACCCACATTCTTGGAATGAGAGGCGGGTCCGTTAGCTACTAAACTACCATAGCTTCTAAAGTGACTTAAATTAACAAGCCAATATATGCATTTAGGAGTTTTATCCATGGACAGAAATTTGCCAGTTCAAGTAATAGATACGTTGTCTATCCAAACAATGAGAACGAGTTACCTCATCAGTTTCGCCTATTAACTCGCTTCTTAACTAATTGAAATTTGAATCAGGCTTTATACAAAGTGCTAATATCTCAAAAAAAAATCTGGACTGACAGACACACAAATACGCCGAGGAAGGACTTAGACGTAGTAGAGCTAAACTGCAACCATTATCTTGCTAACAACTCGATCAGTGCGACATCATGCTCTCACAGAACCCCGGCGTGAAAGGGGTTTTTTTTATAGTAGTACTAGCTGCGCCCGCGGCTTCACCCGCATGGTGATGGAAAATCGTTATATTTTGGTTAATTCACACTGTATCTTTATAAATTATATATAGCCTATGTATCGAGCACTTATATGTTTTAAAAAAAAACAATTTTGGCTTACAGGAACCTTTTATTTTATTATTATGAATAATAATTGACTTGGAGTCTCAATATACGGGACCTCAAAGGTCTACCGGACCGATATGGTATTAGTTTTGAGCAATCCAGCCGGCAGGCATAAACCAGGTCCGTTGCTGTAGAGCTGTGGCTAATAACCAAGAGAACTCTCTGAATTTGTAAAAAGATTTGGTATTTATAGGCAATTACTGCTGATCGACATTTTGGAAATCTATGTCAATGAGATGTTTGACTCAGCAATAAGTGCCTATTGCATAGGGTTGTAACACCTCCCCCCTTAAAACGGAGCATCAAATAAGGAAAAGATGCGAGTAGATTGAGACACCAAGAAGTTACAAACATTTACACAGTACATTTAACAAAATATACAGTTTTATTTTACAGCTAGAATTTTAAAATTACTATGTATCAATTATTAGAAAAGTTGAACAAATTACATATTTTAGTGCTTAAGCTATTAAGTAACACGAGAATTGAAATATTACAATTAGTCAAGAAATAGCAATGATTTAAGAATTTGTAACGAAATAGTAAAATATCCTATGAACTAGTAAAGATGTAGAAAACAATTTTGATCATAAGATCTAGTATGAACTTGTAAAGAACTAGTATAATTATTTTCATTATAAGAATTGGTAAAGATATGGTAAATATTTTATTCTTTGAGAACTGGTAAAGAAATAGTAAAACTTTAGTAAAGGAATAGTAGTTTTTATTCATTATTTCTATGAGACATTAACATGAACTAGTAAAATTATTTATTACTAAAAAATTAACAAAATTATTATTTATGGATTACTATAAGTTTTTTCTAATATATATGTAAATTTCTCCTCAAACTCGAGGGAGATTCTTCCGAGTTTTCAGATACTTCAAATGCTCTATTCTGAATCTGAAGATTTGTTTGGGTATTAGGCTTAGCATAACAATTATTGAATATTTTTATACAACAACCAGGCTCATTTTGGGTTGTATCTCGTCTTGGTTTCTTACAACATTTCTTATAAATAGTAAAAGACATATAAGCTAAAACACATACAGACAAGATTGTTGTAATTCCGCTAAAATAGTTTCCATATTTAATGTGGTAAGGTTGATTTTCTATTTTCTCTATTTCGTCACTGAACTGATTTAATCTATGTGTGACATAATGCAAGGAATCTAAATCGATGTGAGATAATTTAATAGGAGTTAAATATGGAATCGTATTATTTATCCTTTTCTTGGAACAGCAATCATCTTCTATAATATTAAAATTTGGAGAAGGTAAATACAGTTTAGACTCATACTCTGTAGATGCAACAAATTGTAGAAGATTATGAAAAGCCTTACAGCCTTTAGGAACCTTGAGGATTCCTGTTCCAACAATATCGTAGTCACTAAGAGTATTGTTACATTTAACAGATAGTTTAGTTAGATCAGACTGTACATATAACCACTTATTATTATTAAGTTTTTGCCAAACGTCAATATCACTAATTATTACTTTATAATCACAAGGTTTTGGTAATTTGTTTATATGTTTAGTTAGGATTATCACTTCACAAATTGGATTTGTTGCGGTAGGATGCACATCACTTAGTTTGCACAGATAATATTCTTTTGTTACACTTTTGCACTCACTCGTAGAGTCCATTGTTGAGTACATTAATTTATCATCGGTTATAGCAAGAAATCTAGTAGTTGGATTGATCATAGCAAAGGAATGAGGATTATTTATATCATGCGGAGTAGGGAGAGCAAAAATATGATAGAGATTGTATTCTTGTAAGTTTATTAACGGAATTCTTATGACGAATACTAGTTTAGATCCATTAACAAAGCTAGAAACTGATGAGATATCTAGGAGAGTGTGCATATTTTCTATGCTTAATGAGACTGGGAAGTTTTGAGCTATAATATTTTGGTTGGAACTTAGTTCATTATATAATTGAACTGGGGATAAAATAGAAGGATGAATTATGTTTTGTTTTCCGAACAGAATTGCATCTATAATGTCTTCAAGGTTAAAATTTAAAGTTATTAAAGAACTTTCTATTGCGCTAAAGGTTAAAGATAGATAAGAAGAAGTTTCTAATTTGGAAGTTGTTTGCAAAACGGTTTCTAAAATTGTATCTAATTTACCCATGTTTTGATTTAATATTTGTTCATTATCATTTAGTCTTCTAATTGTATTATTAAAAGTATCGATAGCGGAAGAGATTACGTGAATGTTATCTTTCATTAAAGACGATAGATGTCTCTGATCGTCTTGGACGGCATTGATAGCGTCAGAGAAGGTTTTTGCATCATCTTCATCTAAGGATCCGAATAACTGTTTAAGAATAGGTCCGCCAAAACCGAACCACGAAGATCTTTTAATACGATTTTTATTTGTGAGATGTGATACAGCTATAAAATTATTTTCTACGTTAACTAGGAGAGTTTCTAACGGATTTAATGTGTTAGAGCAGTCTGTTTGAATTTTACTTGATTTATAACTATTACAGGTTGTTTTAACGGTATTTATTATATTTTTAATATTTTCTATATGAGGTTGTATGTAGGAGAAATCTGTAAAAGTGACCATGTTCCAAAAACTATTATAAAACCTTAAAGTACCTAGATTTTCATAGTATAGGCCTGGACTGTTTGGGATTGGCGATATTAGTCCTGAGTCGGAGATGGCACCTGGCGCGATGGCCCTGGAATGGAATTATCGTGGGCTAGTTTTATTTCGTTAAAATGGTAACGGATTTTTCGCCTATTTACTTGCACTGTTACATTGCTATTACCATGAACTGCCGTGACTTGGTAAGGACCTTTCCATATAGGAGACAAGGCTTTACGCAATCTATGGTGGTATTTTATATACACCATATCTCCAACATTATAAGATATTTCTCTAGTATGCTGATCATAGTAGTGTTTTGATCTTTCTTTACTTCTAAGAATATTTTCGCGAGCTATGTTTCTTGTATTAATTAATCTGTGTTTTAAATTTTTAATATAATCGGGATAAGTGACAGTAGGGTTTATGTCATAGATAGAACTTGGTAGGTAAGGTTTACATCCGAATAAAAGTTCATGAGGACTAAAATTTGTGGTAGAGTGAGTTGTTGAATTGTAGGATATCAGTGCAGTAGGGAGATATTTATACCAGTTGTCTTGATTATCATTTACATAGGATTTAAGATATTCCTTGAGAGTGCTATGGCTTCTCTCAAGTGCACCATTGGTTTGGGGGTGATATGGAGATGAGAATAAGTGTTTAATTTTAAAAAGAGACGCTACTTGTTTATATACGTCGGCTATAAAATGGACACCTTGATCAGAAAGGACAGTTTTGGGAATACCAAAGTGAGATATAAATTTTATAAGACATTCAGAAGTTTGTTCTGCAGTGGATTGAACAATAGGATAGGCCATGGAATATTTAGTTAAATCGTCTTGGAATGTGACTATATACTTGTATTTTTGGGGACCAGATTCTGGAAGAGGACCTACAATGTCGGTAAATATTCTTTGTAAGGGTTCATTTGAAGTTGTTGTGATTTCCATAGGGGCTTTATTAGTAGCTCGAAGTGCTTTGTTTTGTTGGCAGAGTGGACAATTTCTTACATAATTTTCAATATCCTTTTTCATTCCACTCCAATAGTAAGTATCTTTGAGTTTACTATACATTCGATTGGAGCCAATATGGCCTCCAATAGGGGAGTCATGGTTATCCTTCAGGATAGCAGGAATTTGGTTAGGGGTAGGATATACGAGTTTGTTGTGATAAATATTTATTTTAATATTAGTGTCATGGAATATATAAGTTATCATTTCGTAAATAATTAGAAATTTTAGTTTATCGTAAGGGTTATCGAAATCAGAGATAGAAATTTCATTAACTTGGGGGTAGAATATAACTAAGTTATTTCTTACTTCTTTTAATACTGCAAAGATATCTCTATAAGTGACAGAGTCATAGTGATGGACTTTAGTAAAAAGATGAAGATAAGTTTTATTATTTATTTCGGATATTTTAATATTATGCAATTCTCTTTCAGAGTTTTCAAAGTCATTTCTGTTTTCTAAAAGGTTTAGTATATCTCGACAGTAGGGATTGGAGTCATCTAAGTCAATGGATGTTGGGTAGGCTATGTATGGACACGAGGATTCAAGTAAATTTTGGTTAAATTCTGTTATTCGAGTATTAAAAACTGTAGGGGATGAACGTGTTCTAATATAGGATTCATAGGTTAAGTTATCATTAAGATCTATATCTTCGATATTATGTATAGGCGGTCTGGATAAGGCGTCGGCGTTACTATTTAATTTTCCTGGTTTATACACAATTTCATAATCAAAATCTTCTATTTTTAATCTCCAGCGTAATAACTTACTACTAGGATCTTTGCAATTCATAAGATACACAAGGGGTTTGTGGTCTGTAACGATTTTGAATTTTCTCCCATAAAGATACGGTCTGAATGTTTTTGTACCGTATATAACTCCTAAAAGTTCTTTTTCAGACACGCTATAATTTCCTTCTGCTTTGTTTAAAGTACGGGAAGCATAGGCTATGGGTAGGTCATTGCCTATTTCACCTTGCGATAGAACTGCACCAATTGCATATTCGGAAGCATCAGTGGTTAAGATGAAAGGTTTCGAGAAGTCAGGATATTGGAGGATAGGGGCGTTAGTAAGCATTGATTTAAGAGAGTTGAATGCTTCTTCCTGTTGATGTGACCAGGTGAAATCTACATCCTTTCTTAACAGGGAAGTTAGTGGCTTAGTGATTTTAGAAAAGTCTTTAACAAATTTCCTATAATATCCTATGAGTCCCAAGAAACTTTTAATATGTTTGGGTGTTCTGGGTGTAGGATAGGATACTACGGCTTCAACTTTATCGGGATTGGGAGATACTCCTTTGTCTGAAATTATATGACCTAGATAGGCGACTTCGCGACGAAGAAACTCGCATTTGTCTGGCTGTAACTTTAGATTATGTTTTCTTAAGGCATCGAATATTAATTCAAGTTTAGAGATGTGAGACTGGAGATCATGAGAATAGATAATAACGTCATCTAGATAGATAAAGCAATGTAAACCCTGTAGACCGGTAAGGACTGTATTCATGAGACGTTGAAAGGTTGCAGGAGCATTTTTTAGTCCAAAGGGCATTCTAGTGTATTCAAAGTGGCCATTTGGAACTGAGAAGGCGGTTTTGGGAGAGTCTTCTTCAGCCATTTGAATTTGATGAAAACCGGAGGCGAGATCCAATGTAGAAAAATATTTACTGTGACCTAGTTGGTCTAAGATTTCGGTTATGTTAGGAATAGGATAAGCATCTCCAATGGTAATATCATTAAGTTTTCGATAGTCTACTACGATTCTCCATTTCTTTTGACCGGAAGCGTCTTGTTTTTTTGGAACTACCCAAATTGGGGATGACCATGGGGAACTAGAAGGTTTAATAATGTTTTGATTCAACATTTTCTGTATCTGCTTATTTACTTCTTCTTTATGGCATTCTGGATAGCGGTAACTTTTTACATGGATTGGTTGTGAACTAGTAGTTTTAATTTCATGTTTAACAGTGTTAGTACAAGAGAGATGATCACCATCAAGGTAAAATAAATCGGAATATTCGTGGCAAAGAGATAGGAGGACTTTAGATTCTTCTGAGTTAAGATGAGATGTTCTTATTTGGTTCCGTACTTCCAAAGCTCGGTTATGATCGGAAGTTATATTATGTATACTATTAGACCTTAGAATATCACATGGTAGGAGTTCAACGCAAAAGGTTTGTATATTTATTTCATTATTTGTAGTATTAAGAATGGACACATTAACGTGTTTATTGGATTTAAGGGATGTGAGGCAACTGGATAGGTATACACCCTTTTGAATCTCAGACTTTTCAACAAACCCGGATGTAATTTCTGGATTAGTTACTTTGCATTCTATCATCATTTCGGAACGAGCTGGTATTGTATATTGGGGTTTAGTAAAATGAATTTGTAATGTGCCTTTATCAAGATGCAGAGTATTATTTCCGTATAGGATATTGCAGTTATTGTTTCTTAGAAAATCATTACCTATAATTCCGTCAAAATTGAAACTTAGAGATTCTGAAACTAGATGAATTTTACTGAATATTGTTTCAGAGTTATCGAGCTTGAAATCTAATTGAAAGTGCCCAAAACTCTCAGAACATGGGGCATTTTCATCTATACCTTTGAACTTAACCTTTTCTGTTATAAGTTTAGGATGTGTGACTAAAGAAGATTTTTTTATTAAAGAAATACTAGAGCCTGAGTCAATCAAGAAAACCAGCGGCTTATTTGAATATTGAGATTTTATATAGACATGCGGTAAGTGAATTTTATCGTTATAATGAATTTTATAAATTGTCTCGTTATTCTTATAAGAATTTGTGGACTTTGTATTATAAGAATTCGCAGATTTAGTATTACGGGTATAGGAATTAGTAGAATTTTTATTATTGGTATAAGATTTAGTAGACTTAGAATTATTGGTATAAGATTTATTAGACATAGAATTATTGGTATAAGATTTAGTAGAGTTTTTAGAACCAGTGTTTTTAATAGACGAGTTTCCTATCTGGGGCTGGTTACCCTGTCGTATAACTCGGGATTCAGTGAGCCGTGAAGGGAAGAAGGAGTCGTGACTATTTGTTCTGTCTGTCGGTAACTTATTGGTATGGCAATAAAGGGAATCAGAATCGTTAGGAGGTATTTTACTTGGTAGCGCGTCGGTTTGTGTAGCAGATTCCACATGACGCGGTTGCGGAACCCTATTTAGTATAAAAAATTATCATTTTGGGGGTCTGTTGGACACTCTTGGGTCTGATCATGGTTTTCGTCTAAATTGTGTACTTTATTTAAAGGTGGGTTAGAATTTATTTGATGATTTGTAGGGTTTGAAAATCTTTGACGATTTGTGTTATTATATTCCCTTTTACGACATTGATTTATGTGATGACCGACTGCCTTACAATATGCACAGATAGTCGGGTTTGGTGGTGAAGTATTGGGAATGGATTGAGAAGGTCTTGGTTGGAAAGCTACATTATGGATGGGACGGTGACGATTTGAATAGCACGATCTATCCGTGTGCCCAGGTTTGCCACAAAGACGGCATTTTGGTTTGGATTCTACGGAATTTCTTGACTGCGAGGATTGAGCATAGTTGTAGAATTTTTCTTCTTGAATAGCTAAATTAATTGCTTCGGCAAGGTTTTCCGGATTGCGGCATCTCAATATGTTGGAAATATGGCTGGGTAGCCCCAGCAAAAAGGTGTGTAAAGCCAGGTCTTCCGTATTAGCTAGTCGTCCTAGCAGTTCACCCTGATTGATGGTTGAATGAGATATGTCCGTCTGTAGTCGTGTAAGATGAGTTTCTAGACGTGTACTATATTGCAGAGCACTTTCGTTAGGTTTCATTCTACAGTTTTGGAGGTCTAATAATAGATGGTTACGGTGTTTACACTCGCCAAAGTTACTTTTTAAAAATTGTTTCAGGTCCGACCAATTACTGAAAACTTTAAGGGAACATATTGCTTCTGCTTTACCTTCTAATTGGGATAGTATAAATTTAAATAATATTTCGTATTGATTGGGGTTAATTAAGTTAAGGGCATTCTCGCAGTTACGTAGAAACGGGGATAATTTATTTCTATCTCCATCGAAGGTTTTTATGAAGCGGGTGAGGTCGGTAAAATTCATTTTTACGGTATGGGAGGATATAGGGGAGTGATCGATTTTTGGGTTTGCCATGATCAATTATAAATAAAGAAATGGAACTATAACAGATAATAAACTTAAAATGCACTCACAGTATAAACATCAGCGGCAGCATGTGTTGGTTATTATGCTGACTTGGCGGCGGCGGCGGCGGCGACGGCGGCGGAGGCGGCGACGGCTGCGGCGGCGGCGGGCGGCGACGCTCAATCGGCGGCTCGTGTCAGCGCGTGGCAGCAACACGTTGGGTTGTTGACGCTTTATATCTAGGTCAACGCGTTGTCGTTGGGCCGCGCAACAGGACCTCGCGGCTGGGCAATGGACCCTCGGGCACGATGAGGTACGGCGTGGCGGCTTCCTCGACACGTAGAGCTGGAGTCTGGCTATGCACAGTCAGAGAGACTGGTACAGCACCGTCACAGCTTGGCTTTTTGTTGGACGTCGTCAGGAACGGGGCGTCCGGCGGGCAATAATATCCCGCTTTCTTCTGACACCAAATGTTAGTCCCGAGCACTTATATGTTTTTTAAAAAAAAAACAATTTTGGCTTACAGGAACCTTTTATTTTATTATTATGAATAATAATTGACTTGGAGTCTCAATATACGGGACCTCAAAGGTCTACCGGACCGATATGGTATTAGTTTTGAGCAATCCAGCCGGCAGGCATAAACCAGGTCCGTTGCTGTAGAGCTGTGGCTAATAACCAAGAGAACTCTGTGAATTTGTAAAAAGATTTGGTATTTATAGGCAATTACTGCTGATCGACATTTTGGAAATCTATGTCAATGAGATGTTTGACTCAGCAATAAGTGCCTATTGCATAGGGTGTATTTTGCTCGTGTGCATAACAACATTACAATACAAAATGAGCAGAAATATACAGAAACACAAGGGCTGGTTGAAAATATTCCGCTATAGCTGCATACATTGGCGGTATACGTTATCCATGGTAAGTATTCAAAATATGTCTGCATCTCGCGTAACGTGCTTAGTGTTGTGACTCGAAGAAAAAAAAGCACCTCCATGAATACTTTCAAGAAACCAGCAAACGACGTTTTAGAGAGTTTTTTAAGCTTATGATCTTAATAGTAAGATTTGTACCATTCCAACATTTCTTTTAAGACTCTTTCACTTGGTGCCAATGGCGAAGGAAAATATCGTGATGAAACTTTATCACTAAGTTAAACGATGCGTAAAACTACCAATCTGCCTTGAATAAGGATGGCTGTTGTTCTTTCCATTCTCCACTCCCCCTTAAAATGGAATAGTTCGAGACAAACAGTAGGAAATTATGACCTGATATTTACATACATAGGTATCAAAACCAAGTCACTTAAACTTACTAAGATAAAATAAAGATGTAGATAACAACTGGCTGCAGATAAGCATCTTGTAAACATGTTCACAAACATTTGTCAAGCTTTTCTTTACACAAGTGTCAATGGCTATAGTGCATAGAATAAATGACAAACTTTGGCTGCCAATTTTGTCCGTGCAAAATGTCTGCCGTCAGCGTAGTCTCATAAGTGGCCGAGTAAATAAACCATAGCTCATACCCTTGGAAGTTTCACCATAAAAACGGGAATAACAGGGGAATAGCAAGCAAAAGAACGACATTTTATCCCTCATAATAATTTACTATTAACAAGCATGCACACATTAAAATGTTTTAGTACGAATGAATTATTAATAATTTGTAATAGTTCAAATTGACCTAACGTCCTGCTTGCTCCATCGGGGATAATGTAATGTTAGGGAATGTGGTTAAATGCTTCTCGTTTATAGCGCCAAAAATAACGCCGCCGTTAATGATCAGCTACATTAGTGTATATGTTATGGTAAAAGTAATAAACTAGTGATTATATATAATAAGCGGTAATTATGCATAATCACCATTAAATATGATAAATTTATCTTAACCGGATTGTACATACTTTTTACCATTACGAGCTGGGATTTATGCAAACAAACCTCTTAATTTGATAAATTTTGATTTATTTATAATATTTATCAAATTTAGTGGTGATTTTGTATAATTACCGATTCTTATATATAATTACCGGATTAATCACATTTACCGTAACATATATACATACGTTGTCTGTCAAACTTTAAAGTCATTAACAATTCATTACAATGTCGCATCATAAATAACGCATTAAACTTTTAACTCCATTTGTGTGACACAGTCACTAACATTATCCTAGATGGAGCAGGGACATAATAGAGACAGGTGGTTGACTTCTTTACAGCATATTTTTGAGTGACAGAATATCTTTAAATTATTGTTAGTCAATTAAGATTGGTGCTAAGCTTGAGCCTCCCCTTTCCAGACGAAGGAATGATAAACCCTCTAGTGAAGACTAAAGCTGATTTATGGGTTACACATCGACATCGACACATCTATGCACAGGATTTTTTGCAACGTTCTTTTTTGCCATCATCATATTATGATTACACCAAAATGGAAATAAGCTAAAAACAATATTTAGATTTGAATCTACGTCATTAGAATGAAATGCGTTTGACTTAAGTATAGAGATATTGCTTACCACCTGTCAGAGCTTGAAGAGTCTGTCAGCTTCGACTTGCCCGAAACCCTGGTATAAGGGGACGAATGGAACACCGTTGTTTACCAGGAGAAACCCGCTTGAGGAAACACCACAGCGGGGGAAGTGCGCTGTGGCGTGTGGGATTCGTCATGACAGGGTGGCACAACACCCCGCAGGAGTTACGTTCCGTATCCGGGCTGTGAGCTCTCCTCTCCTACACCTTCAGCCCGGGCGGAAAGGAACGAACACTTCGGGGTTTTGTGGGCTCCCTAATCCAGGTAGTAGTAGTAAAGCAACTCTTGTGGGGCAGTAGTGGCACTCCAACTTGATGAATCCAGTAAAAGAAAGCATATCTATTACGACTTATTAACTTAAACAAAGGATCTTCTATACAGATAAATCAAATTGATATGTTTGTTTGTAATGTCAAAATAATCAGGGGGGATAATTCGGACCAGGAGATTCTTAAAATGCTATTTTTAGAATTTCATCTGTCTGGATGTTCTGGATAATTTCTGAAACGGCAGGCCCGATTTTGACCGGACTTTCACAAGTCGATAGCAGATGATGTAAGGAGTAACATAGGCTATTTTTTAAATTAGGGTTCCGCGGAAAAGTATTCCACACGGACGAAGTCGCGGGCTATAAATATAAATAATAATAATAAACTTAATTTTCAGTAAAAAATAGCTAAGTAGCATGACAAAAATTTTAGATGCAGTACAACATAAATATGTTAGTGACTAACACCGAAACTAACAACATGCTTGTATCTTCGGCCTCAGGACCTTCCCATTAATTTTGACCACATTGTAACACATAAATGAATTGCTGGTAAATAATAATTTTGATTTAGATCAGATTAACTTTTTTATCTTTGTATAATATAAATACCTTTGTATACCTATACATAAAGTCACTTTATTGCGTAAAATATATGTATGTGTTCATGCACACGTAAAGCAAATAGTTCGTACTGAAAATAGGTTCCCTTCGATACTTTAGGAAATTTCATTTCATCTCTATGTAAATATACCCTCTTCCTGTTTCAAATTGCTTTCTATTGGCATTGCTATCTTACTCTTATTGAATCGAATAAACAGTTTACGTTTGAACTGGGGAACCGAAAGTTTAATCTTCGATACCGCTCCGGCTTCGGTTCGACTTATACAAACATTGAGATCTGTATTGTTAATCGATTACGTAACATTCAATATATTTGACATTATATAACGTTTAATACATTTTACATTAAACTATTTCAAATAGGACGATATGGCGGATACATCCAAAAACATATTTTTGTATCGTTATCACTTTCCTAAGAAATAAATATTAAGTTGAATTATATAAAATTATATTTAATAATGTTAAAATTTCATAATTATCCTTTACTTAGAACTACGATGTATATTTATCTATTTACGTAATTTCTCCCATATTTCTATTTAAAATAGACTGTAATATCTAGAACTGTTTCTCGCATTTGCAACTATCACTTATCTTTTTTTAAGAAAGAGATGCGACAGAAACAAATTATAAAATAGACGAGACAAAATGTGTAAAGAAATAATTTTTTAAATAAAATTACATTTCATTTGTGTTCAGATGTTTAATGGAAAGAATTTTCTATTTTAATATCTAATTTTAGATGTTCCTAAAGTTGACTTTGACGTTTAAACATTATTAATAAACTTATAATTAACTGTTAAAATCGTTTATGTTTGATCAAGGATTAAATCAGAAGATTAGATCAAGTATTATGTATTTTGGGTATCATTAAAAATAAGTTTCTATAAAATGGGCTTGAATCTTAAACAATAATGTAATAAAATAAAATTAACACAAGCCTTAGTAAAGTCAATTTAATTATATTCTTTGAAAAAACAAAATCAATTAATTAAATAAAAACTAAACTAAATTATAAATAAGTATATATACAAATTAAAATTAAACTATAAAATCTAGTCCCAGACCGCTGTCAGTTGGAAACGTGCCCAAAAGACTGGCCACATTACCTCGCTGTATCGCAACGCTAATGCGTTGTCCGAGGTACAGGCCAGTCTTTTGGTCACGTGAGGC
This sequence comes from Dendrolimus kikuchii, assembly GCA_019925095.2. Classification (NCBI taxonomy): domain Eukaryota; kingdom Metazoa; phylum Arthropoda; class Insecta; order Lepidoptera; family Lasiocampidae; genus Dendrolimus; species Dendrolimus kikuchii. Next base: position 18,722,686 of record CM034394.1, read on the forward strand.
GTCTACCAGACGTTTCGCTATGTCTCGATAAAGTTTGTGCGCCTCAGGCCTCCATGGTTATCGCAACGCTAATGCGTTGTCCGAGGTACAGACCAGTCTTATACTAAAGGGCGATGCATCCTCCAGGGCACCAATGACATACCGTCGGGACTCTTGCCATCGTCGCGGCACAAGCCGTTCGGTTCTATAACGGCAGGTACTCCGGCGGTGACAAGAGCCCGACGGGTTATGTCATTAAGTGCTGCATGATGCGGAATTCTGCCGGCATTAAAAATATTATTATTAAAAACGTACATGGTAATAGGTTAATTTTCCAAGACGTGTTTAAAACTTTTTCATATTTTTTTGCTTTTAAGAGCTTAATCTAAATGAAATTCGACATGAGGAAAGGAATGCTCCGGTGGTTCGGGCATGTGGAAAGAATGCATGATGAAAGAATGACTAAACAGATATACAATGCAAAAGTGGATGGATGCAGAAGTCGTGGAAGGCCACGACACACCTTCCATGATCAAATTGATCGTGTACTAGCGGAGGGTGATGTCAGGAGCCTTAAGAACAGACGAGCGTGCATGACAAGAGTTATGAATATCAAAGAAGCAAGTGAGGTGTGTAAGAATGGGCCTACCCCGCTAACCCTACCCTACCTACGGCCAAGGGTTCATGCCTACCCCGCAAGGGAACTGGCGTGAAGTTATGTATGAATGTATGTATGTAAATTCGACATAGAGGTCGATTATATACGGGGGCGTAACTTAAGATACTTTTTATCCCGATAAATAACGTGGTGTTCGTGGGATAGACGAAAATAGCGTAAAAGATGGCGCTGCGATCGCACCGTTTTTGGAAATTACTGAACGTATATAAATGAAACTTGACATACTGGAGGCTTATAACCCGAGTTAACACTTGCGATACATTTTATCCCGATAAATGAAGACATTTCCTTAGACGGTCCGACGGTAGATGGATTATCAAAATAGATGACGCTGCAATCGCGTTTTTTCAATACACTAACAAACTAAGTAATACCAACTTTAAACATCATCGAAACTTCGCATAATAAATCAATAAACACATATCGTAATCACAGAAACATGAGAAAGTATACCTCTTTTCATTCATTTGCTAGTAACACTTTCCGATATATTGACAAGATGACATAAAGAATGGGCTCAACTTGGTCTTTATATCATCTCAATTCTATACATTTATTAAATCACACAAAGACATTTCCATAAATAAACATTAGCGCCTGGCGTATGGTAGAACAACTGTCTGCCTGGCCTCACGCACCGCTTAAATACTATAAATTACTTGAAAGTACCGCCAATGTTCGCAATCTAAAATGTCCAAAGTTATTACAAACGCCACCAAAACATTTAGTAAATATGACAGTATCGTATTTACTAACTAATAATCCTTTATTTACTGTAACAGATCAATAAAAATCTACCTTAAAATAGCTATTGTTTCGTGAAATCTAACATAATCTAATAAATTATGATATTATTATACGAATAATTACTACAACTGTAGCTTCATAACCTCTCCCATAAATATATATTAGCTGCCATAAATTTAGGTTGCCAAAACGACGTTGTCATAAATAGCGTGTCCTTTATTGTATTATTTTAAATCAGGTTGGCTTCGACTCGCCTTTATGTTTTGACTATATAATATATAGACTTAGTTTCTTTGTTATTATTATATGTAAATAACCAAATTAAGTTTTTGTGTAAATAAAATAAAGCTACTGCCTAGGTGCAAACTCAGTATACTAAATAAATGTTAAGCATGGACATAAAGAAAATCATTTATACTTTTATACCCCTGAAACGCCGGTTTTTTTTCGTAAAATAAGGTAAACAATAAAAATTACTTTTCAGTTGAATTCTTCATTGTATTACATAGGAAACGTAACCGACAAAATTCAGGATTTTACCATTTCCCAACAATGTGCACGCAACATGAAGGTAGCTAAAAAGTTCACGACGCGGACGGTTGTTTCGCCGACATTCCAGGTTTTAATGAAGCTCCATTATAAGGTAAAACTGTTACATATCTTTATTACAGTAACATAAATTATATACAAAACAAAATAACTGAATTAAATTTAATTGATTAATATTAGACATGTACAATGTCTTAGTCCCCTAATACTGTTAGTCAAATACTTAGATCACTTTTTCAAACATAGGATATTTTTTCTTTCTAAAATAATACTTGTAGGGATATGAAATTTAAACAAGCGAAGCAGGGAGGAAAGCCTTAGTTTACAATAATTTAACAAAAATAAAAGAGAGCGTGGAATCAATAAAGCTGAGTCTGTAAAATAAAATAATGAATGAAGCTTCATGTAAATGACCTGAAGTTAAATGCAATTCAATCACATTTTAACAAACGTGAAAAAAATACTTTTACATAATGAGAAATTTTTCAAAGCTTATCTTGAATATCGGCTCAGCTATTCAAATGAGATGTGAAAGTCATTGATCAAGCGACGCCAGGAGGATAGCCACTGTATAAATAATTCGCAAAATGAGGGTACCTCATCGCATAGAATATGAATGAGAGTTCATTCGAGATGTGACCGGCCTAGGCTAATGTCGGCTAGTTTTATTTATTACTTTTAAGGGTGGTTTTCAATTGCCTACCTGATAAAAATATTCATATGTTAAAGTACACGAAAGAATGAAAATTACAACAATATAAATAGAAATTAGATTATATTGTTATACTTTTATATTAAGATGGGTTGTAATTGAAATAATAACTTTTAACTAACGATTGAAAATCAATTTTAAGGTTATACACCTTCTGAAATGTACTTTATCAAGAAAATATACATTCTATATTATTTCTTCATTTTCTAAATTCTATGTAACGTCTTATATGCATTTTTATACAATCAGAAACGAGAATATTCGTAATAGAACCAAAGTAACCACCGACGTAGCTCGCAAAATTAGCAAGGCGAAGAGGCAACGAGCCGGTCACGTCTGTCGCAGGATCATCGGGCAATGGTGAAAATATGTCCTAGAGTGAGAACCGCGTCTCGTTAAGCGTAGCGTAGTATACCCTCCATCCCGGTGGAGCGACGACCTGCGTAAAGTCGCCGGCAGGGGCTGGATGAGGAAGGCGGGAGACCAGGAAATGTGACGCAGAATTGAGGAGACATACGTCCAGTATTGATTGGCTAAAGAAGACAATGCATTATTAAACATCAGTCAAAGTTTTACCATTCTTTTGAGCCTAGAGTTGAGAATCATGTAGATCAAAATTTTGCCAGCTACGTACTGCAAAATTATTGTTCAAAATTTTTATAATAATCAATACTCGACACTGATTAGAGACACAAACAATGTCAAGTCGGCTTTAATTGTTACAAAGCCACTCTTTGTGATAATCTTGTAGATTAATAAATAGGTCAATGAGGCTTGTGTAATCTGCCCGTAGCCATCTTTTAGTCGGCATTGTGACTACCAAGCTTTAAAGTGCTCGTTAGAAAGTCAGCCTTTGATGGCTTAATTTAAAACTCGCAGAGTATGCTTCCGAAACTTAAAGCAATGACATTCTATCTTAAGAAACAATAATATTAAATTCTTTTATGTTTTTTTATTCCAGTTTTAGAAAAGGAATTATTTCTTGACTAGGCCATGACATATTTTTTTCGTTAACGCAGGGGGAATGTCTTGAACCGGACCCACCCGCATATAAAGGCCGGAGAGGTAGGATGCACACCGATCCGCGCACCCCCTCTCACCTCAAGGTGAGACCCGAGGTAGCTGGAGAGACCTAAACCTCCGGCTAGCACATGATAGAGCTAGTCCAAATAGGGACCGGCCATCGTTCATCCGAGCTGGAGGTTATTGCGCGAGCGAACCCACTTTTTTTAGCCAGAGGAAATTCGATTGAGGACCATAAGCCGCGACAAGCGCAGAAGCTTGGGGGGATAATTCGCGACCCGTGTGTGGGATTCGCCAGGTGAGGGTGGCACTAGCATGACCAGTCAGAACTGGTGCTATGCTATTGCCACTCGCCGGTTTGGGATACCCACTATAACCCCTGGTTGTTCCGTCCTGCGCTTTATACCAGGGCTATACGGGTATATGAACTAGCCTCTCAGCAGCCCTGGGCCTTTTCTTACGACACACACACGGGTCATAGATACGAGGGGAGACCGGATACTGTGCCTAGTGCCGCCCGCACATGTTTCTGTGGACCTCTGGTTCCTAACGGCAACCGTTTTCTCTTCTAATGAAGGAAGAGGTCGACAAACTACCCACTAAACCGACCTGCGTCCCTATGAGAGAATGCACGTAGATGGAATGTCACCGGGTTTACGACATAGTTAGTCAGTTCACTGTGACGTTCTCGTGCGCCAGATTGCTACTAAGCCCAGGGAAGCAGTGCCGTACGACTACGTACAGTAGGGGTGATTCCACTGATACCCCCGTAAACAGTGGCCCCACCACGCCTTAACGTATATTGAATGCAGCCTAATTTAGAAATAAGTAATAAATGTGGGTATATTTAATTAACTATATATCTAGCCTATACCAGTTTCTGTGGCGTATATTACAACTAGCTAGCAGTTATATCTAGGGATCTGAGAAGCTATTTGTTAATGTAGTGTTCAAAGAACGGTAAATGAAAATATTAGTCACATCTTCTTTAATTTGGTACTAGCAACAAGCACTAACAGTATCTTGAAGTTTGGCAGTTGCTTATTACTGGGTTTGAGACTTTGAGAGTTAAAAATGTTAAGCATATCCCTGTTTTTACAAGCTTTTATTTAACTTGCAATGGATATACCTATGTATGTATGTATGTAAGTTCGGGTGGACTCTTGCAATTTAAATTTGTGCAACTTCTTGTTTTCCGATTGAGCTAAAATTTTGCACTCATATGTATATCGCGTAACAATGCAATAATATGGTACCATGGAGCTGATCTGATGATGGAGTCGGATAGGAACTCCTGTATTAAACAAGATAGATAAATTGTGTTTGGGCTCGTTTTACTTGTCTTGACTAGCACTTGATATCCTGGATATCCAGGATCTGAAAAGCTTGTATTTAAAAACCTTTTTTAAAAAACTTATTTATACGTAAACTTCATGTATATATACTATTTGAAAATTTAATGCATATAGATAGGTTCCATTTATATAGATATAGAATATAAATAATCTCCTAAAAGCCAGGCACAACTCAAACTTAACGTCAAAAACAAACAACAGGCTAACTCACGTGACCTAGCAAATGGGCCAGTTTTTCACAATCCAGTTACAATAGTTTGGAACTATGCCTAAAACAAGCCTATGTCTCGGCCAGCCGGAAGTGGCGTGACAATTTTCAATTAAAATTGTTCGACGCACTGCGCGCGGTCTGTACTAGAGCGTCATGGCGATGTTGCCAAGTTGAAAAACTACGTGCAAATCGTAACCCAAAAATATTTGTTGACAACATTTAATTTTATACTATCTATAATATTATAAAATTCTAAACATGCTCTGTCTGTACATTGAAGCTATCTAAAGAAAACAACTGGAATATACTACATAAATGATGGAGAACACGATCCAATATTTTTTAAATTTCTTGTCTGTTTATCTGTTTTTCGGTTTGTCTGTTTGTTCGGGATTCACGTAAAAACTACTAGGCTGATATCGATGTGGTTTTCGCTAATTGATAGCAAATTCTTAAACTTAAAATGTGCGCTACTTTTATTTCCGGGAATCCCGCGGGAATTTTCCTTTCATATGCATTTACTAGGAAGCTATTATTCTGACGTTATAAAGAGACACTTAATTTTATTTATTTGTATATATAGGATAGAATCGTGAAAAATGAAGAACCAAATTTATACGTATACACAAATGTTGACAATGACAGACACTGAGATTAACAATACAAAACAAAGAAGATATAATCACTACGCTTATCACAAATATTAAAGCTAATAAAAGGTTTTACATCTCTAAACAATCTTCTTTGACAAGATAGAAATTCAAACGACTTTGATCTAAGTAATTTTAATCTTTATTGTCAAACAGTTAAACATAATTTTCTGTGGAACAGTCTGTTCTGTGACTTAGTTTGAAAAGGTCACATGTGCTCGCGGAATGTTACATGAACCAATTCGAACTAATCAATAATAAAAACTATACGACCGTAGAGAATCCTACTGTGGCCTGCCATAGGCTCTAAAGAAACCTAGCACGGGAAACAGAGTATCCTTTGGGAAGCCTTTTTTATTAACCGTTCTCTGTATTTTAATAATATTATGTGTGTGTGAATTCGCTTCTTTCAGAGAGGGGTTATATATTCCCCATGAATTATAAAAAGAGAGCGATTGACTGGCAACTCATAACGTACGGGATAGCGTGATCCGTCTGATATGCGTCTAACTTAATCAAGTTATATATCTTTATTGTGTATGTCGCTTGTTACCAATTTTCATGTCGTGACTGACCCATTTCAGGTCCCCTAAGGCCGCCCACGAAAGTGTTCCCCATATTTTGAGTGACACATTTATTTATTTACGTAAATAATGTACGCTGGAATCATATTTATGTTACACAACGTTGCCCCATTCTGTAATAAAGATATTATTTAAGAGATACATAGTACGTATAAATAATATAATAATTTATATAGAAACTAGCTGTCCCAGCAGACGTTGTTCTGCCCTGAAGAAATAAAATTTAGAATCCGATTGCAGCGCCACCTACCGGGTTTAATTGTGAATCTAAACCATCCTCGAATCCACTAGAATACACAAAAAAAAATTCATTCAAATCGGTCCAGCCGTTTAGGAGGAGTTCACTGTCAACACACGTACAGAAGAATTATATATATAAAGATATCTTGCAGTACTATGTAGAGACATAGTACTGCAAGATATCTTTATATATATAATTCTTCTGTACCTATGTCTTCTAAGTACTATGTAGAGACATAGTACTGCAAGATATCTTTATATATATAATTCTTCTGTACCTGTGTCTTCTAAGTACTATGTCTCTACATAGTACTGCAAGATATCTTTATATATATAATTCTTCTGTACGTGTGTTGACAGTGAACTCCTCCTAACCGGCTGGACCGATTTGAATGAATTTTTTTTTGTGTATTCAAGTAGTAGTAGAGACTACGCCTGGGATAGGGACTATGTCACGCAGATGTAGCCAAGGGTTTAATGCGTTATTTGAGATACGAAATTGTTAATGACCTTTAACATTGACAGACAACTCATGTATGCACAGTGCACACTGATGTAGTTAATCTTTAATGGCCTATTTTAATTGTATAAAAAAGACACATTAAATCACTGTCACTAACACTACAGCAGGGGCACTAAAGTAAACTTTTCTTTACAATATTTTTCATTTCTCATATTGTGAAAGTACGCTTGGAGTTGCCTAATAACAGGTACGAAAACAGCACTTTTCGTGCCTGGTAAGCGATTCTCCCTGCTGTCAAAAAATTTAGAAAACTATGCGAACCATAGATAATACATGCGAGTAATGTCCCAACTTTTTTAATACCACTGTTAAATCGCGGCATAAATTGTAATAAAAATATATCAACAATTTTATAACATCATTTTATACTTACAAATTACTTTTCACAAAATTATTATTTAATTTACATAAATTTGAGCTAAATATTTACTACCATCAGTGACAAAAAATTCTAGCTAGTAGAATGCCACAGAAAAAAAATCACCTGACGTTTCACATGTGACGTACTGGATGACGTTTCATCAGATTCAGATATGGATTTAACGCATGATTTTATTAGAGAAGTAGTTGTTTGTTTAACTAATCAGTTTTTATTTAGTTTCCTCATATTCAAAATGAAAAGCAGAGTATTAATCTCGGTGAAAGGCCTATTTAAGCACTCAAATTATTAACGTCCTCGCTACACTCGTGCACAAAACCATCTCGTGCCTAAATAGGTCACATTCAGCTCTCGTGTAACAATCTACTATTTCAGGAAATGAATGTTCTGAAAGTACGCTTGGAGTTGTCTGAGCACAGGGATGAAAACATTACTTTTCGCTCCAGGAAAACAATTTTCCCTGCTGTCAAAAGATTTAAAAAGTATACGTACAAACCTTAGCTAATACATGCGACTCATGTCCCAACTTTTTTTTACAGCCACTGTTAAATCGCAGCATAAATTGTAATAAAAATATATACAATCAGACAAACAGACAAAAAATCTAAAAAAATTGCATCGTGTTCTATATCGCTTATGTAGTCTATTCCAGTTTTTTTAATAGCCTCAATGTACAGAGATACGGCATATTTATAATTTTATAATATTATGGATAAAGTCTAAATATTATTACTAACAAAAAAAGACGATTCTAACAAGAATAGTGACAAGATAAGGTAAACTATTCATAAATCTAACAAATACTTGATTGTCCACGCACAATGAAGGTTTACGTAGAAGTAAAAACGTCCACTACTTTTGTTATCTACGGGATCATAAAAAGTATTTATTCAAATATCCCCATATCCCAAAAACTATTCAACGGATCTTATTCTGACCATTTTCGTTGAAAATATTTTGGAAGGTCTCTCTAATTTTTTTCAGAATCAGCCGGGGTTTTGTGAACTTACCCAACGAACAACGATTTGAAACCTATATAGTATTATATATAGGTTAATAGGTATAATAGGTTTGAAACCTAATTAGTATATACAATTTGTATATTTTTACGACTGTATATAACTTCGTTTAATTTATATATAAAATAATATTTCAGTTTTGTTTAGTATAAACGAATGTTAGCAATCGTATAATAATTATGCATACCATCATCGCCGTCTCCATTCTAATTTATTCCTGCCACGAGTTGTCTGGTAGAGATCGCTTTTTAGCAATAAGACCGCCATTTGCAATTAGAACTACTAACCTCTAGGTTTTTCTATAGCGATAATAAAGAGTTATTTATCTATAATTTCTTGTAAATATGTTCATAAATAAATAAAGCCTTTTACTTACTGAGAACACTGACTGTAACTCACGATAACAGATGGTGGAATGAAAATTTAATAAGAGGTCCGTTTTTAGCAAAATGGCTATCAAATCCTAAAAAATATAAAAATCGACTGTTTTCCAAAAGGACAGAAGAGATCTACCAGTGAATAAAAACAAAGGTGTTACCCGAACAATTCTGTATTCAACGGAGCAAACATTTTATAACGACATCCGTCCAATCGACAGGAAATATTTTTTGTGTCTCTTAAACGGCCTCTAATGATGCCTTTACGTTTAACGCGTTTCACGGAACATTTCCAAATGAACGGTTACTGAAGTCAGTTTTCAAGTGCCTGTAACATCATTATTGTTGCTTCGAGTGAATAATGTCAATTTGTTTTAGGAGTAAAATGGGCGGTGTTCTATATAATGAACGATACAAATTCAATTTCGATATAAAATATAACGGAGTGTATCTAAAATGGCTCTCTTTTCACTAAGGGCTTGTAGGTACTTGATCGGATATTGGCGGAGAGTAGAGGTGAGGAGCAAGAGAGGTACGTCATTTGAATGTATTTTAATGACTATTATTGACTTAAACCTTAGAGATAATGGATGAAAAGAGACTGACAAAACAAGTATATGACAAGAGAGTTGGTGCCGATAGACAGCGAAGATGTTTTGAAGAATGATCAGGTAAAATGTGTATATGAAGGAGATCAATGAATGTAGATGAAGCAAAACATGTCTGTCCAAAGCATTGCAAGTAGACATCAGCCGTCTATAGGACATAGTTTAGATACCAATAGATACGTGGCTGCAGAATAAAAAGCTATGCCATGCGATATTAATTATAATATATATATATATATATATATATATATATATATATATATATATATATATATATATATAGGTAACCTAAATATGTCAAATGTAATATGCCGCGGACTATAATTATATCTGTAAATGAAAACCGACTTCCTCTTTTTAAAAATTTAGAGTGGGTAAAAACTCGTTTTCAACCTATCATTAAATGCCATAATCAAATATTTCCCTTCTAATGATTAGAAAATGTCAAAACCCCAAAACCTCAACGACTCCTATCGACCACAATGTCACCTGTCTATTTCACGCCATTGAGTACGTCACATATCAGAATGAAAACTCAATAAAAATCACTCATAAAATACATTTACCCTTACCTTCGTGCTTTCACAGCCCATTCACACTTATCGTGCGTCGGATCCGACAAAAATCGGCTGCTATAGTTGCAGAACTTGTTATATTAAGTCATTCACACTTATCTGACACAATTTTTTTGTAGGCCCCGAAAAGAAATATTGGGTGTTTTGCCAGCCCTCTATGTCCGTAAAAATATAGTGTCGGATTTTGTTTGCCTATGAGTAAGTATGACGCTGTTCCCACTTATTGGATGTCGGGCCCAGCAACCCTGTCATCTCTCCCTCTTTTTCCGCCTGGCGTGGTCTCCAGGTGCTCTCTGTCGATCTCTCACATACATACCGACTCCGATCACCGACAAGTGTGAATAGAGGCGCCGACACCCGATTAAAATACGGCGTCAGACCCCCGACTAACAGCTTGTTTCCGCTTGTTAGGTATTCATATAAACGGTTCTGCAACTAGAGCTGCCGATTATTTGTCGGACTCGACACCCGATAAGTGTGAACGGGTGGTTATTGATAGCATGTTATAAAGTTTATGAAGTTGTTAACTTTTATATTATGTACATATGCGATATCGCGTTTTACCTAAACGAATAAATATCTTGATTTAGTTTCATGGTGGAATGTTATGAAAAATATTACAGAATAAATATTTTTCAATATTGTTTAGCAATTTACAATCACGAAAAATTAAATAACTTTCTACTGTCTGGCATTTAGACGCGAGACTTTACGATTGAAAATTAGGGTGGTTTTTCGAATTAAATCAAAATAAGGTAACAAAATAAATATTTTAAATAAAAAAAAATAAAACGTGTTTTGGATATAAAAAGGTAAGTTTTCACCAAATGCCTTTTTTTTTTGTAAAAGATACATATAAAAAACCAAAAACTTGGCTATTTGAATTTTTCACATAAATTTTGAGGTTATGTGAAAAAAGTGTAAATACAAAGTTGTAGATCTTTTTATTACCTACTACATTGACATTTGACTTTTTTCCATAGGACTTGTAGTTTTACCGGAAATCGAGATAAACCGTTTTTTACCCTTAAAAACTCACCCCATTCCACTTACCGACATGAGATCGCCGTAAATTATTTTTCCTTTCATTTTTGTTATATTCTCTTCCTTTTCCAATGGGTTTCATCCTACTATTATTTTTTTTGGTTTCAAAAATTATCTATCCTGGTCTACAAATAATAGCATCCAAATAAGTTATTTCTGTAAAAAAACAATAGCATATTTAATTATTAGACAAAGCCATCTAGTTTGAACATATATAATTATTGCTAACTGCGACACAGTGTCCATATTTTATCTACATCATTCAATAAACAAAAATAATATCTCATAGATTACAAGCAGATTTACTACGGCCTATATAAATACAGCCTCCAAAGCAGCCTCTTCATCTTGTTTTCGCAATAAATAAGCCTCGTTATAGTACAACAGGCGTGTGGGCAACGAGAAGTCGGCGACTAATAATATATCACGGCAGTCCGATAAGACTGCCCACCGGGATTTATGTTTGCCGATTTCCAAACGATACTGATACACTGCGGTACATTTTAATACCTACTCTCCGCGATAAGGTAATACCGTTACTGCGGTTTAAGATAAGGGTTGAATTTAAAATGCAGTATTAGGCCATTGGAGATAAATCATTTGTATTTTAAATGGGCGTCTTTTTATTGCTCTGTAACTGTTTTGGTAAAAAGGAATCATTATACAATCTATTACCTGTAATACATATCTGTGGGAATATTTGAGTATTTTAGTTTACTATGATTCAAACTTTGTGGGTAAATAGGTTCAATAGCTGTTGGTTTTTAAATTATGTCAGTTGAAGGCGTAAGATGAACAACGTGATACTAAGGACCTTAAGAATTTTACAATTACCAGATAAAAGTTATTCATAGACTAAAGTATAACATGAACATATTAAAAATATCAGTTTAACGGATAAAAGTGTTGAATCGTTTCACTTTTGAATTCGCTTAGGTTATAATTTATTTGATCAACAACCTTTATCTAATGATTGAAAAGTCGGCTCTAAGACGTATTGTAAATGAATATTAAAATTAAAAACTTATTTAAGACTATTTAATTCATTCTATCCAATTCCACGTTCCCACATATTCGAGTATATAGGTACACAATTAGATATTTCATAGCCAGGGATTCAGATAGTTTTTGAAGTCTCCCCAATTTGATGAATTTATTATGCCAAATGAAACATGACATACAAACCGGTGTCCTTATTAGATATATTTTAGTGGTTGGTTCCGATTTTATATCACAGAGATATTCTTTTAACCTAAAATTAACAAAAAAATATTGGAAGAACATTACCTAATCTGGAGATTTTGGTTACATACGTTTTACTTGTGAACTACTGGATTTATAAGGCTAAAATTAGACAGGAAGACCTATTCTTGTATATGCTGCAACGCAATAGTTGTCATACAGTTGACAAATATTTTTTTCCGTATACATAATGCGATGTGGAATCTTTTCAGTCAGGTCGTGGAAATCATGACTATGTTTCGTGTTGAATTATTATTTACATATTTGATTTCAATAAGTGTGCCTTCCGTGGAACTTTTAAATTATACGGTGGCAATTTTTGTAAATATTCTAAAACTATTAAGGGGGGTGGAGTTTAAAAATTAGTTTGAAGAAAAATTTGAACAAAATGCATTTAATAGTTTTTAGGATATCAGTTATTTTTCACTGATTGCTTTTTATTATAATTTCGTATAGCAAAAACAGTGGACATTACAACTTCTATGGAATACTTCAATTTCTGCCACGGACTTCGCCAATTTGTTAAAGATTTATAACATTTTCTTTAATATCTAACTTTATATATTATAATCTATTACAACAGAGAAAACTTCACTTAGTTATATTGTATTCTACAGGAGTTATGAATGTCAAAGAAGCAAGTGAGGTGTGTAAGACTAAGCCTGAATGGCGCTCTGTTGTTCGTGCCTACCCCGCAAGGGAACTGGCGTGTAGTTATGTATGTATGTATATATGTATTCTACAGACCTATAAGTAGAATACTGAGCCTAGGTCACTGTCTTCTATGAGTAAAGTGCCCAAAAGGCTGGCTATATTTTCTCAATAGATTGCCATACTGATCCTTTGTCCGAGGTATGTGCCAGGATTACGGTCTCGACAACAATACTAAGATATTACAAAATGGACTAAAAACTTTATTTAAAAAAAAATTCAAACCTACAAAGTATGGGACTGCATACATAAAAAACCGAAAACATGAATCGACGACGCAAATAAAAAACCGTGGGAGTCTGTCCTAAATCTAAATAATGTTGAGTGCAGAAACGCAATAATGAAAATTATAGCGTGAGCTTTATTCAGTCTTTCGTATAAATCGTATCTCATACATTAAACATGTAGGACCTCTTAAATAATAAGAAAAGTTTTTCAAATGTACTATTGTTTATTCTAACCATACCGTATTGGACTTCTTTGAAATTATATTTGCTGATATTGCTCACTAACTTTCTCTCTTCTTTACTACAATTACGAGTAGAATGTTCCTGCTTTGTTTTATTAATATTAAAATTAATTTACTTTCAATAACATTATTGTCTAACTGTGGATAGAGTTGTAAACTGTTAAAAATTCTACAGCTACACCAGTCAGTAGCTAGCTGCATGCTTGCTAGCATGTATAAGAGTAGATAGCTTTATTAAGATACTTGATTAGTTTATAGTAATATTATTTTCCAATAAGCTACTTTGTACATATTTTTTTATTGCATGAGTTCAGCAGACATGCAGACGGCCCACCTGATGGAAAGCGGTTAACATCGTCTACGGACATTTGTAACACCAAAGGTGCTAACAAACGAGCAAATACTATACCTGTGGGTTGTTTTGTCGCGTCTTACGACAGGCCGCCCGGCGACAGGAAATTGTACTCTTTCTCCGTTCCTGTACGGATTAAATATGCGTGCACATGTAATAAATACATTGTATAAGTTTAATATTCCTAATATATATCTGCTGTCGTAATTAATAAATAAAAATCGGACAAATACGAAGAAGTTCACGAACTATAAGGAGTTGCGTAGAGGTGATTCTGTTATTTGGATAAGGAATTTTAATGACGCATTTAATGAAAAAAAAATCAAATTCAAGAAATTTCAAACCACAGCACATCCAAATGTCATGAACTACAATGACAGATATATTATTTCAAATCTATCTATTAAGCTTATTGGGAGCAAAATCACATTTTGATACAGGATACTTATATGTTTTGGTAAGCACAATACAAAGCGCATGCCTGGTAAGACATAATTGTAAAAATATTCATTCAAAATAATGTCAATGCTAGCTAACTTTTGAACAGCGGATCTATTATGTCAAATAATGTGCATCATAAAACTAAAGAGACTGCTGAAGAGTTTCTTGCGCCACTTCTCTTGAAGCCACAACATGTTGCGAAGCGGTGGTAAATTAGATTAGGCTCCCACGGAGTAAACAATAGCCATAAACAAAATTAAAACCAAATAATTAAAATGAAGAAGTTGGCAGTAGGCTAAATAAAACTTTAACAATACTTATTGACACTTGGAATCTTTGTCTTCCGTGATCACGGCTACTACAAAATGGCCAAAACGTTGGAATAATAAAAATCAAATAAATTACCACACTTAAAACCGTTGCAACGTAATTTTATTACATCATTAAACTAGCTCTTTTATTCTAGACAATTAAAATAAGATGTAACAGTTCTATATGTAATAGTACATAAATCAAGTCACGAGCACAAACAAGTTCTTGTAAAGGTCCAGATTGGAAAGGCTTTTTACACCCATCCCATTTACTGGGTCTAGCGAATACATTCTCTGTATTGAGAAAAAGGAAGGAAAAATAGGAAAAAAACGCTTTATCTTCAAACGTCTGTTATTTTCTTGAAAGGTACTATAAAAAATATACGTAAAACATTTACGCACCATAAATTTTAACATTGAATGTTATTTGTGGCCATTAATGAAATTACCCGCTGCAAGAAATGTATTAACCTTTGTGAAGGCAGAACGGCTAAAAGCCATATCGGTGGAAATGCTCAAAGCAGCCGTATGAAGTTTAGTTGCTTGCCAATTTCCAGTTTCTTAAGTAGAGCTTTTCTTGAACCATTTCAGGGTTCTGTAACTATTTGGTCAAAGACGGAATCCTTGTGGAAATATCAAATGTGTCTAACTAAATATGTCTATCAGTCTTTGTGTCCCTTTGTTTTTCCCTGAAGACAGGAGCTAAGTCCCGTTTCATCCAAGAACCTGGTGTCTAATGCATGATACAAATTAGAGAGTGAGTAACTTTAGTAATGTTACAACCTAGACGCCGACAAAAACAAATTCACACCTGCATACCTGTATAAACACATTTTATTGCCTTTCGGCATTTGGACTTCTTTTGTTACTTATTTATTGACATACGTTTGCTAATTATTCTACAGAACAGTTCATTGTTATATTATACCCGTTTATGGCCGTTGCGGTTGACTCATTAGCCAGGTGTGTCGGATGTAAAAGTACAAACTGATTCTAGGAAATTCGGTCCATGCGGCCGGGTAGACATATTGCTTCTGTGCAGTATAAAGCAATACGCCAGTTGACGGACGAGGCAGTCGACAGATAACCACGAGCGAAGCAAGACGTGTGTACTACAATCGGGAATCTTTTAGTGACGGACTTTGCGCGTTTTATGGAATTACGACCTTCTGCATTACTTTTGGACTTGTTGTGTTCGGTTATATTTGTACCTGTGTTATACGTGTTTGTATAGTTATAATAAACTCTATAGTAATTCTAACGGCACTTTAAATCCAGGTTCGCGACTCGTAACAGTAATATATCTATACAGTTACTAAGGGTAGCTAACAGTCAAAGTCAAGTTTTAAATTGTATTCTAAAGATAGAATACAATTAAAACATATCAAGATAAATAAACAAAACCTCTGAGAAAAAATCAAAAACATCTTCCAATGCAATAGCTGTAAATATATTTCGTACTATTTCGACAATTTACTATTTCATTTTCGCCAATCTATTTATCACTGCCACATGGCGTCTATTACATTTTGCCTATGAATATGCACATAACTAGATTCGCTAATGGAAATTGCCAGAAAATATAATGGAAGGAAATAGGAAAATTGGTTTGGGGATGTTTATTACTTAATAACTTTCCCCCATGATTTTTGGTAATATTACGTAAACAATGACTAAACTGGTGGCAGCGCTAACGTGGTAGCGTACGGGCCCCAATATCAAAGGGCGCGGGTTCGATCCTGACCGGAACGCATTTTTTTATTGCAGGAGCTCAGCAGACAGGCAGACGGCCCACTTGATGAAAAGCGGTTACTATCGCCTATAGACATTTGCAACACCAAAGGTGCTACAAATGCGCTGCTGCTCTCTTAAGGGAGACTGGAACCTGATCACTAATGCCGGAACACAACTCAAGGTTATTATGGCAACATACTTTAGACCAGGGGTGGTTGCCATGCAGTCGGGCAAATGCCCTACCACCTGGCTGTGGGTTGTTTTGTTGCTTCTTACGACAGGCCGCCCGGCCGCAGGAAATTGTATTCTTTCTTCGTTCCTGCACGGATAAAACGGATAAACGGTGCTGTATGCAGCGCTTAGTCAGTTTTCTGATCTAATGTGCATATTGTTACAATTACCACGTGCTAACAACGGTGAAGGACAACATCGTGATGCAACCTGCACATAGAGATAACCGATGTGTCAAACGCCTTGGACAAGCGTGGCGGGTATATTGTCCGTTCCCTCTATAATGGGAGACCCGAGCCCAGCAGTAGGACATTTATGGGCTGATATTATATAATATTATAATGACTAAACTAAAACTTGTTTAGTAAATTGAGGTAATTTGTATATATTTGTATTCAAATTAAAACTGGAAATAAAGTTTATAAAATGTGCTGAGAAATATCAAAATAAATTTAATTCTCTTTCTTTATCTACTACTGTATAAAATGTAATCTAATTTACAATATTTAGAGGAAAGCGTCGTGCTAGCGCAATGATTAACACGGCTATGTCTCATGAATTATGATGTGGTGTGTGATTTTTTCTTTCTTTCTGTGTGGGTTACATCCTAGCAAAAAATATGTTTATAAATATTATTGTCATTGGTGCCTCTGACGGCAAAGACAAACATAGTGTAGAAATTCGTATATCGTGATTATAGATGTGTGAAATCGGCCGATCATCTGAAACAGTTAAGTGCATGCTCAGTATTAAATTTTCATATCTGATATATTAACGTAATGAAAACACTGTAAAATGACTATTATTTACTGTTGTGAATAGAGAATAATTACTTAAAACTACGTTTAATGAATAGTTGTTAAAGTGATATATTAAAATGAAACATCAAATGAAAATCACGGTTTAAAACTAACTACTAAAGCGGTTTCACGCAGATTTAATTATGAATGTGATGCGTTATTTGTGATGCGTTATTAACAAACAACGTATATATTTGTATACACATACACAATTTTTTTGCGTAAGTTCAGCAGACAGGCATACATACGACCAACCTGATGGAAAGTGATTAACATCGCTTATGATCATTTGTAACACCAAATGTGCTACAAACGAGCTGCCGCTCTCTAAAGAGAGACTAGAACCTGCAACTAATGTGGCTAGTCGTCAACGGTGTTATTTTTAACTGTATAAATAGGATTTATTTGATAACAGACAACTTTAACATTATAGCAGGTGCGGCCTCAGCTTAACAATTGCGAAAACCTAATAAAACACTATATAACGTCATTAACCAATTTAAACCAGATGCTGCCGAACATAAATATCTTTAAAACAAAGTAGTAATTTCATGGGCGAATAGACGCGTAAGACAAGTTGGCGGTCGTTTGAAGAGTGATGTGCCGAGAAATTCATCTTTCGTTTTAATAACTAGCTGTGTCTATAACACCTTTAGCATATGTCTTAGGTAGGTCATATGTTTACTCATAACTACTGAACCTTACAAAAAATAATTAATATACAAGAAATAATGTTTACATAAGTTTCCGCATTAGGAGTAGTCTGTATCGCTGCATACTGAGTACGTGTGTATAGTTGAAATACAATTTTGTATTCAATCACTAAATTAAATTATTTTATGATAGATGTAACTCTTGGAGATTAAGGGCTGCTTGCATAAGGTTGCTGTATGTTTAAGAAACACAAAACGTATTTAACACCCTTAAATACAATTAGCGTCTTGCAGAACGCTAAATTTGCCGCTAAATATGTTTAAAGAACTGTCAATACGTTTTGTGTAAAACCTATTTAGGCAGTTTAATATTATGATTAACTAATTTTATTTAAAGACGATCGTTATGCAAGCGGCGCTAAGAAAACTTACTGAATTTAAAAAAAAAATCGAATAAACTCGAACAAAATGAGTGACACAAATTCAAAAGATTACAATTTTCTCTCAAACATTGATGTGTTTTGACAAAATTAATGCTAAATGCCGTTCGAGCCCGTTACGCGCAAAAATTGAGTAGATTAAATTTTGATATTTTATTGATATTTATATTAAAATCACAAACCGACACTTCAATGTTGTTTATTGATGTAAATAGTATATAGATTATTGGGGCTGTGGAAATAAAATTGGTTATGTAAAAATTTGTTTCTAAGGCTGGTGTACAAAGACATTTAACCGATTTAAAAAAAAATAATCAATAAATAAAAGTATTTTAAAAAGGTTTTTAAATACAAGCTTTTGAGATCCTGGATATCATGTAGCAGCAGAGTGCTAGCCAAGACAAGTAAAACGAGCCCAAACACGACGGATCTATCTTGTTTAGTACAGGAGTTCCTATGGCCACCTTCCGACTCCATCATCAAATCAGCTCCATGGTACCATATTATTGCATTGTCACGCGATATACATATGCGTGCAAAATTTCAGCTCAATCGGAAACCGGGATGTTGGTCAAATTTAACTTGCAAGATTCCACCCGAACTTACATACATACATAGGTACATCCATTGCAAGTAAAATAAAAGCTTGTAAAAACATATGCCTAAACAGTAATTAGTTATTTTAACTGTCGGTGAAATGTCATGCTAGCATAAGACTTTCGATTGTGATATACAAACACATTACGGATGGACATGATGATAATATAAGAGTTCCCTGTTTGCCAAAATAGCTACGGAAAACAAAAAATATTTATCGATTAATTTATTAGGCAAGTTTTGATTTAGGCTGACCAGCAAGGCAAACATCGATGTTTGCCCAGATCGCAAACTTTAACCGGCTCGCAGCAAAACCATTTACTGTAATTGAATCTCGGAAGACGTCGGTGTCGTCGAAGCAATTACATTTTCACCGTCTGCCTGTTGCCTCAAGGTAAGCTGAAGCAACCTTAGCTTCAAATTGAAAGCAGATATTTTAATTGCAGATTATTTTCTCTGATTCATTGCAATTTTAACTGCGTTCATCAATATGACTAGTTCTTGAATAGATTTAAGGAATTAATGTCAAGTATAGAATATAAGTGATTTTATTAAATTTAAATTAATTATTTGCAAGTACTACACATGGAGATAAAAGAGGAAGATACATTTTCCTGTTATAAAAACATTAATAAAAAAAACATATTTAAATTACTACAATATTTTATTTATATATTATTTTTTTGTATAGGTATCATAAATCTATATTTGCTCTTTTTAGTAACTTTTATTTAAATAAAACAGTAGCAAAAACATCTATCTGCGAATATCAGTAGGCAGCTATTTATTTACAAAACCATAAAATCGAGTTCACTACTTAACAAAAACGCATTGAACAAGGTAGTGGGAAATTTGGGAAAAAACAAGATAGGACCTTAAGAAACACTTTAAATAAAAATTGTTCTAAGATATGACATATTTCCATTTAAACGTTTTGTCAAATTTACAAAAAGCCAGCCTTCTGAGTACGCTTCCCTCTGGCAGGGATTTGTTACATACTTTATATTAATTTATTTATAATTTATAAAAATAATAAACATTCTCATTTCTATGAAGACCTTTACAGTGCATACATACATCACAAATTTTACAGAATTATATTAAATATTTATTACTAAATTAGATTTGTAGCTTATAAAAGTTTGATTACAAACTAATACTACTTGACAAAAGCAACAAGGTAAGAAATCTGTTAATGTCAACACTACTCGGTGTATCGCAGGTACTTTGAAACTCATTCTCCAAGTTTTAGGATACTTTTGCCTTCTACTGTCAGCCCCTAGGGAGGGTAGATTCTTATCACATATAAATCGCTCACGCTTATCTTGTGTAAGAAAAATTGTAATACAATGTTTATTTTTACTTACACAAAATCATTAACAATAATAAGACCGTAGTTTACATTCATTTTGAAGTGTACGTTACATATGTAAATGAAAACATTGAGACGTAACCTGCAGACTGAAATTATCGATCTGTGGAACTCGCCAATCCGCTTTGGGCAAACGTCGACGAAACTATGTAACTGGAACTAAAGTTGATATTTTACTTTACAATTTTATAAAAAAAACTAAAAAGTTGACAAAAATCAACAAAACCTTTTCTATATAGTCATGAAAGAAGATCGGTCACGTACATATTGGACCACACACGATGTAAGCTACGTTCACGCTTTTTGCTATATGGCTAAGATTTGATTAAGAGTACACCACATGTCTAAGTATACTACAAAATTATATATGAAAATGATTATTATGACGGCCTCTGTGGTTGAGCGGGCTGTCTTTGCTGGCTTACCTCACTGCAACGCAGAATTCAATTCATTTTTTTTTTATTCAGCCATTTTAAATCATTCCCAGAAAAATTCCCGCGGTATTCCCAGGATAAAAAGTAGCCCATGTTTTAAATCTAAAAATTTGCTATCGATCAGAGAAAACCTTATCGAAATTGGCCCAGTAGTTTTTACGTGAATCCCGAACAAACAGACAAATAGACAAGAAATAAAAAAAATTGCATTGTTTACATAGTCTATTCCAGTACAGACACAGCATGTTTAGAAATTTATAATATTATAGATTTTGTTAATTGTTGTTAACCTACTAGACCCACTCCTGCGATCGATACCTGTATCATATCCCCCTATCCAGTCCTCTTTATTTCATCCTAAAGGCTGGTAATTCGTTGGAATCGCTCCTAGTGTTTCGCCTATAGGCAACGCTAATCAATTTCCATGAGCTGGGCCATTTGCCTGTTTGCTAGTTTAACAACTCAAAAAATGTATAATACCCGTATTCTGGAAGTGGGCGTCAACAAATGCAACACAGTACCATGTACTACACCTGTTGTTTGTGATACTAGATTATTTCCTATACACCTATTTTAATGTTTTAATAATTATAAAAATCTTCCAAATTTAATTTAATTAAATGGGCTGACAAACACACATATTGTATATCTCCAAATTAAGCAAGTTACTTTTGTGTTATGGCCGATCCTAGATACAACCTTGACCACAACAAAACAACTTTGAAGTGTGTTCCGGCTTTAGTGGCCAGGTTCCAGTCCCATCTACGATTACGGCAGCACATTGTTTATAGGCGACAGTAACCACTTCCCATCACAGTTGGTCCGTCAGCCTGTCTGCTGTACTCCACGAAAAAAAAGATACCCAGAACATAGTACATAATGGAGAAATTTCGTTTCCGTAATTTATCATACCAGAAATCGAACCCGGAACCTCTGCATTAAAACAAGTTAGGCCGGCAAAGTCTTAGCCCGCTCAAACACAGAGGCTGCTAAAAAATTACTGTGCAATCTTAAAAAGTCTGTCTTTGCCTTAACATATCGAGATGCTCTATAATTTTACTAGAATGCCAATGTTTTTCTTTCAGATCATAGCAATTTCTTTTGTAACACGAGAAATCGACTAATTTCAAAAGAGGGTCCTTCGCAATCATCTCTTCTTTGTCAGCTTAATACTGAAGCCTAATAAACCAAACCAAATTTGCCCACGGCTCTTGTTGAAAACCACCGAATAAAGAATGGAATTAGATAACGAATACACAAAAACAAATAAAAAATCTTTTTCTTTGTCTCCATTGTTTTTACTCCTCATGTTTCATTTTGACTGGAGTCGGTGAGCTTTATGAGATGATTTAATAAGATTTTTTAAATAGTACAAGTTTTATTTCACAGTTGAATAGCAAAAGGTTTATTTACTTGAATACGTGATTTGAATTCCAGCTATTATTCTGTGTTAGTAATATTTCTATTGGTGCGTGAGATTATTAATATTTTGTTTAAAATTCTAAAAATGCCGCGTCCTTGCATTGAAGCTATTAAAAAAACAAATGTAATTTTATTATATAAACGATAGAAACATGATGTATTTTTTTTTAGATTTCTTGTCGGTTTATCTGTTTGTTTGGGATTCACCAAAAACTACTGGACCGATGTCCATGCGGTTTTTTCTGATCGACAGAAAATTCTTAACTTCGCGATAAAATTTCTGGGAGCGGTTTGTAGTTGTTCAAGTGCATAAAAATTAGCTTATTCCGACACAGTTTTCACTAAAACGATAATTTACAATTCTTTTTTAAAAGCTGTCGCACTTTGTTTCTCGAAAACCTGCGGGGAATACGATAGGGAGTGTGAAATTTGCCACGTTAGGGTGGCACTAGCATTGAAACCAAAAAGTACTATTGCCACCTCACAGTCTCGGGGATACCCACTAAAACCCCACGGTGTTCCTTCCTTGGACCTTATGCCAGCACCACCGGAAAGCGAAAGCTCGCGCACGGAACTCCGTATGCCCTGATAGGTGGGAGCCCCAAGGGCTACATTCAGTGCCAATGGAAAGCACGACCCTCCGAAATCGTCACTCTCTATCCAACGTGGGGCGGCTGTGTCTCACCCCAAGGGAGGAGAGATAAGCGCACGTTGAACACGACGCGCCCTCCTTTCGACAGCACTATTGCCGGGTGGGTGAAGCCCTTCCCCATATTAAACGTAGCCTACATGAACAAATGTCAAATGAAGTGTTGCATTCTTTACAAACTTGTGTACGTAATCGTATGTAGTGTACACGCGAGTTGCGTCTCTGTGGGTAATAGTTTTTTTCTTAATTGCTGGAGTACAGCAGACAGGCTGCGGCCCAACTGTGATGGAAAATGGTTACCGTCGCCTATGAACATTTCTAACACTGAAGGTGCCTATCAATGTGCTGCTGGACTCATTGATGGGACTGGAACCTAGCCACTAATGTCGGAACGCAACTCAAGGTTGTCATGGCGGCATGCTCTAGACCAGGGGTGGTAGCCGTCCAATCGGACAAATGCCCTACCGCCTGGTTGTGGGTTGTTTTATCTACTCTTATGACAGGCCGCCCGGCCGCAGAAATTGTATTCTTTTTCTGTTCCTGCACGGATAAAAATAACGTACCCACTGGAAAGTATTCCACATTTATACGTACTAATTCAATTATTTAAAACTAAGTTCTCGTGATGCACTGCGGTGCGATCTTTCTTTAGCCGGCTTCACTCTGAGAGCTCGGGAAGCGGTCTACCTATTTTGTTGTCTGAGCTTAACATTTAACAGTAACTCAATGTGTGGGTCAAAACTTTAATGTCTTTTTGGAATGTTATACTACAATAAATAAGGTAGAAGAATCTTTACAGTTTTAGTGTTAGCCCATTAGATTTACTAGAAGGCAAAAACCCAGATTAAATCCCCAGTAGAAATTAAATTTCTTATTTTTCTGGTCTGAATATAACGAGAATCAGCCCTAGAGTTTTTCGTTTTAATCATGAGATAAGTTAGCCTTCCAGTTTAAATACGTTTTGTTCTATAAGCCAAGCATAAGCCATTGGCTTATGGATGCTAGTTGAAACAGATATTCTACTTTTTACATTTGTTTTATCCACTTTTGGGCCTAGCGATAGATATAAACCACTTGCACGTTTCGTAAGTAACAGTAACCCAGCCTCGTAATACGGATTGACGTGTAAATCTCAAAGTTCATGCATAAACAATGTGAGGGGCTTCAATTAGCAAACTTAAGAACACGAGTAAAATGTTTAATAGGAAGGGTACCGAACCCTCAAATATTAATGTGCACAGGGGACTAAAATGGTTATTTTTAAAACATCAAGCACCTGGGACTTCAAAGGCTCCCTAATCCACGTTAGGCTGTTAAAAGCTTAGTAAATTCCATTCTGTTATGTTTCTATTGAGAATAGATTTTAAATGTTTTAATATTGTTACGAATTGCAGGACTCGAATTAAAATGCCGTTGGAATTATTACAGAGTTTATTAGAACTATACAAACACGTATAACACAGGTACAAATATAACTGAACACAACCAGTCCAAATGTAATGCACGATGCAATAACACGCGCAAACTCCGTCACTAAATAGATTACCGAATGTACACAAGTGTTGCTTCGCTCGTGGTTATCGCTTGACTACCTTCCTCTCTCCATCAGGCCGTCCTTTTATGCTCCACAAATGCAAATGTATGTTCGCCCGGCAACGCCGCCACAGTTTCCTAGAAATAGCTTGTAACACCTGGCTAATGATGCTAATGAGCGAGTACAATAGGACAATGGTCCGTATGCCAATAAATAAGTAAAAAAAAGAAGACAATCATGAAACTATTACAATTAATTCAAATGCCGACAGGTAATAAAATGTGCTTATGATCACTTATCTTTTCTCTATTAAATATGATCACTTATGTAGTTTTTTCTATGTCTATCTATTAAATATGATCACTTATGTAGTTTTTTTTTATTGCCTGAAGCAGGCAAATAGGCGGACGGCTCATATGATGGAAGGTGGTTACCGTTGCCTATAGACGTTTGCAACTCCAAGGGCGTTGAAATTAAACTCTCTATGAAATTTTATAACGCCCGCTTTAAACGATCCTATGTCGTAGCGCAAAGGGAAAACCTCAGCGGGAAGTTCACTCCAGATCATTGTTGTACTTGGAATAAACGCTCTAGATAACCGTTGTGTAGTTGAGCGTGACATGAAATGGACGTGAACCTCCCGTCAATAGCGAGCGGTGTGGTTGTAAAAATGAGGCGTTGGCACCAGATTAAATAGTTCCTCAGAACACTCTCCGTTGTACAGGTGGTAGAATACGCAGAGGGCCGCAGAGTCTCTCCGAAGGACAAGCATCTGTCGAATTATGTTGTTCATGAATTAAATGATGGTGATCTTTATATATGTTAAACATTTTTTATGGCATTTTTGTTAACCATAGTTTGCAAATTTTTTATTTATTTAATCGATAATGTTTATAATGTAAAGGTTGCGTTCTGTAATATATAGCAAAGAAAATCATCCAATTAACTTTAGAAGATTTAGAAACTTTATTTATTTTGTGACATGACAATTTACAAATAATAAATAATTGTTGCGTGAGACTAGTGCGATGTAGATTACATATTATAGATTTGTGCAGATCTGTATTACAGGTCAACAGTGTTTCACTCCATTATCCTGATCCTTTTCTAATATTCACTTACCCTTTCACGCCTTAGTTTGCTCAACCGATTATAATGAAAATTTGCATACATATATGTTGTCAGGGCTCTAGATAAGGACATAAATTAAATTTCATGCGGAAAAAGTACTGTGTCCGAGATATGGTAAAATAGATTTCACTAAAGTTGTGATTTTTATGCCGCAGTTGGAATTCAGTAACAAGCACGTCATCATAGCAACCTGTCTTTGCATTACTAAACCATAAACATACAGGTCACTATAAGTGAATTGTGTATATAATTGTGTATAATATGTGAATGAAACTTACCTACTTTGCGTTGCTATGACGTGAATTCCACGGCGGCACCAAAAAAAAACATGACCTCAGTAACATATCTTTGTCTATATTTTTCTATCCAAGTCAAACGACATAATTTAGAAGTATTGTCCCGAGCGAGATATAAACTAGCTAAGTGTCGAACTTCATTTAAATAAGTTTTGTAGTTTTCATGTCATGCTCGAACAGACAGATAGGCAAAATTCTAAATATTATATTTGCGGAATCTACTGGATTCTAATATTTTTACATATAAAAGAACATGCGTTGTAAATCATCTATCATCTAAAGTTTAATATATAATCATACAAATCATTTTAATAACTTTTCATACAGCAATTAATGTGCTATTTGACTCATTTTACTTATTGTGTGGTTTGTACACCTCCAAAGATGCTGGAGCTTGACCTTCGTTAACAATGGACCCCGCTTCAAAGGGTGTAGCTAAGTCAAACCACGTTGCGTTGTTGTATGCTGTTTATTAAGGTTGTTTCATGACCTGAGACGCAGGACTTGTAGTACACAAGTGCCACACGTGTTGGCGATGTTAATACGTCTGTTTTAATATATTTTTCGTTGCGTATTTATGTATACTAGTGATCGCCCGTGCTCGAAATTCGACCATAATCAAATTTCGCCAAGGCTACACTGTTAATTTGACCTGAACAATAAACAAAAGAGTATATAAATACATGCACGTGTATATCAAATACATGGTAGTGTGTGTGATTTTTTTTTATTGATTTCATGTAAATTTATGCATAATTTTAAAACAATAAGTATAAATTATAAGTGTGCGAAATTTCATACTCCTCCGTCCGCGCAATTTTCGTAGAAAGGGATACAAAGTTTTTGCTTCACGTATTAATATACAGACTATATGCTGTACGAGCAATATTGGCTCGTATACTTGTACTTACTTACTGTTATAGGTAGGTACGCTCATACAAAATTTATAAGGCTGTGCCATTTTGTAACTTTATAATAGGGTCTCTGTTAATTCGACTGTCCGCTATTTTACATAATTTATTTGTATTGAAATATAATTGCGTGTCGTATTACTATAAAACAAATTCCAAGAATTATTAAACTTCCTTCACAATTTCGTTTCCAATCAGTTTACGTAGCTTGTTTCAATTTCCTTCATAAACATAATATCTTCCGAAGGCTTTAAATCTGGATCGCTATCGCAGACTGGTAAGTCTTGGCGTCCGTTCACTTCGGAACGCGAAAGAAGCAATTTTAAGATAAAACGTAATTGAAATGTCAGAAACATTCTTCAGCTAACCGGATTATAAAAATATATTTCGCAAATGTACGCGAACAGATTTTTAAATCTCCTTTTAACAACGTTACAATTTTTTTTAATGAAATTGTATTATAATGGCTTTGTTTACGATAAATTACGTTCCTAATTACCGGTTATTAAAACGTTTGTGTTATTAAGGTTATAGTGAACAGTCATTTTAAGTTTAATGCTTTTGCCTTGTTAAAACTAGTTGGAATTCATGTTCGGTACAGTCCGTTTTTAACGTCAAATAGTTAAGTAGTTAGTTAACTTACAAAATTGACGAGTTAAGATCTTATCATTGTTTGTATAAACATCTACTTAATCGATAACTTTTACTTATATAGGCGAAACAACATTATTCAAGCTATAACATTTAATGAATTACCTCGCCAGATTCTTAGGTTAGCTAACTATAATACTTAAATAATGCAAAGATGAATCAGGCTAGCGCCAAAAATACTTGCAAAATACTGTTAACAAAAAATAAATGCGCTAAATAATATCACTGTTGGCACACCACCCTATGATTGGCACGCATTCAATTTATTCAAGATATTAAAGCACATACATACATACATACATAACTTCACGCCAGTTCCCTTGCGGGGTAGGCACGAACAACAGAGCGCCATTTAGGCCCATTCTTACACACCTCACTTGCTTCTTTGACATTCATAACTCTTGTCATGCACACTCGTCTGTTCCTCAGGCTCCTGACATCACCCTCCGCTAGTACACGATCAATTTGATCATGGAAGGTGTGTCGTGGCCTTCCACGACTTCTGCATCCATCCACTTTTGCATTGTATATCTGTTTAGTCATTCTTTCATCATGCATTCTTTCCACATGCCCGAACCACCGGAGCATTCCATTCCTTACCTTCACCCCGACACTCTCTTTCAGACCAACTCTCTTTCTTACTTCGGTATTACGAACGCGGTCCGCGAGCGTCACTCCGCAGATATTAAAACAATCTTAATATTTCGTATTTTATAACCACACTATAATATTATTATTATATTTTATGTCTGTAAAGACCACGGGCCATATAAATGCCCCGGACTTTTGGAGGGCTTGCGTGGGGCCATGGGGATCCAACACGTAGAGGCCCCTTGACGAGAATTTAATCTATATGTGGCCTAACATTGACTGGCGATTATCACTCTCTACACCATATAATAATGCACCCAAGGACAAGCCCGGGCCAGTGTAGGACTATTGTGGGAAATGAGAACAAAAAGTACCGGGCTATTGGGGTGAACTGCTAGTGGTACTAGGAGTATGGGGATATGGAGACCATAGCGTCTGCCCGTCGCAATGCTCGGGGAACATGGAAAAATGGGCAGACGGTGACTCGCCGCTCCCTGAATGGGTGCCAAACAATGCCATAGAAGACAGGGGCAACATGAGTGTGAGTGGTTAAGGGGTGTAAAGAGGTGGACTGCAGGTTCACCGAAGATACTACCGACGTGATGCCATTTATCACTTCCACTCCTGGATCTTGAGTCTTAGCTCTAGCGATCTCCACTCCGTGCCGGCTGGCTAAGGCAAGTACGGAAGCGGGGGCCTTGCCTTGGCCCCCGGAGTCAGGTCCGAGGTGTCGCTACTCACCTAAGGCTTCGCCACAAAGCCTCCCTGGGGATTTTAATATTGTCTACAAAAAAAAACTGTCAATTGAAAGTGAAAACAGCACAGACACACACACATACACACACCTGTATATATGTATGTATGTATGACTGTCACGCGAGTTCAATGCTTTTTCATACCAAAAATGACCAACGTGCTTAAAGTTTTTAGTTCAAAAATATTAAAAGTTCTTACTGATTTGAATAAAATATTAGGTTACCAATTATTGTATTGGAGTGCCAACAATAGTACAGTTTCCCCTACATACCTTGATAAAATCTATCAAACATTTAATTATAACCTACGAAACGTGATCTCACGATCGATCTTAGACTATAGATAGATTCCATTCCATTGCATTGTTCTACAATTTCCTGTTTATCCAGACACTGTGGTACGGAACGAAATATGATCAGTTGGAGCGGGGCCCGTGCCAAACGTATTTATTTGTCTTGTTACCGCAAATCTATCGGAAAAACAACAATACCGCCGCGATCCGCTCTGCTCTACGCTTTGCCTCGTTGCACTTTCCGTTCTAATAGTGTTGCCTAGTAATCTCATTTCACCGGCTTGTCGCATCCTTTTCAGATAATTCAGTATCATTTCTTTTATGCAAAAAGCTTTTCATTTTCTATCTCTTTCTGGTTCTTTGTCCTTGACCATCCATGCCTAACCACTTACGTCTTAAATTATGTGACAAGTCTTATTTCCTATTGTGATGGAAGTTACACCTTGTTTATATTATGCCCATTTCCATGACAACTAAATGTAAAGCGGAGAGAGTGTGGGCAGTCCGTGCTGCCCACTTTCTGCACCATTTTTCTACTACTCCTTGCCATGAAAGTAGGAATATTGTAAACGAGGCATTAATAGTGTAAGGTAGATTGCCCACAACAATTGCTGTGTATTAAACGCATTAGAAAAGGATATCAATGTTTTTTTACTTTTACATCAATCTATATATAATATATATATACTAATGAAATTGAAGTAATTGTCTGTGATTTCAAAACAAATGCAAATTTTTAAGTGAAACCTGCTATTTATACTGTATTATAAATGACCATAATTTTGTCACTTAAACTATCTGAAATATGATAAAGGTTTCAAAACGGTGTAACGAAATAAAATGAAAATTTTAGAAGAGATGAATATTACGTCAAACGTTTCACGCAGACGAACCGGCGACTACAGCTAGTATAGATTACTATATCAACCTGATATCCGAAATTCAATAATACATAACCAACACGTTTCATACATTACTAATTTGTTTTTAATAAATAAAATAAATAAATATTAAATGGACTTCTGTTGTATTATAAGGAAATAGTTTACGATGAAAGACTATTTAATTTTGTGAAATGAACAATAAATATTTAAACTTTTGGATTATAATCATATAACAGCCCGGCCACGGACTTGTCCCTGTGAGCGACAGCTAATCGCGGCGACGGGCAATAATAAAAAAAAGCTTTATGATATGCATAGAGCATTGTACGAGTCATCGCGCTCAGAGTCGACCACCGCGTTCATAGCATCGCCCGTCGCAAAGCCTAACGTCATGGCCGGGCCCTAATTTTGTTATTCTACTACAACAAGGCTTAAAAATGTAGTATAGAATTAACAAATTTTATTCAAATGCAGAACTACTTAATTCAAAGTAAATTTATTACTCTGTTAATAAATTGTTTCGCAGTGCGAAAAATTCGTAGTCCATTATTTATAGGAAAACATTAACGGAGAAAAAGACACTAGCTGACTACATTTAAGTAAAGAATAATCTACACCGTTACAAATACCAAGCAAATCTAAAAGTACTTCAGTAATGTTATAATATTTTATACTTAGAAAATCTTATGTCACGTGTACATTGAATCTAAGGTTTGCTATGTTTAATCTGCAATCTACATACGCCTTAAATATTACATAGATACTCCTTCCTTAGAACAGAACAAATTATCAAAAAGGTATTATTGATATTCAATTAAATCATTATTATCTCGCCTATTTTCGTTGGTGGAATGCAGAAACCAGATTTTCGCTTGGTAACTAACCTCATCCAAAAGAGTGTTGCTTTGTTAAAATAGTGGAACATACGTACCTAAATTATTTACTCAAAGTACGATTTTTTCTTCATAGGATTTAGTTATTATACACGCAATACGCGCCTATGGCATATAATGAAATCGGCTTAAAACGGTTACAGAGGTCTTACTCTCAAACGCTTGTCGTCGTTCGTTTCACCCCGA
The DNA here is from genome assembly GCA_019925095.2 of Dendrolimus kikuchii. Taxonomy (NCBI): domain Eukaryota; kingdom Metazoa; phylum Arthropoda; class Insecta; order Lepidoptera; family Lasiocampidae; genus Dendrolimus; species Dendrolimus kikuchii. The sequence goes on from CM034394.1 coordinate 18,753,923, forward strand.
AATATTCAATTAAATTTTAGATAGAAGAAATTTTGTTAAGAAAGAACGAAGATTTCTTTAAAATTATAATAATATCAAAATGGAAAATGTACATAAATATATAAAAAATAAGTAAAAATATTCTAAAACAAAAGACCAAAGAGGTTTGAGAGTAAGGCCTTGGAGTACGCAAAATGAAGGGTTCTGTAGAGACAAACAAATAGACGGACATAACCATTTAATAAAGGTTACATTATTGCCAAAATAACAACGGAAATAAACTCTTTCAGTAACTAATCTTATAGTAGTTGTTTGTAGTTGTTTGTCCACGATGGACTCCTAAACTACTTGACCGATTTTAATCAAATTTGCACAGCGTGTGCAGTTTGATCCGACTTGAAAGATAGGATAGCTTACATTGGGACTCGGTAGGTGGCGCTGCAATCGGGTTCTAAATTTTATTTCTTCAGGGCTGAACAACGTCTGCCGGGACAGCTAGTTATTTATAAAAATTACTTTGGTAAACCTTGTATTAGTATTAAATTACATTTAAAAAAGACGAATAATAAAAATTATGAAGTAAAGATATGTTGCTGGGGAGTTTGTTGCGCCGCTTCTTCTTCTTTAACTATAACTAATATTGCTTTGGAAGCGATGATAGACTCATGACTTTCAATAATTCGATTACATAATAAGATTCCATTTTGAAATAAATATAAAACAACGTAACTAATGTTTACAAATCTAAAAATGACTACCGAAGAGTTTTAGTTATTGCTATTACGAGCGTATTACTAACTTCAATCTGTGGGCCGTTCATGACGGAGTTTACTAATTCACACCCGTCCGCTCTGCTATCAAGCCTACATTTAAATTTATATTTAAACTAGCTTAGCTTAGCTCCAACCTTCATTACTGCGGAGATAGGATTAAGAGATTTTAACAAAGAAATGAGTTTTTGCATTAAAGTGAACTTTCGAACAAGAGGCTATTAGGCTACTATAAGACTTATATTTAGTGTGCTAAAATAATGTACGGTGATCAAAGTTGTGTAAATAATTATTGATATTGTATGTTTTCATTTATAATATTGTTACGAGTTACAGGACTCAAATTAAAATGCCGTTAGAATTACTATAGAATTTATTAGAACTATACAAACACGTATAACACAGGTACAAATATAACTGAACACAATCAGTCCAAACGTAATGCACGATTCAATAACACGCGCAAAGTCCGTTACTAAATATATCATCGAATGTAAACAAGTCTTGCCTCGCGGCTGGTTATCGCTCGACTGCCGATCTCTCCATTGGGGCATAACTTTGTAGTGCACAAATACAATATGTCTCTCGGCCGCATAGACTGTATTTATTAGAATCACACCTGGCTAATGACTACCATAAAAGATTACAATACACAATGGGCTGTTTTTCTAATTACAATTTTTAAACACAAAGTTAACTAAAGAAGTCCAAATGCAGAAAGGTAATAAAGTGTGCTTTTATGTTATGCAGGTGTGAATTCACTTTTGTCGGCTAGTATATCGTAACAATATATACAATACATTACTATAGGGTAAACATGTTTAATCCATCAATTTATGAAATATGATCATTCAGTGTTCTATAAGTGTGAGGAGCGTTAAACATTTTCTCATTTAACTCCGGAACCTTAAAAACATTTTCCAACAGGATGGACGGCCATTGCGAAATTATAAAGTTTTCGATGTAACAATTTAGCCTTAGTTACGATAGTTTAGAAAAGCAATGTAGGGCCCGTACCTATATGTTACCGGTTAATATTCTTCTATAACTCATACTATTCACTTTTTCGAAAACAGTGTAGTGCTGCCCCTACCGATATCCAATACGATAAATCAATCTCACTGCTTCGAACCTCAATGTTAGTGCTGCGAATAATTAATAGATGTTGTTATTTAACCAAACGGCTTGAATGAGGGAACACTGCATTGAAATCAAGCTTGAATTGATGAATGAAAGCAAAACCCGTCACCCTCGCTTCCTTATAAATTAATGGTCGAATAATTCGTATACATAGATACACCTTCAAGGCTTTATATTTTATTTTAATTCAGAGATTCTCGGAGCCTGTTTGTCTTTAAATAAATAATTTACAGTCTATTGCAAATAGGACTGTATGGGAAAAATTATGTAAATGGAGAAAAATATGGTTGGTTGCGCCGAGGAATACCTCCTTATAAATTCTTTCTCCCCATCCTCGCCATGAAGAAATGAATAAACTTTCAAAATTTCGAATGCGCAAAATAAGACAAACATTCATCTTCTGTCAAGGCTGTCACCGCAATATATAGTGAAATGATATAGTTGAATCACAATATAAAAAAACCATTATCATTTTATTTAAATAACTTTAATACTACTAATTAAAGCCTAGTGAACTGTGCGAACCCCGGAGAACGGATTAGAACTATAAGATTATTATTAAATAATAACAGGATTAGATATATTATTACAATTACTGTTGATTTCGTAGTAAAACTTACGAACGCTACAAGTTACGTTTTATGAATCTTTCAGCTATTATCGCCATGCAATTTGAAATAGACTCTAACAGTCCTATTCATAGAGAGTTAAAGTAAGTTTAAACGCTACTTTATGGTTTTTAAGGAAGCGTTCAAACTTACTTTAACTCTCTATGAATAAAACCGGTAGGTACTATTTTAACATTTTTATACAAAAGGCTTAGTTACAAAAACTCACTTTTATTCACTTCACAAATGAAGAAAAATAATGAAGATAAGTGGTTGTATGACTACTTCATATCAAATAAATATATTCGTATAAATTCAAATTAAATTTTTCATAATGCTTCGATGGATTTGTTATCCTTTTTATACTAAAGTGAAGTGATTCCCCAGTACGTATTATGTTTCCAATTATTTAAGTTTGAATGTAAAATAACTTTAGGTATAATAATATTTATTTGATAATAAAATTTGCGACGCGAGAAGTTTCTCGTACACATAAATGACTATCAATAGTTAATAGAATTACTAAATCCAGGACAAATAATTTAAAAATAATCATTTCCTCCAAATATAATTATGAATCAGTAAAACCCCTTAACTTGTATGCTGCTGTCTCATAAAGAGACCTGGCATCAGATTCAGGTGCGAATCTCAAATGACTGCATCGTAACGTTTAACATATATCAAAACAAAGAGATTTTTTTGTTTCTTTTCTTTCATACAAATCCTATATAAACAGAATGAGACAACAACAATAAATCGTTTCATTTTAAATTCAAAACTGTGCTAAATGGGTAGTTACCAAATCGAGATCGCGACGCTGACTCTATAGCACATATATGTGCTAAACAAAAGGCATTTACATTCACGTATGCGGATGATACAACTTTGACTTTTTTCGAGGATACTTGCGATGAGTTATTTGATTTTGCTCAAAACGGTTTTGATAAAGTATGCCAATGGTTATTTGTAAATTCATTAACCCTTAACATTAATAAAACCAAATATATTCCTTTTGTGATACGGGATAATATAGACGATAAAATACATGATCAAAAACTTATAGCACATTCCTGTCATTATATTAATTGTAAATGTATTCCACTAGCAATGACAAATAGCATGAAATACCTTGGTATCACTATAGATGAAAATTTAAATTTTAAAGAACGCGTAAATAACCTAACACAAAAAGTAAGAAAATTGTCGTTTGTCTTTAAGCAACTTCGCAACGTCGTAGATAAACACTTAATTAAAACTATTTACCTTGCTTTATGTCAATCAGTATTATCGTACTGCATCTCATCTTGGGGAAGTATGGCTAAGACCATCTTAATATAGCTTGAAAGAGCCCAAAGACATAACTTAAAAGTTTGTCATAATAAACCTCGTATGCTTTCTACTGAAGATTTATATAGAGAAAGTGAGGTTTTGAGTGTACGAAAACTATTTCTTCTGGAAGTATTACTTTGGAAGCACTCCCTTAAGCCATTAATAAAAAATAGTGACAAAGCGGACACACGAAGAAACTCCATGATTTGTCAGCAGCCCTCAGTTAAAACATCTTTTGCTCAAAGATTTTTCAAATTTATTAGTGGCAGTATTTATAATAAGATTAATAAAAGTTTAAAATTGCATTCCATGAAAAGGTCGCAATGTGAAAAAGTGTTAACATCTTGGCTTCTAACTCTAAATTATATGGAAACTGAAAACCTAATAAAACCATTTCAGATGTAACCAAAATAATTTAACTCACACTCAAATAGTCACACACACAGTTACGTTTAAATGACACACACACATAGTTATATACTTAACCACCCAAATTTTGATATTATTATAAATATTTTAATTAATAATTTGCAAGAGGGGAAGGCCAGGAGTTCCATAATACGGGTTTTATTCTCAGTTTGGGCTCCTGGCTCCCGTTACTTAGCTTTGTTAATTTTGTAATCACTTTAAGTCATACAATCATTTATAGCTTTTTTTATAATTTCGCAAAAATATTCTTGTTGCTCCTAGTATTTAAGGGAGAAAATAAATAAAAAATAAATTAAATTAAATAAATTTAAAAATATCCTGTAACTAAAACCCCAGCTGACATGGATACAAATAGAAACAAAAAGGAATAAAAATATAGTCCTAATAGACTCCGGACTGTCTAAGGAAACCTCCACCGACATGAATGCCAGAACCCAACATTACCTAGCTCGTAAAAATGTATAGGTGAGAACACAACCCAACACATAAACCACCCAATTTATATCCAATATAAAAGTCGGGATTCAAAACAAAAACAAGGAGCTAGGGAATGTGTTCTAGCGTTATATCTAAAAGGACATCTTCATGAAAATGGTTGCAAATTCAGCAAGGAGACGCCCTATTAGGAATCTGTCATACTCACTACTTTTTTGCTACTGTTCTTATATAGAAGAATTGCATATTTTTTTCGAATAATAATAAACAGTAAAAGTAATTGGTATATAATAATATAAATAAGGATGTATATAATATACATAATATAATATACATAATATAATATACATTATAGTATCGAACGTTTACAGTTTCATAATTTAGGTTTTTATTTTTTTATTATTAAACAAAATTAACAAATAACCTTATAATTTAAGTTTGGTCTTGATATCTTTTCAAATTGCTACAATGGTTTGTTGAGACTCAATGTTTTGTAAGCCCTCTTATATTTTATGTTTTTTTTTTATTTGTATCTATATTTTTTATTAATTTGTAAGATAGTTAAATTTATAACTTAGTTTTGCTAACTTTACTTAAAAATAAAAAGTGAAATTTGAATTGCTAAAATTTAAAACCAGAATTTCTTGTATTAAACATTCAATACGCAGGGTATTTTTTTTTTACTTTTTCAATACATTTTCTTTGATTTCTCAAAGAAAGACCAAAATTTAAGCAATATTTTTTTGAAATGAGAAAAATGTTGGGGCCTAAGACGACGCGATTATTAAATACACGAGGTTTATGTTGTTACGAGATATATTTTCAAGTGAAACTTCATCGATGGCAGAAACACCTTAAAGACAGAGCCACGCATTCCAAAATATTAAATTCAAATTTAACATATACAAAAAGTTTGTATATCCATCAAAAATGGTGTTCTTGAATTTAAAACTCCATTGAATAAATAGTTTCCACCATAAATATGTAACTAAAAACTATTATTTTACCTTTTTATTTATATAAAAATATTCCAAACATATGTATAACGAAAATAAGAGCAATGTGAAAGCACCCCATTATCATGTGTTGTTGACTTCGTAGAGATGCTATCATAGCTAATATGCACACTAGAGCTCGGAAACCAATTCCATTAGAAAATTATCTCTTTTCCAAATCCCCTCTACATATCTAAGATGTAAGGGTGGTTTCTGATCGTTTCGACATCGCATCGATGCATTGTAAAAATGCAGTGGCAAATCTTTTGACAAAGATTTTCATTCCCAGGAACTATATTATACGTTTAAAAGAATTCTAAGATGTATCCGTAAAATGTGATTTGATCTAGATTGAATTTGGGGAATGGGATAATTTTTACGGTATTATAGATTGGAAATCATCGCAACCTAAATCGTATGAAATGCTCTAGTTCAACAGTAAATTGCCATTAAATATTTCATAGCTATAGCCGAGCACAGTTCGGAACCATTATTATCGGAGAATCAAGAGGATACTGGATCATAGCTCGTATTTATTCTGAGTGTGTTAATTCCACAACAATATCGATTAACGATTAATTAAACGAATAATTCTACATTTGATGCCTTTTAGTCTCAATCTGCCGTTAATGCCGATCTAAATAACTAAGTCTCAATTCTTGTACAATAATTAGCCACTCTGAAGCACTACTACGACATGTGTATCGGACCAAACCGGGAGTGAGACTAAATCTTCGTCGCCACGCTTGTTCGCTTATATATCCGAGCGATGACGAAACGAGCCGAGTAGTTTCCTAGTTCTATCTATCTGTGCAGGGACGGAGAAAGAATACAATTTCCTGCGTTCGGGCTTCCTGTCGTAAGAGGCGATAAAACAACCCACGGCCAGGTAGTAGGGTATTGGCCCGATTGGATGGCTACCACCCCTGATCTAGAGTATGCCGCTATAGCAACCTTGATTTGTGTTCCAACATTAGTGACCAGGTTCCATTCTCCCTTAAGAGAGCAGCAGCGCATTTGTAGTACCTTTGGTGTTGCAAATGTCCATAGCCGATGGTAACCGCTTTCCATCAGGTGCGCCGTCTGCTTGTCTGCTGAACTCATGAAATAAAAAATAAAAAAAATAGTTTCTAGTTTCATTAATCCCAACTAGCTGCAAATATTGTTTAGCCAGTAATCGAACTCATTAAATATAATACAACAATCTAAATAGACTAGAAATGAATGCGATTGGGGCATTTTAGACTTGAACTCAAATAGGAAAACAGTCGATTGCACCTAAAATGGCTAGAATGAAAAGCGGATTTGATTGGTTGTTTATTACGGTAGTCTTAGCACTCCAGGCACTCGCCGCAAATACGGTCGAATCCACAGACATCGGTATCGGCTTTTAGTTCCTAGTCAGGATTCAGGAACAATGGTCGACTTCAATCCATTCCCCGAACACAAATCTCACACCGTCAAAGCCGAAAACGCGTTGACTTAGCTGAATATCGGACCAAATCTCCGGATCGTGTTTTCTGAATTATTTCAGGTATCTGTTGGCTACAGATGTGCAACTTTCATGGTTTTTACTCATCGAATTACTTACTCGTGTTTATATGTGCTGATTTAACAGAATGTTTTATTAGTATAATGCTTATACGCATTTTACTATCCACGTTTGAAAATGTAGGCGTCTATAAATAAATGTGGAGGGTATATGAAAGAGGACGAACTTTAACGCTACTTTTGTAGAGGTGGCAAATTTTTACGGCTTTCGTATTTTGGCTTCAGAAGCATAAAAAAGCTTTTAATCAAAAATAACCCGATATCTCAAAAACTGCTGAACGAATATAGCACCAACCAATTTTCGTTGCACGTATTTTTGATATTCTACAAAGTAAGTTTTTACGAATATAAAAGCTAATTTCTTCTCCCCTACAATTGAGATCTAACTAACCATAATGCATAAACGATCTAAACATTTCAAACCTTAGTATATAGTTAATTTATGTTTAGTTTTCTATATGGGCAGATTTTATCACGTACATGGATTGCTTAAAGTTTTGGCCTTTCTAATTATGCAAAAATAAATTCATTAATGTACGTAACGTAACATACATCATAATATATAGTATAAGAAGTTCCTTAAAAAATTATCTATATAAATAGAAATGTAATCAACTACAACATTAAGTGATATTGTAGTTAATTACATTTCTATTTATACAAATAATTATTCTTTTTAACAGAAATTCATTCCAAAGCCAATTAATCAAAAACAATTATCAGAAAAAGTATAACAAGAGACATAAGTTTTCACGTAACATTTGCCATCGTACGCCTCAGAAGTGTCTGGACTAAATTTATAGAACGTACATCAATTCTTACTAACAATTCGAAATTTTACTACCTTTTAACTAACAATAAATAAATAATGTCATCGCAAATTAAAGACAATGAATATTTTTAGCCTGTTTTCGGGGAATAACTGTCTAGCTATGCCGCCTCCACCAGCTCCCGGTACAAGGGGTAAGCCCAAGAAACTGGCTTGTCGTCGTGAATGATGACTAGACAGTGGTCACAAAACAAGGGATGCTGAAGAAAGCGCGAAGTCTTATATTACAGTTAATTCAACATGCGTACCCATAGTGAGTGCAAATATTAAATTGCCTTATTCTACTAAATATTGCAAAACTAAGTGACTATAGCCACAAAATATTTATAAAAAAAAAAAAGGGAGAAGTGGAGAAAAAAGTAAGAAAGCGGACCCGGGCTTTGGAGTGAACATTTCAAACGCAACCGGAATTTTATGCTCGGATAATGATGATGACTGCAGCTGCAAACTAAGAATTTATACGTGGATTCACTTGCCTCACAATCATATCCATTCTATTTTCGGAAAATAAAATGTTCACCTCTGGTCTTAATAGTCTGTTGTACCAAATAACCTAAATATATAAGCGGGGTGCCATGGAAGATGAGACGGCCCATAGCATGGGACCCAACGTGTGTCGATATTTTGGCGGCATCCCATCTTCCAGAAACAGTCGTGACAGGCGGGGCTGCTGCTGTACATCAGGAAATCCTGAAATGTTGCAATATGTGTCCATTGGTAGTGGGTACGTATTTGTGGCTTTCGGAGTCGAAACTCCTAGGGCCGTGGGGCCTGGAGCTCATCGCCTCTATCGAGACCTCTCAACGCATCTAATTTAGGTCTCAGGTGACCAAAAGGCAGGCTTTCACCTACGGCAACGCATCAGCATTGCCATCCAACGCGAAAATGCGGTCGGAATTTTGGGCACGCTCCCCGCCGACAGCGATTTGGAGTAAATTTTTTACTTATAGATTTATGTTATTTTGTAAGAAAAACTTGCAAATAGAAAACTCAAAATGCGCCCTATGAATACCACTCGTAGTGTAATGAAATTGAAGTGGACAATGAAGACGGAGGCCGGACAAAGCCCAAAATAGATAACATCTCTGAATTTGGATGGTCCCGGGGATAATGAGTTTAATGAACGCCCTGTATCCGAATAATGGAGGATTCTTTTTGGCTTTAGCTTGAACTCGAAGAAAATTGAAGAGGACAATCAACGGGTCTAATGTGTAGTTACAAATACAGTGGCTTTTGGCAAAGGGATTTGTTTTGTCGCTTTCGGCTTTGGGATATTTGTGCTTTTGGTAAAATTAGATACAATACTTTTTACCTTTGTGGGCTGTAGTGGTAAAGTTTTATTTTTAGAGTCTGTTATTTCTAAAGGGTATCAATTAAGTTGACGATACAATATTATAGGATAACTATGCCATTGTAGGCACCCAGTATTTTTTTAAATATTAAAAAATCTTAACTATTTTTATTTTATACCCATAGAGTTACATTATTATTATTATCATTATATAGCGAGCAAATAAATAAAATATTAAGATTTGTTAATGTTTTCAATAAAATAATAGGGTGCCAACATTGTACTGGCATGGCAAGAAAAGTATAATTTACCCTATTTTTCTATCTATACTATAATAAATTTGTAAATAGTTCGAGTTTGTACAATGCGTTTAAAAATGTGCAATGTAGTCGGTTAAAAAAATCAGGGGAGCTAATTAGGACCAGCGGATTCTGGCTGTCTGTCCGTCTGTTTGAGCATCACGAGGAAGCTACTGAACGGATTTAAATGAAACTTGTTACAGGGCTAGCTTTATGTCCCGGATCGTTACGTAGGGTATTTTGTATCCTGATAAATTACGTCGTTTGCGTGGGGTAGACGAAAATAGCGAAAAAGATGGAGCTGCGATCGCATCTTTTGTGGACTACTTAACATATATGATCGAAACTCGACAAAGCGTTGGCTTATAAACCGAGTTAACACTTAGAATACATTTTATTCCAATAATTGACGAAGTTTCCTTAGAATGGACTGATTAGCCAAATAGATGGCACTGCAATCTCGCTTTTCAATTCATTAAACAAATACCTACGTTGTCATAAACAACATGTCATTCATTGTATTACTTCAAATCAGGTTGGCTTCGACTCACCTCTATGTTCTCTTGGGCAGTTGTCTAGACTAAGTTTCTTTATAATTATTATGTTTTAAAGTTAAACTTCTTTAGAATCGTTGTGATTTGAAACTGGATGAAACGAAAAAACGCCTCTAAAAGATATAAACCTATAGGGCAAAGCCTGCGAGCTTATAAGATAGAATACATTTAATCATTTAAACATTATGCGCATATAGATAGAGTTGGAAATGTGTTGAAGTTTTTCGTTAATACTTCGAATTTGGTGTTTTAAAGCTTTAATATATTATAATGATATAGTAGAGAAATGTGACGTCACGAAATTTAGAATCCCTCCTACCCCTTGACACACTTTGTTTCAATCCTACTGCCTGTGAACTGCACACAGACACGTTTTTTTTAAACTATATGTAAAAAAACTGAATAATATTTTATGTAAGTAAAACAAAGCTACTTGCTAGGGTTCGATACGCAGCGTAACCGCGGGGCAAAGGTTACTATAGAGTAATCACATAAAATTGTATTTCAAAGAGGCTACAAGGTTTAAACGCTAAAATTTTGAAATTTAGGGAATAGTGTGAATGGAGCGTTAGGTAAACTTCTAGGCGCTAAGAACCTCAGCCAGAAGGCCCAGCTTGCCATACACAACGCGGTGCTGGTACCTACGCTCACGTATGAAAGCGAGAGTTGGGTATGGAAGAGAGAGCGGTCGAGATTTTTTTTTATTTTTTTTATTGCAGGAGCTCAGCAGACAGACAGACGGCCCACTTGATGGAAAGCGGTTACCATCGCCTATGGACAATTGCAACACCAAAGGTGCTACAAATGCGCTGCTGCTCTCTTAAGGGAGACTGGAACCTGGTCACTAATGCCGGAACACAACTCAAGGGTGTTATGGCGACATACTTTAGACCAGGGGTGGTAGCCATCCAGTCGGGCAAATGCCCTACCACCTGGCAAATGATGAGTACGAGATGCGAGTACTGCGCAAAATCTGCGGAGTGACGCTCGCGGACCGCGTTCGTAATACCGAAGTAAGAAAGGGAGTTGGTCTGAAAGAGGGTGTCGGGATGAAGGTAAGGAAAGGAATGCTCCGGTGGTTCGGGCATGTGGAAAGAATGCATGATGAAAGAATGACTAAACAAATATACAATGCAAAAGTGGATGGATGCAGAAGTCGTGGAAGGCCACGACACACCTTCCATGATCAAATTGATCGTGTACTAGCAGAAGGTCATGTCGGGAGCCTTAAGAACAGACGAGCGTGTATGACAAGAGTTATGAATGTCAAAGAAGCAAGTGAGGTGTGTAAGAATAAGCCTGAATGGCGCTCTGTTGTTCGTGCCTACCCCGCAAGGGAACTGGCGTGAAGTTATGTATGTATGTAGAGTATATGTGTGGTGCTCTCCACGACTTGAATATGAAATTTGGAGTACTGGTCCTTACAAAAAATTAAAACCAATATAAAATGCAATATATCTCGCAATATGGAAAAGGACTTGTGATTTACATTATAATTATATTTCTCTTAATTGATGTCACTAAATTTCGAATATTAATCCTTAAAGACGATATATTTGGTTATACCAATGAAATGAAATAATTATTGATTTATTCTATATTAACATCTTTGGAACCCCAAACCTTTGAAGTATAGATCAATATTATGAGATAAACGGGGACATGACGATATTCCTAATAACATCTCGTATCAAAAACATGTAAATAAGCCCGTGTGTCACGTAAGGATGTGTAAGTTTAATCTTTAAACTAAAATTATCTCGAGACTTGAACTATTTCGAGTTATTTTATTCGTCTTAAGTTAAGTAAAAAATTATTCATTTAAAATTTCTGTAAATAATTGTATTTTCATTGATACTCAAGCACATCTGGTAATTTGTTTTTGAACTTTCTTTAATTTAATTTTCTTTTTAAAATATCCTTGGAAACAGAATTACTCGGAAGAGATCTCTATGAACAATAAAGCTGCCCATTGTCCTAATGAATATATATACGTATTGGCTAGGTTTATGTTTATGGTGAACAATTAAGAGTTTTCATGAATTCGTTCAAATTTAAAGTTTTAAATTATTATTATATTTTTTAAATGAATTCAACTCCGAAAAGAACAGAGTCAGCAAATGTTTATATATATCTACGTCATTTACTATACGTATCAAAACATATTTTTTTATATAATAATTATATTTCATAAAATAACTTATAGTAAATAATATACACGTTATCATACGCTAGATAACACTTTTTTTATGAAAAATGGTTTTTTTTATATATAGCTCCATATACAGGTATCTCGAACCTTTTAAATTATAACTTTAATAAATATAAGTTACATCACTAGTCACTTTTGATCGTATCCGTAAAGGAATAAAATCTTTTTACCATGGAAACGAGTTTCTTGGCATGGAGACGCCGACAAACAAATTCGACACCCATAGATTATCCTCGCGATGTCGCAAGCCCCATGTGTGTAATTTGGCAAACATTGAATTCAGTAAATTGTAATGTGTTTGTGGAATAATAATATCGCTTGCACATATAATCAACGACTAAAATATACTGGTGAAGTTTGCGCAGATACATACTTATATATACAATTTTGTGTATTTATTTGTCTAAGACACTTTTGCTTCGTAGCTAACGTACCCATATCTCATTTCAATGACGTGGATGCCAACCCTTGCTGAAAACTATGTACCTGCACCATTTAGGCTATTTTTGTCAAAAGTTTAATTATATCTATTCTTCCAGCTCTATGCGCTGATGGAAGAGGAAAACATCTTGAAGAAACCAGAGCATGTTTAATCGATGTGTTAAACTTGTCAATCCACAAACACAGCTTGTAAGGACTGATATTACATTTTTTTTTTGGAGCTGGACCCAGCTGAATAGCCGTAGATGGCTGTTTCAGCGATACCGGACTTTGGGGGCTTCCCGACTCCGTGGGAACGGAGGCGTTCAGCCCGGAAGCAGCACGCTCGAGGAGTCACCTCCTGTAAGGTTCGACCTCGGGTTGACCGCTGCGGGGGATTGACTCTATATTGAGAATTAGCCGTTAAAGGCTGAAAGAGCTAAGCCAACAGGCTGAAGTGATTATTTGGGGACCAATTATCGACTCCGCCGGCGGAGCCGATCCTAGTCTATCATTACTACCGCTTCGCAACGTGTTATAGCTGGAGGAGAAGAAGCGGCGGAAGAAACTTTCCAGCAATACGTCTATGCTAATCTTGTATGGCTACTTGTGTTTGTAGTGGGGGAGTGAGATTGGTGGGGTCTTACGTTTGTGTAAGAGGATCCGAGCCGGGGGCTCTCCGGCGTCTGTTTTGTCTGCGTCTGTTATTCCAGGCTGATGTTCTGAGCCTCTGGGGGTTCATAGTCACGAGGAGACGGGTGATTTCATCGGGCTCGTCAATGAGTACATTGCGAGGGCGACGATTTTTCATGGAAGCGTTCGGTGTGGGTGATATTACATATTCCCAACGTAAGCAGATTATGCAGTAAATCTACAACAGACAACGCTAGAGACGATCTCAGACTGATGCCAAAACGGAACGTTAGTTAACGAAATTTAACGCGGCCTCTGCATTGCATTGAACTATAATATATAATCTGGTGATGTAGATGGTGCATATACTTATATAGAAAGAGAGAAAAAAAAACCCTTTATTTGTCAAAGGCGAGACACACACGGAGCAAAACAATTCTATAGTTGCATGTCGCAAATGAGGTTGGCACTCAGTATATTGCTGTGCTGAAAGTTAATCGAACACAGCACTGATTTTCAATGGCTATCTCCTTCTTACTCCATATCCATATACATAATAACTTCTGATTAATACAATATGTAAAACTAAATACAATTGTTAAACGTAAGGTGGAATTTTCAGAAACTGTAACGCAACGACGAAATGCGAAAAGTTTAAAATATTATTGTAAAACACCACCTACATTATCGGATTAGCTAGGCACCTTTTAGGGCACAGCTGTTAGAGCCCACGCTGAAATTACGAGCCTCTTAATTCAAAAGCTTATTACTCGACTCGACTCAAGCTAAATGTTGTATTTCAAGGCCCCCAAATACTTTCCTTACTGAATTATAGACACTCTTATACGTTCGAGGAAATTCGGTAAAATACTTCAATTTCGTCTTTAAAGCTTATTGCTTTTTACTTTATTTTATTGCTATTTACTTTATTGCTATTAAATATTTATTTATATTATAATTAATTCTCTGTAACACAAAATGAGAAGTATAGTTGATATTGTTGCCAAATTAGATACTTTCGCTTGATTAGGTATGTATCTACGAAATATTAGATAGAGCCTCTTCTACGTAATCCTTACATAAACTGACGGACTCATAAACTGCATCAAAGTTCAGGATTACTTTGAAATGATTTTTTTAAATAAGTATGCAAACTTTTTAGATTAAATTATATAAATATGGAGAGACTGGCTCTTAATCTCAAAAAAAAAGGAAAATTTAAAAATAGAACTGCAGTAAAACAAATGAATATAGCCGGGAAAAGAAAATTTACTCGTAGTATCAGATTTGCGTGTTATTTATAGCAAAGTTTTAAATTGATTCTCATTGATTTTTTATTCTTTTGTCAATTGAATTATTGTTACCAGCAGAACTGTTGGGTTAGTTTTTTAACTCATCGAGAGTTTTTGAACCATAATATGGATACTTCGTCCGAACAAGCGGCTCAAATTGTAGCATTGGTGCGGGAGGGCTTGGATCAACGAACGATTGGTAGAAATTTAAATTTAAACCAGTCTACGGTTTCTAGAATATACAGAAGGTTTGTGGAGACAGGTTCTTACAGAAGGAGACGTGGTACAGGCAGGACTCGAGCAACCACCGGTCGTGATGACCGATTTATTGTTACAACTTCCCTGCGAAATCGTTTCCTCACGTCTGTTAACATCAAAACAGAGCTTAATGAAGTGCGTGGAGTAAACGTGAGTGCACGAACAATAAGAAGAAGGTTAAAGGAAGCGGATATCACCCCTTTTAGACCAGCAAATGGTCCAAAGTTGTCTGTAGCTCACAGACAAGCTCGCTTAAGATTTGCGCGTGATCACCTGAATTGGACAGAAGAGCAATGGACCTCCGTATTGTTCACGGACGAGTGTAGGACATGTTTATATGGTGCAGATGGTCGCAGAAGAGTCTATCGTCGACGTGGGGAGCGATATGCTCAAAGTTGCATTGAGGAGCGTGTTCCTTTTGGAGGCGGTTCGTGTATGGTCTGGGGTGGCATATCGATGAACGGGCGAACAGAACTTGTGTTCATAGACATGGTCCGTCAAAACGGTAATAGAGGGGGTTTGACTGCACATCGCTACATAACAGAGATCTTAGAAGATCACGTGGTGCCTTACATGGGATTCATAGGCGAAAATTTTACTTTAATGCAGGATAATGCCCGGCCGCACGCTGCTGCACAAGTTCGACAATATTGCGAAGAGGTTGGGATACGTACAATGAATTGGCCAGCACGCAGCCCGGATCTTAATCCCATTGAGCATGTTTGGGACAATTTAAAAAGAGCTGTATATGCGAGAAACCCTTTGCCCACGACAGTGGCAGCACTAAGAACAGCACTTTCAGAAGAATGGGACAATATTCCGCAAGATCTTTTAATAACCCTAATAAAATCTATGCGGAACCGATTAGAATCCGTAATAAGGGCACGTGGAGGTAATACACCTTATTAAAACATAAATAAACCCTTGCATAAAGTTTGTGTCTATTGTTAAAACCAATTTTTTAAATTACAAGTTGAAACCTTTATACCGAGAGGGATAAGATATAGACACAAGATTACATTGGAACCCAAACTGCCGTTTCAGTAATTTGTAATGATCCAGCGTAACTTTAAAAGGACTCATCAAAACATGTTCATCGCTGAATGAACAGACATTAATTAAACCTGGGAGCAGGTTGCGAAGCTCCACAAAATAGTTTCCACAGGCAAGTTGGCACCTACGGATTCAAATTCAATTCCCTCTGCCGGCTGAATTGAGTTGTGTCAGTTTATAACTTGGGATGTACGGAGTGATTTAATTACACGGTAACTGACTACTGTTTTATAAAATAACCGGTTCTGTTTCAATTTTGCTCTGCTGAAACTTGCCTTTATTGTTATCGAATACTTTAATTTTCCAGTAAATATTAATGTTTTTGTTCAAATAGTTTTTAACTCATAAAATCCTGTATTTAATTTTGTTATAATATTAAGCTTAGTAATATTTGAAATCCTGCATTGTTCCGGATTCAACATTTTAGGGGTTCAAGGTGGTTTAGCAGGTTTAACATATCGACAATGACAATAAGAGGAACGAGCATGACTGTTCCTCACGATGTTTTCTTATATATTTCCTTTTTGATTTTCCTGATAAAAAATCGAGACGATTACAAAGGAAAGTAAAAGAAAATTGAAAATACATTATCATAATTTTTATTTTCCCTGGATAGTAATAAAATTGGGACAAGACAATACCTATCGGGTTATTTACAGAAAATTAAAACATTGTGTTGTAGAATAGTAAGTTCATTTTTGTTTTATTGTTTTGTTATTATTGTACCTAGTTTTTAAAAATGTAGTTTTTTGTTGTGGTGGTGGAAAAAGTGGGAATTTTTGGTGAAAAAAAAGTGTTTTCATTAATACATTCATAGATATATTATATTTCAACGAACAAAATATGCGTCATAGGTTAGTCTTTCCACAATAAACATGTTTAAGTTAGTACAAACTTTTTCTAAATTAGGACAGCGACAAATTCTAGTCATTTGTCATAGGGTCGACCGTTTTTTCCCGAAATCCTTTTGGGCCTCTTCGTACCGGTTTTTACGAGGGTACCCCAAATGTTTACGAGGGGTTTAAGCCTATGAAAAGCCTAATTTTAATAATCAATGAGTCATCCGCTGCTCAAACCTACAAATTTAGAAATTTGCTAGCTTTTAGATGGTTCTCTCTTGTTTTTAATTATATACCTACGTACCTAAGTAGTATAGCTACGTATTATATTTTTTTAAATTGTTCATTGTGTTCTAGATTCTTAGTATATGTCATTTATTGTACATTTAGGGTTCTATTACCATTATGGTAAAAACGAAATCTTTATGTTTCTATCATGTCTATCTATCTGTCTCCCTTTTGTATGTCGCCTTCTTTTTATTTCAGAAACTAGTGGTGTATATACATCCATATCTATACAGATGAAATCTGACACGTTTATTTAAGCGTTGTTTTTTTCATTGTACCGACTTCATTATGAGTGTAAGGTGTCGTTATTTAAGTCTTGATAAATTATAACGAACTCTTTGTACCATGAATAGGTGATTATCTAATGATGCATTAGTGAATTTTATTTTCCCTCTCTCTCTAACTTTTAAAATAAACAGTGGGATTTTTTTATAAAGTAATAAATGTAATTGTAATGTTTAGGAATGTTTTTATCCGTGTAGGAACGGAGAATGAATACAATTTCCTGCGGCCGGGCGGCCTGTCTTAAGAGGCAACACGGCCTGTCGTACGAGGCGACAAGACAACCCACAGCCAGGTGGTAGGGCATTTGTCCGACTGGATGACTACCCTGGTCTAAAGTATGTCGCCATAACAACCTTGAGTTGTGTTTCGGCATTAGTGACCAGGTTCCAGTCTCCCGAAGAGAGCAGCAGCGCATTTGTAGCACCTTTGGTGTTGCAAATATCCATAGGCGATGGTAACCGCTTTCCATCAAGTGGGCCGTCTGCCTGTCTGCTGAACTCCTGCAATAAAAGAAAGGAAATTTGTATAAAGCTTTTATGTGGTTGTAAGAAACATAACTGTGCACCGTCTAAGCCATTAACTAAGATGCCAGGAGTAAACATGGGTATAGTTAAATCTAATCATTCGGGATTACGGCTTGTTCAGGTAGGTATCTTTGGTAAACTAATTTGGCTGCCGGAGTTTTCATTCATATTTATAAATTATATAGCACATACTTTTTACGTGAAATAGGATTAAATGCGGCCTCTGTGCTCGAGTGGTCTAAACTGAAACGCAATATTCCGGGTTCAATACCTGCCATGGCAAATTTTGTAAACGATATTGTTGTATGTATCTGTGGTTGTTATCCGTGCAGGAACGAAAAAAGAATACGATTTCCTACGGCCTGTCTTAAGCGGCGTCAAAACAATCCACAGTGAGGTGGTAGGGTATTTGCCCGTTTGGACGGCTACTGAGTAGTGTTATGGCATTAGTGGCCAGGTACCAGATTCCCTTTAAAGAACGACAGCAAATTGGTAGCGCCTTTGGTGTTACAAATGTCCATAGGCGATGGTTACCGGTTTTCATCGGGTGGGCCATCTTTGCCTGTCTGCTGAACTCATAAAACAAAATAAAAGTTAAGCTGAGTGCAAACAGGCCATTGGTGAACAGCGACAAGCAGTTGACACACTTATTCATGCATTTTGTAGGCACTCGCCGCACATGTGTGGCTGTGGTCCATGGCCACATTGGTCTGGGGTCCATATTTGTTTATTGTATATTATCAATTACACATACTCATAACACATCTCTATAACACAAGTGAGCTTATTTGGAAATATACAAAGTATGCGTTTGTTCGAAAATTTATAAACATGTAACACAAACATCGCTTTGAAAAGATCAAACAGAAGACGAAAAGCAAGAATAAGAACATCTTCATTGCAAAGCCTCATTTAAATTTAAACCGTTGAGTATTAACCATTAAACAAAGTAAACAATGTTACTCAAATATTTGCTTGCCATCATTCTAAATTATAAACAAGTGTAATAGGAAACTGAACAGCGGCAAGCAAGCAAAATCTGCTACCAAACCGCCTCAGCAAATTATCATAAATAAACTTTTCATACAACAAAAACAAAAACCATAAATTCACGTGTGGCTTAACAGGCAAAACATTGCCACAACAGACGAATTATTTACGTAAAATTTTAAACTAAACATAGAAGTTCAAGAGCTTTGGAATATGGCTACGGATAACTCAGAGGAAATCATATAATCGTTATCATTTATCTATACATGCAGATAAGTAAAATTGAAGTGTCTGTTTGTAATGACAGTTTTTTACTAAATGCATATCAAAAGTATACTAGTGCTCGCCCGTGGTCGAAATTCGATCATAATAATTAATGTCAAGGGCTATACATATAATCACAGATACATATAATTTAATTACAGATTTCGCCAAAGCTATATGTTATTTTGACTTAAAAAATAAACAAAAGAGTATACATGCGTGTGTATGTCAAATACATGGTAGTGTGTGTAATGTTTTTTTTATTGATTTAATGTACTTATATCCATAATTTAAAAAAAAAATTTGCTATCGTCCCTTTTTCTCTATATAAATTATAAGTTTGCCAAATTTCATACTCGTCCGTCCGCGCAATTTTCGTAAAAAGGGAACAAAGTGTTTGCTTCACGTATTAATATATAGATACGGTACATATATCAAAAAATCAACTTTGCAATTTTTTGTCTGTCTGTCTGGATGGTGCGGCTATCCCTTAAAACTGAGCTGAACTGAAGCGATTTTGATGGGACTTTTACTGGCAGATAGCTGATGTTATAAGGAGTAACTTAGGCTATTTTTAGGGTTCCGAGAAAAAACTTCCATGCAGATGAAGGCGCGAATATACGGTTCAGAACGTCCGGTTCAAAGCTCACTAATCGTTTTTCTATTTTTTCCTTATTTTACGCGATTCTACATTCTTGCGAGAACCTAGCTAATACGCCAGGAGAACATCTCTAGACAACAACACGAAGTCCCATTCCGCGTTCTCAAATCTCGCGAGAATGTAGAGGGCTCATCAAACGGGGCTTATTAACGTGGTAAAACCTTGCTGGGATCATTATCTTGGTAACAGCTCTTAGGGCCAGCTCGATCGGTGTGATAGCACGTTCTCCCATAATATCGGCGTGAAACGGTTAACTTTGAGCTAATAGTGTTTCGTATGAAGAGTGAGAGTACCGATAGCCTACTTCCCCCTCCCTCATATTCCATCCCTTTGTACCATCTGTCTTGTCCCATCTTAAAGGTGCTCTTACATGGGCAATTTTTGAGCAATTATTGCTTGGTAACTGTATTGCATAGGTAATTCTGGAGCAATTAAGTGGAACCATTGCAATAAAATTACGGCAATTGTTTCGGGAATATTTCTTCTAATCACTCCATATATACCACATTTCTCAACGCCATTTGAGTTGCTGAATATCAAATCGGTTTGGAAATTTTTAGTCCATTTTCTTTTTATCTCGTTTGTACGTGTAACTACGTCTTGTTTTCAAGAAAGAAATAGTGCCTAACTTTTTAAGTTGCTGCATATTGCATGGTATTGTGTAGCCGTATCTCAGCAACAGCCTGCTACATATTGCCATCGCCCTAAATTGCTTAATGTAGTTGCGACGTCATAGTTGATGAGAATTGACTGGGATTGAACAATTTTAGTTGCTCGTGTAAGAGCACTTTAAAAGCTGGCAACGCGTTGACTTCGCTCCCGAATGTTGCAAACGTCTGTAAATGACGGTAAGCACTTTCCATTAGATGGGTGTCTGTTTGCCAGAACCGCATTTTTTTTTTACTAAGAACAAAATTTCTTATGAAGCCAAGCCAGTATTTCTTGGATCTACCTTTTCTACTAAGAACCGTCGAAGGCGGCAAGCAATATAACAAGCCGGTTGTTAATATTTTAAACAAATAACTCTTAATTATAAGTAATTCTACAAAACTTTGTTGGGGACGCCCAAGGGACGTTCTGCAGACTAGTTTTACAAATGAACGTTTGTAATAACATTATTTTTGTCAGTTACCACAGCTCTAGGGAGTTATATATTTTATTTATATTTTATCAGATTATTTCGTACCAAAAGTATTAAATTTTATGACTTGCTAAGGCTTTCCAACTTACGTAGACTTTGTAAGCGCGGAAAGTTAACTTATTTTCGGAGATAATAAGACTCCAATTTAAAAGTTTGTATTCAAATTAAATTACATTTAGATTTTAGAATACAATTTCCTGCGGCCGGGCGGCCTGTCGTAAGACGCGACAAAACAACCCACAGCCAGGTGGGCATTTTCCTGACTGGATGGCTACCACCCCTGGTCTTAGGTATGTTTTCTTAACAACCTTAAGTTGTGTTCCGGCGTTAGTGACCAGGTTCCAGTCTCCCTTAAGAGAGCAGCAGCGCATTTGTAGCACATTTGATGTTGCAAATGTCCATAGGTGATGGTGACGCTTTCCATCAAGTGGGCCGTCTGCCTGTCTGCTGAACTCCTGCAATAAAAAATATAATTAATCTACTGAGAAACATTTTTGAAAATAATGTATATTCATTGAATTCCATGATAATCCATCGTTTGTTCTATCTATCATTTAAGAGCTACGCTATCGTCGGTGGAACCTCCTCCAATCTTCTCTACTATATGCCAGTTGTTTAGTTTTTTGTGTAACACGGCACCCACTTTTTCCTTAATTTGATCCATGTATGCTCGCCTTGGCTCTCCATTTCCTCTCTTTGCTTCCACTTTGCCTTCGATTAATGTGTATAAGGTATCATGTCGTAGCAAATGGCTGAACACCACCGACCTCCTTTCCTCCAGAGTTTTTAAAATTGTGCTTGTTCATTTAGCCGAAATTATAATTTCTGTCTTTGTATAGAAATAAGACGTAAAGAATTAAAAAGAAAAAGTATTAAGATGTTGTAGAAAATATATTTTTTTGTAGATACTCTTGAAGTAAGTTTTTTCTTTTTGCTCCAAATTTTTTATAGTGATATTATATATATTTTGTTTTGTTTACATGTCATTAAAATTTCATATCATTTCATCATCGAAAGCAAATAATTATGTTATAAAGGAGGCCGTTATAAAGAAATAAACATGGCAAGAATGTTCCTTTCACATTTTAGATATTAGTATTAACGCAGTCGTGCGACAGCTAATCAAGTTATTATTTTGTAAATTTATTTGCGTATTACACGGTAGGTAATAATTATATAAGTCTTAAATGAATGTAAGCTACATGCCATTTCCCATAGGGCGTATAAAAATTACATTAGGTACTACCTTATACAACAATTTAATAACAACAACAATAATAGTACATTATGGTACTAGTGTGTAACATTGGTGATTACCGCCGAGGCGCCATTGAGACTCGAGCCGTAGGCGAGGGTCTTAAGAGAGCCGAGGACGGTAATCATCAATATACACGTGTATCATACGTTTTTCAACACACTTGTGAATAAAATAACAACAAAAACTCATTTTATTTAGTAGATAAAAAAAAGTTATATATGAGTGAAAGTTTTATTTATTAAACACGTACGAGTTAAAATTATCTATTTAAATAAGAAGTTGCATGAAATGAGCAAGCAATAGGAACATTAATTTATTTGTTCTATAGAACACGATCTTTTTTTTTTGAATAAAAACTTTTTTAAGAACAAAGCAACTCAACCAATAAAATTAAAAAAAATAATCTATAACTCACTAGTGAGTTATAATGTTTTTTACTCACAGTTTGATAATGGGTGTCATTCTGTGCCTAATTGCGGTGACTATAGAGCCACTTTATGAGCAAGTGTGTTGAAAAAGTAATTTAAATACTCAAAATTATCTCTTAATGTTTAAAGTTAATTGAGAGCGAGTCTTTCTGACACAAGTATATAATAATAAGAGCCCATAAACGTCCTACTGCTTGGCTCGGGCCTCCCACTATTGGGTACCAGACAGTAGACCCGCCACGCGTGTCCAAGGGGCTTGGCAGATTTGACACATCGGTTATCTCGATGTGAACGTTTCATCACGGTGTTTTCCTTCATCGTTGTTAGCACGTGGTAATTGTAACAATTTGCACATTAGGTCCGAAAAACTGCCTAAGTGGTGCATGCATTCCAGCCTGTGCCATTCCCATTAAACCCGTGCCCTTTGAATTTCGGACGCGTGCTCTAGCCATTACGCTACCACGACTTTTTGATACGACTGGTGAACGTTTTACATACATATAATTATATATTTTTTGTTATTTTTTGGTGGAATTTCAGCATGAAATTAGTTAAAATTACATTCAAGAAAATTTACTTATTTATCATGACCAATAAGTGTGCAGACACTTATATTAATACTTAATAGGAAGTCCCAAACCCAAAACGTTTGTATGTACTTTGTGGAACAGACATAAAAAAATATTATTATTATTAAATACTGTAACGTATCAATGAGTATGGCTGAAATTAATTTCCCCAAATTTGACCGCTTTGCTTTTGCAGTTCCTACCAATCATGCTCAGGCCATTTGACCATCGGACTGGAGAGCGTCACATAAAGGATGGCGCAGTTAACTTTCTTAACTTAAATTTGACGCCAAGCGAAAAGGGTTTCTCGTAAAAGGGTGGGGTGGGTGGTGTTAGTTTCTTACGAAAGGGGGGAGTCTAAAGTTTAATTTGTCGCCCCGTCAATAACAATCATGTAGTGGACGGGTGAGCAACACGCGTTTGCCGTCGAAACGCTCTTTTCGAACGGCCGCTCCTTCGTGGCAACTCGACGTGCCTTCCACGCTCACTTCAATATTCTGCCTGGAGGTCGTGTGGAGATGAAGCCACAGCATACACTGCAAGATGTTCAATTAGTGTTTTGAGGGAGCCCTTCCTCGAACGCTTCATCTACTTGAGAGGGACCTTCGGTGGCCTGCTCGGTCACCTCATGTGGCTCCTTGCGATTTATTTTTATGGGGATACCGCAAATCCTTGTGTTTATTGATCGCCCGTCACCCCTGGCTCATATTAAAGACAATATACAGCGTTCCATCGCCGAAATACCCACCGAGATACTTGAAAAAGTTGAGCGAAACTTTAGAAATCGACTTGTTCAGTGTTTTGACAATGGGGCCGCCATCACTTGTCCGATACCATATTTTAAACTGTTTAAAAATAAAATTTATACGATACAAGAAAAATTTATTATACAGATATCTTTATTACCTTTGTTTTTATTAATAACCTTCAAAATCAGCAAAATTAATTGCTCTACCCTGTACTACGTTTGCCGAAGCGCTATTTCCACTCCAGGATTCGTTGGCTCCATCAGCCTTGTAACAGATTTGACCGGTTTACTAGTACTTTGACTTAGATGTAGATGAACCTAAATTTAACTTCATGGTAACATTTTTCAAGTTAACCATTTTTAATATGAATTACATATAGCTCTATAATAAACATAAATTATAAACTACTAAAATGTTGAAAACTTAACTTACATATATTACATTCCATCTATAATCCCAAAGAAGTACTAAGCCTAGGTCATCGAAGTTGATGTATAAGGTGCCCAGAAGACTGGCAACGTTGCTTCGCTGGATACCCATACAGAGGGCTTACTCTCAAATTTATGTCGTCGTTCGTTTTAGAACTTTTATTGATCGTTTTTTTTTATATTTAGGTTCATTTTTCATTGCATTCTCTATTTCTGTGTTTATTATTCTATTTTTCTTAGAAATTATTAGAAATAATAGTTTATTATATCTATGTTTCAAAGAAATCTTTGTTCTTTCTTTCTTCAATCTAAAATTTCATTGACTCTTTCGGGCTGATCGGAGGAAAACGAACAATGAAAGGCATTTGAGAGTAAGGTTGGAACCGACTCTTTGATCACCTGAAGGTTCAAGTAGCCGTTTTGAGAGCTCCTTGCAGAGCTTCATGGCTTTAGAACTTCATAATTATTTAAATTAAAATCGTAATTCTCATTATACATCGCACAGTCATAGTACATTAAATTGGAAACTTAAAAGGTGGAAATAATTAAACTAATCTTATTACTTTAGTAATAAAACAATTTGCTACGCTACTGTATAATAGTTGA
Source organism: Dendrolimus kikuchii (assembly GCA_019925095.2). Classification (NCBI taxonomy): domain Eukaryota; kingdom Metazoa; phylum Arthropoda; class Insecta; order Lepidoptera; family Lasiocampidae; genus Dendrolimus; species Dendrolimus kikuchii. Next base: position 18,779,030 of record CM034394.1, read on the forward strand.
CGAAATAAACAATAAGCTCACTAATTTGTATTCAAATCTTCATACTAATTGATTTTAAGCCCGATTCCGTTGGAATATCAAGTTGCGAGCGCACGCCGAGAGTTTGCATAGTAAATTGTTAGCGTTTTATTACATACAGATCAGCTACATTTTGATGAATTTAAAGAATCTTTACATCAAATGCTGAAACAATATCTCATTAAATTAGCTAATTGTATGTTTAGATAACATAGAACCCTCAAATCTGCTATCAAAAGTCCTACATAAACGCACTATGACTTTTCTGCTCGTGAAACTGCACTGTGCACTATATACTCGTATTACAGGTGAATAATACTCATTTCTTGTATAAGAGGTCTTTACGAGCAGCAGACGAGTATCGCTCTGTGCTAAGCCACTTTTTTAATACAAAGCTAAAAAAAAACCAAAGAGATACAATTGACGCTTGTTTGACATGGATGTTACGTCATTACGAGTTTAGTGCAGTTGCCGGCCACTTTGTTTTTTTTTCGTGTGAATAAAGTAATATTTAAGTGTATTATGTAAATAACAACTCTCTGTAATAAATACAACAATAATGTATAAAATGGAAGTGTATTTTAGTTCTAAATACACACTGACGTGACAGAATGAAGAAAAAGCTCCGACGCCGTGGGGCAGCCGATTTGTCAACAGAACTAGATCAAAGGTTTGTCTGGATTATTTGGTAAACAAGAGGTATGTAATTAATCAGTTATTCACAATGCTGTTGTCCTAGTGTCTTTTTTTGTATAACTACTGAAAATAATAAAAATAATCTTAATCTTATAGAGGTTATAAATTAGTATTATTCGAATTATTCAGTTGCCATTGTTAGGTATGACCGGAAACAATCGAAAGTAATAGACAATAAATTACAAAATTCCGGACGAAACCCAATTTACCCAATGGTTTTTGGGCGTGTTTTTTCTTTTTTGAAAAATCGTTTTTTCGTTCATTTAAATTCTCGACTCAGTGTCAAAATAGTTTTCCGTAATAATTCGCACCTTTTTGAGGCTTTAATTTTTTAATAAAAATGGGAAAAAGAAGTAATGAAGAAAACGAAGAATACTTAAGAAACAAAATAAGGAAGTTAGAAAATAAGCTTGAAAAGAGAACAAGGAAAGAGTCAAATATAGAGCCACAAAAATCTTTGACGCCTCTCTCTCCACGAGTTGAGGAGACAGAACCACAGCCAGGACCTTCTAACTCAGTAGAGAACCTGGACACAGGTACCGTTCTATTAATTTTCTTTACCCACATTTACGAAATAGCGAAAAACACTCAAAGGAGTCTCGATACCGATTTTGACGAAAACTAAAGTGGTATCATTAGATTTTTGAAAAATCAATTATTGCTATTATTTATCAGAAATCGAATCGGCTCTATTTGAAAAAGTAAAACACCTATATTATTATGCCATATCGTAGTGTAGCTTGTAAGGATCAATTTCTCTGAAGGATTGTCAAAGGGCAAACCAAAGAAAAGGGTTACTTTTGAACAAAATGATCTATAAACAACATTAAATATTATCGCATCTCCTTAAGTGGAACTGGACCGTAAGTCTGTAAACAGCAAAGGTTTACGGCTGAAAAGCGTCACCGCGAGCGACGCTTGAATAAACATGAATCATAAATGTTTTATGGTATTCGAATACCGATATCTACCATGGGAGATATATTTTGATGGAGGATTACTTTAACTTGTACATTGTTACTGTTATTTAGCTTATCATGCTGAATTTGTAATGAGTTTGCATTGTGTATTTAATTGAGTTTTCACTTTAAGACGGTTTTGTCTTCCATATTACCATACCGATAAACAATGAATGTTGTGGGTCTAACAGTTTAGAATAAACACCTGGTTAATATTTCCACAACTCTCAATGTTAACTATTAAAGGATATATATATATATATATATATATAGTATACATTCCACAGTATTAAAGATTTCTTCTATGCTTGTTTTCATTTATTTTTTTGAAATCTTGACCCTTAGGAAAAGCAGACGTCAAATCTCTCTGTTTTATTTATTCTCTGTTATTATTCATGCAGTTGGCTTACTACCACAAAGTAGTTCCATATTACTAGTATGGAACTTATGTCAAATTTTAACCGCTTGTAAAGCTAATAGACGAATAGTATGATGTAAGTTAATACTAGTAAGATACGTTCCGGTTCCGTATTCCGATACAGTTTTCTCTAAAACGATATCTTACATTTTTAAATGTATTGTGTGTCCCATGAAGTCCACGGGAATTTCAAGTCCAGCGTGGTCGAAGTCGTAGGCATATCCTAGTAATCTATATAAATATAAAAATGGCTTCATTAGAATCTTTATCGTTGACTTTAAAATGAACTGACGATGATGAAATGAATTTATATTTACAGCTTAGTTGTAATCCGGAGCACGAGATAGATTTTGGAGTATACGAATCCGTAGATTTGTTAAAATAACCTCCTATGTAATGCTTAGTTCTTTAAAAGAGTTTATCATAAAGCTAGCTATATCATAAAGAATAATATCATAAAGAGAATCTCGTAGCAGAGCCTAACATAACAGGAGAAATAAAAGCTCACCGCCTCCACTGGCTCGGTCACGTAGAACGGATGGGAGAGGACCGCAGCGTGAGGAAAGCATATTTGGGACGGCCGGCAGGTCGGCGTCCGGTTGGCCGCCCCAAATATCGCTGGAAGGACAGAGTAGCGGCTGATCTGTCGGAGCTACGAGCCAATAATTGGCAAGAAATCGCACAGGACAGAGAAAAGTCGCATGCTCTCGTTTCGGAGACCAAGACCCACTTTGGGTCGCTGAGTCAACGGAGTAAGTAAGTAAGTATCATAAAGCAATATAACAACAAACCCTTCGCTTACATTAACACACAATCGGTATCCATTTAAGCCCTCCTAACTTAATTATTTCTCTTTTATATCCCTCAATGCAATTCGGGGACGATTGTCCCAATTTGCAGCTCTAAATAAACAATTTAACGAATCATATTATCTTGGTTTAGCTTGATAATACAGGCAATCACGAGTTTCAGTGTCTTGAGGATCCGTGCCGTGGTTTGTAAAGAGTTGTTAAGTAAGGGCTGTCAAGTGGTGAAGTTTTCCAAACAATTAGTTTCATAGATTGTTTTGCCTATTTAGTGCTGGATTCATAAAAAATGATGAAATTAGATAACTGTTTCTATCTACCCCTGCTGAAATCAGACCTGATTATATATATATATATATATATATATGTTTGTGCGATAACACTAAAAGCAGTAATTTTATAAATAAAATTATATAAATAAATAAAATATTATTATTATTATACTATCGGGTTACTATTGAGGATGATCCTATCATTATATGTCTAAGAGCCTTATATACATCATAGCCTTAAAAATGTAATTCAGACAGAAACCTAACTTTCAATTACCTTCTTAACCCATGTTAATAGGTGAACAATTAAAATGTATATATTTTATTACTTTTGAATAACAAAATATATTTCATATGGGCTATTGACATCTCAAGGCGTATATTAAACCCTCACATATGTATGAGGTAGATGATACAAACTAGTAACCATACGATTGCATACATCAGATTTTCTACATCTTGCATGATTTCTTCTCAAATATCAACGTCTTGATCTCATAATTATATTTTTTTATAAATTCGTCTGTCATTACAAGATTTCGTAACTTAAAAGAATCTATACAAAAACCTAGTACAAATTTTAATATGTATATAGATATAAAGTATTCCTTGGAAGATCATTCTCGTGTAATGTACGAGAATGATCATTCTCGTACATTACAAACAGGATTTTTACAATGAATTGCACTATTGAATGATTTAAATGTTTTAGATTTATAAAGTTTGATATTATAGTAGAAAATGTCTTATATTTAAGGGTGACCCGCATAGGGTGGAGGAGCGAGATGGAATGCTCCTCAGTTTCAAAGGAAGATCTTCCAGCGAGGCTCTTGTTGTTCCTTGCAGGTCTAGGCCTATCTATTATTGTTGGAAATTTGTATACATATATTCTTTGTACGTTTCGGGAATCGTTTGCGACCTCAATGTACAGCGCCATCTATTGGCTTGTAAGTGTTACACTACAGTATTAATCATCTAAAGACATAACGTAACTAAAATTTTATCTAAAAGTTTATCTAGTAAGAAAAAGTAAAGTATAATTGTGTATGTCTACGTGAATTGACTTGATAATGTTGGATAAATTATAGGTAATCATAGTATAATAGCTACAAAACAAGCAAACATTAGATACCAACCCTACAAACAAAATCCTAGATTGGTCTTGAAATTCTATTTCTGTATGTGACAACCTCAACCATGGGGCGTGATCTGAATCCCACAGGGCAGCACGATAACGCCCGTCGAATCACATTTGAATACGAATAGAATATTAATGAAAAAATTAAGCTTAAGGGCTCTTTGTTGATTTGTATCCGTGTCACTTTCGTTGATGTCATCTTCCCTGTCATATATGATTCACGAGATCGGACTGAAATAATTTCAGGAGTGACATGTGATTCACTTCTTCATACAATATATAAATTGTAAGCGACATCGAGACGTCACATAATATATGAATAAATGCATGTATCGTAACAACAGAAGTAAGAGAAGGAATATCTGTATTAATTCTACTCAATAATGTTATATCAACATATTTGCGTATATTACTAAACTACTAAAGAATAATTTAATTTGATTGAGAAATAACAAGCTCTGAATACCTTGCAAGTAAAAAAGAGAATGTATATAAAAAGTCAGCCTGTAAGATTTCTCTAATTTAAGGAAAACATAATGATTATACCTTTATTCTATTGTTTCTGTCTATTCAAAACAACTCTACAATAATGACTCCACTTTACGATATTCTTCCATAACATTTCTCCCGCTCTGTCAGTGAGAACTCTGCACTAACTCTAAGTAATAATACTTATGTATATATTTTATGCAAATTTCTTAAGCTTAATAACTTTTACTCATAGTATAGGTAGCCTAACGTAATACAGGTTTGTTTTGTCCACAGGATTACAGAAGGTAGAATCCGAAGATCCGAAGACCCATTAATATCATTCCTTTATTTTTAAACTTTCCAACGTCTGTCACTTCATAGTACTTATTGTGTCATTGGCAAAATCAATGCCAGTGCGTCGGCGCCATTCAAGCCAACAATAGAATAGAATACTTAAATTCTTTAAAAAATTTAAACTTAAAGTCCTGGGTACTTGTAAGTCAATGAATGCCTTAGAAACAAAGATTTATTTGATACCTAATCTCAATCTTGAATGTTTCAAAATCTGTATAAAAATATAGAATTTATAGCAATTAACCGCTGCGAGCGTGAAGTTTTTTCGAGCGAAATATATTTTTAAAAGTCCACAGTCGACATTGAGCAATTGCCATACTTTATGCTAAGCTTCGTTTTAATTACTACTAAGTACCTTCAACTTCTTTGCTTTTATTTAGAAACTGTTCCAGATTTCTTACGCTCGAAATTTTAAATATTTTTTTGTTACCGCAAGCTCACTAGCTCACTTAAAAATTCGTTCAAAACTTACAACATTTACATATTAAAATCGTTGGCCTTAAAGTGTCCTTTGAAGATTTTATTCAACTTTTATAGTTTTAAATTTAGTGTTTCATTAGATACTTTTAAAGTTGTGAAGTTAATGAACTTAGAGATTCTTTGCCAGATTGGACGTGTTTGGATTAAAGAGTGAATTAGGAGTAAATTTTGATTGCATTTTGTTTAAAATGTATACTTTAGACTTTATTTCTGAGTATTATAACAAAGAACATTAATTACTTAAAGTTTTTGTTTTATTAATTGAGAACCTGATGGAAAGCGGTTGCCATCGTTCTCTTAAGCGACGTAAAGGAAATTAAAACATTACTAAAATTAATGTCACGGCTTGTGTATGATTTAAAAAAATCACGTTGCTCCCTAGAGTCGTGGCTATGATTTATTATTGTTTAAACAGTAATTAGTCTTATTTTTACCTTAATATTTTAAAAATAAGATAATAGAAAAATAAGTAAGCGGAAAGCCAGGAGGTTGGTTATCAACGACCTGTTTGACATAATATATAACGACAAAACTCAAAGTCTAGAACAGCAACGCAGGTTTGCCAACTTATCGATTTTCTATCGGATACACTTTAGAGAGTGTGCAACGGAGCTCTTCGATCTGAAACCACTGTATCCCTGCAATAATCGAACAACCAGATGCATCAGCATGCAGCAACGATATGTGGTAGTTACACCACCTACATGTATGAATGAAGCGCTTTTCGTCCATCATCATCACGCTCACTGCAAAGGAGTGGCACGCTTTGCCGGAATCTGTTTTCCCGATACTTACAACCTAGGTGACCTCGAGTCGCGTGTGAATAAGTAAATACCTTTTAGGTATGTAAGTCGTGGTAACGTAATGGCTAGCACACGCGTCCCAATCTCAAAGGGCGCGCGTTTGATCCCGGCCGGAACGCATAGAAGACTGAGGCAGTTTTCTGATCTAATGTGTGTATTGTTACAATTACCACGTGCTAACAAAGGTGGGGGAAAACATCGTGATGCAACCTGCACATGGAGATAACCGATGTGTCAAACCTGCCAAACCGCCTTGGATAAGAGTGGCTGGTATACTGTACATTCCCTTACAATGGGAAGCTTGAGCCCAGCAGTGGTACATTTATGGGCTGTTATTATTATTATTATTCTAGGTAAGCGTGCTCCATCTTAGACCATATCTCCGCTCTATATAGGGCTAGATCATAATCAATCGGGAACCTATACAACAAAATACTACTATAAAAAATGAATATCCCCTGTATACCCTCTTTTATATAAAAACTAGCTGACCGGCAGACGCTGTCCTGCCCGTAAAAAAATAAAATTCTAGAACCCGATTGCAGCACCGGTTTTGTTCTCATCCCCGCTCCATGCTGTTTACGGGGTGAGAAGTGACACCAGTAGACGCCTGGCGGCAATAACTGGTCGAGTGGTAACCGATCAATTATCGACAGCCAAGAGTAGAAGATTATTAAAGTACTACTATCGCTATTGAAAAATAGGGGTCGGTGGTAGAAAAGTGAAAATTTAGGGTTGTATATATTTTTTAATGCCAAATCATAAAAAAATTACAATAAATAAATTTTGTCAAAAAAATAAAAAACATATTTAGGGGTGGATCACACTTATCATTTAGGGGTATGAAAAATAACTTTGGCCGATTCTCAGACCTACCCGATATGCACACAAAATTTCGTACAAATCGGTTCAGGCGTTCCGGAGGAGTTTGGTAACAAACACCGCGACACGATAATTTTATATATTAGATTGTGTTGTTATAAAATCTATCCAATTTTAATTATGACACCCAGACCTAAGTTCTCGAAAAAATATTATGTTGAAACATTTTCATTACATCTTTTTTCTTATGATTAATTTAATCTTGATTTCTATAGTAATTTTCTCAATTGGGTCAACTCTGATTCACAAAGTGAAAGTCTTATCGCCTAAAATACGTAATGAATTACGGTTTTCATTTCCATTGTATTGAAGACAAACGAAATTGGTATGAAGTGCGGATTTGTTTCGTTTTCTCATGTAAAATGCATGGGGTTCGATCGAAATACCGCCATAAAGTACACAGTTAACTAAAGTGTAGTGGAACAAATTTACTCCAAAGTATTGGAACTATATAATATTTATTACTATAAATTATATTACAGATCTTTTTTACTACTTTTTAATTTATATTTCTCTTTCTTTTCTTTCACCATATCCCAATTAATTGGGGTCGGCACAATATGTCTTATCCTTCCACACTCCTTTATTTTGACATACATCTACTGTCACACCACAAATCATCATAATCATCCTTCACACAATCCATCCATCTTGTAGTTTAACATTCTTTTTGTCACGTGACTTTCATCCCTCCTCATTATAATGCCCATAACAACTTAGTCTTCTTCCTCTTAATTTTTCAGTCACGGGTGCAACTTTCAAAGATCCATTTATGTATTAATTTCTCACCCTATCCATTCTTGTAACACCACACATCCATGACATCACATATTTATTTGTATATTAATTTATTAATTACAAACTAAAGTACCTACCTCTTACACATGAAAATATAGGTATACATTTGGGACAGCTAATGAATGCTGTAACGTTTTGTTTTAATACATACATACATACATAACTTCACGCCAGTTCCCTTGCGGGGTAGGCACGAACAACAGAGTGCCATTTAGGCTTATTCTTACACACCTCACTTGCCTCTTTGACATTCATAACTCTTGTCATGCAAGCTCGTCTGTTCTTAAGGCTCCTGACATCACCTTCTGCTAGTACACGATCAATTTGATCATGGAAGGTGTGTCGTGGCCTTCCACGACTTCTGCATCCATCCACTTTTGCATTGTATATCTGTTTAGTCATTCTTTCATCATGCATTCTTTCCACATGCCCGAACCACCGGAGCATTCCTTTCCTTACCTTCACCCCGACACTCTCTTTCAGACCAACTCTCTTTCTTACTTCAGTTTTAATAAATGTTATATTAATATTTATTTTAGAAAGGTTAAAGTAAATTTTATGCAGACTGTAAAACTAATTTGCCCTTGTACAATCTATTACTTGTATTTAAATAATAAAACAAAATATTTATTTTTCAAATATCGATTCATGAACAATACATTATTTTAATAATTAGTTTAAATCTTTTGAAAATCAATGTATCTTGAGCAAAGTATTTTTTTTAATATATTAGGTAATTTCTACTTCCTATAATTTTCTCAGCACTTTTTAAGATATGGGTCAAAAGGTAGACAAGTAGGACACCATTTCTACTACTTTGGAAATTATTGTTCTAAAAATTATATTTACAAAAAAATATACCTACTGTACGATACTATGCACTACAAAAAAAGCGTGGGAATGAACTAGCTTCGAACACCTATTGGTTCCGGGGAAAATTTGGGACATGAGGGTAACTTGATAGGGCCGAAATGTTTGAGACGTTTTCAAGGCTTCCTCGTTGAAATTGATACAATTGAATCGTAAATAAGTGTATTTATGTACGTGCTTACATCTTATCTATGTTTACACTACATGTAGATACTCCTATAGGATCTATTTTATTTATCTTACTTGGGTGTTACTTTCACTTAGAAGATGACTACAATAATGGCCGAAAAAACTGTAGCTAAATAAATACAATAAGCAACAGAAATCCAATGACAGTTTTTCACGAACAACCTTTTGATTAAAAGTAAAGTGAGGAAAAGATGTGACACAAAACAAATCTTTTCGCCAACTGGCTGCAAGGCCTGATTTTATGAGGTTACTAACTTCTGCCCGCGACTTCGCACGCGTGGAATAGTTACTTCGGGCTAACGCTAACTTTAACCCGCTACTTTGTTTACGTAGAAGGTGAAAATATTTTTAAATCTTAATTAGTATACGATTATTATTCCTGCAATTAAAATTACGTGTAGTAATTAATGCGGGAAAGTAAATTAATTTTTTTTAACTATCCCACGGGAACTCTTTAATTTTTCGGGATCAAAAGTATACTATATGTTGACCTGGAATACAAGCTACCACCGTACAAAATTTTGTTTAAATCGGTCCAGTCGTTTCAGAGATAAGCCCGTACAAACAGACAGACAAACAGAGAGAAAAAAATGTAAAAAATCTATACATACATACATACATAATTTCACGCCAGTACCCTTGCGGGGTAGGCACAAACAACAGAAATCTATAAAAAAATCTATATTAGTTCTATTTCACTTCTTACATCCCCCTGACTCGATTTTTAGCATTTTTTTTAATTGTACAGAAATTCGACCTCTACAGTTTTATTATGTATATAGATGGCAACTGTCACTGATAGATGAGAGAAAAGTCGTCATGATTAAACGTATATTTAAATCCTTTTAAATGTCATATTACATAAGTTTCGGCCTAGGCATACTACATAAGCCTTAACCAGCCGGCATGGAATGGAGATCGCTAGAGCTAAGACACAAGCTCCAGGGATGGAAGTGATAAATGGCATTACGTCAGAAGTAGCTCAGTAAACCTGCAGCACACCTCTCGACACCCCTCAACCACTCACCCATGGTGCCTCTCGCCAATCTTGTACTGCATTTATAGGTGTTCCCATGCAGTGAGTACCGAGTCACCGTCTGCCCATTTTATCCATGTTCTCCGAACATTGCGACGGACAGACGCCTACCTACAATAGTCCTACACTGACCGGGGCTTGTTCTTGGGTGCATTTTTATGTGTTGTAGACAGGGATAATCGCCGGTCAGTGTTACACCACATTTACATTAAATTTGTCAAGGGGCCTCTACGTGTCAGCCTTCCCATGGCCGTACGCAAGCCCTCCAAAAGTCCGGGCCATTTATATGACCCGTGGTCTCTAGAGAGATAAAATGATTACTTTTAGGCTTTTATGGGACAATAGAGAGACCAAAACATAGAAGCCTCTTTGGCACTTTAAATTGAATGTTAAAAATGATACTTTGCGCTTAGTATTGCGGTAGGAGATATTACAATACTACGAGGAGAGCGTAGTCTTATAAAATACTCAGTATTATAATATAAGAAAAACCAACCTACCAGAAGTTATTCGAACTTGTTTAAATTTCAGAACAATCCATTCTAGATACAAGTTGCCCAGTGATTCAGTTCTTGTTTGAGATTGGATCTGTTTCCAAGGTGCCCGTTCTCTGCGCCTTGGAGTTTCCGGTAAACAACAAGTTTCAATCGATTGTCCGGTGACCTGTAAGTAGAACATCTGCATCTGAGTTACAGTAAGATGCAATTTCAATTTTATGTAGCAAAGGAAAATCACTTTCGGAAATATCCATAGCTTAGTGTATTAGTTCAAGATGCTTTTGCAATATTAACGTCGAAATATTTTTTTCTTAACAAAAACAAAACCGACTTCAAACTATAAGGCAAAAATAAATACTTAACTACTTCCTTTCTACAACTACTTGACGTTTGCACATTTGTTGTTGTTTTTTATGTTTTACTTGGCACTGACTTCAAAATGTTATAGAAAAAAAGTGGTTAAATATTAATTTTTTGCTTCTTAGTTTGAAGTCGGTTTTGTTTTTGTAAAAAAAATACTATTATTAACTTTTCAGTTGCGCAAGCACTTGAATAGCTTTAGAAATAATATACTAAAGTGCCTGTAGAAATTGTATTACTGGCAGACGTATACAAGGTTACTATCTCATTCTTCATTGTTGAGGCTCGTCATCAAGGGCTGTTCTTGATTTACCATGCTATCCACTGATCAGATCCTGATTTGGTAATTAGGGGAACACCTATACATACTCATGTATACTGTTACGAATAAAGAAAAAAAAATGAAAATCGGTACAGGCCTGCAGGTGTGAATTTGTCTTTGTCGGCACTTAGGTCGTAACAGTATTTTTTTTATGGCAGGAGATCAGCAGACAGGCGGACGGCCCACTCGATGGAAAGTGGTTACCATCGCCTATGGACATTTGCAACAGCAAGTTGCTACAAATGCGCTGCTGCTCTCTTAAGGGAAACACACACAAACACACACACACACACACACACACACACACACACACACACACACACACACACACACACACACACACACACACACATATATATATATATATATATATATATATGTGTGTGTGTGTGTGTGTGTGTGCACATATGTGTGTGTCTGTGTGTGTGCGTGTGTGTATATATAATATATTCTTTATTTTATTTTTAACAGCCGTATATTAAGATATTCTATTACATCTTTTATTTAGTGTGGCGAACTTCGTACCGCCATATTTTCTGAATTCCTAAAAGACTGTTCCATGACACAAAAACAAAACCACCAAAATCAGTCCAGGTCATTAGGAGGATTATAGAACCCGATCTCAGCGCCACCTACTGGTTCCAATTGTGAATCTAAAACATTCCGGGACCCGCTCAAACACACACACAAATTTTCATCAAAATCGGTAAATTCGTTCTCAAGTTATGCGCGTACATACATTTCTATGATTCATTTTTATATAAAGAAGAAGATTATACAGTGTAATATTGAATACAGATCAAAGAAAAACATTTTAAAATACATTTTGGTATCGTCGTCCATCATCCCATCATGAGTGACGTAAGCAGGGAAAATAACGGCGCACCTCTTTTTATCTTGACGTATCTCAGCTCCCTATGCTTTTGTGCCATCAATCTTTGCATGCATTGTTCCTACAGGCGTGGTGCCAATATTTTTTACTGCAAAATCCATGCTTTCAAGTAACACAAGAGTTTATAGGGAAAGAATGATTGACGACGCTGGTCGGACAATTTTTAAGGTTTTGTATGTAGCCAAGTAATGAAAATAATTCCAAACATTAGAGCTTATGTACATGATATATATATGTATGTGTGTGTGTGTGTGTGTGTGTGTGTGTGTGTGTGTTATTGCTGTAAGTGTTAGTGATTTGAATACAGTGATTTATTTATAATTATTTGCAAATTAGGCGGATATGCAGACGACTCCTGGAGTGGAGATCATGTAGGATGCCCTCTAGCAGAACGGGCCGACGATCTATGGGAGGTCGCCGGTGGAGAGTAGGTATAGGATAAATGGCGCAAACATAGGGAGGCCTACGTCCAACAACGGACAACAGTTTGCTGAGGATGACGCTTAATATGAAAGAAAGAGTGGTTGCTTAGTGGTTAACGTACAGACTCCCCCTTATTATTAAAATATAGGTTCCAATTCTGGCCGGAAAGGATGCACCACTTTGGCAGTTTTTTCACCAAACCATATTGCTACAATAACCACATGCTGACGGTAAAGGACAACATCTTGACGAATCGTAAACATCAAAATTACCAATGTGTCAATGTTGCCAAGCCGCTTTGGACAATCGATTCTCCTAAACCGAGACTCGAGCTCCAGATAATGAGTTGTTATTTATTAATGTTAGGCGAATATAATTTCTATTTTATATATCCAAGCCATCATATTCATCGCAAAGTTATTTACAGTTTTTCTATAAGGGGCCGCCCATATTTATAAAGTACCTTCGCATACGGAAGGGGTTCGCAGTTCGCATCGGCAAACAAGTAGGAAAACTGTGTTCTAGTTTCTATGACGAAATACTTTTAGGGGGCTTGCAGAAAGTGTAACCAAGGGTTGAAACCGATTTAAAATTAATCGGTCATAACCGATTTGAGGAAACTATTCCTTAAAAAGCCTGTAATAAAACCTTTACATAAACTTATATTTAATAGGTTTATATGACCTTAAAAAGAATTTTCCGCGAGAATTACTTTCGCATTCTATCTCCCTTATCATATGCTTGTGTACGACTGAAAAATGTTGTGTATCACATGTCTTCGCTTTGAAGATATCTCGCAAAAACCGTTCGAAATCGGTTTATTCAAAAAAAGCTACTTAACGTTCTTTTGTTATCAATTAAATTTAGAACAAATAAAAATAAAACCTAAATAATTAATAATTGTTGTCGGCAATAACACAAACTTTGCAATGTGCTTCATTTTCAGAATGCTCCACGGTGCACTCTCACTCGAAATTAAACTGCAAGGAATGTGGTGACTATTTACAAAGCAACCCACCACCGTATTTCCCTCCACTTCTCATGCTCCCTGCAAATGTGGTAGGGTTGCCACTACGAAAGTACAAAATCACAAAACCTGACTAATTTAAAGAGTAAGAGTAAGCTTGTAATATGTTCGAATCATAGCCGTCTAAAGTTTTGTATTACTTGCACTATGTCTCATAACCACACATTATTTTACAAATAAAGCTATTGTTAGGCGACTTCTTTTTACTGCTGAATGTAGGACTTCCAAATTCCCCGCCACTCATTCCCATGCATGCGAAATTTCAGTTAAGCAAAATATAAATGCAAGTTTTCTAAACATAAAATTATTTCCTTCTAAATTATAATACAATACATACACATGTACATTGTTACATTTATACAGATGCGTAAAGTATGATAGATAGGAAAATCACAAATAAAAAGTTGTACAAAACCACATATTAACTGAGCAAAAAACATTTTGAACAAAATTGTTTTGAATGGCAATGATCATACCACCATCGTTTGAGTAATTTTTAAGATATGACTAAATCCGAAAACACGTTTTGAGTCAGTTAAAGAGGGCTGTAGCTAAATAGTAAAAAGGTTGAAAGTCTTTCGACACTACAGAATCGTACAATGCACTTGACCGGTTTGAGGTAATGCAAATATTATTTCCAGTTTTTAAATCACAGCCCTAGGTGTATTTTAAACGAGGGTTGTAGACATGAGTAAATAATTTTCCTGATTACCGTGCAGCGTCTTCGCCGTGCAAAGCGAAGCAGGTTGTCCCCAACTCCAGGGCCGGTTTTGGTTGAAAATAATTGTTTTGTTTTTAAAGAATAATCTTTCTTCCAGATTAATAAAAATATAGCAAAAATTAGGCATGAATTAATAGCCTGAAAAGTTCAGCGTAGTTACTGACTTTCTATAAATAAGCCGTCTATCATCTAATTAAATCAGGTAATAAACGTACGAACAAATACTCATACTTATGGCTCGACAACTTTCTTCACTTCTAAAAGCTTACGTTACGTTGGACCGGTAGTAATTTCGCCGAGTTGTAAGTTACTTGCACGTCTATCATCTCTCTTAAGAGTAGCCATAAAGTTTGGCTTAGACTGCAGAAAACAAGCATATTTTTAAAACAACTGATAATGTCATTCAAAGTTATGTTAATGATTACTGCCCCGTGATTTGCCAGCGTAAACTGTGATTACGTATTGAACGTAAATTGTCCTCATTTTCGGGATAACAATATCTCAAAAATTAAATAAATTAATCGCCGTTACCGAATGCAGACACGTGGTAGACAGTTTCTGAATTTGTAACTTCACATGTCTTGAAATAAATATATTTTTATTTCTCTTAAAAGAAAATCATTATACCCGATTAATCTTTCAAATTAGATGGTTAGATACAGTGCCAGACACTTCATGAATATAATGAATAGACACAAAATGTAGATGAATATCTGCAGGATAATGAGAAATGGCTTGATCTTATTTCGGAACTCCTATTCTGGGTCATTGATTCGTCCAAATATGTAATTAACAATAATCGGCAGACAGACACACATATTGTATACCCCCAAATTAAGCAATTTACGCTTGTGTTATGGGTAATATAGAAAGGACTACTCTGGGGTCGATCCCAGTCACCAAGACCATAGTAAATAACGGACAAAAACGTTTTTCCGGAATTTACGATACCAGGAATCGAACCCGTCAAAGGCTTAGTCCGCTAAACCACAGAGGCCGTCATTAACTAAGATATTTATTTCAGTCTTAATTATATTTCAAGAATGAAAATGAAAATAATAAAACGTTTTCGTTACATTAAAATCCGCGTCTGGTCTGGCCTCGACAAAAATATTAAAATTTCTATCCTCCCGCCGTCTCCTTACAACTCATCGCAATTGGAACCGTCTAGATATTACTCGACACGGCAAATTGATTTCCCGCTACCTATTCCAATTGACGCAGTTTAATAAAAATTCGAGGCTTCTACACTTGACTCTACGGTGCAGTGCGATCAAATTCTGTGTTGCTTCATTAACTACTAGCTATGCCTGAGATTTCGTCCGCATGGAATATTTCTTTCACGGAACCCTAATTTTAAAAGTAACCTAAGTTACTCGTAATAACATCAGCTATCTGCTAAAACTCCGTCGAAATCGCTCCAGCCGTTTCAGAGATTAGCTAGAACAAATGGTTTTAATTATTTTTCGCGGAACCCTTAAACAAACCTACATGACCCCTTATAATATCAGCTATCGGCCAGTGAAAGTCCGGCCAAAATCGGTCCAGCCGTTTCAGAGATTAGCTGGAAGTGCTGGAACATACAGATAGACAGACCTACAAACAAAAATTCTAAAAATCGCATATTTGGAATTTCCTGGTCTGAATCATCTGATCATCCCCCTGAATTTTTCACATTTTTATTTTGACATTACAATCAGACACATCAATTACATTTATCTGTATAGACTAGCGGCCCGTCCTGCCTTCGCACGGGGCTTGTGGCCAATTTTTTTACACCTTGGGTTACATTATTGAAGTTTTAGTAGGGATCGCAAATTTTTTCTAGTAATAAATACAGCCTACGCTACTCAAGGATAATATAGCATTTTAATCACAATAACTTATTGAAATCGGTCCAGTAGTTTTTATGTTTATTTGATACAGACATAAAAAAATACAAATTTTTCTTCTTTATAATAATAGTATAGATTCTTACCTATAACAATAAAATATCTATCTCAGAATCCAAAATAAATAAAATACAAGTGAAAACTTCGTGAACTTATGCGATGCGTAAATCATCAATCATAAATGGTAGTTTTTATACTTAATTCTGTCAGTCGCTCTGAAAGTTTGTCTCGAATAGCCTCCAAAACGACTCAACGATTTCTAGAAATAGTTTTAAAGATTAAACAGGAATTTTATCTACATTTTCATTTATGTTTTTTTTTCGATATCTTGGTTGGTTCAGAAGATATGCATATACAAAGTCTTTCGCGAAGTGGCGACCTCGGCTAGTTATAAATATAGGTAAACTATGTACTTACAATAAAATCATAAAAGTCCGTCAAGCCCAGTAAGCATGGACCTTACCATAGAAAAAAGAACAGTATACTTGCAATGCTTCTTTAACACGGATTGGCGGGTTTCACACAACAGTGAATTTGATATGCAAACAACATGTTTTTGTTCATTGTCATTGTTGTATAATATCACAGGCACTTTGTTTTTTTAAAACTTGGCACTTATGTTTCTCTTATAAAAAATCACTTAGAGGCTAATACATATTTTCTTAATACTAGGGCACATCATGTTGAAAATACTGCCTACGCGGTACAAATTAAATATCCCAAAATAAATTAAAACTTAAACACTTCCTGTACAAAGTTCAAAAAGCGAGATGTTTGAAGCCTCAATCATCATTTTGGTAGAAGGAAATTTCAGCGCAGGTGTGAGCACAATTAAATTTTGCAGGTAGGGGCACAACGAGGAAACATAATACACGTTATAAATGGAACTCCCGCAAACAAAACATTTAGGCTTAAGAAAAATCTAGTGGATAACTTATTGTGAAGGTTTATCAAGATTTTAAAGAATTAAATAATACGTAAGCAGAGTCTGAAGCACAATGTAGCTTATTGTACTGGGAGCTCGCAAGTATCTTCTTGAATGATACTTGAATATTAAAACGAAGATCTGGTGGAAAAGTAGTAGAATTTATCAGAGCAATATTTTTTCAAAATAGTGATTTTTTTAGAAGAACAGGTACATGACACGCTCTGAAATTTTAATTATGTTTAAGTTTCTTATTTGAGGAGTTGAAATATGCAAAATTCAAATCAATTAGCGATATGTAAAACTCGGCCAGATGCTCCCGAATAAATAAAAAAACAAAAATAGCTGTTTGAGGCACGTTGAAATTTTAACAAGATAATATTGGTAACTAAAAATTCATATATTAAAAAATGCAGACGATTTTTGTGGAAAATTTTAACCCTATAGTTAGCCATTCCTACGTTTTATGAATACAGCCTATGATATTTCACATTGCTCAAATCAATTCTATTAAATATACCAATAATACTTTAAAGGATCACAAACGCAGATTTTTGAAAATGCTTATTGTATCCACATTCATTGTACGATTTTTCTTAGCAGTAATTTTATTGGGGTATTTCTGATTATAGACAAACAGAGAAGGAACCGCCTTACGTCATAATATTTTTGTTCGCTTTGATAAGGGATCAAATTTAAGAAGACCCGTATGTTACAACCAAATTCGTGTGGTAACCGACATTTGATATACTGCAAATGTAATGTAAAATACTAGGGTCCGGTGGAACAGTTAATATTAGTACTCAAAACTTAAAATAAAGATCGTAATCGAAAAATATTTTTGACAGATTCTAGGGACTTCTGTTCTGTAACTTTTTAAAGTTAAAACTTAATTTGAAAAGTATTGAAAATTACAAGCTTTGATTATTTTGTTTGTAAAATAAACACACATCAAAATTATCCTATGATTTTAGTAAAAGAAATATGTCCATTATTCACTCTTGCGAATAATCGTTGAATTTGTAACGATGCAGAGGACTCCCTTCATATCGGGAGAAGAAATGTGATTAAAAATAAAACTATAAAAAGCAAATATCTATAATATTATAAAATTCTAAACATGCCGTGTCTATACATTGAAACTATTAAAAAAAAAAACTGGAATAGAATATATAAACGATGGAGAACACGATACAAATTTTCTTGTATGTTTATTAGTTGGTCCGTTTATTCGGGTTTCACGTAAAAACTACTGAGCCTATTTCGATGCGGTTTTCGCTGATCGACAGCAAATTCTTAGACTTGAAATGTGTGCTACTTTTTATCCTGGGAATCCCACGGGATTTTTTTGCCAATGATTTAAATAGGTCAGATTAAAAAAAAAATCTAATGTAATTTTTTTCGCTGCTTGATAGCAAAATTTATGTAACAAAATGTGTGATGTTTTTTATCCCGAGAATTTTCACGGGACCAGTTTGTAGTTGTTCGAGTGGAAAAAATTAGCTTATTCCGACACAGTTGACACTAAAACGATAGCTTACATTCTTTTATAAATGCTGTGGTGCTTTGTGTCTCTGAAATCCCGCAGAAATTTCAAGTTAAGCGTGAACGAAGTCACAGGCATATCCTAGTAATATTATAAAATTGTAAAAATGTAGTCTTTTGTTTTTTATATTTTTTGGGTTCGTCTGTTTGTTCGAGATTCACGCAAAAACTACTGATTCGATTTTGATGGGGTTTTCGTTGACCGATAGCAAATTCCCGGACTTAAAATCTGCTGTATTTTTGATCCCGGGACTGAGCGGCTTAAATTGGCCAGGTTAAAAAAAGATGTTGATTCCGATGCAATATTTCACCGATTCAAATTCTCTGTGTAAAATAACTGTGACCCGTGCTATCCATCCAACATGGTCAAAATCGCGGGCGAATCCTAGTCTAGAATATTTCCAGTGTTTTATTTTATTAATCTGGTAACTCTATTTCATAGGCCGGTTGTATATCAAGTCTCCCGATATGGGATTCGACCGGAACGTGTACGAAATCCGATAAATGGATTCAAACTATATACGAAATGGATGCGGTCGCGGTATAAGCAGTAAACATAAATAACAAAGATATACAGCGTTTTAGAAAACACCCACGCACGGAGCGCTTACACTAAATCTTGCATTTTCAATGGCATTTTAGAATTCGTGCAAAATGTTCTCTTAGGTATAAATTGGTACTCTTAGTATTAGTTTGGTGCACAATCAACAAAAGAAAATTCATGTTTTCTATTCTAGAGTTTATAATTTAATAATAAAAAATAAGTGGAATGAGATTTTTATTTTTATTATAAATCTTTAATTTTCTCAAGGAACTTAATACAGTCTTAAGTAGAAAAAAACTTAGTCGTGAATTTGGACAAATTAAATCGAGTTATGTTCAAGCCAATTAACTATTATTAACATAATAATAATAATATATATTTTTTTTTAATAATCGGCAGACAAACACATACATTGTATATCCCCAAATTAAGCAAGTTGTGTTATGAGTAATATACAACGGACTACTCTGGGGCCGATCCCAGACACCCAGACTCCGTAGTAAATAACGGAGAAAATACATTTCCGAAATTTACTATACCAGGAATCGAACCCGGAACCTCTGAGTTGCAGTGAGGTACGCCGGCAAAGCCTTAGCCCGCTCAACCACAGAGGCCGTCAAATGTTTTAGTTGTTTAAGTTTTCCCGAAGTTTGTTTATATTTAAGAAGAATTAAGCTATTCTGAGGGTTTTAAGAATAAAAAAATGAAAATTTCAAGACCGGTATCAAGTTCGTACATCTCTGGTGTTGCATATATCAATAGGCGACGGCAATCACCTACCATCCGGTGGTTAGCCCAGCTGTTGTACTCCATCTGTATGAAAGCTTGTAAATCATTTGTAATTTTATTTTCACTTTATAACTGTATCAAAAGTATGTTTTAAATCAATAATAAAATCTCAAAAAGCGAAAGAAAAATAGTTTAACGTGTGGCGCCACCACGTTACGTAAGATTTAGAAGTTTTCAGAATTATGTTCTTTACTGCACGATAATTAATTATAATATTTACTTCCACGTTGATAATGAAGAATCTATATATTAATACGTGAAGCAAAAATGTACCCCTTTTTACGAAAATTACGCGCACGGAAGAGTATGAAACTTCACAAACTTATAGAGAAGAATTATGCATAAAAAATACATTAAATCAATAAAAAATACATTACACACACTACCATGTATTTGACACACATGCGCATATATACTCTTATATTTATTGTTCAAGTCAAATTAAGAGTGTAGCCTTGGCAAAATCTGTGATTATAGAAGTATACTCTTTGACATTAATTATTATGGTCGAATTTCGAGCACGGACGACCACTAGGAAGTTATAAACAGTACTAAATACCTAAATTTTAATTATGCTGCTATTAATCTAATAATATATTTTAATTATTCTATAGGCTTTCATCATTTCATTTTTCATCGTATGAAACACGATTAGATCAAGGCTAACCGATTCACGTCAATATTCAGTGAGAGCGTAACATTAAGATCGAGCCGGCCCTAAGAGCTCTAATCAAGTTAATAATTCCAGCATGGCTCTACCACGACATTAATTTTCAAATGCACTATTTGTTTATAATTGTCACAATGCCATGCGTATAGTCAGAATTTTAGATGTGGCAATTCATAGTCCATTATCTTTACGTACATTATCATTGCAAACACAGATAACCTAGCTTACTATCTTTATCTACTGATAGTGGACCAGTCACGATTCGATCGACATTGTGAATGGACAGAACCTTATAGTTTAAAAAAAGTTCTTTGTGTTTGTGAAATGGCTGGTGGAAGAGGCGAAGGACAAGGCCCAGCTGTGGGCAAACTGGAGTCCCAAATATACTGCATCAAATACACATTGTTCTGTTTCAATGTAGTACTCTGGGTGAGTAATTTTCTATTGTTACCTATAACGTGGCTGGTTATCATTTAACTGACACTAATCGATACGGATATATAAATGGAAGTAGATTTGTATTTATGTTTGTTTGTTACTTTTTCAAGGTGTAATACGAAATAGTGTTTATGAAGAAATTACTTTGGTGACCGCAGATAAAAATAGCCTACATTTAATACAATTTGTTGATATATCCTTATAATTTGTTAATCGATAAAAACAAAATAATAAATATTATTAAATTTCAATTCCAGACTGTTGAATACGTTAAAAAAACTACATTTCAATTGGATACATCATTGCAGGAAAGATACGTAAATAATAATGTAAAATGTGGAGACAAAGAATCTTGCACGATCTTACGAAACGTATATATATAGAACAAGAATTCTAAAAATTGATTTTTCGGAATCTCCTGATCTGAATAATTCCCCCTAATTTTTTTCACATTTTTAAACGCATTGTACAAATTCGACCCATTTACAGACTTATTATAGTATATCTAAGTCTCCTAATACATGAATAATACTCTAATAAATAACTAAAACTAACTCATGGTGGTTTAATATTCAACTGTTAATACAATACAGGCATCCACCCGTACTATATACTAATACCTGCATACAAAACTGACTCTGTTACATTTTGACGACTAAACGACTGAACCGACCTTAATCAAGGTACAAGCTACGTGATTGTGATACAAACAATAATCTTAAAGCTGATAAAACAGAGGATGATATTTTATATGGACAATAAAGAATTCCCAAAGCTTAGTATACGTATTTAAACTTTCGGTAAGAATACAGCGTTACAGTTACGATGCTCAGAAAAGAAGTAAAAAAGCGGGCAAGTACGCAGATAACAGATAGTTTATAATAAATTTAACGTCAATGATGAAAACAAACGTTTTTTAAAATGTATATATAATAAAATAATAAATCCTCAAAAATAAAATAAAAAATACACTTTAAACATGAATAACTCAAAATTAACTTATTAAGAAAAGTAAAATTATATCAGTATTTAATGACCAATTTACATATAGTTGTGTAATTATTTCAAAATAATATGTAATTTATCTAAATAATAATATACTATATCTACCTACTATTGGACTCTTCATTATAGTACATTTAAACATTTATCACATCCAATATCATAATATATTATTAAAAACGCAAGGTGTTTATATATAATTATATGGGTACTACTAAGGGTATCGTATTATAATAATCCAAAGGTATTCAATGCAACGGTGGTCAATTTTCTTGATCTAAACCTTTCGTCTGTTTGAATAAAAATAATCTATTGGAACATACGAATGTTATACCAAATAACCTAAAAATAAAAGAAGTGGCATTTCGAATGAGCTTATCAACTAATGATAAGCAATCTGCCCTGTTTTCCAAGTACGATGTAGTCATACATTGATTCATAATATAAAATAACACTACTTTTATGTCCTGTATAGCAGTTCCGTAATTAGGATAATATCTACTTCCGTTTTGAAATTCCTTTGTTAATAAGTCATCCAATCTGCCTTGTAGCTCCTTCCTATATCTTACCAACCATTAATTTGCCTTATTATCGGTTAAAATTTGACAAAAAGAAACAGGTAATATCAAAAATAATAATATAATATATGGGAACTGGCCAGCTACAAATACATAAAAATAATTACAAATACATTTTAAAATATTAATAAATACCTTAACGGATATAATATTTCGACATCCTTTTATTCTTTAAATTGTCCTCCATCATAAGTCTCCTCTAAAAATTTTCATTTAGATCTATCTCTTGCTGTCCTCATCCAAAGAGCTCCTGCTTTTTATGTAAGATCATCTTCCCATCTTGTGATCTGTCTAACTCTGCGTCTTTTACCCTGTTTGGATATCATTCTGTAACTGGTCTTGTTCATTTATTTGCCCATTTTGCCGCTGATCATAAACAACTAAAATGGCGCCAATCAGGAAATATGATCAGAGGGCTGATATAATTAATTTATAAACTCAGATTCGGCATCTGCCAATCACAGTCCACTGCTGGACGTAGGCTTCCCCAAATCGGCGCCACGAAACCCAGATCATCCGTAGTAATATACAAATATGCAGTCAATCCTTTTATATGCGTCGACCTAGCTCCTAGAAAGCAGTGATCATGAAATTTTAAATTTTATTACAAAGCTTGTAAATAGTTGGGCAGCCCATCTAATGGAAAGCGGTTACCGTCGTCTATAGACGTTTGCAACACCAAAGGGTGAAGCCAACGCGTTGCTAACCTTTAGAATGGGATATGGAGGATGGAATAGGAGAAAGGGGGGATAGAGGGATCTGATAGGAGAGATAGAAGAGATGAGATATGGGATTGGAGGGGACGAAGAAGTGGGCCATCGGAAGTTTTTACTCATCGCACGAACACGATTAGCAAAAGGCTTACAGTTTCACGCCGATATTCTGAGAGTACGTGGTACACACTGAATTGGTATATTTATTTTATTACTAGAGATCAGCTAAGAGACCACCTAATGGAAAGTGGTCACCATCGCTTATGGGCATTTACAATACTAGAGCTCATACAACCTAGTGCCCGACCACCGAGAATTTTTATGACACTGTTTAAAATATCTCTGGCGTAGCACTATTGAAAGACCTTAGCCGGCAGCTTATTCTAAATCCCGTGTGAAGGGGAAAAGTTCTTAAGAACCCTTTGCGTATACGAGCGTAGCTCAAGCATTACTTTCGAACGAATGAGCTAGCAGATGCATGTGATACTTTCCTGGAAAATCATTTTCGCGGGTTAGGGATTTAAAATGTATGCAGATTCATCTTAATCAATCGATTGTTATCAAATTTAGAAGATACGTATATAATAATATGATCTTTTGATTTCGGAAAACGAGACAGTGCCTACGAAATAGGAACAAAACATTTATGCGAGTAGAGTCGCGTGATAAGAATTAGTATAATTACATAGTATTTTCTTAAGTTTTCGCGACTAGTACAGTACACATAATAAAACTACGTTTTAAGGTTTTCAAGTGCGGTATTTATGTAGATATACCGCGCTTAAAACCGTTAAAACCTAGTTTTATTAGTATAATTACGTTATAATTGTGACATATTATTTTATACAATTCTTATTTTGCTTTACTATAATTATGATTTTTAAATAAATATAGTTAGTTTTTTTTCTTATTTATTGCGCTGTGACAGCAGACATATGCCAGAATAGAGGACTAAGGATGGAAGGAAAAGGTTTATTGTGTCGACCACAAATAATTGGGATAAGGTGATTTTTATTTCTAATTACTCTTAGATATTACAATGTACTTATTTAAATTGATTATTTATTCCTTACTATTGTACATACTGTCACCACCCACGTTCTTTATTTCCATATCCCGTCAGATTCCTGAAGAAATGATTATCAATTTATATCAAAACTAAATACTAAAGTCTGTTTCAAATAGGACGGCATAGCTGATATATCCATAAATAGTAGATTAAGATATTCCACACGAGAGGTGGAAGTGACCTATTTAGGTATGAGATGGCTTAGCGCAGGAGCGTAGCGAAGGCGCTAATAATTCGAGTTAACACTCTGCTTTTCATTTTTCATATGTGGAAAGTAAATAAAAACTGTTTAATAAAACAAACAACTACTTTTCTAATGAAATCAGGCGTTAAATCTATATCTAAATCTGATGAACTCATATAATACGTCATATATGAACGTTAAGTAAATTTATTTTTCTGTACCATTTACTAACCAGCATTTTTTTGTCAGTGATGATAGCAAACAGTTAGCTAATAATATATATATGTAGGAATCGTATTTGTTATTATAAAATAACCATGTGACGGAAGTAATCAATAACCGGATAGAGTATTCTTTCATGTAGTAATCGGAAGTTGTTTAACCGGATGTCAATGTAGAAGCATTTATTATAGAGCTAACGGATATCTGAAATGAAGTAACCAAATGTTGGAAGTTAATACGTATGGCGGAAGTTGGTTTTATGAAGAAAGTGTAACTGAAGTGGCGCCACAGCATTCCCGGATGGTGTCACTGCGGTGCGCTACGAGGACCTGTTAAAACGTGGTGTTCGGGCAGAGGAGGGGCAGTCTTAAACCGACAGTCTACGAGTCTTCAACCGACAGTCTACATTGGTTGTCTTGGACGAGGAGCACATAATATAATGTGGTTGATAATTACTACTTGATAATCGCAGTATTCTTGAAGGGCAAATTGCTGCTCGACGCCTGACAAGCGTGTACGCAACTCTTGGAGTTGTCCTAATATTTCTGTGTATTATTGTGCAATATTTAATATCGTAATTGTAATAATTCTAGTGTAATAAACTTTGATTATAATATTTCAGATTATTATTGTGTTATTCTCGAAGCGTCATTCGTTCGCTCCCGGCGTGAACCCGACGTATATTTAATAAAAAGTAATTTATAAGTATAAAATGATGTTACAAAAATGTTGATATTTTTATTACAATTTATGTCGCGATTTAACAGTGACTATAAAAAGTTGGGTACGAGTCTCGTGTACTATCTATGGTCCGCATAGTTCTTAAATTTTTTGACAGCAAGGAAAATCGATTCCCAGGGACAAAAAGTACTGTTTTCACCCCTGTGATCAGGCAACTCCAAGTGTACTTTCAGAATATGAGAAATGAAAATATTATTTGTAGCGTTATCATAAACTTTGTTATAAAATAAATATTGATTTTATTCGCATAAAGATATATTTAATCTTGTTACTATTGAATATTAATCTTGTACTTGAATCTCTATTTACATAATTTCTTTCTTTGAAACAGACTTTAGACACAAATTATATTCATACAATAATTACTATCCATAAATTAATGCTGAAGAACTAAGTAACTATCACAATTAATTTAGTGCAAACTTGGTCCAGTGTTCAAAACATGTCCACGAAACTGAGAAGATCAGGGTCGGTCCTAGTATCATAAATTATGTACCAAGTTAGTGGCAACTGCCAGGCATTAGGAGCACATGGCGGCCCACTAAATCGCCCAGCTGCAAGTTCCCAGTCGGCAACTTGCCACCCACTAGTATTAAAGAACGGTTAATTATGGCGAATCAAATCATTTTAATCAACCGTCGCACTCAGAGTTACTTGATGGTTATTATCATTAAATATTGATATTATTTTTTATTTTACAATTAAACTCTCAATAAATACGGATCTGCACTGTTTGTGAATCCAGCATATCTATAAATTTTCATGTTTTTTTTTCTTTAATGCTGGGGATTCGTGCTCGGGCATTAGTGTTAAAGATTGAGGCCATTACACGCAGATAATGTGATGAAATTAATGCGTTATTTAAGATATAATATTCTTAATTACTTATATTGACAGATAATTTATGTAGATATATACACTAAAGTGGCTACGTTTTAACGGCTGTATTTTTTAACGCTATATAAATAAGACTCACTCGGCCACAGCTTAAATCTAACACTAACGCAGGTGAAACGCCATTTTTAAATACTGTCGTACAAATTGTATATCAAACGCTTATATACATACATACATTTAAGATATTTAAAGTTTTAAACCAGCAAGAATGTAACACAAAAGCGGCATTAAGATTTCATATTGCAACAGATTACTCTCTTTTAACAGATTCTTTGAAGTAAAATTGTGCAATTGAATGTTCGGTATCAATACTAATATTATAAAGATATTATATTATATGTTCGTATGTTTGTAACGAATAAACTCAAAAACTACTAGACTGATTTCAAAAATTCTTTCACCGTTAGAATGCTAAATTATCCCTGAGTAACAAAGGCTATATTTATTACTAAAAAAATTAGGGATGCCTACGAAAACTTCAGTAATATAAGCCAAGGTGTAAAAAATTACCCGTAAATCAACCATGTGAAGACAGATGGGCGGGCTGCTAGCGACTTATATTTTTTCGGGTTTTCTTCTTGTAAAATCTAATTTATTTAATTATCGTCTCAGTATTTGCCAGGATAAATAGCATAGTTTAGCGTTCCGTAGTCATGTTACTAAAAACAGAACCCTTGTACAATCATGTCCGTCCGTTTGCCTTCAGAACTTGAAAAATTATGATGACATTTCTTGATAACTTATTTATTAAAAGATATAAAGTCTTTCTTGTCCAACATTTTGAAATATAAAAAGGAAACTCTTAAAAAAACCTTTATAGCAGCGTACAAAGTACATTCAATGAAAATAGTTATAAACAAAATCCTTTCACTGGTTTTTCTCATAAGGTTGTTTGTGATTAGATACTTTATTAGGATCCCGCAGCCAAATGAAAAACAGACAATTAAAAACAACGTCAACAGAACAGAACTTTCATCACCTCTACCGAACTTTTCTCGTTGTCGATACAAACACATGCACTTTGCCAAATTTCTATTAGCATTTTGAGGAATGCTGGTTGATAATATCTTGCTAAGATTACTCTAAAATTATATTATATTTGTATATACATATATTGATAAATTGAAATTCAATAATTTTGAATCAATTCAAATTAAGGTTGCTTTCAAGATATACCATTCAACACCTGACTAATGAATGGTCCGCCATTCGTCTTGGCGCAAATCCAAAAGTCAATTATCGATACCGAGTCCGTGTAACTTCGGCAATTATTTCTCATTTGCGCCAGAACACCTTAAGGGGTGCTCAGGTGCGGTTTGAATGACACTCAATGTCGCGCAGCGCGTTTTTGGCGCAGGATTTTGAGTTGATGATGCACTTCAATTTATAGTGAACAACTGAAGTGATTAACGATGCAAATGTTTTGTTGTCGTTTGAACATGTTTATTTTACATAGTTACGTATATTTAATTACTTTTTAATTAAGAATAAAATGTCCAATATTATCATGATTTGGGTACACAGCCTTAAAATATTAAATTGATCTTCGTATGTTTGGCGAATAGCCCAGCACTGGACTGTTAAATTTAGGCCGAGTCCCTTGATGTCGGTGTGTGTGTTCGACGCAATTAATACTGGAACAAATATGGAATTGATTTAATCTCTGAGTACACTAAGACATGCTCCGCCAGTCGGCTTTGTATACACTAGTAAGGCTAGTAGAACCGAAAAGATTTGCTACAAACGCGTCCGTCAACTCTTTGCCTGCGATTATAAGCGCGGGATGCATCAGGTTGTGCGACGCCCGCATCTTGTATGGTTTTATTAAAACCAAACTATACCCCACGCCAAAATGCACGAACATCATATATCAAAATTCCTTGAGAGTTTTTATTAAAGATGTAATTGTTTTCTAATTCATAATTCAGATGTTAAAGTTATAAAAACAAAATCGCTCCAGGATTTCTTTTTCATAAACCTTGAAAGCGAATAATATCAGATCGTGTTTGTACGGACAAACGTGAAGAAAGCGTAAAAGTTCCTTTTATACTAAAATAGTTAAGGATTCCATAAACAAAATGAGAAATGTTAATATGGGAAACTTTAAATATATTTATAAAATAACATTTTAGATAAAATGATTAATCTAACTGGAATATAGTTATTAAGAAATTGGATTTAATTTAATTCAAAATGGGATTTACACTTAACAATTTACTTACAAGTAAGAACCTGAATTAAAACCTTAAAATAAATTAAACCAAGTACACTTAATTTAAAATTAATCGACAAAGATCTTGGTCTTTTTTTCTCATTTTAATTTATAGTGAACAATTTAGAGTTTTCATTCATTCATTCACTCCTTCATTTGTACTAGGATTAATGAAGACAAATTAATTTGATACATACCCTTTGATAGTTTTCCATTACCTTACAAGAGACCCTAGAATAG
Source organism: Dendrolimus kikuchii (assembly GCA_019925095.2). NCBI lineage: Eukaryota > Metazoa > Arthropoda > Insecta > Lepidoptera > Lasiocampidae > Dendrolimus > Dendrolimus kikuchii. The sequence goes on from CM034394.1 coordinate 18,808,123, forward strand.
TTAACTAAAATATTTACCTTTCATCAAGCATGACCTACAAACGAAGCAAAATCAACTTATTTTATCCAGTAATTGGCTTTCTCGTTGAATAGATCAATCTACCGTCTTTCGCTTTGAAAGCGAATATAGCTCGAATTAGCTCAGCACCAACGAGCAAGTCTTATGAAGCTGTGTAATTAAAATGTTGAATAACTGGTCCATCTTGAGTAGTGCGCATTGTAGCGTAATGCAATTTTAATTAGCCACTCGCAGGATTAATTGCTCAGTTATTTGTATTATTAATTTGAATATATCCTTTAGCAAACTGAGATATTAATTACTACACTGTATTTCTGCGTTTATTTTTTATACAAATTATTAAACGTAGGTATATTAATATTGTACGTCCGAAAGCACAAACTGTCATTCCAACAAAGAACACAGCACCTTTTCTGTAATTTATGTTAGTAAGAGTTTATACAATAAATGGTATTGTATTGTATTGTATTCTATTCTGTTCCATTATATTCCATTCTGTTCTATTCTATTTCATTCTGTTCCATTCTATATCCGTCCATAAACTACCTGTGATTGAGTGGGCTAAACCGTTGCCGGCCTACCTTATTACAGCGATTAGGCTCCGGGTTCGATTCTTAGCATAGCAAATTTCGAAAATGAACTTTTTATTATTTACTATTTACGTGACGAAGATCAATCTCAAAGTGGTCCGTTGTATATAACCCATAACACAAGCGTAATTTGCTTAGCTATCCGCCGAACTTTCTTTCTTTCGCTGTAGTTATATTTCTAAAATGTACATAAACTATTTAAGTCAATTATTATTTATTAAGTATTGCATTTACGCTAAACTGCAAAGCCCATTTTATATTAACTCAATTCAGAAACTTAAGTTAATCAGAAAAAAGCAAATCAGAGTTAGAAATTCAAATACTCGTGTCTAATGAACCTATTTATTAGTGTTGGCAATACTTTTAGCACGTGAATGTAAAAAGTTTCGCAATGTAACAAACTTCTTAAGCGAACACTTAGTTAAGGGCTCAATCAAACGGATCCACAACAATTTAACTTGGCGTCGACTTTGAGATTTCCCCTAACCACATCATGGCATGTAGGTACTGCTCCGGTATAAGCTGTGGTTTATTTCCAGGTAATAAAATTGATGTATTGTTTGTCGTTCATAAAATAATTAGTTAGAAAATAAAGATTTTATTAACTTTCTTAAGTAAGTTATGTGAAAGATGGATATTAGTTAAGATTAGTAAATTAAAATCTATAATATTATAAAATTCTAAACATACCGTATCTGTACATTGAAGCTATTAAAAAACAACTGAAATAGACTATATAAACGATGGAGAATACGATGCAATTTTTTATAGATTTCTTGTCTCTTTGTTCGGGATTCACGTAAAAACTATTGGGCCGATTTCAATGCGGTTTCACTGATCAACAGCTATTTCTTAGACTTAAAGTCTGCGCTACTTTTTATCCTATCCTGGGCATTTTGCGGAATGTTTTTTCTGAAAATGATTAAAAATGGCCACATGAAAAAAGATCGAATTTCAATATGATTTTTTACTGATACAAAACGCCCTGAGGTGTTGTGCAGCCTTACATAAGGTACTGGAGTCCAGGCTCCTAAACAGATAAACCAAAATCAGGACCTACAAAATTATCATACGGCCCATCCAGATGTATGGGTGCGAATCTTGGATACTTACCCTCAAGGAGGAGAATCAGCTCTTAGTAGCGGAAAGGAAGCTTCTTAAATAGATTCAATGTACCGACACGGCATTTTTAGAATTGTGTAATATTAAATATTGTAGATTTAATAGAACTCAATTAATAAACAAGCAAAGCTGTAAAGAAAGTAAACTAAACAATACCACATTTTTATACTTATTTTTGCTAAACTGGATTTAATTAAAATAAACACTAATAAGTTATTAAACTCGTTTTCTTAACCAATAAATACTGCCCCAGTACATTCAAATTAAAATGTTTCCGTTACAAACAAGCCTGCAATTGAGAAGGAAAATGAAAAACAAAACTTTCACCTCGAAACCTCCACGGAACTTATAATATCACAAAAAGTTACCAAGTTAGCCGTTGTACTTTTATTTAACTCACTATCTTTTGAACATGGCACTGCTCAAGGGATTACTACTAAGAGTAGCTTTCTTTTTTTATTGCACGAGTTCAGCAGACAGGCACACGGTGGCCCACCTGATGGAAGGCGGCTACCATCGCCTTTGGGCGATTGCAACACCAAAGATGCTACCAATGCGCTGCTGCTGTTTAAAGGGGGACTGGAATCTGGCCGGTTAATGCCGGAACACAACTCAAGGTTGTTATGGCGGCATACTCTAGACCAGGGGTAGTAGCCATCCAGACGGGCAAATACCTTACCACCTGGCTGTGGGTTGTTTTGTCGCCTCTTACGTAAGGCCGCCTGTTCATAGGTAATTGTATTCTTTCTCCGTTCCTGCACGGTTAAAACAATTTTAGTTATAATTAAATAAATAGTAAAATCCTATAATTTATGTAAAACATATCAATATTACTTTGATTATATTTTAATGAAAATACTTATTATTTTATCGATGATTGTGAGGAATTACATTACGCCAAGAGTTAGCCTATAAATACTTCCACATACGCTGCCCAGTGACAGCGATTTAGTGGGTCTGGACCAGATTTATTTTAATTTTGACAGTGTTCACCTCACTTACTTATCATTTACTTTATTACTGGTTAGAATTTTACAGAAACTCCATACACGTAATGTCAAATTTCTACTAATGGTAAATCAAGTGAATAAATATTAAGGTACAGTAACTAGCCATTAAATAATTTTATTATTTGAACGGCTTCTAATTCAATTTTATTGAGACCGTTGGTCCATTTACCAAAGGACTTATTTAAATCACCATTACTAGGGATAAAATTTTATAATTGAGTAATACCGCAATTTAGCTGTGGAAAACAGGAAATAAAGGGATTCATACACTACATTTATTAATTTATTAGATTTTTTTTTTATTGTAAAATTACATATAATCGAATACAATGCAAGAAAACTTAACTTATTTGTATTGTATTCTACTCATAGCCCCTCAAGACTATAAGTAGAATACTGAGCCTAGATCTATCGATCGATCTATAGGTAAGGTGCCCAGAAGGCTGGCTACGTTTCCTCGCTGGATTGCCATACTGATGGATACCGATACAGCCCTCTGATCACCTGAAGAGTCAATGAGTCGTTTTGATAAATTTTGGTAGAGGCTCATGGCTTCAGGACCCCACGGTCCAAGCGTCTCGACAGCAAACGGCACAAACATATAACTCTCACTGAGGGTTGCATATTTGCACCATTTGAGTGATTCAGCTATTTCCGCCGCTGAACTGGCTGATCTAGACTTAATATAACTATTTAGATTGATTGTTTTTTTAACGCGCTTTTATTAGCTTGGCCTTGTATGTATATAACGGAAACTTTCAACGTTATTTTCGCCCACTTTCCAGGGCCGGATCTAGGGGGGGCAAGCCGGGGTACATACCCCGGACGGCCAACTAAGAGGGCGGCAAATTCAAATTTCGCAGACTCGTCATTAACGCAACTTTGACCACTGAGACTATGCACATAAATTATTTCTCACGAAACGCGTAGCTCCTCCATCAGTGGGCGTGTGATGGCTGAAATGATTATGATGATTGAGGTAAAAATATAAACGACTGGGGGCAGTATTTTTCAGTTTTTGCCCCCCTCGAAAAAATTTCAAGATCTGGGGCTGCCACTTCCAGACGTCTGGTTAATGTGAAATTTTGCACACGCAGTAAAGACCAATGAGAATACCATAATCTTATAATTGTGTCCTGATATCTTGACCAGGATCATCAGGATGGTACTAAAATTTTATACACTCTTCCGATCTTCGAAAATGGTTGGTTAGTTTTTGGTTGATTACGAAACTAAAAATAATAAAATAAAATGTATAGTTTAATAAAAGGAAACTATTTTTTTTTTATATAATAATTTTATTTTTGCTTTTACAATAGACTACAATTTTTAAAATAATATTTTTTTCTTATCTTTAAATTGAACCAATCGTTTGATCTCTCAGTACACTACACTTAAGACTTAAAGCACTACCTTAAAAATTCAACATTTCTGCTAAATATGTATTTCTACAATACAAACACAACGTTTCCAGTTTTACGGCAGCCACTAATTACGTACCTCGCAAAGCTTCGAGTAAATTTTCCGGAGTACAAAATTTTCTTACGTAAAACAGCTTCAGCTAAGTTTAAGTGGAACTTTAGAGCGTCTTGTAACCGTGAAACATGGATATTTTTAAAAATTAAAACTGCACTTTCATGCTTTAGCTTTTGCTGAATTTCATCTGGATGCTGAAAAGTACATGATTAATAATTTTACTCTAATTCATAAGTATTTACTATGTGTCTTTAATCTCAAAGAGGTTTTTTATCATCGTATAGGTACTCGTTGGATAGGTATCTCACGTGATGTTAAGTGGTAATGCGTTCTAGGATAGAACACGCTTGCCTGTTAGATGTAATAAAATATTATGTACTACCTACTCATATTTTGAAAGAATTGATTTCTTAAATTTATTCAAGTTTTGTTTACACTTTACACTATAATTGACTGGAAATTCACTGGAATACAAGTCCGGGTGTTGGATTTCCAGTAAAGTAAATTCCATAAACTTTACGTTGTTTACGCTAGTCTCGAGTAAATGTAGTTATTTAATATATATTACCCATAATACAAGCAATTTTTGCTTACATTAGGAATATATGATACTTTGTCTAACCAATTATTTATTAAACACTAATAACTCCGTAAACCACTTTGTGGCTACTTAGTTTCACAATGTATCTCATACAATCAGTATCATCTAAATCTAGCTATCTTTAGCTTTAGCTAGAAGCTATCTTTTTATATTCGATATAGAAGAAATAATAATTACTTTCTTAGTTTTTGTTAGTAAATTAAATTAATAAAATGCGGAAATTTGTCAGCGTTTTGGGACCTGCATATACTCGTATGCTATTTAATTATTTTTTTTTTAAGAAATTGTATATAATTTATTTGATTACATAGTCAGATAGTATATAACAACAAAAAAATATCATTGGTAAATGTTCACAATCAATCAAAATTGTGCGTCAATTTTTTAACCATACTTTCAAAAAAAAAAATTAAAACCTTTAATAGCGAAACATTTTCCCGAACAGTAACATAAGAGAGCAATACTTTACAGCCTATAAGAAAACAAAGCAAATCGGCTCAACGCGACACATCAAAACGTTAAGGGAATTGTTTAAGAACTTAAAATGCTGGGACGAATTCATTCGGCCGGGGGGAGGTGCGTGGGGCAGATAAAACCACCATATAAGATATTCAAATCCCTTAAGTGCACGTTGCGGTTGAATTGCGAGAAAAAGTCCCATTTTGAAACGTTGTAAAACTCTTTATTATTCCAGCTTTGCAGGTGTCTCCAAGGAGATACAATAGGAAGCGAGACTGACTGTTGCTGTGGATAACTGGGCTACACCCAACGCGAATAATAGTTTTTTGCTTGTAAAAAGGTTTCAGCTGAATTTTTTGATAAATGTACGATGAAATATGCTTACGTTGAATATGATTCGGCGAGATACGCTGACGTCTGTCGTAAGTTCTTGTTTATATCTTACTCGGGATAATGGAGGGGAAGTGTGTGTTCACGAAGTATTGAGGATTCCGTAAAAATGACAAATTTCTAATATTTTCTTTATATTTTTTCATGATTCCGTAAGAACCATGAAAAAACATTTAATTGAAAATACGCCGTATGTATTTCAAAACTTAAAACAATTATCGCTGAATGTATTTTTGAAGCTATATCTAGAATATTGTTTTTTTTACAATATTTCTTCTCTTCTCTTCTTTGTTCAAAAGTTAGATGGACATATACGATTTTTAACAGTTATTAAAGAACAAAGTCATGATTTTTAAAAATCTAACTTACTATATCTACACGCCTGTACAATGAATAAGTATTTTTCAACCCTCAATTACATCTATGGTGGCCACCCCATGGTACTAGTTGCTTTATGATTTTACTAGTTCTACTAGTATTGTATAACGCCGTAAAAACTAATCCTTTCTGTCAAATTTTATTCATATAAACCCGCTAGTTTCTGATAAAAATATATAGGTATGACATAATAATACAAAGACAGATAGACTTGATGAAACACAAATATTTCGGTTTTGCCAAAATGGGTATAAAACCCTACAAAGGTTGAGGTACTTATATATTTCTGAATATAAGGTCTAGATCGTAAATTTTAGATGCACCATCTCTTTGCGTTAGTACCATACAAAGTATGTACTTAGAACAGCTATATTCTAATAAAAATGCACTTAAAGAAGCGTAGAATTTAATAATCGATGTAGAATTTACGATCTTCTATAGTTCGTACTCAAATTGAAAGCAACTATTAAAAACATTAAAGCTAAGTTAAAACCCTCTGGCAATACATTAACCGACAGTTGCTCGCTATTATCAGATGTAGGTACAGACTCCTCAGCACATTACCTAGATATCTTACAATATTACGTCATATTCGTATGTAGGAGCTACTCCAGGCATGGCAAACGAGCTCGGCATGAGTTTTTACGACCCTATAAATTTTTAACATCTAAAAAAGTATGTCTTTTGGCTGCTGAAAAAGAGGAACGATCTACGTACGCTATCACGAATACGAAATGTCTGCACTTTACAACTTTTACTTTGTTATGTGATTGTTAAAGATTTAGACAATTGATTTATGTAAAAGCTTTTGTTCGACCCATGACGTACAATATTATCCTAAAATACCATTCGGATAAAATAGTCTTTTATTTAAGGCTCTAATTTACAACTATTTTCGTAGAAATCGAATCGTATTGCATAGTCGGGATGCTACTACGCCACGATGTCTTTAGCTTCCATAGCCCGTTTCTCCTATTATATTAATGTACTCTGTGAGCCCGTTCTTATATCTTAGCAATCGTTAATTTATTATCGGTTATAATTTCACGCAAGTAAAAAAAAATTCAGCTGATGGTAAACGAATGAAGTAAATGAATGAATAGTAAGATAGAGCTGGCCATTACTTTATTTCACGAATGCATACATAAGTTTAACAAATTATACTTCAGCAACTATATATCTATAATTTTTTCCTTATTATTTGAATCCTATATAATAAACACGCAACTGTATTTCCAAAAATGTAGACATAATCTTAATAGGCATATCACAAATTCTATGACAGAAATCTTTTACTGAGAATATGATATTTTTTTATAAAAACAGTTCTTCGTGATCCACGTAAACTGCGTTTCATTGCCTTGTTTTGTATTGTTTCACCGACAAACGTACACGAGTCAACTTTCCGGCTCATTTGACATGGTCCTAATGGATTGGGGACAGAGCCATCTCCGTTGTCTCGGCATAGCTTTTGCACATAAAGTATAATAATATAAAGCTGTGTTCAGATGATGTATGAATGAATGAATGCAAACTCTTTATTGTTCACCATAAACTTAATCTAGATAATTGATATGGATACATTTGCATTAGAACAATGGGCGGCCTTATCGCTTATAGCGATCTCTTCCAGGCAACCCAGTGTCTAAGGAGATTTTAAACGAAATTTCAATATAAGATTTTTGGTGGTGTATTACAAAAAAATAAAATAAAATATAAATAAAGTACTATATACTTATATATACAGATATACATATATAATTAGATATACGATAATATTATAAATATATATACGAACAATAGATACATTCATTTAATGCAACAAATTTTATTTAATAGACCAATAATGGTCAGTGACCATACGTTTAAATGTAGTAATTGATTTAGCTTGTCTGATTGGAAAAGGGAGGGAGTTCCACAGTCGAACAGCCTGTACGGCAAAAGAATTTCCTACGAAGGAAGAAGTGTGTGCAGGTGTTGTTAACAAAAGATTTTCATTTGAGCGCAAATTGCAGGAATGAGATTGATAGAGAAAACTAAAAAGTTCCTTTAAATATGGGGGAGAACAGGGATTGTAAAGGATATTGTGCAAAAGTGAGAGTAAGTGAACATTCCGGCGAAAGCGAATAGGTAACCATTTAAGCTTATCACGAAATTCGGAGACATGGTCATATTTACGCAAACCAAATATGTACTTACTAAGCGATATACGCTACAAAATATTCATTGTTTAAAATTCTCTGCATTATGTTAGTTATGTGAGATGGGCTTCGGAGGAAGTTTTAAAAACGGATAAGTGAAAAAACGAATCGCAACGGATAAGTTGAAAAACGAATGGCAACGGATGAGTAGAAAACCGAATGGCAACGAAGAAGTGGAAAAACGAATCATAACGGACAAGTGGAAAAATGAATCGCAACGGCCAAGTGGAAAAACTTAAACTGATAAGTAACAAAATGAATCGCAACAAAACTTTAACTGCCGATAGGCAGACGGCCTACTTAATAGAGAGCGGTTACCATCGCCTGTGGACATTTGTAACACCAAAGGTGCCACGAATGTGCTGCCCTTTATTAAAGGGATACTTGAACTTGGCCACTAATGCCTGAATACAACAAATGGTTGTTATGGACGCATGCACTAGATCAGGGTTGGAAGCTATCCAGAAAGGCAAATACCCTACCATCTGGCTTTGTGTTGTTTTATCGCACTTACGACAGGCCGCCCGACCGCAGAAAATTGTATTCTTTCTCCGTTCCTACACGGATATAATAGATAGATAGTTTTGCTCTATACTCCTGAAACATGCTTGTAAAAATATAATAAGTAATTATAACGCATCATAACTACTTTTAACAACAGTTCCATTATGTTGTCATACTTAAATATTACAAGAACATAAAGATCCCGAGATAGATTTCTAATGTTGAACACCTCCCCCCTCCTCTCTCTCTCTCTCTCTCTCTCTCTCTCTCTCTCTCTCTCTCTCTCTCTCTCTCTCTCTCTCACTGTGTGTGTGTGTAAAATACATAATGTGTTTGTCCTTCCGATATAACTAAGCCCTAAAGGCAGGCCAACGCTGATTATTATCAACCAGTATTTATTGAGTAAAGTAACATTTTATTTCAATATCTATCAACGTTTTTATAGTTAGTATATTTGTTACACACTAAATAACTATTTATCTTTCTTTCTTTTCCTTCTTCGACACTTAACTCCTTTGAAACATTTTCCCACGTCAATTAGTACCACTTATGTATGTAAATATTTTTTTGATGTGCCTGACTCTTTTTTATAGGTTCCACAGAATGTAGGACGTCCAAAGATTCACTCATATCTGTAGAAACCTTAATGATGCGTTCGTTGCAACCATCCCTTTATATTTCGTTCCATGTTGAAATATCACAACTCTTTGTTTCGTTTGGTTCCTGGTTCTTCTAAAGTCGACTGCATTTTTGTGTTCTTTATGTAGGGAAACTTTTTATATTTTGAAGAATTGTGCTTCATTCAGATACTTTGGGTCCTGAAACTTCGGATTAAATTTTTTTCTCTGGGCCATGTTTCAGTTGTTATATACACTACAAGGAAAGTGTCTACTTTATAAAAATAAAAATAAATTAAAGTTTTACATCTAAAAATACATTAGTTAAAGTAATAAATTATTATATTTAAAAACTAGTTGTCTGTTAAGTGTTTGATTTCACATGTGTAAATTTTTAAATTGCCTCGAAGGAGAAAATAATCAATAAATTCACAAAATGTCATGTGCTTATAATTATATAATAGATTGTGTTTTTGTTTATTAGTTATTATATTATAGAGAAGTTTGTAAAAAGTAAATAATTAAACTATACTTTTAATAAACTACACTATCTTTTGTAAGTTTAGTTTTATTTACATTATAGGAATATTTATAATACTAGTGCGGTAAGTTGGTTTTTCCAAACGAGTAGACGACTGTAACTTATCATAGCCACGATTTTGTAAAAACCAACAACCGCACGTGTGTCATATAACATTTTCTAACTCATTTGCAAGAAATAAAAGATGAAAGAATTAACATAATTAAATATCAGTCGGAAAGTCGCAACCGTCTTTGACGTTTCCAATGTTGAATGGCATGCATTTGTGAATGGCGTCATATGCGCTTGGTGAAAATTAGAACTATATCTTTCGTCTCATTTTTTCTATAGTATTAAACTGAGACAAATGTATTGATCAAAAGCGCTTCCAAAGAGGTTCGATTATTCAGTTTATTTATCTTCGTAATGTTGAAACTCCTTGGTGGATTTCTTATATATTTTTTTCACCATTACCGCACATGCCAATTATATGGTGCGTAACTTTTAACTTACGAACAATGTATACAGGCTTCGTAAATGCGTTTTTAATCAAATGTGTTGAAAAAAAATAATATTTCTATTCCAATAAAGTAATACAAAAGTGGGGTCTGTAGATATACCAATACCTAAGTGCTTATAACTTATATGTCAGAAGGACGTAATATTAGTGATATGAAAATACAATGTACATAAATATGAAGTAGACTTAATTTTAATGAATATGTATGATCGTCAAAATAAGAATATTCCCCAGTGGAACTTAAAATATTTGGATAACAAAATTTGATTATTACTTATATTAAATTTTAATCAGTGCCTCGTATTTTATCATATCGTAATAGATTTCACGGCTTGGATTAACTTTTTCCAATAAAGAATATAATAATTCAAAGCTGTTAATCAAATTACCATTTTGTTTGAACACGAATTACGAGCTAACTTAGTTTTAATATAGGTAAATCTTATTACCTTGTTTACCCATCAAGAACTGCAAATAAACAGGACTATTTTCGCTTTATAGGGTTTTTACTACGTGAGATATAAGCAAATATATATAAATGTTCTAGGCTTATGTGGGTCTAATTTCTTTTCTTATCTTCCTCTGTCTCTTTCCGGAGCGGAGATCTTATCTTTGTTTTTAACATTTTTATCTTAATTTCTTGACAATAACAATTTTTTGTAATACTACTTTTCTCGTCTTATCTTATTATTTATAAAATTTCTTACTGTTCTAATTCTATAGACAAACGTCATGACAAATCACCCCCAGATTACAAAACAGATTACGCGTGTAAAACGCGCTAATTTACTTTGGGCAATCGTAAAATGTCTGTTCTATTTCCTTAATAGTAATGTCTCAAAGCCGAGTTAATTTTAAATAATTACATGTATAAAAAACAGTCTTCAAAAAAGTCTCATCTTTCTAATTGACAGGCAAAAAACCAATATTTCAAGAGGTTTCAATCCAAATATTTATATTTAATAAACACATAATATAGGGTAAACTATACCCTTGTCGGCACACGCTGTCAGTTTATTTAAAACATTAAGACGTTTTAATTTTCTTTATTTTGTAGCCAAAAAATCATTATTATGATATTGTAGATATTCTATTGTCCGTATATTAAGCAAATGGGTCACGTAGTAATACGAGTGCTTTCTATGTACCGTTCCTTCACACCTTTACAGTTGCAACTAACCCTCTCTTTATCCCATAATTCACCAATTGAAAATGCCGCGCCACCTAGCGGACAGCTTAGTCGTCGATCTATTACAGCGGACGGTACCATGCGTGCGCGCCACCCTCGTTGCTACGCTTAACAGGTGCTATGCAAATTATTGTCAAAATTAAAAGTGTATTGTGCTTCCGAGCTACGTCATCGACATCAAGAAAGAACAGTTCGGTGAATTCTTTCTAATCTCCTATCCTCGGTCAATAGAGAGTTTACTTGTTTTTACTACGTGATTGACAAGGTGGAAGTAGTAAATAGACAAGTTGCCAATCATGGAATGAGTCTGCCAACAATGGCATAGTTTACCCTATAGATTTTAATTACTATAATACTACCAACTTCAAGCTAGTGTTTAAACTGTATATTCAAAACATAGTTTTCATCTTCTTTGATGTGTAAACAAACAAAACTATAATATTTATACTTTGGATAACAAATATTTAATCAAATGAAAAGATTATTATGTTAAAGCATAAAGTAGCTCTCAGTACTTACTTCTAATTAGTTTCGAGAATTGGAGCGTAACATGACACGACAGTTTAAGTCCTTGATATCCAATACACAGATGGCACCTCAAGATATTATCAATATGGATTGAGCAGCACTGTTGAGGTTATTTGCTTAGTATATTGTTTACCCAGACAATGGAAGTAAACTAAGTATATTCCGTGTTTTCCAGACTACTTGGCGCCTCAGATTTTTTGTGGCAGTTTAGTACTATAACTGCTAGGTTTCTCTAGTCTCATAAATATCCTTTTAAAGGTCTCGCAATATATATACATATTTGCTCAAAATAATAGATAGATAGATAGATACATGTCATTTTATTATACACTTTATATAACTTACATACTAAAACTATACATAATTATGCACAAAGGCCATATTATCTCTAAAAAGCGATTTCTTCCAGACAACTCCAAAAATTTATTGAGATGATAATGGTGATAGTGATATACGCAAACTATAGTACGCCTATACACTGTATGTAGTTAATATAACATAGCAATTATTTACATATGTAGTAAAGATTATTATTATTATTACAATTGATATTAAAAAAAAATTATGACATTGAAAAAAATAATTTAAAAAGGATGATAATATATTTCGTAAATTGTAAATAAAAAGTGAAAATATATATTATAATAGCTTTGCCTTTGTTCGAAAAGGCAAGATTATGCAATACCACCATCGGCGTCGGGACGACGATGAAATATCTCGGACTCGTCCTCGACAGCCGATGGGAGTTTTCGGCACACTTCAAGCGACTGGCCCCCAGGCTCATGGGGGCAGCCGGCGCCCTATCACGGCTCGTCCCCAATGTGGGGGGGCCCGGCGCGCCGTGCCGAAAACTCTATGAGGGGGTCGTACGATCCATGGCCCTGACGGCCAAGAACGCCGCGTTGCTGCGACGTCCGCAGCGCGTGCTGGCCGTCAGGGCTATAAGGGGGTATCGTACGATCTCCTTCGAGGCGGCCTCCCTCCTAGCCGGATCCCCACCATGGGACCTAGAGGCGCGCGTCCTTGCGGCCGTGTACGATTGGCGCAAGGACGCCCTCAGTCGGGACTTCCGTCCTGCGCCTCGGGAAATCGAGGCTAAAAGGGCGGAGTTCCGGCAGGATCTCATGGTGGTATGGCGGAACCGACTTGCGCACCCCAGCGCCGGTCATAGGACCATAGAGGCAGTAAGGCCCGTCCTGCCACAATGGATTGACCGGAGGCACGGCACCCTGACGTTCCGCCAGACGCAGGTACTGACCGGGCACGGCTGCTTCGGCCGGTACCTGTGTCGGATAGGGCGTGAGTCGTCGTCAGGGTGCCAGCACTGCAGTGCCAGCGTCGAGGACACGGCGTTGCACACTCTGCAGGAGTGTCCAGCCTGGGATGGGGAGCGCCGTGTCCTCGGCGCAAACATCGGACCAGACCTGTCGCTCCCGGCCGTGGTCCAGGCCATGGTCGGGGGCCAACCTGAATGGGACGCCGTCGCCTCCTTTTGCGAGGCAGTCATGTCCGCAAAGGAGGCGGCGGAGCGGGAGAGAGAGCGAGCAGCCGCGCTCCTCTCCCGCCGCAATAACCGGTCTCGGCGCCGGAGGAATACGGACCTCCGGCCGCCATGAACGCGCGGCGCGGGTGACGGTCAGGGGAGGCTATAAGGCCGTCACCCGCATCTAAGGCCGCCGAGTAGGGGGCGCGTCAGTGCCCGCGCGCGCCCCTCAATTATGAGTACGGAGAGGCCTGCCCCAGTGCTGGGGTGGGCCCACGCCAGCCGGGGTCGCGGAAGAAAAGCTCACGCATATCCCGTGACCCCGGCTCATGGCGTCAGGTGGCACCAAGGGGTTTTAGTGGGTATTCCGGCTCCTCTAGCCGGCGAGTCCCACACTCCCCCGCCGAAGTCTCCCCGGCGGGGGGTCCGCAAACGGATTTCACCTTGTAAAAAAAATAAAATAAAAAAAAAATAAAAAAAAAAAAAAAAAAGATTATGCAATAAAGTGCTTGCAGGATTATTAGTCTCTATTGTAACATAAAATAACATGAATGGTTTCGATGCTGTTTTTGACAGCATTAAACAAACACTCATTGCATATTCCCAACCTATGAATGATAATAATGTATTATGTTAATATATAAACGACAACTCTGGGGCTATCCCGAAAACTCAGAGTAAATAATGAAAAATTTCTTTAGAACTTCAATCACATCAAACGGTTAGACAACTAGACCAAATTGGTCGTGAGTGGATCAAAAAAGTATTTTCATTTTCTTTAATAAATTAATTTCTACAAATTCTTTAATATCTACAAATTCTGATAGACATAATTTTGTTAGCATATCGATTGTAACATTTTACTAAATTTACTACAGAGCTATTATATTATACCATAATTGATTTTTCAGATATCTAATGATACCGCTTTAATTTTCATCAAAATCTACCCCGAGACACTTTTGAGTATTTTTCGCTAGTTTCAATACCTTCGGATTTGACCATAGAGGCCTACTTCAAAAATTTACCTGAATATTACCATTCATATTTAATCCGTGTAGGAACGGAGAAAGAATACAATTTCCTGCGGCCGGGCGGCCGTTCATAAGAGACTACAAAACTACCCACAGCCAAGTGGTAGGGCATTTGCCAGAATGTAGTACAAAAGTTGTTACAATGATAAGTTGATGTCCTATACATTCTACCATTTTCATGGTGTGCAAAAATTAAATATAATTGTAAATTAATTTAATATTTCACATTTATATTATTTGAAAAATCCGTTTTCTTTAACATAGCATAACATCTATTTTTACAATCACTTAATGAAATTATTTATTAATGTTTAATTATTTTCAATATTATTATTCCTTTAAATGTATATATATTACCTATAATTTATTTTTACATAATATGTACCATATCAATCAATTAAATCATGTCGTGTCAATACATATAAATTGTAAATTAATTTAATATTATTAAATAAAACTCAATTATATCACATTTGTTCTCAGGTACTTGGTATTTTGTTAACAAATCTAGGTCACATAAGATTTTGGAATAGTCATTTTTATTATTTATATGTAATGTTTCAATTTATTTTATAATCAAAGAATTCGTTGATACTGTAAAATGTTTTGTTTACTAGCCAGTCATATAATTTATGTTTAAATGAATTTATATTCATGTCTTTGATTATTTGCGGTATTTTGTTATATATTTTGCCACACATATAATGAGACTGTTTTTGTAACATTGCAATTTTAGGCGTCTTTTTTAAAACTATTCTATCTGGGTTTCTTGTGTTTCTGGGATAAATTTCCTTGGCTTTTGTAAACAATTCTGAATTGTTCCGAACAAATTTAGCACATTCAAAAATATACATACATGGTAGTGTCAATAATTTCAATTTTGAAAATAATAGTTTACATGAATGCCACGGAGGTACACCGTGTATCGCCCTAACGCATTTTTTTTGTGCAATTCCCGCATCTGGTGAATTACCCCAAAGCACTATGCCATATCTTAGGGAAGCAGCGACATACCCATGATATGCAGATAAAACTGTACATCGTGATGATGTTTTCCTTAAAGTATGCAAAACATACACAAATTTATTAATTTTAATGCAGACATTGTTTACATGGGGCTTCCAAGAAAGATATTTATCCAAAGTTATTCCCAAGAACCTACTTTCCGTCTCTTCAGAAATATTAACTCCATTGTGCGTTATATTTAATAAGCATCAGCGTTTTTCAATCGAGTAAAGCCAGTCTGGATGTAATACGTTTATATCATTATAATCGATCAAATTTAACAGAAATATTGAACTTAGATTCCGTTACATACTAACATACGTATGAAGCTAATAAAAGCGTATTAAAAAAAGGATAACTTTCTTGACGCTATTTTATATAGCGCCTCTATATTAATAAGAATACTTGGAATCCGTAGTAGAACTTTAAAGCGGTTTTA
The DNA here is from genome assembly GCA_019925095.2 of Dendrolimus kikuchii. Lineage (NCBI taxonomy): Eukaryota > Metazoa > Arthropoda > Insecta > Lepidoptera > Lasiocampidae > Dendrolimus > Dendrolimus kikuchii. The sequence goes on from CM034394.1 coordinate 18,824,207, forward strand.
AAGCCATTTTTAATGCGTCCGGAAATATAAATTGATTTATAAGGTATGTGATTATTGGAGTAAGTTCCGTAGCACACTCTTTAATTATTTTTGTAGAAACCTCATCATAACCTACCGCATTCGTTTTGTTTAAAGTTTTTATTATCTTATATATTTCGTCATATCCATATGGTTTAAGAAACATGCTTCCAGATATTTTTTTGTGTAGTCTTTATATTTTTATTTTCCTTGTTGGTTAGATCTATCCAGTAATTATTAAAGGTACAATTTTTTTTGGGTTATGTGTGATTTGTCCATTATCTGTACATAACGAAATCAGTTCATATGTTGTTTTAGCTTCTGATTCTTCTTTAATTAAAGACCATGCAGCTTTCAAATATCCTTTCGCTTTAGGTACGAGAAAGTATTTTGAATAACTTTCGCGCTTGTTCAAACTGGAACATTACTTAAGGTGCCTACAAACGTTCTGCAGTGACAAGTATCTGATAGATATCAATTTGATTATTGTTTTTAACAGACTAAAGAACATTGAGCCAACTTGTCTTTTTATTGTTATTTAATTAGGAATAATGCTAAATTATATAAAATTGATCGACACCTAGTAGATTCAAGATTTTTATATGTTATACCCTGCCTGAGTAGTATACAGACACCACCTCTTTTTTGTTTAGTTTTCCTAGAATAAGTTACTTCCCGATAGTTTAATTAAATGCTCCCAATATGACAATTTTGTTAATTCTATTTAAACGTTTATTTAAAGACTACGTTTTAACGATATTAATTGCAGCATTTTATTTATTTATTTTTTATTTCGACGTTTCGGCCACTTTTATATTAGGCTCTCATACAATAAACAACAACCATAAACAAAAATTTTAATTAAATAATTAAAATGAACAAGTTGGAGGTAGGTAAAATAATAACTTTATTCTTCTCTGTGGTCACTATTTCAGAGTATTTTGCACCCGATTTCCAAAAGCTTGTCACAAGAATCAGCTTAGATAGCATCAGCTCAATCGGAAACCGGGACGTCGATCAAATTTAATTTGAAAGATTCCGTTACATACTAACATACGTATGAAGCTAATAAAAGCGTATTAAAAAAAGGATAACTTTCTTGACGCTATTTTATATAGCGCCTCTATATTAATAAGAATACTTGGAATCCGTAGTAGAACTTTAAATAAAGTTCAAAATTGGTATTCCTTAAACTTAGTGGAAATGTTAAAACTTAAATCCTCAAATATCCTTTCGCTTTAGGTACGAGAAAGTATTTTGAATAACTTTCGCGCTTGTTCAAACTTGAACATTACTTAAGGTGCCTACAAACGTACTACAGTGACAAGTATCTGATAGATATCAATTTGATTATTGTTTTTAACAGACTAAAGAACATTGAGCCAACTTGTCTTTTTATTGTTATTTAATTAGGAACAATGCTAATTATATAAAATTGATCGACACTTATTTAGGCTAATTTGAACAATATCTTTATGAATTAAAGCCCAATATGCTTAAAAACTACGTTTTAACGATATTAATTGCAGCATTTTATTCATTTTTTTTTATTTCGACGTTTCGGCCACTTTTATATTAGGCTCTCATACAATAAACAACAACCATAAACAAAAATTTTAATTAAATCATTAAAATGAACAAGTTGGAGGTAGGTAAAATAATAACTTTAACATTATACATTACTCATTGACACTTCACTTGACAGCTTTATCTTCCGTGAGTGATCACGGCTACTGAAAAGGGGCTGAAACGTCGAAATAAAAATCAAATAAATAAAACGACGCGCTTGAAAACATAGTTTTGATTATGTGTACTATTCGCGAAAATTTAAGAAAATAATATCAAATTCTAAGGTATTTTTGTAAACTTGTATCAAAACCTGTTCATTAGTTTTTGCATGAAAATTATTAACCATCATTACCAACTCATCGAATCGAGTGCGTATCTGTAACGCTAAAACTATTTTTTTTATATATCTTATTATCCATACTAGGAATTTTCGTATACATACCTAACTTAAGGATTAATTTAGTTAACAAACCGTACACTTAACTCGAGAAATTAGTTAATTGACACATTTTATAATAAATTCTGAAACAATATTCATATAAAAGAGGAGGCGTTAAAATACCATGTTATTATTATACCTTTAAAACATGGTGATAGAAATAATTTTAATCTCTATTTAAACCATAGTTAATACTGACTCGCTAAAAATAATGACGTCATAACTTGCAACGATCGTACAATATATAGGCGAGTTTGGCGTTTTGTAAGATAATAAAAACTATCTCAGTTGATGTGATTTTCCATTACTTACTCTGTTATGGCTGGGCATACAACCTCTATCATCTATTTCACCGCTTTCAAGATTATTTTTAAGACAAAACTTACCAACCACTGCCAAGTTTCATTAAAATTTCTTCTGCTGTTTGAAGTCAAAAGGTAACAAACGAACAGAATTACTTGAACGTTTACATTTCTATATATATAAAAATCATTGCAATAGCTGTTCGTTAGTCTCGCTAAAACTCGAGAACGGCTGGACTGATTTGGCTAATTTTGGTTCTGAATTATTTGTGGAAGTCCAGGGAAGATTTAATAGGTGAGTAAATATGAAAAAAATGCTTGGAATGTAGAAAAAACAACAATTTCGCTTTCCCTTAAAAACTATTCGTACCTGTCAAACATTTAATGTTCGTCCCGTCGTTTAGAAATGAATTAAATTTAAAAGTCGTTCATAAATCAAATTAAATTTAAGAGTGAAGTTTTTTTTTGTTTTTTTGGTTTTGAATGTCAAACGTTTGATATTCGTTCCGATTAAGTTTTGATCACATTTTTTACTAAAGTTGAAACATTCTGCAATTATTCAGCTTTTTTATTTATTGATTCTGAGGCGGTACGAAGTTTGCCGGTCAGCTAGTGGTATATATATATTGATTAGAATTTAGAGAAGAAAACTAAATACAATTTATTTTAACTTTGATTGACAGTTTATATATATTCTAAGAAGGTTTTTGCAAAATTCCCGCTTAAAGAGTATGTCTGAACAGATCCTTATTGGAACTTTAACAATATTTGCTTCTCCGAAATAGACTTTTCTTTGTCTTTGCTCCGGAGCCATCTTGGAATCGTCGTCGTGGGCACAGTGAATATTTCGCATCAGTCACAAAAAGAATAATTTATGAGAAATATAGAATCAAGAGATATTCGCCCTTCTATAAATCTTTAAAAAAAATTCTCTTATTCAGAATAGTTACACTAGGATTACAAGCTATTTTTAATTAATTTTGTTCATAATCGCATTCAGTATGCGATATGCGATGCGATGAATACCACTTTTTTAACATACAAAGCGAGTTAAAATTCATAAGTCATAGTAAGTAGGTACAAGGAAAAGCAGTCAAATAGCGTATTAAACTATTTGAAACGTAATTAAAATTAATTCCATCATAATATTTTAAAAGTTAGATGAAGAGATGTCAATAACCGACTTTTTTAACGCCTGTTATTATATAATTATTTAAAAAATATTGGAACTTATTGTGTATGTTCGTATGTTCGTATCCCTATTATAGTGTTGTGATCGAACAATGATCTTTACAAAGGTGTGACTTCATCTGAGATAGTGTTACAAATATAGGCCGATTCACGTAGTTATGGTAATGCGTTCAATGCGTTATTTGAGATTCGACATTGCTAATGACGTTAAATGTTGACAGATAACGTATCAGTAACATCGCTATGCGTTAACGGCGTTATTTTTAACGCTTTAAATAAGGACGTATTCGGCCACATTCTAAATCTATAACACTAACGCAGGTGCGACCGCAGCATAAGAAAGACTATAACCAAACAACAATCAGGAAATAATTTTATTCATAGTTTATTCTATAAGTTAATAAAGAACGCATGAACAAAGTGTCTTCGCCTTAATAGAGACAATAAGAAAAGGGTTAACGGAGTGTCTATTCTTCTCTCTCTCTCTCTCTTCTCTTTCTTCTTAGTTAGAATACTTTTAATTAATTTAGGTTATATTTAAATTACTTATTAATCTTTTTAGATTATATTATGGTAATATTAATGAGGTATTTCTTTCTAAATACCTTATTTATATAAAAAAATAGTGTTGAAATAATAAAATATCTATAATTTCTTTTCTATTTTTTCAGTTATTCGGAGTATCAATATTCGCGTTATGCCTATGGATATGTTTTGAACCTGGCTTCAACGAGTGGATGCGGATCTTGGAACTGCAGAAATATTTTATAGGAATATACATCATGCTCATCGCTTCCCTGGCAATCATGGTCGTCGCCTTTATAGGTTGTGGATCTGCGCTTATGGAGAATGTGATGCTTTTGTATGCAGTAAGTTTGACATACATGTATTATACATTAATCAAAATTTCATTAAACGAATATTTTGACTTTCGATAATTGTAATAAATTATTTAAATTTTGAATTTAGACCCTATATTTGCTTACGCTCCATGAGAGACTCACAACGACCACGTTCACGACCCCTATTTTTCCCATTCCACTTGTAAGCCGGCGTTACAATCGTAAACCCAAGTGCAACGGTTATTCGACCCACCTCTTGAAATGAGTCGTGAGCGTTGTGTGATCGAAAATGATGACGTCATTAGTGAAGTTTTCGCAACGAGCACAACTACCGCGGTCGTCTTGTGGAACAGCTAACGGGGCATTTTGGGCGTTGTAAGCTACTAATGGAATGCGTTATTTGTATTATATATAATTGTAGATAACTTACACCTGTTTCTAAATTTAAATTTTGACTTAAAATTGATAATCTTTTATATGAAAATTTGCCATAGTACCTAATAAATACTTAGATGATAAATTAAATTTATTTGACTTTAATTGCATAATAAGACTTAAAATCTAAATGTTTTAGTATAATATAAGTTAAAAGGTAAAAAGTTATAATATTTGAACGACCATAGTTCAGATACGGTGTTACTAGTCACACTGTTTTACCAACTATTGTCGACATACCACTACCTGGATAGCAGCATATGAAAATTCATTTGTTCATTCAAAGCCCCAGTTTATGTCCTAATCTATACTAAGAAAATCGAATTGTCTGTTTGTGATATAAAAAAATGCTGAAACTTAAATACAAAACTGTGCTATTTATTATATGATGTCTAATCATGTTAACATTTAATGCATGTGTCATATTGCATGGTTCAGAAGATAGGGATATAAAGTCCCTAAGAAACAACGTCGCGGGCGTAGTTGGCAATAATAATGTTAAAAAAGCAAACCAACATTTAAATGAAAAAAACAAACAGAGTAGATAATACAAATTTCTTGTAAAAATTACATAAGAATTCTGATCAGTTAAGTCTTGTTGCTGTGTGTTTAGTAATGTCGTTGAGATTAATAATTAACATTTCTTTGATTTCAGTACGTAGCCACTCAAATAGCAATATTTGTTTTCGGTCTGATCGGAGCATGCGTCGTTTTGGACTTTTCCACATACGACTCCAGTATCCAACCACTCATCAGAGACGTCATTGTGAGGCTTATGAATAACCCACAGCATGAAGGTAGCAGGGAGATTTTAAGGATGGTACAAGAAGGAGTAAGTACATTATTTAGCAAACGTTTGTTGCTTCCATGCAGGAGCGGAGAAATAATACAATTGTCGTAAGAGGCGACAAAGCAACCCATAGCCAGGTAGGTTAATTGCCGGTCTGGATCGCTATAAACCCTGGTCTAGAGTATGCCGCCATAATTACTTTGAGTTGTGTTCCGGCATTAGTGGCCAAGTTCCAGTCTCCCTTTAGAAAGCAGCAACGCATTTGGTGTTACAAATGTACATGGGCAATGGTAGCCGCTTTCTATCAAGTGGGCAGTCTGCCTGTCTGCTGAACTCGTGAAATAAAAAAAATACTTGACGAAGTCGTTAAACTAGCTTTATTAGCTTTAATGCTTGTTACCGAAGCGTATTTTCTTTTGTTATTTTTAAACTACATCTTTTAAACCAAACCTGTCAAAGACGTGGAATATTAAAGTTAGTCTAACATGATGTAAAGAAATATGTTTTAGAAAATAAAGTATCAAAAAGCGAGACAGGAATAACCTTTGTCGTTATGTAGCCATATGGGATTTAGGAGCTAGCGAAGTTATTTCTTTTTATTGGGCGATTGACATTCCTGACTAGAAAGCTTTTTCTATGATACTATTCAAAGCGAATCATTAATTTCAGCAATAAGATCAATACTATTGATATTACTTCCTTTGTAACAATATCAAGAGCAGAAAATCAACGAAATTTGATTCTAGTTCGCCACAAATCGTAGATCCAAAAAGGCGTCACCTAACGAAGCAAAAAGCAAAGGGTATTCGTGTGGGCAGTTCGCATAGAATCTGCTGCAAAGGGGGCGTTTGATGTTAGCCAAAATGCTGACTAGAAAAGAATAGATACCACAAAATATATTATGTAGTTATGTACATGTCGACAAATCGACCTTTTTTATGTGTACAATGTAATGCCTGGTTGCAATTATGTCCAATTCCAGTGCAGCTAGCAGTAACGTTACGAGGGAAATGGGCAGCGTGATTAAGTATGTAAACAATCAAACATATGAAAAAGTCAGACTGCCTGGTTGCCTCACTACTTTCTAGCTTGCTGCCGTAGAAATGGGCATTATTTACTTTCCTCCTCCTCATTTATGCGGGGGAAAGAATGCTTTAACTTCATCAAAATCGTTCATCTCTAAAGCCGTGAAAAAGGAACAATCTAAAGTATTGATTAATATCATCTATACCTTAGATACAATAATATTACTTGTACTTAAATAAATATACTCAATAGCAGTAATAGAAAGCAAAATCCTTTCTTTCTCATCCATTAAAAATAATAAAAGCCATTGTGCAATATTTCTCTCTCAATCACAAGGTTGTCTAAAAGAAATCGATGGCAGAGATAAGACTGCCATTTGTACTTAATTCTAAGTTGTTTTTGTGTATTGTTTCATTAATTTGAACGTACAAGATAAATCTATATATATACATTTTTTCTGTTCGTGTGGCTCTTCCGAAACGGTTGGACTGATTTTAATGAAATATTTTCTGTGCGTTCAAGTATGTCTCAGGATGGTTTAAATCTACAAGTGGACTCGGTAGGTTGTGCTGCAATCGGGTTCTAAATTTTATTTCTTTAGGGCAGGACAATGTCTGCTGAGTCCGCAAGTAATTTATATGATTCTAAATATTTCTTATAATGCTGATTAAACTGAAACGCAAATAGCGATTAAGAGCCATGCGCTCACTCGCGTAGCCTCTTAAAACTATCGCGATGTCCAGACTATCATTATTCCTGGTTTTTCAAATAAAATATGACCCTGATGTCAAAAACAGTTTTACTGTTGTTAGTCGTATGGGGTCTTCTGCGATGAGAATGTTGAGATGGATATGTGGTGTTACAAGAATGGATAAGATAAGAAATAAGTACATAGGAGGTTCTTTGAAAGTTATACCCGTAATTGAAACACGAAACAGACGACCATGGGCATTTAATGAGAAGGGATGGAAAACCAATCAAATCCGCCTATTAACTAATTTTACCTCCTATGTTCATTATCACAGCTCTCTACGAAGCCTGGCTCAATTTTGTAGTGGCATCCAATACAAAGCGATTCCAGGAATAGATTAATGCCCGCTATTCCTGTCTAATATGCACAGCATACGCGGTACGATCATAATTTTCGATTTAGTGCTCTCTCGCATGACTAACGGCATTTACCTAATCAATTTTAAGTATTTGTCGGTATTAACTCCATATTTCCCGAGAATATCTGACTATTAGGAAATACGATTTTATTTATTTTGGCCTGACGACCCAGATGTCCTTGCAGAGAGTAAAATCTTAGTGTAGAGCCCCTCATTTCAAGGTTTCGACTTCTAGTAAGAAGTTTCTGAATATATTTTTTCAACAGTTTTATATTATTAGTATCAGCATTATGTAGTATTTTTTCTATTATCTATAACATGATCTTCAATTGCTTGAGAATATGTATGTATTTCTTGATCAATAATAGATAATATAATAAATATTTACTCATCTGATAATTATAAAGCTATTTCTTATCAATATACTGGTAATAATATAAGGTCTACCCTATTCATTTATTCAAATCATTCATATATTGACAGGGTGTCAATCATTGGAGGATGTGTCAATAATAGTATATTTTTCCCTATATATCAGAAAGTTAAAGAAACTTTTAATTCAACTTCTTCCATTTATTTGGGGTTGGCACAATGTCTTCTCCTTTCATACTACTCTATTCTAACATACATCTTCTGTCACATCAAAAATCATTATATCATCATCCTTCAAACAATCCACCCATCTCTTTGATCTTACCTGATATGACCTTTACCTGTCTACGCATCAATCTTGCAGTTTAACTTTCTTTTTGTCACGCGACTTTCATCCTTCCTCATTAGAAGCCCATACCACCACTATACAACTAGTTAACAATATTATATAATGTTAACTAGTTATTATAATAATAATAATAAATAATAAAATGATTTATTTGCCTCAAAAATAAGTAACAATCTTAAATACAAAATGAAGACACATTACAATTTGCAGTCTTATAATCTAAATAATTGTTCATGCTTCTACTAGCTCCAAAACTAGTATTAACTGTATCTTTGGAGCTACTAGTGTACTCTGCTGCATTATCTACTCATACAATACAAATTTAGACCCAAAATGTGCAAGTGTGTATGTTTATTCATGTATGTATGTGTGTGCGCATGTATGTGGTGTAGTGTATGATGTGTTTACTCTCCAATCCGTAAGAATTCTTCTGTATCTGTATAATTGAAAGTTAGAAGCCAATGTTTTAATTTGTATTTTATTTCGAATTTACTTAGCGAGACTATCTTGATGAGGTGATCGATTTTGTTGTATAAATGTGAGCTCATTGTCGAATATTGTTTACTTGCAAAAGTGGTTCTAAATGATAAGATTGGACATGGTTTTTCTCTTCTTCTCTGGATTGAATTGGAATCAGGTAAGGGATAGATTACATCACAGTGCTTTTTAAGGGTAGTGCATAAAATATATATCTGTCTTACATTGAGAACCTGACATTCACGGTATAATTGAATTGTAGGGTACAAGAAAGGTTTGAACGTCATAACTTTCAGAACGGCTCTTTGGGCTCTTTCAAGTTTAAGCATATGTGTTTTATGTGACCCTCCCCAGACAGGTATACAATATCTTATTATGGAGTTACACAAGGCATCATACGTCAGATTTAAAATTTTGTTACCTGCTGAGTTACGTAACTTTTTCATAACAAATATGAGCTTGCGTACGCGAGCGCAGACACTATTAATTTGTTTGTGCCAATTCAGATTTTCATCTATAATAACACCCAAATATTTAACGTTGTCCGCTCTACATATGCTTAAGCAGGAACAGCCCTCGGTTGAGGACAGGCAAGTATGTGCTTTAATTAAAAAGTTTTCAGGGGGTTTACTAGAATCCGATAAAAAGAACGTTACAAACTTAGTTTTGTCGATGTTTAAGGTGAGTAAATTATTATTTAACCAGCCCATGACTGTTTTGAGTGCATTCTGAGCCTGAACCTTCACATCATCCCAACTGGATCCAGTTATAAAAAGTGCTGTATCATCTGCATAGCACACTATTTCACAATGTGGTATTTGTAGTTTGCAGAGCTCATTAATGTATATTTTAAACAAGGTAGGTCCAAGGACACTGCCTTGTGGTACACCGTAATCTAATGTCATTTCGCTACTTAAATGGTTTTCTATTTTTACTTTTTGTAATCTATGCGATAAATAATTATGAAATAGGTTTAAACAAGTTCCTCTGATTCCCATATTTTCTAATTTACCTAAAAGTAAAGATTTTGATACGGTGTCAAAAGCCTTGGAGAGATCTAAGAATATTGCAATGCATTTGTCTTTTCTGTCTAGACTATCTACGATTTTATTAGTTAAGCTAAGCACAGCATCTTCAGTGGATACCCCAGGTTGAAAACCAAACTGATTTTGGGCTATTATTCTATACGTTTCCAAATAATTGTGTAGACGTTTATTTATAACTCTCTCCAAAATTTTCGACAGCGTAGTTAGTACAGAAATAGGTCTGAAATTATTAAAAGAGTCAGATGGACCACTTTTTGGGAGGGGATGTACAAGAGCTACTTTGAACGAAGCAGGGAAGATACCAGAAGAAAGAGCTAAATTACATATGTGAACAATAGAAGGAATCAGAATGTTACGGAACATTATAATAAATTTAGCAGGAATACCATCAGCACCTGTTGCACAGTCATTACGTAAATTTAAAATTATAGATTCGATTTCAGCTTCATCTACATCAAGTAAAACCAAGGAATTACACTGACAGTTAATTTTATCGGGGGAAGGTTTATAAAAATCATTGATGAATGAAATTTTTTGTGCTAATTGTTTACCAATATTTACAAAGAATTTGTTAAGAGCATTGATCGTTAACATTGGGTTAGACCTGAAGGGCGTTAAACTTAGTGCAGTTGAAGATTTACTATGCAAATCGGCAATTGTTTTAATAACTGCCCACGTTTGTTTAGGATTATTTTTGGCTTTTAAAAATTCATTTTCTTCATAATCTTTCTTAATTTTTCTCAGTAAATTGTTACAAAAGTTTCTATAACGTTTATAACTTAGAGATAAAATTTCGTTTTCAGGATTCATTTTACTTTTTTTATGCAATTTGTCTCTATGCCGGATACACCTAAGCAAACCTGGGGTTATCCAAGGTTTTAATATAACTTTTTTCTTAGAGATTGTACTTTCCTTCGAGTTTTTAATTATTATAGATTGAATTTTATTAATTAAAATATTAGCCGCTTGGTTAGCATCGTTGCATTTTAAAACACTAGAAAGGTCAATATTATTAATATCGTTAGCTACAGTGCCATAATCAATAACAACACGCTTGGTTTTATTAGAAACTTTTTGATTAGTAAAATTTAAAGATGCAATTACTGGTATATGATCAGTAATTGTAGATTCAAGCTTAAGAACAGTAGGTTTGTCTTTTATTCTAAGAAACACATGATCTAAACAACTGTCATTCCTTGTAGCTGTATCATAAGCTGGGAGCAGACCATGAGAAGCCAATAAGTTAAGATATGTGTCTCGATTACTATCAAAATTATTAGAAGCAATATTAATATTTATATCTCCTACCAATATAATCGTTTGAAGTTTTTTTAGCGATTCTAGAAGTATATTTAAATCATTAAAGAACACATCTAAATTTTTGAAAGAAGGAGAACGATACATTGTTATAATTGCAACGTTATTGTCTTGACAAAGTAGGCAGTTGGCTTCTGAAAATACCGGTTTGGACACTAAAAAATTGAGATGATTTTTTATGTACACTACTACACCATCATTTTGATTTCTGTTATTTTCGGTACAATAGTATGTGTAGTCAGTTAGTGAAGGAACTATGTGTACCTTATTTAACCAACATTCGGATAATGTAATAATGTCATAGCTAAGATTTGTAGTTTCTAATATAGCCAATAAACTATCAAGATTTTTAGTAATACTTCGTATATTTTGGTGTACGATATTTAACTTAGTATTATTCGGCTGTATATATTTAAGGCATTTTTCTGGTAAACATGTAAAGGTATTAGCAATAGTTAAAGCATCAATATCGGCCGTGAGGATATCATGTGTAGCCATTTATATTCAGGTTATAATCTTCTGTTAATAAATCTTCATTATAGTTGTACAAACTAAGTACGGTGTGTCTAATAGAGATATAAAGAATAAAATAAAAATTTTGTGAAAAATATTTTGGCTATTTTGATTAATTTATATATGAGTGTAACATTATGGAACTTTGTATTAATCAAAAGCATGTAAAGTGGTAAGAGATAGTAAAGCAAAATATGTATGATAATATACAGGTATGTCTTAGGTCCTTTGTGTAAATAAAAGATAATGTTGTTCATTTGTTGCATAAAAATGACAGAAATATAAAATAAAAAATAAAAGCAATTAGAAAAATAATAGAAGAAGTGTTTTAAAATAGGTACATAAATGTAAATATATACATATATTGAGTTTGACAAATAAAAGATGTTAGATAAAATATTAATAGATAGGTATAACACAATACATAAACAATGATATTGTGCAATATTGTTTATAATAAACATGTCTATTACTACTGGAATATAAATATGTAAGTAATGAAAATTTATTATTAAATTGAGGGTTAAAAATAAGATACAGGTATGGTATTTACCTGTTTGACCTGTAAGTTTTGTGTATATACTAGTGTAACAGAGATATACTATCAATGGCTTCAAATTGTGTTGAACAAAAGTTACAATATAAACAATAATAACTAATAAATAATGCACAAGCAGAAAAATATAGCACAAAAATTCTAAAAATCTTAGGCATATTGTATAGAATATTATATTGACATTCTGGGCTGAGTATGGAAACCGGAACAAGAAAGAGAAAAAATATTTAAGATGATTATCATAAATTAGTTTAACTGTAGTGTTGCTATAGTTTAAAGTACGGAATGGCTTTGAGTTTGAAAGAGTATAAGTATATGAGATTATGTATCCTAATGTGTGGGTAGTTATGTATGCTTGGTTAAATCTATATTTAAAATCATTATAATATGTAGTATTTGTTACAATAGTATTATGGTATGTTATATTTAACATAATAAGAGAGTTTATTAATACAGAATAAACAAATTGATGGAAAAAAATCAAACTTAATATTAAGGGTGACACATATTGAGTTAAGAAAATCAAATTCAGGGTTAGTCACTTAGTCTTATTTTTAAGTTCCTCTAGACGAGTTTCATGTTTTATAAGTATATATTCCGAGCCTAGTTCTTTTCGTAAGTAAATCCGACCTTTTGAACACCAGCAAAATGCATAATTTTGTTTTTTGGCGAATTCTCGAGCCATATAAAAAAGTCTTCTTGATTTTGCAGTGAGATATTCTGATATATAAATGGGATTGTTATGGGGGCTCAATCCAATATGACTTGAATTCAGACGACTGGAGATGTTCTCTTTATTGTGCTTTTTTGCCTCCTTTAATAATGTTGTCATAATAAAAGTGTTATGAAATTCTACAATAACTGAAGAAAATTTCTTATCTTGTTTACTAAGGGAGCGCTGGACATCCCTTAGATCGGATTTAGAAATGTTAATGTTAAGATATTGTGCCAGGTTCTGAACCATGTTGTACAACATTTCTTTAGTTTCCTGTGGGAACTTTGGAATATTTCTAATTTCAATACTAGTCTTAACAGAATTTCTCTCTAAGTTATCAATTTTTTCTTCTAATTCCAATACGTGATTTGCCATGGATTTCCTCTCCGATTCTAATAAATCAATTTTCGTTTCAACACTTCTCATTTGATCTGACATAATATTGAGACTTTTTTCTATTTCTTGACATGAAGTATTCAAGGTTGTATTTAAGCCTTTCACTTCTTTTATATGGTTTTCCAAGAGATCTAAGCGTTTATTTTGACTAAGCATCAGATTATTTATAAATTGCTTTAATTCGATGAACTCATCTGAAGATTTCTTATCACCAACTCGGCGACGCTTTAAATTGTTGCTTTCAGGAAATTCTTCCTCTGGATTAACTGACTGGGCGATATTTGAGTCAGACGCAGATAATGGCGTTCCCCCTTTGCGAGTTTGAGGGTGTAATACTCCTCCAAGCATTTTGTTACTGTATTGTAAACCTTTTATCAAAAACAGTTACCGACAAGAAGGTAGGTCTTACAAAATATGAATATGAAGAATCAGGTAGCAACTGTTATCACAAATAATTCACTATAAACTGTCTTACTATTCAATCCAATAACATAAAAATAATGCACACTGTTTATACTTTACGTTTAATGCGAAATATTTAAAGAATTAGCACTTTGAACAATGTTTATGAATTAAATTGTATAAGCAGACACTAGCGTGACGAACGAACGGTACGGATTGGAGTTATTAAAGGCATCCTTCAAAATTATTTACAATCTCGTATGTCATAACTATTAATAATAGCCATAATAGTATGTTCCATTGCTAAACCTTCTAAAATTACTCTAACCAAAATTTACATTTTTCTCACCAGATTGGTTGTTGCGGCGCTGATGGACCCATGGACTACATAAACCTAAACAAACCTCTACCTGCAGAATGCAGAGATTCAGTTACAGGGAACGCGTACTTCCATGGTTGCGTTGACGAGATGACTTGGTACCTAGAGGGTAAAACGGGATGGTTGGCTGGCATCGTACTCGCCTCTTGTATGATTGCTGTAAGTAAAAATTTTGTTTGTTTAAAATAATCTACGATGTTTCCATATGACCTGTCTGTGTCTATATTTGTTTGATGTTTCTTAACGGCCTTTTAGTGAACTGATTTTCATGGAATTGGTTACTTACGTATACATATACTATCGATTAACATAAAATACTGTCTTTTTCTTTTATACGTAACTGTAATTTTTCTATTGCTGAAGTAGAGCAATCAGGATGACGGCCCTTCGGATGGATAGTGGTTACTGTTACCTATGGACAAGCAGAATACCAGAGGTGCTGCCAATGTTCTGTTGGTCTTGAAGGGGTAAAATAATTCAGCCATCAATAACATGTTGTTACGGCGCCATGCTGTAGACCAGGTTTTGTAGTCATCCAGATGGGCATGTGCCCTACCTCTTTTTTTATCGAAAAGAAATCCACTTGAGGACAAGCCATTGCGGGGGAAGCGTGATGAAGCGTGTGGGATTTGCCACGTCGGGGTGGCTCCCAATAGCATCCCTGTAGAACTGCTATTGGCACCCAGTTCGGAGATACTTACTAAAACTCCACACCCTGTGTCTATAGGTCCCACATCCAGGTTGTGGGCTCGCTCGCGCATTCACCTCCAGCTCGGAGTAAGAGCAAGCTCCACCCACAGCCTTGCCTGGTTGTGGGTTGTTTTGTCGCCTCATACGACAGTTTACCCAGCCGCAGAATACTAGTATTACCTTTCCGTTCTTGTATGGATGAAAGCACATCACTTAACACAATATATTATTATATGTTTGTGATTATGTATATGTAAACACCTTTATGTGGACGAGATAATACGATATTGTTACCAATATACCACTATTGGGTCTCGCGATTGTTGCGTTTTTGACAAGTATAAATTTGAATTTTACGAGATCAAAGCTGAGTGGCAATCTCGAGTATACTAAAATGTAATTCTATCGTCAGAATCATTTTCTTTTAGGTGGTGAATGCAGTTATGTCCTTAGTCCTCATACAAGCAGTTAAGAAAGAAGAAGAAGAGGCAACTGTATACAAATAATATTAACAATGCAGTGTGATTTACACAAATTTCAACTTAATTTATATAAGGTTATATTTTTAAGAAAATTATTTGATTGTAGTTTTGACATACTATGGAGCTATCCCTTAATAAAAACTTATTTTTCTGTACAATTTCTACCACCGTATTTCTATTTAAGATTTTAGGCTATATTTTTATTGTATTCGTTTTTATTTTTAATAAATATTTTACTCGTACTTTTGTCTAACATAAACCATTTCTTGTAAGCAATTCTAGTAGCATTCGGCATTTGAACTAATAACATTGAAATTATTTTATGGTCGTCTTCTTTTGTTTACTTGTTGGCATACGGCCCATTATTGTATTGTAATCATTAGTCAGGTGTTACGGATTTAAAATACAAGCTGATTCTAGGAAATTCGGTCCACGCTGCGGAGCGGACATATTGCATTTGTGCAGTATAAAGCTATGGCCCGATTGAGAGATGAGTTAGCCGAATAAGAACCACGAGCGAAGCGAGACGTGTGTATTATAATCGGGAATCTAATAAGTGACGGACTTTGCGCGTTTTATTGAATTACGACCTTCTGCATTACGTTTGGACTTGTTGTGTCCGGTTATATTTGTACCTCTGTTATACGTGTTTGTATAGTTCTAATAAACTCTATAGTAATTATAACGGCATTTTAATTCGAGTCTCGCGACTCGTAACAATATGTAGTTGCGTAAGGGAATGCCATTTTGATGATCTTTCGTTCTTTTGAGATAACTGCTCTAACTAGTAGCAGCAACAACAACACAATTACAAAAGCGCAAAGACAGTGTGAAACTGAAACTATCTTACATAACCTACTGTTGCATGGGCCCCTTAATTTCATGGGTATACTTGCCATACTTACGTAAGCAAGATTTGCAGATTCATAGTTTAGTTATCTCGATAAACAGATTTCCTCACGCTGGTTTCATTTATTGTCACTAAGTATAAACTGTACTGAAAGTGAAATATAACTAGCGACGCAATTGTGCAGAGATATAAGGAACAATAATTCACTATTAGGTGTTCAATTGACTTCTCCAGAGGTGTCGTTGCAAAGTAACTACATATGTTGATGATAAATTCCGTGCCAGTTTTCTTAGAACTCACCCACAGATAGTCTTCATGTTCTATTAATGAAAACATCATTAGCAGCGCAGGCGAGTTATTACTGTGTTCCGTTCACAACTCACGAGACCATTTCCTCGGCGTAACAACCAACAACACGACGGAAGGCGCCGGTGGCTTATATGAATCTTCCTACTATAGTTATACACCTATATATCACCTACAAATATACACAGAGCTTCTACTCCCCGGTTTCTACTTAAATTCCAAGTAGATACAAGAGGTCCATCAAATAGATTGAAAGGTCAGATTTTACTGGTCGATGCACAAGGAGACACATAAGTCTGTATTGACTTCGGTTCATTTGCTTTTGTAATAAGTTGTGATCCTTCTATCTCTGATAGGTTTCTTATTGTATGAAATGTCTACATGTGATATATTGAAAAGACTGACATGGAAATATATAACTGTATTCAAAGGAAAACATAGAAAGTAATTTATGAATGTCATTTTATATCGAAAGATATTATTTCTTATTATTATCAAGAAGATATATTTGGACATTATAGTGGTTGGTTTATCTAATAATATTCAAGTTATGATTCTGCGATATATTTATATAATTTGTTTGCGACAGTGAAGTATTCGTTTTTATTATTATTTTTCTTTATTTAGTAATACACTTAGTTATATTATCCACTCTTAAGCGTTCCATTCTTTGGCTCGAATCTTCGTTTAGGGTAGGTAAGTAATGGTATATCTTCTACGCTTGTCTAAGATTTTCTCATCACGTCACATCAAATATTGACTGTATGTACATTATAATATCTCCTGTGTTATGGCTATGGATTTGGGTAAGTTACGTATAAAATTTAATAATAACAATTATTAAAATATTTTTTACTGACCTAATTATCAATAAAGCATTTTATATTATGGTCTTTGCAATCTACGAAGGCAAATGTGCTTTATTTGCGGTTGAACGCGTACATGAACATAGCGATAATGTGCGTGTTGAAGGAACAATCAATTGCGAGCGTGCTGCCCAATCTTACTCACTTTTGGCCTCACGCTCACTGACACCTGTTTATCACAAGTAAAATCCGCTCGCCTTCCTGAATTGTAAGAAACATCTTCTGCATGCGAAGAAATCCACTTTTCGGTTTAACGAAATACGCACTATTTTTTTACAAGGTATAGTACAGATACATTTTTCAAGTGGCCCTTCAGAGCCAAATTCTAAACTGTATAATATGGAAATGATATAAATTGTTATATTTAGTAGGCATTTGTAAATTAATATTCGACACACGTTATTTTACCTCAATAAATCAAATCAGTCAATGGGTAAACATTCATTACGTTCTAATGAGTTGCGGTCAAATGATCCGCGTAATTTGATGTTTAATTAATGTATGGGGAACATAGAACATTTTGTTCAAAATCATCCCTTTCCCTTGTGTTGGCGACAGAGTTACTTT
Source organism: Dendrolimus kikuchii (assembly GCA_019925095.2). NCBI lineage: Eukaryota > Metazoa > Arthropoda > Insecta > Lepidoptera > Lasiocampidae > Dendrolimus > Dendrolimus kikuchii. The sequence continues at coordinate 18,842,211 of CM034394.1, forward strand.
TTTGTTTTTGAAATGTGACATTATCTGTTGTATGTACATTGAAAAATACTATTTTAAATTTATGTTGCCTCATCCGCTAGACCTTGGTGTGCTGTTTGACATTCCTTCACAAAAATTGATCCTTACAAGCGACACTATGATTTGTTATAATAATATAGAATGAGTTTATTTTTTTCAAAATCAGCTGATTCCATGCCTAACGAGGATAACAGATTTTTTTCAAAATTTGATTTTAGATACCACTTTAGTTTTCGTCAAAATCAGCCGCAAGACCTTTGAATAGTTTTCAATATTTCGTATCGTTTAGGGTTTGGACCTGAAGGCCTACTTGAAAAATACTTTTTTATTTTTTTTATTGCAGACAGGCAGACGGCCCACTTGATGGAAAGCGGTTATTTTCGCCTATGGACATTTGCAACATCAAAGGTGCTACAAATACGCTGCTGCCTCTCTTAAGGGAGACTGGAACCTGGTCACTAATGCCGGAACACAACACAAGGTTGTTATACTCTAGACCAGGGGTGGTCGCCATCCAGTCGATCTACCACCTGGCTGTGGGTTGTTTCGTCGCCGCTTACGACAGGCCGCCCGGCTGCAGGACATTGTATTTTTTCTCTGTTCCTGCACAGATAATTCACTTGTATATTAAGAAATTGCCAAGTGAAGCAAATAATAAAAAGCTATATTATTTAAACCCGCACCTACATAACAGTTGACGGCACATTGCGAGCGTAAAAACAAAGAACAAATAGAAAACGAACAGCGAACATTCGCCCCACATATCCGGACAAGACTAATATCCGGCGAGGATTGTTTCAGCTTGTCACAGATGACCGACAACTATAAGGCGGATGTTCGACAAATAAAAATAAGATAGTCAATCTTTTACACAGAACTGTGGGCTATGGAGGCATTTTTAAATATAATCATCTGGTCCCAATATCACCTCAAAAATCAAAGATTATGGTAGTAGGGCGTTATGTATATAATATATTGTTATAATATTTGTAGCTTCATGTAGTAGACGTAGAGTGTAGACGTAGTTTCTAATCCTCACCGGATAGCAAGAAATCGCTTAGGCAGACTCCTCACCTAATGCCCACGTGCTAGCGCTAGAAGAAAACATCGAGAGGAAACTTGCACATTAAAATTATCATTGTATAAAACTCACCAATCATCTTGGACGATTGGCAAGGATCTCACTTCAATCAAACCTTTCATGGATTTATTTCTTTCAGTCATACACAAGGACAATAGACTACAAAATGTACAAAAATTATATTATCTAAAAAGCTACTTGAAGGGTGAATCACTTAAAATTATAGACAATCTGCCGCTTACTGACGAGTCATACAATAACTCATTAGATCTTTTAAACAAAAGGTATAACAATTTATTTTTATTAGTAAACATCTATATTGGTAATTTATTTGACTTGCCTTCCATCAGCAAAGGTATTGCACAAGAGCTGAGAGATTTTACAGCCAGTTTCAGGCAGCAGCTTTCAGCTCTTAAGAATTTAAACCAAACAGTAGAGTACTGGGATTCTATTTTGATAAATCTAATTACTCGTAAGCTGGACCCTTTGACAGTCAAACTATTTCATACAAACAGAAATATAAACATTTAGCCATCTGTAGATGACATTTTAGATTTTCTTGATAATAGAGCCTTGGCGTTAGAGTCATGTCCTTCATCATCAAGTTCAAGGCACTACTACTATAATACACAAAGGGCTAATAATACAAATACACGCAAGTTATGCTCACAAAATCACTTTTTGTTCAAATGTCCCACATTTTTATCGATGCCAATTAATGAAATACATAAGTATATTGTTGAGAAGGGCTTATGCAAAATATGCTTAAGATTGCATACAAACAAGATTTGTAGGTATGATTTGAAATGTGCAAAATGTAAATTTTCTTGCTGGAGGGGAATTTGTTCACGACAAAAAAGGTTTTATTCTATTGTAGTTTTAATTCGAATAATTTAAATATATTATCTGTCATATTAGAGAAAAATCATTTTGTTGGAGAGGGAATGAATATTTGTATTAATTAAAAAAATAAAGGTTTTCTGTATAGTGTATTATTATGAATGATTTTTCTCTAATATGACAGATAATATATTTAAATTATTCGATTTAAAACTACAATAGAATAAAACCTTTTTTGTCGTGAACAGATAGGTTGTTTCCACAAAAATGAGGCCCGAGCTCAGCAGTGGAACGTTAATGAGCAGATATCACAATATATATAAAGTATTTAGAGTCATATACAAGTAAAAATTTTCAACTGGACCTCTATGACCAAATCCGAAATCATAATAATCACGACATTTTTTTAGCTGATTTTGATGAAAATTAAAGCAGTGTCATTAGATGTTTAATAAATTAATTATCCTAATCAAGAATCCGATTATTAATAAATGAAAATATACTTATAATAAAATGAACGGTATGATTTTCAGCTTTAGATTGCTTCATTTACATGTATGTGAAAAAATATACCATGTATTAACGTAATGCGCAGCAGACTATATCCACCTTACAGTGTATAGTTGGTAAACAGCGACTTGAAACAAACAGATCCCGGCCCAGAGCTCTGGGCCTAACTTCGGTTAATTGTTTGTTAGCCGACAACTTCGTTACAAATAACCGCTGATATTTGCGCAGCCAAGATATGTAACGCGTGGTAAATAACTATTATTTAGGTTGATGGACCTCGCTTTGTATCCATTAGGCTTATAGTTTATGGCCTATCGTATATTTCTTATAAGAATAATGGTAAAGGCTACTTTCATATCCAAATACTGGGTGGATGACATAATAAAGAAACACACTCATCGAAGACTTCAATTTTGTACGTGTCTACTGCCTTAACAGTCCATGATTTCGATGCCGTAAAAAACATAGATACTTAATCAAAAGTAATTTGCAACAAAAAACATCAGTAAAATACAATTTGAGTTGTTTTTGCTTTAATACAGGAGACAGGCTGACGGCCCACATAACATGTACTATCGGCTATAGATATTTGCAACACCAGAAGTGCTACCAATGTATCGCTGAAAAGGGGACTAGAACCGGTAGAACACAACTCAAGGTCTTTATGGCGGCAGACCCTAGGGCCATACTACCCCAGATCAGACATGGGGCGCTATCCACCCAAACAAGAAAATTCGGTGTTACCTGGCTGTGGGTTGTTTTTATCTCTTACGATAGACCGCCTGTCCGGTGGAATTACCTAGTATTCTTTCTGTTTTGCTGGACGGATGAAACCATGAAAGCATTACATGGAATGTATTAAAATACAATTGACTGCGAAAGTGACAGCTTAATCACAGTCAGGATACAGGTAAGTAAATCTACGTGTTCGAAAATACGTAAGGCTGATTACAGATTAACAATATTTTTATCCTTTATGATGTTATATGTAAACATCAGTATAAAATGTTTGTATTTTATTCCAATATCCAATATAGAGGTATTGTTTTGGATTATCATGAAATCTGGTATTATAATTATTATATGTATTTTGATCATTGATTCATTCCCCTTTACTTGTATAAACTTTGAATAAGTATATTATATATGTGCTCCGAATTCATGTCTCTTGAAAAAATCCCATTTTCGGGACAATAAGTACGTCGCATTTATTCCTGTTACATACAGCTTTTATCCTGAAAAATATATTTATTATCTTCCAAGAAATCATATAAGCATAGACAATTTAGTATTACAGCCCTATCAGACAATTTAGTATTAAAGGAACCTTCAAAAATACATTAAAATAGAAGGTAGTTCAACATATAACCATTTATTGAAGCGATCTAAATAGAAATCCAAGTACTTACTGATCGACTGAAGACCGACGAAAGCGAAATTTTAGCGATAGAGCGAACCAATTCCCAAATATATATTGGTGTTTTAAGATAGGTTAACTTGGTTGGCTTCGGAGAAATTTGATCAATTTCAACAAGTCCCAGTGTTCCAATAGAAAAAGTTTTATTTCCTACTAGAAAAACATCTGCGTTGTATTGAGTTTCTTGAATTTCTGTTTTGTTAAAAAGTTTTCTAACAAAAGTAAATAAAATTTTTGCTTTGATGAATCTATTCTGATCAAAGATTATAAAATTATACGTTAACTATATGACATTTGCATTAATATAATGTAGTTCTTGTAAACACGAATCCTTAATGACCCCAAGACCTATAGTCGATTCCCATATGTTGCTCTTCATTCGTTTGCCTTACTACTCTAGCTTAAAACCTAAAATAAACTTCATACAAGTAATGTCAATATTCTACCAATGGCAAGGTAAAATAATAAATAATAAGCTATAGAAACCCGGCTAGAGTAGTAAATAGTCAATTACACTTATTTTAAAGATCATTTCGATAATATCATTCGATGACTGCTATCAGAATCAAAACCCGCTTCTCACTGGCATAATAAATAATATCTTTAGAGGTAATTCTAATAGAAAAAGAGAACTCATAACTACTACTTCGGCAAGTGATTCACTCAAAATCATCACAACTGAAACATGATAAAATTCAAATTATATCGGCAAATGATTCAGGATACAAGGCTTGGAAACCGGGAAAATAGTCGAACCGGTTACAGCCTAAGTTTCTTTTATTTTATTTTTTATTGCAGGAGTTCAACAGACAGGCAGACGGCCCACTTGATGGAAAGCGGTTACCATCGCCTATGGACATTTGCAACACCAAAGGTGCACTGCTGCTCTCTTAAGGGAGACTGGAACCTGGTCACTAATGCCGGAACACAACACAAGGTTATTATGGCGGCATACTCTAGACCAGGGGTGGTCACCATCCAGTCGAGTAAACACCCTACCACCTGGCTGTAGGTTTTTTTGTCGCCTCGTACGACAGGCCGCCCGGCCGCAGGAAATTGTATTCTTTCTCCGTTCCTGCACGGATGAAAGCCTAAGTTCATAATAACTTTTCTTTTCGGTTTTTTTCGCACTTTAAGCTCAATTAAAGTGTTTTGGGAACCAAATTTCGTTAATAGGTATCGTTGAGTAAATTTTGAACGCTTCTTGCCGTACACCGCCAAAATGTAGTCATGTAGTATAGCAAGTTTTCAACCACACACAATATATGTTGAGAGAGATAAAATTATACGTCCTCTTTTCGCAGAATAATTGTTATGTTACTAATTTAATCTTTTAAATTCTTACGTTGTAATTGGTTTCGTTCATTAATAAATTTAAAAAAAAACTGGTTAATTCTGGTGTATATAACACTCACTTTAAGGTTTACATAACGAACTAAATAGTTGACTAAAACCGATTATAACCGATTAAAACCAGTTTTCAAGCCTTGCCAGCAAAATCATCACAACCCAAACATGATAAAATTAAATCCATAAAAATTAGTGATGGTGATTCACGTGATATCGAATAGGCATCTATTGAATAGGGAAACTCCTCAATTCGATCTTCTCAATCTACCGCATCCTTATGAAGTGCGCTGAACTGGGTCTATAAAATCGAATGCCCCATCCAATTAGCTGGGCGGATGGAACGCTCTCCGCGCACGGCAATATCCGCTATTCAACGATCTAATACTTGCCAAGTGGCCCACTATGTAAATACTAGTGACTGATTGGCGCAGGGCCCGGATTACAAGTTTCCTATTGGAAAATTCTATTCAACTGAATCAATATTGGCAGTAACGGTTTGTAGAACGCGGAGGTGTACTCTTTTTTTTCCTACAAGATCATATTTACATTTCGTTTTAAATATACTAGTATGTATTTATTTCTAGTTTTTTAATTATTTACTAACTGACCCAGCAAACTTCGTACCGCCTCAGAATCAATAAATAAAAAATGTTGATTAGGTACTGAACGACGGGACGAACATCAAACGTTTGACAGGTAGGAATAGTTTATAAGGGAAAGCGAAATTGTTGTTTTTGCTATATTTCAAGCATTTTTTCATATTTACCCACCATTTAAACCTTCCCTGGACTTCCACAAATAATTGAAAACCAAAATTAGCCAAATCAGTTCAGCTGTTCTCTAGTTTTAGCGAGACTAACGAACAGAAATTGTTTTTTATATATATAGATGGGTAAGCAACTGTTTCTTTTTTACAACAAATTTAGCAAAATTATTTTATAAATAGATACCAATGCCATATCTCTTGTTATTCTGAGTCAATCTGACAGTGTGACAGTCTGAGTCAGTCAAAGTTTTATCCCTGCAGGAACGGAGAAAGAATACAATTTCCTGGGACCGGGCGGCCTGTCGTAAGAGGCGACTTAACAACCCTGGTCTACAGTATGTCGCCATAACAACCTTGAGTTGTGTTCCGGCATTAGTGACCAGGTTCCAGTCTCCCTTAAAAGAGCAGCAGCGCATTTGTAGCAACTTTGCTGTTAAAATGTCCATAGGCGATGGTAACCGCTTTCCATCAAGTTGGCCGTCTGCCTGTCTGCTGATCTCCTGCAATAAAAACAAATTCAATAGATTTTGGATAATACATATTAATAATTATTAGCCATTGATATGTAAGTACGTCATAACTCTCAGGAAAATTTCTCTTAGACACGAACACGTTTAGTAGTGTTTTCACACAATATAAGATAGAACTAACAACTTAGTGTTTGTGTAGACGGCACCGTCGACACGCCACAATTACGCTGCTTTCTGTAATTCTATGCATATGCGAGCAAAAGTGCGACGGCGGCTCAGTGGTGAATGGTGATACGCACGTTGCTATCACGGATTTAGTTTCGCAGCACGGCGACGGGGCGGTGGTGTCACGTGCTTCTAGTATAGGATTTACAGAGCATAGATATTTTTTATTAATAAGTAGTTTTAACGTGAATATGTTGCCTTTATAATGAACTCACCAAATTAAACGCGAATATTGATATTTTTAATTCTAGTCAATTTAAATTTATGAATAAATGCAAAAAAAAAAACTCTCTCACAATTGGTATTAATATCTATTGTCGATTTTTCACTCACTTTTGTTATATTATTTTTACAACGAACTATGAACAACTTTCTATAGAATATCCGTTTTGTCGTGCCTCTAATTAGCACATAGTTCGAATTATAATCTGGCCCTGTATTGTTATTGTTTAATTTTTAATGAGTGTAATCTGTTTTGTGCTTAAATAAATAAATAAACTTATGTTCACGTTCAATTGCATTCATAAAAAAAGTCCAGTGCTTAAAAAACTATGTACATTCTTATTACATGGATTAAAGAAACCAATAATAAATTGGCCAAAGTGAGGATAAATATCGATGGTAAATGCCTGCACTAATAAATCTACTAAATCCACAGCCAAAATCCTAACCAATGCATTACTCGATATACACACAGAGGCAGCGGGTTACATTATCACAACGTGTAGTGGAGTAACCGCCCGGGAATCGCTCGTAGTTCCGTAAGTGAAGATCAATTAGCTCAATCGAATGAGGCGTGAAACTGAGGGTTTGCGGGTAATGGGTTTATGGAGGTGGTTTTATCACTTTCCAGGGATTTGCGTCACACATTCGTTCGTTATAACATCCACTTCACGAAGATAGAAATCCAATAAGACTGATTGACATGTTTTCTTCATGGTGAAATTAGTTTTTCTTTATGGAATATTAATAATGGTATGTATATTTTTTTTTTGTAATTACAGGTTTTCTAATAACTGCATGTTTTATTTTATAACGTACGTAGTCGAAACATAATCACTCACAAGAGGGGTAGTGTAGGTAAAGCTAAATTTGAACTCGTAATTTTACAAAAACATCGTGTACAGGATGACATGATCCGCCAAAGGACAAAAAAAATTAGAAAGCTGAAGGGGTAATATGCCGGTCACATGTACCAAACACCAACTGCTGGGTAATAAGTTCTTCAGTACAGAATTCGCCTTAGCAAACATAGCGCAGGTCGCTCATAAGCTCATATGCGGATAGTCATTTATTCATAACGGTATTGTCACACGTCAAGGATTTATATTTATTAACTTGGATACTCTCGCGACTTCATGTACGCTTGACTTGAGATTGCCGCGATCGTGTTAGTAAATAATGTGTCGGAATAAGCTAATTTTTATGCACCCGAATAACTTCAAACTGCTCCCGGGAAAATTCTCGCGGGATTCCCGGGATAAAAAATATGACACATTTTACGTAAAATTTGTTATCGATCAGTGAAAAAATCGCATTTGAATTCGATTTTAAATCATTTCCAGAAAAATTCCCGCGGGATTCGTGGGATAAAAATTAGCGCAGATTTTAAGTCTAAGAATTTACTGTCAATCAGTGAAAAGTGCATTGAAATTGGCCCAGTTGTTTTTATATGAATCCTGAACAAAGAGACAAACCGACAAACAGTCAAGAAATTAAAAAAAAATGCATCGTGTTCTCCATCTCTAGGCACATAAAATGCTATTTCTTTATTAATAAAAAACACACAAGCAAGTTTAAAAAATGCTAAATAATTTACCTTATTATATATTAAATAATTTAAATATATTTATTTTATTTCTTATTTTGATATCATCTATTAACATGGTTTTTCTCATTTATTTTATTCTTTAGGCAACACTGAGCGGGCCGTTCATCCAACGAATTCTATCTTCAACAAAGATAGCAAACAATAAAAAACCATTTCATCGAAAATACCCGATATCCCAAAGACTCCTCAACAGTTATTATTCAAAACAATTTTTGTTGAAAATATTTTTAAGAACAACTTTTTCAGAATTTTTGTTTGAGAGCTATTGACTTCATTCAATAATTAATGAATAGATATATATATATATATATATATATATATATATATATATATATATATATATATATATATATATATGTGTATATATATATATATATATATATATATATATATATATATATATATATATATATATATATATATATATATAAAATTGACAAGATTTGACTAACTACACTCTATTGTCTACACGACTATGTACACTGAACTTTTTAACCATTGGTTAAATGTGTGACGTCCAAACTTAGTTTTTATTTTTTCTTAATTTCACTATATAACTTTGTAGTGCTAAATAGTCTATCTATACTTTCCTGTCAGATTCTGTCCATTATACCTTGTAGTGACCGGGAAAACTGGCGGGCAGACAGACATAGCCAGCCTAGGTACAATCTTAAAAGTGACCTACAGAGCAGAGAATCCCTCCCGCGGGCACGGGGCGCGGCGACAGACGCCCCGCGATTTTCTTAGCTCTGAGAGGTGACATGTGCAACAGCCTCACGTAATTTTTACATTACAAAAAAAAACAAATATTACTGTAAACAGTAATAATCTCAATTGTTAGACATGACAAAACGATAACTATTTTAAGACAGATATTTAAATCTCTTGTAATGAATAATTTATTTATTTATTTAAGGCACACCAATAGCACACACATTATTATATTACATTACAAATCGTTTAATATAAAAGTTGTAATGTGTGGACCCATTAAAAGACACACAGCATTTACAATTCAAATGTCAATATACTAACAATTTAATTAATTATATAAAATATTTTATGCATATGTCAAGTACAAATACAGTTAAACGTAAATGAATAAATAATGTTGTCAAAATTAATAAGGTAAATCAAACTAAAAGCAAAAAGAATTAAATTAAAAATAAATATATAACTAAGTAGGTACAAGTGGAAACATGAACGGAATGTTAAATATTTATATTAGCAATTAAATTACAGAGGATGTATGTTAGAGTAGAGGAATGCAGTAAGAAAAGATATATTATGTCCAAATAGTTGAGAGAAGGTGAAAGAAAAGAGAGATTAGCAATTCGGTCTTAAGAAGATCAAAGACATATAACTTAGTCTTGTTCTTCAAAAAGGAATAGCAAACAAGTATTCCTTGCTTGTTATTTATATTTTAATCTACGTTTTACTAATTACTAAATACTCGTATTAATATCTATAACATCATCTACTTGCAAGTTACTGGATATTTTACACTTCGCACATACACTTCGCCCTACACTAATCAACGGTAGTTTTAGATATTTTATAGTATACAACCCGTCAGTGAAATTAGGCGGACACAGTCGTTCTATCAACCGCCAAGTGCTGCATTCTTCAATAAACTGAATATTTTGCAACGTCTCAATGTTGCTAAGACAATGTTCGTCTTAATCTCGCCCTCATGACACTACTTTATTTTCACCTAATCATTTATAATTGGTCCTAACTTTGGATGAGTTAATTACTTCATTTAAAATATTAGGGAAATGATTTATTGACCCTCACTCAACTTACAATTCCGTTCATTTAGCAAAACATCTTTCAACAAAATCATTCTGAGTAATATTTTATTGACTTAATGAACTGTGAGTTTAATTAAGTTTGCCTGTTTACTTGGGCGCTATGGAAGTTTAAATTCGACATTATGCCGAAGCCAGCTGTTCGATCAGAAAACATTTTACCTGTCCAAACCCCGTCAGGGTATCTGTTCCCAACTTTGACCGACAAGTTTGTGACCTTTTGGGCCGCGTTTCGAACTAATTTGCACTTTCAAATGCGGTTATTATTATTTACTTTGAAAATGGAATGATATAAATCTAATTTGAAACGTGTAATGAAAATACAAATTGATAACGTAAAATTAAATGCTGAATTTGAATATTCTAAAATTATATTTTAAACAATGGAGGTACCGTTCAAGTTTAAGTTGGCTGTCATGTCCAACAGTGAAATTAATCGAATCAACGTGGTGGCAAGACTACCTTTATGATTAAGTTCATATAAATTTATATTTAACTTATTATTTGCCTTCATATTTACGTATATATATAGGTACAGTACATTATACTATTGCATATGGATGGGGGTAGGCCATTCATACCGAGTTTCTGTTGTTCTAGTCTAAGTTTTTGGTGAAAGGTGATTATTTGGAGCACAATAGATACCTAATTGTAAGATACTGATTCATTCAGGTAAAATTTTGTTTATCTAGAAAAATCAACTATTTAACGATATGTAAGTCAACAAACTACTACAAGAATTGCATTGGAAGGTGTTATTTAAAATCTACAATTGAAATGAATACGGCTTAGTTTTTTTATTGTGAAGCTGATGCGGTAGACGTAGAGGTAGACGGCCTAGCTCATGGAAAGTGGTTACCGTCGCCTATAGACGTTTGCAACACCAATGGCGAAGCCAACGCGTTGCCAGCCTTTAGGATGAAGTAAAGACAATGGGATAGGGGGATGAGGTATGGATAGAGGGCGGGATGGGATGGGGAGAAAGTTGGGAGTTGGAACTGTCACTTATCACATGAAACACGATTAGCTCAAAGCATTTCACGCCGATATTAGACCTGAAATCAAAGTAATGATTCCAGCATAGCTGTATCACGTAGGTTTTCAATAAGTCCATTTCAAAAGGCTTTGTAGTTAGAATTATCAAGCATGTTTAAAATCAATCCCTTAGTCCGTTTCAGTCAGTCAGTATTTGGGAAATTATGGACAGAACAGCTCATTTAAATAAATATTAATATTTTTGAATTCATAAAGTTCACCTTCAAAATATTTATAACGTCGTAACATTTAAATAATAAGATTCCCTAGACGTTGAAAGCTTTCACATATTATTATATAATATATATTTCCATTTCAAAAGGCTTTCACATACAAACTATTAGTTTGGACGGAGTATAATATCAGTTTTCACTTTCGCATAACTATATCATTGTTTAATATGAGCTTAAAGGGCCTTTTACATAGAGAGTTTCTTGCCTCCAAGATACGATTATCGAAAGCAAGAAATAAATTATTATTATCATGTAAATAAGCATACGTTATCGTACGTAGAAGGGCGATAAACGTCTTCACATTGAATATTAAGATCTCTATGTAAACAAAATACCATGTTCATCACCGAGCTCGAAAGGCAAGTCTCGCATTCAAATCGATTCAAACTGATTAGTACGATCCTCACATGAACTTGAAAAAATTTCATACGAGTTCTAGTTTAGGCAAGTCGAGAAATCGTAGGCAAATATCTCAATGCGATTTGTGTCGTAGTGTAAATAAAACTATTGATGATATTTACCTTACGATTATCGTTTTACATACTCGTAAGCGAGTTTTTTTTTGTTGAATTATTGTCTAAAGAGTATCGCCTACGAAAATAGTATACGATTTTCGCCTCATAAGGTGCGATAAACTCTCTCTGTACAAACCGTTTCCCTTTATTAGTAGTTTAATATAAATTAGCATTAAATAAAATTAAACAGTTTAATTTCATTCGTATTTGTTAAATTAGCGACAGTTTTCGTTCGGGTTAGATTAGTAAATTATTTTTTGTCGCGTGAGCCAGTGAGGGTAGAAAATTGAGGCGAGAGTCACTCGCTGCGCCCGTCGTGTACGGACGGTCGACAAGTTTCGTTCGTTGAATTTGCATCAAAAGAGACTTATTTCGTATTTTGTGGAAATATTCGCAACCTTCGCTATCCAGTGTGTCAGTGTTGCATCCTCGTCGCGAGTGCTGTGAAAACTAATCGTTTTGAACTAAAATTGTGTCCACAAAGAAGGAGTCGGCGCCGACCATTGGACTTGAAACCCGCCCTTCGCAAGGTGAGTTGACTACTCGTTGTAAGATTTGTTCTCACTGGCCACCTCACCGTTTTTCGCATAGATTCGCACACAATTCGCAATAATACAGTCCACATTTATCCGCAATCCCGACATTGGGGATTGTACACTCTCCATGTAAATGGATGGCCCTTTAGGCTGTTATTTATATGGTTTCATAAACCGAACTATCATCGTAATTATTTAACGTCTTCACAAAGATTTCGACCACATGTTATAACAACGATATAATTCTGTTTTACTGCATGCTCAATTGTAAGTGTTTATTAATGTATTTTTAAAACACGTTTTATGGCTACTATAACCGACTTGATAATAAACGTATAAACACAACCATAAAAGTTTTATTATACCTTAAACGCAGACTTCAATGAACATGACTGTTATTTAGAGAGCAATGGATAATACACAAAAACCACGTTCAGTCGTGATAAGCAATTCCGAAGTTTTAAGGCAACGATAAATCTAGATATTTATTTATATAATCTTTATTCGTTAGCCCGTCCATCTATGTACATCACAATCATTTTTCTCGAAAACTACAGTTTGGTTTTGAGATTTTTTTACATAAACACACAATTCGTGCTTAAAAAATGTCATAACAATTGTGTTAATAGATTTAGAGTTGTAGTTAGAGAGTTAATAGATTTTTAGACTGCCAACAAGCTGGGCAATGTGTTGGCTCCCTTCGTGCAGATGTTGCAGATTGATTGATTTGCTCATGGGTGACAGCAACTGCTTCTAACCGCTTGTTGCGCCATACCTACTTCCACAGCAAGGAACAGGAAAGAAGAAGGGAAGTGGAAAAATCGAATATAAAATGTTCAAACAAGTTGCGTTTACATACTGGCGCTGTCCACTTTCTGGTAACTTTTGTTGAAGTGGGCAAAATTTACAACCCAATGAGCAAAACGAGGCGTTGTAAATGGACCATCCGCTAGTTAACTTTCCTACAAATATATAAAATTTCACAGCACAAAAATCAATCGTCCTTCCATTTCCTCCCATAAACTATATCCTTGCAGGAACCGAGAAATAATACAATTTCCTGCGTCCAAGCGACCTATCGTAAGAAGCAACAACACAACCTACAGCCAGGTGGTAGAGTATTTGCCCGTCTGGATAGCTACCATCCATGGTCTAGAGCAGCGTTCCGCAAACTTTTTGTGTTGAAGGTACATCTAGGAAAACAAAAATTTTTGGAGGTACACCACAAATAAAAATATTTTTTTAAGTAATATTAATCAACATTTATTTATTAATCATCAAAACAATATTTATTGTTAATCAACAAACATAAAGTTTAAATTGCAGAAAAGCTATTTATTATTATTAATCAACAAACCTAAAGTTTAAAATGCAGCATAACCTTATTTTTCCGAGGCACACCAATTAATGACCACGGTACAACAGTGTGCCGCGGTACATACTTTGCGGAACACTGCTCTAGAGTATGTCGCCATAACACGACTACTATTACACGTCTACTACTACTACTACTACTACTACTGCAAATCTACTCTACTACTCTCTGCAACACGAATAAGCCCATGAGGTTTCGAATATGTTTTTTTATAGTATATAAATGATTGTAAGCATATTAGAATTAAAAAAAACCTTGAGTTATGTTCTGGGATTACTGGCCAGATTCCAATCAGAGAGCGGCAACACATTAATAGAACCTTTGTTGTTAAGAATGTCCATAGGCTATGGTAACTGCTTTCCATCAAGTGAACCGTCTGCTTATTTGCCGAACTCATGCAATTTTTTTTTAAATCTCCATCTCATTGTCGATCCCAAATATTGTGTTATAAAATATGCAATAACCACACTAAATTAAAATGATATAAAAAAAATGTAGTTCTAGCTGGTAAATATAAAATTTAATTGAAAATTTTTGCATTACCAAAATTAATATTAAACGGCAATGCTTGCAAATCTTCGGTACAATATTAACCCGTGTTGGTTAGACGTAAGATATCGTCCTAGACGGCACAGACTAAATTAGTTTTCTTACACTCCATCTTGCCAAGTTTGTTTAATAAAGGTATAATTGTGACTTCTCCCAGGATTATTTTGTTTAATATTCTTAGTCTAACAAAGAACTGTGAAAGTTTATAATGACCTTTTTAACGTTGTTTGTAAAGTGTTGCAGGTGTGCATTTTGATTACATGAATTTCATGAAATTAGTAAATACGAGATATCGCTTGCCTTGTGTTCGATTCTCAACGCTTACTCAATAAGAAGTATGTTAAAATTAGTTTCTATGAATATATGTTTTATGCCATCAAGGCTGGGCAATGCATAAGCGTTGCCATCCAACGTTCCCAACTGACAGAGATTTGGGGCCAATTTTGTTATTGTATTTTTTCTAATTAAGCTTTAGGATATATTATTTGTATACTTTAATTTTAAGTTCTTTTTCAATGTAAAATATTGAATATAGTTATGACTAGATCTTAATAATGGTTACAATGGTAAGGATAAGCGCTAATTATGAGCATAATTAAACCAAAAAAATTGCTAAAGAAATTAACTTTATCTAATATTTCAGGTAATTTACTATCAACATTAAATTTAACGATACAATGGGAATCATATTAGTAGCGAGATCATAGTGATAGGAAATTGAGTCCCTCGCCAATGTACTTAACCTGTATTTTAGGGCAGTCACAATCTTAGAACAAAATGTCAAGCACGAAATACTGGTTACCCATGAATATTATTTTAAAATCACAAATACAATCGAAAGAAATCCACGAGCGAAGCTCGGCGCAATTGTAACCAATGCGACATAAATTCTAAACAGTATTGAGTGAAACATTAAGAGAAATTGTAATTTATTGCGAGCATTAACTGCGTGGAAGTGCGATAGAACAATAGAACTTCGTTAGTTTGAAAGGCGAAGGTTATAAATCTCAATTCAGCCGAACCGCTTCAATAAAGCATTAGCTAAGGATCAGCCTCTAGTCCAGATATTGTTGTTTTCCTTGCTGAGAACTCCTATTTATTTCGCTCAGACGCATGCTCAATATTTAAAATTTTCTTTCAAACTGAAAATGGGGAATATGCATGTAATTCCAATATAAGTCAATTCTTATATGATGTCTTTATTACTCTAGAATTACATACCTAACGTTATTTTTTAAGTCTTTGAATTTACAGATTTTAATTAGAAAAAGTGTTAAAAATGAGTGGCAGTATTTAAAATCGCAAAACGCAACGCTATTGACCAAATGGAAATGTGACGTCATTTTTCATGTTGACATTTTCAGATTGTCAACAAAGTCGAGCTTACTGCACAGTGCTGTTAGTTTTGTGATTGTATATATCGGAATTAAATATCTATAAGATATTTTTTAGCTTAAAATTAATAAATTTTGTTTAAAATTCAACATGTAAACATATACTGATAGTGAAATATGACCTCATCAAAAGCGCACGAAAATAGTGGCGTTTAAAGAGCTCAAATTTATTTGAGATTTTAAATATTAAAAAAAAGTATTTAGACTTTGCCAATAATATTTGTATTTTTTACTGTGATAAAACTAAGTAAATAATGATTTAAAAATGCAATAAAACAACTGCAGATCATCTCTCTTCTCTCTTTTCTTTCACCATATTCCAATTAATTGGGGTCGGCACAATGTCTTTTCCTTCCACACTCCTCTATTCTGACATACATATTCTGTCACACCACAAATCAACATATCATCCTTCACACAATTTATCCATCTCATTTTTGGTCTACCTTTACATCTGTACCCATCCATCTTGTAGTTTAACATTCTTTTTGTCACGTGACTTTCATCCCTCTTCATTATATGCCCATATCAACTTAGCAGATTCTCCATTAACTTTTTTAACTTATCCCCACCATTTTTAACTCACCATTTGCTGGCGATCGGGGACTTTGCTTGTTTTGTGCAGAATCCAGCTAAATAGACGCAGATGGCTGTTACAGCGATACCAGGCTTGGTGGGCTTCCCGACTCCGTGGGAGCGGAGACGTTCAGCCCGGAAGCAGCGCGATCGAGAAGGCACCTGCGGGGGAATGACTCTATCGGACAGAAAGTGTGACAAAGTCCCCGGAGTGAAAGCCAGGATACATAGCTTTTACTCCGGGGACTTTGTCATACTTTCTAGTTGCTTTATATACGTCCACCGTACGGAACATTCGCTTATTTTTCCCTTTGTTTTGTTTCATCCATTTTGTTATGTTAAGCCAATTTTAGACGGTTCATTTCAATCTATCAATTTGGATGAAATACCGAAAGTGATCCATATAATATAAACTTGAATCATACAATTTGCAATTTCATTGATCCGTCTCATATCAGCAGTAGGTTAAAGAATTTGTTATTAAAGTTCTCTATTGATTAACATTCCAGTGTATGTACCTATATAAAACATACTAACTCAAATTTGCAGATAGACCATGTGTCTATCTGCAAATCTCGACGGTCCATGCAAATGATATTGCGAAATGGTAATAGTAATAGCAAGTTGCATACACAGACCTAAGGGCTTAATTGTACAAACAGTATTGTAATTCCAAGCTAATAGGACGCTGGAATACGTTCCATGTCTATTAAATAGTATTTGTACTGCTATAGTAACTAGTTCATGTTGTGACTAAATCTACTTCATTTAAATTTGATTCCAAGGAATTGATTTTCGTTGGGGCTGGCAGCTATATCTCGATTTCTAGCTCCACTTTAGATATATATGCCAATTCACTACCTAATTTATTAATATTGCACAATATGCTTTCATCTGATACTTTATATCGTTACTAATTTTTTCGTTTAAATAATCCGCATCTAAGCTATAAATGTGTGATTGTGGTTATGTATTTATATAAATGTATAGGTGTATATCTAAATTTGTCCTTATTTTTATCAATCTAAGCTGTGTTTTTATAGTCATAAGTTACACACTAATTTTAGTATTGTACTTTTAATTTTTCTCTACAATGTTATAGTGTAGTAACTGTAAACAAACCAAATAAATAAATTTCTTGATCCCTAGAGCACACTCATTTTTCTGTGGGTACGTCTTTGTACGCGGTGGAGCCATAATGGAATCGTTATCTTGATTACGACACTTGGGGCCGGCTCGATCGGTGTGACACCACGCTCTCACAGAATATCAGCGTGAAACGATTAGCTTTGAGCTAATCATGATTCGTACTATGAAAGTTCCGATGGTCCAGTTCCCCCTCCCCTTGTGCAATTTGCCCTATCTCGACCCCCGTCCCAAGCTGTTTATCCCATCTTAAAGTCTATCAACGCGTTGGTTTCGCCCCTGGGGTTGCAGACGTCTACAGGCGTTGTTATTGTTGTCTCTGTTGTTGAGTGGGCTAAGTCGTTGCTAGCCTAGTTTTACTGGAACATAGAGGCTATTCAATTCCTGCATGCATTTCGTAAACGAACTTTCCGTTATTTAGTTATGGTCTGAGTGTCTGGGATCGACCCCAGAGTGGTCCTTTGTATCTCAACCATAACACTTGCATAACTTGCTTAGTTTGCGGATGTACAATGTGCGTATTTGTTTATAAACAGTTTAAAAAGAAAACTTTCAATAAAAAATACATACATACATAACTTCACGCCAGTTCCCTCGCGGGGAATAAAAATTAGTTTAAAGAAAATCCATTGCATATGAAAGATATGTGATATTTTTAAATACATATAAGCGTTTTTATTATTTCGTAGCCAAATGACACTTAGGGTGAATGTTTGTCATCTCTACAGAACCCTTCAGAAGTTTAAGATATGAAACGCTCTTGCCTGAAATTTTAAGATATTTACGTATAAAGTCGGGTTTGAAACTAAATACAATGACTCCATGAATAAATTATTACACAGAAAGAAGCCACAAGACGGAATGTAATCACTTACAAATGAATTCGTTGCCTATTTTCAAAATACACTATTATAACAAATTAAAGAGAAACTAGATACATACATACATACATAAATTCACGCCACTTTCTTGGCGGGGTAGGCACGAACAACAGAGCGCCATTTAAGCTTATTCTTACAAACCTCACTTGCTTCTTTGACATTCATAACTCTTGTCATGCACGCTTGTCTGTTCTTAAGGCTCCTGAAACATAATAAAATTATTTACAAATTAATTCGTTGCCAAATTTCCACAGAATACATTATTCCGTATTTTAAACCAAAAGGATTTATGAGTGTCAAACTTGAAAGTAAATTAAGTCTAAAACTTTGACAATCCCAACGGCACACAAAAGAAGGTCAAACAATCCGCAGTACCAAAGACAAACAATTATGAAAGGCTAACCGAAAAGTAATTCTCTATTACTTTTTTAATGTAAACGAAACTAAATCCAAAAAGATCTGCTACTAAATCAGCACATTTTAACTCTTGTATATTTTCTTTTAACTTAGTAAAAGGTTTTATGTATTCCTATTATATACTCTGGGAGCGGTATAGTTATACGGTACATTTATTAATTATTTGAGATATAAATTTTGGGTGATTATAAAAAAAATAATCACGAAGACTAAGCCAAGGAGCTCCTTCCTTATGCTTTAGCCTTCTATATTACATTAAAAAAGTTCAGATCTGTTCATAATAGTTCATAAGTCAAGTGTCAGTGAGTAATGTTAAAGTTTTTATTTAACCTACCGTCTACTTGTTTATTTTAATTATTTAGTTTTAATTTTTATTTATGGTTATTATTTACTCTATGGGAGCGTAAACTTTATTAATATAGGTGTCTCTCCTAACCAAACCTGATAAAAAAATACTAATTATTAAAGTAGTCTTCTATCAGCTAAAGTTATTCAGTTATTGTGGTACACTTGCGTTGTTGCCAATGGATAATAACCCTAATACCTCAAACTTTTCTAATATGGCGGTACATGACATTATCAAAAAACCGCCGAGCGAAGTTCGGTCGCACCCGGACATTATTTTGAAGGTATCAAGAATGTAATATATTTATAGAATGATTCTATTTCTCTCAAAATAGATACGAAAGCCTAAAAGCACTGTAATAATATATTTGAAATCTGAGTAATATTTTCCCACAGAAAACATTTTCAGTAATCATATTTTGGTTAAAGATAGCCAAGCTGTAATTCTCAAATATTTAATGGGGCGCCCGGGGCTTTTCGGGAATAATTGCATTCTCGTTCGTCTCTCTGCTGAACTCTCAGCCATATTAGGGTAACGTTTCAATGTATTTTGATTAAACATCTTAACTTATTCGGAGCAATTTAGATTTCTGTAGGCGGCGGTAAACACCACTTTTCATGAACTGGGCCTTCTGCCAGTTTGTCAACTTCCCAAAGAAAGAAAAAGTACTCCACTATACCTACTACTGTATTCGTTAATTGTACAAATAGTTTTTAGAAAATTAATTGCCAAAGATAATAAAGTTTCAGTGAAATGTATTTTCACGTCTAGTTTTATTGAAATTTTATTAAAACTCGCTAAAATTTTCTTGTTCCCAGTAATCCAGCCCCGGTATTAGAATAATGCTTTTATAATTTACAATAACATGGGATAATTATAAAATAACAAACGATTATTACCCGTTTAATACTGAATAGCTGTTCTAGTTGGTGTACTTTGAAAACATCGTTAGACCTTTTAAATATATGATAATATTGTAAATATTTTTTAAAATACTTGAGTCATTATAAAATAAAGGTCTACGAAGTCTGTTATAAAATAAATCATGCAACAGCTAGCCAATTTTTCGATCTATTTTGTATTTATTAGATAATTATTATGAGTATACGATGAAGAAAAACATCGTTATGAAACTTGCAGGTCGCGATAACTAATGAGCTGAACAAGCGTGGCATGTATGGTATCGGTTCCCCTAATAAATTTCGAAGGCCTGAGCCCAGCAGTGAAATGATTTTGGGCTATTGTTATTCATTATTATTATACAAATAATATAAAATTATACAAATTGCAATATATAACCCTAATTCGTCAAAATTAAATTTACCTGTTCGAATTATACTATTATTTTGTACACTGCGTAATAATTAAGTTTGTAATTGTATAGACATCTACTTTATGGAGACTTATTGTAAGAGTATATGTATATACCAAGGGAAAAGTAGATAATGTTACTATTTCAAGAGCATCTGATTAATGCCGGGTTCTTGTAAATATTATCTATCAATTTATTTACCTTACTACTAGTTAAAATTTCACGTAAACTCCTTACAAACAATGTCACTTTTCTACGTAAGATATAGAAATCGGTTATAAGTAGTGGAAAACGCGATGAATCATAAATGTACACATAAATGCGTGTACCTTTTCATCTTGTATTTATACGTCATTTATGTTACGTACCTCTGAGATTTTTTTAAATTTTTTTTATTGCAGGAGTTCAGCAGACAGGCAGACAGCCCACTTGATGGAAAGCGGTTACCATCGCCTATGGACATTTGCAACACCAAAGGTGCTACAAATGCGCTGCTGCTCTCTTAAGGGAGACTGGAACCTGGTCACTGATATCGGAACACAACTCAAGGTTGTTATGGCGACATACTTTAGACCAGGGGTGGTAGTCATCCAGTCGGGCAAATGACCTACCACCTGGCTGTGGGTGGTTTTGTCGCCTCTTACGACAGACCGCCCGGCCTCAGGAAATTGTATTCTTCCTCCGTTCCTGCACGGATAAAATAAAGCAGAAATAAAGTAGTAACGTATATGCCTATATACATACATACATACATACATAACTTCACGCCAGTTCCCTTGCGGGGTAGGCACGAACAACAGAGTGCCATTTAGGCTTATTCTTACACACCTCACTTGCCTCTTTGACATTCATAACTCTTGTCATGCAAGCTCGTCTGTTCTTAAGGCTCCTGACATCACCATGCCTATATAATACAACAGAACTGTCGCTCACGCTACAATTACCTATGAACAACATTAGTTACTATTATATTAATTCCAAATTCTATTGTGTGTAACCACATACTTTTCAATGTAAATTTATATAATAATTTACACTAAATACAAAACAAAACCTAGGCTTTCATAATTGAGAAAATTTATGTAAACAATAATGTCATAAAATTCTGTGGAAGTGTTTTGTTGGTAATTAACGGACGGGAGCTAGCTAGACAAAGGTTTGGGGTGTAGTCCGAGGCTACACGAACGGGTGTAAGGTATCGTCGATTTATCAACAAAAATAAGCTCACTTATACGGTACATAAATGGGCTTCGTGAACATAAAAGAGTGGTTATAATCTATGTTTAAACTTAAAATAATAAATATACAACATTCATAACGGAAGCCATGAATATTTTTCTAATGAAAGTGAGCATTACTGAATGATTCATGCGTTTGATGAATGTTAAACTGGATCATTGATGGTTACAAATGTAACGGTAAACCAAAAAAGTGTGATACATGATGTGTTGTGATGAATATGGACAGAAATTGACGGATTAAAATTTAAGGATATTGTGGCGACCCTAAATAGTTGGGAGAAGGTGAAACAAAAAGAGAGATAACAAACCGTCTAAACACTCAAAGACTCGACTATTACTCAGGAAATCCGTTTCAAATCAAATTCAACACAAGAGTCCATGCCTAACGTTATAGTTGCTTTTAATTAGCGAAAGTAACTGCGGAGTAGACACCATTTCATAGAAAGCGAGGTATTGCACGGCCTTCGGTAGCTAATCCGGGGACGCCATCATAGTCGGCGTGGACTTAGCCACCTCAGCTAATTTGAGATTACTTACTGACATGATAAAGCCATGCTGGAGTCTAACTTGTTATAGTTCGTGGGCTGGCTCGATTAGTGTGATACCACGCTTTCATCGAATATTGGAGTAAAACGGTTACCCGAGAGCTAGTCGTGTTTCGTGTGAGTCGTTCAAGTGAGTTTCCGATGGCCCACTATCTCCTCCCCCTACTCCATCCCCTCAGTTCCATTCCTCCTGTCTTATCCCTTTATGTCACCACTCTACGGCTACATCATCTCATCTCTAAAAGCTGACAACCCGTTGGCTTCTCCCCTGGTGTTGCAGACGTCTGTTAGCGACAGTCACCACTCTCTATAAGCTGGGTCGTCTTTTTGTTTGCCAGCATTGCAATATTTAAAAAAAACTTAGTTGTACAAAGTCTACAATTTTAGTCTACGAATATCGTCGCGATAGAATCTGCCGTGCATCCATAACCTTAAAGAAACGACTACACGAGGGTACGAAGCTTAATTATACACGACGCTGTAACATTAAAAGGCTTAATCCGATTTTAATATGATTAAGTTGTTCGACTGGTACTTAACGTGATGTTTTACGATACATTCAAACGCCTGTATGATTTCATTTACCCGAAATTGTCAAATGTGTAAATTTATTTCACGACCAGTTTATCGGAGCACGACGTGGAATTTTATTTTATTTTATTATTTTACAATTTTTGGATGACTATCAGCTATTAACATTATAATAATAACACATTACTGATAGTGAGCTATTAACAAGTCACCATAGATAGAAATAAATTAAGATATCTAATCAGAGATCAGAGAACTAAAAACATAGAGAAAAGAAATAGTAATTTAAACATGAAAAATTTATCTAACATTCTATAAAAACCTGCTCATTACACGCTAAAATTCAAAATATAGATCATTGAGCTTATTCCTAAAACCAGACACCAAGGTACCCGTTATATCCAAATCATAGCTGCGAATTAATTTATAATAGGTAGTACACCATCGATACAGAAAACTATTTCGGCGATGGTTCCTGGCATCCGATTTTAAAGCAAAACAGGAACTAGGACTGAAAGAGTATCGAGGAGTATATATTTTGTTAAGTAATTCAGGACAGTCGAATTTCTATGAGTTTACACTACGAGCTAAGAAGAAGATGCAAATTAGATTCTCAATATAAATAGGTTGTGTAACAATGATAATTGTCATTATAAATCTTTAACGCTTTTACTATGGCTTAATTAGTGTATCCTTTGAATCCATCAACACTATCTATCTTTGAAATACAGTACAAAGCAATCCCTAAAGTTTTTAAGTCTCGTGTTTTCTAAGTAAGCATGCTCCATATTCGACCGCTTCATCGTCTAATATTAGACCTGGTCAAGTTCAAACTTCAAACACGAACCTATTTATCATAAAAAACTTGTCTATCAAATTTGGAGAATTTGCTGAAAATCTATTTTATATTCAAGATCATGAAGTGGGAATAAATAGGCAATGCAAGTTTAATAACATTCAAGTATTATATGAAGGTAAGGTAAGGTATGTCTTTATTGTACACCAAAGCATAGACAAACAGAAGTAGAGAAATACAAAGTATAGTACAATAGGCGGCCTTATCGCTAAAAAGCGATCTCTTCCAGGCAACCCTTGGCAGGGATTAATAGATTTTTAAAACTGACGGTGGTGCAGTCTATAAATAATGATGATAAGTATACACAGTGCACAGAATGAACTTATATTGTTATTATTATTATTATATATATTTGTTTAAAGCCGTTTGTTAATCTTATAGGTAGCGATAACATATTTTAATGCAGTTTTTAAATTTCATTTCAATAAAATATAGTTTGCTGGATTTTAAAATTACACAGCTATTGTAAATAAATTTACTACGTATAAATTCATTATGTATAGGTATATATACATGCCAGTGATGCTGCTTTTATATAAACAACAAAGTGAAATGACCCAACAGCACTCAAGAAGCTAAGTATCCTTCAGTAGAATGTAAATATCAATATTCATATTAAAAGCGAAAATCATCATCTTACCTGCCTTATAAAAAATACGAGTACATACAATTTTTCCTATCTCTCCCACATACACTCTCAAAGAAAACTTCAATATTTCGTCGCCGCTATATCAAAAAGCTGAGAGAGCTTCAATATGAATATTAGGTAATATATCAAACATTTTACGAGGTTTCCAACGCTGTCTATCTAAACAGTAATAAAACGGCGACCCTCCGCGGAAGCTGTAAGATAGTGAAATAGTAACTACCGTATTTACTGTCAGAATGATGCGACAGTAAAATTCACTTTTATATTATGAATTTGTTCGGCTGCAAATGTTTCAGATGATGCCTCTGAGTTTTCCGCTACTTTTATATTGTGTGTTGATCGTATTATACTTAAACATGAATAATTTTGTCCGAATACGGGCTTAAAAGGAGGCGTTAATGGACACATATTTAAATTATGTTTTTCTACAATATCAAATATAATTATAAGTAAATTATTTATGCTATTCTTTAGCATAATGATGTCGCGAATAATCTTACAGATGGAGTAGAGATAATTTACTTCTATATAATCTTTTTGTTTCGATTTTTTTTATTAAAGCAATTCACATAATCGAAATAAAATTAAACTCAAAATAGATTAATTAAAAATAAGATCTTAAAATCTATTACTTTCTATTTTTGTGTGCAAATAAATCATATAAAATATTTTTACATTTCATATTGAAATAAAATGTTGTTTTTAATTAATATTACAATAATGTAACTATCCTTTCATGAAATTAGAAATTAAAGTATTATTACATTGATATTATATTGGCAAACATATTAAAGTTAATATACAATACTTAGAACGTGATACTTATAGTTCCTGTTAAACTTGTTTACCAATATTACTAATTGTATAGCTTGCTAACAAATATATATATATATATATATATATATATAAAAATTCGGCTTTAATAATAATTAATCGGCAGACAATCACACACATTGTAAATCCCCAAATTAAGCAAGTTACACTTGTGCTATGGATGATATACAACGAGACCACTCTGGGGCCGGTCCTAGACACCCAGACTATGATAAATAAGGAAGAAAATTTGTTTCCAAAATTGACCATACCAGGATTCGAACCCGGAGCCTGTGCGTTACAGTGAGATAAGCCGGCAATGGCTTAGCCCGCTCAACCACAGAGGCCGTGACACTACATTAATACCTACGTTTTTTATGTCTCCAAAACTCCGAAACTAGTCGATGGATTGATTTCTTTCATCATTTAATTAATATCAGGCTGCGCTCCTAGATAGTAACAAATAACAGCTACTTACCTTATGCTTAACAAACTATATAATACTAAATCATTTCTTCTACTTCAGACTGGCTCTTTCGTAATGATTAAAACTTTTGTATTAAAGACAATTGCTACGATCCGAGAAAATCCCGCTCAAATAAACATCGCCCTTTAAAACAAAAAGTTACCTGTCTTTCAATCCCATCTATTCACTCATCCACGAAACTTCTCAAATGCTTGTTTTATGTAACTTGTTCGAGGATATTCTTTCTTATATATAATAAAAATAAACCCCGCTTCCGATCAAATTGTAGCCAATAAGTACCAAAATTAAGTACCTGCCGAACAAAAACCTCCCTGAAAACTAAACTAAATATTTCTTAACAGAATTTAGCGTATTGTACTCAGCTAAAATTATACATATACGATTATACTCATAGTTTAATCGTAAATCTGTACTTGTAAAGGAACAAGTAGACTGTCGAGCAAAATCAGTTTTTAATGCAATTTACCCTTTTAAATTTCCGCTTACATAACAATTAGAATATTAAAACAACGAAAACTAACAGTAAAAATTATAAAGTAGCTTTTAGTGCTAGATTTTTTAATGTATCCAGGTACCTAAAGTAGTAGACGGTCTATCCGATGGTAAGGTAGGTAGTTAATAAATCTATATGATTGTAGTTGTATAGAAACAACAAAAGACAGAGATTCCGGATCGTTAAGCGAGCGAAAAATCGCTAATTCAATATGTAATCAGAAATAAATGAATCAAAATAGGTACAGTGGTGGTATGATAAGGTTCGCCAGTTTTCAAATTGATTCATTTGATGTTCCAAGAGCACATGTTACCTTTTCAAACCAAGTCACAAAACAGACTGTTCCATAAGAAAATATCTTTAACTATTTGACAATCAATTTAAAGTTACCAAGATCAAAGTTGTTTTTGATTTTCTATCTTGTCTAAGAAGTTTGTTCAGAGATTTAAAACCTTTTTATCGGTTTGAATATTTATGATAAGCGTAGTGATTATATCCTCTGTGCTTCTTATTATTAATCTCAATATCTGTCATTTTCAATATTGCTATCTTTTTTCACCTTTCTATATTTTATAAACGTAACATTTATTCAAATGTTGGCAGTACTGTTCCCTGTACTCGTGCAAGCAAAAGCCAACTTTAAAGTGACGAGAGGTTCGTTCATACCCCAACTGTACTTTAAGAAACTTTTACTTACAAATTGATACAATTTTTTTCGAATCACAATTTTTAAAAACGTTTTGTTTAATTAGACCGTTTCTAGTTATTTTCCTGTATGAGATAATTAATATTTTCCGATAAATATAACCCATACGAGACGTACTTACATTTATTAAGAGCTACTTTTTTAATAGTTTTTACTGGTCGTTAAAAATGCGTTTAAGTTAAAACTGGTCTTAACTCTTAACTTTGTCTTGGTCTTCACACATTAAATTAGTTAAATCTTAATTAATTTAATTAGTATTTTTTACATTACATCATTAAAATTACTAATTGATTTTGGCAGTAAGTGACCTCGGCAGATTTGAAAAAAAAATAGGCTCAAGTCTGTTATTACAGTCGTATCCAACGGTCATAATGAATGCTTTTCTATACAAGCCTACAAATGATGAAACATTCGTTGAAAATTAAAGAAACCAATAGAATAGATTTAAAATGAATTGATGCAGGGTTATATGAACGAAAAAACATGTTATCAGGTAGGATTTTTACAACTAGGTTCGGTGCCAACAGTTTTTCTATACATAGCCGTGCTCGACTCAGATAAAAACTTCACCAGAGAAAATCGTTTTCACAATATTGCCGAAACTTTTGTTGTTTAAATAACGCTTTATAAGTTGGTAGCTCACGACAAGCGCAAGTCAATACGACCTCGTTAAAAGTTCGGTTTAGAAATGCGCCCAAAACTCGCCGCCTTACTACGTACATCGATGGAAAATACCAATAAGTTTTTTGTTTCAAGAACTATATAACAATTGAGATACTTATATCTTCGATGTCAACATTTTCATTAACATTGATATTGTTACGTACGAACTGATAGTAAGCACTAGAATTGGAAGGAAACCACAGTTTTTAATCGACTTCTAAAAGGAGGAGGAGGTTCAAGTCGCATATAATTGTGTTTTTTTATGTTTGTTATATGATTTCTTCGTCAATTATGCACCGATTTTATTTTTTGTTATTCAAAAGAGGTATTCTCTTCAGGTGGCACCACTGTCACCAAGCCAGGAACTGATGAGTGGATTCCAATAAAATCGAGAGCAACCCTTAAATATTATAGGCACGTACAAGGTATTTCACATTTAATAGAACAACGTTTTAACGGTTTTAAGCACGGTAATTTTATTTGCGATTTCCAGACCGTACTGGTTCACATAATATTTTCTTAAGTTTTTGCGACTTGTATAAATTAATAATTAAAATTACCGCGCTTAAAACCGTTAAAACGTAGTTTTATTATGTATACATGTCGCGAAAACTTAAGAAAATGTTATGTTTCACGTATCTTTTTTCTAAAGCTACTCAAATATTTGTGCAACTAAAAAATACAAAATACTTTAACAGAAATCAAAACGGACTATAAAAGCAAAAAAATAATTTTTGGACATCTTAAAGTTGGCGCCAAGTAAAACGTAAAAAAAACAACAAATCTTCAAAATATAGTGAGTTTTATATTTTACTTCGCACCGACTACAAGATGTAAAAAAAAATGCTTTTTACTTTTAAGTAGGTTTTGATATTTATTAAAATATTTTTAATTCTAACTAAACTCGCCGCTAGCGCGTAGATAAGTTCCTGCTACGTTGGTGCTCGCCCCCGTACTTGCCTTTCGTATCTCGTTTCAAGATCTCTTCTTTCATTATTGAACTCTCCCTCTTCTTCAGACTCTAGTCTTCTTTACTCTCAAACACTTTACAGTCTCCTATTAAACTCCGCTTCTAGCTCTCTCTTACAGCACTTGTCGCTTCTCTGTCTCCAACTGAACAAAGTAGAATCTTTCGAAACCAATAATTTCAATTTTCTTTTCGTTACTTTTTTATTTCATTCCCTTCCCCAACTTTTGCTTCCCGATTCTTCTTTTCCCAAATTTCAATCTTAATTTCATTATTCTTTGATCATCATCTATGTCTCTATGAAATGTATCTATCCTTGTCTTTTCTTTGCAGAATCTTCCACATTTTTCGAAAACTCCTACAAGCAATTCATTCAACCATTAATCTCCCCAAAAATAAATAAAAGTAGACGTTACGACAATTTGGGTTTATCCGTGCAGGAACGGAGAAAGAATACAATTTCCTGCGGCCGGGCGGCCTGTCGTAAGAGGCGACAAAACAATCCACAGCCAGGTGGTAGGGTATTTGCTCGACTGGATGGCGACCACCCCTGGTCTAGAGTATGCCGCCATAACAACCTTGAGTTGTGTTCCGGCGTTAGTGACCAGGTTCCAGTCCCCCTTAAGAGAGCAGCAGCGCATTTGTAGCACATTTGTTGTTGCAAATATCCATAGGCGATGGTAACCGCTTTCCGTTTAGTGGGCCGTCTGCCTGTCTGCTGAACTCCTGCAATAAAAAATAAATAAAAAAAATGGGTGCGGGACCTTGAGAAACAAAAATAAAAAGATTAAGATGTACGAATTATCTGCGAGTCGTCGAGCGTGGCACCAACCTCTCTCGCGTCGCTTGTCGCATAGCATTTTTTTGTTGACGCAGGGGAATTTCTTTTCTTGTGACACCATCCTCGGGCCTGGGGGAAGGCTTTAAACCGGGGGCTATGGGGAACTCTTGAACAGCTGTATATCCACCGTGGACATCGAGCGGAGGACAGGGCGACGTCGACAATCAGCCTACCCACTAAACCTAACCTGCTCCCCTCACTTATACGCTTTTACAGGGTGTCACAGGAACTAGTTCATAGACACTACATCTGTGGCACCCCGACGCTTGGCTTCCGACCCTACGGGGGAGGGTACCCCCTTTATCAACGAGGGTAGGGAGGGGATTCCGCAGACTCCCCCGGTTCCCTGCGGCCCCCTGTGATGGTTACCGAAGAAATTACGCGTGGCGACGCCTTCGATCACGTATCCGTTTCCTACGGATGGGATCCGCTGACACGCTCTTGTCCTTCTCTCGTACAGCCGTCTCCTTTTCGGCCATTACTGACCCACAGAAGAAAGAAACGTCCTGCCATCACTCTTTACTGCGGAGCATGGCCTCGAACATGCACACAAACGGTTTCCAATTGGGACTTCTCTGGCCCCCAGGCGGCGCATTCCTCTAGCATGTAGAGTGCAAACGTGCATCTTCGCATCGCCTGTTATTAATCCTAAGTTGTGAGAGATCCTTAGTTAATAAGCTGAATCGATTTAAATGCAACATTTATAAAATAATATTCCACATATGAGTACAGTAACCCGTAAACAATTCTAACTCTATTTTATTTCTGATCGCTTTCGTTAATACATTTCTATTTCAGTGAGCTATAATCTCGTAAATTACGTAGACTAAAACAATTACTAAAATTACTCAAAAGAAATATCGAACTACACACGACTTACATGGGTGGCTGATTATACGCGGTTGGATTCGATGTAAAAAGAATGTCTGACTATTTTCTATATTCTAGGGTACATCAAATTTCGGAAAATTATTTATTCACCTGTGGATTACTGAAAACCAGATTATACTATAAATTATCATTAACATATGTACTGTTTAATTTGCAGATATATTTTTCCACTTCAAATGATCAGAGTAGATCAAAATACCTCTTTTTAAAACACTAACCTCTATAGACTTCGCGCTATCATTTGCCGTACATACATTAACAGTGTACTAAATAAAATACTATCTAAACATAATTATATCATAGAATATTTAAAGTAAATCAAATTCATCTGATTAGTGCAATGCTTGGAGCCATATATATATATATATATATATATATATATATATATATATATATATATATATATATATATATATATATATATATATATATATATATATATAGCCATATACCATACCATACAGTGTACAGAGAGGCAGATAAATTGTGTAAATCACCAATGCACTTCAAAAGATGTTGTTATCAAAATGTTCTCATTTATACAAGTGTTGAAGATGAATCAATTTTAAAAGTAGGTAACTTATAACATTTTACGATATTAATGATTAATCTTTTGAAATATTTGATACCTTCTCAAACAAAAAGTAGTCAATTGATATCAAATCATTAAAATATAGCCGAATTTTCCATAGTCCGATATGCGAATCAGGACCGTACCCGCTTCCGAAGTCATACATAATCAAATATTTTTTCTCCAATGTCTATCCATATCCCAGATAGGTTTTTTCCCGAATAAAGGGGTAGATTTATTCCTTCTGTTCTGTTATTTCTCAGTGCACATAGCGATATTTCATTGTTAACTTACATTACATTTTTATTGTGATCGTGATCTGAGGGAAATAAGATTTGGGAATATTCGGCATTGCGACAATTGTGTTTTAACAATCGTCATATTTCATTAGTACTCATATATTTTGTTTATTTGGTTATTTTTTTATTACTTAAATGTTAGTGACGTTGTGACGTAAAATATATGCACAAATGCTTATGTCGTAACATCGTCTTATTCAAACAACACGTCTTACCAGTATGCAAGTTATGTCTAAAAAGAAGGGTATTCCAAATTTCAGCCTTATACAATCAACTAGTTTTGTTTTATTCACAATTTTGTCCCTTATGTAAAACTGGACTTTTGTCTGTACGCCCATTTGTTATCAAGCCCTCGATATATTGTTGAGATGATATAAAAATTAGGCCCAACCTGGCCCGATGACTTCCAACCGCCCCTTCTAGTCATCCCGTGTGTCCAAATTTTTAAATTAT
Source organism: Dendrolimus kikuchii (assembly GCA_019925095.2). Taxonomy (NCBI): domain Eukaryota; kingdom Metazoa; phylum Arthropoda; class Insecta; order Lepidoptera; family Lasiocampidae; genus Dendrolimus; species Dendrolimus kikuchii. The sequence goes on from CM034394.1 coordinate 18,873,851, forward strand.
TATTTAAAACATTCATATATCATCCCAAGTCTATTCTATACTAAATCTGTAAATCGTCCGAGTTTGTACCATATTTATAAGAAATCATAATTAGTCATCCCTATTATAATATTATAAATGCGAAAGTAACTCTGTCTGTCTGTCTGTTCCGTTTTCACGGAAAAACTACTGAACCGATTTGGCTGAAACTCAGTATATATATATTTTCGATTCCGAGAATGAACATAGGATATTTTAATCCCGAAAAATGGGTTAGTTTCCGGGATAAAAATATATTTGTCTTTTTGTTTGTTATCCTTTTATGGAAAGACTATTGGACCGATTTGGCTGAAACTCAGTACATATATAATTTGAATACCGAGAGTGGCCAAGGGATACTTTTTATCCCGGATAATGGGATACATTTTGGGATAGATTTATGTAAAGTTTATCCCAGAAACTAGGACTGGTTTTGTGATTTTGTCCATTTCGTCCACTGGGTCTACTGGGTCCACTGGGTCCACTTGGTCAATTGGGTCCACTTGGACCACTGTGTCCACTTGGTTCCCTTGGTCAACTGGGTCCACTTAGTCCACTGGGTCCACTTGGTCCACTTGGTCCACTTGGTCCACTGGATTTACTTGGTCCACTGAGTTTACTGGGTCCACTGGGTCCATTTGGAACACTTAGCTTACTGGGTCAACTGGGTCCACTTAGACTACTAGGTCCACTGGACTCACTGGGTCCACTGGACCCACTGGGTCCACTTGGTCCGTTGGGTCCACTGGGTCCACTTTGTCCACTGGATCCACTGGGTCCAGTTGGTCCACTGGGCCCACTGGGTCCACTGGACCCACTGGGTCCACTTGGTCCGTTGGGTCCACTGGGTCCACTTTGTCCACTGGATCCACTGGGTCCAGTTGGTCCACTGGGCCCACTGGGTCCAGTTGGTCCACTGGGCCCACTGGGTCCAGTTGGTCCACTGGGCCCACTTGGTCCATTTGGTCCACTGGGTCCACTTGGTCCACTGAGTTTACTGGGTCCACTGGGTCCATTTGCAACACTTAGCCTACTGGGTCAACTGGGTCCACTGGGCCCACTGGGTCCACTTAGACTACTGGATCCACTGGGCCCACTGGGTCCACTTGTACCACTGAGTCCACTGGGTCTACTTGGTCCAGTGGACTCACTTGGTCCACTGAACCCACCGGGTCCACTTGGTCCGTTGGGTCCACTGGGTCCACTTTGTCCACTGGATCCAGTTGGTCCACTGGGTCCACTGGGTCCACTTGGTCCATGTTATCTATTTTGTCATTTTTGACAAGTTTTGTCATTTATGTAGTTTACATATAGACGGGGGTGGTATAGTTTGCGATATAAAATGAAGTGAATCTTTCGGGGGCAAATACATAAAAATTTAATACAATGTAACCTGTACTACTTGCTCTTTAAACAAGAGACGCACTAGAGGTTGACACGCGGCGCAGCCGCGGGGTAAACTCTAGTACTTAATATGTATCAAGTACTTACACTACTGTTGGTGTTAAATGCACAGTATATCAATCACTTAATTATTGAAGAACGTAACTTCGGGCCGAAGGTAAAACAATTATATCCGCTTCATTTCAGCGACAGGTTTTATTCTCAAGAAATATTTAAAACTACCGTCAATTGTATTATTATATGTACGAAGTGTAAAACGTCCAATAACCTGCAAATAGTTGTTTTAGATATTAATAAGAGTATTTATCAAATAGTAAAACGTTAGTTAAACGGTATCTTAGACAGCAGCAAGCAAGAAACACGTACTTGTTATTGGTTAGACTGATTTATCTATGCATTCCTTTTTAAAGAACAAGTTGAAGTTATAGGTCTTTGCTCTTATTATGATAGAATTGCTAACATAAGCGGTATGGTAATAACGGTTCTGTTATACAATCGCCATGATTTTCCGTTTGTCCGTCTGTCATATTCATTTTCAACAAAAATCATTAATGGGCGGTTCCTATATGTTATTATTTAGTCACTTGCTTTAGCATAGGTTAAACTTTGACATTACTTGCACGGAACTTGTGTCAAATTTTAAGGAAAATGAACAGTGGATAAGATATTGGAAACGGCTATCAGTTTACAACACAATGCTGTCTGTATATTATATATCGCTACACAAAAATGGTATATTCCTGGTAGCGTAATGGCTAGCGTACGCGTTTCAAAGTCAAAGGGCGCGGGTTCGATGCTAGCCGGAACGCATGCTCACTTAAGTAGTTTTCTGACCTAATGTGCATATTGTTACAATTACCACGTGATAATAACAGTGAAGGAAAATATCGTGATGCAACGTGCACATCGAGATAACCGTTGTGTGAAACCTGCCAAGCCGCCTTAGACAAGCGTGGCGGATATACTATAATGGGAGGTACGAGCCCAGCAGTGGGACATTTATGGGCTATTATTATACATTTATGACACAAAAGTGCAGTCAAATCACAAAAACAAAACAAAGTTGACTGTGTAAACTGAAAGATCAACTCTTAATGAACATAATTGTAAGGTACAGTAAAGTACAGTTCAGGTGTCAGTATCATATTTGTGTTACTTTCGCACACATAATGACAAGCATTCAAAGTAAATACTTAGATCTTGCTTATAAGTTTACCGCCATGTACCATCTGGCATCAACGATAATTGGGCTGATGGTTGTCACCGTTAACGGTCTTATAGCGAAAAGCCTCTACTGTCACCGAAAGAGGCTCGCGCTAGGAAGCTGGGTGAAGGCTCAGATACAGAAGGTAGCACTCGTGGACACAGCACGAATTGTGAAGAGGTTCCTGTCTCTGGAGCCCTAGCCAACGATAGTTTGGGCACCAGGCTCCGCTATCGGCGGACTACATATTTGTATGTGTTTTTTATAATAATAATGTTTTCTTATAAAAACAGAAAAATTTTGTAATAAAGAAATTTAATATACAATGGCACTCAGTCAATATTGTATGTAAGTGTTATTTCAATTTGACGCAAAAGGAATTTTCGTAAATGAAATAAGTTGCTGAAAGAAGGGTCTTCCAATAACCAATTACTTACTAGGAGTCTATTTTCAATCAATAAGTTGGATTGTGTCCATTTGTTTCGCAAAAGCTGGAAAACTTTGATTCATTATAGGTGCCAAAGTTTCCACGTCAAGGAGTACGGTGTCTGCCTAATGGGCCGATGTCAATTTGAACTTTACCAATTTCAATATTGCTACCCATTTTTCAATCGGTACTCTCTCTATACACTTTAGTTGGAAAGAAACGTTGTTAAAAAACTAGAAGTTGGTAAAACTACTTCTGACTGAGACTTTTGATTATTTGTAATAACTGTTTTATATGTATATCTCTTGTTTGTGTGTTGGGTTTTATCGATCTTATATGATAACTTTGCTGTGCAGTTTTATTTTCTAAAACATATATGTAAATTAAGTTACAAATTACAAAAAAAATTGTTTTGTGTAAGGGTTGTGGGTTTTTTTTTTGCGTGAGTTCAGCAGAGAGGCAGACGGCCCACCTGATAGAAAGCGGACACCATCGTCTATGGACATTTTTACCACCATTAGTACTACCATTGTGCTTCCGCTCTCCAAATGGAGACTGGAACCTGGCCACTAATACCAGAACACAACTCAAGGTTGTAATGGCAGCATGCTCTAGACTAGGGGTGGTAGCTATCCAGATAGGCAAATACTCTACCTATAGGTATAGGTATAGGTTGCTTTGTCGCCTCTTACGACAGGCCATCCGGCCGCAGGAAATTGTATTCTATCTCCGTTCCTGGAGGGATATCGTGTTTAATAAAAATTTACTTTGAACTGTCACTAGAAATCCGTTGTTAGGCGGCGGTAAAATAGGTGACTAGTAAGTTAAAAGATATTTTTTTGCTGTAAGCAACGATATAGATAGTAAAATCATAACAGCCCTTAAATGGCCCACTGTTGGGTTCGCCACACTTATCTAGGGTGGATTTACAAATGAATGATCTGGATATACAGGTTTTCTCACTTTATTTCCATTTACAGTGAGAATATTGTAATTGTGGTAATATATATTTTTTTAATATACGTTGGGTCAATCATTGCCTAAGGGCCGATATCTCAATCACCAGATAAAAGATATACTATAAAATAAAACACAACAGGAAAATTAGAAATGACAGTTGTAAAACACTTCTATTTTGTCACTTTTGAATTTAGGCAAATTATAATTTATTCGACTTATAACCTCTATCTGATGATTGAGAAATCGGGCCAAGTGGTATATGCTATCGTATAGTGGTAATAGTTTCGGTTACGCATCATTAGAATGCGAAGTGGGTAAGGCAGCTGCTAAGCTACTACAATTTTGGCAACGACAAACTTATTTTAAGTGCCAGTATTCCCTGATGCTGTATAGAGCGATCCAAATCTTAGTCTCGAGTCAGTTTAGAATATTCATTCGATGGCCAACATCAAATTTTACAACCCGTAACGTTTGCCAGCAATAACTTGGGGAAGTTCTAAAATGGTTTATGGAATCATTGACTGGAAGTGATTCAGATTTTATAGATGTTTTACAAATTCAGTTTTTATAGAATGATCGGTAACATAGTATTTTAAAAAGGAACTTAAATTTGCTGTATATTCCAGACATAGCTATATTTTTGTTTCCCCAAAAAGAAAGATGTTTCATATTTTATGTAGTCAAAATTAATATAGTATTGTTGGACTGTAATTTTAAGGCATTATTACCTATTATTTTAATTCATGACCTTCTCCAGTCAAAACTTGATAAAAATTCATTGTCTTATGTAATTTTAAATGCAAGAAAACGTCTCCAAAGATAGTCTTTTCAAATACCTCTCTCTTTACCTACCATCTCCCAATTCTTTGCAGTTGGCACAATATATCTTTTTCTTCCATACTGCTTGCTCAATTCTCTGTCTCTCTGTTCGTTTACCTTTTTCTTATATCCGTCAATCTTCCAGTTTAGTACTCATCCATACATCACACATACGTCCTTAGTCTTTTTCTCTCAATATTTCGGTCACGTGTGCAACTTTCAACAGACCTTTCTTTATGTACTTGTTTCTCAACTCATGTATTCTACATCACACTTTTAAATCCTCACAATTTATACTGGCGTGGGTAGTTTTGTAAGTGCCACTGACTTTCGTTTTTGCCGCCATTGGGTGGTGGTAAAAGTCTACAACCCACGAAAAGTCAGTCCGGACGTTCAAAGACCAGAATGAACATTTCACTTCTATTTCAATATCTTATTAAACTTTAATACAAGCCCTGCTCGTCTTCTAATGTGAGCATGTGCCTTAATTCGAAGACCTAAGTGCCACCCGAGCATCATCATGCAGTCCACTGTAAAAAATATTCGAATCAACGACGAGCTGTGCAGGATCCCTGATTCAGCATTGCACACACACATATCCGTATACTTTTTAAAAGCAAGTAGTTGCTATAACACAAGATTTTTGATCATCACATACACTTGGTCTTGTAACAAAAAATATTTTAGATCTGTTTAACGAGTACGCCAGTCCAATAAGTATGGACCATTGTTTGACTAGTTTTATTCTATAATACGACTAAAACTTTAAAGTGGGCTCCGACTGCGACGGCTATAAGCACTAAATCAAAACTTTCCCGTGAGCTTCGTCCTCTTCTTCCAGTGAATACGTAGGGACGAGTGGAACCGATTGTTCGATTCCATACAAAATTCTATGACGTTTGTGTTGAAAATCGTAAGTATAGTAATGAAATGTGTTTTTTCAAACTGTCACAAGAACTCCTTAGATAGCTTGATTCAAAAACCTGTAATTTAACTTAGTCCTGTTTTGCAGGGTGTCTGCTTTCCTCCGGTGCCTATTTGCTTAAAAATGGCTGGAAAACTTAAATATTCATGTTGATATTCTTTTTCTTGCATGAGTTCAGCAGTCAGACAGACGGCCCACCTATTGGAAAGCGGTTACCATCCCTTATGGACATTCGAAATAACATAAAGGTTACCAATGTGCAGCCGCTCCCTAAAGAGAGTCTGGAACCTAGCCACTAATGCCGGAATACAACACAAGATTGTTATGGTGGCATACTTTAGACCACGGTTAGTAGCCATTCAGACGGGTAGAAAAACCCTACCACCTGGCTGTGTGCTGTTTTTGTCGTCTCTTACGTCAGGCCGCCCAGCCAGCAGGAAATTGTATTCTTTGTCCGTTCCTGCACAGATATGGATATTGGAAAAAGATAAGAAGTTACACACTTTTTGTAGTGTACCATAAATATTGTAATATTCCATACTAATATATAAATTATAAAAGTAGTGCCCTAAAACACCGGTTAAGCATAAAGTGCAGGTCTATAAATCTATCATTACGTCTATCTAAGTTCATTTCAACTTAAATGTTAACGTAATTTATTTAACTTCAAATTTTTATCCTCAAAAATAGGATGGCTTTCATTTCTATCCGTGCAGGAACGGAGAAAGAATACAATTTCCTGCGGCCGGGCAGCCTGTCGTAAGAGGCGACTAAAAAACCCACAGCCAGGTGGTAGGGCATTTGCCCGACTGGATGGCTACCACCCCTAGTCTAAAGTATGTCGCCATAATAACCTTGAGTTGTGTTCCGGCATTAGTGACCAGGTTCCAGACTCACTTAAGAGAGCAGCAGCGCATTTGTAGCACCTTTGATGTTGCAAATGTCCATAGGCGATGGTAACCGCTTTCCATCCAGTGGGCCGTCTGCCTGTCTGCTGAACTCCTGCAATAAAATAAATGGCCATTTCAATTAACTCATACTGTCCATATTACTTTTAGTCAAAAAATAAGTTTGTATGAACATAAAATGATCGTATAATTACATATTACCTTATTTTAATAAGGGCCTAGAATATATAAATAAAGCCGAACAAACGACGAATGTTTTCGTTGAGATTTATTTTAATTGTGAAACTGATATCACTGAGCTTTCGACAGGTAAATGCATTAATGATTCGTAACCCTATACCTGGTATAATTAAAAGTGAAACATTAATTCTTCGAAATACAGTGTAAACAAAGTGATTTCACAGAATAATTTGGCTTATTTGTGATAAATTTGTAAGGACGAGAGTGCAAACGGCAGGTAAATGTCCGCTAATGAAGCGTAGTAGCGGGGCGTGCCCTGTTTTGGACACAACTATTAATAACTGACATGGGTGCGACTATTTCTAGCCATTATTAAAAGCTGCATTGTGCTGATGACAGATACTTAGTACGTTTATTAATGTCGCTTTGATATTGAATTTGTATAGAACAACTAGATTACCGTTTTATTTATTTATATACCAGCAAAATGCAGTACTTTAGGAGGGCTCGCAAAGTTTTCTATCTAGTAATAATTAATTAATTAGTGATTATTTATTTGTGCTTAACCAAAAAAATCTGCCATATTTTTAACTAAACAACATTCTGTTTACATCGCTATTAGTTCTTTAGTCTCGAACAGATGGCGTCAGTAGTAACAGTCCAATTGATATTACACATCTGTTATTTATTGGTTTTATAATTTTCGACAAATGTCGTTAGGAATGTAATAAATTTCTAATTTGTGGGATTTGTTTTACACACAGAGTTGCAGTTTGGAACGCTTAGGAGAGAAAATAATAGATTAGGCTGAGCCAGATGCAATTCATGTTTTCGCTATCATGATGACAGAAGGAATAAAAAAGAGTTATAGAAAAGTCAATGGAATATTTAAATACTTTTCTAAAAATAGCCAGTCCTTTGATAATGTGAAAACGTAGGTTTTAACATAATTAATAAAAATTGTTATCTCTCCTATTTATAATGAGTATAAATTAATATTTTTATGATAGATCTAGAAATAAATTTAAATTACTATATCTGTAAGCGATGGAATTATATTTTATCTGCTATTGTGGTAAAATGAGGGATGCGTGCGAAGGCACGCAATTGTAGAGCGCGGTGTGAAGCTTACTGCGCGCGAGACGGTCTGCGAGCGACCATTTTGTTTCGCTTTTGTTGTTGTTCTCATGTATTTCATTGCGGGCGCCATCATCTATAGTAATATTTTAAATAACGTTTAAAAATCATAGAACCAGCAAAAACTAACAACCACAATATCAAAGCCCAAATCTTAAAGTGTGATAGTTTCTCAGTAAAGTGTACCACAAAAATGCATCATAGATTATGGGATAGAGGGATAGTGATTATGATGTAAAGTAGCGGAATATAAACTAAATAATTAAATCTAAAGTAGATTATGTAGCGGATCATTGCCAGCGGGGAGCGTGCCTAGAAGGCTGGCTGCGTTGCCACGCTGGATGGCAATGCTTATTTGTTGAGCGAAATATGAGCAAGCTTTCTAATCACAGGTACTGTCAAAAAGTTTCATAGAGATGTCTTTAAACAAACTTTTTGTCAATGGACCCCAAGGGCCCAATTTTTCAACCCACACAAATATGTAACATTTTTATAACGCTTCATATTTGTACCGTTTGACGTCTTCAGCTGAAGCTGCGGCGTTGCTATCCGGGACCAGTGTGTCAATACAAGTCACATCCCACATTAACGGCCTCTCCATCTTCGAAGGGACGAGTGACATTCAATCCGGTCTCTTGTCATCATCACACACCAAGAAGCCATTCAGTTCTAGAATAGCCGGTACGATGGACACGGACAAAAGTTCGGCCGATGATCTCATTGAGGCTGGCATAAGAAGATCTTCTTTCTGCGCTCTTCAAACATGACAACCCGTGATGACCAAATCGGAATTTATTTATCAATTGTTCAAGCGTGTTTACATAACTCTCCTTCATATGAAATACGACATCCAAGACTTTTGACTTCACAGAACTAATTAACGGGTCCGTCCTCTGTTACGGGTGGGTACGTGTCGCCCGGGGCCGTGGCGTTATATATATAAATAATAATAGCTCCTAAACAGCTGGGCTTGGGCCGCGTACTATATGGAAACGGATAGTAATATCCGCCACGCTTGTCCATGGCGACTTCACAGGTGTAACAGCCTTGCAGAGATTCGGGTAAGAAAGTATCAAGTATACTTATTTATTTATTTAATTTGTTTGGGAAACATACAATAATTAATATTCTTAAATATAAAACACAAAATTAATACATATATCAATCAAGTTTCCACTAAAAAATAATTTATATAATAAAAATAAGAAATTGGCTCCCTCTACATCAATCAAGTTTCCACTAAAAAATAATTTATATAATAAAAATAAGAAATTGGCTCAAATAGTTAATTACAGAAAAAAAGTAATAATAATAAATAATACCAAATATAAACTATTTGGGCAGGGTTTCCCCTTATTTATTGTTCAGCCTTTGATGTGACTATTCACACAGCACAGTAAGCAATGAACGTCAATGAGCGTCTACACGCCGCTACGCCTTTTATACAAAATTACTACCCTACAAAACAATAAACATTGCAATTATAATAATTAGTTATTGATGCACTAAATTATCTAGACGATAACTTAGTGAGCTTATAAAATTAACTAACTGATAGAAAATGGTAATTTAATTATAAATTGACTAAAAATATCTATGACGATTGTCTATGTGATATTAATATACACTATGGTTCTCATGACTACTGTGGTGGACATCTTGTGACACAGGTTTATCACATCGGTTATCGTGATGTGCAGGTTTCATCACGATGTTTTCCATCACTGTTGTTAGCACATGGTAATTATAACAATATGCACATTAGGTCAGAAAACTGCCTAAGTAGCGCATGCGTTTGGCGGATTCTAACCCTTTGAATTTGGGACACGTTTTCTGGGTATACCAACCTAGCTTGATAGGAGCATACACTACAGGTCCAGAACAGTAGATTTTGCGTAAACTGCATTCCCCGTCAATAAAAATAGATCCCTATGACATTGAAAAACGTATTCGCCAATAAACATTAAAAATTACACGGTTCAATTAAATTGAATCAATTTGGTTGAAATATTTTCTGCATATATTCAACCAAATGAAATCAATTTAGATGAATGCTGTAGAAACAATGACATTATGCTTACATAAATCACATGGCATGGGTACTTCCTACATATTGAAAGGCAGATAGGAACCGTGATTCCGCTTTAAGGACGCTAGTGTGAAAAACGTAACTAGTCAGCGTTATTTAAATATCAAATTTTTGATTCTGCTTTCCTTGTCCTTGATGATATGAATTTGTATTTAATTCTAAGATCACAGTTGATGTCGGTGAAATTTGAGACAAGTTATCGATTACTGACTGCACAAGGGCCGCAAACAACGCTGACTCACCTCACACACTGCGTCGATCTGTCACCACAACCACCCTGCGGTTGATTGATAGATGCTATATTAAATAAACCGATATTACGTTTCAGATAAATCGTTTTTCTATTATAAGTAAGAGATTGATCGGAGCACTGGCGGGATGTGAGAAGAGCAGATCGGATAAAACCAAAATTGTAGTTAACAGCAACGGGAGAAAATGAACGATAAAAATTTTCACGCTTTAAGTAAACAGTTACCGAAAAACAAGTTGATATTGAAAACAAAATGTTCACTAGTGAATATGTGTGATTAAAACATTTAGATATTCTCAGCATGGAATAATTTCACCGCGGCGCGCGCGCCCGGTATCGTTTCGCCGTAATATATTGACGACTGGCTTGTCCGCTAAGTGGCGCGGAATTATAATTGACGAATTTTGGAATAAGGTGAGGGTTATTTGAAACTGTAAAGGTGTGAATGAAACGCACATAAAGAGCAATCAGATCATTACCTGATCCAATACATATGGATAATATACACACAATTCAAATCAAAGTGAAAGCCATCGTAACTTATTTATTAACTCGACTTGGTTTAATAACCGTGTGTACAGAAATGAAAATTAAGCCGAGCGTATTCCATTGCATTAAAGTTTGCAGCTTCTTATGTAATAGTGGACATTTCGAGCCCTTACCGCCATTTTATCGTAAGCGACATTTGGACCAAAGTATATTTTTTGTTTCAAAGGAAGAAGAAAGAAAGAAAAAATATTTATTTAGGACAAGATACAAAAAGTCTTATATGATAATATATCTAACAATGAAATGTGATGTCCTAAAAAGGCTCTTGCTCAGCATAATGATAGTTTCACAAAATGCGCTGATCTTCCGCAAGTACCTCTAAGTGATGCAAAAGGCATTTTAGACTATTACTTTGTTTTAAGATTTTCAGTTCTAGTTAGATTAGACCCTACTAAATCAAAAACTGAAACTCTTAAACGAAAATAATACTTTAAAATACGTTTTGCAACAAAAAATATACTTCAGTCCAAATGTTGCTTACGATAATATGGCGGGAAAGCCTCGTTTTGTATACAAAATATTTAAAAAATCCCACAGCTAGAACTTCTATATCCACTTTAAAATGTTCATTGTCATCAATCAAGCTCTGTAAACCCATTACACGTTTCAAATGATTAATGTATTAGGGAAACGTATTTTGGTTGAAGTTGCATCGCAACCGAGTTGTGCCGCTTTCTAGCTGTCCTAGCAAGACGATAAATAAAAACTAGCTACGAAAAGCTATGTATTATCACTGAATGTTTTATTCCTTTATATGCAGTTTTAATCTATAGTATATATTACTTTCTTTATGGTTGTTCTATTTCTAAAGTCTTCCATATTTCTGATTATTTTAATTTGGAGTCATTAACTTTTTTATTAGAAAAATAAAGCATAATCTTACAACTTAGGCCCTGACAAAAACAAATTCCACGTACAGATCTGTAAAAGCACATTTTATTACCTGTTGCCATTTGAACTAATTATGATCTTTTTATGATCGTCTTCTTTTGTTCAATTATTTATTGGCATACGTTTCTAATAATTGTGCAGAACAACTTATTGTCCTATTGTACTGGTTTACGGCCGCTCAGGAGCATAATTAGCCATGTATTGCGGATTATAAGTACAAGCTAATTCTAGGAAATTATGTCGACGTTGTCGGGCGGACACATTTGCATTTGTGAAGTATAAAACAATGGCCTGATTGAGAGCGGAGGTCAGTTAAGCTACAGTGACGTGTGTACATTCGTGAATCAAATAGTGACGGACTTTGCGTGTTTTTTTGAATTACGACCTTCTGCATTACGTTTGGATTTGTTGCGTTCGGTTATACTTGTACCTGTGTTATACGTGTTTGTATAGTTCTCATAAACTCTATAATAATTCTAATGGCATTTTAATTAGAGTCCCGCAAACTCGTAATAATAATATCATTACTTGCGATACATTGTAGACCCTTTACTGGCGCTATATAATAGAGTTCTTCCATTGAACTTATAATGTGGGTAAACGGTTAAGATTTTTCACTCAAACACATTATTCGCTTAACAAACAATCAAAACCTACAACTATATTTAACATTAAACAAACTATTCCCAAAAGCCGTTTTGACTTTAGGAACGGCCAATTGTTTTAAAAATAATTTTATAGCATAGTAACGCATCATAATATTTTTGAATTACTGAGACTGCAAGGTTGCAAACTTGTGATGTAAAGTCGTGCTCTCCCACTGTGAAGTCAGAAAACAAAGAAATATTTCACTCGTGTAATGGATTGAAGTGAGCTTCAAACTTTTCACATTCAGCAAGTTTTCGAACAAATTTATCTCTAGAGGAGCTCCGCGCAAATACATCAAACTTGAAGCAATTTCAAACACTTGTTTCGTAAGAACATTTACAAGTCTCTGAAATTAATCCAGTTATGTACCGTATTGTGCAGTTAAGAGTACACTTATTGATTGTTATCATCGTTTTTATGTTTGAGAGACTTAAGATGAAGGTAAATACTTATAGTAAACTGTAATTTAGCTTATTAGAAGAAAAGTTTTGATAACCTGATCATAGGTATTACCGATGTGCAAAAGGTGGTGATTTGGTTTACACAAGCCGTTAAGTGTAAACAAACAACAAATTTAAAAAAAATAACAATGTTTCCTCACTGTCAGCACATAGCAAGTGCAACAATATTCAACTTAATCTGGAAAAGTACCATAGCAGCTGCGTGTTCTTGATCAAGATTTTAGCTAGAGTTTTTAACTTTCATCTTTGCTACTAAATAGAGCACATGTGTGTATATAGTAAAGTACTAGTAACTTTTCTAAAATTCTTATGTTTCTAATTAGGATTTATTTCTAGTCCGTGTTAAGTAATCATTTTAAATAACTAGTTACAATGTCTAAAGTATCTAAATTGGCTACGCAAACATGCGAGGACTTAGAGAGAGAGAGAGAGATTAAAACTCTCATACTTCAGCCACTTCTTCAGCAGATCTTTCTAGGAAATACACTGTGAATATAATAAAAGTTGCGTACCACATCAGTGGAGTTATGATAGACCGATTTAGATACCACGGATTGTCATGCTTAAAAAGCGCAGGAAGAAGATTTCGTCATCGCTGGCTGGCGAATCAAGAAGATTCGCCAGCCTCAACAACATTATCCGCGGTACTCTTGTCAGCGTCAGCGTACCGGCCATTATTGAACCGAAAGGCCTGGTGACGATAGCAAGAGACCGGGCAGAATATCACTCGTCGCTTGGAAGGTAGGGTGACCGCTAGTGTGGGCTGCGACCTGAGTTGAAACACTAGCTCCGTCACATATTCTAATGACCGAGTCAGGGGCTACCAATGCCGACGCTTCAGCTGAAGACGTCAGACAGCGCAAATATGGAGCCTTAGGAAAAGGTTACATATTAATGCCGTTTGGAGTTGAAACATTGGGTCTGTGGGGTCCACTGACAAATAATTTCTTTAAAGACATCTATAAGAAACTCTTTGACTTTACCCGTAATGAGAAGGCTGGCTGGTATTTCGCCCAATAGATAAGCATTGCAATATAGCGTGGAAATTAATAGTGGAATGGCAGCTAGCCTTCTGGTGATGCTCTGCGCTGGAAGTGATCTGATACATAATTTACTTTATTTTTAACTATGTAGTAGTACGCAAATGATTTACAACTACAAGTTTGACTCTAGATAATAAAATATACGTATATAAAAATACATAAAACACAGTAAAGCTTTTGTTGATTATGGTTTCCGGTTTATAGATAAAATAATAACCTACTGTAGGATTCTAATATTGTTTTTGTTTCGTTGTCTCTGTTGTTACAAATTAACGATAATAAGTTTTTATAATAACAAGTAGATGGAAATAGAATATAATAATTTTACTCGTCAGATAAACATGTACATTGTATACACCCTCAAGCTTAACAAGCTACGCTTGAGTTGTTGGTAATATACATCTTGATGTTTCTTGTTTTCGAATAAATGAAAGTAATTCATTACAATTTATTTTTAAGACTACCTAGATCTATTAAGTTTTGTGTTTTTGAAAGTGAAACTTCTTTAAGATCGTTGTGATTTTTTTTTTATTTTTTTTTATTGCAGGAGTACAGCAGACAGACAGACAGCCCACTTGATGGATAGAGGTCACCATCGCCTATGGACATTTGCAACACCAAAGGTGCTACAAATGCGCTGCTGCTCTCTTTAAGGGAGACTGGAACCTGGTCACTAATGCCGGAACACAACTCAAGGTTGTTATGGCGACATACTTTAGACCAGTGGTGGTAGCCATCCAGTCGGGCAAATGCCCTACCACCTGGCTGTGGGTTGTTAAGTCGCCTCTTACGACAGGCCGCCCGGCCGCAGGAAATTGTATTCTTTCTCCGTTCCTGCACGGATAAAATTTAAAACTCGATGAAACGAAAAAGCGACACAAATCTATAGGATTTTGCAGCACAGATTAGAGAGTCAACAATATCGATGATGATACCTATTTGGGCTGAAATAAAATATGTTTAGACTAAAACAGTGAAAAATTCAAAGTGATACTTAAGAAGTTAATTTTCAATTATAATATACAGACAGATGTTTGCTGCCGGAATTAATTTAATATTAATAAAAGTTAGAAAAGAATTATCTGTGAGCATATTCTCTAAAGTTTCACGTCTACTGCGTGTGAACTGCACATACATTTTTTTTGTTATTGATGGAAGCAGACAGGTTGTCGGCTCACTGATGGGAAGTGCTTATTGTAGATATGAAGATTATTAACAGCAAAGCAGCCACCAAATATGTACATGATTTGTCTTTACAAACAATGAGTTATAGTGTGAAACTTGCGGCGACTGTCGAATGCGTATCTAGTATCCCTTCAATCACATGATCCAGAGTTACTTGGTAGTACTTGCTACTGGTCCGCACTATTTTCTTGGTAATTAAGATTTCCACGGCCAAACCTCTCCACTTGTCAGGGTCAGCGCTGCCGGTAACAAAGTGGTTAAATCAGTGCAGCCCCTTCTTTATGGCCTTGATGGTGGTTACTGCTGCTTATTAACGCTGATGCGCTTAGCTCTTGAGGACTGGAGATCATTATATAATTATAATTATCTCCAGTCCTCATCACGTTCAATCTTTTTAGAAAGAAAATCTGCTGTCTTATGTATTTTCAACACATGTTCATCATCGTAAGACCTATAATCTATTTCAGCGTCACGTAAGCGTTTCTTAAGACTACATATCAATAAATTGCACTGCTCGGGATCATACGTATAATATGTGTTGATAATTTATAGAAACATTCCAGTAACACTAATTCTGAGGAATAATATGTCGATCAGAATTTAAATATCATATTAAAATGACAGACGTACCTAATTCGATAAAAAGTAGAATTTATTATGTGGTATATAGCCTACGTAAGATATTGATAGAAAATAGATTTCCGAATAACCATCTAATAGAAGACCCCATTATTGATTAAGTAAGTCTTAACTAATCACGCCTGAAAGCATAAACTTTTTCGACATCTATCTTACTTACATTAGACTTAATAGATGGTCGAAAAAGTACTACCACATAAAAGGTTAGGTGTCAAAACTAAATGAAGCACAAGGGTTGTAAAAGTCACAAAGTTTGAAGCCACTGAAGTCCTTCAAGTAGAGTTACAGTAGATTCTGATGTGTCGCAGCCTCACGTTTGTTTTAATGGCAAAGTTTTGATTTATAGCCCTCCCTGCCTTCCACCCTCAAAGGATCAAACCCGCCTGCGATCACAATTTCACCGAGGCTTTTAATCAAATTAAATATTCGCTTGAACAACTTTCGTTCGGTATAATGAAGAAATAATTCCGGAAATCTAATTAACGAAAAATGATAATTTTGTATTTTGAAGATCTTGTTTCAAGGATTTTCCTTTTTAAAAGAAAAGTAGGCAAGCAAATGAAATTATAATTTATCACAACCTAATTGCGAACAATTTTGAATAAATATTTAATTTATTTAATAACAAGTAACTTGAGATAAACTACAACGGGGGAATAAGTACTAAATTAACAACACTATAAATTACTAGACGTAAAAATAGACCTAATGGAAATTCAGTATTATATTCTAATATCATTCATTAGTTCTGAAAAAGCGTGCCATTACTTCTAGTTAAGTCACGGTGAGTGTTGATGCTTGTATTCAAAAACAAACTTGTTTAGGTAAACTAACACTGTCTTTAAGTTCTCACAAACATATACACAATTTTATAAGGATTTATTTTTAAGGTTCCGTTTGTTTTACGGCAAAACGGAACCCTTATCAAATCGTCATGTCCGTCCATCCGTGCGTCTGTCTGATATTGTTTGTCAAATATATTGCTTTGGCCGACACGAAGTTGGTCGATTAATTAAATTTCCTCACAGATGTAATATGAAGTACATATATCACTCGGACTGTCTACATGTACATATATCACTCGAAAGAAAGTGCGATTCGCAACTCAAGTGAATTTTGGGCCTTAAATGACGCCCTCGTTGCTCATGTTCTTCTCTCGTAGAACAATATATTATGACGTCCTTAAATAATCCCATGCCATAGCACATAACGACAACCTCAGTGGGAATTTCATTCCAAATCATTAATGCACTTATTATAAACGTTCGTTGGTTAGTTGAGGGATGAAGGAATAAAGATGGAATGTACATCACTACTGATGACGAAAGGGGCAGTTGTGATTATGTAAGTATTCAAATTAATAACTCTTAAGTATTAAACTTTCTTAAAACTTGATTCTGCTGCCGCTTCACATGAGAATCCTTTGAAACAAAGCTTAATATGAACAACAAAATTACCTTCCCCATCAACCAATCCATTACAAACAGAATTTTGCGGGCAATGCAAGTCGCGATTCGTGAAAATATCCACAATTAACTACACTTTGCTTCAATAAACTTCAAACCTTTCCAGCACGCAAATTGTCTGACAAACTACTGTGAACTAGTTATCTTGACTCCTTATTTTCTATTTACTTGCCTTTATAAGTTCCTTTTATAAAGCAACCTGAGGACGCACGGCAGGTCTTATTATTTTGGTTAGATGTTTGCTTATCGATCCAGAAAGTTCACACGCCGCCTGAGATATTACCCATTGTACAAAATTCACCATGTATTTGTGTACAGGTATGTGAAGTTTTCATGTTAGAACTTCTTTAGAATTCTGTTTGGGAGTGATAAACTTTTGGATACTTCAAATTTTTCAAGTATCTCTCATGATTGTGTTTTGTTACGAAAACTTCATCGTAACTTGTGATGTCAACAGTTGTGTACTTTTAAAACCTATCAACTAAAATTGTTTTTAAATGTTTGTGAACTAATCGCGTAGATTAGCATTTGCCGATGTATTTACTTGCATAAAAAATAGGTGAAGGTTAGAGCATATATTTGTAGTGTGTTGTAAAATTTCTCAGGAATCACTTGTTAGGTTTTGAAATTGGACAACTGAAATATTATATTATTTTATCCGTGCAGGAACGGAGAAAGAATACAATTTCCTGCGGCCGGGCGGCCTGTCGTAAGAGGCTACTTAACAACCCACAGCCAGGTGGTAGGGCATATGCCCAACTGGATGGCTACCACCCCTGGTCTAGAGTATGCCGCCATAATATCCTGGAGTTGTGTTCCGGCATTAGTGACCAGATTCCAGTCTCCTTTAAGAGAGCAGCAGCGCATTTGTAGCACCTTTGGTGTTGCAAATGTCCATAGGCGATGGTAACCGCTTTCTATCAAGTGGGCCGTCTGCCTGTTTGCTGAACTCCTGCAATAAAAAATAAACAAAAAAAAATTTCTCGTAATTTTTATAACTATATAATAACAGCCACTTTTTGTTTAAGACGAAGTTAGATTAACGTTACTCAGTGGTGTCGCATCTTATTCCAATACTGGTTAACGGAGGGTAGTAGTAGTAAAAATTTTACATTTACCACGATCTAATGATGAAGAAAATTATCCTAAAAGTGCAGACAATAGAAATAGTCGTTGTATTATACTCATCAAATCGCCTTGGGTAATTATGGCGAGTATATTCTATTTCTCTGACATAGGAGGAAATTCAGCAGTGACACTTCCATGAGTTAGTTTATGAATCCAAATCATTTATTAATAACACTATTGCAATCATACTGAATATTTAGTTCCGCGCTCGCTAAATGCCTGCCGAGTTTAGGTAAAGCATTATACCAAAAAATATTAAACATAAACTTAATATACACTTTTTATACCTAATGTAATGTTAAAATTGTTAAATGCTACAGACGTTGATAAACATAGCACTAATATAAACCCCAGAGATTTTCTATGCTATATATAAATTAATAAGTTGGAAATCATTATGTTGTCTTATTAAATAAATCATTTTAAAAAAACGCATAAAGTAAACACCAAGCGACGTACGAATCTCAAAGCGCCAGTTTAAAAAAGGATGCAGATTTATTCAAAAACGGTTGTACCACCTGAGGGCCATTGCATGGGACGTGAGGGTCTTGTTTATTCGACGCTTAAACCCTGTACTTCATCAATCACGGGCCCTGTTTTTTTAGGGTTTTTGGGAACATCGTCCCACAGGACTCGGCGTGCAGTAGATGTCCCGATTGCCCCAAAAATTCACTCGCTGCCTGGTTGGGTTATGAATTAGCGCGTTTTTCACTGGTCAGTTTCATTTTTATGTGAAACTTTTATGTATTCCTGAAACATTTTTAAAGTTAGTACCGTTTAAATATTAACATATTATACACCACGTCTCTACATTAGCAATATTATCCCCAAATATTTTTAAATGTTATTAAATAGTTTTGGGGTAAATATAAAATGTTGTCACTGAAGTGTAAAAATTCCAGTTAAGCACTGAAATATATCTAATAATACTGACGTTCTATGTGTTATGTTACTTCTGGTATAATAAATTCATCAAATTAGGGGAATTACCATAACTTAATCTGGAGACCCTGATGCGTTTATTAATAAATTACAGATTTTGTCCACATTTTTAAACAAAAATTATACATTAGTATTGAGGGGCATAGTCAACAAATAAGTGAATGAATGAACATTCTTTAAAGCACATAACATATAAAACGAGGTCTTGTCGTTACAGCCGATATCTTCTAGACCACTTTACTAAACCAGTAATTTACTATCTTATATTTTCTACTATTATATAGTCGTATTAAAAACCATAGTACCCAAGAATATTAAATCTAAACATAAAGATAACTATAAAGAATTATTCGAATATTGTAATGGTATGAGTAATATTAGACAAGGTTAAATTTTTAATACTAACGGAAAGTAACAAACGAGAACTATTAGTTAAAAAGACTAGACCTAACAACATGAGATTAAGATCTGAAGCATGTAAATATATTACTCCTAAATATAATAACGTGTATGAGACAAGGCGCGAGGAATATATGATGTCAATCATTGTAAATGATCTCCTAGAGGACATGCAATCAAAGTAAAAATATAACAATAAATCGATCAAATATAATCTAAAAAGATTCTATATTGATTCCCAAAACGGACCATCAGGCTCACATGTCACATGGCAGAACTGGGACTAAATGAGAACCATATACTAGAATGATGATAACTCCGCTTTTATTATCAAATCAGAACTAAACACTAAAACGATGATAACAATTACTCGCCTCTGCTCCTATTTTTGATATAACAATATTGTGTACACAACTCTCTGCGGCACGAATAAACCCATCAGGTTTCTGTGCCACAGTCAAATGTGTTTCTAATGTATATGAATGTAAGCATATTAGACAATAAATTAAAAAATAAATCAATATAAAATATGGCCCAACGTAAAAAAGTCTAGTTCTAATGACTTTTTCTTGTTTCGTATTAATTCATTTAAGAAGGATACTATTAATGATAATCGCCCAATATAATGTGACTACATAATTATATTGTTGATAGTAGAGCGCCACTGGTCATCAGTCTTTTTCGCTCCTGATATAACTAAATAATAAGTTTCCACATGAGTTAAACCGATATTAAAGGGCTCATTTAATATTTTATTTTTGAATGTCGATAAATCAACCAAAGTGATCCATATTTGTAAGTATAAAATTTAATCATGCAATGCCATTGAATTCTGTTGGCTTTCAACTAAATTGATTCAATTTGGTTGATCCTTCTAATATCAGCATTACGTACGTAAAATTACAATGCATCAATACTAATGACCCGTAACTAACAAGTAAAAGTAACCATCAAGCATTAACCAACTATAAGCATTGAAATTTTCACTCCAATTCCATGGTACAAGTAAACATTTTTAAACCCACACACAACTCCTACAAGATTAATTCTATAACAATTTTTCTATATCATTTTAACCAAGCTATACGAAAGAAATTGAATTCGGCTTTAATGTGTTGTTCAACGACCCAGACAAATTGTTTGTCCACTTTATAACTACAACAATAGTGTTGTCATAGTACAACGAAGCATTTACAACAACAAAGTTACAAAGGTGCCTAATCCGGATTAAACAATTGCCTGTTTAACAAGTCCAAACTTATTTAGGGTCCGAATTTACCGGAAGCGTACGACATTAACAAAACATAACCCTTTCTAAAGGGACCCCGAGTCAGTCTTTTTAAAGGTCTTTAAATTAATTATCCACCATTTAACGATGCTTACATTCAAATTAGGTTATAATACCAGCCTATCAAAGTCAGTTCAACGTTAAAGGTCGTGCAATGGAGTTGACTGAGTAGGAAGACAAACTCTCTCAATACCCGTTGTTAATTGCCAGGTAGAAAAAAGAATAAAGAAGTAAGAGGTGATAAAATAAACCACAGCATTTGACTGTCTGGATGGCTACCGTCTCTAGTCTAGATTATGCCACAATAGCAACCTTGAGTTGTGTTTCGCCGTCAGTCTACGACCAGATTCCGGCCCCTCTGAGGCCAGAAGTACATTGCATTGTAAATGTCCAAGAGCAACGGTAACCAGTTTTCATTAGGTCAGTCAGCCCGTCTGCTACCAGCGGTGAAAAATGATAACAAATTTAACATAGCTTTGCGGGGTATGAGGTGAGTGATTTATGTATAATATCCGAAATGACAATAATTTTGTGTCTTATTTGACCTTTTTATCCCATTTCTTCCTCTCCCACCCTTCCTATCCCGTCCCTCCTATCTCAATCCTTTTATCCCCTTTATCCCATCCCCTCTATCTTATCCTAAAGGTTGGCAATTCTCACCACACCGCCACCGCGCAACTCTATAACGCATCGCATGGTACCATACCGCTCCGCACCGCACAGATTTTTTTTTTTAAGGCGCGGGAAATGCTATTTGCGCACAATACTGGGTCCTTTGCAAAGGATTAGCCCATAGTTGATCATGAAGGCTTTCCCCTTTGACAAGGGGCAATCCGAACAATAATCAAGCCAGCTTGTGTGGAGACTCAGAGAAGTTGCACGGGCAACACCCACTACCCACTAAAACCAACCTCCTCCCATGTGCCCCGCGCTTTTTATGAAGAAAAGGCTGAGACTTAGAACGTAGTTACGCCCAGTCCGATCCAGCACCGCACAGAATGGGTCCACCCCGCACAACACCAGTCCACCCAGCACCGCACCTCATCGCAGCGCACCGTTCCGTATCGCACCACGTTTTGTCGAACTCAAACGTACCGCAACTTTACTAACAACTACTTTAATATATCAATTTTTTAATACGTATTAGCAATTGTAAACTCATCTCACATTAGTATGCAGCGGATGTTTGCTTGATAGTTGATACAATATTTAGCCACACTCGCAAGTTCTATAAGTGGCGCTGTTCCATCGAAGTAAATGTTGGCCGCGCGGGGCTAATTTTGTGAAACACCGATTTGAATCTAGTTTTCGTAGCCTCTTAAGGCCGTATGGATATGTAGAGAGAATGAATGAATGGAGAGTGACAAAATAAGTGTATGATAACAGTGAGAATGTCGAGACCGTAGTAAGTGGAAATCCGTAGTTTCTGCCTGCCCTCATGGAAACAAGCCTGATAGTATGTATATAAAACTCATCTTTCAGACGCTGTATAAGTAAAACAAATATCCTTTTACATAAATATGTACTCCTAAAACCACGCGAAATTCCAAACTGAAATTAAACCTTGATGAAAAGGTCACTCAAGTAATTTTCCTATCAAAGTAAATATTTTTGCTCCCCGCAGAAGTGACATTTGAACCAGGTGAGGTGAGTTTGTTTAGGAACACTAGATTAATGTGTCCATTTTCCCTCCAATATTATCGTAGTCCCTTACATAACTTAATTCCACTAAAACCAATAAAACCGGATTAAAATTTGGTTTAAAAGAGAAACGTTTTAATTTTGTCTAAAATTATAAAAATATATCTTTACTTGTATACTAAATATAGACTTGTGACCATTTTGAAAACAAGTATAAATATAATATATATTACTTGCAAAGTAAATAATAAACGCACTTTAAATACCAGGCAATTTTAATCATAGTATTGCAGTACTGTTTATTTTAAAGCTTTAAACTATACATAAATAGCATAAATAATGAACACAAAATTAAAAATATATACAAGAAATAGAAACCGTTGGCAACGCTTCGTTTGTTGGCAACAAGGACCACTTAAGATAGTCTATCAGCGTCTTCGTGTCCATTAGATAGGGAAGAAAAAATCATAAAGCTATAGATAAACACCTCAGCGAAGCAAAACATTCATTGAAAAAAGTTTATCATGACACAGGGGCAAATAATATGACAATAAAGAAGTCAATGCGCATACAAGTCATACGATTTAATTGGTCTTTACGTACTGTAAGATAATACCCGTAGAAAAACAGATTAAAAGAATGTTACTCAAAGAGTTTTATTTTAACAAAAATTTACAGATAGAAATTCAGCACTCTGTATATACGTGGGCTGTTGCGCAATAACGGTGTCACAAGTCAAGCTAAAAACACATCGCGTGCGCTTGCTGAAGTGCTAAATGATTTACCTCTTGATTTTCGGAACAGTATTACGCCTAAAAACATTAATACTAAACTAAAGCTATACTTTTTATTATCGTGATTTGAAATTGTTAAATGCAATAGACGCTGTCAATCATATTAATATAAACGAACCCTAGAGGTAAACAGGTAAAGGAACTAAATACTATGGATGTTAAACTAAACAAAAACTTATAAAATATGAAAAATGATTTCTGATGTGATATTATTATTCTAAATAACATATTTGGTTAAAGGAGAATACATTCTATATTTTTCTAGACCTAAAACTTTACTGTTTCTGATAAGAATTAGTTAGTAATAACTAACTACACTACAATAACAAAGAAAATAAGTCCACATAGTCTATACAACTGCGCAGCGAAACTTAGAGGCAAGTCGCAGCCAACCTGATTTGAAGTAACAAAATGAATGAGACCTTGTTTATGACAACGTAGGTATTTGTTAGAATTGAAAAACGCAAGTGCAGTGCCATCTATTTTACTAATACCCTTTATTACATGGAAACGACGTAATTTGTTGGGATAAAATGTAACGCTGTTACATTACCTAAGTTACGTCCCGGGATATAAGCTAACTCTATGTCGAATTTCATATAAATCCGTTCAGTAGTTTTCACGTGATTCTCTAACAGACAAACAGACAAAAATTCAAAAAATTGCAATTTTTGAATCTCCTGGTCCGAATTAGCCCCCCTGATTTTTTCACATTTTTAAACCCATTGTACGAAACTCTAAATATTCACATATTTATTATAGTATAGATAGATTATAAAAATACATACGTATTTTATATTGCGCATGCATAAACTATGATGGCTTCTCGAGGCTAAGCAAATATTGAAGTAAAAAAATACATTAGATTTTACCGCATACACGCTCCAACAATGCCGCCCACAGCTTATTGTTATTTACGAGATATACCTGTGCAGCCAATAGATGAAACTAATACTAGTGACACGGAATAGTTATTTATGATACTAGTGCGGTAGTTGGGTTTTACAAACGAGTAGGCCATAGTCACAAGTTTGTAAAAACCAGCACCAGCACGTGTGTCATATAATCTTCTTCAACACATTTGCGAGAAAATAGTACAATAGGTAATGAAACAAACATAAATATCAGTCGGAAAGTCGCAACAATCTTTGAAGTTTCTAGTACGAAATAGCGTGCATTTGCAAATAGCGCCACGTGCGCGTGGTGAAAATTAGAACTACATATTTCGTCTCATTTTCTCTATAATATTAAAGTGAGACAAATGTATTGATCAGAAGCGCTTCCAAAGAGGTTCGATATTTTTTTTCATATACAAAATATCTTTATTAAGCCTTTTAAGATAAACAAAGTACAAAAAAACAACAATGAAACACATTTAAGAAGCTAAAACAATGAGATATAATGCAGATTATTCCGCTTATTCTTTTTCGTAATTTGAAAGTCCTTAGTGTACACATTGTGTATATTGTTACAACCTAGGCGCGGACAAAGACAAATTTCACGTACAGATTTGTAGAAGCACATATATTACCCGTCGGCATTTCTTTTATGATCGTCTTCTTTTATTTACTTATTTATTGGCATACATTTCTAGAGAACAGCCTATTTTTGTATTGTAATCATTAGCCAGGTGTTGCGGATTTTAAAGTACAAGCTGATTCTAGGAAATTCGTTCCACGTTACCGGGCGGTCACATTACATTTATGTAGTATAAAACGATACCCTGATTGAGGAAGGGGGCAGTCGAGTGAGACCACGATCAAAGCGAGACGTGTGCACATTCAAGAATCTATTAGTGATGGACTTTGCGCGTTTTATTGAATTACGACCTTCTGCATTTCATTCGGAATTGTTGTGTTTAGTTATATTTGTACGTGGGTTAGACGTGTTTGTATAGTTCTAATAAACTCTAATAATTCCAACGGCATTTTAATTCGAGTCTCGCAACTCGTAACAATATATATGAAAAAGTTGACCTAAAAATTCAGTGCACTGTTATAGGTCAACAGATGTTAGGTTGTGCGAGTGTGTGTGTGTTGAATGTGCATTGAATTTTGAACTTTATGCTAGTGAATTAAAGTGTAATTTAGATTGAATTATTACGAATCAGGGTCAAAGTAGCTAAGAATAAAGACATCTATAATAGAATAGAAATGCGAAAATGTGCGTGTGCAGTTCCCATTTGTCTACTAAGCGTCGCAGATATCCATATGCCTGTATATTCTCTGAAGTTTCATTTCTACTGCGTTTGCATTGCACACATAGATTTGTTTTTTTTATTACGAAGCTGGCAGACAGGCAGATTCACGTAATCAAAGGTGGTTACCGTCACCTATAGACGCTTGCAATTCTGCTGCGTTATAATGCGGAGGGACGGTGGAAGGTTTATTTAGTAATCTGGCGTTTGATGCTTGCAAGCTCTAATGTGAATCTTATGTGCAAGACCGGCAGCCGGGAGTCCCACATACCCCTTGGTGGCCTTCACCCAGCGCTAACAAAAAAGGGGGGTAAAGCCAACGCGTTGCCAGCCTATAGGATAAAATAGAAGGTATCAGTGCCGCGGGGTGGAAATTCAACTAGGGTAAGCCGATTGAAAAAATATACCATATGATGCAAGCGCCGCCTACACCGCTATTGCGGAAATTAAGGCTCCACTATCAGCATGTAAAAAAGCAAGTAGTCAGTGGATCGAAATAAAATATGAGCTAAATAAAAACTCGCGTTGTATTTTTTTTTGTTACAATTTTTATTATTAATTTTGCAATCATAGCGCATGTTTTGAAACAGAAGCTGGTGACCGATCGGTTTATGAGTTGCGATTTCATTCAATACGTGTGAAAAGCTGTCGAGCGTAAGAGATAGTAATACAGTAATAATATATGCACGAATAAAAAATGTAAACGCCTATAAATTCATGGAGCTCTAGACCTTTTGGTCGCTAGTTCATTTATAGAGACACTAGTAGTATTATGTTTAAACAAAACACGTAAACGCTAATGAATGGATGGTGCTTTCGAACATTTGGTCACTTCGCTAGTTTCTTAAAGGTAAGGTATTGGGAATCGAATTGTATAAAGTCCACTCCACTGGAGTGTATAGGCTAGAAGGCATTTTTTTTTCAAGCCATACCGGTCCACTGCTGGACATAGGCCTCCCCAAATACGCGCCACATATTCCGGTCTCCCGTCTTGCTCATCCAGCCCCTGCCGGCGATCTTGCGCAGGTCTTCAGTCTACCGGGCTGGCGGGCGTCCTACGCTACGTTTGCCGAGACGTGGTCTCCACTCCAGGACTCGTTTGCTCCATCGGCCGTCGGTCCTGCGACAGACGTGACTGGCCCACTGCCACTTCAACTTACTAATTTTGCGAGCTATGTCGATTACCTTCGTTCTGTTACGGATGTCCTTATTTCTGATTTTATCCATAAGAGAAACATCTAACATAGCTCGCTCCATAGCCCGTTGAGTGACTTTGAATTTGTGGACCAGTCGCGCTGTCAGTCCATGTCTCGGCACCGTATGTCATGACGGGCAGGACGCACTGCTCGAAGACTTTGGTCTTCAAGCATTGCGGAATGGTCGACGAGAAGACCTGTCGAAGCTTACCGAATGCTGCCCAGCCTAACTAGATCCTCTTATCGGCTTCTCTCTCGAAGACGTGTTTGCCTACCTGGATCTTTTGTCCAAGGTAGACATATTCCTGCACAACCTCAAGAGGGGAACCATCGACGTTTACCGGTCTCAGAATGACATGGTCGTTGAACATGACTTTCGTCTTGTCCAAATTCATGCCAAGACCGAATTCATTCAGGCTGATGTCAGCAAGTTCCTCCAACGTCTCTGCAAAGTCGTCTTTGCAATGCAAATGCAAGTCGACAATATCGTCAGCGAAACGTAGGTGGGAAGAAGAGGCAGAAGGCATAGGGTAAACGAAATAGCATAAAGGTGTCAGACAGGTCTCCCTTTCTGTTTGATGGACTGTATGTCTGTTTGCCCGGTTCAGGCAATAAAAAAATCTCTATCACAGAAACTATATATTTTTCTTAACTAGGATGTATCTATATTACTCCCTGAATGTTTAACGTTATGAAACATTCACCAGTAGCTGTTTATACTCGTACCATTTGAATCTGAATACATTAAGTATTACTCAATACTCTGTTATACATTTTTTTTGGAAACGGTTTTCATTTTACTCGACTCGTTACTTACTGTTCGCTATTTTAAGATACAAAAGAAGTTCTTCAACATTTTCATTTCGCCGAAAACAACTCGACAAAAGCTTTTTTGAAACTCGTAAAGGTCCTTTGGCTTCCTTTAGAATTCTTTAGGAAAATAATTAATACGATTGAATAAGTCTCACCGTAACCATAATAGGCCTAAAGTCCGCTGAGAATTGTTGAAATAATTGAAAAAATAGGGCAAGTGCGTGTCATCCACGTGTGGTGTTCCTTGAACGCCACTATTAAGTTTTCTTATTGATAACATTCGCCATTTTGGACAACACCAGAAATCAAGTGGCAGATTTGACAGGTGCCAACAAGTGTTCGCGATCCATGTAAAAAAAAAAAATTACAATCTATATATATAAAAATCAATTACTGTTCGTTAGTCTCGCTTAAACTCGAGAATGGCTGGACTGATTTGGCTAATTTTGGTTTTGAATTATTTGTGGAAGTCCAAGGAAGGTTTAAAAGGTGAGTAAATATGAAAAAAATTGCTTGGAATATAGTAAAAACAATAATTTCGCTTTCCCTTAAAAACTATTCCTACCTGTCAAACATTTAATGTTCGTCCCGTCGTTTAGAAATGAATTAAATTTAAAAGTCGTTCAGAAATCAAATTAAATTTAAGAGTGAAGTTTTCATTTTTTCTAGTTTTGAATGTCAAACGTTTGATGTTCGTTCCGGTTAAGTTTTGACCACATTTTTTACTAAAGTTGAAACATTCTGCAATTATCATTCAGCTTTTCTATTTATTGATTCTGAGGCGGTACGAAGTTTGCCGGGTCAATTAGTCATAAATAGAGTGTTTAATGGTTTTCTA
Organism: Dendrolimus kikuchii; assembly: GCA_019925095.2. Taxonomy (NCBI): domain Eukaryota; kingdom Metazoa; phylum Arthropoda; class Insecta; order Lepidoptera; family Lasiocampidae; genus Dendrolimus; species Dendrolimus kikuchii. The sequence goes on from CM034394.1 coordinate 18,902,290, forward strand.
CATCACCTCATCATTTGAACAAATAAACGAGCCTCCAGCAACTATGGACCGCATCGACGTTGTATGAGGTTCCCAAGCCGTATAGTTTTACACACGTTACTTGCTACACATTCGTAACTCTAACCCCCTACACGAGTCGTACACTGTCGCGCGTTAATGAAATTGCTGTACTGCGCAAGTACATCGGGTGGAAATATCAGTTGTATAAAACTGTAATCAAAGTTTCCATAGAGGTGAGTAATGTCCAAAACGCATAGAGAAAGTATAGAGCTATATTATCTACTTACACAATCGGAACAGATTCGATTTGTACTTACTTTATTTTATTGCGAAGTTGACATATAGACGGCCCAACTCATGGAAAGTGGTTATTGTCGCCTATAGATGTTTGCAATAACAAGCACAAAGCCAATTCGTTCCCAGTCTTTTCGTTATTGGATAGGATAGGACAGATGGGATGAGAGGCATAGGTTAAAGGCGATGAAATAGAGGGATCAGATAGGAGAAATGGAATAGGGGAGGCGAAAATGGACCATCGAGACTCTACGTAACCTCAAACTTGTATCTTTAAACCCACCCATATGAACGATTTTATTATTCTACTATGATATGCCCGCAAGTTCGTCCGCGCTTGACTTGAATTTCTCGCGGGATTCCCGGGACACAAAGTGCCGCAGCATTTAAAAAAGAATGTAAGCTATCGTTTTAGTGAAAACTGTGTCGGAAATAAACTAATTTTTATACACCCAAACATCTTCAAACCGCTCTCGGGAAAATTCCCGCGGGATTCTCGAGATAAAAAATATCACATAACATTTTCTATCGATCAGCGAAAAAATCACATTGGAATTCTATTTTTTTAATCTGGCCATTCTAAATAATTCCCAGAAATATTTCCGCGGGTTTCACAGGACAAATAGTAGCGTAGATTTTAAGTCTAATAATTTGCTCTCGATCAGCGAAAACCACATCGAAATCGGCCTAGTAGTTTTTACGTGATTCTCAAAAAAACCGATTAAACAACAAGAAATCAAAAAAATGCATCATGTTCTCGATCATTTATAGTCTATGCCAGTTGGTTTTTTTTTAAGAGCTTCAATGTACAGAAACAGCATGTTTAGAATTTTATAATAATATAGATAAATTGATTTGATTTTAAAACGTAAATGGCATGGCTAAAGCGCAACCATTTTAAAACTGTTTGTTCCGCAATATAATAATTTAACTTTCATATAATTATCAAGACAAGAGAAGGGTCAATTAATAATGGCTTTCAGAAATTTAGCAGCACACCCAGAATCCGTTGAGCCATGCCGCATCGCCGTTTATTGAAGCAAAATCGTTTAATTAAAACATATTTAAAATCAATAAAGGACAGTATAAATTATTGTTCCGCTCATATAGCCTTTTTACCGAATAAATATTATGTTTCCGGCGCACAATGGCGTCCCACATTGCGTTGCCAATAAAATTACGTAGCCACAAATTCATTTTCAATTAAAACTTCGATGTTGCATTCTGATTGCATATACATCGGCATTCGTGATATATTACTTGTTTGTTTGTGTACAAACTCTTTGCAGGATTTTATTACTCTTTGACTTAACATAGAAAAACATTGTGAACAATGTAATGTCAATTGGGGAAAATTATATTCCGATCATTTAATAATTTCGATTGGAGTTGTATTTATTAAATATATCGAAATTCGATATAACCATCGTCCCTAAATCCACAGTTTGCGTATTAACGAACAGTACAATGAAGCTTTAGAATTAAAACCGTTAACAATACCATTACGAACGCAACTATCGCTGTTGGATAGGTCCTATATCTTACTTTTCATTTATTTCCTGATGGTTAGAATTTGGATTCTATACAAGTAATATAAAATAGACATAAAAACTCAGCTTATACCAGCCGTATCAATGACACAGGGTCCAGAGCCGCTGGGCTCCAAGCTCCAGGGTATTTATTACCCATGTAATAAATACGTCAAACAAACAAAATTTATTAAAATGGTATCCATAAATTCAAATCCTAATTGTAGAAAAATCTGTAACGAATTTGCATAGAAATAGAAAAGTTTAAAATTTGTAACACTGAAAATTATTACTAAATTATTACTTACACTTTATGAGATCGGCAAAATAGCCCAGCCCGCCCCGGCTTCGCACGGGTATCTAAAAAACATATTTTTTTCCTGACATCGACTTCCCTCCCGTACAGCTAGTACCCCAGTGACGCCTACATCACATAAGGTGCTGCCTAGCTAGCCGAGCAGGATGAGCTGCGACCTCGCAATTTTTTTTATACTTACAGTTTTAAACTCATGATATATTTCGAAGGGAATATCCGAATTGAATAATTCAAAAAATTATATAAAGGTATCGAAGCAGTCTTGAATATGAAGTATTTTATTTTGATAAGAATGAATACCAAGGTACTAATAAAGAGCCTTTTCTAGCGGCGGCATTTCAATTTAATTAATAATAACTATAAAAATAACTATAATAGTTAGACATATGCTGTCCCGACACTTCTTTAAATAATGACGTGTTCTGCAAAGTCGTAGTACATTATTTTTTCTATCATCAATAGTTTTCGCAGCGCACGCGATGTAAAGAATGTTTTAGGTAATTTTTTTAATCCTTGGGTCACATTATTGAAGTTTTAGTAAGGATCCCAAATTTTTTTGAAAATATTATGTAGCCTATGTCACCCGGAAATAGTATAATTTGCCACAGTAAAAGAATTTTTCAAATCGATTCAGTAATTTCGGAGCCTATTCAATGCAAACAAACAAATCTTTCCTCTTTATAATATTAGTATAGATATAGATTAAACATCATGTTTGACTTTAAAAACATCTATAATATTATAATATTCTAAACATGCCGTGTCTGTACATTGAAGCTATTAAAAAAAACGACTGGAATAGACTAAACAAATAATAAATAATAAACAATGAAGAATACGATCCACTTTTATAGATTTGGCGCGCTCCGCAAATAGCGGGATTTTTTCTGGGAATGATTTAGATTGGCCAGATTAAAAAAAAATCGAATTCCAATGTGACTTTTTCACCGATCGATAGCAAATTTTATGTAATAAAATGTGTGGTATTTTCTATCCGGACAATTTACCCGGGAGCGGTTTGTAGTTGTTCGGGTGCATAAAAATTCGCTTATTCCGAAACAGGTTAGTTACACTGAAACGATAGTTCATATTATTTTTTAAATACTGTGTCCCGGAACTTGTTCGTGTTCCGGGAATCTGTTCCGGGAAGTTTGTAATGAAAAACTGACATTTTTATATAGTTGTAGTCGCAATATCATTTTAAAGAACATTATAATTAGATACAAAAATAGACTTTTAATTAATTTATTATCCATCCAGAGTGATATGCTCATTTAAGCAATATAAATATAATAGGTTGGGGAAAAAGTCTTTTCGCATATAGTATGTATGAACTTGTAATAAGATCTCTTTGGCTATACCATTTGCATCTGGCTGGTTTTGGTATCATTAAAAAGTTTTAATTTTAAAGAAGACAATTCCAAATTCAAATTAAGAAAATGTGTGATTTTCATTTGTTTTTCTTATTGTTAAAATGAGTGAATCTAATGAAGAAATTCGATACATTTTAAAATTTTACTACAAAAAAGGTAAAAATGCAACACAAGCCGCGAAAAAAATGTGTGATGTTTATGGACCTAATGCAGTATCTGTGAGAGTAGCGCAAATTTGGTTTAAGCGTTTTCAATCCGGAAATTTTGATATCAAAGATGCACGTCGCTCTGGTCGCCCTGTTACGGACAAAATTGATGCCATTTTTGAAAAAGTGGAGCAAGATCTGCATATTAGTAGTTACGATGTAGCTGGAGAACTGGGAATTGACCACAAAACGGTTTTGGCGCATTTGAAAAAAGCTGGGTACACAAAAAAGCTCGATATTTGGGTGCCTCATGAGCTCACTGAAAGAAACCTAATGAACCGTGTACTCATTTGTGATTCTTTATTACGACGTAATGAAACTGAACCATTTTTGAAGAAGCTGATAACTGGTGATGAAAAGTGGATCACGTACGACAAGAACGTGCGAAAAAGATCGTGGTCAAAGGCCGGTCAGGCTTCACAGACTGTGGCGAAACCCGGGTTAACTCGCAACAAGGTGATGCTGTGTGTATGGTGGGATTGGAAGGGCATTATTCATTATGAGCTGTTACCGCCAGGCAGGACCATCGTTTCTGAACTGTACTGAGAACAACTGATGAGATTAAAGCAAAAAGTTGAGAGAAAGCGGCCGGAATTAATCAACAGAAGGGGTGTGGTTTTTCACCATGATAACGCTAGACCTCACACATCTTTAGCCACTCAGAAAAAATTACGAGAGTTTGGCTGGGAGGTGTTAATGCATCCGCCGTATAGTCCTGACCTTGCACCTTCAGACTTTCACCTGTTTCGGTCTCTGCAGAATTCCTTAGGCAGTGTCAGGTTAACATCACGAGAGGACTACCAAAACCACTTGTCGCAGTTTTTTGGTCAGAAGCCCCAAAATTTTTATAGCAATGGGATCACGTCCCTACTTACAAGATGACAAAAAGTTATTCAACAAAACGGCACCTACATACTTTAGTCAAATGTAAATAAACTTTATAAAAAACCTTTTGAATTTTTATATAAAATGCGAAGAAACTTTTTCCCCAACCTAATATGTATATACCTATATAAAGTTTTATGGTAGGTTTTATAATAAGGAATAAAACTCACTATAAAAGTTTATTATATAAATATACTAGTGTTTTAGAGTGACAGTACATCTATATAGATGTAAAATTTTGTGTACTTCAGGCACCTAAATCACATTACGCTTTGATAAAACTGTCAAAAATCCAATAATTGCTTAAATGAACTCATCTATACTCTGACGCACCTTACATTCCTTAATCAATCATAAGAAACTGACATTTAATTTTAATTAAGATAAAATTTGTTAATTAAGCTTTCGTTATTTTTCTCATTATTATATTTGACAAGGTTAGAGTAATAAGATGAAAGATCATGAAGAAGAATATTAACTTTATAAACAAATCTCTTAGCTTACTCGTGTCCACTTTGCTGGGCACTATTCCAGAATAAGACAGTTCTTCCCGTCCCCACTATGCTGGACGCTACTCGAAATAAGCCAACATATTATAATTACCCATGAGAAAATTCTGTTTCTCAGGTCAATGCCCACTAAAGACAATGTTCGACACTGGGAATTATTTATTGTTTAGCCGGAGCACGCCGGTAATTCAACGCATCAGGCCGTTTTTCACGAAATTCATGTTTCACATTAAAAATATTATTAATCACAATCAAATATAGCCTATGTCCCTCAGGAATAATTTAGCGTTCTACTGATGAAAGAATTTTCAAAATCAGTTTAGTAGTTCAAGAGATTACTTTCTACAAACAAACTCACAAATTTTACCTCTTTAAATATTAGTACAGAAGTATAGTTGTGATAGATATACCCTGAAATCAGGCTTGAAATGACTATGATAATGTATGTCAGCATGCACATTGGTGCCACAGACTGAGATGATGATTTAGAGGGGATGGAATAGGGGGTAGTGGGCCACTGGAACTTTCACTCACCGTGCGAAACACGTATTTTTTATTATATGAGTTCAGCAGACAGTCAGACGGCCCACTTAATGGATAGCGGTTACCATCGCCTGTAGACATTTTTTACACCAAAGGTGCTAGCAATGTACCTAGAGGGAGTCTGGAACCTGCCAACTAATAGCAGAACTCAAGGTTGTTATGGCGGCACAGCCTACACCAGGGGTGGTCAGCCATCGAGACGGGTAAATACACTACCACCCGGCTGCGGGTTGTTTTGTTGCCTGTTATGACAGGCCGCTCGGCTGCGGCAATTTTATTCGATTAGCACAAGACTAACTTATCTGCTATCTAATTTGTTGCCGATATTCTGTGAGAGCGTGGTGTCACACCGGTCGAGCTGACCCTAAGTGCTTGTAATCAAGATAATACTTTCAAGCTGGCCCTATTTTTTTAGAATTCCTTTCTAACTAGATACTTATATGTCTATTTGCATAATAGAGCTCAGCTTCATGTTATATGCAAATACACTGTTACGATCCTATCGATATTGAGTTGAAGTAAATCTGTAAGCTTCTTTAAGATTCCTCCGCTCGGAGGTCATGGGGGCTAGCATACGGCCGATCAAGAGTCCCTCACATCTTTCGGTGAGCCTTCCTCAAGGCCCGAGGACGGTGTCTTAAGAATAGCAATTCCTCCTGCGTCATAAAAAAGGCTTCTTTAGGGTTCTTAAACGAGCCTACAAACTTACTGTAACTCAATGTGAATAATACCACGGATGGCAGCTTGATCGATCGGCAAGTCGGAGCCTCATTATCCTTTTGAGATAATGAGGCCGAGACAAAATGCCGGAAGCTCAAGCTGGCACCCTACTGCATGGTCTACCAGGCTGAAATGTTCGCTATACACGAGGCAACGGTGGAAATCCTGGGGAGCCCAGGAAGAAGCTTTGGCATTTACAGCGACAGCAGATCGGCATTGCAAGCGTTGTGTAATTGGGGCTCCGTCAACCCCCTAACAGTCGACGCTCGGCGAAAGTCAGTCTCTTCTGGGTGAAGGCCCACGTTGACATCAGGGAAAACGAGCGGGCGGACGAGTTGGTCAAGTTGGCCGCACTTTCTTTGAAAGTGCGACCGCACTATGACAAACTTCCGGTTTCATTCGCCAAACGGCAGATCCGTCTCGGAACCGTTGGCGAATGGAACCAGAGGTATTGTCAAGAGTCGACTGCGTCCGTCACCAAGCTCTTTTCCCTGATGTTGCGAGGGCATTCAGGCAGAGGAGATTGATAAGGATATCGGGCGTGCACACGCAACTGTTTACGGGGCACGGAGGGTTCTCCGAATACCTGAACCGGTTCGGGCTGAAGGAGAACTCTTCGTGCATTTGTGATGATAGCAGCTTAGAAACTGTGCCGCACTTGATCTTTTACTGTCCAGTGCACGCCCGAGCGAGGAGCAACCTCGAGGTTAAAATAGGGACAGCCGTAAAATACGAGAACATGCATGAACTGATGGGCAAAAGACACTTAGATGATTTCATAAAATATTGCATTGAAATAGTTAGTATAGTAATAAAACGTAACAAAGATAAATAAATACATGTTGAATATATATTATAAGAATATATATAAGAAACTGTAAAATAAAAAGTAATAAAAACAGAAACCATAAAAAGTGTAAATATATAGCATAAATAAAAATAGAGATAGGAAAATATAATGTAAACGGAAAAAACAAAAAAGTAAAATTATAATATTAGCGTAAAAGTAGAAATAAGAATAAGCCGATAACGATGTAAGAAAATAGCGTAGAAGGAAATTAGAACTAAAATAATTGTAAGAATAACTAGTAAAACAACAAGAAAAATGTAATCCATAGAATATAAGACTAAATGTAATAGAAATAAGATGTAAATAAAGACAAAAAAGCATAAAAGAATAAAGAAAATAAAAAAGCAAAAAAAGAATTGAAAAAAGATAAAAAATAATAAAAAAAGAAAAGTAAAACCCTGACATGTCGTGTTTGTCAGGATCGAGGAGATTATTAAAAAAAAAATATGAATAATACTGTTAGTAAATAAACAAAACTTCTCGTAAATCACTCAGTTCGTATTTTTGCTGTAATCATGCACTTTTTCCAAAGTTGAAGCGAAGTAATAAACTTCACTTTTAAAACTCGTATCGAAGTGCGCTACATCGAAAACCTCTTATCATTCAAAGCAGTTAGAGCGAAAGAAATGAATCCAAACAACAGAAACTTTGGATGAGATGAACTGGTCGAACTCTCAGAAAGGACTTACGTTAAGTTGCAATAGATGCAAAATCCTTACTTCGTTTCTAAAAGTAATATTCTTTTTCCATACTTTACATAGATTGCAGATCTAGCCAGTGACAAATTTTCATGTTTTTGATATTTTTATTCATACTATTTTTATTTTATTTATACATTTTAAATCTAATATTATATGGGAAAGGTTTTAAATTAATTTAATGTCATTTTTATACAAACTAATAAATACTAATATGAAATTTATCCATTTATTCCTATCAGCTTTTTTTCTTTTCTTTCGCATTCTCGAGCTACGGCTATAGCGTAATAATTAAACATGTACTTTTTTACTGTTTACTTTAGAAAAAAACTTGCTCATTTAACCATACATCATACCTGTAGTAGATAATCTCATATAACCTCAGCTTAAGACAAATTATTATAGGTACATTAGGTGAATAGTTCTTTGGCTGACCCCAAAAAATGCGGTATCCAAGGGATTTACGGAAGTGAAACCGGAGTTAATACTATAAAATGTTACATGTCCACGTTTTGTTAAGCTGGAAATAATTAAAAAATCGAGCAAAATCGTGTTCGTTATTCAAATCCGGAACCGCAATAATTATTTTTAACACACTTGCTCAAATAATGCATTTACGAAGCTTGGCTACATAGTTCGAAAGCTAAAAATTACGCACCATACAAGGGAGCTTGCGGTAAATATGTACTTAGATGACAGTCATTGAGGTAAATGTATTATGCACATATCACTCAATGGTGACAGATACTTTCCGCACGTTCCATTGAGTGACGCGTTATTTTTAACTTTCGAACAATGTATACACGCTTCGTAAAAGCATTTTTGGAACAAATCTGTTGAAATAGTACATACATACATACATAACTTCACGCCAGTTCCCTTGCGGGGTAGGCACGTGTTGAAATAGTATTTTTATTTATTTTATAATTAAATCTGAACACACGCTAAACGGAACTTGTTAAAAATATTTTAAGCTTTTCATAATTACCCACCAAACAGTACAAAATTTAGAGAGATGCATAAATTTTTTACGACTTTGGAAGTGAATGTCTCTCCACCTAGAAAAGTAATTTACTAAAATCGTCATGTTTTTTCGACAACTGACTCATTCGCCAAATGTCTAGTAATTGGAAATATTAAATTCGTTGATTCGTATGCTAGCTATATCCTGTAATCTTTCATTTTTCTTAATTATTGAAGCAAAAATTGTTTTTAATTGCACTACAATATTGTATAACGGCATGACTAATATATCTTTCTATCAAATCTCTAGACCCTCACAGTGTCTGAGAAAGATAGGTTTTCATTTTTAGCCTAAATGGTTACGGAACCCCAACAACAAAACCTTAAATATATATAAGTGAGCCAAACAAAGTGTGACAACAAAAGTGCAGTCCTTTCATATAATTAAAAATGTCATACTATGTCGGGTACTAACAAATTAAACACCTTAAACAAAACCTGTAACGTTGTCTGTAATAATACGCTACGATGGTTTCCGTATCCAGAATGTTTCAATGGTAATGCGCTCCCATCTGAGTCTCCCCGGAATCCGAGCAAATGTCGTCATCAACATTTACCCCGCTTACCGCACTTCCACCCCGTAACTAACCTCCGAGCCGGGCATGCGCCCGTAACACATGGGGACTGGGGTAATCAAATTGTGATAATACCTATGCCACCGCTCCAATAATAATTTGTAATTTAAATGTGGTTTTAGCATTAGTAATCGCATAAATTTATCATCAAAATATCGACCGCAATATATCCTATTTGTATTTCATGAACTTATCTCAAAGTTCAACATTTTTTATTAGAACAACTAAAAGGATCTCCAAAAATATTCTAACAGTTTTTCCCAAAAATATTCTAATAGTTTTTACCTCGCATATTTTTTAAAACCAGCGTGTGATAAAATATTTTACCGCCACTGACCGCGAGCCGTCATCACACAAACGGGTGCTAAACGCATGCGCTATCCCCGGAACGACCCGCAGTAAAACGACTGGTCACGTGACTTGACGCGGCATTCGCTCGTTGAACATCGGCAGTCGTCGGCAAACCGACTCAACAGCCGGGTGTGTCTGTGCGTGTTGTATCAATACTATCACATAAATGTCAAATGAAATGATTTCGAAAAAAAATAGTGACATGTGCTTTGTAATAATATAAACATTAATACCAACTGTACGTAATTACCGTTACCTACTAGGTTCTTTAGTATTTAGCGGTTTAAAAGCTTCTGATTTTGTGTGTAGCGAAATTTATGGTCCCGTTTACATTCGTGATTTTGTTTTGCACTAGATACTAAAATATTAAAATGTTGCTTACCTGTAAACTATGATGAAGCAACAACTTAGTGTTTCGTGTTGACTCGAGGTGGTTTTGTGAATGACGATGGACCGTGTAAGTGGCGTCTGTCGATTTGGGGGGGTAGTATCGGCGGTTAGAACGAGGACCGGCCGCAGCAGAAGGCGTCTCACCGGTCAGAACCAAGTGCCTGAAGAAATTCCTGAAGCCCCAAGACGAGGACTCGGTGCCATTCTTGTACTCACATGCATTCTCGTATACCACAACTGCCTCTACTGCGGTTTCGTCTTCGACGACATAAGTGCCATAAAAGAGAACAGAGACTTGAGACCACAAACTCCGATATCAAATATTTTCCTGAACGATTTCTGGGGGACGCCTATTCATAAGGTAATGGCAGGATTCACGGAATGAAAAGAATAATATAAGATACACCTACTTGAGCTTCCTAAATCAATACAAAAGTCTTATTTGCGTAGGATCGTAATGAATTCTTCGTACTTCGTCCCACATTTCAATACTTTTGTTCCCGAAATTTTCCATGAGAACAATACTCGAGAGAACGTCTTTAATTATAGATATTTGATTCCCATTTTGCCTTTGCGTATAAAGAAAATCTTCGAGAAATGTACCTTAATCTCAACCTATTTTGATTACTGCTACCGCTATGTGCTGTAATCAATAAATTACTACTTTCCTGACATTATTATAGACCAATATTCACACCAAAAATGATTCATGTATTTCAATATAAGGGTGTTATTAAAATCTATGTATAAATAAAGATTGAATCCATAATAAAAGTGACAAACAAGCACTAGAATAAGTGAAACTTGAGCCAAAGACCTACTTCGTGAAGGAATCGCAAAAGTCTTCATCGATATAGATTCAGATTGTTAGATACTACGGTTTCTATATTACATGTTCAAAAACCTTATACTCAAAAGGCAAAGAAGAATATCTGTGCCTAATTTTCGTACCTAGAACTGAAAAATGTAGAAATAGCGTAGGATCCACAAAACGCAACTGCTACCATTGTAAATTATAGTCTATACGTAAAATTTCCTTTGGATTATAAACTTCCATTAATAAATGGACCAACTTAAAATTCTGAAATTGTGCCCGAATACATAATGGATGAAAAAGGAAAGGCACGTTTAAGAAAAACATTCACGAATGAGGAATTAATATAATAAATCCCCTCTTTCTTTTTGGTTTCCGCCTCTGGACCGCTGTCTATCGCTTGCTATACATTCATACTTATCTATAAAACTTTGTAGACGGTTGGATAAAGGATTTGTTCCATTTTAGCCATCATGATATAAATTATGTCTGATGCTTAGCTGTCGGTCTCAAATCTTGCTAATGCCCCGAAATAATTCATTGCGAGGAATATTCTGACCTTGCAAAGGCTTTATGTTTTAAGTGGTTTAACACGTAATATGAAAGAATATTTTTAGTGGTTTTTATATTCAATTGCCTGAATACGTCGTGTATTTGGTAAGACGATTTACATTTGATACTGTCATAAGAAAAAAATATAGTATCTCCGTAGATTATTTGAAAAGTTAGCATGAAATTAAAGGAACTTTATAATTGTGTTATGTCTTTTATTTTTATTGTTTCCACATAATATAGCAGTATCATGTATTGCACAGGTTTCTTTATCTTATTCTGCATTCAATTACTTTACTAATGGTTAAAATTTGACATAAACTAGTAAGTAGTGTAATTTTTCTACGAATGCTAAGGTAAAAGAATAAATAGTAAGATATAAAAACCAGAGACAAATACCATGGTACCATATAAAAATCAGCTCATAAATTTTGTAATAAAAGTAATTTGTTTATTATATTTTAATTTTCAATTGTAATTTGATAATAAAAAATAAAAAAATAATCCATCCCATCACTGGACAGTTTGTAAAGACATAAGACTTGCAATGATTTTTAATTCATCCAGTTGCATGAGGTACTCAAAAGTTTAATCCTTCAATGGCTGTCAAACTAACAGCACATTGAATTCGGTGTCTCCTGTAAGTTATTGTAAGAGGAAAGTATAATCAAAATAATCACTCCTTAGTTCATTTGAATATACTTCGCGTGAGACGTTGTGTAGAGTGTTAGGGGAACCGGAGAAGTACACAAATGACTTTGTGAGCTTTGCTTTCGCGTGCGTGATTTTGTAAACAACAACAGAAAAATGCTATCCACGATTCTACACTGTTATTGCATCGAGTATTTGAGGGGAACTACTGAATTCTCTTTTAATGCGATAAAGGGACGCTCACGTGTTTTATGACCTGTAAAGAAAAAGATTTTGTTGACTACCATATAAACGATACAAGATATTTATTATTAGCACTCGAATGGAACTAGTTCGTGATGTTTAAAACAAGTTTTAGATCATATTCTTTTTATGTTCCATTAAGAATTTAATTACTTAAGTATATAGAATGTTTTTTTATGCCCAATTTGAACTTTCCAAGTGGCTTAATTGTTTCTGTAGACTGAATAAAGAAATATATATATATATATATATATATATATATATATATATATATATATATATATATATATATATATATTATTAGCGCCTGCTGGTTACATTATCACTTCATGACTTCAGTTCCTCGAACATATACCTCATTGTTAGCTTCATTTACTTGCACTACTTATAAACACCTCACTGGAAATATATCATTTTTTGGATGCATTGCTAGAAATTAACATTAATTCTACACCAAATCTTATCCTCATTACCAACAACATTCACTAAGTTTCATTGGATGGACTAGAAGTGTACTATAATACTTTTGTATTAAACGAATTTGGATGTAAAGGCCTTGATCTGAGATGGTTTCGCAACTGCGACGACAAAGCACATGTACAAAACTTAACTAAAATGAAATAAATTTAAGAAAGCTTGAAAAATTTGTTTCAAAAAAATATATTCTGTGATATGGGAGTGAGTGATTTTATTTTTTTGACAGTTCCGAAAACAAATAATCAATGAAAGGTGAAACAATAAAAATATGAGCTACGGGAGCCCTTTATTATACGTGGAATGAGACGCACTAGTCATATTTATTCGTGTTAAAATAAAAAAAGTGTGCATCTCGGGACGCCCGACAGAAGTGATAACTTAGCCTACCTACCAGTGCCGTATGCGTGATAGAAAGGGAAGCCAGACAGATTGGCGCCGTAACGCGTTACGTAACGAAGCGGTTTACGCTCCCTGAAGTTATCACTTCAAAAATGATAAGAAACACTTTTGGAATAAAAATGATAAATCAGTTACAGACGCGACAACCTATGAAAACATTCTAATCCACTTGGAACCACATTTTACAATGAAAAATATTATGCAGTAAAAATTACTTTCAATCAATCAACGTTAGTCAATTATCTACAACCATAAAATAAATTGATAAAGGAGGCATCTCAATCGGACCGCATTTCATTGTATTGATGAAGTAATTGCGTGTCAAATGAAACGATTATTTGAAGTTATATCTTAGAAGGCTGGTGAAATAAGAACTAAAACAAGTCAACTAAAAGTCACTTGGATTTAACGGCCTTAAAGCGCAATTACCGAACGAGACTTTGGTGTAGGGCTGATGCGTTCCAAGAAATTCTTAATACGTTATTGAAACACGATTCGTTTGAACTTACTAGTTACCTTGGTTATAAATTAAATAATACTTATTTACATAATCAATTAATCATTGCAACAGTATTATGTTATTTTAATATTTTCATAAAGTATTGCAGCTTAAAAGTACCTCTATCCCTAACCAGATATAAAATTATATATGAAAATCTATGGTTCCAAAACATAAAACGGTCATTTGAAAGTATGTCTTAGAGAGCTGGTGAAATAAAAACTATTACAAGTCAACTAAAAGTCTATCGTATTTAAGGGCCTTAAAGCGTAATTACCGAACAAGGATTCTGTGCTGTACGGCTACTACCTTCCAAGAAATTCTTAATTACGTTTTACAGCCGGTTCCCAAATCTTACCGACCGTTCATTGATCTTGCCATAGGTTTAAATTTGATTTAAGCTCCATACATATAATGTCATATTTGTACCGATGATAAGGCAAGTCAATGAATAGTAAAATATGGAAATACCGGCCAATAATGAATTAACTAGGTTTGTATGTTATAGAAAACTTACAAACTTACCTTAGTACTTAATAATTATACAAAATTCCAAATACATAGTATATGCCTGAAGACGATGATCTAGGCCGGATTCTTACTTTTCTACTAATGCTTTTAAGGGATTATACATATATAATATAGCTGATAGGCGTTAATTATGTTTATTTTGGTTCCATTTTCTTCATTGTATTTATTATTTTATAATTTATGTATACTTTGCTTGTAATTAAACATATAGGATGTTTTTTAAAGAAGTCATTGGTCATCTTTTTCTAACTGGAAATACCGTGCAAACACGAACACCCCATGAAGCTAAGAGGTATAATGAATACTTATTCGACAAACGGCACAAAGCTATTTACTGCCATAAATTTTTAATGCAATCAATACTCGATTTTGGTCAAGAAAATAGCTTTCTTTTAAATATTTCTGTGGTAGAAATACTTAACGCTATACAATAGGTACGTCAAGTTGTCGATTTCTATTGTTTCAAAAAGCATATATATGAGCACATAAATACCTTATGTTAATAAAATGATTAAAATAATAAATAAGGAGCTCTGGGACATATTGCCCGGATATGGGATTAATGGCCAATTGATGCGTGCTGTGCAGTCCACTTACGAGGACTGTATGGCATGCGTGCGAGTGGATGGCAGCCTGTCGCCCTGGTTTGACGTCAATATTGGCGTCAGGCAGGGCTGCGTGCTGTCGGCTTTGCTGTTCATCCTATACCTGGACGATTGTCTCCAGAGAATAAGATTGATGGATGTTGGGGTGCGAATGAGTGATCTAGTTGTAAGCACCTTGCTTTATGCGGATGATGCCGTGCTTTTAGCCGAATCGCCATCAGAACTGCAAACACTAGTCACAATGATGAAAGATGACTGTCAGGCGAGAGGCTTACATTTGAATGCGAAGAAGACAAAGGTTATGGTGTTTGAAAGAGAAGAAACCAGAACGAATGCAAGGATAATGGTCGATGATGTTATGCTGGAGCAAGTGAATGAGTTTGTATATCTTGGATGTGCTTTTAGCAGGGATGGAAGGTACACCGCTGATATAGAAAGAAGAGTAAATTTGGGGAATAGTTTGAATGGAGCGTTAGGTAAACTTCTAGGCGCTAAGAACCTCAACCAGAAGGCCCAGCTCGCCATACACAACGCGGTGCTGGTACCTACGCTCGCGTATGGAAGCGAGAGTTGGGTATGGAAGAGAGAGCATGAAAGTAGAGTAAACGCGGTTGAGATGCGAGCACTGCGCAAAATCTGCGGAGTGACGCTCGCGGACCGCGTTCGTAATACCGAAGTAAGAAAGAGAGTTGGTCTGAAAGAGAGTGTCGGGGTGAAGGTAAGGAAAGGAATGCTCCGGTGGTTCGGGCATGTGGAAAGAATGCATGATGAAAGAATGACTAAACAGATATACAATGCAAAAGTGGATGGATGCAGAAGTCGTGGAAGGCCACGACACACCTTCCATGATCAAATTGATCGTGTACTAGCGGAGGGTGATGTCAGGAGCCTTAAGAACAGACGAGTGTGCATGACAATAGTTATGAATGTCAAAGAAGCAAGTGAGGTGTGTAAGAATGGGCCTAAATGGCGCTCTGTTGTTCGTGCCTACCCCGCAAGGGAACTGGCGTGAAGTTATGTATGTATGTATGTATGTATGTAAAATAATAAATATTATTTTTAGCTATGTAGGAATATAAACAGAAATCTCTAAGCGCATGTCTACGCATAATGAGATGTTCGATAAAGATAACAAAATAAAGTTTTTTTTAGTACACAAAACACATCATAAAACATATTGGAACATACGTTTTTTTATTGGATATGGAACCATAAAAAAGCATTTAATCAAAATAATCTATGTCTCAAAAATCACTCGACGTTAGAGTTGGGTAGGACATGATTTTAAAATGAGTTTGTAAGAGTAACAGGACATTTTATACTGAACCAGTACAATGTAATACTTCAAATGAGGCGAGGTCATTTGTACGGTTTGTACCGTGGCAGTACATTTAAAGCGATGAGGCCGGTTAGGCGATGAGCGTCTTTCCCTCATTTGTCGCGTACAAAACTTGAAATTCTTGTTAAGAATTGAATGTGATCGGCCTCGGTTACTTCATTTTACTAGGAGTCGTACATGTCATGTTGTCCCTCTTTGTCATGTGAATATCCCGTTATTGTACTTTTGTCCCTGTTCCGTCCTTCCTCTTACATTTGGCGCGTGAGTAGTAGCGGGACAACATTTTTGAAGTAGTACAAATTTAAATTTTGAGCCGTATCAGTACAAATCTATTTTGTAATGGACAACTGTACTGCTTTCACGTGTATTACTCATCACTACTCGACGTAACTTGTTTAAAGTAATTATTATTGCAAGTATTTTTATTGATCGTGTACTAGCGGAGGGTGATGTCAGGAGCCTTAAGAACAGACGAGCGTGCATGACAAGAGTTATGAATGTCAAAGAAGCAAGTGAGGTGTGTAAGAATGGGCCTAAATGGCGCTCTGTTGTTCGTGCCTACCCCGCAAGGGAACTGGCGTGAAGTTATGTACATACATAACTTAAAATACATACATACACATACATACATATGTATGTGTATGTATGTTTTTTTTATATTCGTTATAGTCTTAAATGTTAAGACTATAGAAGCTAATATCCTCACCTATATGACTTCCATAAATAAGTCATGAAAAAAATCGACATAATTTTTTGAGATTTGACTTATGATTATTCAGGTATCAAACAATAAAGTAGCTCCGCAATACTTACTCTTTATTTTGTCTACAGTTCACTACATCATTTTGTAGTGACATTATTTGAAATATGTTCATGACAAATTTCGTTCATATAGGTGTAATTTTTATTTACAGTAGTTTCTGAAATAAAGTACAGTAACATAATTATGTACTAGACAAACGGACGATTTCATATGGATTCCGTTTTAGGCTTAAATGGCAACGAAACCTTAGAAAAACAACTCGAATCGCGAAACATTCGTCTTTTTTTAGACCATATAAAATGAGACGAGGTATTGATCTTGTCGAGTAGGCAATTTACAGTCAAAACATAAGGATGTATTTAAAAAAATAATTTAGTTAGCAAAGCCTTCTTTCGTTATATATGCCCGAAGCTAATAAATAATTCATTGTTTTCAAGAAAACCTAAAAACATAATAAGCTTTTTGAATACTCTAAATCTTTGTGTTGTATAAAGTCCATTAGACTGTTAAGGTTTTGAGATCAAAATGGTTTTATATAAATAGAAAAACAAAAAGCTCTCTGGATTTAATTTTATTTGGTTCATCTTAAGACGGTCTCAGTTACGCAGTCAACTTTACCTATTCTTTTTTCTTTATAGCAATGTTTTTTTACGGATCTCCTATAAATTAGGCATATATTTATTTTACATATAAAATTAGCAAAAGGGTTCCAAAGAAATGATAAACGTTAATTGTTCGGACTTTGTTATTGGGCTTGAAAACTCCAAAATAATATTTAATCGACAATAGCCTATACCTCAAACACTACTCAACGTATCTTGTTTAAACCAATTTTCGTTAAAAATACTTTTAAGTTTTACTAGCTTGATTTTTCATAATTTTTCTATTTCTCATTACAAAAGTTAGAAAGATATTTTCACTAAACGTCGTATAGCATAGCAGTACCTATTATAAACACATTACTGCATAATTATAAATATAAACCCAGTAGCAGTAGTAATAGTATTTGCAAAAAAGTATGTGATATAGACAATATAAGACGATGATGTAAAGATCTATATATTAATACGTGAAGCAAAAACTTTGTACTCCTTTTAACGGAAATTGCGCGGACGGAGGAGTATGAAATTTCGCACACTTATAGTTTATATAGAGAAGAAACGACGAATGCTAATGTTTTTTTTTAATTATGCTTAAAAAATACATTAAATCACATCTACAATCACACTACCATGTATTTGACACACACTCGCATATATACTCTTTTGTTTATTGTTAAAGTCAGTCAGTGTAGACTTGGCGAAATCTGTAATTATAGAAGTATAGTCTTTGACAACAAATTATGACGGTCGATTTTCGACCACAGGCGACCAGTAGTTGTAAAAAATATGTCATTTAAAGAATTTTATGCATATACAAAAATCAACGTTCCGAATTGATTCGGATACAATTTACGAAATTGAAATTTCTATATCCTAAACAGTCCAAGGTAAACTGTGGGTGGGGGAACTAGCCGATTGTTTCCCTCCACTCTCCATGATTGTTCTGATAACATAACTGACAGATTGTAAGCTGCTGATAGCCGAAACGCGATCTGGGTTCCGGTTTGTTCAATATATAAATGAAAATGCTTTATTATTGAAACATTTCAAATCGGGAACTTTTACTTATTACACGTTTCACAAGTTCTTATCATATTAAACTATAAAAGTATCGCTGCTAGGCTCGGGCATACCTATTTTAGGGAAAACAACAATATATCTGACACTCTTGCCTTGCTTTGCCTTCTTGCCAGAAGAAGCATGAAAGTAGGATAAACGCAGTTGAAATGAGAGCTTTGAGAAGTAATTGTGCGGTTAGCTTGAATGATATGATAAGGAACAGTGTGATAAGGAAACGTTATGGATTGAAAGAAGATGTAATAACAAGAGTTGAAAAAGGATTGTTAAGGTGGTTTAGACATGTAAAGAGAATGGATAAAAGTAGAATCACAAATAAGTTGTATGACAGTCAGTGTTGTGAATGGTAGAGCTGTTGCCGGTAGACCGAGACGAACACACCACGACCAAATATTAGAAGTGTTAAAGAGAGGTCAGGTAAAAATCATTTCAAATAAACATGCATGTATGAAGATGATAATGAAAGTAGGTGAAGCGAAAGTTGTTTCTCAGGATCGTCGCAAGTGGAGATTCATAATCTCTGCCTACCTCCATGGGAAACAGGCGTAATATTATGTTTGTATCTATGTATTCTTGCCCAAAGCGGATTGGTGGGTTCGAAAGATTGATAATCTCACGTGTAAAAGTTATTTTAAAATCATTACCAGATTATACAAGGAAACAAATTAAAAGGGGAACGACATAAACACTCCTTATAAATATCACCCCATAAACTTCCCACTGCTGGACTCAGACCTTTATATTTTGAAGAGAAGGAACGGTACATCCGCCGCGTTTATCCAAGACAGATTGGTTGCGATATGTATAGACATATCGTCTATCTCAATTTCACCGTTAGAACGTGGTAATTGTATTAATAATTTAATATACATATTACGTCTAAGAAACTGCCTAAGCGGTTCGTCCTCGCCGATCCAAATTCAAACCCACATCATTTCACAAATGCTTGACTCCTCAGCGAATGCTACTAGGATTTCAAAAACTCAGTTGTGGATATACATAAAGACAAATATATTGGGGTCAACACTCTGAACAGTTATTGCTAGACATATAAAACCGGCCTGAACTTTTAACATTAGAATATATTCTTTCAAAATCTAAAAAGCGTTAAAGCTTTAATGTATTCTGAACGAATTGGTATTTTTAAATTTGCGTTTGAAGTGTTTCATTTACATATTTTTTGTTTCGAACACGCATTGGAATTTTAAAAATTACTTAGTTACTTGTTGCTCTGATTTGGAACTGATGCTCCTGTATACATTGTTTTCTTTACATTCTGGTTGGTACAAGAATAACACGATGTTTCCAATCAATTACACTATTTAATGATGTACAAATGTCTTAGTCAATTTAACGAACTTCTAAAGTTAGTATTTTCTTAAGTTTTCGCGACTAGTATACTAAATAAAACCATGTTTTAACGATTTTAAGCGCGTTAATTTATTTGATTTTTATTATTCCGACGCTTCGGCCACTTTTCAGTAGCCGTGATCATGGAAGTCAAATACGTCAAGTGTCAATGAGTATTGTTAAAGTTTTATTTAGCCTAGCGCCAACTTAACCGCCGCCTACTGCTAATGAAACACACAAGGTTTAAGAAGTCTGTAATCAGTGAACTCACGCTGGATAAACCTAACCACTACATGAGATTCGATAAACCACAAATCCTCGCAAAAGATAATCGTTTCATATCTAGGATGATGCATGAGGCTTTTGAAATAAAAAAAACAAACTTTCTACAGAGAAGGAGGTTGGCAAGTACCACCTGTTTGGAATCCAATCATCAAAATGATTAAGACCCAAACCCAGCAAAAACCAACTGCCAGACCTCAAGACACTGAGCTTCTTTCTACATGCACCGTAACACAATCCAACTTGATTGACAATGTCTTTTTATTTTTACTTCCCACCTATTTTATTATTATATAAAATTATTAGAGCTAAGCATTTTGCTGAAGAGTTTCTTGCGCCGCTTCTTCTCTTCAAGCCACAACATGCTGCGAAGCAGTGGTAAATTAGATTCGGCTCCCATAGAGTAAATAATAACCATAAACAAAATTAAAACTAAATTATTAAATTTAACAAATAGGCGGTAGGCTAAATAGAACTTTAACAATACTCATTGACAGCTGATATCTTTGCCTTTCGTGGTCACAGCTACTGAAAAATGGCCGAAATCCCGGGTCAATAAAAATTAAATAAATTACCCAGCTTAATACCATTAAAACGTAGTTTTATTATTTCTGAAGTTAGATACTGAAGTAGAAAATGTTTTAACCATCTAAATACACAATTTATTTTTATTCAAAAAAATTTCTTCTAACAAAAAACAGGTTACTACTGAATTTGTTTTACTTAACTTTAATTACTCAGAATCTTGTTCGTTAGTCAATTTGCTTTTCAATTATAAAATATAAGCCAAAGAAGTTTAAATAACCTTTAGGTAATTAAAGACGTTAGATTCTAAGAATACTCATCAATACTAAAAATATAGATAGAACACTAGCGTTGAATAACTGGACTTGAGTCTTCAGATTCTGGAGAACGTACGGTGATTTCTATTTTGATACGTCGATGATCCATATGTTTTTGCTTAGTTTTCGAACTACGTTTTCTTTCACTATCAGCACGGTTAAGACGCAACCACGAATTCATTGTAAATTTATTATATAACTAGCTTTTGCCCGCGGCTTCCACGCGAACCGTACACTTTTCTTGGATAGAAACTAACCCATGTGCTATGTTCCAGACTACAATCTATCTCTATGCCAATTTTCAGCCAGATCCGTTCTGCCATTCTGGCGTGATTGAGCAACAAACAACTCCAAAATTTCGCAATTATAATATTATATTTACAAGTATAGATAGTTGGGGTAAAACTTTATGGTCATATGCAGAATATTGTGAATATTTTTTTATACAAAAAGTTTCTAATGTGCAGTAATTTATTGTTAAGTGCAGTCAATAAGCTTGACGCCAACTGCACAGACTTCTGTAGCTTACAATACAAAAAAAAAGACTGGGGGAAAAAATTGCACCGAAAAACTCGTAGTGCGTTCTAAGGTTAAGATCTATCAAACCATTAATGTTTACTTGCAGGTAAAATAGTCTGATCACACAAAAATATTTTTATGTATGATTGTGTGTAATAGTAACTTTAAAAATTTCGTTTAATGTGTGTTTGTGCAAATCCTCGACTCGCGACCACCGCACCGCAACAATGATGGGGCTTAGCGAATAATAAGTATATTTAGATAAAAGATTAATGCCATTTCACATGTCCGCTTAGTGCAAAGCCTGAGTTATTTCCAGAATGCAAATAAGCTAACAGGATGCCAAGCATTAGCAACGCACGAGTTAAATTAGAACCAGAATTTAGGCGGCGCCGAGACTGCTTGGATTAAATTTGAGCCTATTAACTGTGCATATTAGATTTTATTTCAAGCTAATTGAACGGAATTTATAGTATAAGAATATTTTTTTGGCGAACACGATACCGTTAAAAAATCGTCAAGCCTGGTCGTCAATTTATCTACGTATTTCTCCATTGTTCTCTTCCGTGTAGGAACGGAGAAAGAATACAATTTCCTGCGGCCGGGCGGCCTGTCGTATGAGGCGACAAAACAACCCCAGCCAAGTGGGCCATTTGCCTGACTGGATGGCTACCACCCCTGGTCTATAGTATGCCGTTCTAACAACCTCGAGTTGTGTTCCGGCATCAGGGGCTAGGTTCTAGTCTCCCTTAAGAGAGCAGCAGCGCATATGTAACACTTTTGGCATTACAAATGTCTATAGGCGATGGTAACCGCTTTCCATCAGGTGGGCCGTCTACCTGTCTGCTGCACTCTGCAATAAAATAAAATAAATCTCAAAATCTATTGGAGTTTTTATTATGAAAGAAAGACTAGTATAGTCTATAAAGTGTAGTGAAATTGCAAAATTCCTAAATATGCGGTTCGTAGAGCTCATAGCTCTCTTGATCTCAAGAATTCGTCCAGGCCTCACGGTATACCTGCTGTTGTGCTCAGGACATCTACTCCAGAGCATGCTCCAGTCCTGGCCCCTCTTTTTACACTTTCTTACTCTACTAGCTATGTCCCGTTTTCGTGGAAGGTTGCCCTTGTGTATTCTATCCCAAAGAAAGGTGATAGAACTAACCCGTCCAACTACCAGCCTATAGCGATTACTTCCTTGCTCTCAAAGGTGATGGAGCAAATTATCAACGGGCAACTTCTGAGTTACCTCGAAGGTTCCCAGCTACTCAATGACGGACAATATGACTTCCACCATGGTCGTTCCGCTGACGATCTCTTGATATACTAAACCCACCGTTGAGCAGAAACCATTGAGAGCAAGGGAGAAACCTTGGCAGTCAACCTTGACATTACTAAGGTCTTTGAACGGGTCTGGTTGTCTCAAGGCTGTGTGCTGTCACCAACACTGTTCATCCTGCATATCAATTATCTGTTGTCTATAGAGAACATTCATTGCTATGCGGATGACAGTACAGGTGACGGCAATACCAGCCGGACTAATGTCACTCGGTTGCTAGTGGAAAAAAGTCAGGTCAGACTTGTGTCTGAAGTTGAGAATTCCCTGGAGCGAGTCTCTAAATGTGCACAACAAAATCTTATCCAATTAACCCCACGGGGACACAGATCTGCGCAGTTTCTGAAAAAAGACCACATTTGACCCTGTGCCACAATTCCAAGGAATACCCCTTACCATCTCCAATAGTATCGGGATACTTGGCGTCGATATAACGAATGAAGTGCAGTTTCGGGGTCGTCTGGAAGGCAAGGCTAAACTTGCCTCCAAAAAGATTGGTGTGTTAAACCGGTCTAAGCAGCATATCACCCCGCGGCAAAGACTTGTGCTTTATAAAACACAAATTAGGCTGTATATGGAATATTGCTTACACTTATGGGATGGAGCACACGCTTACCAGACTGAC
Organism: Dendrolimus kikuchii; assembly: GCA_019925095.2. Taxonomy (NCBI): domain Eukaryota; kingdom Metazoa; phylum Arthropoda; class Insecta; order Lepidoptera; family Lasiocampidae; genus Dendrolimus; species Dendrolimus kikuchii. The sequence continues at coordinate 18,926,058 of CM034394.1, forward strand.
CCTCCCACCTCCATCCAGCGTCGCGTCGTTTGTATAGTCGACGATCCCATACTAACAGGCGGTTTAGAATCGCTTAGCCCTCGGAGAGACCTTCGTATTCTACCGCCTGTACAACGGAGAGTATTCCGAGAAACTGTTTGATCTGGTGCCAACGCCTCATTTTTACAACCGCACCGCTCGCCATCGAGCTTTATAAAAAATTTTAGAGGCCGGCAACGTCCATAGGCGACAATAACTATTAAAATAATATTTGCCTGCTTCAGGTAATAAAATAAAAAAATACGATATGATAGATAGAAAATAAAAAAACTTCGTTTAAAAAAACCGACTTCAAAAACTAAAAAGTATAAAATAACTTATTTCTAAAGCTATTATTATTAATATATATTATCTAAAACGTCTATACTTTTTAGTTTTTTAGTTTTTGAAGTCGGTTTTTTTAAACGAAGTTTTTTTATTTTATTTGTTACTTTTTAGTGTCTAGCTATGTATGGGTAGACCTACGAAAGGTGCCGCGCTCCTTAAAAAATATAGGTCCCAAGAAACGGGAACAAAAAAATGTTCATAAAATGAAAATTACTGGACCAAACTATGTTAAATTCTTAGGGGACCAAATGCAAACTATTCCGCATCAAACTAAATAAGAATCACGTAAATCGGATGATAAATCTCAGCGTAATCGGTGTACATATGGAACGGAATGGAAAAATTTTCATAAAAAATATTCATAAAATGAAAATTACTGGGCCAAACTATGTACAATTTTTAGGGGACCAAATGGCAGCTATTTCGCGTCGAACAAAAAAGAATCACGTAAATCGGATAATAACTCTCAGAGTAATCGGTGTACATATGGAACGGAATGGAAATTTTTTCATAAAAAATGTTCATAAAATTAAAACTACGGGGCCTAACTATGTAAAATTTTTAGGGGACTAAATGGAAGCTATTCCGCGTCGAACAAAAAAAAATCACGTAAATCGGATCATAAACCTCGAAGTAATGGGTGAACATAGATAAAAAAAAACAAAAAAAAGATCCCGACGAATTGAGAACCTCCTCCTATTTTTGAAGTCGGTTAAAAACTAAATAAAATATGATAGATAGAAGAAAGAAATAGAACGGGGCCTTCTATTTCTTATCGTTTTCGAGTGCTCTCTTCCAGACAAGCAAACAGAGTTGAAGTGGTTTCAAAAGGGAGGACAATGCGACATTCATTATCCACTTCTGTGCGGCAATGAAATAATATTTTTAAAATAAATTTTTGATGTATGTATTTCAAATAAATTGAGAGTGTAATAAAAAATACTTTAAAGTAACATATCGTATATTCAACTCAATCGGAAATCGAACACATTTATCCAAATTAAATGCAAACCGATTTCGGAACCGCCAATAAACACGGTCATTTGAAAAAGGAAAACCATTACCCGGAGGAATTGTTGGGGAAAAACAAAAAGAAGTGTCTCTCAGTCAGAGATATACTCTTGTATAGATGTAGCGCATTCGTAGTTTACCTTCAGCGAAATGGCAAACGTAAAGCCGCATTGACACGATCCGAGTGTACTCGGACCGACTTTAGTCACTCGTCTCTATCTATACTTCTATGCTAATATTATAAAGAGGTAAAGTTTGTGAGTTTGTGACGTTGTAGGGGGTAATCTCTGGATCTACTATACCGATTTTAAAAATTCTTTTACTGTTGGAAAGCTATGTTAACAGGGAGTGTCATAGGTTATATAACATGACGCTATATACTACGGGAGTGGAACAGAGCGCGGGTGAAACCGCGCCGGGCCACTAGTATCTCTATCTCTATAAATATTATAGACGCGAAAGTTTGTAAGAATGGATGTATTAATGTATGTTTGTTTCATTTTCACGCAAAAACTACTTAAAGGATTTCGATGAAACTTTCCAATGATATAGCTTACACATCAGAATAAGACATAGGATATAACTTATAATGATATTGTGTGAATTATCCAAAATATAACGATTTTTCATCACTACTCAGGTGAAACCGCGGGCACAGCTAGTGTCTTAATAAATTGCAATCCGGGTGCATTCGGACAACAGCGTTTGACCTCAATATATTCGGACTGTGCTAAAATCTTACAAGTCTACTCGGTTGAAAATAGCAACATCATTAAACTTGAAAATTACGTGTATCTTTTTATACAGCTCTCAAGGGAATAATGTAGACTAGCAAGTAGGCACTCTAAGTCATTGGTGTGACGTAATAACTTTTGCCACAACAAAATACTAAGTGCCTGTCATATTTGTCAACTCCATAAATGTTTTATTTTTTTCAGTTTTGTTTTGTATATATTTCTTTTGTTAAATAAACATTTTTTCTCATTCTTTCTAAAATAACAGATTGTTATTGAGCTCGGTTGAGTGTTTAATAGTATTCCAGTATATTCCTTTGAAGTACACTACGCGCAAAACTTAAATGTACTTCGAGTGAAGCTAGTTCTGTCAGTCTAGTCAAATGTTAATATTTATTATACCTTACGGTGTGTTATGCAAAAGAGATGGCATACGAGTCCAAAAAGCGGTCGACCGAGAATGCAACACTTCCTTCTCCGCATAAACGAATCCCCTACGGGGGTCGTTTCATGGACTGTCTACGAATCTTATAACTGCGTTCTACGCAATGACGTGCACTAACTTAAAGGACCCATTTCAGACTTGCTCTTACAATAATTCCGTACGAGTACACTCGATCCGAGCGAACTCTGATCGTGTCAACGCAGCATTAGTACGTCCGTCGACATCCATCACTGTCAAACGGAACAAGTTTTTAGCGCGGCTGCGTCGAAGCGTGTTTTTGTTTACAAACTCCAGGCCACTGTCACTTTAAATATTAGCTTTCTTATGGTTTGATTAATACCGCGAGTTGTGGACTTGCCGGATGAAAAGAATCACTTCCAAGTTTTCGACTTGTCATACCTTCATGAAAAAATTGCGCAATAAAACAGGGAAGTGATTACAAATATCTTTTTGCGCCTTTTGGTTTTGCCGCCAATGCTAAAAGTTAAACTTTCGCTTCATTAATTAAAAGCGTTTTCTCGCGGCTTCGTTTGCGTTAATGTTATTCCATGGGAAGTGTATATTTTTTCGGGATAAAAAAAAACTTGGGTGCTATTTTAGACTATATAATCTATCTCTGTGCTAAATTTCATCCAGATCTGTTTAGCCGTTCTGGAGTGATTGAGTAACAAACATCAATCCAAACGTTTGCATTTATAATATTGTTACAACTTAGGCTCCGACAAAGACAAACACGTACAGATCTGTAAAAGCAAATTTTATTACCTGTCGGCATTTGAACTAATTGTAATCCGTTTATGATCGTCTTCTTTTGTTCACTTATTCATTGGCATACGTTTCTAGTTATTGTGGAGAACAGCCTATTGTCCTCGTTTATGGCCGCTCAGGAGCATCATTAGCCATGTGTTGCGGATTATAAGTACAAGCTAATTCTAGGAAATTATGTCGACGTTGCCGGGCGGGCGGCATATTTTCATTTGTGAAATATAAAACGATGGCCTGATTGAGAGAAGGGGTCAGTTGAGCTACAACTACGATCTAGCCATAACGTGTGTACATTCGGGAATCTAATATTGACGGATTTAGCCCGTAATATTGAATTACGACCTTCTGCATTACGTTTGGATTTGTTGCGTTCGGTTATATTTGTACCTGTGTTATACCTGTTTGTATAGTTCTAATAAACTCTATAATAATTCTAACGGCATTTTAATTCGAGTCCCGCAAACTCGTAACAATATGATAGTATAATAAATAGCACAGGTTTAATATGTGTACGTACACACGTAATTTCTAGATACATCTAACTATGCTCAATTTCATATATCTAGTAGGATTAGTTCTTGAGATACACAGACAAACATAGGAGTTAAACTATGTATGTAAATATGTTTTGGCTTTAGGTATTAGAGTCCTGAAAATCGAACAAAAAAAATTGCACATCAGCTAATCAGAGTGGCAACATCGGAACGTCCATGTAATTGTTTGATCGAACACCTGCCGTACAAAGTTCGGCTTTCAACTCGACAAGGGTGACAATCGAGAATAAATTATTCACCGGAGCAGAATACATTTTATATTGCTTATGCATGAGAGATCAGCTGGAATCGTTCGACAGTGAGTGCTTTGTCACCCGATCATTTCCTGACGCACATTTCTACTTTTCAACCTTTTGTAATTACGACAAATTGTTAGTCGGTATCTTATATCAGAAAAGTCTTTTGACATCACTTTAGTTTCGGTTTCGGAGTTTTATCTAAATGTAAATTTTAATTGTAAATATGTAAAAATAAATACCTCTTCTACATATATAGCATACATTCACGTATGAAAGGACTAGTAAAAGTAAATGATAAGAAAGGTTTGTAGCGGAATAATAGCAAGTGGAAATTTATAGTTGCTACCTTATGGGAAACGTAATTAAATAGTAAATTTCGAATCCTCATCTATAGTGTTTTTCGTTATAATACATACATACATACATAACTTCACGCTAGTTCCCTTGCGGGGTAGGCACGAACAACAGAGTGCCATTTAGGCTTATTCTTACACACCTCACTTGCCTCTTTGACATTCATAACTCTTGTCATGCAAGCTCGTCTGTTCTTAAGGCTCCTGACATCACCTTCTGCTAGTACACGATCAATTTGATCATGGAAGGTATGTCGTGGCCTTCCACGACTTCTGCATCCATCCACTTTTGCATTGTATATCTGTGTGAGTCATTCTTTCATCATGCATTCTTTCCACATGCCCGAACCACCGGAGCATTCCTTTCCTTACCTTCACCCCGACACTCTCTTTCAGACCAACTCTCTTTCTTACTTCGGTATTACGAACGCGGTCCGCGAGCGTCACTCCGCAGATTTTGCGCAGTGCTCGCATCTCGACCGCGTTTACTCTACTTTCATGCTCTTCGTTATAATAATATCTTATTTTCATCCTATTGGTTTCATTGCGCCATTATTTAGTAGCCAACAGACACCTTGCTACAAAGTTTTGAACATCCCGTAATTATCGAAAAAAAAAATAGACAGACAGACATGACGATTTATGAGGGCTCAGTTTTTGCTAAAACGTCTACGGCAGGGGTCACCAATTAGTTTCGCTCGGGGTCCGTTTTAAGAAATGAAATGACCAACTCGGTCCGCACAACATTTTATAGAAAAAAATATTTATTAAACAAACGTAATTATGGAAATTGCAAAGGTAATGTTTTATATATCAATGAGAAAAATGACATTTTTTGTTGCGGACTATCTGTCTGAAGATTGGAGTAAAATTGGTTCAAGCTATTGACATTTAATCCTGGAGATGTTCATCAGTAAGTCGAGGTCGAAATTTATTGTTAATAAAGTTCATCTTCATCTCATTTTTATTAAATTACGTACTCTGTAGTGCAAGTTGCTGTGTTCTCGCGGTCCGCACAAAATGGGTCGGCGGTCCGGATCCGGACCGCAGTCCGCCATTTGGTGACCCCTGGTCTACGGCATACGATGCCAGAACTCAAAAAAAAAATATGATGATTGACGTGTAAATTAATATGTAAGCGTAATCAACAGTGGTTAAATAACTTAAGGGGTAAATGCAGGGAAGGCAGTTTATGGGGTGGTCGCGTGACCGGACACTCACGTGAACTTATAATTTCTACGACCTTTTCAAGAAATTCATTTGTACACAAGTAATTTACGATATCGTGTGGCGCCATTTATGCTGGTTAATATTGTTTATTACCAACGTAAACTGTACTTGGGTGACAGTGTAAACGAAACTGAAAACTGTACTCTAATTACTACATAACATACTTATACAGTTGTGGTACCGTAATGGCTAGCGCACGCGTCCCAGACCCAAAGGGCGCGGGTTCGATCCTGGCCGGAACGCATGCACCGCTTAGGCAGTTTTCTGACCTAATGTGCATATTGTTACGATTACCACGTGCTAATAACGGTGAAGGAAAACATCGTGATGCAACCTGCACATCGAGATAACCGATGTGTCAAACCTGCCAAGCCGCCTTGGACAAGCGTGGTGGGTATACTGTCCGGTTCCCCTATAGTGGGAGGCCCGAGCCCAGCAGTGGGACATTTATGGGCTGCTATTATTATTATTTATTTATATTATACTTATACAGTAGGGTCGTAAAACACTCTGACTTGACAATGAATTAATTATTATATTTTGCTTATAGGTGTATATTTTACTAACAACATGTCATTGTACATTCGTGGTATGAAAATGTTCGCTAGTTTGCATATTTATTAACTTGACGTTACCGAGCACATGTTACCTTTTCAAACTAAGTCACATAACAGACTGTTCCACACACAACTATGGAACACAGTTTAGCTATTTGACAATGAAGTTTAATATTACTTAGATCAAATTTATTTCATTTTCTATTTGGTCTAAGAAGATTGTTTAAACATGTAATACCTTTTTATTGGTTTTAAAATTTATGTTAAGGGTTGTGATTATATCCTCTTTATTTCTTATTGTTAATCTCAGCGTCTGTCATTGTCAACATTGCAATTTTATTCTTCTCGTTTCTATATTTTATAAACGTAACATTTATTAAAATGTTGGCAGTATTGTTAATCTGGAAGAATGATAGATACAAATATAACGGTAAACGAAGAAACATATGGATGGATTGTATGAAGATGACATGATGATTTGCCATGTTACAGAAGACCTATGCCAGAATAGAGGAATATGGAAGGAAAAACATATCGTGCCTACCCCAATAAGTGGGAGAAGGTAAAAGAAAAGAAAAAGTATGGATTAAACTTTACAAAAGTAGTTACTGAATTTTAAGTAGTGGGGGGGGGCGAAAGGAGAAGGGGGGAAGAGTACTTCTCCCTTCTGCAATCCTCATGTCTAGGAGACATGTTGTTTTTGAGATATGATTTTTTTTGTAAACATAACTTTACTAATTTCTTTCAAAATCGTGTACTTATTTCTTATGTATAAAGACGAGAAATGGAGAAGAAAGGTAGTGGTCAATGTAAAAAATATTTAAAACAGTCTATTAAAACGCAGACTAAAGCCCACAAGCCGAGCGAGCAAAGCGAGTGTGCCATGACAGCGGTCAGCAAATGTCACAACCAATTTGTAACCATAATTTAAATAGATATCAATGAATAAATGGTGACCAGTTGGTTCTGGCACTCACCGGCCACTGCTGTGGCACGCTCGCTTCACTCGCTCGGCTCGTGCGCTTTGGTCTAAACACTAACTCAACCTAACCAACTTACCGTTTTAGTCACTAGTCGCGACTTTCGATCACCCCTCACAACCTTAGTGGCTATAAATAAACTGTAAGGAGATCCCTAACTCAAATCACCATTAATTTAGGTCTCGTTTATCTATATCACACCCAAAAATTCAGATAGAGGATTTCGCCAAAATCCAAAGTCCAATGAAAAAGCCAGTCAACGTAAAAATAATCAATATAACCGAAACATCGCAAGTCGTCGAAAAATCCATAACAAAACACAAAGTACATTCATATCACTAAAAGAGAAATGGAATAAAAAAGGCGGCAAAAAGAATATTGAATTTTCGTATTTAAAAATCGATATTCTTGACATATCGAATTGTTAAAAAAAATTTCTTATGCCTATTATCGTTGTACAAAAAAAAGTGACAGTACTGTGATTTATTATTATGAACTTTAAAATTATAATAACTAATTCAAAACTCGTTTACTAAATTAAAGTTTTAGTGTTTATATATCAGGTGTTAAGTGTATTCCTAAACACAAATCAACCTTTTTTTTCAACAAAAGTGACATAACCTTGTTTATCAAACGTGTTTTTGTTTTTCCCATTATTCATTCAAAACTTGTTGGTGAACCCTAAAAACATGTTTCCTAGCCCAAATAACAGGTCTAGTGTCTATATATAAGGCGTATGTATACCCTTAAACTTAATTTCTGGTAATCTGATGACACTCTGTGTAAAAGTTTAGCCAAAGTATGTAATGTACTTAATCAAAATAATAATCGGCAGACAAACACATTGTATATCCCCGAGCGAAGCAAGTTCGCTTGTACTATGAATAATATAGAACGGACAACTCCGGGGCCGATCCCAGATACCCAGATCATACTAAACAAATGAAAGTTCGTTTCCGAAATTTACCATACCAGGATTCGAACCCGGAGTCTCCGCGTCGTAGTGCGGTCGGCCAGCAAAGGCTTAGCTCGCTCAACTACAGACGCTTTACGTACAGCGTAATGAATATAATACAGATTCAAAATTTACGCAAAAGTTTCATCGTGAATTTTAAATTAAAACAAAACGATAGTTTAATCAGGGATACATCATAGATTAATTTTTATTTAATACATAAATCACGCCATGTTAACTGTGAAAATAAGTAAATAATTGTAATTATTCTGTTTCGACGTTAAATACAAGCTCGCGTTAATCGCGATGTTGAACACGAGCCCTTCATTTAATACGATTTACGTGATTGTGCGAAACCCCGTGCCCATAAATTTTAATTAAATATTCAGTTCCAAATACAAAAAATAATGTATGGACTTGTAGCAGCGAGAGGTAGAGGTTAAATAATACTTGAGATGGCAGAGAGTAGTTCACTGTCGAGTGCTGATGTGAACTGATTTATTTTGGAAACGGTAACCTTAAGTACAAATATATTAACAAGTCGTACTGCTAGTACAATGTATAGCAATATATAGTATGAATGTATAGTAACGAGATAGAGCAACTGTTAAATGCGCTCCCGCGCTGCACTAGTCAGTAGTTCGTTGTCCGCTGCGATGATTAGAGGTATGTTTATTTATTTATTTAGGTTTATGGCTTGGCAGTTAGGCCTTTAAGCCAGATCTTAGTTTACAATATAGTTTCTTCATTTTCTTAAGCCTATGTGTAGCACAGTTAAACTGTAGGTAATCAGCTAGTGCCATTCATCGGAGTTTTTGTGACAACTCAAAAGGCCACATTTGACTATACAGTTCATATTTCTCACAAAACACATAATTACTACTCAAAAACTATCAATATCCTACAACTATTGTTCATTTTAGAGTAATTTTACACATTTTTAGAAAATAAAACTGCACAGCACAACATAGGAGATGTTCAGTTCCCCCCAAAAACTCTAGAGGTATGCAGCTCCTGTAATACCCTCCTTCAAGTGAAACGCACACTTGGTTTGATGGTTCTGCCAGATCTTGTGACGTAAGGTTGTCTGATGCATAATGTCGAAGTCGGTTGCACGGATGTATTGTTCATCTGACGAGATGGGATGACTGGCTGTGGCGGTGGTTGGCTCGATGCTTCTTCGTCTTGCTCATCTGGACAGATGTATGCTGGTTTCAGTCGATCTAAAGAGACTACTGTGACTCGGGTTGGCATCTGGATCTTAAAGTACTTCTGACTTCAGTTTTTTAGATTTGTCTCTTTACAAGTTTACAATATGAATAAAGAACAATTAGTACATGATACACAATATGATTAATCAATAATCTCAAATACGTAATATTTAATAACTCCCTACTGATATCCGTTACAAAACTTCCTTTGTTTTTTTATGTTTGCATAGACTCGCGTTTGACCACTTACCTGATGTTGAGTGATGAAGCACGCTTATGTTGTTATCTTTTTTTTTTATTGCATGACTTCAGCAGACAGGCAGACGACCCACCTGATGAAAAGCTGTTACCAACGTCTACGGACATTAGTAAAATGCTACCAATATCTTGTCGCTATCTAAAGGGAGACTGGAACTTAGCCGGAACATAACTCAAGGTTGCTATGACGGCATGTTCTAGACCGGGCGTAGTAGCCATTCAGCCGGACAGATATCTTACCACATGGCTGTGGGTTCTTTTGTCGCCTCTTAGGACAAGCCGCCTGGCCACAGGTAATCGTATTCTTTCTCCGTTTCTGCACGGATAAAAATCTCTTTGGAGAATTTTAGCTATTTTCTCTTATCAAACTAAAAAAATGCATTTCTGTAAACACTTCCTCGTACACTACGCTCAGTTTCGCAATGATTCACTAGAACGTTTATTTCGCGTACAATAACGATCCGGAGGGAACTTCCCGTGTAGGTTTTGTTCGTGCACTGTGTGAAAGTGAGATTTCTTTATAAAATTTCTTCAAGGCCTGGATCGCGTTCACGTCGCCCTTGGAGTTGCAAACATCCATAGGAGGCGATAACCGTTTTCCATCATGTGGGCCGTATCGTAGTTTCTATTTCAGATATTAAAAAAAACATATGTAATATTAGTAACTAAGATTGAATTTTGTTATGCTTACATGAGACAAAGAACAGTCTGTAGCAAAGTTCTTCACCGTAAAATCTTATTCAGTAATACCGTACAAAATAAAATTCACAGAGACATTTCTGCCACATTTAAACACCTTAAACCGCAATACATTTTTGAAGAGGCGTTTTCTGTAAGCAGGCGCCCGTTTAGACATCAGCGTTGCTGCTGAATTTAAAATGTGGTTACAGTGAGAATAAGTAATTTTTAGCAGTTAGCTCTAGTTGAGGGAGTCTCTATAGAACGGAACAGTTTCTTATCAGCAACACTGTTTTGTGTGACTTCTGTTAAAAAATTATAACAAGGAAAATAAAAGCAAACGAGTCTGCATATTTTAAGTTATTTACTTTTCTATACAAAGTGTTACTTGCATTATACTACACTTTTTTGCCATAAATGTTACAATCATAATCAAATCATAACTAACTAACTCCGTTGGCTCAGCGACCCAAAGTGAGTCCTCCGAAACGAGAATACGCCACTCTCCTGTCTTGCGCAGTATCTTGCTAGTTGTATAATCAAATAATATAATATATAAAAAATAATTAAATACCTAGTAAAAAAAGGTTATTCGCAGTTAGAACGTAATTTTAATTATATTCACAACTGGCGAATCAAAGAAATATATATCTTGATTGACTCGTAAATAAACCCTTCGTCATTAAAAGACCACTGTATCCTGATTTTTTGCAATTAATTCTATTTTTATTTATTTATATAATTTATACTCGAAATGATTTCTCATTTTCAATGGTATTGGATAGGCGACTCATGTTATAATGAATTCTAAAAGAATTTTAGTATAAAAGCATGGTTTTAAAATACCTTGCCGTCATATTACTTTTGAAATATCAAGTATAAAATAATTTTAATTACTGCTTACTGAATAATTGATGTGCTATTTGACTTGTTAAATATATGACGTCATAACTTGCAATTCTCGTGTAAAACCTAGGAGGCTCTTGCCTTTTGGAAGATGATAAAAAGTGTCTCAGTTTATTAGAGTATCATCTAGGATGAACTAATTTAGTAACCGAATCTTTGAGATATGCTATATTATAAAAGCAACATCATTGACGACTGCGTAATTTGTACCATGCATTAGACACCTTATCTCAACCAGTATCCCGGATGAAGCGAGACTTAGCTCCTGTCTCCGGAACAAAACAAACGGACACATAAATCACAGTCAGTAAGTTAATCGCGTACGCTCACCCTACAGACGTTGACACCGTAATACGTTGCTATATAGCTGTTGAAGAACATAATCGATTCTTAAATATAGGTCCAGCCAAGTGCGTAACAGTCTAAGTCTAGATTTCGCCTTTCGTTGATTGTCGCGATGATAAACTAAATCAAATCTTTGATTTGCATAAAACATGGTCAAACTCTCAAACTCAAAAGAGTTATATTCAAACTATGTTCTACCGGATAACATTTTTTTAATGTCATACATATAAGTTAAAAAATAAGTGTATTTCCTATTTTCTATGTACGCCGCTTAGTAACGTGTTATCACTGTAGAGGCAAGAAATTTTCCAGCAACACGTCTATCTAAAAATGATTTTACTTCATTTCTGCCAATCTCAGACTCTATTTTTCAAGTACATGTACAGTACATAAGTCAATACAATTAATTTAGGAATAATTAATATAGTTATAATAACAGCACAACAATATAAAAAAAATACGATCTCTAATAATTACAAGAAATTATAAAAATTAATATATTTAGAAATACTATTAATTAATAATATTAATATACAATGTTAATTTAATATATAATATTAATATTTGTACCTGAGTTATAGTGTTTGTATAGTTTTAATAAACTCTATAATAAATCCCAACGGCATTTTAATTCGAGTCTCGAGACTCGGAACAGTATTAACTCAGAAAAGAAATATCTCAGTCTATACAACGATTTCAAGTGGTCTAATATTATCGTGTCTACTCGTATGAATTTACCATTAAAATAATCAGTCGCACTTAACCTTGAATTGAACCAACAAATCAATATGTCCCGACACTTTTCATTACAAATTACACTTAACAGACTTATTTTTGCACAATACAAAACTATAGTTGAAGTTGCTGCTTGCCGTTCCTAACTCGCGATATTTATAAATAAATAATATATTTATAAATACGAGTGTTTTATCCGTGCAGGAACGGAGAAAGAATATAATTTCCTACGGCCGGACGGCCCGTCGTACGAGGCGACAAAGCAACCCACAGCCAGGTGGTAGGGTATTTTCTCGACTGGATGGCGACCACCCCTGGTCTAAAGTATGCCGCCATAACAATCGTGTTCCGGCATTGGTGACCAGGTTCCAGTCTCCCTTAAGAGAGCAGCAGTGCATTTGTATCACATTTGGTGTTGCAAATGTCCATAGGCGATGGTAACCGCTTTTCATCAAGTGGGCCGTCTGCCTGGCTGCTGAACTCTTGGAATTAAAAAAAAACAAAAAGTTCTTGGAATTAATTTAAAAAAAACACATTTCAACAAAAATATTATATTTTTCTACATAATCTCCCTCCAATGGAATGCATTTAGAATAACGCGTTTCTAAGTTCCTTATTCCTTGCGAAAAAAAATGATTTTCTTGATTCTCGGAAAACTCCTCTACGGCAGCCATAACTGCATCATTATCGTGAAATTTAATTCCACGAATTTCCTCTTTTAATTTTGGGAATAAGTGAAAATTACTCGGGGTTATGTCTGGATAATAATCGGCAGACAAACACACACACATGGATACTATGGTGATCAAGAAGATTGAAGCCAGCACAGCGGCTTGCATTGAGCGCAAGTTCCGATCGACGAGCGGGAACGTTATCGTGAAGAAACAACACGCCCAACGACAGTTTTTCACGATGTTCCTCTTTAATCACTTGACGCACTTCACTTTCGGAATTAAATTTGCAGTTCAATAATCGTCTGACCTTTATGCATGTAATCAATAAAGAAGATTCCTTCATAATCCCAAAAGACTAAGGCCATAACTTTGCCAGCGGTAGGAGCAAGTCGAAATTTCTTAATGGATGGAGAGGACAGTCGTTTCCAAGACATGCTTTGTCTCTTAGTTTCAGCATCGAAATGATGGACCCACGTTTCATCCATGGTGGCAAAGCGACGGCATAAATTATCCGAACCACGCTAGAACATTTCGATAGTACACTTAGCAATTTCCAAATGTCGCTTTTGGTTTTCGTCGGTTAACATTCGTGGCACCCATCTTGCCGACACTTTTTTGAACACCAGTGAATCAATTAAAATGGATTGAACGCTACCAATAGACATCTTTAGGATCTCAACTATACGTTTTGTAGTTATTCTTCTGTCTTTCAAAACCAGATTCTCAACCTTTTTGACATTTTCTTCCGTAAATGATGTTGAAGGCCACTCAAAACGGGGTTACCCCTACAGGTTGATCTACCTCTTTTAAATTCAACCACGCAGTAGGCAACCGTAGAATAGTGTACAGCATCATGCCCTAATGTCTACTGAACGTCCGAAATAAGTTATTTCGTAGACATTTTTTCAAGCTGAGATATTTTATCACCGCACGTAACTCACTTTTATCCATAACTGCGTTTTTAGCAACTGGTTGCAAAAAGACACATACATAGCTTCACGCCAGTTCCCTTGCGGGGTAGGCACGAACAACAGAACGCCATTCAGGCTTGTTCTTACACACCTCACTCGCTTCTTTGACATTCATAGCTCTTGTCATGCACGATCGTCTGTTCTTAAGACTCCTGACATCACCTTCTGCTAGTATACGATCAATTTGATCATGGAAGGTGTATCTGCATCTATCCACTTTTGCATGGTATATGCAAAAAGACACGCAAAAGTATATATGTAATTAACGTACGTTAACTATATTTAGTTTTTGTGATTTGAGTATAGGACCCTAAACTAAAAAGGCAAACCAATAATGAGCTCCTTGCCTGAGAAGCAAACTCTAAAACCTTACGATATCTGGTAAAACGGCTGATTTAAACAAATTAAGTTTATAATTAATCGTGCGTAATTAGTGTCGGTGCCAATTAGGGACTTAACAACATTAATTTTAACGACTAAGTTAATCCTGAAATGGATAATTAATATCAAAGTGATGTTAGCATTTAGGAAGTGTGATTAATTTTTAAAGCTAGCGTCAAGAAAATGATACTCGTATTTGCATTTTGTTTTTGTAGTAGGTACTTCGTTTTTTTTTATTGCAGGAGATTAGCAGACAGGCAGACGGCCCACTTGATGGAAAGCGGTTACCATCGCCTATGGACATTTGCAACAGCAAAGTTGCTACAAATGCGCTGCTGCTCTCTTAAGGGAAACTGGAACCTGGTCACTAATGCCGGAACACAACCCAAGGTTATTATGGCGACATACTTTAGGTCAGGGGTGGTAGCCATCCAGTCCTGCAAATGCCCTACCACCTGGCGAAATCGTTAATATTTGCACAGAGAACTGTAATCACAGATATTGATCTACATCATGATTTAGTGTTATAATACAGTATCTGGTTTTTTTCGATATCAGCTAATTCGATTCCTGACAAGGTTAATTGATTTAAAAAAAATTAACTATAGTACTAAGTTTTCATCAAAATCGGCCCTGAGACTCCATTGAGTGATTTTCACTAAATCGTATAGTTTAGGATTTGGTCCTGAAGGCGCATTTGAAAAATTGACCTGTACAGCGAGTATAAAATAGATATAAAATGGTCAATGAATATAGATAGGTAACACTTTATTGCTCACCAAATATACAATTACCAAAATGCAAGATTACCATATATATAGTTATGGTAAAAACAATAGGAGGCCTTGTTGCTTAAAGCAATCTCTATGAATATAATATTTTAAGACTTATAGTTTCTTGAAACATGGCGAACATTTTTAGAGTGATAATACTTCTTGAAAATAAAAAAAAAATAAAAAAAATTAGAATATTGAATTCAGATAGCAGTCATAAACTGCAACAAAAAAGGCACTTCGTCTAAAAACAAGTTTACAAATGCGGTTATCCTATTCAAAGATATCTTTATTACTACTTTTATCAAACTTAAAATCTTACAATTCCTTTTGTGTTCAAACACAATAGTGTAATCTGGTTCGTAGTACATTCAATTGCCCATTTCGAATAAAACAACGCTGGTGAGGCGAGTATTCTACTTAAAGATGCTTTGCATTGAATAAGTACGAAACTTTCAAAGTTTTCCCCCTTTCTTTTCGAAACATTGACTACTAAAGAAGTGGCTTCAAAGTTAAACCAGTAAATTATAGAACTTGCCTTCCTTGTGGGTATATAATTCACCAAAGCATATCGTCTGACTTGGAAGTTTTGGTCTTTGTTTGCGTTGTGATTAGAATTTGAGAAAGTCAGATTGTACGGATTTAAGTTTGCTTCTCAACATTCTTTCAAATATTAACGCATTAATTATTTTTTCATCCATGGTTTATTTGTCAATAGTTCGTCTATTTCCCCTGCATTTCATAGAATAAAAAACTAACTGTTTTGTAGTTAGTTAGTTGTGGTAGTAACTACTTTCTCCGTACAGGAACGGAGAAAGAATACAATTACCTACGACCAGGTGGTCTCTCGTAAGAGGCGACAAAACAACTCACAGCCAGGTGGTATTTGTCCGTAGGATAGCTATCACCCTGGTCTAGAGTATGCCGTCATAACCTTGAGTTGTGTACAGGCATTAGTGGCCAATTTTCAGTCTCCCATTAGACTTTAGAATGGCAGCACATCGGTAGTTAGTACCTTTGGTCTTACAAGTGTCAGTAGGCGATGGTAACCGTTTCCTGCAGGTGGCCGTCTGCCTGTCTGCTGAACTTATGCAATAAAAAAAGAACTACTATGGGATAATTCTGAAAAAAAAAACTGTTAAATTGAGCGGGAAGTGAAGTTTTAAATTATTTTTCCAATTCTCTGTATAAGTCAGTCTAATATTATTTATGGAATAGCTACACCCAAATCTTATTAATTTTTAATTTTATGAACTACTTCATAATGATGAAAAACTGGGTCACTTATGAATAGTTAGTTCTGTACTCATACAATCATTACAATCTATCTGGTATAACCGAAGCAATGAAGATATGTATGTAAAGTACCGTCTAGATTAATTTATAACCAAAAAATTAGTGTGAATATATTATTTATATTTCGTATGTACCTCAGCGTACGTAGAAGTATACTATTACGCATAACAACACCTTGCATATTATCTAGGTGTATTTTTACTGTAATACAGTTATGTATATATAAATATATGCATAATTTGATAACAGTCTCAACAATCAGTTCACTAGCAGACACGTCTAGACTGAATAACAATCATGCAAATTTGCGAAACGTAGCTTGTCGAACGAGAGGTAGTTGTGATTCTCGCGAACCCGGACTACCAGATACCACTTAGGACATACCTTTATTGTGACGCCTCTTTGCCGGATATCTTTCTATATCTATGTATATTTTACACAAAATAAAAAAGTTCTATAATATATATTTTAATGAAGCATTTGTAACAGAACTTATGACCCGACTATGTATATATTATTATCCATTCTGTTACCTTACTATTACTAGCAAATGGACATCACATGTATGAAGTCCACGTCAATATTGAACCAGTAATAAGGCAAATGAATGGTTAGGAGAATATAAAAACCCGGCATTAGACCGAAGCAACATTTCATAAATAAACAAAAGCTCACTGCCTCCGCTGGCTCGGTCATGTAGAACGGATGGGAGAGGATCGCAGCGTGAGGAAAGCATATTTGGGACGGCCGGTCGGCCGTCCCAAATATCGCTGGAAGGACAGAGTGGAAGCTGACCTGTCGGAGCTAGAGCCCAGTAATTGGCAAGAAACCGCACAGGACACAAAAGTGGCATGCTCTCGTTTCGGAGGCCAAGACCCACTTTGGGTCGCTGAGCCAACGGAGTAAACTAGTCCGAAGAGAATCGCGGCTTGCTGACATCAAGTCAGGCCTTTTTTTTTAAACATTTCACAAAACTCCAAAGGCGATGTGCTACAGTTAGTTTTAGCTTAAGTACACTGTCATTGGTTATACCTATATTATAATTTACACTCATATTGAAATTTATTATCAGTTTTTGGATCAAAGCAGTTATTGGATAGCACAGTACATTATGGCCTATAAAATATTTTGTCACCTATAAATAGCGCGTTCAGTTTGTCCAAGAGATATAGTGACTGAAATGTAAATAAAACAGCAATACAAATGTACACAGTGAATGGTTTGTAAATATTTTTAGTTTTTATAAGCAGAATTTTTTTAAAGAGCAAGGTTTTTTGTACACTCATTTTTCTTATGTACAGCGGCAAAGCATAAACTCTGTGTGAATCTATAGCTGGAATTTAATACAAATAAGTATTGTAGAAAGGTAATAATAATCAAAGAATCACGTTTCCGAGTAATAAAGTTTCAAAGTTGGACTGGTTTATTATCATACATAGTCAAGGTGTCGAAGTCCGTCAGAAAGGGAACTCCATACACATCATTATTTCTGGTTTTGAACAATTACATACATACATACATACATAACTTCACGCCAGTTCCCTTGCGGGGTAGGCACGAACAACAGAGCGCCATTTAGGCTTATTCTTACACACCTAACTTGCTTCTTTGACATTCATAATTACGACGGCAATAAATCAGTCAGTGAAGCTAAAACACCTTTGAATCCTGTCTTCGAATTGTAGTTGGGGTTAAATTCCGTTTAAAAAAGTTAAAAATATGAGCGGTCTATGGAACCTACCCCATTGACGGCCTTCGACACCTTGACTATACATTTCAATTTTTTTTACACAATTGTATTTATGTTGTTGTCAGCTAATGATTTATACAAATTTTATCTATGACCGCTATATAGTAAAAAAAAATTAAATGGCAGACAGTAATTTCGGCCACATAGCAAAATGCCAATAAAAAACTTTGTTATGTACTTGAATAATACTAATGAAGAAACTTATATGCTTAATGCTTATTAACTTACATAACCTGATAATGTTATTCTCTCAGGAATAATAATATGTAATTTTCACTCAGTACCCGTCACAATAAGGCTAGAGTAAGCTAGTCGCATTTAGTATCCCAATAATAATAATAATAATAGCCCATAAAAGTCCCACTGATGGACTCGGGCCTCTCACTATAGGGGAACGGACAGCATACCCGCCACGTTTATCCAAGGCGGCTAGGCACGTTTGACACATCGGTTATCTCGATGTGCAGGTTTCATCACGATGTTTTCCTTCATCTGTTGCAGATTATGCAATGATACAGCACAACGCTATTAATCGTGACTTCATGTCTCGCTAAACTTTATGCTCGCTCTTATTCAGCGACAGAGGGATGGGAATAAATTTAGTATCAGCAATGAATATGCTACGAGGCATGTGTAGTCACGCAGAACGCGTTAAAAACTTCTCCCCACGTGGCAACCTTCATATTTGGGTTGAACCAGCAGTTGCCGGGAGGAGCAATCGTCCCCCGGGGCAAAAGGGGCTGCCCACCCGCATAAAGGGGTGAGCCCACGCCAACCGGGGTCGCGACGTTCGAATTGTCGTATTCGCGTAGCCCCGGTCCTTGGCTACAGTAAAAATACCTCGGAGTTTTATTGGGTATTCCGGCGAAATAAGTTAATTGGCAAGTCCTACACTAACACCGCAACCAAATTCCGAGTAGTAGAGGGTCCTTAAGCATATTCTTCGTATAAAATAGTCTTCATTTCGATGACATATTTAAACTAAACTAACTACTACATATCACGGAAATGTATCATCCCGTCTTCGCTGTACGATATTTTTTGGAGGAATTCTACCAATAAGAATGCGTAAGGGTTATTTATACGTGGACTAAAGCAAAGTGATAGTTGTAAGACATACGTTATAAAATTGGGCATCCTTAAAGTTTCTTTCCTTTACATATATCTTGCACAGAAATAATTCTATTATGACGACTTATGAAGTATATAATCGTATTATATTGAAATAGATTGACTGACGTTAAAAAACAACTTATAACTGTGTGACATTGTAATGATATTGTTTTATATTAATTTAATTGGAAAATTTATTGATTAAATAATGCTATAATGGTGCCTGGCCAATTACAAATTGCCTTTATTGTACGTCCGAAGGGACAAACTGTCGTTCCAACAAAGAACTCAACACCTTCTCTGTAAATTTATGTTTGTGACAGTTTACACAATAATTAATGATATTCAATTACATTCTAATAGGAAGTTGCTTATGTTAGTTCGGAATCCAATAAAT
This sequence comes from Dendrolimus kikuchii, assembly GCA_019925095.2. Taxonomy (NCBI): domain Eukaryota; kingdom Metazoa; phylum Arthropoda; class Insecta; order Lepidoptera; family Lasiocampidae; genus Dendrolimus; species Dendrolimus kikuchii. The sequence goes on from CM034394.1 coordinate 18,945,735, forward strand.
AATAATAATAGTGGGGAATAAAATCTACTGCTGACTTGACGGTTTTCTCAAACAAAATAAAATTATTGTCCGCCTTGAATTTATTACTCTCTCTAGATTAGCTAAAGAACACTGCGCAGTAACTATTTGTGCATGTAAATCTATAAAGTATGCTGTATATGCATTTGGATATTGGAGGACAATAAAAAATTACTACTTTAAAAATGCATGCATTTGGTATAAATAAAAATCACAACAGTTTATTATTACCGGATTTGTAACACATTTGTTGAAAATGATTATTTGAACCCACATTACTCGAACGAGACGCGATTTCCTTAGTGACTGAGCTACCACGACCCAGTGAGTAATTTAAGCTTTAAAACACGAAATTTGAAGTATTAACGAAAAACTTCAAAACATTTCCTACTATATCGGTATGAACATAGTGCTTCAATGATTATGATGTCAGGAGCCTTAGGAACAGACGAGCGTGCATGACAAGAGTTATGAATGTCAAAGAAGCAAGTGAGGTGTGTAAGAATATGCCTAAATGGCGCTCTGTTGTTCGTGCCTACCCCGCAAGGGAACTGGCGTGAAGTTATGTATATATGTATGTAAGTTTAAATGATTAAACAAAACGGCCCGTCCCTGCTTCGCACGGCTGATTTGTAGCTAATTTTTTTACATCTTGGATTACATTATTGAAGTTTTAGCAGGAATCCCTATATGTTTTCTAGTAGTCAATATAGCCTATGTTACTCATGGATAATGCAGTATTCTAATGGTGGAAGAATTTTTGAAATCGGTTCAGCAGTTTTTGAGCTTATTCGTTACAAACATACAGATCTTTTCTCTTTATAGTATTAGTATAGATAATATATTCTATCTCATTCTCTCGCAGGCTTAGTCCTATAGATTTATGGGTTTATCTCTTTTAAGTATCGCTTTCTCGTTTCATCTAGTTTCAAATCACAACGATTTTAAAGAAGTTTCACTTCTATCTCGTATTCATTTTTTCACAGATTTTTATTTACATACCTACATTGATTGTACCTATTTATTTACTTCCACAGAAATGTTACCTGTAACACTATTAGGTCAATTTCCAACTCTTGGCCTTTGGTCGTTTTTATGTGGTCAGTTTATTGTGCAGGTATGAACTTTGTAGATAGTATTTCACTTTGATGTAAAGTCGAATAGTTTAAGGGAACAATCAGTCATACATTTGAATTTATGGGGCCGAGTTATGAAATTGTTTGAAACTTCGATGTATTGTAGATGCAAAACAATAAACTACGCGACTATTCTCTATTTATACGTACCTATATTAAGGGTGTTTCAAACTCCTTTGTATTGTTCGTATTTGTACGCCTTGCAACAAATCTGTACAAATAAAATTGAAATGTGTGTGATTTCAAAAGAAATACCTATTTATTATATATATGTACTAAAATATACTAATAATATGCTGCACATATTTAGTATAGGTATATTTTAGCTTAATTAACATATAAATAAAAAAAAACACGGTTTATAAATGGGTCCCGAATCACCGTTAATAGTGAAAGTTTCCAAAACGCTAGCTAGCCACGTTACCACGTTGTGTGGCAAAATGTTAGTGAAAACTGCTATTTGTATGACGCCAAATTATTAATGATCGTTGTTAGCGTTTGTCTAACAGTCAATACGAAAGTTTGTCTTATATAGGTTTCATTTTCAAGGAAAATTTGGAAATTTTAATAAATATTTTACCTTATGTGAATTGGTTATTTTTACCCTACTTCCAAAAGTTTTACTTAGCACAGACTTAAGGATATTCTAGAAAAAAGTCAATTAAGTAAATGTTATTTTTTGCTTTTTAGTCTGAAGTCGGTTTCGCGTTTGTTAAGAAAAAAGATATCTTCTAGGGTTCAGCAGATGCGAATATAGAATTCCTACGTAATTCAACTAGCGGACACAAATAGTAGTTGGGAAGTAAAAATAAAGAGCTCGAAATAATTTTTTCATCTCTCTCTTAAACGTAATTATGTTTCAAATTCATCCTCATAGCCAGAAATGCCACAAACAGCGGGCCAAAACCCCATACTACTTTAAATGAAATCGTCTTAGAAACGTATTTATACCGTATAATAAATATCTAAAGACGTAACCTAGATATAGATTTTTTTTAATTGCAGTACAGCAGACAGGCTGACGACCCAACTGTAATGGATAGTGGTTACCGTCGCCTATAGACATTTGCAACACTAAAGGTGCTACCAATGCTATCAATGTGTTGCCGGACTCGTAGATGGAGCTGGAATCTGGCTACTAATGCCGGAACATAACTCAAAGTTGTTATGGTGGCAAATGTCCTGCCACCTGGCTGTGGGTTTTTTGTCGCCTCTTACGATAGGCCTGGCCGCAGAAATTTTATTCTTTCTCCATACCTGCACGGATATGAATCCCACTTACGTCCTAAACTTCTACGAAGCACAAGGTCAACTTTTATACCTCTATCGCTTGTCCTTGTTTATTTGTTACGTGTGTAACCTTATATTAAAAAATGAAACCAACCAATAAGCCGATATTATACAGTTCATTTATGTGTTTCAATTTGGATAAATCAATCTTATTGGACAATATAAATGTAAACCTGCATCATTCAATGTAATCAATATCGTCGTGTCCTTTCAGTTCGGCCTTTCAACTAAATTGATTCTATCTGATTAATCCGTCTAAAGCCGAAATTAGAAGTATTCATTTCTGTCGTTCAGTTTGTGTAGAAATGAGATATAATTAAAAAAACCTTGATTGTCAAAAAAGGTTTCATAACTGATTTTTTTTGTTTTTAATTTTAATGTAAAGTTTTCCAAATTTTGTTATTTGCATTTCTATTCGTTATTTATACACTACAATATATTACACTTTAAATACAAATTTGTCCTTAAAAATATTCTATAATTGAACAAGCAACATCAAATAAAATAAGCAGTTAAAAAGTCTTATAATATGAAACCTTTTTTAAAAATTAAGTTTAAACGAACTGAATTGTTAAAAAATGTTGTTTTTTAAAGTTGACATCTTTATCATAATAATTGAAAGACAGAAATGAGCCGTCTATTTTCGGCATTATATCAGATGAAGTCTAAAATAAATAGCACTTGACTAAATTACTTAGACTGGAGTTATTTCAAAAGTACCAACTTGAAATGAATTCGAATAAATCCCATAGCCACTTACGCCCCTCGTACCCTCTAAAAAATGACGAGCAATTTATCAAAATCGTGTTACGGCCATTAACCACTGAAAACATTACCCCACCACAACATTCGTAGCTATTAATAAACGCGCACCGCCATTACAGATGGGGCAAATCTCCAGTTGTTGGCGCTCGATCACAATAAAACAGGCGGTCGTGCCAAGTCGCCATGCCAAGCAAGTTTTGCGGCTATGCCTCCCTTTCGGTGTTGCCCTACGTAAAGCTGTTAGATTCATAAGGACTTACTGGAAGTTATAACACGTGTCAGGAAAATTAAATTTGAGCACAAGTCGATTTTAAAATATATTCAGTGTAATTTATAAACAGTGATTTTGTTTAAAGTGTTTAATGATTTTGGGAATAGAATAGATTATATTACTGTAACAGAATATAGTGACAGTCAAAAAAGACTGATAAGCAAATGCTCTCTTTGTTTATCAGTCTTTTTTAAACATATATATATTTTATAAACGTGGAATTAATAACTTATTTAAATTATAGGCGACAGTTAACATTAAATCCCAGTTTTTACTAAACGTCCTGGTTCTCCGCTTTCGTCATCTAGTCCACGGGACTGGTCTTATTATCATAAATTTTAATAAAAGTAATTATTTTCAATTATAAACGTTTACTTTCATAATTACAAACTAATATTTTAAGTCACATCAAACTGATCATGTAAAGTGTAGTAAAAGTTTTTATTTAACAATAATAATTTATTTTATTTTATTGTAAAGGTAAACCAAAAAGAAGACGAATGTGTTGTGCGAAGGATTATATTATGTTAAGTAATACCACAAGGTATTACAAAAGATGTATGTCAGAATAGAGGAGCGTGGAAGGAAAAAACATATCGCGTCGACCCCAAATAATTAGGATAAGTTAAATAAAAGAAAATAATAAATAATTTTATACTATTTTCTTTCTGTGTTTGGCAACCCACAAGCATTACACATCCCATACGAGCAGGCAACTCAAATGAGATACAAAACTTGTTGTCTCTCTTACTCACCCTTTGTTTGGTTGAGACAAAAAGTGCACGAGTTGAAAATTAAGTCATTTATATACCGCGATTCAATTGTGATTAAGATAAAATCTTAATTCTTTGACTGTATTCAACTTTTAATGACTTTTTTGGTCCAAATATCAAGCATAAAATAATACATCAGGTAATTATAAGTTTGCATTATTAAAAGATTTTGTTAATCTCTAACAGGCAGATAATTAATATTTGTAGTAGGATAATTCTAAATCCAACAGTGTGTTCGTTATGATGATAATTTAGGCATAGTTCGTTCATCGCTGTTATAAATTCAGAGCCACATTTCCAAACAACAATTCAGGGATTCATCGTCATGTTATGCTGTTTATTTTAGAAAAAACTAAACTTTTATACGATTTTCATGTCCCTTAGTCTATGTCAATTTTATAAGGTCCAGTTTTGGTGTTTTTTTTTTATTATATTTATGTCAAGTGCAATCATCTTATTTTTGCGTTAAATTTTAAACTGTGCTTTAAATAGAAACTATAAGCAGACAAACAAACACAATGCGCACCCCAACTTCCCAAGCTAAGTTACGCTTGTGTTATGAGTAGTTCACTCTGGGGCTGGTACTAAATCATAGTACTGAAACTTGTTTTACAAAATTTACCATGCCAGGAATCGAACCCGGAACCTCTACGCTTTAATGAGGTAGGCTAGCAAAGACTTAGCGAACTCAACCACAAAGGCTGTCATATGAGTATTTTACTCTATATTTACATAAACAAAATTAATATGTAGAGTATTATATATTAACAATTTATTGAAGTGAAATTTCTATATAAACGGGGGTCTTAGGATTTTTCTGTCACGAAAAAGCGTTACGGCCGCGTGGAGGAGCGGGATAAGTTTAGACTAGACGTGGTGAGAGGCGGCATAATTTTAGAGTAGACTATGGATGCGTTTTTGGTTCCGGATCGAATTCAGTTTTTTTGTTTGATAAAATAAAAAATGCATTAATTAAAATGTACCTAACCTAAACAAGTAATAATTAGCCTAAATAAACCTGCGAAAAATCGAAATGTGTGCTGGGACACATAGTAGAAGTGAAACTTCAACGGACAAGTGGAAAAAACGAATGCCAACGGATAAGTGGCAAAACGAATCGAAATAAAATTTTAACGTGAAGTTTTACGGGCAGGTATTCAAATTGGATAAGTACATTAACAAGCTGCCCGTAAAATTTCAAGTTAAAATTTTATTGCGATTCGTTTTGCCACTTATCCGTTGGCATTCGTTTTTCCACTTGTCCGTTGAAGTTTCACTTCTACTATTTTTTATGACAAAAACTATAGCTAACGGCATTTAACGTATCATGAATAAATCAGTAAGAATGATGAGACTTCGTCTTTCTATGTTTTCTATAATATAGTCTATATATGGAGATTGTACCGAAAAGCTACTTTGAATGATGTTAAGAGGCCAATTGTTATTCATTCATTTTATCCGTATAGGAACGGAGAAAGAGTACAATCGCCTGCGGACGGGCGGCCTGTCATAAGAAACAACAAAACAACCCACAGCCAGGTGGTAGGGTATTTGTCCGTCTTAATGGCTTGGTAGCCATCTTAGTATGCTACCATAATAACCTTGGGTTGTGTTCCGGCATTAGTGCCTAGGTTCCATTATGCCATAAGAGAACACCAATGTATTTGCACCAACTTTCATTTTGCTAATGTCCATGGGCGATTGTAACCCCTTTCCATCAGGTGGGCCGTCTTACTGTCTGTTAAACACAAGAAATAAAAAAAGATAAAAATCCTTTGCCTTACTTATCAACGGTTGAATTTTTATATTACTTGTATGGAGCTTATTTTAAATTGTACCCGATACTAAGGCAAAAATCGGTTGGATGTAGGAAACGACCATTAGTCCTCTTTGTACCACCACACCACTCACCATGGGTTAGGTGTTTATGCTCAATTCGTCTGCTTTGTTCATATATGCAACGGTTCTTAAGAATGTGTTCATTGCGCACTCTGGGGATTTAGAAAGAACTCCCAGTTAAGGCTTTCTCACAGTATTGTGTTATGAGGTTTTCCCAAAAAGGCATCACAAAATTAATTCAAGACCTACAGCGCGTTGGTGGGTCCGTCAGGTAATCCGCCTGCCTGTCTGCTCTACTCTGGCAGTAAAACCAAGACCATACCTATAAATTTATATGAAAATAAATTGCTGTTCGTTAGTCTCACTAAAACTCAAAACCAGCAGGACCGATTTTGATGAAATTTTGTGTTTGCAATTGAGTGGGTCCCGCGATGGTTCAGATTCACAATTGGACCAGGTAGATGGCGTTTCAATCGCGTTCTAGGTTTTTATACCAACATGATAAAAAGAAACAGTTATCTTAATACTAGAAGGCATTTCTCAACCTGGGGGTTGTGAACCTTGTGGGGTCGCGTTTGTTATTAAAGGGGTCACAGTATGTAAAGAACTAAGACCTATATACAAATCAAACGTATAAATAAAATATTAGTTCGAATATTATTATAATTTAGTAGAAAGAGGGCTCGCAAGAGCTGTTGGGATTTTTGTGGGTCGCCACATAAAAATCGTTGAGAAACAATGCTATAAGGTAATGGGCGGTATTGCTTGAAACACTCTCTTCCAGACAATCGTAATATTTTAAAATAATTTCGAAATATAACAACTCGAATGTTACTTTAGTCTCCGCAATCGAGAATTTGCTTTCGTTTTCATTACAACTTTCCTATTTAAATTGAATACAATAACCCTGTTCTGTGAGTTTAACCAACATCAGCAACTCTCTAGAGTTCTTTGAGTTCAGCGGTACAATTACTATATTATTTTCCAACTCTTATTAGTTTATAATTATCTTTTTATATTTTTCTTCAATTGAACTACCACTTTTTATTCGATATACTAGACTAGAGAGTTTCTCGCGGTTTTGCTTACCTAAACGTTGGATTCGAATGTCGTGACAATTATGTTTTTAACCATATCCAAGTTCATCTCGACTTTGCCACACCAGGGGTGAAGTACCTTATGATGGAATAGGGGGGGATGGGATAGAGTAATCAGACAGGGAGAATGGGATAGGGGGACGAGGACGTAAATCATTAGAACTCTCACTCATCGTACGAAACACGATTAGCAAGTACGTCGCTATTTCTTCAAATAATTTTTTTCTTTCTTTATTAGCTCAAGGCTAACCATTTCACGCCTACATTCCACGAGGGCGTGGTATAACACTGATCGAGTCGGCCATAAGAACTGTAATTAAGATAATGATTTCAGCATGGCATGGCTCTACCGTGTCAAATCCGACTCATACACGGCCACTAGTTTAAGTAATGTACGCCTTTCGAAGTATCACATCTCTATCTGCTTTTATTTATATTAATTTAATTTTATCCTTAAACTAGCAGACCCCGCAGACCTTGCCGTGCCCTGAAAAAAATAAAATTCTTCAAAACATCAAAATCTTTGAACCAGGGCCACCTATCAGGTCCCATCCCGGGAGCCCGGAACACACAATTTTAATCAAAATCAGTTTCGCAATTTAGTAAGAAGTTTAGTGACATACATACGTACAGAAAAATTATACAGATGAATTTTAAGTGCAAAATATTCAATAACAAGAGGTTCAAAGCCGGTTTTGATGAAAACTAAAGTGGTATCATTAGATTTTTTTTTTAATCAAGATATAAAAATCAATATGACGTAATTTTTCAATTGTGGAAGAAGGCGGATTTATAAAATTATTTATTTAAAAAAAATATTTTTCATTCCTCATATTCTGAAAATACGCTTGGAGTTGCCTGATCACAGGAATAAAAATAGTACTTTTCGTCCTTGGGAAACGATTATCCTTGCTGTCAAAAAAATTAAAAACCTATGCGAACCATAGATCATATATGCGATTACGTCCCAACTTTTTTGCAACCCTTGTAAGTTCCGACATAAATTGTAACAAAAAAATATCAACAATTTTCTAACATCGTTTTAGAGATATAAATTACTTTTCACTAAATCATTATTTAATTTATGTAAATTTGAGATAAATATTTACTATCATCAGTGACAAAAAAATACTGTCTGATAGAATGCTACAGAAAAGAATTTTGCTTGATGTTTCATATATGACTTAGTAAATCAGTTCATCAGATTAAGATATGGTCTAAAGTATGTCGCCATAACAACTTTGAGTTGTGTTCCGGCATTAGTGACCAGGTTCCAGTATCCCTTAAGAGAGCAGCAGCGCATTTGTAGCACCTTTGGTGTTGCAAATGTCCATAGACGATGGTAACCACTTTCCATGAAGTGGGCCGTCTGCCTGTCTGCTGAACTCCTGCAATAAAAAAAATAAAAAAAAATATGGATTTAACGCCTGATTTGATTGGAGAATTAGTTTTTATTTACTCTTCTCATATTAATTGAAATGTTAACTTCGGGTGAAAGGTCTATTTAGGTACTTGAACTATTAGCCAAACCATCTTGTGCCTAAATAAGTCACTTCCACCTCTCGTGTAACAATCTAGTATTACAATTTTTTTCTGAGAATTTTTCGATATATTCTTAGTTATTCTGCTATTCGTGGTGGAGACAAATCCTACAAATCAAAGATTTTAAAAATCAGTCAAGCCGTTCTTGATTCATAAATGGTGTAAATAACTCGAGTATTACTTTATATCTCGTATAGATGTCAAAAATGGAAGTTAAAGCATCCTTGCCCAAAATTTCGACCATTAAACAAGGGAACGGTTGTTGAAACCGCGTAATGAGTCAGACCCGCTCTAATGTGTAAACTATCCACATTAAATATAAGTTTAAGATTTCTGTCCCCTCCGTGAGTGGTGCTTGGGTGTTGCTAACGATACTTAACCGGGATATACGCTTTATAGTGCACTTCAGGAAGCCAATGCTTTAGGGCTTTGTTTGTCATAAATTATAGTCCCATCTTTTATTTAATTCTTGCCTTTGGCAATGACGCCTCTCGTAAGCTTAGAATAGAAAAAATATTTTGACAGCCTCTGTGGTCAAGCGGACGAGTCTTACCATGCCGAGTCCACTTGAACGCAGAGGCTCCGGGTTCGCATCCTGGCATCGTAAATTTCGTAAATGAAATTTCCGTTATTTACTGTGGTTTGTATGTCTGGGGGTTCCGTTGAGAGTGTTCCGTTGTATATTATCCATAACATAAACGTGACTTACTTAACTTGAGTTTATACAATCTGTGTTTGTCTGCCGATAATTTTAATAATTTAATTTTAATCTATTCTACAGTAATGTTTAATTTATTTGGAATGTTTTATTGTTGTATGGGTATATCTAATTGTGTACAAAGCGCGGTATTAATCGCTCTATAGTATTATTTCCCAGACCAATTAATCAATTACCTTATTTACACTAGTTTACGCCTTTGAATGAATTTTTAATGGTTGTTACCTTTACATTGCAATTACAGGCATGTTTATATTGGTAACTAACATACGTTTTCTATTTGTTTCAGGTATGAAAAACTATTGTAGTAATTGGGTTTAACAGCTAAACATCGTCAATTGTACGTAATATTGTAAGTTTAAAATGTAACTGTACATTTTTTTTTTATTGCAGGAGATCAGCAGACAGGCAGACGGCCCACTTGATGGAAAGCGGTTACCATCGCCTATGGACATTTGCAACACCAAAGGTGCTACAAATGCGCTGCTGCTCTCTTAAGGGAAACTGGAACCTGGTCACTAATGCCGGAACACAACTCAAGGTTGTTATGGCGACATACTTTAGATCAGGGGTGGTAGCCATCCAGTCGGGCAAATGCCCTACCACCTAGCTGTGGGTTGTTAAGTCGCCTCTTACGACAGGCCGCCCGGCCGCAGGAAATTGTATTCTTTCTCCGTTCCTGCACGGATATTCAGTAAACAAAAAAAATACTCATATCTTATCTATATCTTACTGACCGTTCATTTCCCTTACTATCGGTTTAAAATTTGAGATAAACTCCATATAAGTAATGTCAAATTTTAATTGATGGCAGGACAAGTGAATAATTAGTATGATATAGAAACTGGCCATAAAATACTACACATAAGGTAAACTAAACCTTTGTTGACATAATGATAATTACAGGCCTCTAGTAAATTTATTAAAGATATTAAGAACTCTTCTTTATCCAATCAATGTACACTGTTGGAAATAGGCCTCCCCTAGTCTGCGCCACATATGCCGGTCTCCCTCCCGCCTTCCTCATCGAGCCCCTGCCGGCAACCTACGTTACGTCTATCACTCTAGGACACGTTTGCTCCGTCGGTCACCGGTCTTGCGACAGAGGTAACCAGCTCAATGACATTTCTACTTGCTAATTTTGCGAGCTACGTCGGTTACCTTGGTTCCCTTATGTATTTTTTCTCTAAAAAAATCTTAATATTTGTTACAATGTAACCACATAGTATTAATATAATTCCACCAATAATTGTATAGTCTACCCTATAGGTATACAAATTAAGAACAACTTAAAACACCAAACGTTTTGCATGTGAATCTTATTTACTGATTTTACTGGACTACCTCTATGAAAGTTAATATTTCCGATAGGGCACAAAAGCGAACGCCGAATCCAAATTGAGTAAAGTAATATCATGAAAAAGGGAATGGCGTCATTTCAATGGCATGTTCGAAAATTGCACATTCTGACTCCCAGGGCCGGATTGGGCTCTCGTCGCATCAGTCATTGTCAACAACGTTTATCACCTCGTGTCGACTCACCATGGAACGGATTCGCCCAAATGTATTTGTTGAGGTCTTAGAACGTACACTTAGAGACAAAAATATTTATATGTACCTGCGATGTATGTACAAGGGAAACAAGCACACGACAGATTTATGATTCTAGAGCCGCGTACTCACCAGCGAGCCGAAACTGTGTTGCAGTTACTAACTAAAGTCATAGTGTGTACGTGGCTCGCAGCGAGCCGACGATTGTCGTTTTTTTATCTCGTATTAAAGGCAGTCGTTGCCCTCAAAGGCACGGGAAAATTTCCGCGAAAAAGGATGCTCACAGTATGCTCGCGAGCCACGTACACACTAGAATCTCGTTAATGTATCTATTTATCTGGTTACAGTTACAGCTCGCTAGTGAGTACGCGGCCAAAGGCGAGTCGTTGGACGTTGCGAGCGAAGATCGTTTGCGGCGTACACATTAGAATACGTTACTGTAGTCGCTCAGTTTCGGTTCGGTTCGGTTATGGCTCGCAGATGAGTATGCAGCTTCGTGATGCGCGTGTTTAATCTTGTTAAATAATAATAACAGTACAACTTTAACTACTATTTTAAATGCTTTGTTCAGAGCGTGGTCTTGTGCGTGCGTCGTTTATAGCCATTCCTCTCTGATATATCATCTCTTTAACACTATCATTTCCTCTCTCAAATGTATTTTTAATACTATAGGTACGTCCAGAAATATCGTCTTGTATTCATCAAATCATGCCATAATGTGTATTTAATATGTATACTAAAACGTTCCATAGGGCTTCGCTCATGTAATATTTGAATCTTTATCCCATAAGAACTCCCATTTAACTACATCAAATATCAATTAATTTTATCGCCAGTATCAGAAGCACTCACTAAATTTTAAGGTAATCGGTGTGTACAGTTTGGCTTGCCTTAACTTGGAATCCTTATCCCACGGAAACTATCCAGTTTTGCGGATAAATCTATTATTACGCAAGGTTTAACACCGGCATGCTCGTGGCTGGCGGCACAATGCCCTTGCAGTAATACCTATTAAACATAAAGAACTTGTCACTATATGTACAGTCCATTTTATCCATATAAATCCTTGGTAGCAAATGTGAATACAAAGTCGAGAGTGTACGGCGTCCGCGTTTTATACGTAAACAGGCGTTAAGTATTTATGAACTTTCTAGTGATTCCATATTTATGATCACATTCATAGTGATCTGTATAAATGCAATAGTTTGGATGAATGTTTGTTGCTCAGTCACGCCAGAGCGGCTAAACGGCTCTGGATGAAATTTGGCAAAGAGATAGATTATAGTGTGGAGTAGCATATAAGCTATTTTATCTCGAAAAATGTACGATTCTCATAGGATTACTCTGTCTACCAAAATTCACATTAAGGCGAGCGAAGCCGCAGGCAAAAGCTAGTATTTCATAAAATAAAAAATATACTAAATGTGAAAATATTTAGCATGTTTTTTTGCTTTTAACTGTACTAGTGCCGAACTACCGGCGCCGTCGCATGTCGACACAGAGAAATATAAATCGCGTTTGCGACTCGTAAGTTGTGCACTTCTTGTTACACGTCAACTTGCCCTTGTATAGTGAATATATTCTCTCGAGTACAAAGTTTAGAGCTGGTGAAAGTCGTGTTCGTGCAATATTTATACGATTTTGTCTGTTATTAGACATCTTCTTAACTCACACAACTTATTTACGTCTGTAAATAAGTATTAGGTATCTAAATGACAATAAGTATAAAATTTAACTAATATACATAATAATTATATTCCCGTCTCATTTGTTATTTCTGTTGTCGAAGTTTTGATAAAGTAGATAAATATAAAATATTTATTAACCTGATGTAATTAAATAACTTACAACAACTCAGAAAGGTTTATGGTAATAAAAGAACAGCAACTGGTCACTATACTTATAATTAGAAAACCTTATGGGTTAAGTACAATTCATCCATTGACTCTAAACATCCGACAAACATTTTTAAAACACCTTGCCATCCCTCCAACGATTTTACAGTATGAAAAACTTAGCAAATTGTGACAACCGATAGCAGATTGAAGTTATTGATAAACCATATTAATTAAATAGGTTATGAATGACAAAAAATTATTTATTATAATAATCTATATATTTATTTATTACATTATTGTTTGGATATTTTAAATAATATTTTATATAAGATATTATATAAAAAATTATTACATATTATTCAATTGTATACAATATAATATATAATATTATATTATATACAATTGAAAGATTTTTAATTATAATCTACACAATTTCCACATCATATTAGAAATAAATATTGTTACATAAAATTCTGGTAAATTATAGAGAACTCTACTCTATACAAAACAGGCTATAATCACAGAATAAATAAAATTATAACATTATTATTCAATAAAGGAAATGACCGACTGTATTGTATAGAAATAGGAGGGTACATAACAAAATTAATTATTAACCTTAAAAAGAAACATGACAAGAAAAACTAGGCAACTAAATAAATGCAACAATTATCTGATCACTATATATAGTGTGTAAACTCTTCTTACCGTCTAAGGCAAACCCTACCGGTAATTTTAGATATAGTTAAATAAACCTTATATAAATATAATACCAGTCCTTTAATGTTTTATTACTGGGCTCAAGCCTCCGCATTTTAGGAAACGGTCAGGAGGTACACCCGCGACATTTGTTTAAAACGATTGACATGTTTCACACATCGTTTATCTCGATGCACAGATTATATGAATGTATGTCGCTACATAATGCTTCAGTGATATAGAGAAAAAAATCGAAATGTGTGCTGGGACACATAGTAGAAGTGAAACTTCAACGGATAAGTGGCAAAACGAATTGCAACAAAATTTTAACTTGCAGTTTTACAGGCAGATTTTTTAATGTAAGTACTTGTCCAATTTGAAAACCTACCCGTAAAACTGCAGGTTAACATTTTGTTGCGAATCGTTTTGCCACTTATCCGTTGCCATTCGTTTTTCCACTTGTCCGTTGAAGTTTCAGTTCTACTATGTGTCCCAGCACACATTTCGATTTCTCGCAGGTTTACTGCAAATTATGGTTTGGTTAGGTTAGGTACATTTTAATGAATGCATTTTTTATTTTATCAAACAAAAAAACTGAATTCGACCCGGAACCAAAAAACACATCCATAGTCTACTCTAAAATTATGCCGCCTCTCACCACGTCTAGTCTAAATTTATGCCGCTCCTCCATGCGGCCGTAAGCCTTTTTCTTGACAGAAAAATCCTAACCCCATATATAGGAGTTTTACTTCAAAAAGTAAAGATTAGGGGTTGAAATGGTACATGTCGCTAAGGGTTATTTTTTTTAATGTGCATAATTAACTATATATACGTTACTATGTTTGAAAATATTTCAGAAAGCATGTATATTTCAAAGCGTAATAGGGCTAACGTTTGAGTTACAAATTTGATATTACAGTAGCTAATCTTATGATGTTGAATGGGTTCCCCGCGGGCTTCACTTTGCATCGAGACCAGATCCAACCGTCTGATAAATGGCGATGAATGAACGAGTCAAACGATATCTGACAGCTGGAAAGGGTTACTTAATTTATTTATAAACGTAAATACAGCTTGGTCCTTTGTTTTGATGTTGATTTTTAGTATTTTTATATGATCTTATTTATTTGTTAAGTCCGTCCAACTAAATGTTCAAATTATTGTCTAGTTTGCTATATATAATAAAACTACGTTTTAATGGTTTTACATACATACATAACTTCACGCCAGTTCCCTTGCGGAGTAGGCAGGAACAATAATGGTTTCTAGCTTTAATGGTTTTAAGCGCGGTAATTTATTTGATTTTTATTATTCCGACGTTTCGGCCACTTTAGTGTGTGTGGCACAAAGTGGCCGTAACGTCGGTCGTCTTCGGACATGTCTTTGATTCATGTATTCCGTCAATAGCGGCGAATACATGAATCAAAGAGATGACATGGTAATTTTACTAAATACATTTTGTAGTATTTTTAAATTCTCCAAACAATACAAAACTAGACACAATTACTATCAGCGACACCTTCATCGAATTTAGAAATATAGGGATAATATTCAGAGGCAATATATTTGCGCGAGCGAAATATTTATTATAGAAAAACTTAATCGGCTTCATTTTTATCAATTTATTTAAATATGACTGTCATTACACGTATTACACATCATTATGAAAAAGAATAGGATTATTACAAACTTGTTAAAACCACAGAGTGAATAAATGAAAACGAAATTATTTTAACACGCCTTATCCACACCTTGTCCTATAAACAGTAGATTGTTAAGCGAAAGGTGAAAGTGGCCTATTTAGCCACGAGACGGTTTCGCTCACGAGCGTAGCGAGGGCGTTAATAATTCGATTGCCTAAATAGGCCTTTCACCCGAGATTAACACTCTGCTTTTCATGTCGAATGTGAGGAAACTAAATAAAAACTGATTAGTTAAAAAAACAACTACTTCTCTAAGAAAATCGGGCGTTGAATCCATATCATAGAGTACATTAATATAATAGTAGAATCCATTTTAAATCTGATAAAACGTCATCACGTATTTTTTTGTCACTGATTATAGTAAATATTTAGCTCAAATTTGTGTGAAATAAATAATAATTTAGTGAAAAGTATTACAAAATTGTTAATCTTTTTTATTATAATTTATGCCGCGATTTAACAGTGGCTGTAAAAAAGAATTGGGACATGAGTCGCATGTATTATCTATGGTTCGCATAGTTTTCTAAATTTTTTGACAACAGGGCGAATCGTTCCCCTGGGACTAAAAATGCTGTTGTCATACCTGTAGTGTGAGGCAACTCCAAGCGTACTTTCAGAATACGAGAAATGAAAAATAATTTTACCAATACCACTTCTCAATACGTCTCTGTTGAAATCAAACGAATGCCTTTTCGAATAATCGAGTCAAAAATCACATACAAAGGTTTCGGTTGCAACGTTACTGATTTTCCAGAGTAATCCCGTCTGGGTAAGAGGGGTTTATTGATTGCGAACGCTCCGTCCTCTCCTGACCACGTAATCTTTGGATTACTGAGGGACGCTACAAAATGTCACTCTTTGAGGGGAAATATGTGATAATGAAGGACTTTTTCTGTCCATGGCAAATCAGCTACTGCTTTATTTGTGTATAATAATACGATTCTAATCTTCAATGAGAATTGTTACAGTTATTAAGTAGCATAGTTGTTCTTGTCGTGTTTCTTTTTAAAGTTAATATTCAATTTTGTTATGTACCCTCTTATTTCTAAACGGTACAATCGGCCATTTCCTTTATTGAGTAATAATGCTATATTTATTCTGTGATTAGCGCCTGTTTTGTATAGAGAAGTTCTCCACAATTTACCTCCATTTTATATAACAATAATATGATGTGGTAATTATGTAAATTATAATTCAAAACCTCTATATTGTATATAAGTATAGACGGTATTCACTACATGTTATTTCCATGTTGGCAGACACGATAGATTTATACTGTGTTCGGTTTATTACATTTAAAACTTTAAGTATAATATTTTATATAATATCTCATATAAAATATTATCTAGAATATCTAAACAATAATATATTAAATTCTTTTCATTCATAACCCTTTAATTAAAATAGTTTATCAATGACTTCAATCCGCTATCGGTTGTGTCAATTTGCTAAGTTTGTTAGACTGTAAAATTGTTGGAGGGATGGCGAGGTGTTCTAAAAATGCTTGTAGAGCGTGAAGAGTTAGTGTAATAAATGTGTTAAGACCATAAGGTCCTTTCCATTATAAATATGTGACCAGTTGCTGTTCTTTTATTACCATAAACCCTCCTGAGTTGTTGCAAGTATTACAGAATGTTAGTTCAGTGCTTTAAAGTTATTTTTAAATATATTATAATTAGAGCATTCAACGTAGCATCTTTTAAGTAAATTTGAAATCGTGATTTAAAGAAAACTATCCTATTCTCCGCTGTAAAAAGTATTCTGCGTTATTGAAAGGATTCCGTTTTCCAAGGCCATGATATGATGATAATGATGGACGTAAACAAACAATTGCAACAAGCTTCGTAAAAATCACTTTGATATAAATACCTATATTATGTACTAGCGGTATCGGCCAGCGTTGTCCTGCCTTGAAAAAAAAATCTAGACCCCGATTCCAGCGCCAAGTGTTTTGTTTAGATTGATGGGTTACATTATTGAAGTTTTAGTAGGGTTCCCTCATTTTTATGTATCCTATATTAATCAGGGATAATGGAGCATTCGAATGGCGAAAGAATTTTTGAAATCGGTCCAATAGTTTTTTAGTTTATTCGTTACAAAATACAAAAATACAAATATTTCCTCTTTGTAATATTACTAGCGGCTCGGCGGGGTTTCACCCGCGCTCTGTCCCGCTCCCGTAGTATATATATAGCGTCATATTATATAGCCTATGATACTCCCTGTAAACGTAGCTCTCTAACAGTAAAAGAATTTTTAAAATCGGTTTAGTAGATCCAGAGATTACCCCCTACAACGTCACAAACTCACAAACTTTACCTCTTTATAATATTAATATAGATTATTATGATGAATCCGTAAAAATCTTTACGATTTAACTTTTCTGTCAGATTTTATATCCAAAACACTGAAATGAAATATAGATTCGTTTCTATTTCGTGACCCAAAACATTACATTACATAAAATTTTCATGAAATTTGTATTTGTAAAGATTACACATACGCACGTAAAAACTCTCGCATTTTTATATTACAAAAATGCAGTAGTTTTTACGTGAATCAGGACGGAAGCTGACGCGGTAGAAGCCATGTGCTATGCATCAGTCAAATATAAAGCAGAAAGTTTATATGTCATACATATAAAATCTTCAATGCCCTAATTTTCTTTCCTCCGTTAAAAATAACAATGGCAGAGCATGCCTTTTATTACCCAAAAGTATAACGAGATGTAATATTTTTGCACTTACATTACCATGACATGTTTTTGTACTTAAATAAAACACGGTTTTATAGTACCCCGGAATATAACTGAATAATAACATACGTAAATCCATACATTATTACGGTTTTCCGGAAATATAAAAAATGTTTATTGTGGCAATACCGTAATCATGGTTAGGGTTCCATCCTGAAATACATAAATATGGAGTCGATAAGTGTTGTCGGGTAAATTACGCATTCTTTATACGAACGTTCCATACAATTTTTTCCCGCGATTTTGCTCCAGTAAATTTTGATTCTGGAAATCACATTTTCAAGATAAAATGATGTTTTTATTTCTTTACAACAATTCGCCCCGCGACTATAATACAATAAATGGCATGTTATTTATGACAACTTAGGTATTTGTTAGAAAATTGAAAAACGCGATTTCAGCGCCATCTATTTTGCTAATCCGTCCATTCTAAGAAAACGACATCGGGATAAAATGTATCCTAAGTGTTAACTCGGGTTCTAAGCCAGCGCTATGTTTTTTTTTATTGTAGGAGTACAGCAGACAGGCAGACAGCCCACTCGATGGAAAGCGGTTACCATCGCCTATGGACATTTGCAACACCAAAGGTGCTACAAATGCGCTGCTGCTCTCTTAATAAAGACTAGAACCTGGTCACTAATGCCGAAACACAAATCCAGGTTGTTATGGCGACATGCTTTAAACCAGAGGTGGTAGCCATTTAGTCGGGCAAATGCCCTACCACCTGGCTGTGGGTTCTTTTGTAGGCCGCCCGGCCGCAGGAAATTGTATTCTTTCTCCGTTCCTGCACGGATAGAAAGTCGAGTCGAGTTTCATTCGTATATGTTCAGTAATTTCTAAAAAAGATGCGATCTCAGAGCTATCTTTTTCGCTATTTTTGTCTATCCCACGGAAATGACGTCAATTATCGGGATAAAAAGTATCCTAAGTTACGCCCCGGTATATAAGCTAGCTAGTTCTATATCGAGTTTCATTTAAATCCGTTCCGCAATTTTTACATGATGCTCTAACAGAAAGACAGACAGAAATTCTAAAAATTGTATGTTCGGAATCTGGTGGTGCTAATTAGGACACCCCGCTCATTTCTTTCACATTTTAAACGCGTTGTACAAACTCGTACCATATACAGATTTATTATATTTCATCCAAAAGTTTCAGTACTTATTCCAAAGTTAATTTTAAAACTGCACGGAATACTTACAATTGTGTAATGGAATTTGACATAGGCATTTATGTTGATGAGCAACTGGCTCTTTAAGTCCTTATCGTATTTCTGTTACTAAATAAATAAGTACATAGATATATGGCAAAATTCTGAGACAAACTGGTTATGAACTTTAAATTTAAATTTAGCACTGTAAGATTAGGAACATTGAGGAATTTTGAAACATAGCAGTCGGAGATTTTAAAAATTGACCCAGAAGACCTACCGGATTATTGATAGATCACAGTCCACCCATGCGCAACCTTGCGTTTCGACATTAGTGATCAGGTTACGCAGTCTACTCATCGAAAGCCTTTGTTTGAGGTTGCAAATGTCTGTAGGAGACTGTAACTACATTACATTAATGACCAGTTTGTTGGAGCACGAACGGGGAGAGACGCGCGGAGAAGGAGGGGCCGCCCCACGACCACAGCTGGGCCGCAGGCGGCGGCTGCTGTGGGATCGCGGAACACTCGCCCGCACGACGGCTAGAGCGACGGACGACCATTAATTGTATATATTATAACTAACAATAAACCAGCATCTATCTAGATATCTATCTTTTATACAGTCCACAATAATTAAACCACCTTATCAGTGTGTCTGCTAGACAGGCATATTCTTCTACAAGTTTCTATATCTTAATTTTCATTCACCTGACTTACCAGCGGCTTTGACATTAATTGTATGGAACTTATGTCAACTTTTAACCGATAGTAAGGCAAATAAGCGGTCGGCAAGATGTAGAAACCGGCTGTGAATAGGCTATCAGCCTGTCTACTGTAATCCAGATATAAAAAAATAACCTTCCACCACCACTACGTAGATAGTCCCTAATAATCCTGAATTGTTGTGTTGGGACAAACCTATCTTAATTAAAGTTTTAAGCCTGCCAATAGCATAAAATCTATTCAGGCACCAAGAATCCAAACCATGTTGTGTTGACTAAGCTACACAAAGGGAAGTATTAAGTCCTGACTAATTATTCGTCTAATACGGGTTTCTTCAGCGCCATCAATAATGCCTTTTCGGTTCATGGTTGGTGAACAAGCGAGGAAGCCAAACACTCCATCTTATGGATTAAGGCGACAAGGATTCTTGCGGCGTTTAAATTTAGATTCCAATCTACCCGAAATCTTCCTTTAGACAACGCGCTAATCTTGGCTTTAAGTGACTCTTGGGAACATTGCCACGGGTTAGTGGTTTTCCTTTAAAATATAAATCGCTTGAGGGTTGAGAACTGCTTGAGCTGCTTTTTAAATAAGGTTTTTATTTGTGCACTGATGTTTAAGAATGAAAGTCTCTAATACTTGACATACCTGACTCTTGTTTACGAGCAATCTTTACTCCTAGATTTGGATTTGACACTACGATAAGACAATGGTTTGTGTTCAACCAGGGCAAGTCTGCTATTACAATCGCGTCGGACTGGTCGTTCACTGGATTCATAAAGGTACCATTTGACGTAGTTCCTATAAACCTCTAAATAAATCGGATTTTAAAAACTCTGAATAACAAACTTTAGTCTGATATGGTTCAAAAGTTTGAACAAGCCCAGTTTCGTGGAAAGACCTAGTTATGAATAACTAGGATATGCCCGCGACTTCGTCTACGCTTGACTTGAAATTCACGCTAGATTTCTTAGACAGAAAATACCACTTTTAAAAAAGAGTGTAAGCTATAATTTTAGTGAAAATTTTGCTGGGTCAAACCGCACCCGGGAGAATTCCCACAGATTCCCGGGATAAAAAAGACATCACACGTTTTATTACATGAAATTGGTTATCGATCGAAAAATCACACTGAGATTTGTTTTTTTTAATCTGGCCATTTTAAATTATTCTTTGAAATATTCCCACGGGATTTTCAGGATGAAAATTAGCGCAGATTTTAAGTCTACGCTGTCGATCAGTGAAAATCACATCGAAATCGGCTCAGTAGTTTTTACGTGAATCCTGAACAAACAGATAAAAGACAAATAGACCAACAGACAAGAAATCTAAAATCCGTCGTTTATACTTATATAGTCTATCTAGCCCGTGGGGGCCAAGTGCCCACAAATTATTTAAAAATATTAAAAAACCTCTGGTCGATACAACAAGAGACCGGAAGGCTGGAGCTTACCTCGCTCAAAGGATTAGCCTCTGTATCCAGCGAGGTAATGCTGTCAGCCTTCTAGGTACAATGCCCAGCGACAGTGGTCTGGTGGGGCTGGACGGGCTTTGATACAGGTTTTTTTTATTTTTATTTTTAAGCTAGGTTTATTTATAGGATTATGCCCTCCTTTTTTATTTAGTTCTAGTTTTTAATTTTAGGTTTATTTTTCATACTGTAGTTTAGTTTTAGTATTTAATAGTAATAAACAGAAATTTTATATATTATGCAATATAGTCTATTCCAATTGTCCTTTTTTTAAATAGCTTTAATGTAATAACACGGCATGTCTAGAGTTTTATAATATTATAGATTTGTAATACGTAATATGTCAAAAAGGTAGAGGGTGAAATGGTTTTTAATATAGTTAAAAGTTATAAAAACATTTCACGTTAGTAAAATGTCGTCCGTTTCAACGTCAAACAAATTTCATTTTATAGTTTGTAACTAAAAGGAAAACAAGTTATGGCTTACGTTTACAGTTTGAAAGGTTGAGTAGATAATGAACACGATAGCAACAAATTTTAGCAAAACAGTTATTAAAACATTTTGGGTACGCTCCCCGCCGACAGCGATTTGGAGTCTATTTTTTAATTATAGATTTATGTTATTTTGTAACTATAGTTTTATTTATAGTATAGTTTAATTTGTAATTAGATTTAGGTTTTTTAACAATGTAAAAAGCCATTTGCATTAATTTATGTATAACTTATAAAAAAATAGTTTATTTTATATATTTTTTGACTTATTAACTATTGTCACGAAAATCTTCATATTATAAATATTTGCAAATCTAATTAGTTAAATACTGATTCATATGACATTATTACTAATCTAGCGTAAGACTTCAATTTTTTTTATTGCAGGAGTTCAGCAGACGGCCCATTTGATGGAAAGCGGTTATCATCGCCTATGGACATTCGCAACACCAAAGGTGCTACAAATGCGCTGCTGCTCTCTTAAGGGAGACTGGAACCTGGTCACTAATGCCGGAACACAACTCAAGGTTGTTATGGCGACGTACTTTAGACCAGGGGTGGTAGCCATCCAGTCGGGCAAATGCTCTACCACGTGGCTGTGGATTGTTTTGTCGCCTCTTACGACAGGCCGCCCGGCCGCAGGAAATTGTATTCTTTCTCCGTTCCTGCACGGATAAATTATAGTGTAATCTAGTCATATGTATATAACGATAACGTAAGTCCTACAATCTGTACTTATCTATACTTCTATACTAATTATTATTATTTTAATATTATAAAGAGGTAAAGTTTGTGAGTTTGTGACGTTGTAGGAGGTAATCTCCGAAACTACAGAACCGATTTAAAAAAATATTTTACTGTTCGCAAGCTACACTATATTTTCAAAAAAGTTAGGGATCCTTACTTACTCCAATAGTCTTACTTACTCCAATACTCAAGGTGTAAAAAAATTACCTAAAATCGCGTGCGCTGCGAAAACTATTGATGATATAATAAAATAATGTACTACGATTTTGCAAAACACAGCATTATTTATAAAAAGTGTCGCGACAGCATATGTCTAACTATTATAGTTATGCCATATGTTATAAGTGTTGTTTTATTTTAAAAATTGAATTAAAACGCCGCCGCTAGAAAAGGCTCTTTATTTGTATCTTGGTATTCATCCTTATGAAAATAAATTACTTTTCAACACACTTGCTCATAAAGTGGCTCTATGGTCACCGCGATTAGGCACAGAATGACACCCATTATCAAACTGTGAGTAAAAAACATTATAACTCACTAGTGAGTTATAGATTTTTTTTTTAATTTTATTGGTTGAGTTGCTTTGTTCTTAAAAAAGTTTTTATTCAAAAAAAAAAGATCGTGTTCTATAGAACAAATAAATTAATGTTCCTATTGCTTGCTCATTTCATGCAACTTCTTATTTAAATAGATAATTTTAACTCGTACGTGTTTAATAAATAAAACTTTCACTCATATATAACTTTTTTTTATCTACTAAATAAAATGAGTTTTTCTTGTTATTTTATTCACAAGTGTGTTGAAAAACGTCGTATGATACACGTGTGTATTGATGATTACCGTCCTCGGCTCTCTTAAGACCCTCGCCTACGGCTCGAGTCTCAATGGCGCCTCGGCGGTAATCACCAATGTTACACACTAGTACCATAATGTACTATTATATTCAAGACTGCTTCAATACCTTCATATAATTAGAATTATTCAATTCGCACATTCCATTCGAGAGATATCACGAGTTTAAAAATGTAAGTATTGGAAAAAAGTTGCGTGATCGCCGCGCACCCTAATCGGCTAGATAGTTTTATGCAATGTAGGCGTCACTGGGGTACGGGCAGTACGGGAGGGGAAATATTTTGAATTCGCTTAGTAGGTAATTAAACTCAAGAAAAAATAAAGAGGTGAAGTTTGTGAGTTTGTGAGGTTGTAGGGGGTAATCTCTGGATCTACTAAACCGATTTTGAAAATTCGTTCACAAGTGGAAAGCTACATTATTCCTGAGTGACAGAGTATATTTGATTGTGATTAATAATAAGTTTTTTTTTCTGATGCCTAGCGAAGTGGACAGGGGTCAGTTAATATTTGATATATAAATAACAGATGGTTGAGAATAGAGAAGATCGGAGAGGCTCCGCCGACAAGAGCTCTTTAATCTTATCGAGTCTTTACCGCCATTTTATTGTAAGCGACATTCGCACTTAAGAATATTTTTAATTGTAAAAGGTATTTTAAAGTATTTCTTTGTTAAAAAACTTTCAGTTTTTGATTCAGTAGGGTCTAATCTAACTAAAACTTAGTCTTAAAACAAAATGGCGGTAAAGACTCGTTATGGTGATGATGAAACCTATGTCACTACTAGGTCACTACATAAATGTGCACATATACATCAAACGGTAATCTAAGGAGCATGATATTGGCAATGCCTAACGCGTTCCGTCTATATTTTCGATTCCATACGGCTATCCCCTACCAAATATCCCGTGGTCAAAGCCGAGACCCTAAAATTTCCGCATTCCGTAACTTTTGCTATGTGTTACCAATACACGAGCGGAGTAAATATTCAGTGCGGAAAATTTGTACGAAAACTTTTCGTAACATCATTCGGTGTTGGGTATTTCGTTATTTTTTGCGAACCACGATGACGTTGCTTCTTTATTTTTTAACGTATATAAAAGGAGTGTGAATGAATATACTATGCCTAGCTTTTTATTATTAAGGTTGAGAAGTACCTTGGATGTTTTAGATACTACTCAACAGATATTGTTCAAACCAACCTTTACTAATAGTCTATAATAATATTATAAAATTCTAAACATGCCGTGCCTGGACATTTTTTTTTCTTATTGTAGGAGTTCAGCAGACAGGCAGACGGCCCACTTGATGGAAAGCGGTTACCATCGCCTATGGACATTTGCAACACCAGAGGTACTAGAAATGCACTGCTGCTCTCTTAAGGGAGACTGGAACCTGGTCACTGATACCGGAACACAACTCAAGGTTGTTATGGCGATGTCTATCATACTTTAGACCAGGGGTGGTAGCCATCCAGTCGGGCAAATGCCCTACCACCTGACTGTAGGTTGTTTTGTCGCCTCTTACGACAGGCCGCCCAGCCGCAGGAAATTGTATTCTTTCTCCGTTCCTGCACGGATAAAAAAGACATTAAAGCTATTTAAAAAAAAGCAACTGGAATAGACTATATAAACGATGGAGAAGACGATGCAATTTTTTTTAGATTTCTTTCCTGTTTATCTGTTTGTTCGGGATTGACGTAAAAACTACTGGGCCGCTTTCGATGCGGTTTTCGCTGATCGACAGCTATTGTTAGACTTAAACTCTGCACTGCTTTTCATCCTGGGAATCCCGCGGAACTTTTTCTGGGAATTATTTAAAATGGCCAGATTAAAAAATATCGAGTTCCAATGTGATTTTTTTACTGATCGATAGCAAATTTAATGTAATAAAATGTGTGATATTTTTTATCTCGGAAATCACGTGGGCATTTTCCCGGGAGCGGTTTGTAGTTCTTCAAGTGCGTAAAAATTATCCTATTCCGATACAGTTTTCACTTTGTGTCCCAGGAATCCCGCGGGAATTTCAAGTGAAGCGTGGACGAAGTCGCGTGCATATCCTAGTGATTTATAAGGTCCTACCATCTTGAATGTTTGCTGATTTTTTCACTATAATTCGATGAAAATGGCTGTGTTATAAACAGATAAGACGGACAAGTGGATATGACGAAAGAAGGATTTCGTATTTTTCAAAAATGGCTACGATGCCTAGAAAAGGAAAAACAGAACGTAGTTGAAATTATACTGGTGACGTTTTATTTTATCCAGGATAATTTGACCTTTTCACCACTTACACCGTCGTCCCAATAAAGGACTTATTCAATTTCGACAATGGATTCTGTGCTTCTAGGCAATGAAATTGATAGGGGGAAAACATGACCAATCACTTACATATCATTCCCATTTGTAATGACATAAAAAAATATTATTACTGGCAATTACTGAAATAACTGAAGCGTGCTGTTTCTGATATTATAACATCTACATTACCTTAAGTGACTTGCATTAAACTGTTTCATTTATAACTTTAATTTTATAAAGTGCTTGTGAGCGTTTCAGAATTTTATTGCGAACAAAACACCTACCCACATTTCTAAATAATCTTCACAGTTAGTTATTGAAGTCATTTTCTTTCATATTTTTGATATTAGGTGCCAATTTTTCAATCATCACATAAAAGTATCATCGAATAAATTATAACCTGATTGAATGTAAAAGTGAAACAACTCAACTGTTTTATTCACGCAACTGTAATATTTAATTTGTTCATGTTATATTTTATGCGATGAACAATTTTTAATCTTAATCATCTATACTATAAGGTTTGGATGGACGTTCGTTACTTAATCACGCCAGAACGGATCTGGATGTAATTTGGCACAGAGATAGATTAATGTGCTTTTTATCTGGAAAAAATGTATTGTTTCCCTAAGATAACATTAATGTGAACGAAGCCGCTGTCAAAAGCTAGTGTGATATACTGGCAATCTGTTTCATAATTAATGTACAGACTCTGTAGTCTATTGGTCTTAGTATCGATAAACATTATTTTTTAAAAGGTTTAGTATCTATTACCAACAAGTGCTCAAAGCATACACGAATGCTTATAAATGAACGCCTCGCAAAGGTAGAAATTTAATAAACGTCGTTTAAAATCCGAAGCAATCATCCTCGCAGATAAGCAATATTACCCGAACTGGACTGGAGCGAGATTATCCACGCAAATTGCATACCCGCCACTCGTTTATTGCCGCCACTCACTCAGTGTGGAAACTAGCGCTATACCGAACAAATTATCTCGTTTCCCAACACATAATCCCCTTTTAAATTCCCAAAGTTATCTATACGGTTGGGGCTTCAAAGAGTTAGTTCAAATTAAGATCTCTTCAATTCCACATAACATAGATAGTAGGAGTGGTGTGGAGTGATCGATTTTTAACCGAATTCTAAAATAAGAAGGTTCTCAATTCGACTATCTTGTTTTTTTATATGTTTGTTACGCGATGTTTCAGTTAATTGTGGACCAATGTTCAATTGTTTTATCTTTATTTGATAGAGTATACTCTTGAGATAGTTCCATTGGTACCAAGTCAGGATTTGATGAATTAATATCAAAGAAATTAATTGCAACCCTTGTTGCCAAGCGCCGAGCGCTTACACTCTTCGAAAGACAAAACTTATATACGCGTGCCAGTATTACAATTTCAACAGGCGCTTAAATATTATTCGTAAAACTATTCAAGCAACTAAAAAGTAGATTTTTTTTAAATAAAAACAAAATCTGCTTCAAGATGTGCAAAATATTTATTTTTTGCTTTTTAGTTTGGAGTCGGTTTGTTTTTGTTAAAAAATATATAAACTACAAATAGTTCAATATCCTAACATGTGTTAGATATATGATACATCTTTCTATCCAATTTAATTCATATAGACTTAGCCCAATACAATAACGAGTTTAGGGCGGTGTTGGGGCAGCCTCGCTGCTGCAGGACTTTGGGCGCATCGATTACATGCAGAAGCGGTGCGCGTCCTTCGTTTGCTGGGTGCAGGCTAGCGTTCACGCCGTCCTGAGCACCGAGTTTGTAACTCAAATTGCGAAGCGAATCGCATTGAAATCGTAACTTTTCACGGTTTTGGCAGTCAGTACATCATCTCGATAACGATTTCGTTTTAAGGTGAATTTTAGAGAATACCGATATTTGACCACCTGTCAGTCGAATGGATCTTGACTCGCACTGACATTTTTTTTTGGTAAAATTACAAACTTGTGAGAAGGAGGGGGGGGGGGAGAGGAGGGCCCTGGTAATAATTGCTGATATGGTGGACTACATCTACATTATTCACTGCTGCGCTATATATAATAGCGCACCTAAGAGATAGTTTGTGTATTTATGTATATGAATATGTATCGTAAGTTCGATTAATTATTGGTTCAATTAATTGTAATAGTTGCATATTAAATTTTAGGCATTATAATGTTTCTTGAAATAAAATGGAAATAAATAGAGTTAGTAGTTACTGAGAAAAATAGCTATGTACATAGCCAAACGGATAGACGGATGAGGGTCGAACATGATGAAATTATAACGATTTCATTTTTGCAAAGCTGGCACGGGATCCAGAAATGCGAGATTCGCCGTGTAAAAAATCGACTCGATTAACATTTATCACGCTTTTAGTACAAAATATTAGAAAATGCTTTCAGTATAATATAAATTACGGAGTCATATCTCCTGTACATAAAAAATATGTGAAGGTAAAACACGGAACCCTAAAAAACCTTATTTACCCCGAGATGTGCCGTTCACCGACGCAAAATAGATTAGGCTGAGGCCTTGCGTCACACTTGGTCGCACCCTGATGAAACTTCCTCATTTTATGAACAAATTCACTTTGATATTTCGTTGTCATGAAAACTTTATACTAATTAAATTGGTTGCCGCTTGTTATCTAAAGCTAATGATTATGTTTCCTAATAATGAAGTATACTGTAGTTCAAATCAATGATGTTAGACTACTTACAGGGCACCGATTCTGCTAATTACAATATCGTCAGAATGGTAGACCTAACTGACTAACGTCATAATTGTTACTTTTGTATTAAAAAAATTGCCAGGTAGGGTATTTATCCGACTGGATGGCTATTACCCCTGGTCTAGAGTATGCCGCCATAAAAATCTTGAGTTGTGTTCCAGGTTCCACTCTTCCTTAAGAGCGCAGCAGCGCATATGTAGCACCTTTGATGTTGCATATATCCATAGGCGATGGTAACCGCTTTCCATCAAGTGGGTCGTCTGCCTGTCTACTGAACTCCTCCAATACAAAACATCCATTATGACGGGAGTGGTCGAAAATTCTGACGATGTTGTAATTCTGACGATTTTGTAATTCTGATGATTTTGTAATTCTGACGATATAGTGGTGACGCTAGTCGCCGGGTCGTAATTTTTTTTCAGCTTTAAAAATATCTGATATTAGGTAAACGCAAAGTGATACTACTACATACATACATATTATATCTAGTTTCTGTCCGCGGCTTCGCTCCTGTTATTGTGAATTTTTAAACGAACTCAGTTTTCTTTTCTATCCCTAGGGAACAGTCGGTACACTTTTCCGGATAAAAGGTACTAAGGTACCTTTTATAAGCCACCTTAAATAAATATGTCGTCTTGGCAACCCGTCAATGTATCAAATCAGATTTTGAAGTAATGCAATGACAGGTTGCCGTGACGTAGTATTGTGTAGTGAATTGCAACGAAGGAATCAAAAAAGCGACTGCAGCGCCATTTATCTGGTTTTTTTATATGAAAGTTATCTTATATCCTTTACAGAAAAGAATCTTAAAATTTTACATAAACTTTGTCAGAGATAAAGACCCCTGATAACGTCTATGCAAAAAGAGACGGACATACTTTCATAGCTGCATTAGCCTTATAGTAGAGCATTTGCCTAACTGGATGGCTACCACCCCTGGTCTAAAATATGCCGCCAATAACTTTGAGTCGTGTTCCGGCGTCAGTGGCCAGGTTCCAGTTTCTCCTTCAAGGCCTGCAGCACATTGGCAACACCTCTGATATTGCTAAAGTCTATAGGCGACGGTAACCACTTTTCATCACAGTTGGGCCGTCAGCCTGTGTGGTGTGTTGTGTGGTCTATGTGGTGTGGTATGGTGGTCAGCAATAAAAAAACATTCTTAGGCCCAGATTGTAAAAAGATGAGTGATTTTAAGATTTTTTTTATTATGTCGTTAATTTTTACAATTGTAGTGGGTTTAACTACTTTGAATGAATTAATAGTGTGGAGGTTTGTATATTATTATTTGTTGAAATTCATTCACATAAATCGATACCTTATTTTTAAACCTTCTCGTCTTCCAGATATCATTAGGACTGATGTTTTCCATTTTATAATAGAAAAATATAACTCTTTTTTTTAAAGCTATATCTCAACTCATTACATTTCTTTGGCCCAAAAGTCCCCGTCTCCTTTCAAGACGATCGATTGAGTATGTAAGGCGTCAAAGCGTAACAACAAACTCACATTTATGATAATATAGTTAGAATTATGTAATAACGCATTGGACGTCATTGCTAAAGTTACAACTGACTGCATTAAGTACTCGTAATTTTATATGAGTCTTATGAAAATAAATGAAGATAAAGCGTGTATCTTAATATTTAAACTTAGTAGAAATATTTTTAATATGGCTTCGCAGTCTATGGATCTCCAGTTTTAAGTATTCAAGTTATAAGAAATTTAAAATAAATTGACACCGGGTCAATAACAGGCCTATAATATTCCCCTTAGACTTAGCCAAATAAAAAAGTAGGTTTTTGAGTGACACCAAACAAATCGTCATTGCACCTCGAATAGTAGAAAATGGAAATACAACAAATTATTGTACACCCAAATATTCCTTAAAAGGAACAAAACTACAGAAATAAATCTCATTTCGGCAGCCTAAAGACTTTTAAAAGAAAAAAGTAAATACCGTGAAAAGGGAAATGGATAACTTGTTAAAAAGTAGTTTGAACGATTTCACGGTTTGTTGGACACGTTTACAAGACTATAACCACGAACACGTGTAGGTGAACAAGTATTTTTATTACGCCAGTATTATACATACATACATAACTTCACTCCAGTTCCCTTGAGGGGTAGGCACGAACAACAGAGCGCTATTTAGGCCCATTATACATATTATTATAATAATCACTTACGGTTTTTTCATATTAAGTTAAAGTAAGTTATGAGTATATTTTTTAAGGTTCTTAAAGAATATACTCATAACTTAATATGAATAAGACCGTATAACTTTACATTATTACTACACCGTTATACATGGCTTCGCTCGTTTATACTTTAAATTCTCATTCCGCGGAAATTGTACCATTATCCGCGATGAAAAGCCTCATTCATGATATATAAAATCTTAAAAATCACACAACATCTACTCTACGACCCCATACTCACAGATGGCTTGGATACCCTTAGCCTGTGGAAAGACTTCGCATCTCTCTGGATATTCTACCGTCTGCATAATGGGAAATGGTCCTCGGTACAGTTTAGAATGGTGCCTTCCTCGCCTTCCAGTACACAATTGTTCTTAATGTTTCTCTTGCGCATCGTGGAGCTTTAAAATGAGCTCCCCCTGCCGCGGTTTTCCCTGAGCACTACCATATCGAGGTGTTTAAAAAAGGTGTAATTAAATTTAAAGCATGAAAGTGATATTGAAAGGTGTAATGGCAGGTAATAAGGTGAATGGAGCGCTGAATTTTTTTATGAACAGCCAGAAAGTGTCTGTAAAGACACGACTGGCTGCCCATCAAGAGATGTTAATACCAATGCTAATGTATGGCGGTAAATGTTGGGTATAGCAGAAGAAGAATAAAAAGGTTCATGTAAGTGATATGACAATAAACAGTTTGATAAGGGAACGTTATGATTTGAAAAAGAATGTAATGACAAGAGTTGAAAAACGAAATGTTCAGGTTGGTTTGGGTATGTAGAGAGAATGAATGAAAGCAGAATCACAAAACAAAATAATCAAAAAAGTATATGTCAGCAATGTGACTGGTATAGTCGGTGCCGGTAGACCACGACGTACTTACCATGATCAAATTGAAGATATTTTGAAGAAAGGTCATCTAAAAAGCAGTTTAAATAATATGTATGTATGTATGCATGTATATATAAAAATATTAATGAAAGTTGATGAAGCGCAAAGAGTTTGTCAGGATCGTAGCAGGTGGAGATTCATCATCTCTGCCTACCCTCATGGGAAATAGTAGTGACAATATGTATGTCATTAATATTCTTTCGAGGTCGGCAATACATTGATGACACCTCTGGTATTGCAAATGTACATAAGCGTCGGTAAGGCTTCCCATCTGGTGGGCCGTCAACCTATCTGCTATGCTCCTCCTCCTTGATTCGTATTCCTTATGTGATGATGATGTCGTGACCGTTCCTCACTAAATTTTTGCACCATATTTCGCAATCGGTAACCATCAGAGGCAATATACAGTGCATCATATACGGAGTCATTGATTGTAGTACGGATCTTGTATGGACCAACGCTTCGAACTACAGCCTCGAGATCTTCTTCCTTCTATTTTGCTAGCGACCATTAGTTTTTCTAAATTGTTATCCTATTTTCTAAGTCCCAAGCACTCGAGGGCTTTGCGGAGGCAGATGGATAATAGTCTCGATGTTATTTTTAATTTTTTTATAATAGCCGCGTTGGTTACAAGCGTTAACACGGCTGCAATAAGATGCTTTCAAAGTCTATAGTACTCTATAGTCTTAGCTCCATAAATAAAAATGGAGAATATGATGGTGTCTGTCTATTTTACTCCAGCAATAAAAAAAAAACATTTATCCTTTTTAAAATATTTCAAAGCAATTAAATCGGCAATCTACAGATATTTAATTAAATAATTATTGACTCACTTCCGTAAAACAGGCTTAGTTTAGATACACGTTTTCCAGCTATAATCACAGTACACAATTAATGGCTAGTGAAATACAATGAAGGCGTAATGAAGTCAAATTGGCTTAATAACGCTGGAAACATCAATTCACGTGAGGGCGGACTAGCGCTTATTAACGTTGAGTTACAAAATCCTATGGGGGGGAGTAGCCACTTTTATTCTGTGAGTTTTTTTTAATATAGACATATTTATTCAACCAAGACATTAAAACTAATACAACAAAGAAAATTTAACTTAGTTATATTGTATTCTATTTATAATTCCTTAAGACTATAAGTACGAGTATAGAAAAATATTATGCGTGAGGTGCACTGAAGTTTATTTTCTCTTCGCAGTCCCGATTAAAAATTGTTGTTTTATCGTGTTTAAAATATTTCTTAAAATTTGACATAAAATACTTTTAATAATGAAAAATTCAAGATTAACAGATAGGCTTCTTCTCTATAATTATTATAAACGCGAAAGTTTGTAAGAATCTATGGATGTATCTTTGTTACTCTTTCACGCAAAAACTACTGAATGGACTTTGATGAAACTTTACAATAATATAGCTTACACATCAGAATAACACATAGGCTATAATTTATAAAGATATAGTGTGAATTATCCAAAATATAACGATTTTCCATCACCATGCGGGTGAAACCGCGGCACAGCTAGTATAATATAAACAAAAACTATGTTCTAAAAGGCACTCCCTTAATATTTATTAAAACTATGCTCAATGGTCATTTACAACACACCGGCTTGCGTGTGGCCTTAGTTAACTTTCGATTATGTTTTAAATTGTAATAAACACAGTGCGGTCACTTTTTTTGTAGCCTACAGCTGCGGTGGGCGTCTATGAGTTTATGAGATTTTGGTCTCTTTTGTTTTATCTCTCCGGTACACCTGCTTAATTACTTTTTTTTTCTTAATGACACCGTTCCGATTTTAAATTACTAACTCCTCGTTTGCATTAAGCCCACTTCCATGGTAGCAAGCAGGAATGTGGGCAGCGCAAACATGTATTCAACATAATTAAATAGCGTTTACATACCCGCACTGCCTATTTCCCTACGTCAGAATAGAGGAGCATTGAAGAAAAAGACGTATTGAGCCGACCCCAAATAATTGGGAGAAGGAGAAAGAAAAGAGACTGCCTACTTCCCTTTCCACTTTTCTGCTGGCTGCCGTAGTAATTAGCATAATGTAAACAAGGCATAAGATTTTTAAATTTGATAAAGATTAACGTAGATTAATGTCACATCGACTACAGTCTTCTTTAATAAGTGATAGCCTTTAGTGATAATCTTTGTCTTTGGCGAAGCACGTTTACCTAATAAGGTAAAAGCAACAGTAGTTGACACTTTGACATCAAAGAACGTGAGCTTAGGAAACAGCGCACAAAATAAAACAGAAATATATATAAGTAAATTTCAGACATATATATTATATTATACCTAATTCTATCTGCTCTGAAATATACAGAGATATTTTTACATGATTTTCTGTGCCGTTTCTTTATTTAAGGTTTTTATATGCCAAAGCATCAAGCAATAGTACAGTGTCAACTGTTGATGCAGTTTCAACTACTGTTGCTTTTTTCTTAGATACCCATACACAATTGTTGTTGATAACAAAATTATTACACGAATATAAAATGAAATAATCGCGAGACGCCCCACGTTTGGCACCAGTGTGGCGTCTCGCAACATTAAATTGGCGCGTGGTATAATAAAATATACAATTTAGAACGTACACATTTATTTAAAAAAAAAAAAAAAATGGGGTAAATTTAGTTGCCTTGGCTGTCGTTCTGCTTTTTATGATGGTACTGCCCTGAAGCGTCACGCAGGTCCAGGGGTGGTGCCGACGGTGCTATTAATAGACTCCTCCTTCGCCGGCAATCACGGCGTTGGCGTGAACAGCAGGTGGGTACACCAAAACCCCAAAATAAGAATTCAAACCTGGAATGTACGTCCAGCGTGTTAATGTTACGCCAAAGCGCTTCCAAACGTCGGCCACCTTGGCAAGACGGCAAAACAAGGCGAAAGAGCATAGCTGATGATGTGGGCAAGCGGAAGGCAGTCGGAGTTACAAGAAAGATTTTGAAGAAATTAAGAAAAC
Source organism: Dendrolimus kikuchii (assembly GCA_019925095.2). Taxonomy (NCBI): domain Eukaryota; kingdom Metazoa; phylum Arthropoda; class Insecta; order Lepidoptera; family Lasiocampidae; genus Dendrolimus; species Dendrolimus kikuchii. Next base: position 18,980,264 of record CM034394.1, read on the forward strand.
AGTTTATATAACAAGAAATGATGAATTTATTAATAAGAAAATGATTATTTAAAATATATGAAACAAGAAATAAAAGTGAGCATACCCACATGCGCGATTTAATGAAGTGCAAGTGCAAAGCATTTGTGCGCGAAACAACAAACAGAATATAACATACGTTAAATATAATTAATGTTGCTTAAAAGCAAAAATTCTTAATAAAGGTTAAGGTTAATAAAGATGGTGCTTTTTAAAAACATCAACGTGTTCGTCGCTGTAATACCAATGCCGATATGAAATAAACGCGCTGCCTGCGGGCCGCCTCGACCGGTTTCAGAGACAGTACAAAGTTATTTTCTTCGTTCGGCGATGCTTGCGTTTATTATCTAATTTTATATATTGTAAATTTCAATTACGTGTAACATTTTACGTTACATATCCCCCTCGCTTACTAGGAATTTTATTCCTTAGAAGAAAAATCATTTAATCTATGATACAGCATCATTCATTATCTTTTCTAATTTTCTTCCTCTTACATTTGCTTTCACTGGCCTTCCATACATTCATTCATCTTACTTTCTCTATCGCACGGTAAGATCACTCCACATGCAATAAACAGCGTTAGTAAATACTAACAAATTAAAAATATTAACGCATCCTTTCGTTACTTAGAGTTCTGGTTCCTGCTTTCCAAATAAATGAGACCAAGAATTCACCATATTCAGTCAATGAACATCATTACGCATCAATCAAAAACATAAATCGACATCGACTACGCAACGCGCACGGATTTCCACAAAATCGAAGGCTCACATCGCATACGTTCCAATTACTGGTTTCTCCCGCCTTAGGGTTGTTGACCTACATAGCGGTTTGTTTCCCAAGACTTCCAGATCATGAGCGCCTTTGCTAAATAAATTTAGAACGTAATCTCAAAGAATTAAGAGCGGCAACCGCACAGCAACGAATACGCCTTAACTGATTAATATTTAAAAGCCTTTTACTGTTCGTACCTATCAATTTGTTTAATAAATGACGCCTCACACTTTTGCCTTTTCGAATATGAAAACGCTCTCACTGTATTCCGCTCCATGTTTATTTACAATTCCAAATTTTGTAATTATATTAATATTTTAGGAACTTTAAATGTGACGTATCCTGGCACACGGAAAACTTGAAGGATGATTGTCTTAAAGAGTAATAAAGTTTTTTTATAATGTAATAACAAAATTTTGTAAAAGAAAAAATTATAACCGTTAATTATTGTTAGTATCTAATATTCGCCAGAAATTATTTACTAATCTGAATTTAAAAACTTAAATAGTAAAACAAGATATTCCATCGCCGTCATTAAAGGTAAATAAAAAGTTATCTGACTTTGAGCGTGGTAGTAAATCTTATTATCTGAAGATCCGATCATTACCACTGCTGGCTAACATGACTCAACACGAACTATGGTTATTATTATAGTTCCTTCATCCATACCCATATGTATGTGAGAGTGGCAGCACATTGATAGCATCTTTGGTGTTACAAATATACATAGGCGATGGTAACAGCTTTCCATCAAGTGGACCGTCTGCCTGTCTGCTGAACTAATGCAATTAAAACAATCGGAAATTAATCAAAAGTATATTTAAATTATACTTCATATAATTAATAACTTGCAGAAAAATAAACTGGTTTTGTTCAATTTATATTTTTTAATTTAAAGTACAGGCATAAATATATCTATTCCACCAATAAGACATAAACATACGTAAATTTATAACATAAATAAAATTCAAAAACAAACATATCCCAGGTGTTGCTTTAAAACATGATTAAGGATGGCAGCGAGTAGAACTTTCGAGTGCTTTCTACCAACATTCCCATTATGACTCCATGAATATCAATTAAAGTTATGACTTTATTTGGGCTGCCGCCGATATTTAATGCTATTTGCATGTTACGCGAGTATTACCGCTGTGGGTATAAGGCTGAAGTTATAAGGAAAGCGGGGAGACAATCGCGTAGCGTTTTCTTAAAAATTATGACAATACATTCTGAAGCGCGTATAAATCCAAATGTTTTTGTATTATGCGGTTTTATTATGCGGGTCATATCTGTGATTACGGTATCGTGACGCCTCGTTATGATGCAGAGGGACGCTGAAAGGTTTAGTGGGTAGTCTGGCGGTCGGTGCTTGCAACTCCTATTATCAGAGGCTTGTGTGTAGCGTCGGCCGTCGGGAGTCCCACATACACCTCGGTGAAATCCCCCGGGGTCTGAGGATATGTACTTACATAGATACTTGTCGATTTTATAATAGTTAGCAATTGGAACCACAAGCTGGATTTTAGTTCACAGTTACTGCGGCTACTATTCAAGTGGATCGCCTTATTAATAATAGTCGCTTGTTTAACAGAGTAATTATTGAGTCCATGAAAATTTTCTCATAAATAAGTTACTAAGAGGCAAAAAGTACAAACAAAAGAACTTTAATTTGTACAACATATAAATTACATCATACCAATTTAATTTACGACTAGTAAAAAATTATTTACAATTTTATGTAAAAACTACAAGTAATAAGTACATGCAATCAGAATGCCATGCTTAAACAATTAAATTCAACAAAACTATTCGTTTTGTTCTAACTTTATATTTAACATAACAGAAATATGTTAATGATATAGCACTATCTGTATTTTACTAAAGAACTGTAAGATAGTTTTATATCTGAAATCGGTATCTCCGCCCCGCTCGCTCTTACTTCATATCTCGATATGTCGCAGCTTACTTCATAACCACAGCCTTAAAGTATTAAACCTGGCAGTAATTGAGTTCAGTGCGCTTTTGATGTTACGAATACTTTACTGTGTTAGTATTGTTTTACGTGATAAATGGTTATCACGCTAACGAGATCAAACAGGGCGGTACTTTCATATTTGGATTACATTTGTTTTGAATAAATATTAGTGTTGGAATTTTAATTTACATACAAACATTAAGGATTTTTAGAAAGTAGACATTTCAATGCTACTTTCTTTTGCATTTACTTGCCCCATAGTTTTATATGACAATATTTCTTTATCCAAATACAGGTTCAAATAGGTTATATAATATAATAAGAATAATAATAATTAGCAATGTGCACACTTAGCTTCAATATAGTATATTTTTGTAAAACGCACGCAGAATAAAGATATCGCATTGGGACAATGTAGTTTCAATATATATTTAAAACCTACAAGAACTACGAGAGGCGCCCATATACCACATGGCGACCCTGCCAGCTGCCAGAGAATAGAAGACATCTCTACATCCATTCATCCATTCCATCCATTCATCCATCAGATCCATTGTAGTTGTATGGCAAGCGTCACCTTAAAACACTATAATATTATTAAGATGTAAAGTTGTGAGATTTGAGGAAGTAGTCTTGACCTACTAAACCGACGTTAAAAATTCTTTCACCAGTGGAATGTTACATTATACTAGAGTGACAGGCTGTATACGTACGTGTATGTAGTAAAGGTTTGCAATGGATTATTCTCTCCTAATTTAAAATGACGATGTGACCTAGAATGAACCATGCTTACCTAGAATATAAATAAACACCTATTCTTTCGTAACAAAAGACTCTCATGTTCTACAAGTTATTCTACTCTACAGCGTACGGTGGTACACATCAGAAAAGTATGCTCTAGCATGTGTTGTTTATCAGGGTTTTTGCAAAGCTGTATAATATGGCGCTATTCAAGAAAGTAAACCTAAATCATGACCATGAGCGACAAAAATCACTTACCATTAGAGAAACCGGCTGCCGGTATGCTTACGTGCAAATAATGTAAGCGAGTCAACAAGAGCAAGTCGAAATATGAAGCTGACTTCATAACACGTAGCTAGGAATAAAATAAAACCCAGTTCAAGAGACGTAGCAAACTGGCCTCTCGCAAATTGTAATTCCAAAAATATTATATAATTTTCGCAACATTATCCACACATGTTACAAAAAATTCGAATCCGCTCTCGAGTTATGTAAGCTTTGGAATATTCAAGTACCCTCAAACCCTTTGGGACGTCGACGTATCAGAATCCAATGCTCCGGTTACCTTAGCACTAAATAATTTCACGAATTCGCAAGAGTCGAGAGGCTACAACCCGATTGGAATCAGTTACTAACTTGACCTTTATGCGAAGATTAGGTATATCAATAGCTTCTATATGCTCTTTCAATTTTTATTTTCTTCATATTTGTTTTTATGTTTTACACCAAATGATTCGATATTTTGTATAACATTTTTGCTTTACATTAATCAACTAGATTTTGGCCGTGGCTTCACTCGAGTTAATGTAAATTTTATCAATACATTCAAGTGTTTTCTGTCCCTCAAAAATACACTATTGATGAAACTCATAACGCGAAGCTGATATTTTAAATAATGTCCGTGTAAAAAGCACCTTTAATAAATGTGTATGTATGGAGAAAAGAAGCAAAAGATGTATGTCAAGATCGTAGCAAATGGAAATCTATTGTCTCTACCTATTCCTATGGGAAACAGAGGTGATAATATTTATGTATTAGATCGTCATGAATTTTTTGCATACACATGTATGCAAAAAATACATGACGATCTGTAGCGCAGTTATGGCGTGAAAACGTAACAACCAAACAAACACACATTGGCATCAATAATATTAGTTAGGATTTGCATTGATGCGGTTTACGGCTAGATACTTTCAAGTTTGTTGTAGAAACTTCATTGACGTAACCTTTGTGTTAATAAAATAAAATATGATTAATATTAATGATTGTGGATATTTAAAATGTCTTAATTACATATAACCATAAATGTATAATTTAACTATTATATAAATTTGTAATTTATTTATTTATAATAAATATAAATTAAAGCAAAAACAAAAATCCTAACAAATATATACACTATAACTAAGATCGGTCCCGCCTGACCAAACCGGTGTCGTAGGGCAATGTATGTACCTAGAAGACAGACACTAATTCTCTGGGTAAGGTAAGCCCCACCCTTCCGGTCGCCTGTAGCGTCAACCATCCGTTTTTTAATATTTTTAAAAAGTCCATGGACACTTGGCCGCCACGGACTGAACGCATGTATAATAATATATGTATTAGTTTTATTTTAAATATGTTCTGTATTAATTAATTATAAATGGATATATTAGTTAAATTATAAATTTATGGTTGTATATAAAAAAATGTGGTGTGTGTGTGCAGTTCACACGTAGTAGAAGTGAAACTTCAGAGAATATACTCACAGATAATTCTTCTCTAACTTTTATTAATATAAATATAATTCCTTTAGCCTACATCTGTCAACATATTATAATTTAAAATAAACTTCTTAAGTATCACTTTCAATTTTCACTGTTTTGTCTACAAATTATGATTCCAAATTGGACCTATTCTTAATCATCGGTCTTATTGACTCTCTAATCTGTGTTGCGCAATGTAAAGCTCGTATTTTATTCTCTTGCAGGCTTAGTCCTATACATTTATGAGTTTATCCCCTTTCTTAGTGTTGCTTTTTCGTTTCATCGAGTTTCAAATCACAGCGATTCTAAAGAAGTTTCACTTCAAAAATGTAATTGAGACATTTGAAATATCCATCATCATATAGTAAAACTGATATTGAAGAGGCGATAATTAATACATAGTCAACTAATATATTTATAACTCCACGCTGCCTTGATATTTCATAGTCGTCCACCGTACGTGGCGCTCGCTTCTTCATACATACATACATAACTTCACGCCAGTTCCCTTGCGGGGTAGGCACGGACAACAGAGCGCCATTCAGGCTTATTCTTACACACCTCACTTGCTTCTTTGACATTCATAACTCTTCGCTTCTTCGTGCCGTACGTATACAAGCTATAGAATGAACGCCATTTCATGGATTTCCCAGATCGCTACAATATGGCACTCTTTAGAGGACATGCATCGCATCCGGGTTTGCTGATGCTAAAGATGTCTATAGGGGATGGTAGTTACTACCATCAACGGATGATTTAACAAGCCAACAAAAAAAAATAGTTATAAACCCAATTATATGTTTTCATCAAACTACATACAATATTGTGCAATTAAGTAAATAAATATATATATCAAAATTTGAAAAAACGTAGTGAAGTTTTAATAGGTATCACAATACAAATTTTTGTAAGGAGTGGAAAAAAGTTGTAGTCAAAATTGTACTACGCTATTTAAAAATTTATGTTGACTTGTTTTTATGTAACTTGTTTCTGCAAGGTTGAACAGTCTGTCCTCCTTTAAGCATTCTGTTAGGTGCTAATTTGGGAATAGGTAAGTAAAAATAAATGTTACCTTCAAAATAGAAGTGGGCCGGAATAACCATTTGAGGTCGCGAAAGCCCTTGACGCTGTATTGGAAATAGACTTAACGTTGACTTTTGGGTTCTAAAATTGCTATGAATATTTATGAGCCATATTTCTTCTTCGCTGACAATACTTGAGTGGCGCTTCGACTTCCAACGTTTCACTTGGATTCATTAAATTATTTTCGAACAATAATCGAGTTATTTGTTCGGCATGAAATGACAGGATCAAAATTTGTTATGGAAATAACATTAAATATTGAAATTGTGAAACTTCCTCGACGTCTACCTGTTTTTACACGGGGGCTTATATCCCGATATTTTAAAAATAAGATTATATTTTCAATACCTGTTTTTATACGTAAAAAATGCTAGAATTTATTTTAATATGTGTTTTATTGTATCTAATAGCACACTTGCGGCTCTAATATGTCATGCAATGCAACAGAGATAAAGGACACGTTTCTTTAGTATCTCACAACGCCCAAAATGCTCCGTCTGCCGTTCCACAAGACGACCGCGGTTGTTATCGTCGTGGCGAAAACGTCACTAATGACGTCATCTTTTTTGATCACACAGCGCTCACAATGACCCATGTCTACAGGTGGGTCGACGTGGGCGTTGATCACAGAGCATTAATTCTCTCTATCTCTAGACATAGAAAAAGGCGCTATTTTCAAATCAACCATTGACATTTGTGTATTTCGGTGTTTATGAAAACAACACTCCACTAGAGTTTATGAATGTAACGGTCGCAAGCAAGTGGAACGGGATAAATCGCGGTCGCGAACGGGGTCATTGTGAGTCCCTTCTAGAATGTAGCCCATATCGTCACTATAATACAAGTCTGACCGCAGCTTATATGGAAGGTGATGATTTATTTTTAACAAAGACTGTTTGTAACGAAGAATTGCGTTTTGTTGAAAATCTCAACTGTTCAATGACATATACCTTTTCCAACTGCCACGAAAGCTCTTTTATTTGAAATAATTTATCCGAGGCTTTTGCTGAAGATCATTCTAAACTTGAATATTATAAAAATCGCGCTGACTTATAATAAAAAAGAAAAAGTAAGGAAAATAGGTAGCTAAGAATTGTTGAGACACGCAACTTTTCTTAATTGGAAGTCAGGTCCCGAACTTTAGTCGAGTTTTATTTTCAGGGTAATTGCCATCGAAGCTATTGTCGCCCAAGAAGGGCTCTCTTGACCTAATTAAAAGAACCTTGTTTTTATACACAAATAATAGTTACGTGTTTTTTTATTAAGTGATGTTATTTAAAACACTTTTCGCATAGTTTTTTCTTGTAAAAACCTTGACCTTTTCTTTGTTACAAATTGAGATTAAAAATTCAGGTATTTAAAGTAATGTGTAAACTCATAAGTTAAAAGTAAAACACGCTAAGAATGTTTATAAATGGCTGTCTGATATACAATATCCTTTTCTTATTTATTTTTAGTAGTTTGTTTTATTTGTTACATCACGAGCGGCACATATTATGCTTGCAACAACCATATAAAATTTCAATTCAGTTGATAGAACGAACACACAAACATTCTACGAACTCGACAAGTTTCTACCATTGGATAATCAGACATACGAGCTCTCACCACGACAATGGTGGAACTACCAACCAAGCGGACGAAGCGCTATATTCCACTTTTATAATACGCACCGCTTCGAAGTGGAACTTTACTAGGTTCAAATCCCGCGTGAGCAGGTATCTTCTAGGTAAGCGTGCTCCATATTAGACTGCATTTCCACCTGATATAAGGTGTAATGTCGGTCAAACGCGAACATGTAGTACATTATATAGTAGTAATTTAAAGTATTTATAATATTATGTGCCTTCCTGTCTTACTTACAAATGCTACTTAAACATTGTAAGTAAAACGGTTGTCTATTAACGTTTGTCCCAAAAATATAAGCAATAATAAATACTCATATGCCCGAATTTCATTTGCACGAATTGTTTGTTTCCCATAAAAATTATGTGACATTCTCTTGTTTGCCCGTACATTAGATTCCATAATGACACGAGTGCCAGACGTATTGTTATCCATTTTATTAATTGCAATAATATTATTTAACAGAATATTTGAACGCCATATTAAAAGTCGCTTCCGTAGAAAATTAACCTAACGCCTCTGTCCTAAAAAGCGATTGGCTTTTTAGCACTTCGCCGGCCGCGGCCGCGGCACGCTCGCTTCGCTCGCTCGGCTCGTACGCTGTTTTTCATGTTCTAACCTTTTTTTTTTTATCACGCAGGGGGAATGTTATTTCTTGAGACACTGCCTCGGGCCCGGGGGGGGGGGTTGACCGAGGGGTATGTGAGACTACCAGCGGCCGGAATCTCCACGCATGGCTACGATGAGCGTAGCAGTCGCGAGATTCCGTCCGCCGGACTACCCACTAAACCTAACCTGCGCCCCTCTCCCTCGCGCTTTTATGGGGCGTCACAGGATACAGCCCGTAGGTACACAACTGTGACGCCCGACGCATGGCTAAACCACAGGATGGCCCTCGGGGAAGGCCACCCTCTTCACCAGTAGGGGGGGAAGTCCCGCGGGCCCCTATTCATGTTCTAACCTAACCAAACCTAAACCTATTGATCGTTTAGTTTATATCGATTTTATGATTTTTTTCGAGAAGCAATTTCGATAGCAAATGATGTTATGGCATATGATAATTACGCCTTACAATGATGATACCAAATGATGTTATTGAAATTGACTTTATGGGAAACAAAGTTTCTAGCACGTAACTAATATAGTAAACAATGAGTATGACATATAAAATTATGAGAAACAATATTATGTCTGTTGACCAGTATAGCAGATGAAATTCTGGCAAGTGGGTGTAGCCGAAGTAAAAAATTAAACCTATAGAATTGACCTACTAGAAAGTTCGCAATGTTCTTCTAATGTGAGGACTTCTTATCTGACAACCCTAAAGGTCAGCTTGTTAGCTATATTCCATGAGTAAAAAAGATATACCCACGATATTCTTGCAGTTTGATCATTAGCGTTTTATTAACAAATATACTTTATCAAAATACAGAACTTCAATGTTGAAATAGAAGTCAATACAAATAAATTACGAGTAAAAACATTAAATATGATTGAAGTTGTGCAGTTATTTAATCAACTGTCAGACGTGTTACTAACGTATAAAATTCAAAATTAACCTCAAATAGCTTTGATTAAAATAATAATAAACTTACATTTAAACTACATGCAACGTAACATTTAAAGCCATTAGTATTAAGAATTACATGGTATTAGTTAGTAATTACATTTTAATCTCATTGTAAGTGAACTAAAAGTTATTTTGGGATATAAGGTTTTTTGGACCTAAATCATTATAACATTCTATTAATACCTTTGCGCAGTCACATGACGTATTTTCTATTTTCGGTAAAAATTAATGGATTCCTGAAAAATCTGCCGCTTATTAATGGAATGAATAATGAATTCAAATAATCCCAATAATGGAATTTAAATATCGGATTACCCTTTTCATAATTGGTATTAATATTATATTACTCAAAAGGTACTTTAAATTGTTATGTATGTGTGAAGAGGATAACGAACGTATACGACGCTAAAGGTATATGTATTATATAGGTGTATGTATAGATACTAAGAAACGTATGTATAGATACTAAGATTCATCATCTCTGCCTAGCCCTATAGAAACTGGCGGGAATGTATATAAAACTCTTACTTTATGATCTTATTGAAAATTAAAACTATTTAACACATCATCTAAGCCTTTTGGAAGTCCTTTATATTTAGCCTTTTAAATAATCCCGATTCATGTTTTCTATGGGGGTTGCCATGTCTTGGCGGTGAGGTCCATACGTGGATACCGTACAGTGTCGTGGACGGCGGCAATACTCTTTGGCCTCTCCAGGCGGACATACTTGTCAAAGTCCGTCGCTCTCGACATGATGTCCTCACTCGTGACCTGGTTTATTGTCGGGCCGAGCTTGAGGCGATCAGGTCACGGGAAACCACGACAAAAAAAAGAATTATGTGAGTAGTACCTGAATTTTCACTTCTAGTGTGTGTGAACTGCACACAATTTTTTTCCCGTGGTATTAAACTGGACAGTTTGTAATCTTCGTTTAGAGACTCCGTACAGAGAGTTCTCTATTTCAGTTACAATTCTAATCCGATTCTCTTGTACCAATAGACAAAAGACACGCTTACATATTTGCCATCTTTTGACAAGGTCTAAACGAGTAATGTAATAAGATCCTTCTCCATCCAAAGGTTGCCTGGAAGAGATTGTTTAAAAACAATAAGACAAGAGAATGCGTTTCTATTTTTTTGTTAGTGTGCAATAAAGAGTAGTTGTTGTTGTCAATTTTCTGCAAATGCAACGGTAAAGTAAAATAATGGACAGTACAATACAGAAACGCGGCATGTGTCTTCAATTTTTTAAATAGACCGGATTTTCTTATAGTCTTTTGACTGGATGTCTTTTGAATGAAAAACTTTGACTGAATTTGAAGTTTAAACTAACATTGTTGAATTGTATTAAGCGTACAATTAAGCTGCAGTATTGTCAGTTTTCATCAAGTATATGCAAATAGCGTCTCTATACAATTCTCGTGTACGCTTTCACAAGTAACTAAGGTATATTTTAGCATGGCCGGTCATCTACAATAAATGATACATGGATGTATGTACTAACAGAGTATTCATAACTATGTAAATCCACGCTATTAAAATAACATACTAAATATATACGTTTATTAGTTAAGATATAATATAACTACGAACATGTCCCCTTGTTTGGTATGCAAATGTTTTATCGTGTCTTGACTTTGCCCTTTCACCTCTCACACGGGAGCGGTCTAACTGTTTGAACAGGCTAATTTGCTTTCATATCGTGTTGATGTCTTCATATTTGATATTGGATGTAAGATCCAATCGATATTAAATTGTATATTTTAGATTATTAACCACACATATTTATAGTCGATACACTCACCTGCCTAACAGATATTTAATTTTATTCGAGACGACTATCACTGTTTTGACTTACTTTCTAACATATTTTTTTAGACCAAATCAGTAAAAATTAAAAGCCTTCATAAATTCTTATTTTTTGATTGATTTGGTACTTCTTTTCTAAATTTATGGCATAATGTTTTTCTTTTTAAGTAAATAAACAATATTGTGTTCTTTCAAAAACAATTAAAATGTAAGCCTAAATGTTATTTATACAGCTTTAATCCTGTAAAACTTTACATGTAATGTTAATTACATCGTCATTTGTCTCTTTTCTATCACCTTCTCCAATTATTTGGGGTCGGCATAATATGTATCTTCATACCATACTCTTCTATTTTGATGTACGTCCTCTGTCACACGATAAATCATATGATCCTTCACACAATCCATCCATCTCTTTTTTGGTCTATCTTTACATTTCGCACCCTTAAAATTGTACAGACCTAAATCAAAATTTTGAGTAATTGGATTTTGATGTCTAATTCATAAAAATAAGGTATAAAATTGAAGAACTTGATATTTTTAATTAGGTCTGTATAATTCTAAGGGTGCGATTTGTATACATCAATCTTGTGGTTTAACATTCTTTTAGTTACGTGACTTTCATCTCCCCTCATTACATGCCCATACCGCCTTAATCTTCTTCTCAAATTCATTCATATGATACAGATAGTCAAATTATTGGAAAGATTTTAGTGAAGTTAACTCTTGCAAAAGTATAGAGCACTATTTAATGTGTACCGCTTTGAAATTTAATGTTCTAGTTCCATTTAGCCATTAAGAAGTTATTAAGGTCCATAATGAAACAAAAAGTTCTTGCATCCCAGCGGGCATTTGTTAAGATGTAAATTTATTCTGGGAGACAAAGAGCGTACCGCGGGCAATGCAAAAACTGTATGAGGTTAATGGCAGGGAGACATACCCGGTTGGATTACCACGAATTCCGAAACTCCCGACTAATTTTGCCAACCTCTGTACTTTTTGTGTGTTTCCTACTGTTTGGGGGAGTCGTGTACAAATACGCATGATTTACTTTTGTTCCCCAAGGTTTGTTTATGTTGAATATGAAATAAATCTCGTTTCTATTCCCGTGCCGGCTTGTATTCTTGTTGTGTTTATCCTGTTGATTTTATGTATTTTACGTACTTATATGAACATAATGTTGTTATACGAAAACGGATTTGCTGTAATATAGTTTTTTTCTTTAATGCGTCTTGGAAAGGTAAAATAAAATACTTATATTCGTTTTTTTTAAATTATTTATAGTTAGGTACGATCGACCAAATTCCTCCTTGATTACTTCTTTAACATTTTGCTTTGAACGGCTCATGAAAGTCGACATCCACGCAAACACTCAAATTTCATATACACTACTAATCACGACGTTTCTAAAATATTTAAACTAAAGGAAACAATTACTCGTGTTTAGTTGCAATACACACTTTGCCGATTGACGACGCACTTTTTCTTTTGTATTCTGTTCTCGCTTTGTTTACGGAGTTCGATTTTATTTCCTCCTTGTAAAACCTAAAACAGGTAACAATAAAACCCCGGCCTTTAAAACTGATGTTTTACTTGTGAGCGTGTCATTACGCCGTTAGCGAAAGTTTTTGGCAGGTGATTTTAGCCAAATGGGTAGTTCACCGTCACTTTGGTCCAATGTACATAGATACTACTATATTAAGTAGCTTCAATATACGGATACGACATTTTTACAATTTTATAATATCACTACTAACTTTCATGACAAAATAAGAGGCGGCCTTATCGCTTAAAGCGATCTCTTCCAACAAAGCTAACTTTAAGGAAATGCTTAAATAATCTGGCATGTAGGTGGTGCAAATAATTAGATAAAGCAAAATAACTAAATTTTCTCTGGTTTTTAATTTATAACATTAATTTAAACTAGGCTAGCTAGGGATCATGTAACAAGCCATTCCTGGGGGAAGCGTACGCACAAAACTGGTTGCATTGATGCTAATGTTGATTCACTGTACGAAATATGAACCAACCCTCTGATCACAAGTACTGTTTCTTACAAATTAATTTCACGAAATTCTTTGCCGCTTGACTCCATGGCCCACTATTCCACCCCAAACGCCACAAATATGTAGCTCTTCTAACCTTCCATATTCACTCACTTTAATAACACATGTACACAAAACAAAAGTTGTGTGTTATGGGTGTCAAACTATGATTTTCAGCTGTATTTTTTCCCTGTGAATACGAATCAGTCAGAATAGGGTCAATGAGCAAATAATCGAGAAAAGCCCAAAAAAAACGCCAGACTAGTCTGACTGACACCCAGCACACAACTTTTTTTGTGGACCTTTGTAATTTCAGTCTTTTGTATTATAAATCAATGAAATTGTGTCCTGCAGTTATACTTTCAATAAATATTTAATATTGGTTCAAGTAAAAGCTGTGGTAGCTCAGTGGTAAGTGCAGTTGCATCCCGAACTCAAAAGGCGCGGGTTCAAATTCTAACCGGAAAGCATGCACCCCTTAAACAGTTTTCTAACTTGATGTGTATATTATTACAATTATCGCGTATTAACTGTGAAGGATAACCAGTTTTTTCATTTTCCTACTAAAAGAAATCAATCGCCTGCATGTTTCAGTTAGTCAGCCATTATTCGACTGTGAGTGTGGAAGTAAAAGTACTATTTTAATTTATTAATTTTAGCTCAAGGATGATGCTGTTTTAATTTTATATGACTAGCGAAAAGTTTTCATTGCGTACGTCCATCCCCTAGGAAGCTATTGGAGGACATACTACTCGTAGGGGACTAACTGACCCTCAAAGTTATGTGTCGTTCTAGTTATAGATGAAGGTCGAGAAACCGCCTACGCTAATGCAATAAAAACCATTATATAATATCAGCATACGAACATTCCACTGCCGGGCTCTAGCCTCATCTCAAGGGAATGGCCAGTATACCTTCCATGCTTATGCAAGGGGAATTTTGTGGGTTTGGTGGGTTTACAGGACAAATTTAAATTACAGCTTTGATCATCATCAACATGTATTATTGTAACAATATGCAAATTAGACTTGAAAACTTGATATTCTTTTTGGCAGAATTAAAAGTCAAATTATTGGAATGTGACGCGGCTAGTACTAAACCAACATGACTTAAAAACCATTAGATAATTACAGTGCATTTTTAATGGCCCGTAGAGCCCGCATGCGTGGTACAGTGCCGTATGGCTCGAATGCGGGAACCGTTTTCATTATCATGCATACAAAGTGCTACACAGATCTTGCACCACACCTATGGCAGTTGATTCGAAAGAGTCGCAATAAATAGACGTATCTGAGTCCATTCCACTTGCTTAATACCTACCGATGAATTTAAAAAACAGGACTAATGATTCGTTACACCATTTGCGGGAAATACCAGTAAAAAGCGTAACTACCAATATTAACGCATAAATTTAGATAGATAGATAATATTTTTTGCATACCACAATAAAAATTACAAAAATAAACCATATTTGTAATACATTACAGGCAATACGGCGACATAAATTAAAGGAAATTCTTAGCTAATCTTGTCGATGTAGGATTTATTGATTACTTACTGAATTTAATTCGCATTCAGAGAGTCATCATATAATATAATTATGTACCGAATTATCGTTCAAATAATAACAACATATAGTTTATTTTTAGTTTAATTTTATTTTCTATTGAATACTAGAGTTTACCCCGCGGCTGCGCCGCGGGTTGACCTCTAGTTCCTGCTTCTTGTTTAAAGAGCAGGCGTTAATACAGGTTACAATGTACACCATTTTTGTGTTAGTGCCATTTGCCCCCGAAAAATTCACTTCATTTTATATCGCAAACTCGATGCTTGATATATTCTCATGCCGATCTCTTGGCATGAGTATATATGCCCATTTTCGGCATTAAAACTACATTTAAACAAAATTACAATAAAAACGATCCAGTATTCCCAGTGTTTTCCGAAAACTTAACAGAAAGACATATCGATTTACTATCGCATTTTTATAGACGATGCATTTTTATGTCTATGAACTTGAGAAATGATTGGTCTCATCCAAACTTTCATCCTCTATTACAAACAGTCCTAGTTTTATTTATCTATCCCCCTTCAATGAAAACTACAAAAATGACAAAAGGGACAACATCAGCAAAAACGACAAAAAGAGCAACATAGACAAAAAGGACAAAAAAGAGTCGAAGAGCAAAAGGGCAAAAGGGCAAAAGGGCAAAAGGGCAAAAGGACAAAAGGGCAAAATGGCAAAAGCGCAAAAGGGCGAATGGGCAAAAGGGCAAAAGGGCAAAAGGGCAAAAGTCAAAAGGGCAAAAGGGCAAAAGGGCAAACGGGCCCAAGGGCCCAAGGGCAAAAGGGCAAAAGGGCAAACGGGCCCAAGGGCCCAAGGGCAAAAGGGCAAAAGGGCAAACGGGCAAAATGGCAAAAGGGCAAAAAGGCAAAAGCGCAAAAGGGCTTAAGAGCAGAAGGGCAGAAGGGCAAAAGGGCAAAAGGGCAAAAGTCAAAAGGGCAAAAGGGCAAAAAGGACAAAATAACCAAAATGATGAAAATGGCAAATCACAAACCAACCAAAGCCTGTCCCACTCTTGGGATAATCTTTACATAAATCTATCCCAAAATCTATCCCATTATCCGGGATGAAAAATATCCCATGTATGAAAATAAATTGACTTACTTTACATTCAATCAAATGTTAGTAATCAAAAATTTCATTGAATTAATCTGTTTAAATTATTTTAAAACCGTTAAAGTTATATTTGTTGAAAAGCAACGTTATTGATAAAGTAAGAAGAATAACAAATAAGGCAATATAATAGCTCTGTCACCTGCAGGCCGCACCCCTGGGCTACGTGTAAATGTTCCAAGCCTTTTGTTTAACTTTGTGTTGAAACAAAAGGGAAAAAGAAATACAAATTAACTCAGTTTGAGTTGCTTAATTTACACGATAAATAAACATGACAAATAAATGTATTATTTGTGATAATTTGACTAAAGTCTCGTGTGACCAAGGGGCATACCTGAATTTATGGAAGCTTATTTACGTTACCAGCCAGCGGTTTTGGAACGTTTCCTACAGAACATAGCATTTTGTTTTCCAAGAGATAATATTTGGTTAAGATATACGTGCAACACATGTAAGAGTCTATTGTGGATGGACATACTCCAGAAACAAGTAGCAATCGATTTTGTTTGGATAGTGTATGTTTGGCAGCTATGAATTTATACAATGCACATCTATTCCTTTAATAACCGTTGGAATTACATTCTTTCACCATTTATTGATATCTGATCTTTCTTTCCTTTAATATTAAGTCGGAAAGCATTAGTGCAAAGCAAAAATAGTGCTAGGAATGGCGGTAGAACCACCGCCCAGTGAAAATGAGGCACTGAAAAATGTACAGATCCTGCAAGACCAGATGGCGCCACAGTTCTTTCTGCGTTTTGATATTTAATTATATAAAACCTCTTTCCTTTAGTTCAAATTAATTAAAAATTCGAAGTCCTGATATGTTTCTTTAAATTTTTCATTGACTATGTTCTAATCTAATTTATGGTACGTTGTCGGCGCATGATTAACCTGGAGAGGTACACACACTGGTCCAGCTGAGATGAAATCATTACGCTCGTGCCGGTGTGTACGCGTAATATAAACATTTGTCTATAAGAAACACTTGTAGTCTACGGCCAACCGCCAATATTCGAATTCTGTACTGAACAAAAAACAAACCTTTGTACGCGCAACCAAGTTATAGTTAATATAAAATTGTAAATTATTGAAACATACGCAATATTTGCTTCAGTGAAGACTTCCTACGCTTCGTAGGTACTCATTTAAAAATTGTGTAGTGCCTAGTTTACATTATGCCTATTTCCAAGGCAGCAAGAGGAAAGTGGCATAGGAAATGAGAAGCGTGACTGTGCAATTTTTTTATTTAATTTATATTTATTCATTCGTGCCGCAGAAAGCCGTGTAAAATACGTGAAGTTATGATACATAGTGACATTTTTAAAATGAATTTACACAATATTAATGTTATATCAAAAATAGAAGCAGAGGCAAGGTTTACTTCTGATTTGATAATAATAAGCTGAGTTATCATTATTTTAGGCACGAAGCGCTCTGTTGTTCGTGCCTACCCCGCAAGGGAACTGGCGTGAAGTTATGTATGTATGTATCATTATTTTAGTATATGGTTCTGACTCGACATAATTATGTCGGACATGAAACATGGCATTGTGGTATGCGATTTAGGTTCGTAGGTTTGTAGTAAAACTACATTGTGTTATAGAGACGTGAGATATCTTTTCTGTCTTAATTTCAAATTGATTTAATCTTTATATACTATGTATACACGTAAGTTTGTAAGTTCTTAATTAAAGTGCGATGACTCCTGTAATGGATATAACGTTCAATGGTGCAAAGGAGAAATTAAACAAGGTTTTTTAGGGTTTGAAAGTTAGCCGTTGAATGCTGTGAGAGTATCGAATGCAGGGGACGTATAGGAGGGTCGGTAGTTGCGGGCAACTGACTCGGGTCAATCCCGAAAGAAGTTCGTGCATTCGGTTACTCTGTATGCATTCTATATATACTATTATTTATTAAAAAAAGCAGACAGGTAAATACTGAAATATTTACATTTTATATACTTGTATTTAAGTTATATATTTATATTATTTGTATTTAATTTGACAGGCAACACCGAACGGGCTGTTCATTGAACGGATTCTATCGTCAACAACCCCTTTCAAGGAGTATTTGGCGGAAACTGAAAGGAGATGTTGTGCTGTGCAGTTTTATTTTCTAAAAATGTGTAAAATTACTCTAAAATGAACAATAGTTGTAGGATATTGATAGTTTTTAAGTAGTAATTATGTGTTTTGTGAGAAATGTGAACTGTATAGTGAAGTCTCTCTCGGGCCACGGCCGGCAACACACGTGTGCAGCCCCGCTACATTACATCCCTTCCGGAAAAAAAATATCTCCCACAAAACAGTTTGTGCCAAAATCGAACTTTTATCTTCCAGTTTATTAATCGAATTTAAAAAAAAAACAAATTCCGTGAAAAGTGCTCCCCGCGTATTAATCGAATCGGAAAAAAATAATTAATTAATAAATTTTCAAAAAGCCAAAGTGATCAATTAACACAAAAGTACAAAAAAAGTACAAAAAAAAAAACAAGTTAAAAAAACCCAGTGTACAAAAACTGAACTATATTCCCATTTTGGACTTAATAAGGAAAATAATCCGCGTAAATCCAAATTATTGAATAAGGTGTAAACCGGCTGCCACAAATAAATACCCTGACTGACGCAGTGTGGACAAAAAAATCGGCTTACTCACATTTTTTGTGCCACCTTAATAGGCCGATCACCCTACATACCCAATTGCCTAACTCAGTTATACAAAAAAAATATACTAAAACAAAACATGACGAGCAAAAACTGTCACACGTGCAACGAAACCATACAGAGTTCATCTTATTTGGAGTGTTCAAAATGTAACAAAAACTACGACCTGACCTGTGCGAACTTAACAGAAAAAGCATATAAGGCCCTGACCCAATCTTACAAAAAAAGCTGGTTATGCCCAAACTGTACCTGCTCCCGTCCCAAAGGCGAGGCTACACCGACTCCAAACCGCTTGTCAACAGATGGGGGGTCAAAGGACATTCACAACAAAACAGCAAAGCTTACTACAACCCGTAGTTCGAAACCTAAAACAAAGCCGAACAAAGAAAACTCGCTTAGTCTGACCGATCTCACCGATCCCACACTTTTAACTGAAATTCGCCTATTAAGGCAGGAAATCAGTGACATGAAGGCGCAAAACGTGGAAATTAGCCTCTTGCGTCAGGAACTTCTTGAACTCAAACACCAAATAACAGCTATGTCATCAACAGCTCTAGAAAACCAAACTAAAGTCCGCGAAGAACTAGAAACAGCCCAAAAGAGCATTATTGATCTTAAATGCACAGTAACTCAACTTCAACAGCGCCTAAACTTCCAAGAACAGAACGAACTAAGAAATGAGATAGAAATCATTGGCATTCCGGAACTAAACAACGAGAACTTAGCCCACGTCATCCAAGTGACATCGCAGAAAATAGGCATACAACTTGCTGAAACAGACATCGACTACATGTCACGCATCGGTCCTAAACGTTCCCAAGAGACTCACTCATTGACTACAAGACAACATCAACCCCGTCCAATAATCGTTAAACTATTACGACGCCAGAAAAGAAATGAAATAATCAGCGCTGCCAAAGCTAGAAAAAATCTCACATCTGAAAGCATAGTTCCTGGGTCTCCCAAGAAAATATACATAAATGAGCGACTTACCAAAGACCATCGAGTGTTATTTCGTGAAGCCAGGGACCAAGCTGCAGCTAATAAATTTAAATACTGCTGGATTAAAAACGGAGGTATATTTGTCCGTGAAAATGATAATAAGCCAGCGATTAAAATTAATAGCATTAATGACCTCAATAAATACGTTGTGTCTTAAACCTGCCAGATATCATTGTGAATTAAATTCTGTATTAGATGTAAGTCCAATTACTGCCACTCGTATATGCCATGTGCCCGTAAGTTTTTATATCACTGTATTACATATATGCTTTACTCAGTACACAAACACACACTACACACATTTCAAATATACAACACTATACAACACTAAACACCAAAACAGTATATACCCATTTTTGTTAAATGCTCATTGTCACACTAATCACATAACATTTATGCAATATTACATGTCTCCATATTTATTACACTCATCTCCAGGCTCTCTTTCTACATATACTACACGTCGAACAAACATATCTTATAAAATTCAATATTGACATCATATCTGAATCAGATAAAGTCCTCAATATAAACTGCCATAATATCGAAAGCCTGGAAAAATGTAGTGAATACGTTCCAAACACAAAATCTAATTGGAAACTACTAACGTTTAATATTAGAAGTATATCAAAAAACTTTGATGAATTTACAGTAGTTCTGGGGCGCCTAAAAATTGAATTTGATGTTATTATTCTTACAGAGTGTTGGTTAAATGAATATATGACCTTACCATCTCTATCAGGATATAATTCATACAGAACAAATAAATACATAAACAAAAGCGGTGGGGTTACTGCGTATGTTAAAAATTCATGGGATGCTACAGTATCTGAACCAACAATTGAAGATTGTAATTGCCTAGAAATAGACCTGTGCCCTACTATCACTATACTTGGGGTGTATCGATCACCATCCTTTACATCTTTGGAGTCTTTTCTCTTTTCCCTTGATCAGTTACTGAAAAGTGTCAGTACAAAGCAACGTTTAATTCTTGCAGGTGATTTAAACATAAACATAAACGAAATTACACTCAATGAACAAAGTTCTGACTATCTCAATATGCTAGCAGGACACTTCTTAATACCTGCAATTACTAAACCAACAAGATCAAATGCATGTCTAGACCACATCTTTGTAAAGAATCCAAATGACGAATTAGGTACAGGAGTAGGTTTAATAGCCCACACAGATATAACTGATCACAGACTGTGTATGTTATACTTACCCTTTTCCCCAAAAAAACCTTTTAAAAAACATCGGACGAGATTAGTCACGAATTACTCCGCTGTAGCTGACTCATTAGAACAGATAGATTGGTCAACTATAACTAAAAGTGAGGACGTCGATAATGCAACGATTCTATTTCAAAACTATCTAAGTCAGTCAATCTTAAAAAATACAAAAGAAATTGTTATTCCAAGGACCAAATACAACCTCAAACCCTGGATAACTCCCGGCTTAATGAGGTGTCAAAGGAATCGTGACTCCCTACATCTTCAATCAAAAAAAGATCCGACTAACGTAGTCCTAAATATAACATATAAAAGATATCGCAACTTCCTGAATAAGCTTCTCATGAAGATCAAGACTTCATATGAAAATCAGCAACTGTCAAAATATTGTAACAATCCCAAAATGCTTTGGCAAACGATAAACAATATCTGTAATTTATCTAAATCCCGCAATACACCAACAGAATTAATTAGACCTGATAATCCAAACGACTCACTAAATGACTGTAACAGATACTTCGCAAACGTTGGTAGCGCCCTGGCAAACCAAACACTAACCAAACTAAACTGCACAGAGACCACCCTCGCTTCTGACATTAAAGCCGATAATTCTCCACTCCATTCGTTACTCATGTACCCTACTGATGAAGAAGAAGTGGGCTCATTCATCAATGAGCTCAGGATAGGTAGCGCTCCTGGTGCAGATAACTGTGACCCCCTTCTAATTAAAATGATAAAGCCTATCATAATACAACCTTTTACCCATATATGCAATCTCAGTTTAAGCACTGGAAAATTCCCGGATAAGTGGAAACTAGGCCAAATATCGCCAATTTACAAAGGTGGTGATAGAACCCTCCCTAGCAACTACAGGCCAATCACCTTATTAAGTGTATTCTCAAAGTTACTAGAGAAAGTAGTTAACAAACGGCTTGTCGATTTCTTGGAAAAATACTCTCTTATCTCTGATAAGCAGTTCGGATTTCGGCAGAATATATCAACAGAAGATGCCGTCCTAGCTCTAACAAAGTCAATCGCCACATCCCTGGACCAAAATCAATGTTGCCTAGGTGTATTCCTAGATTTAGCGAAAGCTTTTGACACGGTCTCGATTCCCATCCTCCTTAGTAAACTAAATCATATTGGTGTAAGAGGTATAAGTCACGAATGGTTTAAAAGCTACCTGAGTAATCGCTGTCAATTTGTTAAGGTGGGATCGCATTGTAGTGAACAGCATACAGTAAATTTTGGAGTACCCCAAGGCAGCATTTTAGGACCTACACTATTCTTAATATATATTAATGAACTGCCGAAAATTCCGATCCAGGGCGCTAACATAATATGTTATGCAGATGATACGGTTGTATTATTTAACAACAAATCCTGGGAGTCAGTGTTTAAAACAGCTCAGACAGGCTTAACCGACATCAGTAAATGGCTAAACAATAACCTACTAACATTAAACACTAAAAAAACTAAATATTTAACGTTTCATAAAACCCGTGCTTCCCAACCTCGTACGCATCCTAAATTATATCTGTCGCACAGCCTAAGCTCTTGTATACAGTCCTCTGATCATCCCCCGTCGATCGAACACACCACATCTATTACGTACCTTGGTATCCAACTAGATGAAAAATTAAATTTCAAAAGTCATATTACATCCCTATCTAAAAGAGTCAGAAAAACCATTTACATAATGAAATCCCTCTGTAGCTGTGCGACACCAAAAACTTTAAAAATGGTTTACTATGCGCTGTGCCAGTCGTTACTTCTATACTGTCTTGCTGCTTGGGGAGGAATCCCAAAAACAAACATTATAGAGGTAGAACGAGCACAGCGAGCAGTACTTAAAGTTATGCATAAAAAACCGTACAGATATCCCACCAATACACTATACATAGAAAGTGACGTTTTGACAGTCCGACAACTCTATATTTGCAAGGTAGCCACAGCAATTCATAAACAAAACCTAAATGCCCCTAACTTCCAATACCTCAGCTCCCGTAGAATTTATAATATACCCTTACCTAAAATACATACAACCTTTGCCAAACGCCTTCCTCCATATATCCATATATCCATTTATAATAAAGTATGCCAAAACACACCCTCCGCCAAAGAAATGTCAGCACCAAAGTTTAAACACCAAGTTAGTAAATGGTTAAAAACATTAAATTACAGTGACACAGAAAGCACAATACTAAACTGACCACAACACTAGGGCACACACACACACGCCGACACACACACACACACACACACACACACACACACACACACACACACACACACACACACACACACACACACACACACACACACACACACACACACACACACACACACACACACACACACACACACACACACACAATACCACACGCACTCATAGTTTTAGGTTAATTAATTAATAAATCAATTATATTTAAGTTTCTATAATAAAATTGTGTTGGGTGCCGCGATACAGACCTAGAGTCTAGTGCAGCAACCGCCGCCAAAAATAATTTGTAGCCTTAATTTTAACTACTATATAAGTTTTAGATGTAATTATATAAGGCCTAGAAATAAGTTTATAAAATAAATGAATTCCTCACCATTTCCCTGCTTAGTGACAATTATGTAAATGAGATGTATCACATAAAGGTATAATAATTTTGCTTTGATATAAAGCAACCAACCTTATTTTCAATAAAATTATTTCAATAAAATTATTCACAAACCAAATCCGAATACCCCTCGTGTTCTCATTATAATATTCGTATAAATATACGAATAAGCCTCTTTTAAAAATAGCAACTCGCTGACTTCGTAAACTTTTTATCTCGCATTTTGATGTCGCATTGGGTGGACTTCTTGGGTGCAATTTTCCTCTTCATTTGTTCAGAAAACGTAAAACCAGCTGTTGTGTTTTCGGCATCTTATTAAAAAATATAGCAAGCCCAAGGAAACTCTCACCGCCATAAAACTGTATTAAGACCCAGACAAAGAGCTTTAGAACGTAAAACCGGAACGTTGTCTTGCTTTGGGTTCATTACCTAAATATTCATAATGGTACAACAGAATGGAACTATAAAGCTTAGTAATGCCTTAGGCACACTGAACCAATTTTTTCGGACAGGGAAATATTCCTAAATATCGTAATTGTTGAAATACACTGTAATACAGGTTGTTCTGTAGGCGGAGAAATAATACTATTTCCTGCGGCGGGACGGCCTGTCGTAAGAGGTGACAAAACAAAACATAGCCAGATGTTAGGCTATTTGTCCGTCTGGATGGCTACCACCTCTGATTTAGGGTATGCCGTTATAACAACCTTGAGTTGGGTTCCGGTATTAGTGGCCAGCTTCCAGTATGTTTTAAAGAGCAGCAGCAGATTGGTAGTTTTATAACCATAAAAGTGTTTTATTAATAACTCTAATATTTACATACATAGTACATCTGATATTTAGTTTTAAGATTTCTTGTAAAATTTAAATTTCTGTTTAATACAGTTACGTTTTCAACTAAGGCATTCCACGCGGCTTCAATCGAGTAAATTTAAGAGTTAACCTTATTTCAAGTAAACTATCTTATACATACATACATAACTTCACGCCAGTTCCCTTGCGGGGTAGGCACGAACAACAGAGTGCCATTTAGGCTTATTCTTACACACCTCACTTGCCTCTTTGAGATTCATAACTCATGTCATGCAAGCTCGTCTGTTCTTAAGGCTCCTGATATCACCTTCTGCTAGTACACGATCAATTTGATCATGGAAGGTGTGTCGTGGCTTTCCACGACTTCTGCATCCATCCACTTTTGCATTGTATATCTGTTTAGTCATTCTTTCATCATGCATTCTTTCATTCAACTATCTTATTGTGTATAAAAACTGCCCTATATCCTATATTTGCCTCTATCGCAATTATACTTAATCCGATCAATCCGAAGTCCACGAATGAGGAACAAACAAACATCCAAATAAATTCTCCTTCATATTTATATATTGCCATGGATGGACGACAGTCAGAACTTATTTAAAAAAGAATATATTTTCACTAAGTTTAAAATCTTATTCATATTGAGTTAGACTAAGTTTGTATTAGAATATGAATAAGACCGATAGCTAACAACAACCTAAGTTGAAACGATATCTCCGTGTGCCTCAAACACAAAGCTGTAGGCTTCACTACGCTGGCATTCCATCTTGGTGTTTTCCATTTGCAATGTGCTGTCTTTTGTTTCTTGTGAGAACAACATCCGCTTTGCCTAGCGCCGGTTTGTGGCGCATGCAAATATTTACCTAACCGGGGTTCGTACTTTGACGTTCGCACATAATTTTCCGACTTCACAATCCCGAGTTTTGTTGCCAAATGCAAGATGCTTGTTTGAAAATTTATTTGTGTTTTACTCTATGTTTATTTGTTTGTTGCAGGTAATATATTCGATACTGCACTTTATACTATGTAAGTTATTATTTATGTACCTGTTATTTGTGTTGTTCAATTACAACGGGTTGTTCGTCATCATGTATTTCATAGGACAAGCTTTATTTTGAGTCAATCAAGTGAAAAGCGAATTGAGCTCCCTAACCAAAAGAAATCAAAACATTGCTCATATAAGTTTTTCATAGTATGTATCCCGCGGAAATAATCCCATTTTCTGAAATGCAAAATATTATTTAATCATTACGTTATTTCAATGTATGAATTAGTTCATTTCCAAAAAAAGAAGAAGCAAACATCTAAAGACACTCACATTTATATCTATAAAGTCACTGTCTGTCACATTCACATTTATATATTAATCAATATTTTATTCAATAATCCATACATATATGAATAGATTATTGCATAAAATTGTCATATATGACAAAATGTATGTATATTTAATTTTTTTCATACTATAGTACAAGTTATTTTATAAAACTACTAGCTTCTGCCCGCGACTTCGTCCGCGTGGAATCGTTAAAAAAAAGTAAATAAAAAAACAACACCGAAAGAGTTTTTCAAATCAGACCAGTAGTTCCTGAGATTAACGCGTTCCAGCAAACAAATAAACTATTCAGCTTTATATATTAGGTTATTAT
The DNA here is from genome assembly GCA_019925095.2 of Dendrolimus kikuchii. Classification (NCBI taxonomy): domain Eukaryota; kingdom Metazoa; phylum Arthropoda; class Insecta; order Lepidoptera; family Lasiocampidae; genus Dendrolimus; species Dendrolimus kikuchii. The sequence continues at coordinate 19,006,303 of CM034394.1, forward strand.
AAAAATCGAAAGTGCCATGCATTCGCTCGCGTGTATGCGTTCTATTTACACGTATTATTACTAGTGTCTCTATAAATTAACTAGCGATTAAAAGGTCGAAATCACCATAAATTTATTGGTGCTTACGTTTTTTAGTCGTGCATATAATATAACTATCTCTTACGCTCGGCGACTTTCCACGCATATTTGATTAAATAGCAACTCATAACCCGATCAGGCATCGGCTTCTGTTTCAAAATATGCGGTAACATTGCAAAATTAAAAATACAAATTGTAATAAATAAATATATCGCGAGTATAACGTTTTTCAACAGCGGTGTAGTCGACGCTTGCATCATAAGTACGTTTTTTTTAACCGGCTTACACTAGCCGAATTTCCACCTCGCGCCACTGATGTACATAGATATGTCATTTATCTATCTTCACTTTCGTGTGTTTTGAAGACTTGACACCTGACTTCATTAATCGGACTTAAAAAATGTGATTATTTTCTGAAATCTCTGCTAACGTGTTTATCTTATAAATCTTACTTAACAAAACGCTTCAACTTCTAGGAATTCCCATTCCTTATTTAAGAATTCTCAGGAGTAAGCAAAAAACAAATTACCTTAAGAAAATTGAACCCTCGTACACAGAAAATCTGTAACCTGACTTGCATAATTATTCATTTTCTGGACATCCCCTGCCTTTGATTTACGTACATCTAACACGACGGAATTCTTCAATTTATTTAAATACTCTTATCACAATATCTACTGAAAATTAAAAATAATCATTTCATCTGAATTTGATTATAACATTTATTAGCTGAAATTGAATCTCTACTTTTATTATCAGTTTCAATCACAAAAAAAGATTTTATTTATAAGAGTGTTAAAAGTTTATAATAGTGTTACATGACATACTTAAGCCACTGTAAAGAAATTCCACAAATACTCGTTGTCTATTTCTTGGCAATAAGAAATCGAACAAACTAAAATAAATGGCGCATAGTTGGAACCTCTCAGGACGATGAAATTCCGGATCGCTCATCCCCTCGCCCCGATATGATCAAATATCTCGCTTGATCATAGTGCATGGTGCGCTATGTCCGTAATGCCTCCAAGAATTTATGAAACAAATTGGAACGAACACAAAAGCTTACCTAAATAAACGGTCTTTTATTTTGCTCAAGAAATTTCAGTCGACAAAATAAGTAGGTAACCTATTTTACGAACAAAACGTTGAAATTGAAATAGCAAAACTGAGACATTTATAAGAATGAAAAGTTCCGCATAGGCTTCGTGTGTATTAAAAGTTTTAACCGTAGGCGTCGGCGTCAAAAGAAAACTCGGCTTGACTTCCTTTTGACGCTGGAGATTTCAAAAGGAAATACATTAACTACAGAGTACATAATTTTGCTGAGCGCCTTCTTCCGAGCTTAACAATTTACGTACAAATCGTTCGCAGATTTTTTTATGGATTACTTTAAACGGGTGTTATTGCGAATATCGATAGCACAAGCCGTCGATATCGTATCGTACTATGACAAAGTGCGATACGGCGAATATCGAGGCCTATCGGCGTCAACGCTTTCCTTTTTGTCTCCCGATGATTGATGAACTCTGTGCTCTGGTGTTGCGTCTCAGATGACAATATTGACGTGACGCGAGATTCTTCACCCCATAGTTATTCCACAATGAGAGTGTGTCTGATAGCGAAAATGATTCGCGTCACTGCTTGTTATAAGAAGAATTTGATACCTACATTGATGTATGGGAAGCCCGATACATTAATGGTACATCACATTAGCGATAATGTACCTAAAATATACGTGCACATATAACAGATGACAATAGAATATTTCGTCACCCACTTCGGGATTTGGCGAAATATTTGTACGTTGAAATGAGATTACACCCAAATTCACTTGCTTCCATCACATCAGACCTTTATAAAGGATTTGAAGGCGATGAAGGCGAGTGTGTATTAGGTCGAAAAATTGAATTTTTGAACGCTATTTTTTTCTGTAAACCCCACTACATTAACATTTTATGTTTAAAAAATGTCAAACGATTTAAACAAATTCAAAGTTATATGTAGATATTAAAATATATATAATAGTTATATCTATACTCTATACTAATATTATAAAGCTGAAGAGTTTATTTGTTTGTTTAAACGCGCTAATCTCAGGAACCGCGAGTCAGATTTGAAAAGTTCTTTCAGTGTTGAATAGTACATTTATCGAGGACGGCTATAGACTATATTATATTTAAAAAAAAAAATTAGGGATCCTTACTAAAAATCCAATAATGTAACCCAAGGTGTAAAAAAATGACCCGAAAAAATCCTTATACGGCGTGCGCTGTGAAAACTATTGATTATAGAACAAAACAATGTAGTACCACTTTGCAGAACATATAATTGTCTACAAAAAATATCGCGTAACCTTATGTGTAACTATTGTAGTTATCTCACAATAAGTGTTTTCTTTTATTTTTTTAAATAATTAAAATTCCGTCGCTTCAAAAACTCTTTATTTTGTACCTTGGTATTAATTCTTATCAAAATAAATTACTCCATATTTAAGACGAATTCAATACCTTTCTAGAATTCGGATGTTTCATTCAAAAGATATCGCGATATTTAAAATGTAAGTATTAGTGTTGTAGCCAAATATACTAGTATATTGTTTGATTGAACGCGCTAATCTCAGGAACTACTGGGCTGATTTGAAAAATTCTATCAGTGTTGGATAGCCCATTTATCGAGGAAGGCTATAGGCTATATATCATCACGCTAAGACCAATAGGAGCGGAGCACCAATGGAGAATGTTTCAAAATCGGAGGATTTTGAAAGCAAATTCCACGCGGACGACGTCGCGGGCACAGCTGGTTTAATATAAATATAGTCTGATATTTCTTCGACGTTTAAATATTTAATGTTGTTTAATTTTTTCAACAAATGTATATCGGGATCTCTGGCAATGTAGAGTAGCGAACGTGCCAAACTAGCGATGTGCTTTGTGTTGCGAGCAATAGATCCCTAGGGATCACTTGCGCGCGTTGCACTTGCTTAAGAATTGCAAATTTAATCATTCCTAGCGAGTTTAGAATGCAACGTCGTTTTACTTGAACCTTTTTCAGTGTATAAAATATCCATTTCGCTTTAGTTCGGATTACTGGAACTTGCGTGCCCGATCAAGGCATACTAGACTATTTCATTTTAGCGACATTTTAGGCAGTCTTATATATGACATCAGCAACATTTTCTGCGTTTATACGCATCGATCGATTTGTATGAAAATACAAATACAGTAATGGTTATCAGGCAATAACCTAAATACCAACCTATATAAGTATGTAAAAAGTACCAAAAACTTAGTAATGTTACTAGAAAAATAAATTATGTATTATAACAAATGGACTCTGCATATCAAAACGTGTAGCATAAAAATATATGTATATTGTAAACTAGCAGAGTCAAATAGAATAAATTAAAATGTACCAGATATTAATAAATAGACCCTGTAAATATCATTAAAAAGATTTAAGTAAAGAAAGAGAAACTAATAATAAAACAAATAAGTTAAAAATATGAAATAAAAGATATGTATACTGTGACCATATTATATTGTCAGGAGGACAATAAAAAAGATTAATGCGATTTTTCAATGGATGTATCTTTACTTGTATTGCGATTTAATAAAATAGAATGTTTCATAAAACGAAAATTTTATGACATATTAACATGGTTGCAATAAAAATGATATATCATACTACAATAGACTTTTACAGGTGTTCATAAAGATATGAGACTATAAATGATAATAAAGCCGAATGTGGAATAGCTGAATCGAAATTAAAAGCACACGGCGTAGTCTCATAACAATTTCATGCGATATGAGCACTGTGTTACCAGATTATCCCTGCCAAATATGACAGGACTCATTATTTTACTAATATATTATGGATAAACGCGCTTTTGGTGTACATAGAATAGAAAGTAGATTTAAATTTTGACTTATATGTACGACCTTCAAAAAGTGTTCGCCAGTGGAACTTATTTGGAATAAAGACTTGAATTTTCTAGTCCCAAAATGAAATAAACATTAAAGAATATTGTTTTTTTTTATATCCACCCGCATATGTAACCAGTTCTTTATTTAAAGGAACTCTTGGAATTCGGGATACAGATTGTCCCTGAAATACTGCACAATTCATCAATTTAAAAAATTAGCTATTTTTCTAACGCATTTCGTTCCATACTGAGTATGTAGATATAGTAGACCAGAGAAAATAAATTAAAACAGTTTCTGATAGCATAAATTGCTATCTATATATGCTATTAATAATTTTCAGTTTCCAACAGATATTGTCACAACTTAGAAAACTGCAAAGAAAAGTATAATTCTTTTCTCTGTCCCCAAAAGTATGCGTACCTAATGTATCACGTATATGTAAATATGTATATATACTAAATACTATTTCTTCAAAGTAGGTTGTATTTGTCAGATTTGGGAAAAGCGTTAGATACAGCATATTCATTCAATATTGTTCAATATCCTCCAACTACCTAAATGCTATTTCGCTCATGCAAATCAGGCATATGGTTTGTTTTGAATAACAGCAGCTAAATTTTGCGGTTTCAGTGAGTTTGCGTACTGTTGAACCACCGATAGGCTGCGTTCTGGATAAACAGAAATATCCGGCTATTTATGAATTGAACGAACAGAGATAATCGCATATCGCAGCGACACTATGTATCTCGATTTGTGAGAGCACAATTGTTATGCTGATTTTCGAATCACATGTTAAGTGTTGTTGGTTACTGAAAATATCAGAGTTTATGTTACGTTGATGCATAATATTTTTGATGAATTCATAGACTATATAATACCCCCTACGAACATTAGAAAGCTCAGTAAACACTATTTGTCCACAAATAGCTATGTCTAATTAACAGAATATAATCATGCTAATACATTTATTATAATAACTTATGTATTCTTATGTGTATGTACATATATATATATATATATATATATATATATATATATATATATATATATATATATATATATATATATATATATTCATTTATATATTCAGAATCAAATCTCTTTCATTTAGGTTGCCTGGAAGAGATCACTTTGAGCGATATGGCCGCCTATTGTATTGCCTAGAAAATATTGTAAATATAGTTTGTTTTTGTAATTGTATATTTTGGTGTGCAATAAAGTGTTCTCTCTTTCTCTCTCTCTCTCTCTCTCTCTCTCTCTCTCTCTAACCCATCGTTTTAAAACAACGGTCAGTCGGGAATCGGTTAAATAATATTCAGCACTTAAATAAATCTTTTCGAATGCATGCATTATACATGAATTTAAGTGGTTAACCCACGGGTTCCAAACTCAAAGGGCGCGGGTTCGAATCCAGGCCAGAAAGCATACACCACTTAGACAGTTTTCTGACCTAATGTGCATATTGTTACAAAACGAAAATAGTAAACATCATGATGAAATCTGCACACCGAGATAACCGTTGTGTCATACGTGCCAAGCCGCGTTGGACAAGCGTAGCGGGTATACTGCTCGTTTCCCTATAATGGGTGGCCCGAGCCCAGCAGTGGGACATGTAGGGGCTGTTATTATTTTACATATTATACTAAAATATGCCAGCGATTTCGGCCACGCTTGACGTGACATTTCCACGGTTCTCCCGGGGCACAAGTACCGCAGCATTTAAAAAATAATGTAAGCTATCGTTTTAGCGACTGTGCGGAATAAGCTATTTTTTATGCACCCAATCAACTACAAACCGCTCCCGGGAAAGGTCCCGCGGTATTCCCGGGATAAAAAATATCACACATTTTATCACATAAAATTTTCTATCGACCAGTGAAAAAGTCACGATGGAATTCTTTTTTTTAGCTGGCTTTTTTAAGTCAATCCCAGAAAAATTCTTGCGGGATTCCCGGGATTGAGAGTGGCGCAGAGTTTAAGTCTAAGACTTACCTGTCGATCAACGAAAACCGCATCGAAATCGGCCCAGTGTATAATAATACAATCGTTTCTTTTCTTAAGTTTTCGCCATTTGTATACATAATAAAACTATGTTTTAACGGTTTTAAGCGCGGTAATTTTATTTGATTTTGGTTTTTCCGACATTTCGGCCACTTTTCAGTGGCCGTGATCATGGAAAACAAAGATGTCAAGTGTCAACGAGTATTGCTAAAGTTTTATTTATGGCTTGAAGAGAAGAAGCGGCGCAAGAATGTTTGCTGAAGAGTTTCTTGCGCCGCTTCTTCTCTTCAAGCCATAACATGTTCCGAAGCGGTAGTAAATTAGATTAGGCTCCCATAGAGTAAATAATAACCATAAACAAAATTAAAATTAACAAGTTGGCGGTAGGCTAAATAAAACTTTAACAATACTCGTTGACACTTGACATCTTTGTCTTCCGTGATCACGACCACTGAAAAGTGGCCGAAACGTCGGAAAAACCAAAATCAAATAAAATTACCGCGTTTAAAACCGTTAAAACGTAGTTTTATTAAATACAATAGTTTTACGTGAATCCCGAACAAACAGACAAATCTAAAAAAAATGCATAGTGTTCTCCTTATATGGTGTATTCCAGTTGTTTTTTTTTTAAATAACTTCAATGTGACAAGGCGTTTTTATAATTTTATAGTATTATAGAAATAAAATATTGGAAAACCGACGTTTAAACTTAAATAGCAATTGACTACAATGCTTACACTTGAAATTGGTTTGTGCTTTATTTGGATATTTATTCTAATGTTATTATATACTTTTATATGTTAAACTATTCTTGGTACCTAGAATGGTTGATTAACATACATAAATAGCACCTATATAGTGTTGTTATTTGTGTCTGAAAATCGAATAAAAAAGGTCATCAGGCTTTGTGTTTCATCTGAACCTTATCATATCCGTCCATAAACGTTCCACAGCCGGACTTCGATCTTAGCTAACATTTCTTTCCCTTTGAAAATATTCTCATCAAAACTTTAATACAAATAATGAATAAATATATCTAGGACGCGTTGCTTTAGTATCTCACAACGCCGAAAATGCTCTGTCTACCGTTCCACAAGGCGACCGCGGTCGTTATGGTCGTGGCGAAAACGTCATTGACGTCATCATTTTCGATCACACAGCGCTCACAACGACCCATATCAAGAGGTGAGTCGAAGTGGCCGTTGATCACAGAGCATTAATTCTCTCTATCTCTTGACATTGAAAAAGGCGCGATTTTCAAATCAACCAATGACATTTGTGTATTTTGTCGTTTATGATATCAACGCCTCATAATCCGTTCCACTACAGTTTATGATTGTAACGTCCGCAAGTAAGAGGAACGGGAATAATCGAAGTAAACGTAGTCGTTCTGAGTCCCTTCTAGAACGTAGCCGTAGACGAATCATTGAAATATTATTGTCAAGAATGATATCCTGTCAAGGTCACTCTAGCGAAACGTCGTGTCTATGCAAGCAAAGCGGCCATATGAAGAGATATATATAACTTCTTGTGGATTGGTCGCCAGCCCACCAAGTATTCAAGGAATCGCTATCCTTCGCTTTAAAGTGAATTATAACGTAATTAGTATTAATTCAAGAATCACAATTGTTCTTTACACAATAGAAAGATTATTTTGTTGGATTAGAAGATTAAAGTTGTTAGAGTTCATAAAATATGTTAATTTCATCAATCTATCCACATATTCTTGCCATGCCACCATGAATTCTGATGAACAAAGCTTTCCTGAGCTTATACGACCCTGGTGAGCTTATATATAGACAAATTTGTTTATTCAGAATAGATACAAAATTCACAAAAAAATAAAACAGCAGTTAGAACGTGTAAGCTATACTAAACGAGTTCATACTCGTAGAACAAAATAAATACTATCTAACTAATTAAAGTTGAACGTCTGAAAAATAGCAGTTTTATGATAATTAGAAAGGTATCGAAATAAAAAAGCTTTCATCTAACCTAACCTAACCATAGTACCTCCACATAAAACTTTATTTAAACATTTTTATTACTAGAAATAAGACGTATTATGTAAACAAAGAAAGTCGCAACAGCTGTGTACGTAATTAGATTAGAAGAATACAATGTGCACACCAAGACTACAATAATGTGCCGGATTTTCATTAAACTTTGCTAACTCGGCTGCCAGCAACAAATATGCACCCTTTTTGCTTGCGATTCAATTTCTTGAGAGTTTCTCCTTTCTTTTTCTGTTTACGTGACCATTTACAAATATTTCAAGACTAACTTTTGTTTGAAGATGAACATTTTTTTCATTTCACCTAAGGTTTATACAAATCATGGTTAATGATTATATTTAATGCCAATATTTACAGATTTTAAAATAATTATGTTATACCAGGACTTGCCCGTGACTTTGTCCACGCTTGACAAGTACCGTAGATTAGTTACTTTGCTAGTATTTAAAATCAAAGGGTATATTCAGCAGAGCAACGGAGTTTTTAGTATTAAAATACATTAATTAATAGGCCAAAACATTACCGACATTTCGGAACTCACTTAGAAAGTACTATCTGTCTCTAAATAAATATGTCTAATATATTAAACATTTACTTATTTATCTATTGTAATATATAAAATGCTTGTCACATATAATGTTAACAAATATATTTATTTAAATTATTTTGTATATACGTATATATATATTACTATTATATTTTTTTTATATATGAATTAAATTTATAAATTAGTGTAAGTATGTATATTTCAATTGTACAGTCCTATCTTTTTTCTGCTTCTCCTACATCGCCAGATTAGTTAAGAATTTCTTTTAAGCTAGGTTGCCTGGAAGAGATTGCTCTTAGCGATAAGGCCACTTGTTGTTTTGCCAAGAAGTATTGTAATTATACATTTTGTTTTTGTATTTGTTTATTTTGGTGAGCAATAAAGTGTTGTCTATCTATCTATTAATTCCGAAGATCCCTGTAAAAAGCCGGAAAGGTAATATTACGAAAGGTATATTTATCTAAATCTACTAAAAATGTCCCATAAACATAAACATAGTCATATCAAGTAAGTCCTAATATCACGTGGTTTCGAAGCTAGGAAATCGCGGGGAATATTAAAAATCCCGGATTATATTGTTTTAGTATCAAATTATCCAAATCAGCTAATTTTTATGTATAATACCCACTTTAAAACACTATCGGGAAAATTCCCGCGGTATCCCCGGAATATAACATATCGTATCACTTTAAAAAGGACTTAAGCTAGCTATCGTTCTACTGAAATCTTATCGAAAACAGGTGGTATTTATACAATATAACTAATTTGCACCATTTCCGGAAAAATTCCCACGGGATTCCCGGGACACAAAATATTACACCATTTAAAAAAGGACGTAAGCTATTGTTTTAGTGGAAACTGTGTCGGAATAACTTAGTTATTATGCACCAGAACAACTACAAACCACTCCCGGGAAAATTCCCGCTGGATCCCCGGGATTAAAAATATCAAACATTTTATTATATACAATTTGTTATCGATTAGTAAAAACATTAGGATATGATTTTTTTTCAATCTGGCCATTTGAAATCATATACAGAAAAAAATCTTTAATTTTATCATTTTATATTTATTATTTATATTTTGTATATATTAAATTAAAATTAAATTCTAAGAATTAGCTGTGGATCAGTGAAAACCGCATGGAAATCAGCCCAGTAGTTTTAACGTGAATCCCGAACAAACAGCCAAGAAATCTAAAAAAATGACATCGTGTTCTCCGTCGTTTATATGGTCTATGTCAGTTTTTTTTTTAATAGCGTCAATGTACAGACACGGCATGTTTATAATTTTATAATATTATAGATCTTATAGCACGGGACTTGACATCGCTCACAATGACAATGTTAAAGACCGCGTTAAGTGAAGAATAAAAAATAAAAAAAGGATATATATCTCATGCTCTCCTAAGCGGACGCTTTATATACAGAAGCGGATTTAATATTTAATATAAATTTAGAACGATTCACGCGGCGTCGCGCGAAAAATCAATATTATTATGTTCATGCCCAAACTTTGTGGTTCCTCGAAGCTTAGATCGTGTAAACTTCGAAGACGTATACCGTAAAAACTATACCATTTTCCGGAATAAAATTTACATACAAATTCATTTCATGATAATCGGTTAATTCTCTCTCAAGGCTTTGGGGTTGAAACAAAAATTTTAAAAAAATAACTTCCACATACTATACATTTTTATTTATATACTTACATTTACATTACATGCATTGAACATTAAATTTACCATAGTCGAAATGAAACAACATCAGACTGCACTTAAGTAAAATAATGGGCCCAAGACACACCCTTGTGGTACACCCGACGAAATAAACATCTTCCCCTTGCACTAACAACGTGAAATGTACTACTGTTGAAACCCTCTATTATATTTTATATAGCTATCATCGTCGCCATTACGCAACTCCTCAGAGGCAGGCCTCTTGCCTCCATAACGGTTAATGTGGTGGGTCTACTTATTAAGAAACATACGTTCATACATATCATGAAAATGACGATTTCGAGATTGTGATTTTCATAGAAATCCTACTCTTATAATCTTAATTGATGTTGATTAATTAGTTGATAAATTATAACATAGTTATGTCAAAAGATATAACAGGGATTATTTAAGAGCGTTCGCTTGTGTTAACTTCGAATGAAAAGTTCCATTTGCAAGATTAAAGTAATGTTCATCCCTATTATCGAAAGGATCATACATTCAAAATTTATTAATAATGAGGTCATTCAGTTTCGCTCGCGTAAATCGAAGATCCTCATCCGAGTTTACTATCTCACTCATCCGGTACAAAAATTATTCTATTTTCAACACCGTTTAGTCCAAAGGTCTTGAAGAACGAATAAACTTATTCGCTTTAACATTTAATATGTCTAAGATATTCTGTACGAATTGTTGGATTTTTAGTTAAAAATAAATAAAAGATGAAATAAAACTACGTTTTAACGGTTTTTAACGCGGTAATTAATTTGATTTTCGCTAAAACGTAGTTTTATTATGTATGTATACAAGTCGCGAAAACTTAAGGAAATATTAAAAGACGAAATCCAAAAATATGTAGTTCATGCTTTAAATATCAACTAGTTCCTTTGGCTGTCCTTTTACAACTTAAAAACGTTACTGTGTGTATACAGCTTACAATTATATATTTGTTTCAAAAGGCTAAGATACAGAAAAAGAAAAGAACACAATGCTCCTTAAATGATTATAAACACCAGTTAAGCTAGGTACAAAATAAATAAAACAGGCTTACATCCGCTCCCTTACAAGATGTTTTTATACAAACGTTGAGTTAGTAAATCACTGAAATAACATTCCACTGACACAGAGCAAACTAACGGAAGCGACACTTGAGTTGTGGAAGGAAATTACTTAAATCCAAGTGCTGAGTCGACAAACAACAGCTTTTTGAGCCCGCTGCCAGCCGCCCGTTGGGAACTCCCGCAAATGTCAATACCGCTTTTTGTAACATCCCGCTTGTCAGCTGAAATTGCGGACTTTACCAACTATCTCGGTATTACCTTCACTCTTATAAAAACTTTGTTACGAAAGTGCGGATAAATAGACTCCGGATTTAATTCCATTACCCATTAGGCAGTAGAAATACTGGGATAAGTTCGTAGTTTTACGTACTTGGCTCTGGTTTATTTGTTTAAATATAATTTATACTTCGATATCGATTTATTTAAAATGTGTTGATATTCCGTGCAGCCTAGTAGCACTTTGGTAATACTTGGTGTTGCAAATATCCATAGCTTTTCGTCAAGTAGCTTATCTATTTATTGTATTCCAGCAATAAAAAAACAAATAGAAGTTATAATTAAAACCCTGTAAATCATCAGTATTTTTTAAAGAAAGTGCGATGGCCACCGGTGGGTTGACGCGGTCACTCACGCCTAGTCTATAGTTTGGCAGCGCGGTGACGCTGTCGTGTATACGCGTGCTGTAGGGCCGTCCATAAAATACTTCATCACGCTGCGTGACACTTTCTGGGACCTATAAATTTCACATCGCAGAAATTAAAACTACCCCCTTTTTGATTTATTTTTCGCCTATGTTAACTCCGAAAACTTTTTCTTAGGCCCCCGTTCCTCTAGTCGCATTTAGTCACACCAAACAATAGCCCTTTCGCCTTGTATACGAACGGTACTTTATGAACGGCCCCTAAAGGCAAATAATGTAACTGAATAGCTAAGTACAGGATAGATAATATTAATAGCAGCTTAACAAATTAGATTCCATCATACCTCAACATTCTGGAATTAGAAACATCCTGCACGTCAACCACAACCGACGCTTTCAAAGCGTTTCATTATGCCTTTGTCTAGGGAATTAAGCAATCTATCAACTAGACAACACTACTAAAGTTTCAAAATCAAATCCATCGGCATATTCCGTGCAGTCTACCGGGACTGTGTCAGCAACGATAGTTTCCAAACCTACTTACTGAATAACGATAAACTTCTGAATTCTACTTTCACTAAATTAGTATGAATAGGACAGATAGCATCTATATTTTATTGATGGTAATTATACATAATGTGGTAAGTAAATACATTTAAAGAGAAAACTAATTATGTACATAATCTAACTAATATATAAAATTCTCGTGTCGCGATGTTTGTTACCAAACTCCTCCAAAACGGCTGAACCGATTTGTATGAAATTTTATATGCATATCGGATAGGTCTGAGAGTCAGCCAACATCTATTTTTCATACCCCTAAATGATAAGGGTGACCCTCCCCCTCTAAATATTATTTTTATTTTTTTGTTAAAATTTATTTATTTTAATTTTTTCATGATTCGGCATTACAAAATACATACAACCCTAAATTTTCACCTTTGTACCACCAACCCCTATTTTTCAATAGCGATATTAGTACTTTAATATTTTTTTACTCTCGGCAGTCGATAATTGATAAGTTACCGCTCGATCAGTTATTCCCGCCTGGCGTTTACCGGTGTCACTTCTCACCCCGTAAACAGCAGGGAGCAGGGATGAGAACGAAACCGGTGCTGAAATCGGGTTCTAGATTTTTATTTTTTTAGGGCAGGACAGGGTCTGCCGGTAGCTAGTAATATTATAAAATTCTAAACATGTCGTGTCTCTACATTTAAGCTATTTAAAAAAAAACAACTGGAATACACTATATAAAGCATCCTTTCTTGTATGTTTGTCTGTTTATCGGTTTGTTTGATCGAGATTTACGCAAAAATTACTGGGCCGATTTCGATGCGATTTTCATTGATTGACAGCAAATTCTTAAACTTTAAAACTGCGTTACTTTTTATCCCGGGAATCCCGCGGGAATTTTTTCTGGAATACTTTAAAATGGCCAGATTAAAAAAACCAATTTTAATGCCATTTTTTCACTGGTCGATAGCAAATTTTACCTATATAAAATGTGTAATATATTTTATCTCGGGAATCCCGCGAGAATTTTACCCAGAGCGGTTTGTAGTTGTTCGGGTGGATAAAAATTAGCTTATTCCGACACAGTTTTCACTAAAACCATAGCTTACATTACTTTTTAAATGCTGTGGTACTTTGTGTCCTTGAAAAACCGTGGAAATGTTAAGGCAATCGTGGACGAAATCGCGGGCATATCCTATAGTATATTATATTATGTATGTAGTTACTCATAGAGTTTTTTTGCAAAACACGTGAAATGATATATATAATGTGCCCATAAATAAGTATTCATTCTTGAATTTAGATGCATAACTATGTACAGCATATAAATAAAAATATGTGTACAACAGAGAGTCATACTTTGTGTATATATTGTACTAGCTGACCCGACAAACTTCGTACCGCCTCAGAATCAATAAATAAAACACGTTGATTTCTGAACGACGGGACGAACATCAAACGTTTTACTTTCAAACGGACAAGTGGAAGAAAGAATGGCAACGGATAAGTGGCAAAACGAATCGCAACAAAATTTTAACTTGAAGTTTTACGGGCAGGTTTTCAAATAGGACAAGTACATTAACAATCTGCCGGTAAAACTTCAAGTTAAAATTTTATTGCGATTCGTTTTGCCACTTATCCGTTGCCATTCCTTTTTCCACTTGTCCGTTGCACCAATCAAAACTACCACAACTACCAAATCTATCGAAACTCCCAAATCTACAAAACAAAACTACCACAACTACCAAAACTACTACAGTTTCACGTCTACTATGTGTTCCAGCACACATTTCGATTTTTTTATATAGTATTAAGACAGTGAGTGACAAAATACAGTGCCAGTGACTCTGACTTTTATCACGTTAGAGACAACAGTGCTTATAATAAAAATACAAAAAAATCCAATAAATGAATAGATGGTGTATTATCTTATATCTTTGTCTTAGACTGTATAATGATTCGTTTGATATTCTTGAAATACAAGCAGCTCTGCAATTTCGATTACATCCAGCTTAATTGCTATTTGGAAATGTGAATAAATCTAATTCAACTGCCTTCTAGTCCTAAATTACTTTATCTCTTACCAACGAAATGTCTAGACATTTCAATAAAATACCTAAGCTGAAATTATATTACTGTAATCAAATTTTGTGTCCATTGAATACGTGCTTCTTCGGAACGGTTATGTTCCATGAATAGTCCTTACATCACAATTAAATAAATAAAACAAATTTATTCAAGTTACATGCTTAAGAAATTAATGAAAGTAGATGAAGTAAAAGATCGTAGCAAGTGAAGATTCATCTTCTGTGCCTACCCCTATGGGAAATAGGCCTGAGAGTGAGAATATGTATATATGTAACTCATTTTTTCCTAGTTGATCCATGTTAGCACATTGGGTGGTATCATCTCATCGGTCACATCACAAAATCTTCATGTTGTCCAATATGCCTATATAAAAAATGATCTTTATTTTGTCTACTTTTTCTTTTGTATCCATTATCTTTCAATTCATCACATGATTTTCATCCCTCTTCGTTGCATGGTCGTCCACTTTTAATCTTCTTCATCTTAATTTAAAAAGTATAGGTAGAGATATATTTTCCCAAAATTATGTTATGAAATTGTAATAAATACAATGCACATTTTATATTTAAAGATATATAAATTTAGGTGTGTAGGCTTGTTAAATTGTAGGTATATACATAATAGGAACAAACACTGGAGTTGTGGCTCCGAACAAGCTGCGTTGCAGCCGAAGTACACAGATCCATAATAGCACCACATACTATTACAGAGCCTGGAATTGCAAGATATCTATTCCTTGCAAGGTTTAAATGATGGAGGATTTAAATGACATTTTTTTTCCCATTCTTATCATATTAATAAAGTTCTTCAAACGTTAACTTTGATAATAATTAGTTCGTAATAAAACTACGTTTTAACGGTTTTAAGCGCGGTAATTTTATTTGATTTTGGTTTTTCCGACGTTTCGGCCACTTTTCAGTGGCCGTGATCACGGAAGACAAAGATGTCAAGTGTCAACGAGTATTGTTAAAGTTTTATTTAGCCTACCGCCAACTTATTAATTTTAATTATTTAATTTTTAATTTTGTTTATGGTTATTATTTAATCTATGGGAGCCTAATCTAATTTACTACCGCTTCGCAACATGTTATGGCTTGAAGAGAAGAAGCGGCGCAAGAAACTCTTCAGCAAACATGCCTAGCTCTAATAATTTTATATAATATTAAAATGGGTGGAAGGAAAAATAAGATTGTAAAAGTCTTCTTTATTCACATAGGTATAGAAGCATGGATGTAAGCAAGACTTAGAACCGGTTTAAAAGTAACCACTTTTTACACGTTATAATCAGTTTAAATCAAATATATCATTCGAAGTGTAATCGTTAAAACTCCATTAACCGGTTTATTTCACGAGTACCACTTTCTCTGTATTACAACTGTTTCTAATATAAATATGTGTTTGTATGCGGCTGAAAACTTGGTGTACCACATGGCTGCGCCTTGCGTTTACGGCAAAAATTAGCAAAACATTTTTAATGTACATTTTTCGGTTTACAAGCCCTGGATCTAGATAGTTCTAGTCGTCTATATTTTTATACTTATTACAAAACTTCTAGAATTTGTAGTAGGTATAAAAAAGCGTGACAAGTTATGCTAAAACGATGTTTTTGGGCTTTTAAATGTGTGATTGTTTCTTATAAAACTTATTATTGCCAGAAATAGAATTTGTCTTTAATTGTTCGTCGTGTAAGGAGTCGGAGCCAATAAGGGTGCAGTAGTAAGCCTGGCTAGTAGTTAATTGACCAGGCACGTGTTTGCTTTGGCGCGGCGCCTGCAATGTGTTTGAACACCACTAGCTGATTGTCGCGAACATTGTCTACAATGTAGTTTTCCAGCAGCTGACGTAGCTCTTTGTTATTTACTGCTCGAAGTGTTGTTTACAGAATATAAACGTTTACTTATATTGCACATAAAAGTAAACAACGTAAAACGTTTTATTTTTATTAAGGTTCCTATTACCGTAAAAGATCGAAAGGTGGGTGCATACGAAAAAGCTTTTCGTTGGTATTTACAGATCAACAATTTACCAACCAAATTATCATAAAACTTCACGATATAAGACGTAACGTGGTTTTTTCGTAATTTTTTTATAGTTATTTTGAGTTAAGAAAAAGAAAACACAAATTCACCTCCAAATTATTAACATGAAACTATTTTGCTCCTTCAATTAAAACAGCATAAAAAATATCTTTAGAATAGAGTGATAAATTTGGTGTTATTTTTTTCTTAAATAGGTACTACTTTATTTTGTTCACAATAAATTAATATTGCATTTGACACACGATCGCGTCTATGGAATCCCGCTATCGCCCGAAAAATCCTCAAGGACGTTGGAGTTGCTACAAGCCATAAAGTATCATCTGTGACAATCCCTGTAATTTAATACTTTAACATTCATCCGTCTAATGCTGATATTAGACGTATCAACCATATTGAATCGATTTAGTAAGGGCATGACGGAAAAAAATACTGCACATTTTATAACATAAAATTTGCTATCGATGAGTGAAAAAAATCGCATTGGAATTCGATTTTTTTATCACTCTGACCATTTAAAATCATTCCCAGAAAAATTCCCACGGAATTCCCGGAATAAAAAGTAGCGCCGATTTTAAGTCTAATAATTTGCTGTCGATCAGCGAAAACCGCATCAATATCGGCCCAGTAGTTTTTACGTAAATCTCGACCAAGTAGAGTAGATAAACTAACAAACAGACAAGAAATCTAAAAGAAATTGCATAGTGTTCTCCGTCATTTATATAGTCTATTCCAGTTGGGTTTTTTTAAATAGCTTTAATTTACAAACACGGTATGTTTAGAATTGTATAATATTATAAATATTAACAGTTAAATAAAATATGACTGAGTTGTCACAGAATTCCGTTGTTAGATCGACCTACAATTTATCAGAGGCTGGGGTTACATTGATCCGGAATTCGTTTGCTTGAAGATTATTATAAAATCGAATGTTCCTGAATACTTGACTCTGAATAAATAGACATACGGTGCAAAATTATATAAAAAAATAAGACAATTACTTTATTAACATTAGCATAGACTTCAGATAATGTATCCTGCGAAACTATTACAAAAGGCGGTTATTATAGAAATAGTGCTTAATGGAAGGCGAGGGTCAGGAATACCAGCATACAGGGTTTACCTAGTTTGGGCTCCTGTCTTCCCCATTTTATTAAGTTTTTCAAATTTTTGTACTCTATTCATTTTGTTTTTTTTTTAGGGAAAGTAAATAAATAAATTATTATTATTATAGCATTTTTACTATCATACGTATCACCATACTACCATTGAAGAAAAAGATTAATTCTCAAATATCCAATTCTTAACTAAGCGATATACCTACGTGGAAAATCTCATAATACTCGTTTCATCCCGAAATCCGTGACGAATAAAAAAAAGCAAAAATTTGTGTGCAGTTTAAAATCGTACATCTTAACCTATTTAACAACGCTAACATACTTTATTATGACTAGCTCCCACGTACCGAATGTGAGTCCTATTTCCACAAAGTATGTTCACGACATTACATAGAGTATATTTTGGTGAAAGGGGCCATTACGCCAGTGGTAATTCTAGCTGAGTGATATTCAGAATTCTAAAGCGAGACTGAGCTGTACTTTTAGCTAAATATATCCGGCTTCAAACCAAGGGAACATAACAATTTTCGACAGGTGAAAACAAAATTCCCTCAAACACATTAAAGCGGGTATTACTTCCCAACGCGTCGGGTAATGTAGATAAAACATAAATATGTATGAACCTCGTAGCTTGTTTGTGGGAGCTTAGATTTTGAGACACACTCAATGAATAAAGAACGTCGACTGGGTCGCGGTAAACTTGAGTCTTGTATACCGTGCCATTTAGGCTTCCTAAACGCTTCAGCGAACACCTATAGTAAAATGATTTGAAACGTTTTGGATTGTCTGATTCAGTTTACTTTTCTTTGTAACACAACAAAATTGTTTCTTTACATGTAAAAAGTTATTTTCTATTTTTAAATGTAACTATAGACAACTCTTTACTGTACACCTATACAAAAATAAACTTACAGACTGAAACTATGTACCTATATCTAATTATACCCCCAAAGCTCTTTTATTGCTAAAAAAAGCGATCTCTAGACAACCCCAGGAACGAAAATAAAAATTAAAAATAGTAGTAATGTTGGTGTACTAGTAGTGTAAAAGTCAAACTTTAAATCATCCTTTCCCAAAGTAGGCGATAACGCCCCCTTGTGGGCGCTGCAGGCCTAAAGGGGGGCCATAAGAGACCCAGAAAAAAAATGGGGGCGTTGTGTAGAGGCTTGGGGGGCGATTTGTAATTTCGTCTAGCTAGGAGGACTCTTAGACACCGACTGAACTCTCGATTCTCGACTAAAACTTGTGAACATCAACTAATATTAATTAAGAGATTGCTCAAATTTGGTTCGATATTTCTCTCCGCGTAGTTCATATATCTGTCCTATTTTATTGAATAAAATGAAATAAAAATTATGTCAATCGGTCACTCCGTTTCGAAATGAAAGTAGACACAAACAAATAAATAAAAAAGTAACCGACACACTTTCGCATTTTAATAGTTATTAGTATTCCTAGATAGGTAATTTTTGTAAATAATAGACCGCGGGCAATCATGTTTTAATAAGTTTTTGTTAAATAACCCGATTCGTGCATTCCTGTATCAATCGGCTGGTTCATAGAATACTTGTTGTTACTTGTTAAGTACGATTAAGCGTCTAATGAGATAAATGAGTTTATGCATATTTGTCTTATTCCTGTCGGTGCGTGCTGCTTATGCCATCCTATATAAACAACGCAATATTTATTTTATTTTCATTTGCGGTTTCGCGCGTAATATAAAGCAGTACTTAAGTTCAACACTTACTTACGTATTCTCAAAACAAAACAATGTCGGAAGTAAAAAAGAAGAAACGGCATTACTGTGCGGAATATATTAAATTCGGATTCATTGAAAATCCCACAAACCCATCAACGCCGTTGTGCCTTCTATGTCTAAAAACATTTTCCAATGAAGCAATGAAGCCTTCAAGACTGCAAGATCATTTCAATAAAATGCATCCAGATAAGAAAGACAAGAATGTAGAATATTTTCAAGACTAGAGAAGAAGCAAAATACTCAGTCAAGTATAGCAAAACTATTTTCGGCGGCTGATAAGCAAGATGACGACGGACTTCGAGCTTCGTACAACATCTCTTTGTTAATTGCTCAAAAAGGCAAACCACACAACATCGGAGAAGAGTTAATTTTGCCAGCAATAAAGGAAATAATAACTACTGTGCTTCATAAACCAGCCGCAGATATTATCCGAAAAATTCCTTTGAGTAATAATTCTGTGTAAAGACGAATTGATGAAATGGCTGAAAACATTGAAGGATAATTGTGCAATCATCTGAGAACTAGACATTTCTCAATTCAGCTCGATGAGTCCACTTAACCAATCAATGAAGCATTGTTGCTGTCTTACGTGAGGTTTATTAAAGATGAAAAAATATGTGAAGAACTCTTGTTTGCTAGAAATTTAGAGACCGATACGAAAGGCAAAACCATATTCACATTGGAAAAGTTTTGTGATGAAAAAGAGATTCCCTTGAAAAATATTATATCAGTTGCTACGGATGGCGCTCAGGCTATGACAGGGTGCCATAAAGGCTTCATAGCGTACTTAAAAAATAAAATTCCAGATGTCCTTGCCGTACATTGCGTTATTCATAGACAACATTTGGTTGCTAGAAACTTAAGTGAACGATTATTTCAATCACTGCAATATGTCATCAAAGTAGTCAATAAAATCCTTAGCAGCTCTTTGAATGATAGATTATTTCATCAGCTTTATGTTACTAATGACGAAGCTTTCAACCGTTTGTTGTTTCATACTGAAATTCGTTGGTTATCGAGAGGCAATTTTCTGACACGATTTTACTACCTGTTTGACTCTGTGGTAGAGTTCTTGGAAACTAAAGATACAGAATTGCGCAACAAGCTCATTACATCAAAGAATGATATAGCTTACATGACAGACCTATAACCTTGTATAAATTGTTCAACGACATGAATCTCCAACTGCAAGCCGGTGAACTAAATTTAATTAAAACAAAAAATGTTGTTGCTGCTTTCGCAGCCAACCTGCTTCTACACAAAAAGAATATGGGAAGACGTGAGTTTCACAGTTTTCCGTATTTATCAGTATCCTGCAGTAACGATGACTTGCTTGCCTACTGCCAACATTTGGAAAACCTCCACATTGACTTCACCGAACGATACCAGGACATTTTGAAATTGGAAATACCAGACTGGGTGATGGATCCGTTTTCAAATGTCAACACAGCAATGTCACCTCAACTTATAGAATTGACAACAAACGAGGAAATAAAAATCAAGTTCAAAAATGGCTACCAATAATTTTGGCTACAAAAACCGATCCCGCAATTGTACCCAGGATTGTGGTCAATCGTTCAGCGACTCTTGATAGCATTCCCATCGTCATATTTGTGTGAACGTGGATTTAGTGCTGTGACAACGCTGCTTACTAAAAAGAGAAATCGTTTTCATGTTACCAAACGTGGCGACTTGCGGCTGTTCTTGAGTAAATTGGAACCTGATATCAACAAACTTATTAAACAGCATCAGATTCATCCTTCACATTAGTTTTTGTATAATAATCGATTATGTTTGTTTTATTTTGAATAAATATTTATAATATAAATATATTCCATGATCAAATTGATCGTGTACTAGCAGAAGGTGATGTCAGGAGCCTTAAAAACAGACGAGCTTGCATGACAAGAGTTATGAATGTCAAAGAGGCAAGTGAGGTGTGTAAGAATAAGCCTAAATAGCACTCTGTTGTTCGTGCCTACCCCGCAAGGGAACTGGCGTGAAGTTATGTATGTATGTATGTATGTATTTTGAATAAAAGATACTCTGTCTGAATACTATAAAGTTGCGTTTCAATAATCATTCTCATTGGCAGGTGTAGCCCGTAAGAGTTAACTTGAGACCCCAGCGCCGTTGTGTACTACCTACTGCGCTTAGGACTCAAGTTAACTCTTGCGGACTATAGTAAAAGTCTTGTTTAGAAAGAATGTTTAATCTCCGCTAACATAGCTCACAATAATCAATTAATTTAATTTGATGTTATAGTGGTTTTTACGTAGGTGAAAAAATGGGGGCGCTAAAAAATAATTTATTCTCAAAGTGGGCAGTATACAAAAGAAGTTTGGGAACCACTGCTTTAAATAATTTCATTTTCTCCTGACAAATCATAAGGCAGGGTCATGTAGGACACTAACCGTCTTATTCATATTGAGTTACAGTAAGTTTGTAGGCTTCTTAAAGGTTCTGAAAGTAGCCTAGAAACTTACTCTAACTCAATACGAATAAGACTGTAAACGTATTGCGGATTAAAATTATAACACAAAAAATATTCAATGTGTTAAATATAGTAAAAGACAAGTACATCAACATAAAAACTAACAAAGCAAGGAAAGGGTGATGTTCGGGCATTTACTACGATAAGACTCTTCTTTGTAAAATAATCGAAGTTTATGGCTTGGAGATTGAAGAGGAAAGTTAGAGCCAAGACGTGATTTTGTCGCAGAACATGCAGAAAAAATATAGGTATTATATTGTTACGTGCAAGCGGGGGTACGCACTTGAAATTGGAAGGAAACACCAGTTTTTTACTAAACGCTTTTATTAACTTCACAGCCGTACGTAATTCTTCTCAGCAGGGCTGCCCCTACATGCACAACTAACGACGCACTGTCCCAACGATAAGATGTCTCCCTCACAATACTGTTGCCGATATTGCGTAGACCACCACCTACTACTGCAGAGTCAAAGCTCACCTCCGAATTTACCGCGTGTAGCTCGCTTCTAGATCTCCTTTTAAACTATGCTACACTCCTCTTTCACTGAATTGCCCACTAAACTTTTCACTAAATTCACCACTAAACTCGTCACTGTCTTCTATTAAACTTCTCTTCCAACTTTTTCGTATCACACTTGTCGCTTCGCTGTCTAGAACTGAACTCCCCGGTAGTTCAGTTCCTACCTTACGCTGCTTATATATCTGGAAGAATCTTCTGGAAACCATAATTTCGATCTTCTTTTCGTTATTCTTTTATGTACTATCTATCCCTTTCTAAACATCTATCTATATCTGTCTTTTCCTTCCTGAACCTTCTATTATAGAGTTTTTGTTCATTGTCTATTCCTTTCTAATATGTATCTGTGCTTGTCTTTTCCTTCCAGAATCTTCTACCTTTTTCCAAAAGTCTTGAGACCAGCTTACGTTGCCAGAAATTTCTACCCTCGGTCGCCAGAATATTGTACAAAGAAATGATACAACTGAACCAGAATCGGAAAGATAGGTGGAGACTCCACTGACCAGAGCTGAGCTTCTGAATGGTACGATACTGATATGATGATGGAAATATAATTATGATAGATATATAGATAGATTATGTTGTGGAAAAAAAATATACAGTTGCAAAAATAATATACAATATAAATAAATATCCGTACAATGTACAATCCAAAAATAATAGATACCTATTTGTAAATACAAGTAGCAGTCTATATATAATATATATTAGGTAATTTTTTGAGATTAGTTATAATACCTTCTGAAAAGTATATCTATTACACATTTTGAAAAAGTTCATATCCTTTGTAAAGAAGGTTTCTATGAGTTATATCGGATAATGTTAATCTTCTTGATAGAGACATGCGAACCCACGCGCGAACTTAACCTATTAAAAATAATTTATTGTCTTGTAATGTAGTTATCAGAACAGACACAAAGAAAGGTAACTTTCCTTGTTAGACGTCGCGTGACTCGACGCGATCGTATCTCATAGATAGAAGCCTGTTATCAGCCAACCTGTATAAGGGCAGGAAATGAAACATTCATTGCGGTTCTGATTACCGAATATTTCAAGCTATAAGTGTACCGAACTAGGAATGTAAATTCCCTCGATAAAGGAACTTTAATGTCTCCATAAAAGGTTAATGCCGCTATATTTGATACGAACGTAAGGTCAAGCTTTTCTTTGGAATACCTAATACTGTTTATAGGAGAAATACTATATTAGTACTTTAATATTTTGCTCCGCTGGATGAATACATATTAGTTGCTTTCGGTTGACCAACATTTATTGATCTAATATGAAGAAAATACGGAGATATTTATTGTACGAGAACTTTAGAGTTGATTTTTTTTAGTACAATTAATTTTTCAGTATAATGAACAACATATTTTGTAAAGTATTGGTGTTTGAATAGAAAAAGAAAATATACCTTTTCGTATTACCACAGAAATTCCATTTTTTAACGTCATTCAAAAGTAATCGGTAAAATTTATCCGTGCCGGAACGGAGAAAGAATACAATTTCCTGTGGCCGGGCGGCGTTGTCGTAAGAGGTGACAACACAACCGACAGCCAGGTGGTAGGGTATTTGCCCGTCTGGATGGCTACCAGCCCTGATCTAGAGTATTCCGCCATAACAACCTTGATTTTTGTTCCGGCATTAGTGGTCAGGTTCCAATCTCCCTTTGAAGAGCGGCAACACATTGGTAGCACCTTTGGCGTTAGAAACGTCTATAGGTGACGGTAACCGCTTTTCATAAGGTGGGCCTTCTGGCTGTCTCCTGAACCGCAAAAAAAATTGGGCTGGTGCTTAAATAAGGGATTTTAAGGTTTTAACTTGTGCGTGATGTCTGTTTACTGAAAGAAACTTCTATTTCTTCTTCTTATATTTCACAGCGGTTGAAAATATAAAATCCGTGCAAAAAGCCACACCTAAAAGCAAATAAGAACCCTGTCAAATTAAAGTGTTTAAGAATATAAAACTTTTTAAATTGAACAATGCATTCTAATATAAGGTAGTTCTTCTTAAACAATGGGACATTAATACGGTGCTACTTTACTTTAATAGTCCCAATAGAAGCGCGGGCCGTTTACATTCTTAACAAACGGCGAGTTTGGATGTATTGGCATCTGCAGACCTGGGCACAGCACCAAATGAACCTTAACGTCCATTTTGACGGCAAATTGAATCCGAATAGCGGAGAATCTCGTTTAAACCCCCGGTAAATAGCGACTTGTAAATAGGTAGGGACGTGGAAAACATTTAGGGACTCAATCCACCCTTTTGCCTTTTCTGCAAATTAAATGTGAGTACGTACTTAGCCCGCGACTCTAGTTCCTGGACCCGATACAACGGTGAACTTTCTGAAATATTTTCAGTGACATGTTTATTTTGATAGTAAACAAGTAGTACTTTTGTTGTAGATACTAAAATAGTCGTTAAGTTTTTGAAGTCGACAACGTATTTCTTCTAGTCTTATTCTTCTGCTTTGGCATACTTGATATATGTCCTCTGTCACACATTCATGTCGTCCTTAACACGACCAATCTATATATTTTTGGCACATCTTTATTCTTCATCTTACATCTTCCATTTACATATTTTATATTTTACCATAAAGTAAATATACATACATAAATATATATAGTATATGTATTCAGGGCTTTTTTGTGGGGGCATGCAGTGCCCTTAAAGGAAATTTCGAAAATCGTGATATACCTAAGCCTAATGAGTGCTAATCAGAAAATTTAAAATGTGGTTCAAATATTTGGACGAAGGATAACTGAATCTGGTACGTACTATGAAAAGGCTTTGGAAGCGGCGAATAAACTGTAATTTTTTGAAATGGACCTATAAACAAAAAATTATAGACTTAACAATTTTCGAGAATTAGCGTGTCCCCAAAAAAGAAGTGATAAAAAAGGCCTGTATGTATGTATATATAGAATGAACCCGAGGAATGAATTGAGATGATCTCAATTCATTCCTGGGGTTATCTGGAAGAAATCGCTTTTTAGCGATAAGACCGCCCTTTATACGTAACTAGATAATTTTAAATTGTCAAAATTAAATTAATTGTCAAAATTAATTGTCAAAGAGGCAAGTGAGGTGTGTAAGAATAAGCCTAAATGGCACTCTGTTGTTCGTGCCTACCCCGCGAGGGAACTGGCGTGAAGTTATGTATGTATGTATGTATGTATGTATGTAGATAATTTTAGTCTTTAAGTTCATTTTTGTATTGGTTTATAAGAAAGTGTTATCTATCTATCTATATATATCCAATAATTCATATGTACCAACTAATTATACATATTGTTAAATGTAGGAATCTCTTCAAACATTTAAAAGGGACACACAGCCTGACAAGTGTACGTTTAGAACAATAAAGTACACGTTAATGGTTTGTAGTTTCGAATTTAATTGCTGAAGTTTCGACGTTTTCAAGTAATAAATAACGGACTCGTAGTATTATGATAAGATAGGTATTAATTACTAAACCTGGAAATAGCTTACACGTAATTAGACCTTCCTTTTACGGCGATTTGGCAGGTTCAGTAATCTAGCATTGTAGTCAACTAACTTCTGTAAAACTGCCTGCCGAGTTGACTGGAATGCCAAGGTCCAAGTTCGACTTCTGGCGTGGTGAATTTCCTAAGCAAATTTCGTTACTTACTATGGCCTAAGTTTTTGCGACCGATGCCAGAGGTATCCGTTGAATATTACCTTGAGTTGCGTTCCGGCATTAGTGACCAGGTTCCAATCTCCCTTAAGAGAGCAGGGAAATTTCCATAGGCGATGGTAATCGCTTGCCATCAAGTGGGCCGTCTGCTTGTCTACTGAACTCGGGCAATAAAAAACAATTATAACACAAACACAACTTTCAGATTTAATTTTTTTCGGTTTGGAGCCAAATTGTACAGTTTACACACATGTATAAAATAATAATAGCAATCTGTAAACTCTCTACTGCTGGGTACGGACCTGCCTGTATCAACGGAAACCGACGCTTGTTTGAAGCGAAATGCCGGGTTTCACACCCTTTCTCATGTTCCATACATTCACCGTCAGTAAATGGTAGTTATCATAATATGGATTTTAGTTTAGGAAAAATGAAGCGATAAAATTATTTTTTTGCATTATAATTACAACTGCCATGTACATAATCCACAATACTTATATTATGATATGACATAATAGGTGCTTAAATAACGATTCACAACTAAAACTAGAATACGTACTTCAAAGAATTGGAAAGGCGGGGGGGGGGGAGTCTGGACTCGATATCGTGAATCCAATTCGACGCAGGATCGGATGAATATTTATGACGTCACTCATCGTTACAATATCGCGCGTCAGAATATAAGCCCGTACGAATTTTATTTATTTTCACCACTGGCCTCTTGAAAATTATATAAGACTCCAGCGTATTGTGTAAGTTATTTGATTTATTTTGTACGTGTCCAATTCCAATTTATCGTTTTCCAAAAATTTTAATTTTATTTGTCGGTATATACAATTAAAAACTATTATGAAAATTTTATCAAGTGCGTGGCTTAGTTCAAGGTCTTCATCTTCTTTATCGAAGTGAGAAGGTTGGAGCCTCGAGGTTTTAGCTACCGGTAACTGGGTTTGGAGCCGCTGGAACCTTCCCCGTATAGCGATGGCTTCGCAACAGCTCACGTTGGCAATTCATGGACGTTCAGTGGCCATCTCGGGCTTATGCGTGGCAATCCATGAACTATGAAGGGGTACATAGAGGTCACTTGGCTACAGCATTTTAAGAATCCATTTAATCTAACATATCCCGTATGTTAAAACACTCGTCAAATAATATTGTTAAAATCACAGCAAAACATGATGTTTCTACTTTAGACCAAAACTTTATTAGCTCTTGTATGTCCATAATTACATTTTATCAAAGGAATGTTTCTACGTAAAATATATACTTCTCTTATTCCTATCACAGTGGCAACAACAAAATGCATGTAGAAAAGTTTCCTCGAGAACACTATTTTCGATTGAAACAATTCTATTTACTTGTTCACCGCTCGAAGAGCCCGCCTGAGAGCTGGAGCAATGCACTGAATCGAATATAAATTGACATGGGATTAGATGCATAAAATTTATTGCTACAGTGGAAACACTAAATCAGCAGTAACATTAAGAGGCGAATTTACCAGATTCATTGGTTTGAGGGAACGAATTCTATCCAAAGTCGGAAATTTGAATTGCGGGTGCACATAACGAATTATTGCCGGTGTTACGGTGAGTAATAGGCTCTTTATTTAAATTGATTTTTGGTTGAAACTACGTTTTTTATTTTGAAGTTTCGGCCACTTTTCAGTAGCGGTAATTATGGCTATTGAAAAATGGCCGAAACGTCGAAGTAAAAATAATATTCAATAAAACGGCGCGTTTAAAACGCAGTTTTAATTATGCACGGAAATTTAATAAAAAGCTCGGTTTTTTGGTTCCGTAGTGGTTGGTTTTGGCAATAACTGATCAATTTACAAGATCATCAAATTCAAATTCAAAATAAGTTCCACTCGAGAACACTTTTTGAAGGTCCATACATGTAAGTTAAAATTTAATTTTTTACTTCCTATTCTATGTACACCGCTTCGCAACGTGTTGATGCTGTAAAGGAGAAGAAGCAGCAAGAAACTCCCCAGCAACACGTCTAAATATTGTTTTTCTTTATATTTCATATTCTATTTATATCTCAAGTTCTTTTTTTTAATAAGTTTTGTACAGAAGTATGTTACAGAATCACTTTTTGAATAATTAATGGAGTTGTAGCAAACAATGCATACTCAATAAGACTAAGACAATAAAAGGAAAGAAAAATAATATTATAGTTATAATAATGACATGACGTGCTAAAATGTTATGCTGCAATATGTCTCCACAAATTCCTTACAAGCATGGCAAGATTAAAAAAAATAAAAACGTTATACAAAATTTAGTATAAGAGGTTGGAGCTAGGTGCTATGTAAATGCATTTTTGTCATTTAAATATTCTTCAATAGTGTAGTATCCCTTTAAATGAGTCCGTCATCATATGAGTCCGTCTATTTTTTTATGTTTGTACAGGTTTGCGTTTGCCCACTTTTTTTTTGTAGGAGCATTTCGTACAATACTGGGCCCTTTGTGCCCCCACAAGGGCCCAGACCTTACGCGGTGAGATTAAGCGCCGCATGGCTTGTGTGGGACTCTGATAAAGGCGTTCTCAAATACACCACTAAACCTGAACCTGCCTTCCGTGTGCCCGCGCATGTGGTTGGAAGAACATGAGTCTTAGTACGAAGTTACATCCAAGTTCATCCGCACATCAAGGCAGCTTTTGACCACTGTCTCACCTGATGTTGAGTAATGAAGCGCTTTAGAGTGAGGCACGCTTACATAGGTATCTATTCACTAGTGACTTGAAGACTCCTAAATTGTATTTGTTAGGAAAACAGACTCATTACAGACAGAAGTCTGAGAAGATACAAACAGAAGTCATTCCATTAATCGGCAGTGCACACCAAATAAGATAAAGCGAAGCGCTTCGTCCGTCTGTCTTAATAAGAGCCACTCGCATATAGGTACGTCTGTCATTGATGATTCAACTAGTTGACATTTAAGAACCTTATTGTGATTGAACTAAACGCGACTTTAACGATTGGTGATATAAATGTAGAATATTTATAAATCATAGATGTTTATATACAAAAACCGGATATAACAAAAAAAAATAAAAGACGAATCGCAACAAAAGAATCTGTTAAAAAATCTTTCAGGGTTCAGTCACACATTGATGAATAATTATTATTTCCGGATCGTGTAAATCACGATTTGTATTTATTTTTAAAATGGCATATAATAATGTCCTACAACCATGTTCAGACACTTATACTCGTAAATCGGGAAATCACGAATACGTCCAAGTTATATGAATAAGTAATTATGAATTATTTTGATATGACAGATATTTTGTAATAAACCCATGAAGCTATACTCTTTCCAGGCTTTATTTTACTTTTCACGTTTGCGCGTCAAGTTCCATATTTGTTGACAGTAAAGCCCACACGCAACAAATGACATAATTATCGTACTTTATTGTTGTGGGTGATCTTCTGATATAGTGATGTTCTGAGAGTCATGTAACGCAAAGACATTAAACTGTATACACTATACATAAATAAATCGAAAGTGATCGATTTTTAAAATAACAAATGTTCTACTTTAAAGAAAGAATACCGCAAATTATTATAGTGCGTTTTATTTGCTTATTTAATATATGTGATTAAAAAATGTGGTTATATTTATAACACGATATAGTATTTTGAACAAAAATATATCTAGATAAATTAAATTAATTAAAAACTATTTATAAATGAAGTCGAGGTTTATAACAAATCAAGTCGGTAACGCATTAGGATATTACTAATTGATCCGTCATGGGGCTGTTAAAAGTAAAATAAATGTTTAGAAAAACTATAGTTGATTATTTTATTTATTACTGAAATTAAACTTAGGTATAATTAACGCTGAAATGCTTTATATAGAATATTTATACTTTAATTTACAAATGTTATCTTACAAAGAACAGTGTACCCTTTATCTCCCTGGAAATTTTGCTCCAATATAAATGCATGACTTAACATTTCACCGTGTGCCAAGTGAAAATACCTGCAATTTCTAGTAAGATATTTCTAAATTAGAAATGTTGCAATTTTTAAAATGTTTATTGGAGTTCTCAGCATTCAATTACGAAAGGGTCGTTATTCTCATTGAAAGGCTCTTGAAAATATTAGCTCACTGAAGACCTCCCTTCGGTAAGTGAATTTGTCGTCGAGTGGGCACGTCAATGTCATCCCGACCCTCAGCAAATATCTTCGTTGATTGCAAATGAGATTAAAACGTACCTACTGGTAAAAGCTAGACCGCTTTGTGTTCATCCAAATCACTGTTATGTTATCCAGATTAAATAGATAAAAGGGAAAGTAATTTCGTTGAAGGTATAAGACCTGTTTTGATCTTGTCGAATTAAAACCTGGAATGTCTGCGACACAATTATTTGTGTCGTGAACTTGTTTGCTACCCTTGTGTTGCCTGCCCATTCTTGGGCAGTGGTAAAATCGCAAATTTTGCCACTAGTTACGTTTCCTGTGAAATATAATGAAGAATTCAACTGAAAAGTGTTTTTTTTTTATTGTTTAACTCATTTTAGGAAAAAGAAGTCCGGCATTCCAGGGGATTAACCAAACTCGGGGCATAAACCGCGTCTTTGCTTCAATAACGTGATAAGTGCGTAAATTCATTTTTTTTTTTTGATAACTGGGATATGCCCGCGACGTAGTTCACGCTTGTCTTGAAATCCCCGCGGGATTCCTGAACAAAAAATACCGCGCCGCAGATATGGTTTTAGTGAAAACTGTGTTTAGAATAAGCTAATTTTCATACACCCGATCAACTACAAACCGCTCCCGGGGAAAATCCCGTGGGATTCCTGGGATAAAAAAATGACACATCTTAATACATAAAACTTGTTATCGATCAGCAAAAAATCACATTGAAATTCATTTTTTTTTAATCTGGCCATTTTAAATCATTCATTTGATGTGTGCACGGAAAACTGGTCTATTCGGTTGGCGGGTCAGTGTTCTCGCCAATTACCAACATACTGCCAAGTAGACCTCTACACGTTTGGCCAACATATTGGCACAACACCTTGCACCAATTAGGCTTTTAGTCAGGCTATCGAAAGTAGACTCGAATAATTCACATACTTTTTACATGGCAATGCTAATACGAATGTAAATATCATTTTAACAAAACACTGTCGTTATTATTGTCAATTTTGTTATTTTGAGGTAATTATTGTGTCTACATTTTGTCGCGTTTCAAAGTGTGCACTCAGGAAAGATTCATGAATTAGGCATACCTTAAATTTTCACATTTAATAATGGTTCGTAATCAGGATTTGTTGGACGTTCTAATTTAATCTGCAATTTGGAAAGCCGACCTTTGTTGTGAAGGGACGATCGAGGAGCGAACAATAACGATGAGAGGCACTTCATCTTGTCTTGTTTGCATGCTATTTTGAAATGTACTGATTCTAAAATGTACTGTGTTAATACCGTGCGATCATTATTGAATCAATAAAGAAGTTACATGTTAAATGATTTTTTTATGTATTCTTTTATATTTATATTGAATTTAATTACTTGACTTTATTTCTAACTTTTGACATAAAACAATACTCTAATTTATTTGTATGTGTCAAGTAAGTAGTATTTTAATTCTATTTTATACTAGCGGCCCTGCGCGGTTTCACCCGCGCTCTGTCCCGCTTCCGTGGTATATAGCGTCATGTTATATAGCCTATGACACACCCTGTAAACGTAGCTCTCTAACAGTAAAAGAATTTTTAAAATCGGTTTAGTAGATCCAGAGATTACCCCCTACAACGTCACAAACTCACAAACTTTACCTCTTTATAATATTAGTATAGATAAAGGCAGTGTAATATTTATACGCCCTATGAGTAATGGCTTGGGGACTTACATGTAATTTAAGTACCTGTATAATTTTTACGTAACATGTCATATGCAAATAAAAATTCATTTCCATTTTTTCCAAATAAATTATGACCCGACTCTGCTTCAGTGATTTACGAAAGTACTACAGTTTCAAATTTCAATAGGTAAAATATTGTGTTATTCTTCAATCTAGTGTTGAATGTTGGATAACGTAAAAGAGCGGTCATTGTTATTCGAATGAAATATGAACGAAGTCTCCATTCGGATGCCATTGTCCGTATGACAATGGTTTCCATCGCTGTGCTGGATCGAACTTAGTGAAAGATACAAAATTAAATTTCTTCCATTTCAAATTCATTTCTTTCCGAATGTAGACGTTATTGTCGTAGATGGTCTTTATGTGTTTCGACTTCGATTCAAGTCAATATACAACGTAGTGAGATGCGATATTGTTCAGCATTTGTACGAAATGTCCAGCACATGTGTACTGTATCTGCACCAGGGCTGCCACGTTTGTACACCTTAAGCGCTATCTTAGCCATAATAAAGCGCTAAGCTTCGGTTACTAAGTTACACGCTAACACTATAGAATGAACTCTTAAATAAAAACAAATAATACCATTTTATTTGTAGGAACAATTTTATATAGTCAATGAAAGCTTTGAAATCTAGTAAATTGGGTTACAAATTTTTCATCGTGTTAGAAAATGTCAGAGCCTCCTTGATTTTGTACTGAGATATGAGGTCATAATTTTAACGTGTCAAATATGTCATTGAGAATGACAATTATTAATTTACACTTAGGGTCGCTTGCATAAGGTTGCTTAAATTTATTTAAGAAACACAAAACGTATTTAACACCCTTAAATACAATTAGCGTCTTGCACAACGCAAAATTTGCCGCTAATTATGTTTAAATAACTCTCAATACATTTTGTATAAAACGTATTTAAACAGTTAATATGTTTAACTAATTTTATTTAAAGGCGTTCGTTATGCAAGCGGCCCTTAATGTAAGATCAAAATGAGCAATTAGATAATTAATTAATTGCTTATAGGAGTCAGAAAATGTAATTTAGTATTATGCTACTGCTTCATCTGGAATCAAGTTATAGTTATTAACCGTTCTTCGCGGATGTAGCAATATGTTTAATGCGTTATTTGTGATGCGATATTGTTATTAATTGTTAATAACGTTAAATGTTGACAGATAATGTATGTTTATACACTTATGTAGTTATTCGTTAACGGCGTTATTTTTAGCGCTATAAATAAGACACATTTGGATACAGTCAATAACTATAACATTATCACAGGTGAAGCCGATGCATTAAGAGTTGTTTAGTAAAAATAAGCGTTAGTTTACCCTAAACAGCGCTAGATATAGCTCCGAAAGCACCAAATTGCCAGCCCTGTTCTGAACACATGCTTTGGAGAAATACGAGTATAAAGTACATTTGTTGAGCTGGACTACAGTCTATTACGAATGACTCATCTTTACGTATGTGCAACGGAAAATAAGTGAACTTTTGTAGTTCTGTATCCTAATGGCAGAAACCCTTTTATTTTTGTTATGTCAGTTTGTTTGTCTGTCTGTGCAACAGCCATTTAACTCATCAACTAATGTTGGAAGAACGATAGAGTTTCCCCCGTCATAGAAGTTCGGCAGCCATCTAGAACCCTGACGTGGTAAAGCCATGCTGGAATCGTTATCTTGATTACAGCTCTTAGGGCCGACTCGATCCGTGTTAAACCATGCCCTCACAGAATATCAGCGTGAAACGGTTAGCCTTGAGCTAATTTTGTTCTGGGCGATGTGGGCCATGAAATCTCTGACAAGATTTGATGGCCCACATTTTCTTTCTGATATACCTTGTATCCCATGTCATCTATCCTCCTGTCTTATCCCTTATCCTATTTTTATTACAATCCTCCTATCCCATCTATATATAAATACATAATAGGACTTAAAAAAATTTGTTGGAAATATAATTTCCTACAAAAAAAAGTCTCACACCGAATTGCTTAGATCAATATTTTTTTAGTTAACTTTCCTCATTAGTGGTATAAAAATTTTATGGTTTATCGAATGAAAATTTTAGATTACATATTGAAAGTCAATTTGAAAAAAAAGTATACCGTGTACAGTAAATTCATTTTAAAGTAATTTCTTTAGTACTTTACTTACTTTACTTTAGTAGTAGTTTAGTTTTCCTGTATAATAACAACAGTTGCAATTATGCAAGTTTGTCGAAACATAATTCGCGATTGTTATTGCCTATTAAAGAAATTGTGTTATTTATTGATCTGAACTCGGACCACTGGTGTTTACCAGCGGCGTGGCCCCTCGTAAATCGTTTAAAGGTTGGGCGTTCTCCATTCTCAAGATGAATGCCCTTGTCAGACTGATATATTTACTGTCCGCCACATGGAACCCCAGCCTGCCCACTGTTTAACATGTATCCGCTTCTGCTTTTAATAAATAGCTTTCATGAATAATAAATACATGAAAAATCACGAAGCTTCGTATCTCTGCCTGAAAATATATTCCTTTAGTACCACTGTTATTGGTATCACTGTGTAATATTATCCTTATACATACAGCTATCAGTAACAACAAATTTCTGGGGATTGCAGCTGGTAAGCACGACTATCCCACTGAATGGGTCACTTTATCATAATATTAAATCAGAATTATTTACTAAATTTTTAAGTATCATCTCTTCTTTTTGTTGGGTTATTATTTTCTGACTTCATAGTCCATATTATTAGAAATTGTCTTACCTTACAGTAGTGTTTAAAAGTTTATGCAACATTTATGACACGCTTTTATCCATTTCAAAATTATTACCTATTCGTGGTACACGTACGATAATAAAACTACTCGTTTTTATTGCAGGAGATCAGCAGACAGGCAGACGGCCCACTTGATGGAAAGCGGTTACCATCGCCTATGGACATTTGCAACACCAAAGTTGCTACAAATGTGCTGCTGCTCTCTTAAGGGAGACTGGAACCTGATCACTAATGCCGGAACACAACACAAGGTTGTTATAGCGACATGCTTTAGACCAGGGGTGGTAGCCATCCAGTCGGGCAAATGCCCTACCACCTGGCTGTAGGTTGTTAAGTCGCCTCTTACGACAGGCCGCCCGGCCGCAGGAAATTGTATTCTTTCTCCGTTCCTGCACGGATAAAAAAAGAATAAATTAAAATAAGAATAACTATTGTGAATATACTTTTTGCAGAACTTTTATATCGATTTTCTGTTTATCACTTTTATCCTATTAAACACAAAAAATTAAAGCAAAAGAATGATATTGTTACGAATTTGTGGATGGGAATTTAAAACGCTGTTAGAATTATTACAAAATTTATTAGAAGTACACACACCTAATTCACGGTACCTACAAATATAACCGCACACAACAAAACCTAACCGTAAAGCCAAAAATCGTAATGATATATATCGCGCATAGTTCGTCGTTATAAAATGTTCACTCTGAAAGTATACTTGGTAACGATTCGATCGCAGTTGAAACACAACAAACTCTGACCTCCTAGCGAGACGCTCACTAATCCTTTGAATTCTTAACTGGTCTTAATGTCTTCTAAGAATGTACAACGAAATGCATACAAAAGAAAGATGGATTTATGACGTCTTACTGGGAGGCATACAAAAGGATTAGTGCATACAATAGATCATTTGAATTCGAAGGGATAATAAAACACTTGTAAAGGTTTAGTATCGGTTCGCAACATCATTATAGTTTCCCTATATCTTATGAGCAACAAACATATGAAAGGTAAATTGCGCTATAGCATATTGCTGATTTCTCATCTCAATCGTGCGACTTTTGCCCTATGTGGGTCTAATGTAGCAACAATTTATCGCCTTTAATCCCATCTGTTACAGTTTCATTCGCCAAGTGAACTTCCGAAAAATCGCTTGGAGTTTAACATACATTGTTTTCGTGTAAAAAGCAGTAAAAGTTAACAGTGGCCGCCGTAAAACGAGCTTTAAAATCTTAAACCACTTAATTTCTCGCCGATAGCCTGTTATGGAGGGTG
Organism: Dendrolimus kikuchii; assembly: GCA_019925095.2. Lineage (NCBI taxonomy): Eukaryota > Metazoa > Arthropoda > Insecta > Lepidoptera > Lasiocampidae > Dendrolimus > Dendrolimus kikuchii. The sequence goes on from CM034394.1 coordinate 19,042,396, forward strand.
ATCATAAAATTGAGTTTGTAATGCGGGGTATAGGTGCCTTACAAAATTGTCGGTCACGTAAGCTTTTATTGGTTTGAAGGCTAATGGATTTCCATCCTTACCTTTTTATTATTCGATAAACACGTGGAGCGCACGGTTGATTTGTACAATCTCTTTGAAGTCCGAGGCTCTTCATAAACAGACATACTCGCCTTTGCTGCAAAGATATAAGACGAGTGATTGGTTAGACGGAAAACCCTGTTGAATTTGCCAAAATAAGCGGCTACCTTTTTATTATTAGCTTTATCGTTTCTCTTAAAATATCCCTTTCCTGTGAGAGGTTCTACTTAAGTATTTTAAACCTTAATCTTTTAATAAATACATATAATCATCATTCATCACCACTATGATGTTCTAAATTGAATAGTAGGAAAATTTTACACTATGTAAGAATATGTCACATACAGTCGTAACAATGAATGAATTGTTATTTCTGTTACTGATTGTGACATTTTATCAACACACTACGGTCTTTTTGCCTTTGTATAAGTGTAGTAAGCTGTGATGTAATACTTTTTATGGGCCAAATAAATTATTAACTTTTAATTACTAATTGAAGTATAGATTTTTATCGCGATGTTTTAAAAATATGGTGATAAAGAATTATTTTATTATCTATACCTCTTATAATGTACATAACTATGAAATTTATTATAAAATATGTCATAGCCATTAAATTAATTACAAGCATTCTAAACAATTTACCATTATAAACTTATCTATGGATAAATTTTTAATTAGAAAATTGTTAAAATATTTTGGCGAGGTTCTTTTTAGCATCAGCGTATGATAATTATAAGAAAATGTGGAAAAATTGCTCAGCTATGATGCTCCTTTCACAAGGTTCAAACTTACGTTATTAAAATGGGACCCTGATATTTTACCGACTAAGCCACCAAATCTTTTTATAATAGATACAACAACAACAATACACTTTATTGTACACCAACATTACATAGAAAAAGTACACAATAAACTTACATACTAAAAGGTAGTACAATGGGCAATACATAACGAAAGTAACAAGATATATAATGATATATATGTAGTAATAACAACAGCCCCTAAACGTCCTTCTGCTAGGCTCGGGCCACTCTTTTTAAAGTGTTCGATGTGCCGGTTTCATCACGATATTTTCTTTCACCGTTAGCACGTGGTATAATTATAATAATATGCATGTTAGGTCAGCCTATGTGGTGCATGCTTTTTTGGCCAGGATATGAACCCGCGCCCTTGGAGTTTGGGGAACGTGCGCTAACCACTAAGCTACCACGGCTATATATAGTATAAAATAATTAATAACCATTTACCATATTTTCTACGAGAAAGTTTTACTATACGTGCTCATCAAGATAATTTGTATGGCTGCGAGTTACCCTTGTTTTAATAATTTATGTTTTGAAACCTCTTCAGGGGTGCGTGATAAATAGGCAAAGATATTTCAATATTATATGATAAGGCAGCATAAGCACAATGCTTCCCACACCCTGTCTTGCACGACCCTTGTCATCGTGTCGCATATCTGTCCAACTTAATTTCAAACCCCTTACCCCTTCACCCATTCAGTACTTAAAATAGCCAGTAGCTTATATTGTTCGAGCATGAAATTTTTGATCTATAACTCTTCAAGAAACTTCTGGTAAATTTTAAACTTGTACTCTACTTATGGAATTAGGGCGGCTTAATAAACGATTTCTCTAATAGTTAAGTTTACTTTGCAAAGTTTCATAATATGACTGTGATCAAATGTCTATGGATACTCTTTATAGATAGCTCTTCCCTCCACTTGGTTCATGTGGAGCTTGGACTTTATACGTGTTTCTAGGGAGTTTCTTGTCGCTTCTTCTTCTTCAAACAGAGTTTATACCGAGGCCGCGCCGACGGTCAACCTCTTGTTTAAAGAGGTTACAACACAGGTTATATTGTATTAAATTTTTATGTTAGTGCTATTTGCCCTGGAATATTCCCTTTATTTTATATCGCAAACTATCGCATCTCCCGGATGAAAAGTATCTATGTTCATTTTAGGTATTAAAACTACATATGTAGGTACACCAAAATGACCAAATCGACCAAATCCCAGTTCATATCCCATTTTTCGGGATAAACAGTATCCGACGTTCATCCTCAGCATCGGAAAAAAAAAAATATATATATATATATATATATATATATGCATGCGTGCGTGCGTGTGTGTGTGTGTGAGAGTGTGTGTGTGCGTGCGTGCATGTGTGTGTGTGTGTGTGGGTGCGTGCGTGCGCGCGCGTGTATGTGTGTGTGTGTGTGTGTTTGTGTGTGTGTACTGAGTTTCAGCCAAATCGGTCCAGTAGTTTTTCCGTGAAAACGGAACAAATAGACAGAGTTACTTTTTTCATTTATAATATTAAAAGGGATGACGGGCAACGTTTATCGATTTTTAAACAACTATTGAGCGAATTTTTTTATTTTTTGCAAAAAAATATTTGAAACCATATTTATAAATTACTACATGAAAACTAGGGGGGTCTTGGCATTTACTATGGGTGGTCACCGAAGGGGGAAGGGATATTAAATTGTAAAAAATGGGTAGTAATACCGAAGTAAGAAAGAGAGTTGGTCTGAAAGAGAGTGTCGGGGTGAAGGTAAGGAAAGGAATGCTCCAGTGGTTCGGGCATGTGGAAAGAATGCATGATGAAAGAATGACTAAACAGATATACAATGCAAAAGTGGATGGATGCAGAAGTCGTGGAAGGCCACGACACACCTTCCATGATCAAATTGATCGTGTACTAGCAGAAGGTGATGTCAGGAGCCTTAAGATAACAGACGAGCTTGCATGACAAGAGTTATGAATGTCAAAGAGGCAAGTGAGGTGTGTAAGAATAAGCCTAAATGGCACTCTGTTGTTCGTGCCTACCCCGCAAGGGAACTGGCGTGAAGTTATGTATGTATGTAAAAAATGGGTCACATAGTATTGATACGTTCCCATAGTAGTTTTGTCTTAGTATAATTATCTTTGTATCGAAAAACGAAAAAAATACTATGACGTACAAAGACAGACAGACACGACAACAGGTTAGCTTACAGTTACATTATCTGAGATACTTTTTGAAGTGAAACTTCTATATAGACGGGGGTATTAGGATTTTCTGTCACGAAAAAGCGTTACGGCCGTGTGGGGGGCGGCATAAGTTTAGAGTAAACGTGGTGAGAGGCGGCATAATGTTGAGTAAACTATGGATGCGTTTTTTGGTTCCGGATCGAACTCAGTTTTTTTGTTTCATAAAATAAAATATGTTTTAAAAAATGCATTTATTAAAATGTACCTAACCTAGGCAAATCATAATTTGCAGTAAACCTGCGAAAAATCAAAATGTGTGCTGGAACACATAGTAGAAGTGAAACTTCAACGGACGAGTGGAAAAACGAATCGCAACGGATAAGTGGCAAAACGAATCGCAACGGACAAGTGGCAAAACGAATCGCAACAAAATTTTAACTTAAAGTTTTACGGTCAGGTTTTTAAATTAGACAAGTACATTAACAATCTGCCCGTAAAACTTGAAATTAACATTTTATTGCGATTCGTTTTGCCACTTGTCCGTTTTATCATTTTACAAGACACCGAAGCTGTCTAGAATTTTTACGAGAATAGCAAGTTTTGGTATCATCTCTTTCAAGTAAAATAATCTATTAATATTTGTCGAAACACTAATTAAAATTATTTTTATTGTGATAATCTAAAATTAAAACCATAATATGATATTTTGTCACCAGCTTTTTTATATTTTAATATTTTTAGGATTTATTGTAATATGCATCATCTACCCAATTACACAAGTGTCCCGTTTTAGCCAAAATGGCTACGAGACTCCTAAAAATTATATCTGATAGGTGTAATTATCAGGTGTATTACCTAATTGTTTAATATATAACTGTATGTCCGTTAGGACCTAATGATCAATTTTCATATATCGAGTAACATCTGGCAACCCGCATTTCCTTTTAGTCAGCAACATTGTGAAGGGAATTTAGCCGAATGACGGTGTAATAAATTTTCTCCTTCGTATGATCCATAAAGCCTGCGACTATGGCGTCGTTATGGGGAAGCTCTCAGATACTGAATATGATCACGGTTGAACATGAGGGAATTAACCGATAACGGTATACCGACATATGCCAATACGTTTATATTCTTCAATAATTTCGTTTCTCAATTTTAGATTAAAATTAATGAATGACGAATGAACACACTTTATTTTCACCAAAATTAAAAGTACTTTCTTAAAAACTAGTTACAATAAATATTGAACAAAGAGCAACCTTATCGCTTAAAGCGATCTCTTCCATGCAAACCCCTATACTAAGGAAAACATTAAAACATGACAGTGGCTGTGTAGACAAGAAATGATTTAGACATAAGCCGCGTATTGAATGTAGCTTGTTTTCTCAGTGGAAATAATTTCATGAGCTGTCAGTTAGAAGTACATCTACAAAATTTGCTATCGATTAGTGACAAAACCGGATTGGATTCGATATTTTTTCAATCTTGCCATTTAAAATCATTCCCATAAAAATACCCTCGGAATTCCTGGGATAAAAAGTAGTACAGATTTTAAGTCTTAAGAATTTGCTGTCTATCAGTGAAAACCGCATCGAAATCGGCCCAGTAGTTTCTGAACAAACAGATGAACTGACAAACAGACAAGAAATCTAAAAAAAAAACGCAACGTGTTCTCCGTCGTTTATAGTCTATTCCAGTTGTTTTTAATAGCTTCAATGTGCATGCAATGCAGACATGGCATGTTTATAATTTTATAATATTATAGATATTCTGAAATACACTACTCTTATTTGCATATAGCAAATTTTGATTCATTGGACTGTTTAGTTTGCTTTGTCTATTTGAGAGTGTATGGAAAATTGTGGACAGTGCGACATGCGCCACAAATTGAATTAGAATCGGCATTAAATAAACAAGTACACGGGAATTATTTTGTCGGAATGTTGCTGGTCGCTATATTTGACTGCAAACAAATTGAATTCTGTGACAATACATTGTTATGTCCCATAACTGATTAGTTTGTATGACAACATGTCGAAATAAGCATTTATATTGGGTTATTAAATTAATAGGTAACAAATCCAGCGTCTGTATTTTTGTGTCTTCCAAAATCAAAAAGTATTCGATGGATTGACTTGAAATTATATATATGGCACTCGGAACTTTGATGCTGTGGGATGAGGTTTCTCCCGCGGTTTTCGAAGAACGCTGTAATATGAAGCCTTTCCAAAAGTGCGGAAACAGATATTGCAAATGTCCACAGACAACGGTTACTACTGCCACCTACCGTCAGATAAACCGCCTGCCTGTTTGGCTACAACCAAACATAAAATAAAGTTGCACTTGAACAGAAGTGACTTTATGAAAATCAATGTATTTATTTCAAAATATAATCTTACAGATTACTTATTGAAAGTCATGATGGATATACAAACTTTTTGTATATGGTAAATTTGAATTTAATATTGGAATGCGTGGCTGTCTTAAGTTGTTTCTGCCACCATTGAAGTAACACTCAAAAATATATCTCGTAACAACGTAGACCTCACGTGGATTTATTAATCGCGACTTCTTAGCCCCCAACATTGGTTATGGGCCCAGGCAGCGCAAATCCATAGCGCTGTAATATTAACAAAAAGAATTCAGATTGGTGAATATTCAAAAGCCGTATAATTAATTGCGAAAAGGTGCAGAACGATGAGCAGTATGTCGATACGAATCGAGCCCTTGGGCAAGGATAATTATGATAGCTGGAGAATTCAGGTACAAGCTCTGTTGATTAAAAACAATGAGTGGAAGTACGTTAATGGCAAAGTTCTCAGAGCAGCTGAGATTAATGAAGCTGAACGCTGGGTGGAAGAGGACGAAAAAGCCAAAGCCGATCTGATTCTTTCGATGAGTGGAAGCGAACTTCGTCATATTAGAAGTTGTAAAACTTCCAGCGATGTTTGGCTGAAATTAGAGTCAATATACGCATCGAAGGGACCCGCTAAGAAGGCTACACTTTTAAAATGTTTAATCCTGCACAAAATGTCGGAGACAGAAAATGTTAGAGAACATTTGGATACTTTTTTCGACGCTGTGGACAAGCTTGCAGAGATGGGTATAGGTATCAACGAAGACTTAGTATCTATTATGTTGTTATACAGTTTACCCGGAAATTTAGAAAGCTTTAGATGTGCGATTGAATCGAGAGACGAGTTGCCGAAACCAGAGGCCTTGAAAATTAAAATACTTGAAGAGCATGAATCCAGAAATGCAAATAAAAATCAGGATGAAGGTGTTCTGTACACAAATACAAGAAAGTATTTTAAGAAGATTAAGAAAGGCGTAAAGAACAAAAGTACAGTTCGAGACAAAACTGAAAAGAGAGGAACTGAAAAGAAAGAAGGTTTTAGATTCAAATGTTACAAATGTCACGAACGTGGACATAAAGCATCAGAGTGCAAAATTAAAATAGGTAGAAAAGCACAGAAAGCAGAAGAAACACATTGTATTAATAATATTCTAACCACTTTTAATGTTTTAGATGTAGAAGTTTCTAATGCTGTAAATGTTCAAAAACATGACTGGATTTTGGACAGTGGGTGCACGTCTCACCTTTGTAATGATGCGAGTAAGTTCGGGGACACTTTAAAAATGACTAGCGGAGAACTAAATTTAGCGACGCATGTAAGTACTGACATAAAAGGTAAGGGTACTGTAAGGTTATCGGCATGGAGCGAATACTCGAGGGATTTATTTGAACTACGCGATACGTTGTTTGTTCCTAATCTAAGGACGAATTTAATTTCAGTAGCCAAAATAACAAATAACGGTTATAAAGTTACGTTCAATAACGATGTAGCTCAGGTTATTGATAAGAACGGTGAAATTAAACTGACGGCATATCGTAGAGGTAATTTATATTGTTTAAATAGCCCGGAATATATATTTAATTTGAGTGATTCGAATGCTGATGTACGTTGTTGGCACGAGCGATTAGGACATTTGAATGGAAAAGATGTTGCTAAGCTTTTAGGTAAATTAGGTGCTAAGTTTGATGTGACCGAAGTACGAAACTTACGTGATTGCGATATTTGTGCTAAAGGAAAAATGACCGCGTTACCTTTTTCTGATTCCCATAGTCCTTGTACTGAAAAATTACAAATAGTCTATTCTGATATTGTAGGACCTATGAGATGTGAATCTATAGGGGGAGCAAAATATTTTATAACTTTTATCGACGATTGTACACGTTGGTGTGAAGTTTATTTTCTAAGTGCGAAAAATAAAGCCTTAGAAGCCTTTAAGGTGTATAAAAGTCACGTTGAGAACATGACGGGACTGAAGATCAAATATCTCCAGACCGACAATGGAGGAGAATATTGTAACTCGGAATTTGTTCGATTTTTGAAACAAGCAGGCATACAGCGAAGACTGACCGTGCCTCGAACACCGCAGCAGAATGGAGTAGCAGAACGAATGAACCGGACCTTGGTGGAAATGGCAAGGTGTATGCTATTGAGTTCTGATCTTTCCTCAGGTTTTTGGGCCGAAGCGGTAGATACTGCATGTTACGTCAGAAACCGTTGTCCTACTAGAAGTCTACAGGGTGAAATTCCTTATGAAAAATGGCGAAACAAATCGGTGAAAATTGCATACCTTCGAAGATTTGGAACTAAGGTACACATTCTAGATAAAGATCCAAACAAAGATAAATTCGCAGCAAGAGGTATTGCTGGTAACTTTGTTGGATACCCGAAGAACGCCAAGGGATATCGTGTGTGGATTCCTGAGCGAAGGCAGTTCATGATTGCGAGAGATGTGAAATTTCACGAAAGTCCAAACACACGAAAGGACATCTCGAAGCAAGAGCCGAGCCTACTAAACATAACGAAAGACGACGATCAGGATTTCATAGAAATAGACTTCACAAAATCGAATGTTCCAGTCGAAGAACGTAGACAAGAAGCAGAAGAGGTTGACAATATGCAAGACATATGGAGTGAATGTCAAGAATATCCTGCAGAGTATGACCGTGACGAAGATGTGTCTTCATCTAGACGATTACAAGTGGAACAACAAGCCGAAGAAACAAGGCGTGACACACTTGATCAACTAAGGATGACGACGAGAGCTCCTGGTAGACCTAGAATATTACGCACAGGAAACGTAGGCCGACCGAAGAAAATCTATCAAACGAGGGAAGTTGAGCGATCTGTAACTTCTACTGATGCAAATGAGGTTGAAGATTTTGCTGGTTCAACTGAGATCACCTTGAAGAATGCTTTGAAAAGTAAGGATAAACCTGATTGGGAGGAAGCCATATTATCTGAAATTAGAAGTTTAGTTCAGAAAGATACATGGGAGATAGTAAAGAGACCGAAAAACAGGAACATCGTAGGCTGCCGTTATGTGTTGACGACAAAGCAGAACGTCGACAAGACTCTAAATAAGAAAGCGAGACTTGTAGCACAAGGTTTCAGCCAGCGATATGGGGTCGACTATGAGAAAACCTTTGCACCTGTTGCTAGACTAGACACCGTCAGATTGTTAATGGCTCTCGCAGTTGAATTGGACTTAGAAATTCACCAATTAGATATAAACACTGCTTATTTAAATGGATCCTTGGATGAAGAGATTTACATGGAGATACCAGAACTATTAAGAGAAAGTTTAATTAAGCTTATGAATCGTGAGGGAGAAGATCCAATAGTTAAAAAGCGCGCACATATCATGCTGAATAAATTGGATAGTGGTTGCGATTCATGCTTATTGCGGAAATCATTGTATGGTTTGAAGCAAGCTGGACGGCAATGGAATCTCAAACTCAACAAAAAGTTGATCGCTATGGGATTGAAGCAAAGTCTGAACGAGCCATGTTTATACTTTAAACAAAGTGCAAAAAGCCATTTGTTTGTATTGGTTTACGTAGACGATATTTTGGTGGCAAGTCAAGAAAGAGGTTTAATTATTAAATTTAAAGATGAGCTGTCAAGGGAGTTCGAATTAAAAGATTATGGTCAGGCAAAATATATTTTAGGAATAGACATACGGAGGAATAATAATGACAATGTCATTATTTTGTCACAACAAAGTTATATTGACGATTTATTGAAACGTTTTTCAATGGAAAATTGCAATAAATGTGCAACGCCGATGGAAATTAATTCCAAACATAAACCAGAAGAAAAATGCGATGACGACGAAAGCGATACAAATTGGCCGTATCGAGAATTGATAGGTTGTTTGAATTACCTAAGCAATGCAACTAGACCAGATATTGCTAATGCGGTGAGTAAGCTAAGCCAAAAAGTCACGAATCCTGAAAAATCTGATTGGAAATCTGCAAAACGTGTATTACGTTACCTGAAAGGGACCATACAACGTAGTCTCGTATACAAGAAGACTAGTAATTGTATACAGGGTTTCTCGGACGCAGATTGGGGGAATTGTTTACTAGATAGACGATCTTACTCGGGTTATGCATTTATTTTAGGTGGTGCATGTATATCCTGGCAGTCTAGGAAACAACGTAGCGTGGCGACATCGACTTGTGAGGCAGAGTACGTCAGCCTTTCCGAAAGTATGAAGGAGGCAGTGTATCTAAATAGTCTGATGAAGGAAGTAGGGCTCATGAGGTATGCTCGAGTGATTGTTCATGCCGATAACCAAGGGGCTATGTTTTTAGCTCAAGACCCAATGTTTCATGCGCGTAGCAAGCATATTGATATTCGATATCACTACATTAGGGAGGTTTTAAGGGATACGAACGACATTGTGTTGAAACATGTGCCCACTGAATCCATGTTGGCAGACGTGCTTACTAAGCCATTGACTAGTGTTAAACACTACAAGTGTTTAGATGGTTTAGGTATTAAGTTGTGTTAATTTGTCTTCTGGATATTTTATGTAATTAAATTTAAATTTATAGGGGCGTGATGGATATACAAACTTTTTGTATATGGTAAATTTGAATTTAATATTGGAATGCGTGGCTGTCTTAAGTTGTTTCTGCCACCATTGAAGTAACACTCAAAAATATATCTCGTAACAACGTAGACCTCACGTGGATTTATTAATCGCGACTTCTTAGCCCCCAACAAGTCACAAGTCTACTACAGCTCCCAAAGGTAATTTTAGTTAATTTTAAAGGAGAAGAAGCGCCGCAATAAATCTCCCCAGCAACATACTTTCCTTTAATTTTGTATATACATTCCTAATCTTTTTTTTAAATATATTTCGAACTAATACTAGTTTTAACAAAGTATGAATTAGATTTTGTCCGCATTTGTTTTATATTTCCCTACAATAACTAGTGTTAGTGTAAAGAGGTTACCCCTATTAATAATTAAAATAATAATTAGTTTTATATACGAACAGGTGTATATTGGAAGCATTGGTCCAAGTAATGATTTGCAAGATTAGATAATTTTCAATAATAAATTGTCGAGGTTATTTATATCGGGCAACCAACCGGTCAGGGGTGCGGGAGTCACGGCCCGCAATTTATTTTTCGGTCTCGATCCAATTATTTTTGGGCACGTTAGTGACGCATAAATCTATGAGAGGCCCCGAAGGCGCACGCACCTCGGCATCACCTTGTAATAGGTAGGACGTGGGCGACTAATGCGATAAGCCTCGAGATTTATTATAACCTTAATGGGTCATTTGACGAGCCCTAACAAGGCGACGCAAAATAGTCCCTTTTAATTGTTTCCTAAATAATGTCAATAAAAGCCGTAGGTCTTTGTTGTTTAACGTATATCTTTGCTGACAAACTCTGGGGACCGAAAGTGGCCACTTTCGGAAATTCGTATTACGAACATGACAAGTATCAAAATTAAGTGGATCATATGCTATATTTTATACCTACCGGTATAATTAGAAACGTGTCAATTTCACTAAGCAATTCCCCAAAAGCGATCGCTTTAGACCCTCTATCATTCTAAATATAAATGAGTAGGATCGTTGATATCTGCAGTTTTTATTACAATACTTTATATTACACATCAGAAAATAGCGACATACATAATTGTAGAAAACAATGTCAAACAATTTTTATATAAAAAATCTGCAACGATGCGAGCGTGTGTGCAGCACACTTAACACGCGCCAAATAAATTTTTTTTTAAATAATATTATTTTCATTTCATCATATTTAATTTTGTTTATTTTTATTTTCAGGTAAGTTTAGAAAAAGTACACAAATTATGGAGTAGACGTTACTACAGTCTGTAAGTATGAACGAACCGCACAAATTATTCGCTAATTTAATGCAGGCTAAAAATGAAAATTACTAGACCGTGAAGGCAGAAACACATTATTTGTATGTCGTAGTGTCCTATCACATCAGAAGTATATAGGTTCCTAACATTTAGTTTGACAAAAAATCGTTGTTATAATACCCACATTACATACAAGAATAAGTCACTATTCTCAATATGCATTACAAATGGTATTTTTCTCGAAAAATACATTCTGTACTATATTGATTTTAGTAGGTAGGCCCGCCTGATAAACATTACTCCATTTTTCAAATTGCATAAGGTTTTATGTATCAAATAAAACTAGTAATTTGATTGTGCAATAATTTACATGTAATAATAATAAACAATAATCTCTCATTAGTATTCCAAATAGAATTTCCAAGTACTTCCTTCGGAAAATATTCCGTTACAAAAATTAATTATTTTCCCCGGGGGTTTTGGTAAATTTTATCCATTTAACTTAATTACAGAGTGGGTAATGGAGTTTATAGCTTCATTATTAATCTCGCGACGTGCCCTTTCCTTTGCATCTCGCCTTGGATGTTACTTCAAATGACTGCTTAAAGCTTCCTAACGACCCCCTAGAACTACTTGCATTAATTGAATATACTGTCCATAATTGTCAAAAGTCGTTCTCGCCTAATAACCATTGAAATAGGTTATGTTAACAATTTTCTTTGGGTCTCGCATATCGGGTTGACACTTGACAAGATGGCGTAACTATAACCCATCCTCGACTGCATAAACGCGTGATTCTGGTCAATTGAGATTCTCATTTTGCTGATTGGTGGGTTCACACATGTAATTTCTTCAATATGTAAAGCAGCAAAACTACTTAATCTGTGCTCATTCCCCAGCCATGATTCCGAAACCATGTCAATCTGCCAGGTGGTATTGCATTTGCCCGTCTTGACGGCTACCATCCTTGGTCTAGAGTATACCGCCATAACAACTTTGAGTTGTGTTCCGGTGTCAATGGCCGGATTCCAGTTTCCCCTTCGAGGCTAGTAGCACATTGGCAGAATCTCTGGTGTTGCTAATGTCCATAAGCCACGGTAACACCACTTTCCATCAAAATTGTGCTGTCTGCTGAGCTTCAGCAATAAAAAAAAAACAATGTAATGAGACACGGGTGCTCTATCCACTAAGCTTTTAATTTCAAAGTCAAAAATTCAGAATCTTCTGTTTTATTATACTTATAAGCTTTTACCCGCGATTTCGCTCGCGTAGTAAACAGTAGTACATGTCATAAGTGGGTATGTTATAAATTTTAGAAATGTCGTACTTGATTTTACTTCAGATTATCTAATGATAAATACCCATAAGGCCATCTAGCCAAGCGAAGATGAAACCAATCATGAGAGCAATATGTTGAAATTATCTCCGTCATGTCATTGTCGTTACCATGGCGATTTATTAATTAATTAATTGCAACAGTGACACCAATAAAACGCGGTCGGAGCGACGTTTCAGCTATATTTCTTCTATTTATTATATTACTGTACTCTGTGGCTATATTTGTCTATCCCTCGGGAATAGTCCTCTTATCTGGATGGGAGGTATCTTATATAGTATTTTCTTAAGTTTTCACGACTAGTAAACATAATAAAATTTTTAAAAAATGGGGGTATGCTGAATAAAAACTTTAACATTAATTACTCAATGACGTTTTTCTTCCTTGATCACGGCTACTGAAAAGTAGTCGAAACGTCGGAATAAAAATAAAATAGAATACCGCGCTTAAAACCGCTAAAACGTAGTTTTATTAGGTACCTTATGTCTCATTCTATAACCCTGACAACGTGTATGCAAAATTTCATGACGACCTGTTGCGTAAATTAAGGCATCAAAAGTCACAAACAGAGAAATTCAAATTTGCATTTATAATATTAGGTTTACTTACATAGACAAACGGCAACAAAATACGGCAGGGTATGAGAGTCTATAAGATTCCGTATTCTCCAAAACCAAATCCAAAAAATATAGTTTTACGTGACGTACATTGAATATTAAACCGGCCCCGTAACAGCCAGGTCAATAATTCCCGGACAGAATAAAAACTAAAATGAAGTTAAGAAAATTACATAAGGATCAAGTCTTAGTGATCTAAACACAAATTCAGGTAAACGTAATAAAAATGGCTTTTAATAAGCTTTTACACCAGTAAAGCCGTTTATTACAAGTGCACGTGTGAGCTTCAATACTCTGAGGTAATTGACTTGGACCCAGGTAGCATGTTAACCAAGATTAAAGTTATAATAGCTTTCATCAGAACTTAAGCATAAAAACGCAGTTCACTTTACGGCCCAACTTGGTGATTAAGTTGTTTCTTTTTATTATGAGTAAGTTAATCTTAAAAGTTACTTTACGTAAAATTGAGAGGGACAGTTGAATTTAATTCTTCCTTTCAGAAGTAGATTTTGTTTTTTACTTAATTAAAAATATTTCTGGTAGTTGTCAGTACTTATCATCAGACAGTTGGTATTTAGGGCTCATAATATTATCATGTCCATCCGTTTGTCTATGAACGCAGCTTCTGCTTATGTTACTCAAGCACAGACCATATTCAACTGCCATATAAAAGGTTGATCCCGGTAAAGAATATGCTGCATACAAGTATACATTCTTATAAAGCCAAAAACCGAACTGGAGGCTAAAAAAAGCTAACCCGGAGTTCAAAGATAAAACGCAACTGAAATTTGTCGCTTCATTGCTAATGATGACTCTAGCATATCTCTACCTATCAATTAGTAAAATTCAAGTTGGTAAAATCTGTGTTAGGTTATCTCCCCTATGATCCTATACGATACTCTTCATGATCACTAATATGAAAACGAAGGCTAATCCTAAAAGCTTATATTCATGACAACAACTAATTAGTAATTTATATCATCACAAATATTTACACAAATAAAAGCTCAAAGTAATAACGTTGTAGGTGTGCCTGTATCAAAACCATTATGTTTTAGTGACTTGTATCAGAAAGTAGAAGAATTACACTTCGGTGCCATACTTTTATATTATATATTCCGAATAGACGTACATACACCGCGAAAATATCAACAACTACTTAATATATTGTTTACTTGACTGGAATTTAAAGTACTTGTAATCAAACTAGATATATCTAAGATATCTGATATTAGTATTTGTCTTGGATAAATTAAGCTTGATAAATAATAAATTCCTTCCGCATTGAGTTGTATTTCTAATTCCTGAGGGCGGTAATCTTTCCTTTCTAGTTTCTTTGCCACAATTATTCTCCGCTATCGCGCTGGATCATCGGCAAATGACAATGTGTAGTGCACCGTACATGAAGTCAGTGCTTTGACACCTTTTCCAACTATAATATATGCGACCATTAGTTTTTTAAATTGTCTCCGTGTTTCCTAATGTCCGAAGTACACAAGAACTTTGCGGAGGAAAAAGAATGAGAGACTCAATAATGTTTTAATTGGTTTAGAATGTATGCACTGGTCAAAAGATTTACGTTATGAAAATGAAAATGAATATATTTAATTCAAAATGGAATTTTATACATTACTTATTGAAAGTCATTAGTCTACCACCGCTCCGAAAGCAATCTTAGTTACTGTTAAAGGAGAAGAAGCGGAGGCACAAACGCCCCAGTAACAAATCTTTGATTCATATTTATTATTATTCGTCTTTTTTTTAATGTACATACTTAAAATACTATACAAAATTTATCAAAGTAATTTATATAAATAATTACTGGAAAGCTTGGTAGCAATCGCACTATTCCGATTCGGTGTGATCGTCTAGAAAATTATTAGTCGTATTGTTTTGTGAACGTGGATCACAAAGCGCGCGAGCGGAGTGTACACGACCAGTTGTATCTTTGACGTATACTTGAATTGTGCCTAATAAACAAGTCGTGTTATTATTAGAGTTAGGGCGAAAGTAGCACAAAGAAACATTCTGCGAAAATATAGGTTGAGAAGCGGTAAGCTTTCTTGCACAAATATTGCTTTAGTAATTTTTTAAACTTGTTTACCGAAAACTCTTATACGTTTTGGGATTTTTGTTGAAAAGCATTATACCTTGCCCCACGAAACTATAGTAAACACACAAAATCATCAAAATCGGTCCAGGTGATTAGGAGGATTTTAAAACCCGATCTCAGCGCCACCTACCAGTTCCAATTGTGAATCTAAACCATCCGGAAACCCATTCAAACACACAAAAACAAAATCATCAAAATCGGTCCATGTGATTATTGTATTAAGAACTATCTGACAACGAGAACAGCATTGGAATTTATGAGTATAACAATAAGAGTGTGATATTATTATTGCGCTGTTTTCAGTCAAAAATGACCCTGACGTGACATTTCAGCGACGTAAAATCTGAAGTGTCTGCGAACATTATAATTTCTAGTTATTCAAACAGGGCTAGAAATTTCTCATGAATATTCCTTATAACACAGAAAATAATCCCAACCAAACCTAAATCGGCTTTCAAAGTAATTCTACAATCTGAATACATTACGGTATTTATTATCTCAGCCGTTATAATAATTTAATCCTTTAACGAGATGAAGTACGCAAATTGGCGTTTCTATAAGTACCTATGTGTGTGTACATATTTCATAAATTAAATAACTCTGCCACACTTCTTGGTTCATTTCATTACAAAATATGATTTACAATATAAACTCATGTTTGCTCTAATGAAGAAGTCCGTTTGTTTGATTCCGTGTTCCTATCCTAATTAAACATGAACAGATTTACATGAAATTTGTCATCGATATTCTTTAGATAATGGAGATAAACCTACGTTTTCTAGTGGGACCTGGCGGAGGCGGCTTGTCTATAGATTTGTTCCCTTCTATGACTAGTTGGTTTCTATAAAACGTGGCCGGACGGCGGTATAGGCGAGTATTTTGCTGTTAGTCTGCTATGTCGCTGATACGAACTCAGTTTTGGAAGCCGGAGTTCCTTTTTTTGTTATTGCAGGAGATCAGCCGACAGGCAGACGGCCCACTTGATGGAAAGCGGTTACCATCGCCTATGGACATTTGCAACACCAAAGTTGCTACAAATGCGCTGCTGCTCTCTTAAGGGAGACTGGAACCTGGTCACTAATGCCGGAACACAACTCAAGGTTAACTCACGGCGACATACTTTAGACCAGGGCTGATAGCCATCCAGTTGGGCAAATGCCCTACCACCTGGCTGTGGGTTGTTAAGTCGCCTCTTACGACAGGCCGCCCGGCCGCAGGAAAATGTATTCTTTCTCGGTTCCTGCACGGATAATCCTTCCTGGTTCCTGGCGCAGACTTTCCGCGTGACTCCACACATCCACCGCGTCATATTTTGCTTATATCTCTTATTCACAGAACACGCTTCCACTGTTATACAAAAAGATGAATACGATAAAACGGAAATTAATTATAATATAATTTTCTTCTTGAAAAATATAAACGGCTTTTTTGGAAACAGACATTTTTTTTGTTGGAAATACATGGCAAATTCAAACCATATTAAAGATTGAGGAGGACATTTGTAATAGTATTGTTGAGATTCAGAAAATACAGATATGTCGTAAGTATTCGGTCCATTTATATTTTCAAACAGCTACCAGCACCAACAAAAATAGGAGATACTAGCTGGAGGGTCCGAACAAACTCCAAAATATAAAACCTTGTGGACTAGCCCAATATAATTGGAGAGATAATTCTCACCGTCTCCGCTGGCTCGGTTATTTACAATGGATGAAGGAGGATCGGGATGTGAAAAAAGCATACTCGGGGCGACCAGCCGGTCAGCGACTGGTTGGCCGTCCTAAGCATCGCTGGAAAGACAGAATGGAAGCTGACCCGATTGAACTTCAAGCCCACAATTGTTAAGACACTGTGCAAGACAGAGGATAGTGGGATGCTCTCATTCCGGAGGTCAAAACTTTGGGCCCCTGAGCCAATGTGCGAGTGAGATATTCAGCTACCTTTTTTTTATTTAACAACAAACTTTACTTCCAGTAAAAAACAGTTAGATAACATCACAAACATTTTAGATTTAGTACAGAGTATATATAATAGTGACTTAAACCGAAACTGACAAAGAAATCTTGTATCTTTGGCCTTAGCAAGTCCTTAATTAAATAGTTTTTAAATTAAACTCATTAAAATATTCGGGTCATTTTAGAATTACGCCAAAAGGATGGTTCGCACTGGAAATCAGCGGTGTGTCGGATATTATGTCGGCACAGCAATAATCTGAGTGCAAACCTTATTTGCTAAAAATGCGGCGTACAAATTCTCAAAATATGTTTTTATTTTCAAGATACATGTTAGCAATTTCAGTTCGTCGCTATTTCTTTAAATATTTTTTGCTTTCTTTCTTTCTTTTATACATTTGTTTCATGTCGAAATATTCCAGGCGTGAGATAGAACTTAGGGTCTATATCCCACGCGAACGAAGGCCTAGCACAGCTGTAGCTTCTTATGTTTATGCCAAGTAATTCAGAACATGTGTCTATTTAGTGAATAATTTATAAAATCGGCTACCGTTTGGCTGAAAATCGAAGACCAAGCAACCTTTCGGTCTTATTATTAGAATCGGGCAATATCAATGAAATAGTAGTGCTGTCTGGCGCGAATCGTCGACATTTCCCGTGACGCCGTACGAACGGTACAATTTTTATGAGCCAACGCCGTGCGCGGTCTCCTTTTTTTGTTTTTCGGAAAACTGTGCGGACAACGCTGGAAATAGTATTTTTGTCCAGCTAACATTTTTTAAATTTCGATTTGGGTTTTGCTAGAAAAATTATGATTTCACACATTCCACGTTTCAACAGCATTCTGACGTTGATGTAAAATGTTTTTCTTCGCACTATACGTTTTTGAACCAGTGATAAATATATTTCAACGTGAAAACTAAAACAACGTTTTTTTTTTTTTTAAATTACAGTATATTATCGCTGTGTTCTGTACTACTCACCAATCCTATAACGGGGATTTAACCAGAATATCTAAACGGAGCATATATATCAGTGAATCTTCTTTACAATCATTATGATTTGAAACTCGATGAAACGAAAAAGCGACACTTAAAATAGATGCATAACTCTATAGAACTAATCCTGCGAGATAATAAGATACGAGTCTTACGTTGTGCTGCATAGATAAGAGAGCCAATAAGATCGATAATTAACCAGAGGTCCAATTTGGACCGAAATAAAACTGGTAATAAATAATATTGTTTAGACAGTGAAAAATTGAAAGTGATACCTAAGAAATTTATTTTGCATTATAATATGTTGACGGATATATAATTGCTAAAGGAATTATATTCACATTAATAAAAGTTAGAGAAGTAGGTACTATCTGTGAGTACATTCTCTTAAGTTTCACTTCTACTGCCTGTGAATTGCACATAGACACATTTTTTTTTAAGCATTAATCGCTTTTTTGCTTTTTTTATATTGCGAAGATGACAAATAATCAGACGGCCCAGCTTATGAAAAGTGGTATTCGTCACCTATAGGCATTTGCGACACCGATGGCGAAGGCATCGCGTTGCTAACCTTTAGAACGGGATAAAGAGGCTGGAATAGGGGGATGAGGTGAAGGGATCAGACGGAGGAATGGGATAGAAGGGACGGGATTGAAATAGGGGGATGGGGTATGGAGGGGTAGTGGGCCGTCGAAACTCGCTTGTCGCACGTAACACGATTAGCTCAAGACTAACCGTTTCACGCTGATATTCTTTAAGAGCGTGGTTTCACACTGTTCGAGCCAGTCATATAAAAGCTTCAATACTCATGTGTAAGCACGCTTTGTTGGCGAATCTAGGGGTTGTTTTCGATTCAACCAACGAAAACTCATCCTTCATAAAATAAAATTCAACTCAACCTACAACTTATTTTTATTAAATTTCCGTATCTCATTTAAATCTTATTCACAATTCAACCCAAAGCAAAAACAATTGCAATCAAATACGGATGGCATAAAAATGAAACTATGTGAAAAGATTTCGGTCCAAATAGGATCTATGTTTAATCATTGGTCTCATTGGCTCTCCAATCAGCACTACACAGTATAAAACTCGTATCTCATTCTCTCGCAAGCTTAGTCCTATAGATTTGTGTTTATCTGTTTTTAGTGTCGCTTTTTCGTTTCATCCAGTTTCAAATCACAACGATTCTAAAGAAGTTTTACTTCAATATCTTTTTAAATTTATAAATTTAACTAGTATTTGCCCGCGACTTCGTCCACGTTGGACAGATAACAAAGATTACAGTTATTTTGCAAATATTTAAAATTAAAGGTTATTTCCAGCAGGGTAATAATGGATTTTTAGTACGAAAATACATAATAAAATGCATACACAACTATATTCTAGTAAAAATTCTAATAAATAGATAAACCGCAAAATAGCAATCAAGTCCTTACTTACATATTCGTGGTTTTGAAATTAGAGAATTACGAGAAAAATAAAAAGAGACAATAATTTAAGGACAGCTTGCATAACGATCGCCTTTAAATAAAATTAGTTAATCATATTAAACTGCCTAAATACGTTTTATACAAAATGTATAGACAGTTCTTTAAACGTATTTAGCGGCATATTTTGCGTTGTGCAAGACGCTAATTCTATTTAAGGGTGTTAAGTACATTTTGTGTTTCATAAATAAATTTAAGCAACCTTATGCAAGCGGCCCTAAATGTACGGTATGTACATTTAATTGCTTTTTTTTCTTTTAGTGTTGACCACAATATTGTTTGACTTATTTGACTTTTATTTATTTTTTTAATGATGTAACTTCAATTTGACTTGAATTATAAATGGAACAAAAAATTTAATAATTTAGGTAAATTTTGCCCGTAGACACAGCATTGGCAAAATCAATGTGGTGCGGCGGCGCTGGGTTTAGCGAGAAGCGAACTGTGTCCATTTTGCAGGAAAAGAAGTATGGGACAATTTGGACGGGAATTTGAGAACGAGCACGCACTTACCTGGTTAATGGGAATGAAATGCGGCTGCTCTTCTGCCCTCAGTCTACTTCACTTCACTTTATTGTACTTTTATATTTATAGTCTTTAATTTTATGTGTATTTATTTGTAGTATTTTATATGTTTATTATATATTACAAGTGCGGTGCGGAGCGGGTTATTTACAAGTTATATATATTTATAGTGTTGCGGGCGCGGTAAATTTTATGGTATTTTATTTTATATATTTACAATGTGCGGGGCTATTAATTTAATTTATTTTTATTTTATGACATGACAATGAATGATTAACGTGACGTTCGAAAGAGGAACGTGCCGTCAGATTTGATGGAAGAATTTATATATATTATAAGAAAAGATCGTATAAGTCGAAAGGAGGTTTATATGGCGGTACCACAATGCTTAAAAAGAAAAGCAGCCATAATTAAAAAAAAGCCCATATTGTAAGATATATTATTATCTTATGCGCTATTTAAAAAAATATTGTACTAGTATTGGTTTAGCAACTACCGACTTTTGTTGTCCTACTTATACTCCATCCAAAGGTTGTCTGGAAGAAATCGCCATGGGCGATAGACAGCCGATTGTATTTTTATATTGATGTTCTTGATTTTATGTGCTTATCCGTGCAGGAACGGAGATAGAATACAATTTCCTGCGGCCGGGCGGCCTGTCGTAAGAGGCGACTAAACAACCCACAGCCAGGTGGTAGGGCATTTGCCCAACTGGATGGCTACCACCCCTGGTCTAGAGTATGCCGCCATAACAACCTTAAGTTGTGTTCCGGCATTAGTGACCAGGTTCCAGTCTCCCTTAAGAGAGCAGCAGTGCATTTGTAGCACCTTTGATGTTGCAAATGTCCATAGGCGATGGTAACCGCTTTCCATCAAGTGGGCCGTCTGCCTGTCTGCTGAACTCCTGCAATAAAAAATTTAAAAAAAATGTAGCATTTTTGTACAATAAAGTATATTCTATTCTATAATGCAACGTTTATTAATGTATTGGGAAAAAGCTATGTGATTTTTGTTAAATAAATAAATCTATCACGTATATAAGCAAACCTTTATATTTACACGGAAAGTGAGCTAAATCAAACTTGTTATGCATTCCGTGATTGCTACCACCCACTGTTTACTCTAACGGCTTTGTCATTTCTCCTTAGAATGCTGCTCGAAATGTTTACCAAGTGAGGATATGCGCATTATGATAAGATTCACGAGTGATTCGCGGCGTCTGCCTCCCTTCTCAAAAAGCTGTAGGTATTATTATTTTTCAACGCTTTGATGTCGAGTTTCCCTTTGTTAGTTTCGTAAAAAGTGACACAAAGAGTTTGTTATATAATAAAGTATTCGCTTATCTTTCGAGTAGCAAAGTGCTTTTTATCTAACATCTATAGTTAAAAATTACATAAGCTTGTTTATGTAGATCATAAAAATATTTTGTTTTCTTCATAGTTCATCGTTTCCTTTATTTTGAATGTTTAGGATTCATAGAAATCCCTCGTCTATCTATGTGACACCCTTTTTTTTACTACTAATTACGTTGCTACAAACTTCATACATCCCTAATAATTTGGAATATAATTTTTATCCGTGCAGGAACGGTGAAAGAATACAATTTCATGCGGCCGGCCGGCCTGTCGTAAGAGGTGACAAAACAACCCACTACCAGGTGGTAGGGAATTTACTCATCTGCATGGCTACCACTAACATAATACACACACATAACAACCACGAGTTCTGTTCCGGCATTAGTAGGCAGGTTCCAGCCTCCCTTTAGAGAGCGGCAGCACATTGGTGTTACAAATTGTCCACAGGCGATGGCGACCGCTTTCCGTCAGGTGGGCCGTCTGCCTGTCTGCTGAACTCATGCAATAAGAATAAATAAAAGCAAGTGAAGGGACGGACGGAAATTACCATTTTGTAAGAGTTTACCAGTACAGTATTTTGCATTAATCTTAGAAGCTTGCACAATATTTTGTTCTCTGTGAAAATATTATATTGTCTAGAATATTTTATAAAATGAATTTTATATCTTGATTTTTTGGATGGCTTTCCCAGCTTAATTAATGACTGCCGGCCCATCCTGGACGCACCTGTGTCTTTAATATTAAGCTTATTTTACGTTTTAGCTTTATTAAAATTTATATAGCAGCCACATGTGGTTTATAGAAAAACATAGTCAATGGCACAAAAATTATATATTTATGTAAAACTTTGTTCTGAGTTAAAATTAATTTATTGTTTCTATTAATCCGTAAACTAGTTTTCAGGATATCATGTTCGCGATTGACATTTATCATAATTTAAATGTAAAAATATTACATATATACGTGTGTTTCTTAAATACCTAATGCATCTTCCGATTTGAACCACGTTTTCTTCACGTTTATTATTTTTAGATATTTAAACAGATTCTCAATAGATATACATATTACTATAGATATTGTTACGACCTAGACGCCGACAATAGTGGATTCACACCTGCATACCGTAAAAACACATTTTATTACCTTCGGCGTTTGGACTTCTTTTGTTTACTTTGTGTTTAAAATTTGTGATTAGAAAACAGCCCATTGTGTATTGTAATCTTTTATGGCAGTCATTAGCCAGGTGTGTCGGACTGATTCTAGAAAATTCGGTACACGCAACCGGACAGACATATTGCATCTGTGCAGTATAAAGCAATGCCCCAATTGAGAGATGAGTCAGTCGAGCGAGAACCACGAACGAAGCGAGACGTGTGTACATAGCGGGAATATCTATTAGTGACGGACTTTGCGCGTTTTATGGAATCACGGCCTTCTGCATTACGTTTGGCTTTGTTGTGTTCGGTTATATTTGTAGCTGTGTTATACGTGTTTGTATAGTTCTAATAAACTCTATAATAATTCCAACGGCATTTTAATTCGAGTCCTGCAACTCGTAACAATATTATATAGGTAGTTATATAATATAATACACCTATTCATAGGTGTCATTCGCAGATGAATAGGTGTATTATATTATATACTTTATAATATGTTTTGTTTAGTGGCACTTGTTATGGTATACCATAACAAGTGCCAGAAAAATGTTTGCCTCTATTTAGTTTAAGAGACGCTGAAGATCGACCATCACCCGTCTGATAACCAGATGAGACATATTTTTTATCACACTTCGAACACTTTTCTATCGGCAAGCTAACATAGGCGTGTTTATAAATCTATATAATTTGATAAAAAATATTTTTCATCTGGTTATCAGATGGGTAAGTGTCGATCTTCAGCGTCTCCTCTACCTACTATATTGTCATAATCCCTTCTTTTATTTCACATTACTTTTACTATACAGTTCTATGCTGCAACATCAATGCTTTGTAAACGTATGTTGTTTATGTAAGCAATTGAATTCAAGCATCTATATTGTGGTTAAAACACATAATTTAATAAAAGCGCGTTCTGATAAAACAATACAACGACACAAAGGTGCACAATAGAGCACTTTTGCGAACTTCATTACGAATGCTTCCATTTCCATCTGTCCCATTGAGTGCACAATAAAAGTGAGTTCCCGGCCGTTGTTTTCAGGAGTGGGAGATATGCACAATACTGCATCGGAACGCAATTGTATTGAGACCTCCATCCTCTGTCCTCACCA
Source organism: Dendrolimus kikuchii (assembly GCA_019925095.2). Classification (NCBI taxonomy): domain Eukaryota; kingdom Metazoa; phylum Arthropoda; class Insecta; order Lepidoptera; family Lasiocampidae; genus Dendrolimus; species Dendrolimus kikuchii. Next base: position 19,066,343 of record CM034394.1, read on the forward strand.
CAATGGGGTCTTATCTCGGTCCAGTTTTAATATAGTCGCTCTGATTTAATCACGCTCGCTATTTAAATGAAGCTCTTTCGCATTGTTTTAAGGGTTTCCCAGCCATTTTATTAGAAACAAATCCGTTGTTATTCTTATGTTCGTTTGTTTGACTATGTATTGTGACGACCGATTATTCTTTTGTTCATCGTCTATCTCTTTCTGAAGTGTATCTCCCTTGTCTTTTCCTTCTAGAATCTTCTACATTTTTCTAAGTCTTAAAAACAATTTACAATGCTAAGTCAATTTTAGATTGTTCATTTTAGTTTTAGTATGGTTCATTTCTGTCATTCAGTTTGAGTGGATCACCCAAAGTGATCCATATAAATGTAATTTTCAATCATTCAATGTTGTTGAATACCGTCGTTTCATATATGAGGTAATTTCGATGAATTTTTTTATTTTGGATTCTGGCAAAATGGCGAATAAATGAATTAATCTAAGTCTATTCACATTGATTTTACAAACAAACAGCCTAATTATCATCCAGTATATATAAATGATCAAATTATACCATATGAATTTACAGCCAAATATTTGGGTATGACATTAGACGCTAAGTTTCGCTGGAAAGCTCATGTCAAAAAGAAACGTCAAGAGCTAGATTTACGCTACAAAAAATGTACTGGCTTCTCGGCAAATATTCTGTTCTGCCAGTACCTAATAAGATACTCCTGTATAAACAGACTCTAATGCCAGTATGCACCTAAGGTATACAACTATGGGGCTGTACCAAGCCAACCAATTTAAACATGGCACAAACATTCCAAAATAAAGTACTTAAGGACAGGGTCAATGGTCCTCGGTACATAAAATCAGACGATCTCCTTCGAGACTTAAAAGTGGACTTGTCAATAACGTAATTAAAAATACGCTGAAACCCACCAGCAATAGCTTTATCACCATGTAAATGTCGAGGCCATCCAGCTCCTTGATAATAGAGATTTATTAAGAAGACTCAAAAGGACAAAACCCTTTGAGTTAGTCTTATAATACTCTAATAAAGGGTAGTGCTATGTGCTAAACATTAACAAAGAAAACAAAGTGTCTTCTCCTTAATAAAGACAATAGGAAACGTGTTATTGGACACATTCTTAGTTTAAGTTATATCTAGTTATTTTAGGTCGAATTTAAATTATTATCATTAGAATTATTTCCTAGATTAGATTGTAAGTTTTATTTTGTATATTTTTGATTCTGTAACCAATTGTCTAAGGCTAGTGTGCATAGACATTTAATTTTAACCCATGATTAAAATAGAATAATCGCTAAAACTATATGGCTAAACAGCGATTATTTTATTATAACCATCGATAAAATCTGTGCACACCTGCCTGACAATAGCGCTATATGAAAAATTGCGCTAGAATCGCATTGAAAATTCTTAAGGTGCGTAGAATGAACGTTTTGAGACGCGTTAACCCACTCAGTAGCCTGCAAACGTATGTCATCTTAAATGTTACGTAGACAATGCTCAAAGCGGTTGTTCTAAACGAAATCGGTTATAGAAGTTGTGTTATGGTTATGTACATAAACTTATAGCACTATGTTTATATATAAGTATAATGTTGTTCCACATATAACGACTAGCAATATAATTACATTATAGAGTATCGAAATACGCTTTTTGCATATCTTTATATTCTCTTTTTTGATCAAAATAAGTGGGTATTCTTAAAGGTAATTACGTACCTTGTTCTTGAGATATATTAAAATCATAAGCAAATAATGTAAACATGTATTTCAAAGTAGTTATAGTACGAAGTAAAACCTTGCCTAGAGCGTAATTCTCGGAAAGTACGTTTAATGAAAATTTACAACATTATTATAAGACGTACTGGCATAATTAAAACAAAGATTCCGAGTTACAAAAACAAATCACGATATAACAACATTTATATAATAAAACGAGCAACTTAAAGTACTGAGCAGCTAATTAAGAAAGAACCACAGCTAGCTGAGCCTGCGGCTTTATATTTTAACATTATTTTCTCATTTTATTTTAATTTTTTAGATGTACCGCTGAGGGCTGTCATGTCAGATCACAGTTGGGAAAAGTATAAGAAATGATTTCCTCATTTATCAGTTTTTACATGAACTGTTTATATTGAGCTATTAAGTTACTCTCTCATCGTGAGCAAAGCTTGTAATGTAGCGTTTCAAATCCGACCATTACATAATTAAAGGAGGAGAACCGTGCATTGCAATGCATAACCTGTAATGTTACAGTTTCGAGCATTACATCAGCGAGGGAGGAGAATCAAGCATTACAGTGCGCAAACTATAATTATACAATTTCTATTATTTTCCATACAACATGTAACACAACGACCACTTTGTCTGACATTGTAGAATCAACTAAATGCTCACAATCGAATTATGAAGTTTTCGTAACAGACGAATGCTCGTCAGTCAGGGAGGCAGTATTGTAACGTAATGCTGAAAATCATAAATGTTACACATTACAGGCGAATATGAAACATTTCAACTCGCGGTGAGCGAGCACCTTTATCTGAATCTGCTTTTTCGCTCTAATCACTAAGACTACTACTTCGTCCGGTGAGTCCATTGATGCTCTTCTTGTACTTAGTAATGTCCAGCCGTCACTTTCTTGTATCAAGTCTTCTTCTAAAGACTGGCATATCAATCTTATAGCTTCAGATCGACGCATGTCTTGAAACTATTTATATATAGATAAATTTATAATAATTATAATTGATTTGTGAGCAAATTCGGTCTCTTTAAAATCATTTCGGCTCTAACTTCTCTGCGTTGCCTACCGTCTATGCAATGTGAAGTCTTCTGAGGAATTGTTCTGAGTAGTACCTTCATCTTCTTTCCACTAACGCACCGCTCGCCATAGACTGAGTCCCCCCCCTCCTTAAGCCATAACGCTTTTGAACATAAAGTTTCTGAAATACATTTCTCTTTCGTACCTTAGGGATTAGGCTTCCAGCCGAGGTTTACTTCAGCACCACGATATACACTCTTTTAAAATAGTGTAAAGTTCCTACGAGGCCGACAGAAGGCTGATAACACTTTTGATGTTGAAAAATTCCATAAGCGATGGTAACCACTTTGCACGAAGTGAGCCACTAAACCTGTCTGCTGTCTCCATTATTAAAAAAGCTAAGATCATAAGGAAAGTTTAAAAATCAGCTTAGATACCATAAATTATATTTTTGTCCCACTTTTAAGTGTCTATTATTAAGTGTCTTTTAAGTGCCTATACATTGCCAAACACTATGGTTTCCCCGGATTACCTACAGAAGGCTACGCAAAGCCTGATTTTGTGTACATATGTCCATTACAGAGAATCTATCTCTTAGGAAATAAGAGCGACCGTAAAATGTAGTGGGACAATACCATATTTTCTTTTCTTTTTATATATCCATGTCTCTATATCATCGATTAACCGTTCTAATGGTATATGACTGTGATAAGAAGCTGAAAGCATGAAGTCTAATGAATTTCTTACTTAACAAAGTGACTGATCTAAGGAATGCAATCGAACAAAAATCAAATATTTCCTGTATTAATATCTATGGATGACAAAATGATGTCGTTTATAAATTTTATATACGGAATGTCTATATTTATTCTTCACAATCTTATGAATTAAACTGAAAGCCACGAAATTGGCTATAAGATACTTTTAATCTCGGAAACCGATTGAACTTCCTTTAAAAACAGAACCAAAGATTATACGGGCAAAGTCGCTGATAAATAAAGAATCAGAATGAATGGATCACAATGCCGAGAGTACAATAACCAGTCAATAGCCACTTGAATAAAAGACGACTAAAGAACGTGAATATATGTACGTAGGTATTCTTTGAATAGAATTAAATCTGCTTTTTTCTCAGGCAGGCTCTCAGGCAACACATAACTATTGTTCACCCAGGGGCCGGTGAACGGCACTCCATTGTTATTGAGATGAGGCTTTGGAATAATATTACTCATCAATCAAAACAAAGGAGTCGGGATCCCGAATCGATTCTGCTGTATTAGCATTTCGACAACCTTACAGGGGATTAAGAATTTCAACGTAAACGAAAAATGAAGCAATTACCAATTCGCGCGAAGAGCAAACTTTGTTTTACTTGAAAGGAATTAATATTCATTAAAAAATCTTTCCCGGCATCATGGCGTTGAAACTTTGTAATCGGGGGAACGCGGGGGCGTCCGACTAGGGGCTCGATCAGCGAATTTTAGAATGTCGAACAGAAATGGTTTTTTATACTTTTAGTTCTGAATTTGTTCAAAATACGTGTGCCATTTAAATTCGAAGCTCTAATATCTATTTTATTATTATTAAAACTACTTATACTTATCATATAAAAGTGTACGCTGAAATCGGAGAAATAATACAAATGCGTCTGAATGGCCTGTCATAAGTGACGACCCACAGCCAAGTAGTAGATCTTTACCTGCAGCATTCATACTTGGATCGTCGTCAATCACCTTCAGGCAATCGCAAGCCTGAAGCTACTACCGACAACTTTGCGCAAGTACTTCACTGGTGTCCACCGAGTGTTAAAAAATAATAGTACTATTATAGTATACTATAAAAAAAAATTATGACCATTAGGCCAAATTTTCTTGAAACAAGATTTTCTGCACAAACGTAATTCCTAGTTGTTGTGTAATAATTACTACTATTCCAATTTTGTTGAAGTATGCAAATTAAACGATTTGACATCAAACACAGAGAATGAAAGAAATATTTTCCCGTTACGGCATTCCTAGTGAACATATGACTGATAATGACACGCACTTTTCTAATAGGGAGTTTAAAAATTTTGCCGAAATTTGGGAATTTAATCATATAACATCTTCGCCAAATTTTGCTCAGTCTAATGGCAAAAGTGAGCGTGCTGTACAAACCGTCAAAAAATTACTGAAAAAATCAATACTAAGTAATAGTGATTTTAATTTAGCTCATCTTAATTATATACTCCCAGAGATGGTTTAAGCTCGCCAGCACAATTATTAATCGGTCGAACATTGCGATGTCAATTACCAGTACATCCCAACATACTAAAGCCTAAACTAGTCGACCTAGCCGAATATCAGACAATGTTAAAAAGACAAATTAATAGTAAGATAAATTATGATAAACACTGTAAATCTTTACCAAATTTAATAAAAGGTGATAATGTTATAACTATTAATGGAAAAAATAGAAATAAAGGCATAGTAGTGGGCCATGCCATAGCTCCTAGATCATACGTCGTCCAGAGTAAATTAGGAAGGCAATACAGACGCAATCGTCGTCATTTAATTAAATGTGAAAACGATGTCAAATCGCCTTATGACGGCAACGTATACGAGGATGCAGATTGTAATCGCATGAACTTTGAAACTCCTACACAGGAGATGCTAACTGAAAATGAGAAGTGTTTGAAATCTGCATCCCCGCTGCCTCAAGTACGACAAGCTAAAAAGATTGCCAAACGGCGTATTGAATATAATTGATTTTTTTTTTTGTTATTTTGATGTATATGTAACATTATACCATAAAGTATATGTGTATTTTTTTTTGTTTTGACCATTTTTTTATATGTGTGGCGATGGGGCAGTGTGTGTATTATTAAGGACTATTTGTACTTTTCTATTCAAACATTTACTTTGTATACTTGATCTTTTAAGGGGGAAATGTTGTGTAATAAATAGTAATCTTGGTGGAGGTACCTCAAAATAAATCGGTTGTTGTCTCGCGCTCGTTGTTTTAATCATAACCTAACACTAGTTTACAACAGTCACTATATTTTTTTAACTAAGGCTTGAAATTACGTGCAACTACATATAATCAATATTCGGATAAAATACATTATCCTATCCGAGGCGCCTATCAGATATGCCGACATCACATTTATGAAACGTCTCTAGCCAATGTTATATATTGATTTTACTAATTATACTCCTAAGAGTGACTAAAGATTGAATGAAATTCTGGAATACTAATCTTAGTAGAAATTTTTGAATTACGCCATCTATCTGTGGTCGTGGTAGTTATTTTATGCCTTTATGTATATTTTGGTATGCAGTCTTTATTTTTTCTTTATTTCTGCCTTAATATAATACTTAGCTTCAAAGCGGTATATATAAAAAAATAATTCCAAAAGTAACCCGAATCGAGAATGAATGCGTATATTTTAGTGCGCCGAGGTCGTAATTTGAAACTTTTGGCCGATGCCCGATCATTTGTCGGAAATTCCGGAACATCCTCCTGACCCACGTTCTACCCGGATTATTTCTATCCTGTTCGTATACCTACTTTCATATTATCCCACTAAAACGTGCGGAATATCGAGTTCCTTTATGTTATTTGGGGAACTTAATGTCCTTAGGCGTAGAAATATTGTACCCGTTAGGAATATTATTCGCTAGTTATTCATATGTGACCCTGTGCTTGGGTCACCCGAACATTAACCGGTTTAGCGCCATTCAACTTTAGAGAACTATTTGCATATTCATATTACCTACTTTGTATAAATATGCAAGCACGTATTTAAAGAGACTTTGACTACCAAACAATTAACTCAAAAAGTAGTTGAAGTTTCTTATTTAATTATCTTACACAATAATATTTTCTTAAGTTTTTGTGACTATGGTTAAAACTACATTTTAACAGTTTTAAGCGCGGAATTTTATTTGATTTTTATTTCGAAGTTTGGGCCATATTTGCGCCGTGATCACGCTAACTGAAAAGTGGACTAAACGCCGAAATAAAAATGTTACACATTACATATACTGAAGTTGCTTTAAATAATCCATTCACTTTATTTTTATTGCATGAGCTCAGCAGACAAGCAGATGGCCCACCTAATGGAAAGCAGTTACCATCGCCTATGGACATTTGCAACCAAAAGTGCTACAAATGCGCTGCTGCTCTGTAAAGGGAGACTGGAGCCTGGCTACTAATACCGGAACACAACTCAACTGTTGTTATGGCGGCATACTCTAGACCAGGAGTGGTAGCCATCCAGACGGTCAAGTGCCCCTGGTTGTGAGTTGTTGTGTCGCCTCTTACGACAGCCCGCCCGGCCGCAGGAAATTGTATTTATTCTTTATCCGTTCTTGCACGGATAATTAAACTTAAGAAAGCCAATGGCTACAGGTCAGTATGACTTTATTGAGTGAAGCAATAACAAAAAGTGGTGAATGTGAGAATCACAACTAGTGTTCTAATAAATGAGTGCCTTATAGAACAAACATAATAGTTTGTATGATAGTTGTCGGTAAGTAATAGCGGTGAAGACAAAAAGTCCAGAATTACATTTGTTTCTGTGTAGGTACTTGCAAGAAATAAACAGGCGATAAGATGAGAAGCTTGTCCTAATACGCATTTATTTCCTCCGTCCACACGTAAGCATGAAAAATTGTCGACCCTGAACCCGAAATAACTTTTTATATTATACATACTGAGTCCTAGAAGGGTTGAAACATTGACGGTCGGATTCGCAAACAGTACATAAAGATCTGGCGATCTCACGGTTTTTCTGAATTAAGCCGTGAAGGGAAACCCCGTCCCAACCCTAGGGTTGCAAACAAATTTATATACAGTATTTAGGTAATGAAAATCCGGGGTACAAACATTGGGCTCAAATTTTATTAAAATATAAAAATTAAACAGGGTGGACACGAAAAGAATGTTAAATAATTGTATTTTATTTATTTTTAGTATTAATTTTAACTGGAATATATTTTTTACTATAATTAGAAGGGGAAATGACAAGCGCTTTGGGTGAGTACCGACGTAAACAGGCTTTAGCGGCTGCTCATTTATCCTGGGGGATCTTGTTTGGTTGGCAGCCCTGTGCTTCGGGGAATTCGCCGTCTCCCCAACGGACCGGCGGGTCACTACACCAGCAACATTATTAAGTGATTCCGTTGAAACAAATCCGGGAGAATTACTTTAAAAATTCCCCGCATCGAGATACATTATTTTCCATTTGGGCTCCATTTTCCTTGACATTTTTTACTTTGAAGTTAAATTGAGATATAATGAGAGACTAACTTCCCTTTTGGAATTAATAAACCTAAATCTTTATGGGTCTTAAAGAAAATTATGATTTAACCTAGAATATTAACAGCGAAAGCGGAAAGGAGAATAGAACGGCGCCACCAAACAATACGCTGTACGCATGAACATGTGTGAAGTTGTTCTGACGGTGACAGGAGAGCAAAACTGTTGCTGTTATCAGTTTTCACAACCTGTTGCGACCTTTCAGACCAGCAGCGTAGAATTATCGTATCCCATTGTGACCCAAAAAATGACCAGAGTTATCGTACATATCAAAATAGACAAATTAATAACTACTTGTATACGAATTAAACGATTTTTTTTTATAATGATGGAATTTTTTTTTTTTTTTTTCGTTTATGTAGAATGACTATAATTGGTTGAGATCGAAAAAGCGGACCTTATCGCATCCTTACCGACCCTGATTTTAACGTGAGCTACGACGCTTTTTTACATCAGTGTTAACTAATAAAGTAAAGCGAGCTTTATAAATTTTACAGATATGAAAGGCTCGAATAGTCTGAACAAAAGTTTAATACAAAAAATCCACTTGTTCAACTTCAATACCTACTTTCTATTGTTTGCTACGTAAAGTTTTAAAAACTTTTCTATGGAATTTTAATGAGAATCACTTGATTAACTTTCAGTTTCATTACTTTCCTGTCAGATAAAGATATGAGTAATACATTAAGTTTGTTAAAATACAAAATGTTATATTTATTGTTAAAATTTCTGACTTGCATAATCCAAATTAGCACACTAGACAAGTTTATGTTCAATTCGAATATTCATTTGTATATAGAAATAAATGTTGTTTTGTTATCACAATGCCATCTGTAAAAATATTATCAGTTAATGAACTTATAATTAAAATAGGGTCTCGTTAAAATGTATAATGCATATAATAAAGCTGCCCGAACATCCCTGGGCTGAGCTGAAATAACAATTCTAATCCAAACTTTTATGCTACCTCATGAATGTATTATTAAAAACTTTATTACACAGTAAACAAAGTTAGGGCATCATCGCTCCAACCGAAATACAATGAAAAACAAATGTAGCACTTAAAACTTTTACATTTGTTGCGAAACAATGAATGATATTGGGTATAATACGAGTAAATATTAAAAGAACACAACTTTTAGATTGTAAGGCGCCTGAGGACTGTAAGAGAAACTTGCGTCCTTGTCGTCTTGCCTTAAGGCTAAGTACCGTTTACAAGGAAGCGAAAAGTAAGAAAGTGTTTAGTCGAGTTGATGTACAGGTTTCTTTGTCGAATAGCAGCTTAAATTTAATTCATTTGGAAATAATAAAATTTAGTTCGATTTTAGTGAATAAATAAAATGTCTACTATTAGAATTGGCTACTTGGCCAAATCAACAGGAATTCTTTTAATCGTCATAAAAAGTCTTCGTAGCCTCCTTGATTTTACAAAGATATACTACGTTGTTACGTCATTATTAAAGTTTATTAATTACTGTTTAAATAGTACTTAAATTTATTTCTTGGATGAAATTTTCAAAATATTGTTACATACCGACAAATAAATGCGCACACCTGCCGATCGTAAAAGCGCAGTTTATTGCCTTCCCGGATTTAGGAATTCTTTTGTTTACTTTATGTTTAGAATTTGTAATTAAGGAAAACATGCTATTGTTTTTCTACTTGTTTTATGGCCGTTATTAGTGTCGAACTAATCCTTATTGTTATTGTTTTCGACTTTGTTGGCCGTTCGCAGGTGTGCAAATTACATTTTCTTGGAAGAAACCAGCCCACGCAATCGATTGTGTATTATGCAGTTTACTATAAAACAATGCCCGAACGGAGGGGTGCGGCAGTCGAGCGAGGATTACGATTTTGCGCGTGTTATTGAATCGTACAGTTGTACTAGTAGTGTCTAGTTATATTTGTACCTATGTTATACCTGTTTGTATAATTCTCATAAATTCTATAGTAATTCCAACGGCATTTTAATTCGAGTCCCACACTCTTAACAATATGATATTACAACATGATATTACAATATTTCAACACACTCTCTTATGTACATTATTTTGAAATATATTGTAATACCTGTTAAACACCCAACATTAATCAACAAAATTAAATCTGAACGAAGCCTTAGATAAAATTAATTATGATTACAGTATTGTTTATCTAACGGTTATTATAAAGTAATTATGGAAATTGACTACCTACCTACATTGTAAAACAACATGTCAGGTTTATTTCGTTTTTAAAATAATAATGTCCAATAGTTGCTACTCATATGAAATTGCATGAAATCACAAGTCAATTGCGAAATAGTATTTTTAGATGATACATTGGACCATTCATTTACAGAACAGTGGTTTCAGCCAAAGGCGCATACACTGTTGCTATTTGCATCGTGCTTTTGGCATGTAGTGTCCAGTCAATTTGCAGTTCAAACGTTTGACAAATATCTGCTTTCAAATGCGTATGCCGATAAAGTTGTCTATGGTAGCTCGTGTTGCCTCCGGGGAGACATTACTCCACTTTAATACGTAGGGCTGCCACATTAAAGTTCTCAAAAGCAACTTTCAAACAGATAAAGAGCGTCAGACAAATCTACGACAATTCCAAAAGGATTCACAACTTCGTAACTTTTTCTTAATTCGTGAAGTTGGTGGGTTTCGCTAATTTTTATGGTCTATCCTAAATTGCCTGGAAGAAAACTTTAGCTTTATTGAATGTTGATTAAAGAACTTGATTTGTTTATATATTTGTCTATAGACGACTTGTAGACTCTTGTAAACTCTAAAATAACATAGAAAATAAAAATATACAAGACTTCTTCACACGTGAATATCTCACCAGCTATTGCCTTAAGACGCATATTTATGATTTTTCAAGACCTTTTCGAAACCTACGCCTATGTCCTCTGCTATTTTTTTTAGTTAAAGGAAATAAATTTTAAATATTAAAGAAATAAAAAAGTCGCAACACGCCATCCCTAATTTTCGGCTTATTTGGCGATTTTGCAACACCATAGCGTACCGGTGGCATTGTCCGGCAAGTTTCTACAACAATTTTTTGACTAAAATGAATGAAAGATAATGCGGCCAGACATGATAATTTTATAGGGTTCCGTTTTTACCAAAATGGCTACAGGAGTCTAAACAATCATAATCCGATTTTTATGTCCTTCTTATTAAAAATTAATTTATTTTAGAAATATAATGGAGATACTTTAGAAAAAAACTTAACAATAAGAGAACTATCTAAACGGTTGATAGATCTCCCACAGGACCAAAAGGCTGGGCTTTTTTTTGGCAACACATAAGTGTCGCCATACTGGTTTAAATAAGTTCTGTGGTGCGTCTATGATGTTACTACCTCTTTGGATAGGTTGACGGACCACTGGCGAGTGCCCGTGGTTCAATCGCCGAGGAAGCTAGGCTCTACCGCTCCTGAGAGGAGTACAAAATAAGACGAAGATTATTGTACTCTAGATGTAATTATTGCTTAATTAATTTAACATTAAACTTAAGACTATATATACAGAAATCTTAATTACTAGGTGAAAATATGTAAAACCTGAACATATTCGCAGATGCATCTCCGAAGGTTTTCTGTATTAACAGATTTTGTCATGTACATGGAGTCACTCAATTTTAACCTTGCTAATTATGTGGCAACAAATTATTCCACGTACATGACGTAACACCATCCAACATGGTAACGCGGCCAGCATTTTAGGAACGTTCCGAACAGACGGCGATTTGTAACGTTTTTGGTTTGTAAATTAAGCTTATCATTGGAATAGATATATTATAGTATTAATTTTATTTAAAGTGATTGTGAATAAGAAAGATAAAACAGATAAACAATAAGCTATGAAAAAGTAGAGAGTTTTTTCTGAAGTGTTTATATATTGTTAGTATTTATAAACATTGACAGCCATAAATCGAAACAATAAATACGCTCAATTGTAGCACTATGAAAATATACTCGCACATAACTTCAGTAAATGCATAATGTAGCAGACGACCTAAATTCAAGCAAGCCCCTTTCATCTGGGTCAATAGGACAGATACATTTAGCAGCTGCAAAATGGCAATCGCTTTTATATAAAGCTTGCTTATTTAATTAACTATTTCAACTTCTCTTGAATAAGTGTTATTCACAATATTAATTCAATCAATACAATACCGTTTCTTTTTTGTTACAAATTTTTAGTTATTAATAAAATTACTGTACACGAAAATTGTGTACTGTACACAAGTGTGCATGACAAGAGTTATGAATGTCAAAGAAGCAAGTGAGGTGTGTAAGAATGGACCTAAATGGCGCTCTGTTGTTCGTGCCTACCCCGCAAGGGAACTGGCGTGAAGTTATGTATGTATGTATGTGTACGAAAATTTCTTTACAAAATATTTTCTTTTACAACAAAATACGGGGGGTATACCTGCTGTCGTACTCTGGACTTGTGCTCCAGAGCTATCTCGTCCTGGCCCGTCTCTTCACACTCTCTTATACTACCAGCTGTGTCCCGTCTTCGAGGAAGGTTGCCCTAGTTCATCCTATTTCTAAAAAAGGTGATAGGACCGACCCATCCAACTACCGGCTTATAGCTATAACTTCCTTGCTCTCGAAGGTAGTGAAGCGAATCATCAACGTGCTCCTTCTGGGTAACCTTGAAGATTTTCAGATACTCAACGATAGGCAATATGGCTTCCGCTATGGTCGTTCTGCTGGGGATTTCTTGTACACACCGCAGAAGCCATTCAGAGCAAGGGGAAGAAGCCTTGGCAGTTAGCCTTGACATCGCTAAGGCCTTTGATCGGGTCTGACATAGGGCACTTCTCACAAAGCTACCATCATACGGGATACCCGAGGGGCTTTGCAAGTGGCTATCCAGCTTTCTTGGTGGTCGCAACATCAAAGTCGCTGTTGACAGCTGCTGCTCATTCAGCAAGCCTATCAATGCTGGTGTGCCACAAAGCTGCATGTTGTCACCGACACTGTTTATCGACTTGTTGACTGACTTGTTGTTTATAGCGAACATTTATTGCTATGCGGATGACTGTACCGGTGACGCCAGATACACCAGTCGCGCTAATGTCCCTCGGCTGCTAGTAGAAGGGAGTCGGGTCATACTTGTGTCTGAAGTAGAAAACTTCCTGGAGCGAGTTTACGAATGGGGACGGCAAAATCTTATACAGTTTAACCCCACGAAGATACAGGCTGTGCATTTTCTGCCAATAAGACCCCATTTGTCCCTGTGCCACAGTTCCAAGGAACGCATCTTACTATCTCCAATAGTATAAAGATAGAAGAAAAACATCGAAAATTGTCTTTTCATTTCTCATATTCCGAAAATAGGCTTGAAGATGCCTGATCACAGGAATGATTATAGTACTTTTCGTCCCTGAGAAACGATTGTCCCTGCTATCAAAAAAATAAAAAAACTATGCGAACCATAGATAATACAGACGACTCATGTCCCAACTTTTTTGCAGCCACTGTTAAATTTCAGCATACATTGTAGAAAAAAAATAAAACAATTTTCTAACATCCTTTTTATCTTATAAATTACTTTTCACTAAATTATTATTTAATTTTTATTATTAAATTATTATTTATTATTTAATATTCATAAATTTGAGCTAAATTATGTACTATCATCAGTGACAAAAAAAAACTGGCTGATATAATATCACAGTAAAAAAATACTGTACTTTTCATCAGATTTAGATATGGATTATTTTTTATTTTTCTATTGCAGGAGTTCAGAAGACAGGCAGACGGCCCACTTGATGGAAAGCGGTTACCATCGCCTATGGACATTTGCAACACCAAAGGTGCTACAAATGCGCTGCTGCTCTCTTAAGGGAGACTGGAACCTGGCCACTGATGCCGGAACACAACTGAAGGTTGTTATAGCGACATACTTTAGACCAGGGGTGGTAGCCATCCAGTCGGGCGAAGGCCCTACCACCTGGCAAATTAACTTTACGCATTATTTATTAGAGAAGTAGTTGTTTGTTTTACTAATCAGTTTTTATTTACTTTCCTTATATTCGAAATGAAAAGCATGAGTGTCAACCTCGGGTGAAAAGCCTATTTAGGCACTCGAATTATTAGCACCTCCGCTACGCTCGTGCGCCAAATCATCTCGTGCCTAAATAGGTCACTTTTCTAATTTAAAACGGCTATGTTATTATAGTATCCGTTTAATGGACGTAGTGGGCTTTAAAACACTTCGAAATTTTCAATTGGTAAATTGAAATTCTAAATACTAGTTATCTAAATTACCTAGAGATACGTAAATTTATTGAAATTAAATTTTGGTTTACTTACAGTGGTTATTACAATAGAAAACTCGCAACTATGTATTCATTATTTTCTATTTCTTAGAATTTAAATAGAATGCTTTTATTCTTTTTTACTATAACTGTATGGCAATAATAATTCATATTAAAAATTTAATTATGTGATACATACATTGTTTTCTGTTCACAAGAAACCAGTAAAAAATCTATCCAAGTACGAGTCATACCCATATATAGTGTAGGGTTTTAAAATAATCCCCGTATGAAATAATTATATCTCAATTAAATAAAAACTATTGGATTAAATAGAATTAGATATATTCTTGTAGCTATATGTAATAATAATTATTAATTATGTAGGTATAGGTATCTGTATAAGGTTATTATTTTTTAATAGTATTGTATATTGTATTAGTTTTTATTTCAATTACACCATCAAATGTTGATTAAAAAAATTTTTAAGTCTCCTTGGGCAGCGGGGGGTAGCCACCTGGTACAGATCGCTATGAGCGATAAGGCCGCGCATTATTCTAATGCAATTGTATTATTTAAGTTATGGTGAATAATAGAGACTTTTCATTCATTCATTTAAATAACTTATACGATTCTGGATACAAAATTATATATTTCATATATGACTATTGCCAATATACACTGGGCTTACTACATAATAAATGGGTAAAAAAACAATATTCATTATATAAACGATAAATCAAATAAAGCTACGAACATGTTATGTGTTTGCAGACATTAAAACAGCAGTATGGCCCATCCCTCTTTACTTCCTTGATTGGATAGTGCAGTAACAACCATAATTACACGTGTCATTATCCTGGCATAAATAAGCATGAATTCTGTGTTATATTGGGCTATGACATGCAAGGATATGCTTATTCACTATTCTTAATGGCAGCTTATCCTAGACCTATTATATTCTTCTTCAAGCAAGTTTCCGCAACTAAATATCTAAAGCACTTGTTTTGCATATGAGAATGAAAGAGTGGCTATTCCAGCCAGTTGAACAACTGTAGGAATTCTCCCAGCTTTTTGACGCTGCGAAAAAACTCCCGAAGGGTACCTATTGTATCCGTATACTTCTTCGCCTTGTAAGGTAATACCCCACTGCACTCTAGCAGGATGTGGGCCGCTGTATCTTCTGTCTCCTAGTAAGCTCTATAGGCTGTTGTCCCCGATAGCTGTGTTAAGAAGATGTATGTTAAAGTTAGATTGCAGATTTTAAAAACATGTTTAAAAAAAATTAAAAGTCTATTGAGAATGTTTTGAGATATTGCCTATTTTCGCTTAATTGCTTTTTTAATATTCAGTGGTCAAATGGCAAAAATAGTGGATGTTGTTGGTCACCTCTCCGGAACCCTTCCAATGTGTTATATTTTATTATAAAGCCTGTGCTATCTACTTTTCATTGCTTTGTTTCAAAATGGCGGCCACACAAAACTTTTATAAATCAAAAGCTGACATCAATACAAACAAGTACTTATTGAATAAAAAAATCTAAAACATCACGTTTTAGAGCAATTATAAACTAATAAAGTTGTTTGAGTTCGTGGGGTTACCAGCATATAGTATTATAGGTTGCATACGTGACCACAGTTTTATTGTTTTTGTATATAAAAAAAATTTTTTTTTCTTATTACTTATATATTTCTCTGTTATTATATAGGTAGCAATATAATTACAATATTCTTGTATGTTATACTATGCACTTATACATTGTTATAATTTAAGGTTTCTTGTTTTAACAGAATCTCATGATATATGTGGTTTAGGATGTAGACACGGAAAATCAATGCTATGTCGAACCACGTTTCGGCACAGCAAAATATTGAGTACCCAATCTCATTTAGAAAATTGCGGTATACATTTTTTGTGTATATTTTGTAATTTGTTTGTCTTGTGTGCTTTCCATTTGGAAATTAATATTTTCTTTCTATCGTTCTATTTTGAAATGAATAATAAAGCGACGAAGGTAGATCAAAATATAAATCTTCTATGATTACCAACTATAGTACCAGGAGATAAAAACATTTTAAGAGATAATAGTTTCAGCACTAAAATAAATTCGATTGCTCGTATCACCGGCGGCGATCTTAGTCCAGTCGTAAATCTACGAAGTGCTCGCTGAGTAAAGTTTGATGGCCAGGGGATCAGACGATAAAGAAAATACTCATTAAACCATTAACAGTGGAGATGGAACCCGTGTCTTCCAACACGTGAATCATATTAGATTACTAGCCTGAATTAATTTACTGTCACGACTATTTTATTACTTTGTCGCTTATTTTATTTGTTCGGAATAACTACCTATAAACTATTCTGTCTAAGTTTCCACTAATATTTTTAAGCATTTGACACTAGGGTTATGTAGACTGTTTCGCACGGGTGTGGTTCATGGGATAAAAGTGATATCACTATTTTCCAAAATATGTAAGATATGTATGTACATACAGTACCAAATTTCATGATGGTATTTTCATTTTTAAAAATGTGGTGAAAGAGCACAATTGGCCTTTTAAGAAAATTGAAATAGTATTTTAAAAAAAACAAACGTGAAAGTTATTTGTTTGCATATTCTGATTTTAGATGTATATTTTTTTGTTCCTTACTCGCGGATTTTGGCATGAGCAGATTATCATGAAAGTTACATTATAATCATTTGATACTACCTACGGAATACGGGTTAGTAATTTACGAGAGCGAAGTTGAAAATAAGCTCTAGTATCATATTTATAAGTTGAGGGTATACTACGAACGCTTTCTTATAATTACATTTTTTCTTATGGCTATTTTTCACTTATTAGACGCAAGCGATTACAGTCGTGGCGACTAATTTTCTATAGGTAAACGGTATCCGCTGAGAAAGCTAGGATTTTAAATGTTAATTTAAAAAAAACTACATTTTTTTAAGGCCAGCTGCCTAAACACATTAATGCGGAAGTTGTCCCTTAGAACATATAGCCCCTTGCAAGACCGTATTGGATGCAACGCGCTTAAGAAGTGATGGCTTAATGTCGATTATTTCTCAAGCAATATTTTCTTTCAGTTTTGAAATAATTTGAAATTCTAACCGCCCATGATTTTATTTAGCATGCAAAACCTACATCTTATTTTAAATTTTCAGCGCGGCTAACTATTTATGACTAGCCGAGTATTAGATAATTATTTTAGTTATTTAAATTTTAAGAACTAATTTTGCTGTTAAGCAAGTCAAGTCTATGCATCAGGAGTAAAAGTACAAAAAAAATTTGGGTTTTCTTTTCTCATACACACTTATATCCTAATATACAGTCCGCTCTACCATTTCATTTTGTTTGTATAAGTTTTCAACCTACGACACGTAGAAATAAGGAAAACAACTGCAACATAATAATAAACTCTGTTATATCTGGAACGTGTCTCGGGGCATTAGTCGTACCGCTATCTGTTTGATAGTGTTCGTGGAGGGATTCCGGCTTACAGATGATATCAGATCATTGGCTGAGAATTATTGTTTCATTGCTCCAGGCTAGTTTGTGTGCCATGACGTTGGTAGTCGCTTCACAACGTTCACGAAGTTGTTTGTAACATTGCAATGTTTCGTACCTATTATTTTGAGACTTATAATATCAGACTATTATCTTATCCCTGCAGAACCTTATACTCGCTAAGCTTATCCAAGGCGTATTGACAGGTTTCGCACACGGGTTGTTTCGATACCAGCACGTGACAATAAAGTAGATGACCGTCACATCAATTGTTACGCTTTTTATCATTTTACCAAATGACGTAGTTTCATAAACATCCTGAGTGCACAAAAATATAAGGGTGATGGCGCGGGTGGGAGCGGGGATAAAAGAGAAGGAAAAGATTTATAGGATAAGGTCGTCGCACCAGACACGCTACGAACGATGCGGGTTTCGCAGCGGTAGGCACTTCTTCCTCGTGATCTTTCCTTTACGTCTTGCGGTTCCTTCGACTAGTGACCCAGCTGGGTACGACACAACGTGTACCTTCCAGCATGCGCGTTGATGTAAGCCGGTGTAAAATGCGGCACAACACACAAAACGCGGCGAGTTTTGCGCGGAAGCAGCGGCGCGTTCCGCGATCGGACGTAGACTATGTCACATTACATAGTGACGGATGCGGTGAAAGAAAAATGAAACTAAGAGGCGGTGACCATATAGGTTGGCGTTAATAAAGGGTATAATTAAAAGAAGTCAAATGAAGTATTGATTATTGTTTAAATATTAATTAAAATTATTTATATCATGATATTTTTTACTGGCACTCTGTTGTTCGTGCCTACCCCGCAAGGGAACTGGCGTGAAGTTATGTATGTATGTATGATATTTTTTAACAGTGCGATGATAAGAAATTATTTTAACGTTTTTTTTAATAATGTAATTAATGTTAGTGTCATGTACTCAATTGTAACAATTTGCACATTATGTCAGAACAACTGCCGAAACGATGCACCTAGAGCCCAATTCTTTATCCTAGTGTTGCGAAGTTATTCAAAGTATAATTCCATTGCGATACTGTCAAAAATTCGTATTCTACTAAATCCACAATATCTTATCGATATCGTCGCAGCAGAATAATATTAGAAAATAGTTGGTATTATCACTAGCAGAATTGGCGTTAGCTGAAACGAATATTGAAAAGCTACGTAAAATTTTAAACATTCTTTTCGCAAGTATTTGCTTATAAATATTTATAAAAAAAATAGTGGCGTGCGACGGGTACGCCATTGCGATTAACAGGGTACCGAAATCAGGCGATCTTACGATTAACACAACAGTGTCCGACGATTTTGACAGGACAGTATTAGCCTCATTGGGCCTCAAGTTTGAATCCACATTATTGAATGGAGCGTGGGTATGTACAATTTTTGAAGTAACAAATTTGTCTTTTGTTTAAAGTCTTGCTCTTTTTTTAAGGGTCTCTGCAGACCTTTATAGCAGAAAGGTGTAGTCATTTGTATGTAATTAAGATCTTTCCGGAAATCGTATTCACTGACAATCAACCCACGCGCCGTATAATCGATGCATAATCGGAAGAGCAAATTGCAAAGTCAAACAACGAACGTAGAGCGTAGATATTCAAGTTATTAAAACTAAAAGCTGGCACTCAAATAGGATAGTAATTAACATTTTAATTGTAGTTTAAAGCCGGGGTAGATATTACGCAACACGCTATTAGCGATATCGCGTAATCTGGCGTAGCGCGCAACTACCGGGACTGGGTTGTATTAGAATAAACCTACCATCCATTCCCTGCTTAGGTATTAACATTGTTACTTAGCGTCTACTACTACTACTTACATATTATAATATAATAAATGTGATATAGTAATCATATTAAAGTCTCGTACACTTTCGCGGAACAATCGTAATACCAATTTTGCCGAAATCTAATATACATATATGTTGTCTTAATATCGGGAATGAAAATAAGCCTTGGAAAATGTGACAGGTTCCCGAATAAAATTAAATAATTTCTTCGGAGGCAAATAGCACTTAGGTAAAAATGTAATCCAATTTAACTAATGTTGCTTGTTTGCTCCTAAAATATTCTAGGGTCTACTAGAGAAGCCGTGAGGAAAACCCTGGTACATAATAAAACTACTAGATATTCCTTATACAATACGTCTTATTGATAATATGAACCCATGAATGTCTCAGACCATTTCGTTCCCATGTTTTTGAAGAACGAACAATATACCCGCCGTTTTTGTTCAAGGCGAATTTAACCCATCGATTATCTTGGCGGGCATGTTTCCTCACGATGTTTTCCATCATCGTCCGCATGAGATATTTGTAACAAGACGCATATTAGGTCAGAAAAATGTTTACTGGCCAGCTCCTATCTCTTACCGACCGTTTATTTACCTTACCTACTATCGGTCATAAGCTCTATACAAGTAATGTCAAAATTTAATTGATGGTAAACCAAATGAATGAATAATAAGATATAGGAACCGGCTATAAGTAGGGCATGCTTTCCAGCCAGGATACTGATCCATGACATCTAAAAGTTAAGACGGCTTCGTTCGCCTCAATTCTCGGTCTGTCTTCCACAGAAACATCCTTTCTCCAATTTAGGGGCTTTATCGAGTTACTTTTTTTACTAGGTTAATTAACCATGAGCAGATGATTTCTATCTAGTTCTTAGTGCTACTTAGACAAGCCCGGGTTCCAGTCGTAGGAAGTAGGAGGGGTGATCATCGACAAAGCTTCTGCGCACGACTTATATAATAATAATAACTTTAATTGTTAAGATGTGTATTAGTATATAACTTTCTATATTGGCTCTAGTATCCATTCTACCGAACCGGTTATTAAAAATTCCATAAGGCTTTCTAAGCGAAAAAATTCGCTGTATCAAATGAAAATTGCACAATCTTTACACAATACCAGCAATTCACTTTTCCTATTAATGTATAGTATGAGTTATAATAAAGTAGTAATTTCCCCTAAAATGAATTAGCCTCCGACGATGCGATGTTATCGTTCAATTTAAGGGTACTCATACTATTTGACTACTCGCTTCGTGATTTGAGATTTTTTTATTCTTAGGATCAAAATAAAACCAAGGCTAAGTGTTTATTTATGATTTTATATTTACGTATACTGTGATATGCACTATCAAAGTCTATATTTCCCGAACAGTATAGTCCAGGTGTCTTCAAGTTACGTGTGAATAGTATTTTCTAAGTAGGCATGCTCCATCTTCCATCAGACGTGATCGTGATCAAACGCGAATCTATTTGTCATTAAAAAATATTAAAAATCACTCGATACTTCCTATTTAGCATGCACACTTACCTAAGTGTGCATGCTTTTCCAATTTTTTTTTTATAACAAGATAGACAACAGATTTCGTCACAAGGTTTTGTCTTCAGCTTTAGCAAGTGGTAATTATTTACTACTTGCAAATGCTGAAGAAAAACCTTGTGACGAAATCTGCTCACCGAGATAACCATTGTGTCAAACCCAATAAGCCGCCTGATAAAAGCGTGGCATGGTATACTGTCCATTCCCCTCGAGGCCAGATCCCAGCAGTGGGATGTTTATGGACTAATAATATACATATGTGCACTGAAATATATTTTTATTTCTCACTAGTTGTACCCGGTAGACGTTTGTCCTGCCCTTAGAAATAAAAATCTAGAACCCGATTGCAGTGACATTTACCGGGACCAATAGTTAATTTAAGCCCCGCGAGGGAACTGGCGTGAAGTTATGTATGTATGTATGTATGTAATAGTTAACTATTCCCGAATCCCCTTTAATAAAAACAAAAAATCATCAAAATATGTCCCACCGTTTAGGAAGACTTTAGCGGTGCCACCTAACGGTAGATGTATAATCTTATCCATCCCGGGAACCACTTGAACACACACAAAAGTAATTTCACCTAAATATTGGAACCCGATTACAGCGCCATCTACCTGGTTCAAATTTAAATCTATACTGTCCCGGGACCCACTTGAACACACACAAAAATACTTTTACCTAAATATTGGAACCCGATTACAGTTAAATTAATTATTTTACATGTATTTTATCAATAAAATAACTCCGATCGAAGCATCTGTTTTAAACGATATTCAGTTTTTTTATATCCTCTTTGACGATATTTGCAACACGCATTCTGTCAATTCTATGTCAAACATCATATGGTTACATTAAATAAGTTTATATTGTCCATAACGCTAAAGTTAGATCAGAAATAATTTTATATGGTGGTTAAGTATTCTTAAATTATCTAATTTTACTCGCAATTTTCTTAATTTTTTCTTTCATAAAAACCTTCTCCTGGCAATAAAAAACAACAAAAAAGAATTAGCGAAATCCATCCAGCCGTTCACGCGTGATGGCGTGAACAAGGGAAATGTGGATTTATTTCTATATATAAGTATATAGAATTACGTCTATTATATCATTTACATAGTTATATTTTTCACAAATTCACAACATTATATAAATCTAAATTTCATCTCTGACTACTTGACTGGGGCATTGCTGAATGGTTATAAGTTGAAATAGTGTTATTTATAAGCTCCGTTTTCTGTAAATCGCGAAACCATAAAATAAACTTAGTGGTTTAAAATGAAATATATTTCTAATTCTCGTTTGAATTTACCTAACTTTCCAGACCGGCCTGTTCAAATGTTTGTACTAGTTATATAACCCAAGTCCATCCAGTAGTGGATTTTATTGATCAAGACTTGGCAATAATAATAACTTTAGACAACTTTACACTGTCAAAAGTTATTAAGAAAACCACCTTCAAATTTAAGTTTTCAAGTGAAAACAATAAGTTTCTTCTTGCGTAATCAAGTTGGGGAAACTAAAATGGGTATAACATTATGAGAAAGAAGTTCATTTGAAAAGTAAACATTTCGGTATTTTCACTATAGATTGGGAAACTCAGACCTTGTTTACTTATATGGGTAAAGTTTATTATATACATACATACATATATAACATCACGCCAGTTCCCTTGCGGGGTAGGCACGAACGACAGAGCGCCATTTAGGCTTATTCTTACACACCTCACTTGCTTCTTGCTTTATTATATGACTTCTAAAAACCATGTTATTACTGAATCGTGTGCTTTTAAGTACTTATGTAATTTAATAATTATGTTACAAAATATTAGTATTGTTTAATAATTCTAATCAAAGAATCATCGTCATTCTAGCGTTAAATACCGGTTGCGTTTTGAGCGTCCGCTTTGGAGCTAGAGGTTCGCTTTCCTACATTTTCTACTGGCAGGGGGGGGGGGGAGGCAAGCCGGGGTTCATGCCCCGGGCGGCCAATTCAGAGGGCGGCGACACGAAGTTTTGACTGAATTAGTACAATATAATGCTGTATTATATGATGCATCGGACAAATAGTATATACAAACAGTTGCATATGCATAATATATATATAAAAATTTGGATGCTCCTGGAAGGTCTTTACTGAAAGTAAGAAGTGGAAATTTATTGGCCGATTTTATCAATGTGTGCAGCATTGCTTGATGTCCGAGCTCAGCAAAACCATCATCATCAACATCCGGAGTTTCATTTATTTCCTTTTATATTTTGTGTCTATGTCCCCAGTTTTTGTATAATTTTTCTGAAGCATCATCATACAAAACACTACCAATTTTGTATTTCTTCTCGGCAACTAGTATATTAAAAGCAGGTTAATTAATGAACAACTTGTATGCTATGCAAACCATCGGTTGATATGCATTGTTTCAATATCCGCGTATATACGCGGCGTATAAACTTGGGGAGTAGTACATTGGGTGACCTCCGTACGCATTGTGCGAGAGATCGAGCCCGAACATCGAACATCTTCATCGGCCACAGGCGCTGAGACATATGACAAAGAAACTATTAATGTCAACGTTATGCTACTGCTTCATCTGGGGTAATGTTATAGTTATTGACCGTTTCACGTAGATATAGCGATGGATTTAATGCATAATTTGAGATACGATGTTGTTATAAGTTATGAATGATGTTAAATATTGACAGATAACGTGTATATAGTCGTTATTTTTAATGTTATAAAAAATGGGCATTTGGCCATTATAACATTGTCGCAAGTGACTTTATCGCAATATTATAAATTCAAATTTATTTAAAAAAGTTAAATGGATGTGGGTTTGTATGGACTAATATTTATTTTTATTTAATGGTGACGGTATTTCTGATAATGTTATAGATATACGCCGTTTCATGCAGATGTAGTCAAAGGTTTAAGGCAATTTTTGGTAACACGGCATTATTAATGACGTTAAATATTGACTAATATCATATATTTTAACACTAATGCGGATATTCGTTAACGGCTTTATTTTTAATGCTTTAAATAAGACGTATTCGGTCACAATCTAAATCTTTAACATTAATCGCAGGTGTAACAGCACCACAATACAGTATAAATGAGAAAGTATCCAAGCATCATTCGGTTATTTCCGCCTGGGGGCGGGCATCTGAATCTGCCGCGTACGACAGTCAGACAAAAGAGCCCACGGCCTAACACTGAAAAACTCCGTAATCATACGTAACCTACTCTGTACATCCGTATATCATACGTAACGTAACGTAATTATTAGATACGCCACTGGTTATTCTTCCTCATAAAATCAGATTTAATGTGACAGATTGAACTTTAGCAATAGGTTTTAAATGAATAAATTCCGATATTTATTATTGGAAATAAAAAACACGACACCAGACCAATTACGTAAAAATATCCTTTTTGCTGATACTGAAAGCCTCGATTACTGTTCAAATGGATACTGTAGCTGTCCTAAGAAGAATTCTAGACGTCCTGTCTGCGTTATACAATGGGAATTAATCTAGGACGTTTTTATTCAGCACCCAAGCTTAATAACCTAGAAATTATGTCCCGTAATAAAACGCTATGATAAATTTTGATACTATTCCACTATTCTTTTAAGAAGATAATGGAGATGGAGAGGCTATTTCAGTATTCCGTCGAAGATATATTAACACCTTAATTATGACTAAATTTAATTTTGAATGTGTTGATGCTATTGAAGGTATTTAATCAAATTTTGATTTAATTTTTTAGTAATTTCAACGAACTTTCAATAGTTAGCATTACAAAATGACCCGCATGAAACTCGTCAGTAAATAATGTTAAAACTTGTACTTCGCCTTGTTACATAATAACATTCAACTATATATTTCACTTTAGAATTCATCTAGAAAACACTGAATAATAATACTTGTTTACCAATGAGATATTTTTTGTTACATTTTCTAAAATAACGATAAGAGCATATCTCGGATAAGAAAACACCCGGGGTTGATTTAATGCGTAGGTGGCTTCATGAAGTCCTAAAATATTCAAGTCGTGCCGATTGCACAGCGCTGGAGGTCTTAAGCCGGATTCCATCTCGATAATTAAAAAATAGAAAGTAGATTTATCTTTTATCTTCGTATGATCTTCAAAAAATTATCTTCATCAAAATTTATTCTCAATTTTTTTTTTATTTAAAATTTCTATCCGTGCAGAAACGGAGAAAGAATACTAATTCCTGCGACTAGGTGGCCTGTCGTAAGAGGCCACAAAGCAACCCATAGCCAGGTGGTAGGACATTTGACCGTCTGGATGGCTACCATCCCTAGTCTTGAGTATGCCGCTATAACAACCTTGAGTTGTGTTCCGGCATTAGTAGCCAGATTCCAGTCCCAATTACAAATGTTCATAGGCAACGGTAACCACTTTTCATCACAGTTGAACCGTCAGCCTATCTGCTGTACTCCAACAATAAAAATAAAATAAAATTACAATTTATAATCTCATTCCTGCAATATCTGTATTAAAACGAATTTCTTAAACTTAAAATTGGATCCACTTAGATCATCCATCAAAGTCCTTCCTCCTAATACGTGTATTATACTCAGTCTTGTAAAAACGGCCCCCGTTTCCAAATATAGGGAATAATATTTTATAATGTCGCTCTCTTAATTTGAGTAATGCAGACAATGACAAATTGTTGTTATGAGATAAAGGCCTCAAGCATAATGGCGATGTATCATATATACGCAAGAAACTTTCGTTTGTACTCATGATAGCTTAATAGATTAGGAAGTTCCTTTTTAGGATATTATAGTTAAATGACATAAACGGAACCCTTAGCGTTTGTATAAACGGCATAGCCGACAGGCTATTCTGTGACTTTTTTATACTTCGTGTTGTCTGTGAAGATAACATTTAGATAAATACGAGTAAATAGATAATGGTCGCTAAAATAACAGACACAATACATTCGTTACAATATTTTTAGGCAAAACAATAGGCGACCTTTGATTAAAGCGATCTCTTCCAGGGAACTTAACTTATGGGATATTCTTAAGTTCTTCTGTAGGTGATGCAAACATTTAGATGTACAGTCGCGGTATGAAAAGATTCGTCGCCGTAAAGTCGACTTTTACTTGCACGAGTACATGGAACAGTTCCACCAACATTTCAATAAATGTTACGTTTTGTTACGTTTATAAAATATAGAAAAAATAATTGCAATGCTGACAATGAGGACACTGAGATTAATAGCAGTTTTAACTATCAGAAACAAAGACTAGATAATCACTACGATTATCATAAATATTAAAATCAATAAAAAAGTTTTACGTCTCTAAATAATCTTTTTACACAAAATAGAAAATCAAATAACTTTGATCTAAGTAATTTTAAACTTTATTGTCAAATAGTTAAACATATTTTTTTGTGAAATAGTCTGTTCTGTGTCTTAGTTTGAAAAGATAACATGTCTCACGGAACGTTAAATGAATGAATTTCAAAACTGGTGAACCTTTTCATACCGCGACTGTACTTAAATTTTAAAAATAAATACATACCTACTTATTAAACATATCTTACTCGATAAATAGTAATCATATAACATAAAATTATTATTATGGCATTTTTCTTAAAATTAATGAAGCACAGGTAAATTAGCTTCGAGGCGTTTTTGCGTTTGTAGTAGTGTACGGTCAGCACATAAATAAATAAACTAATACTTTTTATATATTTGTATAGGCAGGTACTTAATATGAAACTAATAATATTAAACGATATTAAAATAATAAATATTAATATTAAACATATTTTTAATACTAAATTGTTGATCCATGTTCTTAAGAATGGCATTTGCTTTCTGATAGCACCTTTCCGATGGAAGTCAATGATATTCAAGTTGATTTAGCAACTAATTGAGCGGGAGTCATAATACTGCTCGGATTGCTATTGCACTCGATTTTCGAAATGTTTGTACAAATTATACAAAACTACTTTAGTTTGGGACGTCAAAAGCTTACGTCGACCACGTTTCAACATCGGTACCATTTTTAATTAACAAATTTAATATCAAATAACAACAATTACAAACAAATAATAACACTGAACAATAAATAACAATAATTAATCACAATTAAAATCAATTAATTATCAAACTAAAACCAAATAGTCGGAAGTCAAAACAATTAGCAATGTAAATAATTATTATTTGAATTTCATCATTGATTTTTGTTAAATATGTTTTCTTCTTCAAAATGTAACCAACCTTTTTTGCTGATTGTACAAGTAATTTCGAATTTCAAGTTTAGAATTAATTAAAATTAGCTAATTTTTATGCACCTAAACAACAACAAACCGCTCCCGAGAAAATTCCCGCGGGAACCGCTTGGTAAAAGATATCATACATTTTATTACTAAAATTGCTATCGATCAGTGAAAAATCACATTTGAATTTGATTTTTTGTTTATCTGGCCATTTTAAATCACTCCTAGATAAAATTCCCGCGAGGTTCCGGGGATGAAAATTACTACACATTTTATAACATAAACTTTGCTATCGATGAGCGAAAAAAACACATTGGAATTCGATTTTTTTATCAATCTGACCATTTAAAATGATTCCCAGTAAATTTCCTGTGGGATAAGTAAAGTAACTCATATTTTATGTCTAAGACTTTGCAGTCGATCAGCGAAAGCCACATAGAAATCAGTCTATTAATTTTTACATGAATCCCGAAGAAACAAAAAGAACTACGTTTTAACGATTTTATGCGCCGTGATTTTATTTGATTTTGGTTTTTCCGACGTTCCGGCCACTTTTCAGTGGTCTTCCGTGATCACGGCCACTGAGAATTGGCCGAAACGTCGGAAAAACCAAAATCAAATAAAATTACCGCGCTTAAAACCGTTAAAACGTAGTTTTATTAAACAAAAAGAAATCTAAAAAATTAAATTGTGTTCTCCATCGTTTATATAATGTATTCCAGTTGTTTTTTCTTAAATAGTTTCAATGTACAGACATGACATTTTATTACAGAACTTTATATAATTGTAAAGAGTTATTGATGATCATAAAAGATTGATGCTTAGATTTAATATAACTGTATCAACTGCAAATACGCGCAATCACACCGAATAACAAAAGCTATTGAGGAATCAGACCCTTAACTCCACGTGTTTCAGATGTTTTTTTGCACTAAATGAAAAAAGTTTCATCGCGCTGGTCCCGAGGGGGCACATTTCAACAATACCCTGCACTCCGAACAATACAAATCGGTTTCTATTTTGGATGTAAGGATACG
This sequence comes from Dendrolimus kikuchii, assembly GCA_019925095.2. Lineage (NCBI taxonomy): Eukaryota > Metazoa > Arthropoda > Insecta > Lepidoptera > Lasiocampidae > Dendrolimus > Dendrolimus kikuchii. Next base: position 19,094,838 of record CM034394.1, read on the forward strand.
AGTCGACTGGTTTCCTTTTGACCTATATACGAGTATATGCTATGTTCTTACTTTTTACTTGAGCGTGAAACTTGCTATAAGAAAAGAGACTTAATACCATTATATCAGTACCAAATAGAAGTAATTATTTCATACATAATGTATGATACTGTAATACTTGCAACAACTCAGAAGGGTTTATGGTAATAACAGAACAGCAACTGATCACAATATTTATAGTCAGAGAACCTTACGGTTTTAACATTTTATGCACTGACTTTTCACACTCGACAAGCATTTTTAGAACACCTCGCTATCCCTCCAATAATTTTACAGTATATGAAACTTAGAAAATTGGCACAACCGATAGCGGATCGAAGTCATGATAAACTATTTTAATTAAAGGGTTATGAATGAAAAGGATTTAATACATTATTGTTTGGAAATTTTAGATAAAATTTTATATAAAATATTATACTTAAAGTTTTACATGCAATAAAATAATACGAACACAGCATAAATCTATCGCGTCTGCCAACATGAAAAGAAAATGTAGTGAATACCGTCTATATACAATTGAGAGATTTGGAATTATAATCCGTACACAATTATCACATATTAAAGATAAATATTATTACATAAAATTATCTTAAATTATAGAGAACTACTTACTCTATACAAAACAAGCGCTAATCACTGAATGAATAAAAATATATCATTATTATTCAATTAAGGAAATGGCCGATTGTATCGTTTAGAAATAAGAGGGTACATAACATAATTAATTATTAACTTTAAAAAGAAACATGACAAGAACAAATATGCTACTAAATAACTGTAACAATCCAAATGAAACATCAGACATCTCTCATCTCATCTCTGTTTTATATCTTACTACTATATATTTAGATTGTAAAATCTGTTTAATTAAATGTAGAGCAACGAAGGTAAAAGGAACAATTAATGCTTGTATATATTATTAAATATAATATACCTACACTAAGATTCATATTACATGAAGTAAAAGGTTATAGGCTACCTCAGTGGTCATGAATAAATATTTATTAAGTATGAAATTTAGGTTTATTTAGTGTACTACTTATTTATCTATATACTATATATTTACTTACTTATTTTTTTAATTGTTGTAATGTTCATATTTGGCTCTTTGGTTTATAAGTTTGCCGACCACTGGGCTACCTAACACAAAAACATTTTTTCAAAATTAACCAACAGCCGAAACTAGCGCAAATGCATAGCAAAACAATTTGTTTTTCACGTAGATAAAAACCTATAAATAAAACAAATACAAATAAACATATCCCGTGAAAGAGCGTCAAATGACAATATTTAGATATACAGTTCATATACACAAAAAATACGTATAATACTAAAGTCAGTACTCATCATAAATCCTTGTCTTATCACGCGCTAAGTCCTATAATGTATCACGAAAATCAAATATGACATCTCAATCTATCACGCAACCTTTTTCGCGATGTCACTTAAGGCTTTTATATCTTATAATATAACCTAGAAAACGCCAAGAACAGGTCTTTAGGCTTTTACCCGAACAAAACGGTACACAATCCTTTGACATTTTCCTCTTGTTATCAATAAGGGAATCCAATTTTCTTTGGAGTCAGTCGCCGTCGCAGGGAGTGGCGCAAAACTGACACATCATTACGTGACTGAACCTTTTGACACCTACAATATTATACGGGGAAAGAGGTCCCTGTCACGCCAAATTTTCTTAGTACCTTTGTTTGAGCAAAAAGTAGCGGGATGTTATTTGATAGGTATCAATGTATTCGGCTTCGCAATAAACTGCATCGCTTAATAAGCTTCTTTTTATAGTTATAACTTAAAAATGTTTTAATAATAATTTTTAAAGTTATAAATGTTTATTATGAAACGTATTTAAACTTTCAAGTATTTGCAGAATTTGTAGTAATGACCGGGGCGTCATCGAGTCATAGAGGATTATCATTTTACTTACATAAAAAATAATTTGGGTTTTTTTATATATATATTAAGTGAAAATGTTTGTAAGTTATGAGGAGAACCGCGTAAAAATCCGTCTCGTGGTTTTGAGAGGATTTAGTGTATACAGACAGACAGATGCGGAAAGCAACTTTCTTTTATACTATGTAAAGATTATATTTTTCTTTTCTCTTATTCTGAAATTGCGCTTGAAGTTACCTGATCACAGGGATGAAAACAGTTTTTTCGTCCCTTTAGCTTTACCATCATCAATGACAAAAAAATACTGGCTGATTGCCACAGAAAAAGAAAATTACTTGACGTGTCATATGTGACGTATTAAATGAGTTCATCAGATTGAGATCTGGATTCAACGCATGATTTCATTAGAGAAGTAGTTGTTTGTTTAACTAATAAATTTTTATCTACATTCCTCATATTCGAAGTAAAAAACAGAATGTTAACTTCAGATGAAAACTTATTTAGGCACCCGAACTATTAGCGCCCTCGTTACGCTCGTGCACCAAACCATCTCGTGCTTCAATAGATCACTTTCATCTCTCGCGTAACCGTACTACTACTATACTATTTAGTGTGTATATTCTGACATTAGATTTTTAGGATGATGTTTTTATAGGACGATAGTCCCCTAAAATTCTTTCATGATTTAAACATAATACACAACTACAAACGGCCTATAAAAGGAACAAGCCAATGAGGCGTTCCTAGTTATATTTGCACGATTCAGCGAACAAGCGTCTTAGACTATTGACGGATGTCTCGCAACCCAATTGCTTGGAGGAGTGGAATAATTTGTCACAGAAGCTTTCATGTAAGCTTAAACAGGTCACGCCGAATACAATACACAATAAAGAACACTAAGTATATACATACTTAGCTAGATTTAATAATGGGGAATTTATTCCCGCTTCTTCTCTTTTAAACAATGTGAACAGGTTGCGAAGCGGTGTATATAGAGTAGAGAGTTGCCTTAACGGTTAATTCATTATATGACCTTAAAAAAATGTTTTCGTGGAACTTAGTTTGAATAAAAACTTTTGAGTTTAAATAAATTATTTTTAAACTTATCGTTTCATGTTGCTTCGCTAAATTAGACTTCTGTCCCTCACCGGAACTATTGTATTGTCCATATTCTGTGTTCATCAGCGGTATTTAAAGTATAGGAAGATATTTTAACATCGGCATTTTTATTTGTTAATAGTTCTATAATTATGATGTAAATTATTTATCAACACATTTTCTCTAAAATCCATTTAAGAAGTCTGTATACATTGTTCGAAAGTTAAAAATTACTCACCACACAATAGAACGTGCGGTAAATAAAAAATCTCACCTAAGTATCTAAAAGAGTTTCACATTGCGAAAATAAATAAGCTAAATAATCGAACCTCTCTGGAAGCGCTTTTGATAAATACATGTGTCTCACTTTAATTCATTAGACAAAATGAGACGAAAGATGTAGTGTAGTCGCAAATGTGTTGAAAAATGTTGTATGACACACGACCGATTATTGGTTTTTACAAACTCGTGACTATGGTAAGTCATCGAGTTTGCCTCGGGGTTACATTCATGCACTTGTCTGTAATAACTAACTTACTTGCACTAGTATTATAAATAACTATTATAGAGGTTGCGACTTTGGCAAACATAAGTTTCTAACTGTATTAGTTATATTTAAGTATAGCAACATTATTTACGTTTTGAAAATTGTTATTCCTTTGTTTGGAGACTGACCGGTCCAACTGCACCACCAATGTTGTAGATGTATTTTGTCGTTCTGTACACATGTTCGATCGGGCTAACATGCCGAAAAAAACATACCTAAATTAAAACTTGTTGATGAATCATAAAAATCAATACACACAAGTCTTAGTTTCATAAAATTCGGTCAATTACAGGACATCAAAGTAACTAAAAAAGCCTAAAAATGGTTTAGACAGCTGTCTTATTCCCAACAGAAAAACTTCCAATCTATTATGCGTCCCTTCCCTGGGGGGACATTATCTATTTTTAAGGCAATAAATTATTTCTAGGGCAGACTGATATAAAATGTACAATATTGAAAAGCTGTTTTTGATAAAACCTACGTTATTTGTTTGCGTACTCGCAGAAATATTGCCCACGGCACATTTAGAATAATACGGCCTACAGTTCTACGTGGGTTTCGAGACATCGATTGATTCTTGTAAATGAGATAAAAGAAATTGTTTTCTAAAGAAATGTTAAAGTATTATTTACGTCTTAGGCTAACGACACACCTTTTTTATTTTTTGTCTCCGTTCAGCAGTCAAGCAGACAGCAGACCTGATTAAAAGCGGTTACCATCGACTAAGGACATTAATGCGCTACTCCTCTCTAAAGGGAGACTGAAGCCCAACTACTGACGCCAATACACAACTCAAGATTGTTATGGCGGCATACTCTAGACCAGAGGTGGTAGCTGTCCAGACGGGTAAATACCCTACCACCTGGCTGTAGGTTGTTTTGTCGCCTCTTACGACAGGCCGACCGGCCGCAGGAACAGTGTATTATTTCTGCATTGCTATACTTGCCGAAAGTACAGGTAAATTAGCTTCGAGACGTTTTTGCATTTGTAGTACTGTACGGTCAGCACATAAATAAATAAACTAATGGTTTTTATAGGCAGGTACTTAATATGAAACTAATAATATTAAGCGATATTAAAATAATAAATATTAATATTAAACGCCATTTTTAATACTAAATTGTCGGCCCCTATTCTGAAGAATGACATTTGCTTTCTGATAGCACCTTTCCCATGGAAGTCAATGATATAACGGTTGATTTAGCAACTAATTGAGCGGGAGTCATAATACTGCTCGGATCGCTAATGCATTCATTTTCGAGATATTTGTACAAATTATACAATACTTCTTTTGTTTGGGAAGTCAAAAGCTTACCTCCACCACGATTCAACATCGGAACCTTTTTAATTAACAATTTTAATATCAAATAACAACAATTAGCGACAAATAATAACACTGAAAAATAAATGAATAACCAGAATGAACCACAAATAAAATCAATTAATTCATTATCAAACTAAAACCAAATAGTCAGACCACACAACAATCAGCAATTTAAATAATTATTATTCATTTGACTTTCACCATTGACTTTTGATTGTAAATATATCTTCTTCAAAATGTAACGAACCTCTTTTTGCGGATTGTACAAGGAATTTTAGATTTCAAGTTTAGAATTCCTGTAAATATACAAATACTACTACAAACGCAAAATCTTCTCGAAGCTAATTTACCTATACGCAGTGTTTTTTAAGTAACGTGTGCTCCATCAGCCGAAATTACGTAGCATTCGGCGTAATGCCGAACCTTTTGTCTAGCGGCTATTTCCGTGAGAACGCATTCAGTGTATTCTGAATAGCAGTCAACGCATGCAACGCGTTACGTGACCGAAAGTTCGGCGAACGTAGTTGAACCATTTTATGTGCATGCATACTTTTGCTATTACCATAAGCTAACGCATTGCCAGCCTTTAAGATGGAATAGGGGGATAAGATAGGAGGACGGGGAAGCGGGACGGGGAAATAGCGGTTATTTCATAAATAAATTATCCCATTTTACGGGATGAAAAGTATCCTATATGTAATTATCTACCAAAATAACAATTTTTTACTTGACAAAACGTTATATTCATAAATATAGTACAATCAATATCTGTATATATAAATAAGTAATAGGAATATGTAATACATCGTAAAAGAAAGCGTAAAGTAGTAAGATAATTTAGAAAATATTTAGAAATGTCATTAATAGTCAGAGAATGTATCAAGGAATAAGAAAGTTAGTAAATAGTAAGAAATCTAGTAGAACGTAACGGTCTTATTCATAGAAAATTAGAGTTTGAACGCTTCTTTAAGAACCATAAAGAACCGTTTAAACTTACTCGAACTCTCTATGAATAAGACCGTAAGAAACTATGTATAAGAAAAAATATGTATTAGATCTAAGTATATTTTTGAAAAAGATAAATTGAAAAAGAAATGAGAAGTAAATAAATAAAAAATCCCTACATCTCTGATATTAGTACAGACATACATAACTTCACGCTAGTTCCCTTGCGGGGTAGGCACGAACAACAGAGCGCCATGCAGGCTTATTCTTACACACGTCACTTGCTTCTTTGACATTCATAGCTCTTGTCATGCACGCTCGTCTGTTCTTAAGGCTCCTGACATCACCTTCTGCTAGTACACGATCAATTTGATCATGGAAGGTGTGTCGTGGTCTGATATTCCTCTCTCCTCAGCCGTCGGACTGTACGGACGTCTTATAGCAAAAGTTGCGATTAAATTATATTTTGAATACTCAAATAATAAAATAATATTTTAACAGTGTAAAGTACTAGGGCGATGCATTAAGCAGGAGATTGAAGTTACCGGCGAAATCCAAGTAAGTGCGTTAGCATTATATTGCTAATCGTGTTTGTGCATTTACAAGTACGCCTACTCCAAGGACAGCGAAGCGCTGTGGGCGGGTCCTATGACCCCACTTTACATTGCGCATACGCATCTACGCTTCTTCTAAGGACGGCACAGCGAAGTAGGTGGAGTTTACAATCCCTCCTCTACTTCATACTACTTCTACAGTGTACACACAATAGCCGACGGCAATCCTAATATTTAGGCCTACGCCAAATCAATAAATATATATTACGCTCACTGCATTGTTACACTAACATAATGCTTGACGGTTTGTTAAATTCACCAACGCGAAGGACGGGACAGCTCTCTGTATCGGACTCAAATATACCACAATCATCGAAACCGCAGGAAGACATGACAGATATCCGCACAAGTGTCCCGAAACGTCAACGTGCAGCAGGCAAACAGTCGTCAGAGTTTTCGGAACTAAAGCAAATGATCAATACTCTTATGTCTACCCAAAATAAAAGACTAGATCTTCTGGAAGAGCACATTAAAGAGGTAAAAGCCGGAACCACTGCTATGAACTCAACGGGCCAAGAAATAGAACTGGGATTGAACAATATGTCGGAACAACTAAAAAACCTGGAATCTAAAATTGATTCCCTTGAATTAGACAAAAAAGCCATTGCAAAAAACATAATTTCATTAGAGGAAAAAATAGACACTATTGAGCGTCTCTCTCTAAAAACATCTATTGAAATTAGAAACGTACCAAAAAGTTTTCAAGAAAATAAGGAAATCCTGTACAATATGTTACAGAATTTAATGTTAACCCTTAAAGTAAATTATAATAAAAATGAAATTCGTGACGTCCAGCGTACACACAACAGCAAGGAAAACAAGGTTTCGTCGCTTATTGTGGAGTTTCACAATACACTACAGCTATCCTCTTTGATGAACAGTGTCAAAAAATATAATAAGGAGAATGCTGAACGTCTGAACTCCACACACTTGGGAATTTCAGGAACTGGAAATCTAAATGGGCCAATTTATATATCCGAATGCCTGACGTCAAAATCTAAAAGACTCTTCTACGTTACCCGGGAGTTTGCTAAAAAATATAATTATGCTTTCTGTTGGACATCGGGAGGTAAAATATATTTACGTAAAGAAACAGGGTCGCAGTACATCCTTATTAAAAACGAAGCTCGACTCGAGGAACTGAAGAATGTAAACCCAACAAAGTGACTAGTTACTATATTATTATATTTCATTGTATTGTTATCTATAGATTTTAAAGTTATGTATTCTTTCTTTCCCATCACACATTATTTAAAATTACTACACTCCATGTCTTTTTGTTATATACATACATATAAACAGGTAAAACACATTCACGACTCAACAAAAGTCAGATACGTAAGTACACGGTTAAAAGTTTCTGACTACCTCTCAATGACACACTTTTTATGTGCGTATGTATGTATAAATTGCAATCATAAGATGCAAACTATTAACGTTTTAATATTTAGGTTTAATGTTATGCTTTGTATACAATATATATATATAAACTCATTGTTAATTTTCACATACAAATTGCTTCTCATTTATACAAAATTTAAACATTATAACCCGTTGATAAGAATAAACAACATATTCATATTCTCTCCTTATCTTTCACACAAACTTTCTTTTTATACATATTATTTTTATATGTGTACTCTATTATTATTATTTATTAACCACCCATATACCGCGAATATTATATTGAATATTATTTTACTCGCTTATCCTATTTATCAAGATACCTTGTCTCTTTTTAATAATATAGAATATATTACATTAGATCATAAAATAAACGTAAACAAAAAAATTAATTGTTTTATAAATATACTATTTTTAAATTACTATAGATTAGCAGAGTCCCAGGCACAGTACATGTGGATAACCAACCCAGTTTTTAAAAGTAATTGTCTTTTCATATCTTTAACAAATTTTATCATAATCTTTTATTTAATTAGTTGTCTGATTTTAATGATTCAGTGGGATATTTTGACTTTTGTTTTCTTTGTATGTGAATTAATGTTTAAACCAATTATGAATCTAATATTACCGAAGATAGATTTTATTTATCAAAATTCGATAATATTATAATGGAAGAACTTGATAATTTTTCTATAGCTGCCTCGTCTCTCATCAATGTTGAGGATTGTGCTTCATCTTTGGCACAGTTCAAATATCCCTTTTCAATTTTGAGTCAAAATATAAGAAGTATTTGCTGTAACTTTGATGACTTTATAACATTAATAAATCGAAGTCAAATCGCATGGGATGTGATAGTTCTAACAGAATGCTGGCTTAAACAATCTGCTGTGATTCCTTCGTTGGGGGGTTACAAATATGTATCTACCAGTATATATCTTAATCAGAATGATGGCATAGTAGTATACTATAGGAACGGCTTAAAAATTTCTATATGTGAAAAGACTCAGATTATGGATGCCTCCTGTTTACACTTAACCATAAATGACAATATAACAATTTTAGCCCTTTATCGATCTCCATCAATTCATAACGTTGATTCATTTCTTAAATCTTTAGATGGCTGTCTCAAGAACCTTTCCTCTAACAAAACTATTATTATTACCGGTGACATAAATATTGACATCTCTGATAGTTCCTTGGATGCCAGATCTAGTTCCTATCTGAATCTTCTTGCTTCTCATGGTTTGCTCTCTGCCCATTCTATCCCTACCCGTTTCGATTCTTGTCTTGACCATAATATAATAAGAACTAAGTACAAAACACACTCTCATGTACTTGACTCCTCTGTGACCGATCATAATGCTACCATACTAATTCTGGAACAATCTACTCCTTCTGTTCAAATACTACAATCTAAAACCTGTATTAATTATACAGCACTAGACCAGCATATGAAACACATTGATCTAACACCTATTCTATCAACTTCAGATGTTAATATAGCCACAAAAATCTTAGTTGATACATTGACGGAGGCTATCAACTCCAACAGTACAGTAAAAAAGATCCCTAATAGAAAGAAAATCACTAAGCCTTGGATTACAGTTGGTATCTTAAGATGTATGCGACACCGTGATTCACTTTTTAAAAAGACAAAAAAGTATCCAACTGATGAAGCTTTGAAAATTACATATAAGCGGTACAGAAATTTTTGTAACAACCTTTTAAAGAAACTAAAAAATGATTACGATAAAACAGCACTTCTAAAGGCTAAAAATAACAGCAAACTTCTATGGGATACAATAAAAAATATTACACATATGAAAAAACCACATGAATCATCTACACAACTCTTATCATCTGCAAACCCTAACGATTCGATAAACAAAATTAACTCCTACTTTTCTAAGATTGGCTCTGATTTAGCACAGATAATTATTTCTAAAAATATTCTCTCCCCTTGTCAGCCTCCCACCTCATCTGTTCTTAAATCTTTTGTTCTGTTACCCACAACTGAATCAGAAATTGATACCATAATTGTAAATTCTAAGTTGATCTGCTCTGTTGGTCTTGACGGTATTTCAAACAACTTTTTGAAAACGTATAAAGATATTTTACTTCCATCAATCACTCATATCTGCAATTTATCTTTCTCTAGTGGTATCTTTCCTGACTTATTCAAAAAGTCTGTAATCATACCAGTCTATAAATCTGGCGATAAAAGCCACGTCGGCAATTACAGGCCTATATCAATTTTACCGGCATTATCAAAGATCTTAGAACGTTTACTTAACAATAGATTAACTAAATATCTAGAGTCAAATAATTTAATATCAACCCATCAATTTGGTTTCCGATCTGGTAAATCTACAGATGCGGCGGTTGAAACTTTGACAAATTATATAACAACTAAACTTGACAAGAAACAGAAAGTTATAGCCATATTCCTCGATCTAGCTAAGGCGTTTGATACTGTTTCGACTTCGCTACTAATTCAGAAACTTGAAGCATTAGGAATAAGAGATCTACAATTACAACTTTTCACTGATTACCTCCAGAACAGAACACAATGCGTACGAGTTGGTGATTATATAAGTAAAGAGGATGTTATTACTTTTGGTGTCCCTCAGGGCAGTATACTTGGCCCTACTCTCTTTCTTACTTATATAAACACTCTCTGTGATATGCAACTAGTAAACGGAAATATAATTACGTATGCTGACGATACAGCACTCCTTTTTTCTGCTGATACGTGGGTAGAAGCATTCCAAAGCGCTCAGAACGGTCTTAATAAAGTTATGAGTTGGCTACATTCGAATATATTAACACTAAATACAGATAAAACCAAGTATGTCACTTTTGCTCTCAGAAGTCAAGATCAACCACAACCAGAAACTATGAAACTCATAGCCCACTCTTGTTTTTCATATATTACATGTAACTCTTGTCCTACCTTGCAAAGAACTCAAGATATTAAATATTTAGGTATAATTATTGATCAAAAGCTTAGTTTTCTGCCACATATTAACTCACTTACACTTAAGTTACGCAAATTAATTTACATATTTAAAAGCCTTGGTAAAGTTGCCGATTCTAATGTCATCAAATTATTATACTACGCTTTATGTCAATCCATTGTGAGCTATTGTATTACGTCGTGGGGGGGAGCTGTTAAAACTGCAATGTTAAAATTAGAACGTGCGCAACGGGCGATACTTAAAGTGAGTTTTTCTCTCCCTTTTTACTACTCCACCAAAGACCTTTATGACCGCTGGAAAGTGCTAACAGTTCGGCAACTTTTTATTCAACAAATAGTTTTAAAACAACATCTCATTACTCCATTTATATCTTCTAGTTTACTTACTAAAAGAATTCACATCCCTTGCAAACAAAACACTGTTACGACAGCTTTTTGTTGTAGATTCTTTTACTTTTTAGGCAGTTATTTATACAACAAAATCAATAAGCAAATTGATATATACCCCTTAACTAAATCTAAATGTAAGAAAATACTGACTGAGTGGCTTTTAAAACTTGATTATGATTCCACTGAAGCATTGTTGGTCTTAGTTATCTAAATATAGTTTCCTAATACTACTACTTATTTGTCATTTATTTATTACATTTATGTAATTCTTATTTTATAAACATCTATTACTATTAACATACTGACACAGGCACACATAACTACACTTAATTACACAATATTTATCACAAATTCTTTAGCTGGTTTTTCCGGGGAGAAAGAGGCTGGTGATCAGTAACACAGGATTATTCCTTTAACTGACACCAGGCTCTCACCATTTCAGTTTATAAGAAAAAAAATTGTTACTAATTTAATTATTGTTAGTGTGAGAGTAAATACTATTGTAATCTTTTATGGTAGTCATTAGCCAGGTGTGATTCTAGGGAATTCAGTTGTGTTCAGTTGTACAGTATAAAGCAATGCCCCAATGGAGCGATGAGGCAGTTTAGCGATAGCCACAAGCGAAGTAAGACGTTAGAGACGGACTTTGCGCGTGTAATTGAATCGTGTATTACGTTTGGACTGGTTGTATACAGTTATATTTGTACCTGTGTTATAGGTGTTTGTATAGTTCTAATAAATTCTATAATAATTCCAACGGCATTTTATTTGGAGTCCCTGCAATTCGTAACAGTGTGTTCTTTATGCAATACCAAAGTTTTGTAACCTCCATGACTGGCTATAGGGCGCATTCGACAGAATAAACATATAAGCCAAGGACAAGGCGTAAACTTGCCGTGTTTTAACCGCAATTTTATTCTAAATTACTCAATGTACTTTGTATATTTAAGTATTTGTAGAGACGACAGAAAATAAGCAAAACACTACCCGTATCTTATGTAACGACGATAAGGCCGCCTATTGTATTCTATAATATTATTTCAGTTAACTGTATTTTTTAATACACAATAAAACATATTCATTCAACATAATATTGACGGGTTAAAGAAGTAACATGCTCGCCATTTTCATACTTGTCTCACACTGAAGGATATATAAAGAACCTGGTTTCCGATTAAAACCTACAGACAGACTTATAGATTGTTCTTTTTCAAAGTAAGTTTGACGTGGTACAGCCATGCTATAATCACTTTCTTGATTACAGCTTTTAGGGCCGGCTCGGTCGGTATGATACCACGCTCTCACGGAATCTCAGCTGGAAACGATAAGCTTTTGAGCTAATCGTGTTCTTGCGATAAGAGAGTTCCGATGGCCCTCTTCCTTCCCCTTATCTCATTTTCCCAATCCCCTTTTCCATCCTATTTATCCGATCCTAAAGCACGACAACGCGGTGGCTTTGCCCTTGGTGTTACTAGCGTCTATAGGCGAGGGTAACCACTTTCCATGAGCTAGGCCGTCTGCCTGTTTGCCAGCTTCTCAATAAGTAACAAAAATGTACATAGTTTAGTAATGACATGTTTTTGGGGTTATTAAAAACATTCCAACAACTTTTCTTCCGAAAGATTTTACAGATTTCACTTAATCACAGCCTTTCACCCCTCAAATTATGTATGAGGATACCTTTTTTTTGTGATTCCAAGGTTGTCAGTTCCGATTTATATGACAAACATGTCGCAAATTAAACGAATTAACTCCCCACATGATGTACCGTTCTCCCGTCCCTCCGACACGACACAGCTACAAAACTGACACGCTGTCACAGTCGGGGTGACTATTATTTATCATAAACCATCAATTTGTTTCATCCGTTGATTGATGAGCGCGGCAATGGCGCATCGCGCCTTTCACATGCCAATGCCTGTTTTATTAGGGTTCCGTAGGCATTTCAGCAGAAACGGAATCCTTATGAAATCTTATAGTCGTCCATCCTTTTGTCCATTTGTCTTTGATGTCATAGTCATTTTGCTAGAAACTACGATGTCTGCGATGAACAGAACCTTTCCATTCATTACAACCTCATTTCATTACTACATAATATTATTATAAATCACACAAGTCACTCAGGCAAGTGAGGTGTGTAAGAATAAGCCTAAATGGCACTCTGTTGTTCGTGCCTACCCCGCGAGGGAACTGGCGTGAAGTTATGTATGTATGTATGTATGTATGTATGTACACAAGTCACTCGCCTTACATACGTCTAACATAAATATTACAAACAAATAATATAGAAAGAGGCTCGACGGTATGACTTTAATTCCCTGGAGCTTGAGAAGGCCGCTTGTGTGGGACGTTACCTGTGTCGACACACTGGCGCCTTCTCATCTCCAGGAGTCCAAAGTTGGGGCCGGTCGCACTGCCACTTCTGCCGAAATCCTCAAACGGCTAAAATATGTAACCCTTGGAACAGGTTACATATTTGAGCCGTTTGGGGTAGAGGCTTTGGGTCCATGGGGGCCAAGTGTCGACAAATTATTTAAAATAATTAGAAAATGCCTAGTCGACAAAACAGAAGACCGGAAGGCTGGAACTTACCTCGCTCAAAGGATTAGCCTTTGTATCCAGCGAGGTAATGCTGCCAGCCTTCTAGGTACAATGCCCAGCGACAGTGGTCTGGTGGGGCTGGACGGGCTTTAATATAGGTTTTATTTTAATTTTAGTTTTTTTACTGTTGTATATATATTTTTAAGTTAGGTTTATTTATAGGATATTTTAGTTTTTGTTAATAGATGTTAGTTAGACTTAGTTTATTTGTAGTATTTAATTATACTTTTATTAATAGAAATAAAATAATATATATATAAATTAAGTGCATAAAAAAGCTGTAAAACATAAAATATACATTTTGAATTCGCAAAAGACTTTAAATGTAATATGTTAACAAAACATACGAAGTTTAAAAAGATGAAAGTTGACATTATCGTGTAATCTGTATCGAACTGTAAAGTTATGTACTGAAATCGCAAAAAATAATGGTATTTATTTATTATATAAAACCAACAGCGTATATTACAATAATACAAATAAACAAAAAAATACTTAAAATGTAGCGGGTAATAACAGGTTTTTTTTATAATTTAAATAATTACGAACAAACGAGCGAACTATTTTTTTGTAAAAATACAAAAAATATATATATAAGTTAATAAGTGAAAGAAATATATAATTACACATATACATACATAATAACAGATACATATGGATACAGAGATATCTAAATAAAATACATTGATAGATACATGTAAAAGTACACATAATATACAATAACATTTAAATATAAAAAATATATATTTATTGAAAATATTATTCTAACGGTACGTACGTATATACTTTCATATATTTTTATTTTTTATATGATGTATTATTAGTTCCAATGATTGATTTAGGGATTAAACTTTTGAATACAGGCTTAGAGTAACGAAACAAGTCAATATCACTAAATTTGGTGTTGTAAGTCCTAGCAATTCGAGTAAATATGTTATTGCTGGCTTAATTCGTTGATCGCCTTATATGTAAGCATGGGTTGAAAAATTGTTTTTCAATGTACATAATCATGTGGTGTCGCTAGTCGCTTCTTAAAAATTCATAACAATATTCCTTAATTACATTTTAATGTGTGACCAGATATTAGTTTCCGGATTACCTCTTTTTAAATAAAAGTCGGTGTTGTAGAGCTTCAAACATACTTTCAACAAAACGAACGATTTGAACTATATCCGTTGATGAGTTTTTGAGATGTGGGGTATTTTCGAGTTAATGCTTTTTTATGGTTCCGTAGCCAAATAACGAAAACAGCGTAAGTTTCTCACCTCGACGGAACCATTCCTTGAGCGCGTACTACTAAACTTATATATACCTTTTAATAATAGCTACGTACTATGTGATTAACGAAGAATAATTAATGCCATCCGCCCAATATCATATTTAATACGCTTTTCAACGCTACGTTATAAAGCTATTTTTATTCGTTCCTGATTTTAAATTAATTTTGCACAAAATTATACACCCTCGTCGAAAATTGGAGCTCGTTTAATCCTATATTAATATCATAATTGAAGTAATCCGAGCTCAGATATTTTTAGATATGTGTCATTATTACCGTCCGTCCATCCACGTACCTAAAACATATTAAAAATACACTACCCTTTGTTCAAACACTTATTACTTACCTATATATCTACACTAATAATATTATAAAGTTTGTGAGTTTATGACGTTGTAGGGGGTAATGTCTGGATCTACTAAACTGATTTTTAAAATTCTTTTACTGTTCGAAAGCTACGTTAACAGGTAGTGTCATAGGCTATATAACAACGCTATTTACCACGGGAGTGGGACAGAGCGCGGGTGAAACCGCGCCGGGCCGCTAGTAAATAATATTTGTAAGGACGATATATGTAGTATGCAACTATACAATATTATGTAATAAAATCGCGTAATTACTAAAAATTTATTACTTATGGTTTCCATACTAAACTAAGAATTAAAACAGTCAGAGTATATAATCTTGTGTGAGATATTGTTAGTAAACTCTTAAACATCTTTCTATCTATCTATCCGCGCAGAAATGGAGACTGAATACAAATTCCTGCGGCCAGGCGGTCTGTCGTGAGAGGCGACAAACACACACAGCCAGGTAGTCAGCCTTCTGGATGGCTACTACCGTAGATGGAGTCTGCCACCATAACAACTTTGAGTTGTGTTCCGACATCAGTAGCCAGATTCCTTGCTCTATCGATGCCGGCAACACATTGGTAGCAAGCACCTTTAGTGTTGCAAATGTCGCGACTTTAACTACTTCCCATCAGGTAGGCTGTTAGCCTGCGTGCTGTGATCCAGCTATATAAAAGTGGATTTAAAGAACTTTACTCTTTAACAACTTGATTGCAGTTCCCTTATAGGAGTTACAATAGTTTGAAGTACCTAATTGCAAGAAAATATTTTAGGGTGGGTGCCTTAGCCAACTGGTCAACCCTTAACAATGCGTGGGCCGACATAGTTTATCAAAAATGTCGGTACATTACTGTTTTAATTTTCTGCTGAAGTGTCAAAGCTGCGTCGAAATTTCGTTACGAAACAATAATTTATTTTTTTAATCGTGATTCAAATATGAACAAAAGCGATAAAATCACCTTCGAAACAATACACTTTAATCAGAATGACTAACTGAAAACACAACGTATTAACAGTAAACTGTGTTGCACAAACCAGTAAATACAGTTGAAATCCATGCAGCGTGTTGTTTTACATTTCCCGACGATAAAGCAGTGAAATGTGCGGTCATTAAACTTTTGAAAAATCACATACAGGTATCTCCATGCCACTTCTCACTCTAGGCTACGAGTCGTGTCTGCGTACCTTTAAGGGGATCAGACTAAACCATAATATATTACTTGAAAACTAGCATTTTTTTAAAATACAGTTAAGATCTCACCACCTATTTATTGACTTGAGCAGTTTTTATTTTTAAATCTGATTTACGATACCATAACCATTTGGGCCCCCAAATGGTTATGGTATCGTAAATCAGATTTAAAAATAAAAGTTGTGTGCCCACACAACTACGTACTTTGACATACTATCCTTAATTTATATACTTATAAATGAACGACGTACCCTTTTCTGCTGTATCTGATCCACATACACCCAGAAGCTGTTGAGAAAATTGGCTGTCATATAATAATATTATGAACGCAACTGCACAGATGAACTTGACAATTTTACAGTACTGTTTTTACCAAAATTTACTACGTGTCTACAACAGACATTATAGCAATAAAAGAAACCGACTTCAAGAGTCCCTGAAAAACAAAAAACAGATATTTTCTACAATATATTGAAGTTAGAGCCAACTAAAACATAACTATTATATATATACATTGCTACAATAACATACATACATAACTTCACGCCAGCTCCCTTGCGGGGTAGGCACGAACGACTACATTGCTACAATAACAAAATATTGAAAAATGTAGTTATTTTCATGTTTTACTTCGCACCGATATACATACATGAATAATCATTTACACGATGAATTGAGAACCTCCCCCGGTTTTTAAAGTCGGTTAAAAAGTAAATTTATTGAATACAACGACATCTATCACAAGCAAATACTGAGTCGAATCCCCTTAATAGGATTTCGGGAAGTTGTGACAACTGATATTTATTAGGACACCCATATTGTTGTTAGTGATAAATGTGCTCCCATTACGACACTAGGCTGCCTGCCACCTGACATGGAATTTCATTTAAAGAAGGAACGGGTCCCTATTGCCGTACCATTCGCTAATTTTGTAAGCATCTGAATCATGTTTACGAGACAGCCGCATTTTTGTGCGTGCAGCCATATAAAAACTGATTTATTTACGATAGTGTCTTTTACGCAAACAAGCTGATAAGAGTTATGGTGTGTCGGAACTGGTTTATATAGAAGTTTGGCAAAATTAATGTGAAAGTAGTTCACGTGACCGAAGTTATACGTATACATAATGCACAAGTTATGTTTCCGAATGAGGTTTTAGCGAACTTCGCTTATAAATTTAAACGTCAGTTTATACCTGCATACTGTTGCACTCAGAGTCCGAATAAAGCAAGGATTAAATTGGATTTGTATTTTGTGTAAAAGTCTCTCATTCGACTCGGTGTTCACTAAGGACTTAATTGGTAACATTACCAACATTTAAAGTTACTAAAATGTATCAAAGGAGACGGGCACTTTTGGGACAAAGAAATATAATGAGTTAAGATATGGCCTAAAAAAACATCAGCCCTAAATTCTATCTGGAAGAAGATAAATCTTAAAAATAAGGTCATAAATAAAATAAGTTATAGGTAACCATAATCGATTTATGTAAATGAATTTTAACAATTAATAATATTAAAATACTTATACCAGACGATTAATTCATTCAAAAGGACTATACCCACTACAATTATAAAAAAGTCAACATAATATCAAGAAATTTTGAAATCAATCTCATCTTTTTACAATGGGCATAAGAACATATGCAAGTGTATCCGTCTCCTTAAATTAATTGTGGTTTCAATACTTTTTACGTTAATCTATTTTTAAGCACTCTGCATGTGGCAGTAATTCGCTTCTATTTATCTAAATCTTTATTATTCTGTATAATCCACATATCCATAACAGTTAAGATTTGCCAATGGAATCTTTTTCGTCAAGAAATATAATTTTAATAGATATGGGCGTATATATCAACGAAAAAAGGTAAATTAGAAAAGAGGACTCAAGGTTCCGAAAGGAACGCTTTGATGATGACCATATCAAATCAATTTTAAATAAAGTTAATTAAATTCAGATTATTGTAAAATCGATGGTAAACGAACGATAAGCTGTATTTAATTTGTTTACTGAGAGTTTGTGTATATCTGTATTTGAAAGCCTCTGTGATTCGAAGCCTATTGTTGTCGGTTGAATCAAATCCCTTATCAGATAGGGATGTGACGAAACGCCACAACACAAAGTGAAATTAAATGATACCGATTGTTACTATTTGAATAGAACAATTTGGAAACCACATTCACGTATATGATTGTTAATCCGGCCGCGTAACTGATTGTGTCGAGTCTACGTCATTCATATTTCGACCCGTATCATTCTGAATAAATGATACATCGCACAATATCGTTTTGTGGTATCCTCGCTGTTACTTTGTATCATTTTCCCTGTTGTTGCGATACGACTTAGATCACAATGCGTCTCGGTTTGCTTTCGCGGAATAACGTGTTGTCGAGGAAATTGTACACACAAATGTTAAGTAGTGAATAGAGTATATTTGGATGTTTTTTTATATATTAATTTACTAAGCTTTGTGTGCTTTGAATCTAGGATATTGATGTGACAGTTCCCAAGTATGAAATTCATGCAGGGCTTTAGTAGTTAGTTATGGGTCGTCACCATGAAGCCAACATTCGTGACGTCCACGTTGCTGGCGTCACACTCTTTAAAGACACCACGGAGCTTCCTTCTCCGTCATATACGTGTAGGATTTTAAAATATCTGAATGTAATCAATTTCATGATTATTGTATAATCTGTGTATCCGAACGTACATTGAAAAAAGTGCACTGCCTTGACATAGGCGAATGGAAGGAATACCTACGGGAAATTTTAAGGGTATTCCGGCAATAGCAACCTACCTCTACCAGCTTAGGTCCAGGCCAGCGAGTCCCACCCACATTCTGATAAGTCCGTAATTGAATTTCTAATCGGCCAAAAAGAAGGCACTTTAGTTTTTTTTTGAGGTAGTTGTTAGCAACGTTCCTGATATTACAACCTTTCTACCTATTTTTAATCAGATAAATTTGCCTTTTTAGTTATATTTGGCAATAAGCATGCACATATAACTATAAATGTATAGACCCAGTCGTTTCTGAGAAAAATGTTTGTAACATACAAAGACAGGCAGAGAAACCTAATGATTCCATAAGGATCCCGTTTTTGTCACAATGATTTATTATTATTAATGGATTTATTATTGTTTCAGGAACAGTCTCACAAATCGTACCGTCCCCTGACGGTTCTAACATTCAGATGGAACTACGTAGTCCACGGGCTCCAGCCAGCTGGTTACCACCTAGTGAATTTAATACTTCATGCGCTGGTTTCGTTGCTGTATTACAGGTAAAGTTTAAGTTTAAAACCCAATATGTACATGTAATATGTTAAATGGTTCATGTTTTTAAGAAGCTACTTTTGGCTGTACATCTACCCTTGCATATATTTTATTACTAGAGTACAACAGAAAGGCTGCCCAGCCCACCTAATGTGAAGTGACTACCATCGTCTATAACCATTTGCAACACCAAAGGTGCTAGTAACTCGAAGGGGTACTAGAACCTGGTCAACTAATGTTGCAACACAACTCTGGGTTGTTAAGGCAGTATAATCTAGTTGGTAGCCATCAAAACAGGCACATGGCCTTACCCCTCGCTATTGACAAAATATTTTAGAATTATTTTAAAATATGTCGGCTGTTCGAACATAACGGACTAAAATTTATAAAAGTATATGGCTTATTTTATATTTAAGATAAATATTATCTCTTTATTAAGCCAAGATATTACAAACTAATACAGTAAAAGCAAACTTAACCTAGTCATATTGTATCCTACCTGTAATGCCTTAAGACCATAAATATAATACTGAGGTGATTTAATCACCAATCTTCTATGGGTAAGTGAGGCGTCCAGAAGGCTGGATACGTTGACACGCTGGTTTGCCATATTGATCCGCTGTCCGAGGTAGGCACCAGCACTATGATCACCTGTAGAGTTCATAAGTTGTTTGATAGTGTTTTGTAGAGGCTCATGGCCTCGAGACATCACGGTCCAAGCGCCTCGACAGCAACTGCACAAAGGAATCATTTTCAGTGAGGGTTATATAAATTAAATAATTATATTCAGGAAGATATAATAAAAATATCCTTATTCCTATTGAATCAAAATCTCATTTATAAACTCGGTAAGAGCCCTTCATACGAGCGTCGACAAATTAATGCTTTGATGGAAATTGATTAGGGCTGAAGTTTTGGGAATGATAAGTGTCCTTCATATCATTATTTGCCTTAGTTCAAATTAATTAATATGAAATTCCAATCAGCGTTAGCTAGCCTCGTTAACCCTTAATTGTTGGTTGAATAGGAAAACTTTCAATTGTTTGCCTTTGGTAAAATAATCCGGGGCAAAAGTTTTGTTTTCGCTTCCAGAAATTTCGGATTAATTGTTGATTTTATTTACTTCAAAAAATATCGGTGGGAAGTAATCAATTTCCTACGATTACAGCCTGTATAAGAGTAAATATCGATATCTACAATCACAATAGTTGACAGCCAATTAAAAAGAGATACTTTTGATCATATCACAAAATGCTGAGTCTGCTTGGTTCTTCTGTACGAGCGTAGCAAATTGTGACGTCATCACTTTAAGGAGACAAATAACGTAATAATATTATTATTTAAACAGTGATTAAAATAATTTTTATTATGATATGTTAAACGATCAGTTCTTCATCTTTTATGTGATTTTTGTTGAATTTATTGTAACTTTTATCCGTGCAGGAACGGAGAAAGAATACAATTTCCTGCGGCCTGGCGGCCTGCCGTAAGAGGCGACTAAACAACCCACAGCCAGGTGGTAGGGTATTTACTCGGCTGGATGGCGACCACCCCTGGTCTAGAGTATGCCGCCATAACAACCTTGTGTTGTGTTCCGGCATTAGTGACCAGGTTCCAGTCTCCTTTAAGAGAGCGGCAGCGCGTTTGTAGCACCTTTGGTGTTGCGAATGTCCATAGGCGATGGTAACCGCTTTCCATCAAGTGGGCCGTCTGCCTGTCTGCTGAACTCCGGCAATAATTTTTTTTTTTTTAAATACTTGTGCCGTCTGCTCAATTGCTAGAAGAGACAAACCGTAATTTCACAGAAAACCAAAGATAACAACTTTTTGCTCGTTATGTTTTGTAAACGAATTCAAAACAGCAACAATTCAACGGTAACAATTTTAAAATTCGGTTACAAATAAAAAAGTTACAACACGTCAGATGAAACTTAGTGCATTTTAGGTCACTTAAAGATTTCATAAAATTGAATTTAAAAAATTTGAGGATTATTATTACCAAAGGATAAAGACAAGCCACAAAACGTTGTGTAATACGCTATTTAGAAATAAAAATTAAGTATGTATTCGTAGAGGCATTTCTATTGGACCATCGGCCCATCTATCAGTACCAGATTGGACGTGTGCCCTGCCTTTATTCTGAGTCCAGCCCTTTTAATTATTCAATACAAAGCCTGAACGATTTAGCTTTGTTTAGGTTGCTATCAAAGCATTTTAATTTGTTTCCATGCGCTAGGAAATAATAATCACACTTTGGTTATGCTTTGCTTTTAGAGGATTTCATATGATTCAGTGCAAAAGTTACGCGTGTTGTTGCAGCGCGAACTATTCTCATGCGGCTTGCTTTATGTGGTTTGCTTTAATATTTTAAAACATGCACTCTATCTCCGTATATTACAAAGTTTATGATGTGGAAAAAGTTGAAAGTATTTTTTTAAAAATCGGTTCGTAGTTGCTATATCTAAAGAAAGGTTTTACTTTTGTATTTTAATTATCAATATTATTTAGCTACTTGTACTAAATATCTATATAGTCAGATTTTACACGATGTTATATATTATGTAGCTCAAATATGCTTTTTCCGCAGCTTTGAATTTAAATTTATCCAAGGGTGGGTATAATGCGTTAGTTGATATGCGAAATTATTAATGACGTTAAACATTGACAGATATCTCATGTACATACATAAACGCGTTATTTATTAAAACTGTAAGTTGTAAGTAGGTTCCTGACAATAATGCAGTCGTCGCAGAAACACTGCTTGTTAAATGTGTTGAATACAAATTAGAAATATTTTCAAAATATTTCTACTTTTAAAGAAGTGTGTTTAAAATAACTAAGACGTATGTAATTTTTAGAAATGCTAAAGGAATGAATATGGTTTATTATGTTTTAAAAGATACAGTTAACAGAAATATTTTTCTTATCCCTATTAGCGATTTCTTCCAGACAGCCTTTGGATGGGCATGAAGAATTGTATTGGATAGTCAAAACACACAAATGAACTAGTCAGTTTACCTATGTATAGATTATTTTCCACTTTTGACTTCGGAATGAAAATGCCTTAGCAAATTAGAACAAAAAAACTAAGAAATTGAATAATTTGAAACCAGTAGCGACGTTGCGTTGACCTAAATATACAAAGCCGATTTGGGTCACCCGCACGTACGCTGGGGAGGCAAACATTCTGGAGTTAAGCCAGGTTTAATCAGTTCTCCCTAGGACTTATCACGGACCCTTGGACAATACGATTGACAGAGTAGCTACAATATTTACTCGCTAGGCTAGGTATATATCTGAAACCTAATGAAAATAAGCTAAAATTGTCTGGCGAATAAAACGGTTTTCAAACTAAATTATAGATAGATAGATAAATAACACTTTATTGTATACATCAATACAAAAATGAACTTACAGACTAAGGCTATACCTAATTATGCACAAAGGGCGGTCTATCGCTAGGAAGCGACATTTTACAGATAACCCCAGAAATAATAATCGGTAGACAAACACACACATTGTATATCTCCCAAGCTAAGCAAGTTATGCTTGTGTGTGTGTGAGAGAGAGAGAGAGAGAGAACATTTTATTGTACACCATTACAGAAAACACAGAAAAACTTATAGCCTAAAAATATTCTAAATATGCACAATGGTCGGCGGTCTTGTCGCTAAGAAGCGGTCTCTTCCAGACAACCCCTTGTGTTATGGGTAATATACAACGGACCACTCTGGGGCCGATCCCAGACACCCAGACCAAAGTAAATAATGGAAAGTTCGAGTCCGAAATTTAGCATGTCAGGAATCGAACCCGGAGCCTCTGCCTTCCAGCGAGTTCTTAGTCCGCTCAACCACAGATGCTGTCGTCAGAAACAAAATGAGATGTTAATGGTGATTGTAGTATACGCAAACTATAATACGACTACTTACATTTCAGTAATAAATACGCAAATTTTGAAGTTTTAAGAACTTACTCCAAATGACAGCCCAAAAAAAAATTTTAAGAGGTCGCTCCAAACTTTTTAAAATTTCAAAAATCGACAAAGCTCATTTTTTTTTTAAATTGTTTCTTTCGCCCTTTTGCGGCAATAGGAGCCTTAACCGTAATATATGACAGCGCTTGTCACTGAATCTTAAGGCAATCAATATAGCTATAGGGCTTGATACAACACAATGTGAAATTTTAAGATCAAGAAGAACATAAATAAATACGCACTGTTGTAGGCATATCCTAATTGTACTGTAGGAGAAACGCAAGTGATATAGTGCAGTTGAGCTAGTTTTAATGATCCTCGCCCCTTAGTAACTGTTAATCAGGCCACTTGGTGTGTCCACCACTAACTTAGCGAGGCTTATCTTCAATATCCAATTTACCAACATAATCCTATTAACGATTTTCGAGCTGTTTCATTAACATTCGAGTACGGTTCTAGTTTGTTGTTTGACCAGTTCTGTTGGGATCCGTTAAAACTATTCAGGCAGAATTAAGTTTATAATTACTGTTATTGTCGAGCTGTAATATTATTCAAGCTCCAGTTTCGAGTCGATTTACATATGAGGGTGTTACCCGCTTTATATTCTGATATGTATTGCTCAAGGCACATTACATACATACAGAGTATCATAATGTCTATTTAAAGACACATTTCAGTCAAACTTTGCGAGTTCAATTCATTCCATTTGCCTTACAAGCTGGATACAAATGAGACATTGTCATATATAAAAAATCAACTAAGAACAATTAACGTTTACAACAGTAAAGGTTTCATACATGACTTTTTAACTGTTTATGTGCTTTTTATTATTTAATTGTGTTTCTTAGATTATGATGTCTCTTCAAGTACATTGTGTTTAAAGTATAGTTATAAATAACCAGCAGAAAAAAAACAAAGTTTAGAAGTTATTACGGTATAAAATTAAAAAACTTTGTTTAAAAAAACCGACTTCCAAAACGAAAAAACTAAAAAGTATAAAATAACTTATTTCTAAAGCTATTATTATTAATATATATTATCTAAAACATCTTAAAGTCGGTGCTTAGTAATTTTCAAAAAAATATAGTCATTTTTATATTTTACTTTGAAGTTTTTTAATTTTATTTGTTACTTGTTAGTGTCTAGCTATGTATGGGTAGACCTACGAAAGGTACCGCGCTCCTTAAAAAATAGAGGTCCCAAGAAACGGGAACAAAATAATGTTCGTAAAATGAAAACTACTGGGCCAAACTATGTCAAATTTTTAGGGAACCAAATGGCAGCTATTCCGTGTCAAACAAAAAAAGAATCATGTAAATCGATCATAAATCTCGGAGTAATCGGTGAACATAAATTAAAAAAAAATCCCGACGAATTGAGAACCTCCTCCTTTTTTTGAAGTTGGTTAAAAATAAAAAACAGTTAAAAAGGCGTTCGTATTATTTTTTTTTTATTTTAATGTCTCATCTTCTTTACATAGTATAAAAGAAAATCGCTTTTCGCGTCTGTCTGTATATCCGCTAACTCCTCCTAAACTATTTAAGCGGTTTTCACCATAGATCATTTTTCAAGAAAGGTTTATATATATATATATATATATAAATATATATATATACTAGCTTTGCGCGTGCTTTCACTCGCGATATATAAAAACCTGATTAAGTTTTTATGTAAGTAAAATAAAGCTTCCTACTAGGGTGACCCGCGGTACAGCCACGGGGAAATGTCTAGATTCTATACAAATTGAAAAAGACGGAAATAAATAAGTCTAATTTTGTTTTAAAGAAAGTGTTAAACAAATTTACTTTTACGTTTATATATGTAATCATTCTTGAATACTATACGTTATGTATATTCAAAGTCATCTGTTCTAAATCAATCTTATATGGTTATGACAAAGAATGTTTTATGAAGTCATGTTATTAATCTGAGGTATAAATTAAATCTTGATTTAAACCCGATAGTTGCTTATTTCTTGTCTTTCTTTATTTAATGTGAATGTAATTACTACATTAATGGATCTCACACGAAATTCATTTCATTCTCATAACCTAAAATAGTATTATTGTTTAATCGCGTCCCAGCAAATTAAAGCCTATGTTATATTATGAGTTTCTCGTTAAATAACTAATTACAGAAAGAGGTTTTCTTCAAATATCTAACCGTTGTTTTGATTTATGAAATTTACTATGGCTTTCCACGCAGCGTCATTTGCGTAAAGTTAAATGGTTTTTGAAGTGAAACTTCTTTAGAATCGTGTTGATTTGAAACTAAAAAGGGACACTAAAAAGAGATAAACACATAGAATTCAATCTTATGTAATTCGAAATAAAACACATTTCTCTTTACATTTCGAATTAATTTTCATTTTAAATAAAACTTAAAAGATTTCAAATAAATTTTTGCTATATCTGTATATATTTAAGGCAGATATTTTTTATATAAATAGATAGATAACGCTTTAATGTAAACCATTACAGAAAACTTACGAACTAGTATTATTCTAATTGTGTACAAAGGGTGGTCTTATCACTAAAAAGCGATCTCTTCCAGACAACTATTAGGATATTAGGGGCCATCTATAAATTACATCAACATTAAGGGGGGAGGGAGTAGGCGAAGTATGATAAGGAGTGGGAGGGGTCCTAAATTTTGTGACGTCACATTTCAAAATCTAATATATTTAAGCTTTTAACCACGAAATTTGAACTAATAACGAGTCTGCAAAATATTTCCAACTCTGTAGGTTTAAATTATTAAAAAATAATTTAAAAGGAAACAAAACTAATTACGGAACTGCTATTTTAATTTAATAATTTCTTCATGTAAAATTGCAAAATCTGTGATGTCAATCTAGGGAGGGAGGCGTCGCACGAATGTGACCAGCTGTGACAAAACGGGGTCAAAAATTATGATATTCGTGTGACGTAATTTGTGGATGGTCTTTTATACCTACATCCCTGTTACATAAAAAAAACATTACATACATGTAATGTTGTAAAAAGTATTTTGGCGCTTATATTAGGGATTTTTACATGGGTGTTAGAATGTAATTATTTTTTCATTTCTCATACTCAGAAACTACATTTGAAGTTCAGATATCAGTACTTTTCGTCCCTGGGAAACGATTTTCCCTGCTGTCATAAATCCAAGCGACCATGTTCCAACTTTTTTTACAGCCACTGCTAAATCGCGGCATAAACTGTAATAAAAACATATCAACAATGTTGTTACATGATTTTATTCCTATAATTTACTTTTTACTAAATTATTATTTAATTTATATAAATTTGAGCTAAATACTTACTATCGTGAATTATAAAAAATATCACAGTCAAAGAAATTTACTTGACAGATATGTTTATAAAGTGACTACATCAGATTTACATATGGATTTAATGCCTGATTTCATTAGAAAAGTAGTTGTTTGTTTAACTAATCAGGTTTTTGTTTACTTTCCTCATATTTGAATTGAAAATTAGTGTTCACCTCGGGTAAAAGACTTATTTAAGCACTCGAACAAAACGAACATACGAAAACATCTCGTGCCTAAATAGGTTTATATCATCTCTTGTGTAACAATCTACTATTATAAATATTTGATAGAAAACAAGTTGTTTATTTACTTGTCTCGTAAAGTTGCAACCCCGCTTAGTGTCAGTCGCACTCTAATCACATTAGGATCGAGTAAAACTTTTAGGCTCTCTCCATTATTTGCAACTCTTACATTTGCAACTTCGAAACTTATAATGGAATTACTTTTAAATTCATGGCTGGTTGCCGTTTGCATGCGGAAGCCCTAATTTGGAGAGCGATGCATGTTAGCCAAATAAAATTTTATTGCTTTCAGGGAGTGAAGTATACTTAGTTGATTGTTTTAGTTATCTAGTTTACGAAAAAAAAACAGTTTGGGTATATATTTTTGCAAGGTTTGAAAGTTAGGTAATAACTTCCTCCTTAAGTTAAGATAAGCAAAATTAAAACCATTTCGTAAGAAAAGATATTGTTAATTTAAAACTGCTTATTGCACAAACAGAATATCAAAATAAAATGAATATTTTTATAAAAATTGGTTCAGTGCTTTGGAGTCCGCGCTCAGCAAAGGCCTCCCCCAAGTTTGCATCACATATCCCGGTCGCCCGCCTTCCTCCGTCGGTCGTCGATCCTCCGGACTGGAGGGTGTCATTTGCTATGAGTACCGACGTGTGGTTTTCACTCCAGGACACGTTTGCCCTATCGGCCATCAGTCCTGCAACAGACGTGATAGACCTACTATTACTTATTTTATATACAAGAGAAACACCCAACATGGACGCTCTATGGACCACTGAGTGGTTTTTGTGGACCAGTCCTACCATTAGTGTGCACGTCACGGCAGCGTATAATATAACGGGTAGGACGCACTGCTCGAAGACTTTCTTTAGCAAGTACTGCGGAATTGTCGACGAAAAGACTTTACCGAATGCTACGTTATTTACAAGAGGAAATTCGTATGAGAACTATTCACCGCGCGGAACGCCCGGTGAATAGTCCTCAAACGGCACGGGGGGTGTGAAATTCGCCACATTGGAATGGCACCGCAAGCAAGAAATGCTATGGCCACGCCACGGTCTTTGATAGCCGCTAAAACCCCTTGTTGTTCCTTCCGTCGCTTTATACCAGGGCTACGGGGAACCTTGTAACCCTCCCCAGGGATGTTTACGGCGGCTGAAAGTTGAAGTCCGCCCTCCGCAGCGCGTGGGTCCACCTTTGATGGGATCGTAATAAGCTCGAATGCTAACACTCCCGGTCCGCCTTCTCCTTGGCGAACATTACTCGCTCGAAAAAGGAGGAGAGACGGTATACCATAACCGAATGCTACACAGTCCACCTGAATCTTCCTATTGGCTTTCGCCTTGCAATTGTGCCTGCTTACCTGTATTTATATTTAGATATAACTAGTAGAAATCGGTATTGCACGTGACGATGGTAGGCGTCCCGACGGAATGACTCTAATTCCCTGGCAGCGTGGCAAGCCTTTGATGTGGGATGCGACTTGCGTAGACACGATGGCCGTATCCCATTTACCAAACACGTCTAAATCAGTCGGTTCAGCAGCGGAAACAGCCGAATCACTCAAGCGGCGCAAATATGCAACCCTCAGTGAAAGTTATATGTTTGTGCCGTTTGCTGTCGAGACGCTTGGACCGTGGGGTCCTGAGGCCATAAGCCTCTACCAAAATTTATCGAAACGACTCATTGACTCTTCGGGTGATCAGAGGGTTGGTGCTTACCTCGGCCAACGGATCAGTATGGCGATCCAGCGAGGAAACGTAGCCAGGCTTCTGGGCACCTTACCCATAGAAGACGGTGATCTAGGCTCAGTATTCTACTTATAGTCTTGAGGGACTATGAGTAGAATACAATACAAATGAGTTAAGTTTTCTTGCATTGTATTCGATTATATGTAATTTAATATAGTTTTACTAGTAGTAATGTGTATATAACAAACAGTATATTAAAATGAACACTGACGTGTCACCATAACGTCCTATCACGATACAACTGAATAAAACTTTTTATCGCGCCACGTCGAGTTAAATTAGTTTTTCACAGCACCCCGCGCAAAGCAGACGATGTCATAACTCCGCCCTTAATTACGCCGACCCTTTGTCTTATCTTCGTATGTGAGTAATTAATTACCGAACGTAATTAATTTACTAATAATGGGCGAGTATCGCTGCGGCAGAAAATATTAAGCAATTTTGTTAATTAAAAACTCTGTGTATTCCCTCCATCTTTTATTATTACCTATTGGATGAATTTTGTAACTTTCTTACACGGGCCTAATTAATTTCTGATTTCACTTGAAACGATCAATTAGTTACGTTTAACTTCTAAATTGAGAGTAATAAAGCAATTATTTATTTTTGCTTAATACAATATACACAATTTTAAAGTCTTCTAATTTTGTGGTAATCTTTAGCGTTCATCTTATTTACATTGGAAAGTTGTATATTATTTAGTTTTGCTACATTCAGTGAAGTTAATTTACATATCGAACTTTTTAATATAAAACCTAGTCTTATGTATAACCTAGTTGTTTAGCCTCGGTGCCAGTAATTTCACTACCTTATCCCTTCTTTTCACAACCCAGCGAAACTGTTTGCCGGCAGATATAAAGGTGATGGTGGTAGATATCTACGCAAATGGGCATTTCACACCACCACTCAAAGTTAATTTTTGTAATAAATACAATTATTAAATAGATAAAATAGTAGTTCTATCCAAATAAACATATATAAATGTATTTAAAGATAAACTTGACTAAAACAATTATAATATTTAGTTATAAGTAAGTCATTTTCAGTCTCGTTGTACTATTTTTATGTATGCACTTACGTATTTGTCGATTGCAATCTAGATTTTTGTTTATATTATACTCGTAAGGTTTTGTAATTATTGTAATTTGTTTTGTGCATCAATAAATTTAAAAATAAACTTGTATTAATTCTATTATTATTTGATTTTCCAGCTACCTATAAATAATACTTGATTATTTTTTAACTTTACATAGGCTTAAATTTCGGTGTTAAAAAATATTTACGCACAGGCAATATACACACAGCCCTTCTAAAGTCTGCTAAATTTTAATCTTTAGCCGTAAGAGTTCCTGAGATAATAGGTTATGATACTACACATATAGACACTGATATACACTATAAAGGTTCCTTTTACCTTTAGCTACGGAAACACCAAAAATATGGTATATTACTTCGTATATTGATAATTGTTTTTATATTAAGCACGATACATTAGTCACGTATATCCCGCCGTTCAGTTAACATTTAGCCAGTTAAGCTGACGATCAATCACTGCTCTCTGTATAACGTGTCACTACGCTAATTGTCCCTGATAGATGGACTTTATAAATAAAATAATCAACATTACGACTATGAATACTATTCATGATGTTATTACTTTTGTGTCACTCAGCAGAAATCGTCTATCTATACTAATAATATTATAAACAGGAAAGATTTCTATGTTTGTGACGAATACACTCAAAAACTACTGGACCTATGTCAAAAATTCTTTCACCGTTAGAATGCTAAGTTATCTGTGAATCATATAGGCTATATTTATTACTAATAAAAATAGGGATCCCTACTAAAACTTCAATAATGTCACCCAAGGTGTAAAAAATACCCATAAAATATCTTTCATCGCATTCACTGCGGAAACTATTCATAATAGAACAAAAAAATGTTCTATAATATTAAAGAACATATCAATATCTACAATAACTTTTGCAATACTATATGTCCAACTATTATAGTTATGACACTATAACTACTTTTTTACGTTTTAAAAGTTGATAGAAGTGCCGATCAAAATTTAACCATGTCATAGATCGGGTGTGCAAATTATAAGGACCGCATTCTGTGCATAGTTTTGAACTCAGAAAAGCTTGCAGATTATGATTCTAGATATTACCAGGAGGTTTATTGGCCCATTTATTTTTTAACACTCCATAGATATCAAGTAAATGGACTAAACAAATGTTTGGGAACCATTTTAATGATTATTTTTGTGACAATATTTATATACAATATTTTTTTTGTGATTAATGATACTTATAGCTAGACAATCGAAAAAAGTCAAAAATAAAAACAAGGATTGTTGATAAAAAATTATTTAATACAAAAAATTAAATTTGAACATATATCTTCAAAAAAAAATACAAATGATCAATCTTTTTTTATATTGACAATAATTATTAATATTTACACAATGAATTTAGTTGCAATTTTTTACAAGAACCATACTTTGTTTGACGACTTGACGTACATGTAGAGGACTGGGTCAATAATTCTGGCAATGGTCGCTTCGTCAGTTGCCGTGGGTAGATTTTTTATTAAAATACTTATGTTCACAATCACACCACTCGTCATTGCCGAAATGTTCACCCTCATTTCCTTGAGCCACTACACTTTTTACGCCGTAGTTCTTGGGCACGTAGTTTGCGCACAATAATGAACAAGAACTTTATCTCTGCAATACGGATATACGATTATTTAAGCCTTCATTAAATTTCTTTAAGCCTGTAAACACTAAATAGTAAATCTAAACAATAAAAGTAAAAAAATCACATATGAATAATCTTTATGTAACGAACACCTGGTTACGCGTCAACACGATTCTCAACACGTGATTTGATATCAAGTAGATAGTCAATGAACATACTAAGGTTACATTCCTCTCGGAGCTCAAAACGTCCATGCTCACGACCGCGATTTTTTCCGTTCCACTTGTTTGCGGGCGTTACAAACATAAACTCAAGTGGAACGGATTATGGAGCGTTGATGTTATTATCGACGAAATACACTAATGTTATTGATTGCTGTAGGGTTGATTTCAAAGTCGTGCTTTTATCAACGTATCGATGGAGAGAAGTAATGCTTTGTGGTAAACGCCTTTTTTTTTGTTTTGAGGCGAGGGAAAATGCTTAACCGATTTACGCCCAAACTGGGTCGTTGCTAGGGTAACGACACGCGTCGGTCAGGGGCGATAACACTGCAGCAATAGTATGCTCTTGGCAGTGCTCCGTCCGCGATCGACGTCGCAGAATAGTGTGGAAGATTCCGAGCGTTGCTACACGAGCGAGCAACCCCAATACCCACTAAAAACCCCCTCCTCCCTGTCGACCCTGCACTTTTGTTTGTGTTGGAAAGGCTGAGATTTAGAACATAGTTACGCCCAGTCGATCCAGCGCAATAAAGTGCCTGGACTGTGCCCTGGGAGAACACACCCCACTTCGTTGTGCGGGGGTAGAAGGTCCTTTGCTCTCCTAGCAAGCTAAAGGCCCCCCGCGGTAAACGGAACCTGACTTTGGTAAACGCCTACTCCGACCCACCTCTTGACGTGGGTTGTTGTGAGCTTTGCGTGATTGAAAATTATGACGTCATTAGTAATTTTTTCGCGGCGACCATAACAACCGTGATCGCTTTGCGGAATGGCTGGAGGAGCATTTCGAGCGTTCTAAGCTACAAAACGAACGCGGTCAAGTCGATTTGATTGATTGCGTCGTGGTTACGAGTTGTAACGTTTGCTGATTAGAACATGATCTATATAATACACCAATTACAGGTATAAATCACTGTATCGAATTTAGATTGAATATTATTGATTCAAATGTATTTATTTCCTTAAATCATGGTACATAAAATACGAGATGACGTAAGAATATAAGGCATATATTTTATCTATGAGGTGTGCAAATGTTTCTTCAGATTACTAAAAATAAAAAAATATATATTATAATAATTACAGGAATAATAAAAAAATTACATTTATGTGAATAATAAAATAAAAAATATCTCCAAAATTATCCCAAAAATTCATTTACGCAGTAAAAAGATTTAACCAGCAGTCATTTGTGTAGTTTTCTTTTAAATATTTTTATTGTGGACAGATATTGAAAGTCTTTCGGGAAATTTTTGAAGATTTTTACTGGCAGTTATTTTTTTGCAGTGACAACGTGCAGCTGACCAACAATAGTTTATTATCTGATTGAAATAGATTAAGAAAAATAAATCTTAATTATCATTATTTGGTATATAGCAAGTTATTTTCTAATATTTTATACTGTGTACGTACATAAATAGGTATATTGAAATTGATACTCATATTTTTAGTAATTAAATCAATTGTGGTGGTTATTGCACCCATACTGTAGGTTATGGAAAATACTATAACTGCCTGTATTCTAAAACAATATTTATAATTAACTCCTACTTGATATATAAATTTATGAAAATCAAAATCTAATTAAATTGGAACGGAAGTCACTTGTTCACGTGACAATTAAATCTTTCTAAGTAATTTCGGTAACAACTTTATGGTTTCAGCTTACGTGAAATATGTGAACGGAGTTTTCACGCGGCTTCACCCACTTGAAGCAATTACGTCAAAGAGTTCTATATTCGTTCCTAATATCCTAAGAGATATATCTGCCTTGGTGATAACCAGTTGATTAATAATGAAATAAGAAACAAAGTCATATTAACTTTTATCTCCTGGGGCTTCATCTGCGTTACTTTTAAAGATATACGCTATGGATGAAATCGTTTTATTTAAAGCGTTAAAAAATAACGTCGGTAACGCATAGCCACAGTGTATGTACATACCTTACCTGTCAAAATTTAACGTCATTAACAATGTCGCATCTCAAATAACGCATTAAACCTATTGCCATATCTGCTCGACACAGCCTATATCTGTAACACTATCGCAGATGAAGCTCCAACTTGATAAAAACTTCATAGCGTCATATGAAACTTTTTTATGGGCAAGAACAGGAATTGAGAACAATATTTGAATATTAGGTACCATCACATGTTATATTATGAGTTTAATATTGGATCATAAATGTTCCATTATTCATTTCAAATGTAAATAAAAATGTTTGTATTCATGAAATGTATATTAGATACGCACTCAATAAGCTGCTTGTTGATATTAACATTATCAATTCATGTTACCACCCAAGTTGCATCAGATTGAAAACAGGATTTTGGAAATCTGGATGGTGTATTATTTTCTTTAGAAAATTCTGTCTTTTGTTTAGTATTTGTTCTAGCTACAATGCCTTTTAAAGCAATCCTCAATATAACTTTTGGATTTTAGTTGTTAAATTCAGGCTCAACCAAATTTTAGATTTTGGACTGACATCAAACGACAGACCCATTGTTTCTAGTTGAAAAGCCATCTTTTATTAAGATTTTCTACATAAACACTCAATGTTTGTTTCTACACAAACAATCAATAGTCTACAAGATATTAATTGTTTTAAATGTTATAGCTACAGATATTACTCATTTTTAAGGTTCCTTAGCACTTTTTGCAAAAACATGTCCACGTCTTTGTTTTTCACATTAATTTTTCTTATAATGTTATACGTTCCTATTAAATTCGTTTCTTATTATACATATTATTTACTAGTGTTTACCCCGCGACTACGCCGGTCAACCTCTAGTGCCGTACCTCTTGTTTAAAGAGCAGGTGGTTACATTGTATTATTTTTTTATGTATTTGCCCCCGGAAGATTAATTCATTTCATATAGCAAACTATCCCATCCCCGTCTATCTGTAAACTACATAAATGACGAAGTGGACAAAATGGACCAAGTGGACGAAATGAACAAATTAGACAAAAATCACAAAACCTATCCTAGTTTTCGGGATAACCTTTACATAAATCTATCCCATTATCCGGGATGAAATGTATCCCTTGGCCACCCTAGGTATTGAAATTACATATGTATCGAATTTCAGCCAAATCGGTCCAATAGGCTTTCCATAAAAGGATAAAAAGAAAGACAAATCTATTTTTATCCCGGAAACTATCACATTTTTCGGGATAATATGTATCCTATGTTCATCCTCAGCATCGAAAATATATATATACTGAGTTTCACCCAAATCGGTTTCGTAGTTTTTCCGTGAAAACGGAACAGACAGACAGATAGACAGAGTTACTTTCGCATTTATAATATTAATAGGGATTATTATTATATTATCCGGGTAAATAATTAAAATACCAGGTATATATATTACAATCGAGTGAAGGTTTCGAATGGCGATAATCGGTCAAATTTATTCAGTAACAGCACCTACGGTAGTTCCAGACTACTTTCACCACTAAAAGACAGCTTAATTGAGACTGGCGTCAAGGTGCCGGCAAACTTCCACCGGAATCAAGCGTATCATTAGGGGCTTTTTGTGAATCTACCTAGACTCGTCTCTAGTTACAGGAGAAAACCTTTACGTAATGTATAAATGGTTTCTACGAAATGGTTTTAGTTTTAAAGGCTATTGATAATTGAATAAATTTTACTCTGAATTCTTGGTAACATAGTGGCTAACGCATCCGCTTTTCATTCAAATAATATGGTTTCAAATCTTTACCTAGAACCATACATCGCCTAGGCAGTACTTCTTACCTAATGAGCGTATTATTAAATTAATCGTGCTGACCGTGATGGAAAAATTGGGATGAAACCTGAACAAATAACCGTTCCTTGAGACATATGTGGACGGGACCTAAGCCCAGCAGTGTGACATTTTGTTGATCTAATATCATAATTGGATTATTATAGAGGAGCTTTCCATGCGCAAGTGCGACTCGTAAAAGGCCACTTGATAATGATACCATTTACTTTATTCTAACTCAAAACTTAATTAAAAGTTACTGATTAAAAACGATTGAAGATTTCGAAAAGAAGATTGATGAGAAAAATTTAAAGTTCTAAAGTGCCTAGTTGTACAGGAAGGCGTTAACTTTTCTATACAAAAACGCGACGTTCAAATATACCCTTATGTTATCTCTCTTGCACAAAACCCGTCGATAATGAAGCCACGTATTCATAACATAAGTTTCGTAACTGAAACTGTTGGTTGTAACAGCGATGCAAACAAAACATTCTGCAAGATCTTCATTTAGCTATACCGCACCGAGAAACCGCGAAAGTTTTCATAATACTTATTATGCGTGTATAACCTACAACGTGTAAAGCATTGTATCACTATTGCGCTATTTCAATACAAAGCTCCTTTATTATTATCTTCTTCTTCTTTGTGATATATAAAAATGAATGTCTGTCTGTATGTCCTTTATAAAATCGTAAACTATACATCCGATTTTGATGAAATTTTGTGTGTGTGTTTGAGTGGGTCCCGGGATGGTTTACAGCCACAATTGGAACCGGTAGGTAGCGCTGAGATCGGGTCCTAGAATGCTCCTAATCACCGGGAGCGATTTTGGTGCTTTTGTTTTTGTGTGTTTGAGTGGGTTCCCAGATGGTTTAGATTCGCAATTAAAACCGGTAGGTAGCGCTGAGATCGGGTTCTAGAATCCTCCTGATCACCTAGACCGATTATGGTGATTTGGTTTTTGTGTCATGGAACAAAGTCTTTTAGGAATTCAGAAAATAGGCGGTACGAAGTTCGCCGGGTCAGCTAATTGCTTAATAAATAATAGCGATTCAGTCCTCTGAATGAGCGCCGTCATCAGAGGACTATCGTGTTTCTTGACTAATATTAGGTTCAAGATGGTGTTTTTACTCCAGCGCACTATGCTTAGCTGGGAAGCTGTCTTTTTCCGCCTGTACAATATAATACAAACAATGCCTAGCAACACTCGTATAATTTATATAACATAATATATAACTAGTAAGTACTTGATTTATTAGTATCTTCTTTGCTGTGCTTGACAATTTTAAATCATTTATTTACGTAAAAACATGGTATACAAGGATGTTACAGCTTGAAAATACACATGTTCATAGTGATTTTGGTGCTGATTTACGGTCTTATTCATATTGAGTTAGAATAAGTTAGAAGGCTTTAGAACCATAAAGAAGTCTTCAAACTTGCTCTAACTCAATATGAATAAGACCGATATTCTATAAGGATTATCTTACGGGTAACCCCGGATGCGCTCCAGGCTTATGATTCACACAGTCTTCCACATCTTTTAATGAAATCATTCGTAAGCAACTACCTTTAATGACAACTAGTCTGCATTTCTTATATATTTGTTTCTAGTTCTTGCAAAAGCGACTAACGCATTACCTCATAATTCTTTTCCTATTTTTGCCTCCATATTCCATATTCCATGAAACCAGTATTTTTTAAGTGTCGTTCAGTTCTGAGGTGTAATCCGACATGAGGTTCCATGCTTCGGCGATTATAATAGAGTAGTATTGAACCCCCAGTGGCATGCACGGACTTACCAACTAAACCGCTTTAGTATTTTATCCAGGATGTTGGCATTATCTACCCTGATAATGCCAACTTTTTGGACAGCGAAGTTAGTTTCGATGACTTACACATTAACTAATACTACTCATATACTATCTGGAGGAAATTAATTATAAATATATTTAAAACTAAGTTTTAACGGTTTTAATTAGGGTACTTTATTGAATTTTTATTTCGACGTTTCAACCACCTTTAAGTAGCCGTGATCACGAAAGTCAAAATGTTGTGTCAATGAATAATGTTATTGTTAACTTTTCATTTTAATTATTTTGTTTATTGTTATTATTGACTCTATGGGAGCTTAATGTCATTTATATATTATAGAATAGATAATTCCAGGATGTCAGACAATAAAGATACTATACATTACCTAATACTGCTTGTATATCTATCTGAAAGAAATTAAGTATAAACGCATTCGTAATCATTATTTGTAGTGTTTGAAGCAAAGACTACGTTACTCAAAGACGGTTGAATATAGTGTTACGTTACATTATTCTATTAGCAAAAATAACCTAGTATATTATTTATATATATCTTTAATAAATATCACGTCAAATAAAGGCGTACGTGGGTGACACGTATGATATTAAGGTACAATTCATGAAATTTCATATATCGATCACTCTTTATGCTCACGTTTCATATTGTGCCCTAAAATAGAATAGGGGTTTGGTTTTTTCCCGTTTAATCCCTTTTTGTGAACAAAGAAACTGTCAGCGCTCAAACTAAAATATTGTATGTATGGATTTGTATAATTTCCAGTGGTTCAGTAGCCAACGCACCCGCGTGTTATTTTAATAAAGAGGGAGTGAATCTTGGCAGAGAACCGTATAACTATCCGGGCAGGAATGGAAAAAGAATACAATTTCCTGCGTCCGGGCGGCCTGTCGTAAGAGGCGACAAAACAACCCACAGCCAGGTGGTAGGGTATTTGCTCGACTGGATGGCGACCACCCCTGGTCTAGAGTATGCCGCCATAACAGCCTTGTGATGTGTTCCGGCATTAGTGACCAGGTTCCAATCTCCCTTAAGAAAGCAGCAGCGCATTTGTAGCACCTTTGATATTGCAAATATCCATAGGCGATGGTAACCGCTTTCCATCAAGTGGGCCGTCTGCCTGTCTGGTGAACTTCTGCCATAAAAAAAGAGAAAAAATTATTTGGCGTATGGTGACTGATACTGTAAGGTCCAGTCCTTAATTAATGACGCGGTTAAAATGCCCTAGTATTTACCCATAACTTATTTTTACATATATTTATGTAGTTTATTTTTAGCTTTTATTTTACTCCTAAACAACTCAATTTTAATTAAAAAGGATTACCTATGTAATAAGTACCTTATCATTAATTTTATGAACAGAACCGTTATTTTTAAATTCAACTATTATGTCCTATAATACTCACATCCTAACCTAAATTTCAATAGTACTTCCCTGAAATGCCTCTTCATTGGATACCTTGTGCTATTTGCATAAAACTATTGGATGACAATAAGAGTATTTGACACATACGGAGTGTTTGTTTGCTTCATAATGACCCAGTTATATTATGTTACAGGGTGTGCGCGATGTTCCTGCCGGAGTTCGCAAGTTTCGTTGCCGCCATCTTGTTCGCCGTACACCCGATACATACGGAGGCCGTAAGTACTTTCACATTTGTTTACGGAATTTCTATTGTAGATAACCTAATTAGCTTATAAATATGTAAATAAATTGAACATATGCAGGTATTTAAAATTCTTAAATATAATAGTATTTGTTGCTCAGTATGTAAACCTTACATAAAATAATTGAAAAAATATTAATCTCAACTCATATTGGGTATATTATACTGCTGGGATTGAACCAGCCCATTTTAGTGGAGCGGACGACCCACCGATTACCGATTTTAACACATTGATAATCTCGATGTAAGATTACCTCCCGATTTTTTCCTTTACCTTCAGCACGTGGTAATTGGAGCAACATATCAAAAAACCTCCATAAGCGGTACATGCTTTACGGCCAATATTGAAATCCACATCTTGGTTTGAGGTGCGGGGTGCCTGGCCTAAGTAATAAAAATATCAAGGTTTATACTAAAAAAATGTTCTTTAAGTTTTATGCAGTTATATTGGCAATATTTTACAAATATAAATTAAATTTGTTTTGAGTACCGATTAAGAGTATTTATGGCGATCAACAAAAAAGTGAAAATAAATCCATAACATACTTTACTAGAAACAATGCTAAAGTTATTTGTCATACAAATATGGTTAAATATATTAAATCGAACTCTTTCATTTATAACGATCGTATTTGAAATAACGAATCTGTCCATTGAAGCAGATAAAAGCTTGAAGCAAAAAACACAAAATGATGACGATTTTTAAAAACTCGCAAAATATAGTGATTCATGTGAAACGACACTAAGCGACAAATGAACGAATAGGTCCCATTTCCTGGGACGTATTGAAAAACTTTAAAACTCGGTTCGACCCAAATGTGTCCTATCCGATGTTGGTATTCTGTTAATATTCATCTCTGGTAAATTAAACGATCGTGTCCGAAATAACAAGTGTCAAGAGTTTTCCTTTCATGCCTCTACCCTACATTTCGTTCGACAATATTGTCTACTTTTTGTACTTTTATTTGTACAATAAATATTGCTGTTCGAATTTCCAACAAAGAGATTCCGCATTGTATGGATTCGTGCTGGCCACATAACGTGGTTTTTGTGTATTTAAGCACGGGGAATATAGATAACAGATAATTGTATTTTAAAAATCGTGGGGTTCTTGTTATTGTTACAACTTAGGCTCCGAAAAAGACAAATTCCACGTACAGATCTGTAAACGCACATTTTATTACTTGTCCTGAACCAAGTTTTTGTGACCTATTGATAAGATTCTATCATAGTAAAGAATAATGAGCTTGGAAATAGTCCAGTAAAAAACGTAATTCTGAGAACACTAGATGCCGCTACGTTACTCGAGTTTGGGCGTTTTATTATTTATAAAACGTATTCTTTTTATCAAGTCAGTCAATGAATAATAGAAATTTATTGTTTATTAGAATTTTATCCGTGCAGGAACGGAGAAAGAATACAATTTCCTGTGGCCGGGCGGCCTCTCGTAAGAGGCGACAAAACAACCCACAGCCAGGTGGTAGGGCATTTGCCCGATTGGATGGCTACCACCTCTGGTCTAAAGCATGTCGCCATAACAACCTTGAGTTGTGTTCCGGCATAAGTGACCAGGTTCCAGTCCCGTTAAGAGAGCAGCAGCGCATTTGTAGCACCTTTGGTATTGCAAATGTCCATATGCGATGGTAACCGCTTTCCATCAAGTGGACCGTCTGCCTGTCTGCTGATCTCGTGCATGAAATAAAAAAGTAGAAGATTTTAATAAGCCTGCGATAGATCGGTATGGCACTAAAACTACCCCATATTCCGGAATAAAATATCCTATGTTCATTTCTCACTTCAACGTAGGCACAAGCTATTAACGTATTTGTTCATACTTAAGTTCGTTCTCAAGTTTGTTTTCTTTAGCAAACTGTAACATTTTCCGATTTCTCGCCAACTTACGAACTAACTTTCTCGTATCAGATAATAGGTCGACGTTAGGGCTGTCTAAATTTTACCATTACCAAAGAATCAATTGATGAGCGACTTATATTTGTAACAAGTTTATAAAAACAGTATGTAACTACATGTTGTTTGTAGAAACGTTTCTAACGATAAGACCAGGGTGAGGCACATGTTACAATTGTAATATTTTTACATATAAAATAACTAGCGGTGAAATAACATGTTACTTTTAAAATATCAAAATAAAAATCAATTTTTACAACAATTATATATGGTTTGCGTAAATATGATCATGTGTCAGAATTTCGTGTTAAACTCAAGTGGCTTCTTGTCGTCTTCGTCGGAATGCTCATATTCTGTCTCTTCTATATAATCTATTATTAAATCCAAAAACTCCTCCTTATCTCAGGGAGCGTTTTAAATATCTACACCTTAACCATACTCATCACCTCAGATAATCAGAAAACATACGTCTGGACACACCTGTAAATCACTCGCGATTTTACAATAAATCCTTCACAGTTCATGCAGTGTGCCTGTGGAATGCGCTACCTGTAAAAATCAGGCGTGCGCAGTCTCTTCAGGCGTTCAACGGACTCGTGAAGGGTTATTACTTCGGGCTCCCAAGTCAATTATCACATCTTTATCTCTCTCATATTTGCGTACTTGTATACAATATTACTATGATTATTATTTATTTATATATATATATGAATATATGTATAATTTTGTTTTATATCTATGTCTATACTTGCTATTTCAAAATGTGATAAATTAACTTTTTTATTCTAGTTATATTGCAAAACCCACATGTCACACAATTTTTCTCTTATCCATCCTAAGGTTGTCTCGAATAAATTTCTTTCAGTGATAAGACCGCCTATTGTCTTCTGTACTTAAAGTTCTTTAATTGTATCTTAATGTTATGCTATTGCATAAAGTATATTCAATTCTATGAATACGCTATTTGACTCCATCTACTTGTACTTGTCAGGAGCCTGAAAAACAGACGAGCGTGCATGACAAGAGTTATGAATGTCACAGAAGCAAGTGAGGTGTGTAAGAATAAGCCTAAATGGCGCTCTGTTGTTCGTGCCTACCCCGCAAGGGAACTGGCGTGAAGTTATGTATGTATGTACTTGTACAAACTTTGTCGTCATAAGTAGGCTCGTACAAAATCTATGAGGCTACGACATTCTGTAATATTGTAGTAAGTATCTCAGTTGATTTGACTGTCCTCTCCCCTAATACCTACCTCATTTTGTATATGTTAGAGTAATAATACCTAAAGAGATAGTTTCTAAAAAATTACATTCAGAGTTGAAGCGCAAAACCAATCGTTATGTACGTGAGTGTTATGTAATTATTTTCGCTGACACAAAGGCGCACACAAAGGCACAAATAATGTTGCAAGTAAATAGAGTCTTTCTAAAAAGTAGGGAGTTAGTACTATTAGAACTCGTATCACTGAGACTTTGTCCTGCGGCCTGGGACCGACGCGTCGACAAGCGTACTGAGACTTTAGGTTCTACTTAAAAGTGCTTCACTTTACTAGTATCTACTCGGGTTCTAAGCGTGTAAATTCTATATTGTATATACGTATACGGGTGAGTTTTGCAAGTGGGCCTCCATGACCAAATTCAAAAGTATACAATATAGCAAAAAAACCACTTAAACATGTTTCGGATCTGATCTGATCAGGAATTGAATCGGTTGATTTGAAAAAAAAAAATACATACTGTATTAGTACTCCAAATTATAATGCAGCTCATAAGGATCAACTTCTGTGAAGGGATATTAAACCAAATTTTTTTCACAATCAGCTGATTCGATTCCTAGACTTGAAGAATTCAGCCTGTATATATATCTAATAACATGGTGACCTTTGTGACTGAACGGTTTGAGCTTTTATCCATCTATCTCACTGGAACGCAGAGGTCCTGAGTTTGATTCCTGACGCGGTAAATTTCGTAAAATAACTTTTCGTAAATATAATCTAGATGTCTGAAATCACCCAGTGAGTTGTTCGTTGTATATTTATTTGCCCATAACTAATGCGTAACTGGCTTAGCGTTGGTATGTGTTTGTCTGCCGTTTTATATAAAACTAAATAAAGAAGTTTTCAATTTTTGATTATTTAAAATGAGAAACTATATTAACTAAAAAAAATCCAATTCAATACTAAATATATAAAAAAATCTTATAATCTAAAACTTTCGAGTATGTAGTTTTTTTATAGCAATAAATTTCAGATTGAGAAGATATTTTGAAGAAAGATTATGTGAAAATCACTTTAAATAAGCATGTATGTATAAAGAGATTAATGAAAGTTGATGAAGCGAGAAGTGTTTTTCAGGATCGTAGCAGGTGGAAATCCATCGTCTCTACCTACCCCTATCCCAATGGGAAACAGGCGTGATAATATGTACTTATATACACTATATGTATGTAAGTAAATTTCAGATACAGTATTTTTAAATTTTGCAACCCCTAAGTCGAGTGTTTGTGCATTTTATATTCGTAGAGGAGCACCTATCGTGGGATTTATGATGCCAATTCCTTCCTGTTCAAGTTCTTCTGCATTACGGAAGTACTGGGCACTAGAACTGAATTATTTTCTGTTATAACGTTTTTAGAAAAAGGTTAACATACAGTTTTGTACCATTTATGAAACACTATCATCCTATGTGATTTGATACACAATTAGGATCATTCTCGGTGGTATTTTTTCTTTTTGATCACTAGATACAGCGAGGAAGTCGAGACC
Organism: Dendrolimus kikuchii; assembly: GCA_019925095.2. Taxonomy (NCBI): domain Eukaryota; kingdom Metazoa; phylum Arthropoda; class Insecta; order Lepidoptera; family Lasiocampidae; genus Dendrolimus; species Dendrolimus kikuchii. Next base: position 19,138,890 of record CM034394.1, read on the forward strand.
TCGAGGAATACCTCTTTGCCCTGGCTTCTACGCCGCAGGCGACTACCCGTTGCTAACGGGGTTAGGAGCTGTTGGAGCCTTCCCGTGATAAACATGTTACAACTTAGGTTCCGACAAAAACAAATTCCACCTGCATATCTGTAAAAACATATTTTATTACCTGTCGGCATTTGAACTGGTTTAAATTCTTTTATGATCGTCTTCTTTTGTTTACTTATTTATTGGCATACGTTTCTAGAGAACAGCCCATTGTTTTATTTTACTCGTTTATGGCTGAATCATTAGCCAGGTGCTGCGGATTGCGTCGTTAGACTATGCTCGTTTTATTGAATTACGGCCTTCTGCATTACGTTTGGAATTGTTGTATTCGGTTATATTTGTACTTGTGTTATACGTGTTTGTATAGTTCTAATAAACTCTATAATAATTCCAACGCCATTTTAATTCGAGTCTCGCAACTCGTAACACATATTTAGGATCTCTCTCGTGATATTTTTCCTCTTTACCATTAAAGGCAGCGAAGAGGTTAAGACCTAGTGGAATACCTCTTTGCCCTGGCTTCTACGCCGCGGGCGACTACCCGTCGTGGCGGTGTTAGAAGCTATTGGAGCATTCCCGTACTACACATTTAGGAGCTCTCGGTGGTATTTTTCCTCTTTGACCATTAAAGGCAGCGAGGAGGTTAAGGCCTCGAAGAAAACCTCTTTGCCCTAGCTTCTACTCCGCGGGCGTCTAGCCGTCGGTGGCGGGGCTAGGAGCTATTAGAGCTACCCCGTATAACGGTGGTCTCTCAAAGGCCCAAATATAGAATCTGTATCCCACTGTAATTATTCCAATTACCGGGATAGAAAACTTTTCAGTTTTTATGACGATGTAATAATCATTCGCAAAAAAATAAAAAAGGAATAAATCAAAGTTAATTCATTTTTATTTTTAGGTGTCAAAGAAAGTTTTTTTCTTTTTTTTATTGCATGAGTTCAGCAGACAGGCAGACGGCCCCCTTGATGGAAAGCGGTTATCATCGCCTATGGATATTTGCAACACCAAAGGTGCTACAAATGTGCTGCTGCTCTCTTAAGGGAGACTGGAATCTGGTCACTAATGCCGGAACACAACTCAAGGCTGTTATGGCGGCATACACTAGACCAGGGTTGGTAGCCATCCAGTCGGGCAAATACCCTACCACCTGCCAAAAAGTGATTTAAAATTTTTAATTTGAAATAAAAAAGAAAAAACTGCTGAATCAAATATCTTTTTTCCTTCGATGATTTGCCATTTTTGCCAAACCAAAATTCCGCGCTGATAAAACAAGTGCGATTTCAGGTCATATTGATGACATTACTGATTTATTCTTATTATTTTAAACTCCTAAATTAATTATCACTCGATGGTGTGGTATGGTTATATGGAGAAAACGATATCACTTCCAACTAATTAATCCCTTTGTGGATTCTCACGTCTTGCAAAAAATGTGTGAGCTCTCCCACTGTTACGGTAGAATTAAGATTATGTCTCTATATTCTCTTTGACTATACAAAATAGGGCTTAAAATTGTGATAAAATAGAATAATATAGGCTTGTTGTTCCTAAGAAATTGGACTGAAACGTATTTTATTTGTGAAAACCTATTTCAAGGACATATGTCTAAGTTAACAAACTGGTCTAGACAATTAAGTTTGTTGTGCCAGACTATTTATGGAATAATGTTGTGAATTTATGCTGGCCGGTAATCAAAACATTGTTTTTTGCTAGACTGGTCAAAGTTATTTTGTACATAACATGAATTATTTTACAAACTGAAATACCTATATCAAATAATACTGTCACACACAGTGTAATAATACTGTCTACACCGGTTTCGGTTACAGCAGTCGCTATGTTCTGATTTTCGTGGCCTTTTTAACTGAAATGTGCGATCAAAATTCAGAGTGGTCAAAGTTCCACTATAATAACTGTAAATTATAATAATAAGTTTAGCATAATACCCGCAGTGGAGCTTTGTGGCGAAGCCTTAGGTGAGTAGCGACATCTTGAACCCGGAAGGCCCCCGCCTCCGTGCTTGCCTTAGCCAGCCGGCACGGAGTGGAAATCGCTAGAGCTAAGACTCAAGCTCCAAGGGTGGAAGTAACTTCGGTGAACCTGCATCCCTACCAATACTTTGAATTGTAAACTGTTTCAGTCAAGTATTAAATTCCAAGTTCCGTTTTTCCGCTTTTTGCACTATTACTTTCAAAACATGTAATTCTTACTATCTACCTATCTTTCTTGCATTTTAACGAAATTAAATAGCATATTTTTCTCGTCATTCTCATTATATACATCACAAAATCTGCGTTGTTATACAGGCAATAGTCTATTACTACGTATACAAAAAGAATTGCCATAATAATAGACCCATAATCCTGACTTTGGTGACACATTTTACAATAACTTCTAAAACAATGTTCATAACAAATGGAAGGCATTAAAATACCTTACGACGATCTTACTTTTAGGATATCATGATATCAATATTTTTAAATAATGATTAATTAATACACTACTTGACTCGTTAAACTTATGACAGCTTGTAGTGTTTTGTTAGGTAATAAAAAGTGTCTCAGTTGATTTGATTGTCAACGTGTCATATGTACCCTGGGCGATTCGGGTTGGGGAATTTTACCTCATTCTTTTTTGTTTTGGGTCAAAATAATGGTATAAAGTAGTAATATATATCTAATAATGACCACGGTCTGGACGTCATGTTACTTCTGCCATATCATCAAACTGGGTACATTTTTAAAACTCAATCTAGAGATCCTGGTGTTACTTACTCAATTGCAAACCATACACAGCACATATATTCCAGGGGCCCAATTCTGCTATTTCAATATGCGTTGCGAAGATACTCTTAGTATTATTCCATTACAATAGTATCAAAAATTCGGATTCTACTAAATGCATATATCTCTCGATATAGTCGAGGCAGAATAACAGTAGAAAAATTAGATTTTACCATTAGCAGAAGAGAATTACCAAAAATTTTACCATTTATTTTGCGAGTTTTTGCTTTTAAATATTTACAAAGATAGAGTGGCGTGCCGCGGGTACACCATTACAAATAACATAATGCCGAAATCAGGCAAACCTACGATTGAGACGATAGTGTCCGGCCGGTTTTGAGGAGATAGTAATAGCAGAATCGGGCCCCAGGATCATAACACTTTGAATGCCCTAAATCCAGAAACTAGAAAATACCATCCCACAATACAGCAGCATTATGTGCACATAGATGTATAGATATTCCAATCTTATGTTCAGAGCATCTCTCTGTACATCCAAGACGTGGTTCCAACGTTCCTTTATTACGTCCACACACGACAAACGACGTTGCAATTTTTATGTCCGCTCAGCTGTAAACTTGATGATCTTTAAACTCCACAGTTTACGTCGCTTTTCCAATGATTAGAAACACTCTGTTTGAACGTTGTCGTATTTTGTATGGCATGTGCATCTATAACATTGCTTGCTCAACTTGTTTTACTCCTACCGTGATGTCGTCTGCTTTAATGTACAATGAATGAATGAAATCACTATTGTTTACCAAAAATTAAAACTACTCTTAAAACTAAGCACAGTAAATGTTGAACACTGGGTGGCCCTATCGCTTAAAGCTATCTCTTCCAGGCAACCTCCTAAAGCAAGGAAAATATTAAGACAACAGTGGCATTGAAGACAATACATTATAAGAAATATTCCAAGAATAAGTAAAAAGTAAATCAAAATAAATAATAATATATTTTATATACAAAAATAAGATATATCATAGTGAAGCGTAGGAATTCTTCAATGAAGCACCCTTTGGCTTGAAATGCGTATATTTTAATATTTAGCGAATTTACAATAATGTTTCTTGCGCGTAAAGTTGTTCGGTTCTTGATTTTCGAATATTGGCGGTTGGCCGTAGACAATGAGCGTCTGTCATAGGCAATTTTGATATTGCATGTACACACCGGCGCGAGCGTACTGATGTCATACTCGGCTGGACCGGTGTGTACCTTCGCGTAGTAAATCGTCCCGCGACACATAGTATATATAGAATCAGCAGAATATTTTAGACATGCGAGGACCAAAGATATTTAGTAACCATCAGTTTAAAAGACAATATGGATTTAGCTTGTCTGATGTTGAGTGGCAGTGAGTTCCATAGACGGACAGGCTGTACCGTAAAAGAGTTATCAACGAAGGAAGAAGTCTGTACAGGTGTCATTAAGGAGAGATTATTACTAGACAATGTAACTGTACAATGTAAAACGTTAAATTAGTTTTCTGTTAGAATGCATTTGGTTTGACTTAAACTGTAATGTTAAGTGTTGAAGAGTTGGAATGACTTCGTAATAGTAAAGAAGTCGTTACACCTTTACATATTTAAAATAAATTCTATAATTTTAAATAAAGTCCTGCCTAAGAAGCTAAAGCTACTACTCTCTTCCATTTGTAATAAATAGATATTGTAATTTTTTAACACTATTCCATTTGACGATAACATAATTAAATTAATTAATATTACATTTCTGGATAACATATTTGGAATTTTACATGGGATTAACACTTATAGGAAAATAACAAAAATAAAATTAAAACAACGCTTTAAAGATAACTGATAGAATAGGCCATAGGTATTACAGATGATTTGTCAGGCACATACCAAAATTTCGTTTTTATTAATTTTGCATAATAAAAGAATGTCTTGCTCTTTATTTAGGCGCTCTTTTAACTAGTTCTGATCATTTTAATCAGAAGGAATGTTTTATATTACTTCGATATTCTTCATATAGAGTTAGTGTAAGTTTGAACGCTTCTTTGAGAACCATAAAACTAACTATGAATAAGACCCCTTATGTATAAGTTGTTTGAAGCCGTCATAAAGTATGACCTAGTTCAAGAGCGTTATCCTTAAGCTGTGCTGCTCCCGAAGCAGGTAACAATGCTTAGTATAGACGATGGTTTTGATTGTCCACTATACGTGACATTCAAATTTACGCTCACTTTAGACTTAATAATGCTTAACTGGATCGTCCAGTAATCTAGTTATATTAGCTACTAGTATTTCGTAAGGTAGAAAATAACACTAAGTTTATTGTCTCGTAAGGTAGAAAACAACACTAAGTTTATTGTCATGAGGTTTTTCAACCTAGCCTGTGAAAACATTAACTTGTCCTTTGTTAGAAGTCGAGTAAAAATGTGAGCAAGACCTCTTGAAAACTCTCGGGGACATGCACTCCAGTTTGTAATGAAGTCGTAAGAGGAGGCTGGGCTGCGCCTCCCTCTGCCTCTTTAATACTCTTACTATGTTTGCTAGTTTTATAGACTTCGACCGCACGTTTGTTTTCTTACAGCACAACGCTTCGAACGCGAGCTTTGTTGATATTACCTACTGTTACCCTTACACAATTGGTTGAAGCAATGTTTTATCATTGTCACACTCGAAGATAGGAAGAGGATGAATTGTTATTTTATTGTTAAAATTTAAACCGGAGTTGAATGATTTCAAGTTTTATGAAAACTAGTGGTCGTCTGTGGTCGAAATTCAAACATAGTAATTAATTTAAATTATAAGTTTGAACATTATTAAGGTTCTGTTGTCAAAGACTATACTTCTATAATCACAGATTTCGCCAAGACTACACTATTAATTTGACTTTAACAATAAACAAAGGAGTATACATGCGTGTATGTGTCAAATACATGGTAGTGTGTGTGTAATGTTTTTTTATTGATTTAATGTATTTTTATGCATAATTTAAAAAACTATTAGCATTTTGGACTCTTTCCCTATATAAACTACAAGTGTGCTAAATTTCATACTCCTTCGTCCGCGCAATTTTCGTAAAAAAGGGTACACAGTTTTTGCTTCACGTATTAATTAGATTTCAAAGAATTTCGTACACATAACGTTTTTCCTTTTGTTTAATTTCGTTTTATAGTACGAAGACTTCAGATTTTAAAATAATCTTTAAGGGAATAGCACCAGCTAGATCCATACAACACCGCCCTCACAGCAAAGTTGTAAGTTTTTGATTGCCGATTCAAATAACGAAGTTCTAGTTGCAAATTGGAAAATCATATTTCACTCAACAATTGTTGAGATTTTCTATACAAACACACGACTCCTGTTTAATACAATAAATACCATATAACTGGTGTTCATTTTGTCAAAAAATATGCGTTTATAAAAATAAATTATACAGTAATTAAAAGGCTCACCATACGAATGTTATAGCCTGCGTATATTTATCCACCAGCCTATAACTGGCAACAGGCAGCGCTAAAGAGAAAGGAATGGTATATTTTAGTTTCGGAGGCCGTTCATATATTTATCAAAAATACAGTCTAAAACGGGTAAAATTACTCCAATTTATCTATCACAATTTCGAATAAACATCTAGTATACAAACTAATATGTGTGTGTTATTCATAAATATCCTCTTATTTAAGAACAAACTTAAGTAAGAAAATAAACTGTCGAAAACATTGCTGAACTCTCATAGAACCTTTCGAATATGGAACGTGTAAAATATAATTATGAAAAAGGTTTTCTTTCACACAAGTGTTGCTATTTTAATCTAAAGTTGCATCGAATAAAAGCGTTTTATTAATCTCTTTCGCAGGTCACAGGCGTGGTCGGCCGGGCAGAAATGCTTTCCTCGTTATTTTTCCTCGGAGCATTGCTTTGTTATGCACGGGCTGCTAACAGAAGGAGGTACACGGGTAAGCTTTTATAATAAGTACCTAACAGTTTTCATTTAGAACGCTTCTCGTGTGCATTTCTGCCTGTTGGTCTAATGGTTGACACTATATTGTCTCTTTTAACAACAATTGGTTATTTTAGTATTGGTATTGCTATTGTCTAATTCTTAAGCGCATTTATTACATATAGTATCATGAGGACTATGCTTCGAGGGAAAAATAGAATTATTTTCAAATGTTTTCAATTTTTGACAAAGCGTGTACCTATAAGTTCGATTTTACATTAATTAGTATATACTATTATAAATTTAATGTCAAATTCATATTTTTTTTCTGAATTATTGTTATTTATGGAATTTTCATAAAAAAATATAAAATGTAAGGTTGGATAGTGCTTCGAGTGCTTCCAGCCGCATATTCGTATTCGCACGCTTATGTAGTGAACAGCGGCTGCCGAATGTCAGACACATTATCGTTGTAATTATGAATACTTTTTTATTTAAAAAGAAACTCACATATTGGACGAGTTGTACAACAACACGAGTTAAACACGTAGGCTTACTATTTATTACTATCGAAAAGATGACAAGAGAAATCTTAGTAGTTTGCTCATTTTGCAATGTGAATGACACCACAGTGTAAAATCGTTAATTCTCATAATAATAACAATTACCCGTCACTTACTAAGAATAGGTTAACATCAATATTACCTACATCAGGTGTTCGATCAAAACTACATAATTTTCTGTATGTGGGTAGTTCAACAATTTCATGTTAGTTCGCGAGAGTGTATTTTCGCTACTACTACACCTGGGGTAAAGTTAGTGACTGTGTCCAAATGTGATTTGTTTATAGTGTTAAAAAGTAACGCCGTTAATGGTTAGCTACAATAGTATACATGAGTTATCTGTCAATATTATACGTCATTAACAATGTCGCATTTCAAATAACGTATTGAATCCTTGGCTACAACTGCGTGACATAATCACTAACACTAACATGATCCTGGATGTAGCGGGGGCATAATGATAGTTCTCGCGAGCGTACTTATTACATGCTTTCAATAATTTCCCTGAATGTCAATTTCAGACTGGCGTTACGTAGCAGCATGCACGTGCTGCGTCGGCATCGCGATGCTTTGCAAAGAGCAAGGCATCACTGTCACGGGAGTATGCGTTGTCTACGAGCTGTTTGTAGCGCAAAAGGTAACTGCGGCACAAGCCAATTAAAACTTCGACCTAACTCCAGCTGAAGTGACGTTCTACAAGTTCATAATTTCTTGTGTAACCTATATAATACTTTGTGTATTATTACGTGTTAATTACGTTACAGCGATATATGTATATCATCATCTTTTGATGACGATATCTTGCACATGATGGAGGACATTTTTGTCCTCCATTATGTGCAAGATAAGCTTTGACCGCTACTTTGTTTATTGGGTCATTCATATTTTGTGAATACTCCAAATTACCCATATAAAACATATACGAAAATTTAACTTAAAATACTTGGTTTAATTCCCTAGAATTTAAATTATAATCTGTTTTGAGACCCAGAGAAAAATCTAAAATTATTACTTACTATTAGGCGTCGTATAGATAGCAATTTTCGTTGCAATTTTAACATTTGAAATCACTGACATTTAATTTTTATTGGTATAGATAAATAGTTGAAATTTGACGGTGTAAGTCATGTTTTCAAATATTTTGAACTCATTCACTCTTTTCAAAATTTATAAATTGTTTTAAATAAAGGTGTAGGTTCTAGTGTCTAGTAATTTAGAATTTTATTGTATCGTGTGAAAACAGGTCCACAATCAGCTGTGAATTAACTTCCAACCTCTAATTGAGTTAACAAGAACTCCTCTTTCGGAATAACAGACATAGATCACTGAATAGAATATCTATACATCATAGACAGTCTCTGTGGTTGAGCGGGCTAAGTCTAGCCGGCCGAACTGGCTGAAAACGCAGAGGAGAGAAGTTCGATTCCTGGTGTGGTAAATTTCGGAAACGAACTTTCTGTTATTTACTATGGTCTGGGTGTATGGGATCGGCCGTGTTTGGGGATATACAATGTGTGTTTGTCTGCCGATTATTTATTTATTTATTTCCTAGCTGACCCAGCAAACTTCGTACCGCCTCAGAATCATTTTTCTATATTCCAAGCATTTTTTTCATATTTACTCACCTTTAAACCTTCCCTGGACTTCCATAAATAATTCAAAACCAAAATTACCCGAATCAGTCCAGCCGTCCTCGAGTTTAAGCGAGACTAACGAACAACAATTGATTTTTATATAGATAGATTTAATGTACAAAATATATTACATTATACTTTAAAATATAAAGTACCTATATTTTCAAATCATTTTCCTGGGGAACACAATGCAAAAACTAAAATTGCTTTAAAAGCGGTGGTAGACTCTGAATACTTTCAATAAGTAATTTATAGGATTCAATTTTAAAATAAATATTAGGGATGGGCCGAAATTCGTTTTACATTCGATTTGACCGAATTTCGGCAGCTTGAGCCGAACTTCGGCATTCGGCCGAAATTCGGTTTAAATGCCGATCATTCGGTACAAGGAAAAAGTAAAATACCTACTTGCACTATTTTGCCTGAAGTTCATAGAAATCATATCTATCATAATCTTAATATAAAAATTGGTAGGTATATACCCTTGGTCATTTATTTTAGTTAGAAACATGTAAACCTTAACGTGCAATGTGATAAAAAATATATAAAATTAGTTCTTGATTGAGTCTTTGCCTAATTAAATAGACATCAAATTGAAACAAAAAATAAACTTATTATTCTTCTAAGAAACATCAGTAAGTGGTGCAACTGCTTAATTATAATGCGTAACTTGAATTAAAAAAAAACACGTCTAAGAGACATCAGCAATTACAACTTAAATTTTAATTGAAATCACTTTTTACGAATTAAACATTATGAAATGGTGATTGTTTGTCAATCAAAAGTCTAAAAATCTATTCTTTTATCCACCTACTCATACTTAAAATTTACTAGAGGCAGATTATGATGTAAAAAAGGCAAAAATTCGATATTATCAAGTTGACGTTGGCAACAGGTCACGGTGTGTTGCTCTTGAGAAAGCGTAGCGAAAGCAAACCGAATGTTCGGCCGAAGTTCGTATTCGGTTCAAATCATATCTAATAAATATATACATTTTCAGCGTCGTAGTTCAGGCGGAGGAAGTCGATGGTCCTGGCTAGACGCTTGGGGGAAGGGTTCTGGCTGGGGTTGTGCCTGTGGAGAAGCCGCTAGAAGAGTTGCCACTGTGTGCTGCGCTACCCTTGCATTACTTGCTGCAAGGCTCCACGTAATGGGTGCTCAGCTACCAGTGTTTACGAGATTTGACAACCCAGCTGGTGCTGCTCTCCCGCCATCTAGGTAAGTATTAGCCGAACTGGCTATTAAAACGTGTCTTAGCATAACATTTTGCAGTTATCATGAAAGGCGTCTTAAATTTCCTAGATAAGTTCCGTTTTCAGGACCAATGTATCTTGTACAAATTAATTTGAATTAAAAAAAGTAACTGAAAGTTATAGGAGAGGAGAACAAAGATGATTAAAACCATTTTTTTAACAGATATTAAGAAGATAGTTTTTTAATCTGACTATGTCGTAACGGGTAATTATATAAAAATAAATTTAAATTTATTGCTATATTTTTGTGTTATCATACAAAAATGTGATATTTTACAAAAATTTTGTAATTTTATAACTTCCATTAAATCAATGAATGGTATAGATAGAGAACACTTCTTCCATGATATAATCAGAAATTAAGAAAAAGACTATTTTGAAGAAAAATTGCGACGTAATTACATTTTTACATATTAATATTATGTACAAACAAAAAGTACTTGTGAAAAAAATATCTATTTCAGTATTTAAAACGACGTGATTTAGTGTAAAATAAATGACATCATAAAAACAAACACCTTACGTAACTATTCTAAATCAAATATCATATGACCTTAGCATACTTGAATCAGATGCTCAAAAAGTCTTCGTGCAAATCACTCGAACAGAAGCGGCTTAATCGTAATTAGATCGTCCACTACACATGACAGATTCCCTTCATGTGCACGCCCTCGAGTCTTGGGGACGATGAGGACATCTTTTTCTTTATTACCCTCTGTAATGAGGGTCTTGTCTAATGGCTGGGTTTGACAAGCAGTTTAGTAGTGGCAGCAAACTTAAGCCGCATTAATTTTACGACCGCAGTCGCTCACTCATTGTTTCTCGGCTGGTTTTTATTTACGCTGGGATACGTAAAGGAACAACTAATGGATTCCTGACCTGTATAAATTGCTTGTAAAGGTCGATTATTCAACGTCAATTGTTCAGTTTGTTTACTTTGTAATTTTTTTGCTTGATACCGCAATAATTATGCTTTGTTTATCTCCTTTAAAGTTTTCTCACTGAGTATAAAAATAGCCCGGAGTTTTAGAAGGCTTGTAGATGGACAAACACGTAGAGGCCTTCGGTTACTTAATCTATATGAATTCGTCTGATGTTTTTAGTCTACGTGATATTTTCAATAATAATTATAAAGAGAATTGCTATTTGACTGGAAACAAGTCCGGAGGGATAAACCTCAAGGATGTGCATTTGCAGCCCGCGAGCTGCTGGGATAAAGACACATTAAAAACTTATTAAAGTCCCAAACATGACTTAGTGCTGAATTCACGATCCTGTTAGCTACGTACTATTGGTTGTGTCTTTCAAATGCTATTCAGCTAATTGTCTATTTTGTTCTAGTTGTCTCATTTGAACCAAATATTTTAACTAGTTTCTATTATAATGTAATATTAAGAAAATATATCATACGCTTCTACACAAGATTTTTTATTCTCTCTAGTGTAAGGATCCTTTGACTTTAAACATACTTTTATCTCATTTATTTGCTACTTATCTTATAACATTTACAGACACCTAACTTTCGCATATCTGCCAGCATTAAACGCTTGGTTACTGACACTACCGGAGGCTTTATGCTGCGACTGGACAATGGGCACGGTTGCATTACTACGGTCCTGGAAGGATTCTCGAAACTTGGCAACTATAGCGCTAGCCGCAACATTGATAGCTGCCGGCATCCACGCGCTCAAAACACGAAGTTCTGCGCTTTCTATGGTGTGTATAATATATTTGTAAATATTACTAATTCTACAATATTTTAAAATAAATTAAATAACTGCTTGGCAGTCCGCTGCAAGGAATCCGTTGAGGTAACAATAAACGTCGACTGCTTTCATAACTTGGCTACAGAAACGTAAAAGAGAGTTTTAAGTGACAAACTCCCATATTTTATCAATTGTTTCATGAATTTCGTTCAAACGAATGTTTATTTTATAATTCTACTGTCAATATTTTTTAACATTTCCACCATGTGTAGTGTGATGCGAATATATAGTGTGATGCGAATATATAGGTAGATACCGTCTCTGATCTTTCGCTCGGAAATAAGAAGTCCGAGCCTAGCAGCGAGATATTGATGTGCTATTACTGCAACTATACTGTATTCAAGTCCATTCTCTTTTTCAGGGTCTGGCACTTCTAGTCCTACCATTCTTACCGGCGTCTAATCTGTTCTTTCCCGTCGGCTTCGTGGTCGCCGAACGAGTTCTTTACATGCCTTCGATGGGCTGGTGCTTACTGGTTGCTCATGGTTGGAGGTTGCTGGCCAAGAAGAGAGCAAAACTAGCAGCAGCTGCCTTGATATTTCTTATATTAGCATTTAGTGCTAAAACCTATGTAAGAAATTGGGATTGGAAGACTGAATACACCATATTTGCTTCCGGACTTAAGGTGCTTACCACATTACAAAGAACCAATCATAAAATTATACATAATAACGCATTACACATTCCATCTATTCATCTCAGTTACATTTGTATTATTTAATTTTAGAATAATCTAAAGTAGACCATTTGATTTTTAGGTAAACCGTAACAACGCTAAGTTATATAATAACGTAGGACACGCATTAGAAGCTGAGGGTAGATACGCCGAAGCATTAGAATTTTTTAATACAGCAGTTAACGTACAACCAGATGATGTTGGAGCTCATATTAATGTTGGTCGAACATACAATCACTTAGGACGATATCAAGAAGCAGAAGATGCTTATGTCAAAGCAAAATCACTCCTTCCTAAAGCAAAACCTGGTGAATCGTACCAGGCAAGAATAGCTCCGAATCATCTCAATGTGTTTTTGAATCTAGCAAATTTAATATCTAAAAATGCGACAAGATTAGAAGAAGCTGATCTGTTGTATAGACAAGCGATCAGTATGAGAGCTGATTATACCCAAGCGTATATAAATCGAGGTGATATCTTGATCAAGTTGAATAGAACGAAAGAAGCACAGGAAGTTTATGAGAGAGCTTTGTTATATGATAGTGGAAATCCAGATATTTATTATAACGTAAGTATAATTTTCAAATAAAATAAAGGCAAACATCCATAGGTGACAGTAACGATTTTCCATTAGCTGGACCATCTGCCTGTTTTTTGGCAATAAAACAATTAATAAAATAAAATCCTGGTAAAAAGAATTATTTTCTTAGAATTTTCTGACAGTTCTTCATGCTTAATAAAATTCAGATATCATCGATGTGTGAATCACTTTGGATAAACGTAGTGTCTGGGATTACTCTCCGTATAACAGTAAAGTTCAAAGTACAGATGATATTTTTACTTCATCATTGTTAATAATTGTTATTGAATCATACCATTAGATTTTTAACATATGATTTCATATAAACACATTTCTTATAAAATAATCATTACTATACGTTTCTAAAAAATAGCCCTATAAATTGTATAACTCTTTTTCGGTAAGTTGTTCATCTACATGAAAGATGTGATGAATATTTGCTGAATTTTCAGCTTGGCGTAGTATTACTGGAACAAGGCAAGGCTTCTCAAGCGCTAGCTTATTTGGACAAAGCTCTGGAATTGGAGCCAGAACACGAACAAGCCTTGCTCAATTCAGCCATTTTACTCCAGGAGCTCGGTGCCGCTGACTTGAGGCACTTAGCTCGACAGAGGTTGTTGAAGCTACTTGATAAGGACGGTAGGTTATTATAGAAATTCTATTTCACGAATTCTGCTTAGACATTTTTGTAGTAGCGACGTGTCCCAATATGCGTATTTGTATCTGTGTACCCAGGTACCGTTAACAGCAAAAATTTAAGTGTGTGGAATTTCACTATTGTTCAAAAAATTACATCATTCTTCTGCGTGACATTACTAGACGTATATTTCTCACATAACAAGACCATTTTTTAAGTTCTGTAGCTTGAAAATCGGGGGTGAACCGTGAATTTGTATAGCCCTGGCCTAAAGCTGCTTGGTGGCCTTGTGATTTTATATATTTAAAATATTATATATTTTTTAAATTCTCAATATTGTGTAATATGGGGCTGGAGGCCTTTTATATCCATGTGGCCCTGGGTTGCCATCCAAAATTCCCACGTATAAATCCGCTTCTGGTGGAAATACATCATAAATATCTACATTATTCTTTCTTACATAAGATAAAATACTATATTTCAGCAACAAATGAGCGAGTCCACTTCAACCTTGGCATGGTTTGCATGGATGAAGGGGACGCGGAATGCGCCGAACGCTGGTTCAGGGCGGCTGTCCACTTGAAGCCAGACTTCCGCTCGGCCCTGTTCAACCTGGCCTTGCTTCTTGCGGACAGGCGGAGGCCGTTGGAGGCCGCCCCCTTCTTAAAGCAACTCGTGCGACATCATCCGGACCACGTTAAGGCTTTAGTTCTGCTTGGAGATATCTACATCAATTCTGTCAAAGATTTGGACGCCGCTGAGAGTGTGAGTTTCTCTTTTTAAGATGTTTTTGTTTATACTTATCTAGAACTTCTCATGCGATAATGTTAATGTAGAATCAATCACTCATATATTTGTATCATAGGTGTCTAAGTTAAGAATGTATTTAAAGTTAAATTGAAGTAAAAGAAAATGTTTTGTGATGTTAATCGTGTTTTTTTTCCAAGATAATTAAAAAGAACAAAATGAATTGGAAAAATAAATCTTAATTTAAAAAACCACATCGTTCAAAAGAATATGCCCAATGACGTTTGGACAATAAGTCTTAAAAACATTTACATATTGTTAGTTTTATCTGTGAAAGTATCTCGACCCATAAATAATTGAAAATTTTCTTATATGTACTTGTCACACTCATGCCACATCTTTTAAACTTACTGTTTTTTGTGATAGCTAATTTTGATTTAAGTAAATTCGATGTCTTTACTACTAACTAACTTTTTACTTAAATTTCAGTGTTACCGTCGTATTCTTGAATTGGAACCAGATAACGTACAAGCCTTACACAACCTATGCGTTGTGGCCGTGGAGAGAGGCAAATTGGCCATCGCAGAGGAATGTCTGACTAGAGCCGCCGCACTAGCGCCCCAAGAACACTACATCCAAAGGCATTTGAACGTCGTGCGAGCGAGACGGGTAGCTGCGCTCAGCTCCTCTTCGAACTCCGCCCAACAAAATCCCACTGCGTCAGCGACGACCGAGGTGCGAGCGAGATGGAACTATATCCCGCAACAACCGCCCGATCCTCATGAAAATGATGCCTCATAGCGACATACTGGACTGTAACGTGTGATGTAAATATTTTAGGATCGTAATCGTAGCCTTTGTACCAGTTTATAAAACATAGTTTGCGAATAATTTCGTATTGTTTTCACTTTGTATACAGTATTTACAGTATCGCCATTAGTGGAAATTATTGGAAGCTACAAATACTATTGATAGTTTCTTTATCTAATGCTGCGTACACATTGAGCCACCAAAGGGAAATGTGTCATTTCGTCGAACGGTCAGATGCCTTTGATGTTAGAGCCATGCGATGATAGAGTGACTTATAGTCTATTTCAAATAGGACGGTATGGCTGACACATTTATAAAACGTAACTTGTAGCGTTACTATGTAATAATAATTAAATAATACATAAATCACGATATTCATTTCTCTATTTACGTAACTTTTCCCATAGTATCCTATTTCAAATAGCTTTCTACCTATCTGTCAAATAAAGTATCTATAAAAATAGATATTTAAATAAAAGTTCGTAACAGGCGCTCTGGTGTGTCGAATTCTTACGAAATCTAAAGAAATACTGAAGTTTCAGCACTATCGTTGACTCTATACGAAAAGTTTAATTCTCCTTACCTGACCTGATATTTAAGAATAATATAGAAGACGCACACTAGGAAGCACAATCGTCCAGTATATATACTGTGGCTCTAAAAATGCCCTTATATCCAACATTTTCAGAAGGCTACACACAGAGATGTACAAGATACCCCCTATACAAAGTCTGAATACAAAATACAAGATAGTACTATTAAAATAAGTATTTGAGATACCAGATGCAAAATGATTTTGAAAATGGTATTTCAAATACTAGATACAAAATACGTATCTTCTAAATACTTTTTAGAGATAAAATACTTTTTAAAAGAAATCCCAATTTCAATCAACTTAAGTTTATTACATGAACTATGTGATGTGATAAAATATTATATTTTTAAGGTTTTAATCGAGACCAGTACTTGAAACATTTTATCACTCATTGTTATTCGATGAGTTCTCAATATCATATCCCCAAAAGAAAAGCTATATAGGGGCAGAACTCGGCAAAGAGTGAAAATATTCACTTAGAAAATGTATTCATAGTCCTTCAACGGAGATAATTTTCGCATTTTCATGGTTTCACTAAGAAGATTCTGCACTGCTGAAAGATCTTGTATGGAATTATAATAAGAGTTCCATCGGGTTCCACATGGAGATGTCTTTTAAAAGCTTGATTTAAATTTAAAAGGTGCCTTCAGTTTTATTTTCAGTATAAGGTGGCATAGTAAATATTAAAAAAATGCATAGGTAATTATGACAAAAGTATTTTTGCAAATAAAGTATTTACAAAATGCTAAGATACTTGACGAATAGTATCTAAATACAAGAAACAAGATACATTTCTAAAAAAGTAGATACAAGATGAAGATACGTATTTTGTATCTTGTATGTGTGTTTTTCAGATACTTGTATCTTAGATAAGTCACATCTCCGGCTACACATACATAATACTACCTCTAAGACTTTCAATCCACGTTGTATTGTGTAAGTCATATACGGTTGTTTTATATATTAAAAAAGGAAAACTCGCTTATGACCGTTGAGTCAGCAAATTTGTCTAAGTAGAATAGTTTATTCGAATCAAAAGAAAAAAATATGAATAATACAATGCTTTCGGTGAAATGATGACCAGTGTGTGTATTAAAGTGGAAAATTAAATTTGATCGTATTAGCATGGGAAAAAGATAATATTCTTCTTCCATAGTGTTAGGCAGGTTTTGCAGTAAAGAACGAAATTGTAGACGTAAACTATGAAAAACTCGTACTAAAGGTTATAAGGTCTTATCCAGGGTGCAGGGTCATTTGTGTGTATGTATTTTGTAAAGATTAGAACTTATTTATCTTAATGTATTTGAAGGACTGCGACCCCCCTGGCTATAGACCTTTCGCGAACACCAAAATTATGTCAAAAGGCCAGATACCCTTGCCTATTATTACTTCATTATCTGTTGTAACTATTTAGGATATTGACATGGAAGAAATACTATTCCCCGTTCACGATAACTTGACACGCAGGGTTAACAAATTCTAATAATTAACATCATGTTATGTAATAGGTTATGAATAGTGATTATTACAAAACGTAAATTATTCTTAATTTTTGTTGGCATTTACTAGTAATTATCGCGATCTTAGGTGTGTTGCTGGGGAGTTTCTTGCCGCTTCTTCTCCTTAACAGCAATAACACGTTGCGAAGCGGTGTACATAGAATAGGAAGTAAAATTAAATTTATATGTATAACCTTCAAAAAGTGTTCTCCAGTGGAACTTTTTTGAATAAAAACTTTTGAATTTGATTCTAGCTTTAGGTGTTAATATTTTTGATTGTTGATAACCTGCGCATCAAGTTATCGCGAACTGGGTATATAGTAATAACAATTATCCTTTAAAAATGTAATTCTGAAAAAGTATCCAAATCCTGATGACGCCACATTTTTCTTTGGCGTTTTGTTATAGCATAACCTCGAAACTTTCAACCAACGTTGAATTATTTAAAATATATTGTATATGTAATCGTAATATCATATCGTATTCGTATATATATCGTAATTTTATAGTTAAAATGTGTAGAATACAGTTTTGTCGTAAGTAAATAAGTAAATTCTGTCAATTTATATCTTAGATAGAGAAACTCCATTTACCTCCTTAAAATGTTTTAATTTTCAATAAATTTTTTTGACTTATTTGATTTAAAAAATATAATTAAATATTGGTCAAAAGTAGCGGTGTTTGTCTATATTAAAATGCAATAGAGGAAATAATTGTGGCAGCATCTAGAGTAACAGTATTTACGGGCTTTTTCAGTTACAATTTTATACAACTTATAATTCCGATCGGCAGTTTTCGTTTGCACAGAAAAGTGCAGACCGATTTCCGACATGTAAATAATCTATATTGAACTTTATTCGCAAGCGGAAATGGCAGAGGGTTACTTGTTGTGCATTCTTAGCTTTGTTCCGCTTCCATGATTCATACACTGTCGTGGGCTACCAAAAGTTGGTCTACTGCGCAGATACATCGACAGGAACTATTAGTTGCGTAAAACTGTACATTTTTGACTGGATGGTCGTGATTTTTGTATGTTTCTTTAATGGTATTGATTTTATCAGGCCATGGAATTCCAGATTAATTTCTTTTTAATTCTGACTTTTAAATGGCGACGGCAATTATTTGAAACATCAAACCATAGAAGAATAATACTGACAATCGCCTATTAAAAGTGTAACTCCGAAACAGGCTCTACATTCTATAATTCTAGATCCTACGTATCTTTCTTCTTTTATATTTTGATATAACCTAATTAATGAATAATTCAGTGATTGTAATTCTTACAAGAATTCTTAGTCATTTAGTCGCAAATATCTAAGAAAATTTTATTACGAATTTATTTAAACTGAGATTATACGATCGTACTCGGAGAACGAAAAGACCGATTAAATTAAAAATGCAATTCAAATATATTATTGAATTGCTAATAGAAAATTTATTATCATTTTTGTCAATTAATGGAACTATTTATGAAGAAAGAATATGGAAATGACATTCGCATAATAAAAGACATAGCCGTGAGAAACTCCTAACTGTGTTTTCACTGTTGACCAGAGGGCGAATCGAGCAAACGAATCATTGTTTTCTCCCTTTTTGTTATAAAAAACATCACTAAAACAATCAATGTGTTATTATTAAAAATGTTTTAGACTAAATCTATGCGAAAGAAATGGCCTCTCTGATAGCTATTAACTGCAAGTGGCTGTATAATATATCTGCTTGATAACAACTATGTGTTATTAACAAAAAGGACCATAAAGTTTAGCGCTGAATATAAGAATGTCAAAAGTAAATCAATAACTTACCACATTTTTTTATTATATAATATAATGACGGTATTAGTGATCTAGTGAACAAAATGGGACAATCGAAGTAACACATTGAAATCGATTGTCGTATTCTTTTTTCATAGTAGCAAAGTAAAAAACTTATCTTTAAAAATAAACCGTTATTAAACGAAAATAATTAATTTTACAAAAGAGCAATTTAAAATAAAATTCATTTACTTCTCAATACTTTTCTTGTATTACAGCGATGTGTATCGAAATATTATCATTATATCTTTAAACTTTCAACATCACTCTTAATGGTCGCTTCCAATGTATTAACGTTTATTCACTTACCTTACCATTGGTCAAATCTTAACCGATAGTAAGGCAATCGAACGGTCGGATATAGTAACCGGCCGTCATTGAATGCATTGCGACTAGTATAGACACAACTTATATTTTATAGCAAACCCATCAATATTTATGTTATAACGGAAATCTTTAACGACATCTAGTTTTGCATATAGTGTTTAAAAAGAGTCAAATTTATCCTGTAATTTGTGTGATTTTACGAGAGATGGTGTTGTTAAGAGAAGAATTCTTGAATAAATTCAGTAACTAACTGTTTGTCTCACCAACTTAATTTTAAATATTTAATTAATTTTCTATTATAAAATTAATAATAATTTTTATTGCTCTTTAAATTAATCGTTCTTGGCTTAAAGGGCAGTTAGTAACAAAAGCGAAAAAATATTGCGCCAAAATTTCTAGGTAATAGATCTCATAGTCAAAAATTTTCATTTGCATACGGCGTTTGGTGATATTAGTTAATTATAACATAAATTATAATTATTATTGTGTATGCCATATAATTGTAAGTATTACGTAGAATATGTTCGAACGAGCTTTCGTCATTAGCCTGGTATACGGAAAATGTGGACAATTACTTGTGTGTATAATGTAAAAAAATGATCATAGCATTTTATAGGAAGACTTCGAATATTCGCAATAGTAATAATTCTAGTCACAAAATGGCGACGTGAGTCGATTCTTTAATTTTGATATTAAATAGTCCCTCTATATTTTAATTATTTGATAGATGAGAATATTATCATCATCAACGTAATATATTCAAAATCATACGATAAACAATTAAAATGCCTGTTTCATTTCAATTGCCATTTATTAACGTACTTTGAATTGATGCAGTAAATATAATTTAACGTAGACGCATCATCTAGCAATATTTTCAAACGAGATGCAACAATCAAACAAGAGACGTTAGACGTAATAGGTAAATGTTTTCCATCATAGTAATCTCGATGTATGGTTGTGCATTTTATGATTTTAATTCAGACAAACAAAATAGGCAGACAGCTCCGAGCACGCAGAGTCAAGACAACTAAAAGAAGCCGATTTTGGAAAAGGAAGCCGATCACGCTGCAATGCGTTACGAGAACTACTACTATATAATCGAATTAGTACGGATAAGTCCGAGATAAGAGTAGATGCTTTGATATTAAAATGTATAATCTCTGTGCTCTATTCAATAAGATCGAATATACATTGTAAAACATAAATATACATTGTAATATATTGATAAAGCGTGTGTGGGCTACATTTAATATTACCGTACTTGCGTCTCTTCTGTGTGGCTTGCGCCCAGTGGCTTTAGACAAAATTTTCTACTGTCAAATAAAATTAAGTTTTTTTTTCTTATTAACGTACGTAACCACATTCTTAATTTAAAATGAATAAAACACTCATAGCCGTGACGTGTCACGCCGTCCCAGCAGTAAAACACTTTCATTTTAAAACGTCATAAGCCGACTCTTTCATCGATCGAATACATTATTTTCGTAATCGCTAATATTGTAAGTAAATATATAATTAAAAGTGATCCACCGTTATTAGATTTAGTCGTGAAAAAAATGTAACGTTGTTAATGGTTTAAGAAAAAGTAACTTTTGTAAAAACTGAAATTTTTTACAATGTCTCGAAACATTTCTGATGAGAAACTCGTCGAGGGAGTTGAAGAATTCGTAAGGACCCCGAATATTATAAAACTATTTGTCGTCAAAACGTTTATTTTTATAAAATAAAACCATGTTTCAAATGATATGTGTGACTATTATTACCTTATCTTCTCCACTTCCTCAAACAAGTATCTAAAGTCCGATACTTCTTACAACATATTAATCAAATGTAACATCCAAAAGTGGCCATAAGACATGGGCCGTAACTTTAAATTATTATATTTTAATAGTTACTATTTATAATATTAAACGGTATCCTGAGCGCTGTTTGAATTAAAGCTGCGTCATATAGTTTCAATATCTATCTGCCTCTAAGAGAGGGTTGTAAAAAGTAACTCTATTCTATCCACAAAATATGTGTCCGACATCTAATTTCGTTGAAAAGGAAAGAAGCAACCAAAGATCATTTACTGTACAGTACGTAACAATAATTATGTTCTGTGCAAACCATGTGTATGGCACGACCATAAAGTTTGATCTTATTATTTTATATTACTTTTACTAGAAAATTTAGACCAAAAAATATAGGTAATTAGGATATGCCTGCGATTTCGTCCACGCTCGACTTGAAATTCCCTTGGGATTCCCGGGACAGAAAATACCAAAGCATCTTAAAAAGAATGTAAGCTGCCGTTTTAGTGAAAACTGTGTCAGAATAAGCTAATTTTTATGCACCCGAACACACCCGACACAAACCGCTCAGGGGAAAATTCCAGCGGGATTCCCGGGATAAAAATCAGATTGGAATTCGGTTTTTTTTTTAAATATAGCCATTTAAAATCATTTCCAGAAAAATTCACGCGCGATTGGTTAAAAAGTACAGCAGATTTTAAAGCTAAGAATTTGCTATCGATCAGCGATAACCGCAACGAAATCGGCCCAGTAGTTTTTGCGTGAATCCCGAACAAATAGACAAGAAATCTAAAAAATTTACATCGCGTTCTCCATCGTTTATCCTTAGTCTGGCCATAAATACTGTTACAATTAAAAAGAAACATATTACATTTGAATTTGGAATCTGTCATTTTTATATGATTGTTCATTGTGTTCTCTCATTTTGGCGCCAATATATTGTACAACATTTTGCGATATTAAAATGGAGTGGGGCGATAAAGAGAACCGAATCGCTGTGATTGCATTACACAAAGTAGGTATGGAGCCAAATGCAATGTTTAAAACTCTCCATACGCTTGGTATTAGTCAAATGTTTGTGTACCGGGCTATTAATAGGTACAATGAGACCTCCTCTATTTGAGACCGAAAAATATCTAGCCGTCCACGTATTGTTCGTACGAAAAAGGTAGTTAAGGCAGCAAGGGAAAGAATTCGAAGAAATCCTATCCGAAAGCAAAAGATTTTATTTCGGGAGATGAAGATATCACCTAGAACCATGTCGCGTATTTTAAAAGATGACTTAAGACTTGCAGCTTATAAGAGACGCACTGGTCATTTCTTAACTCATAATTTAAAAAAGAATAGGGTGGTAAAATCGAAACAACTACTGAATCGGTACGCAAAGGGAGGTTACAGAAAAATTTTGTTTACGGATGAGAAATTTTTTGCAATTGAGCAACATTTTAACAAACAAAATGACCGTATTTATGCTCAAAGCTCTAAGGAAGTTTCTCAATTATTCGACAGAGTGTAACGTGGGCATTATCCGTCTTCAGTGATGGTTTGGTGGGGTCTTAGCTATGAAGGAGTGACTGAGTCATATTTTTGTGAAAAAGGTATCAAAACATCGGCACAAGTGTATCAAGATACCATTCTTGAGAAGGGAGTTAAGCCCCTTAACAACAACATATACAATAACCAAGAATGGTCCTTCCAGCAAGCCTCGGCGCCGGGTCATAAAGCTCGGTCGAAACGAACGTTTCGGTCTTCATCAGAGCTGAAGACTGGCCGTCTGGCCGACTGGACGATCTTAATCCGCTGGATTATGATTTATGGTCAGTTTTAGAGAGTACGGCTTGCTCTTAAATGCCATGATAATTTGGAGTCCCTAAAACAATCCATACGATTGGCAGTGAAGAATTTTCCCATGGAAAGAGTGCGTGCTTCTATTGATATCTGGCCTTTACGTTTAAAGGACTGTATTGCAGCTAATGGAGACCACTTCGAATAAGCTTTTTATAATTTAAATTGTTTTATATTTATGTATTAAACTAACACACTGTAAAACTTATAAATGTTATTTGCAATAGAAAATAAATCTTTGTTACAATATTTATGGCAAGACTAGATATAGTATATTCCAGTTGTTCTACTTAAATAGCTCCCATGTACAGACACGGCATGTTAAGAATGTTATAATATTATATATTATTAAAATCGGGAAACTCACTGAAGATAAGTAATTTAGCCAAATGACAAAGGGTGGTGACATAGGGTTTCAGGGAATAATGTTGATATATTATGTGTTTGGCCCACTACAATGCTGCATAACGGATTCAACCTTTGCGACATGCTCCTGAAAAAAAATAGGTCAAGCTGGTGTCAGTGAACACAATGAAAGGTTAGGCAGAGGTGATATCCAGGAAAGCTTAAGTTCAATTAGCATACGTACAACTTCAGCATTGTCTATGTTTATGATGAATGTGTATATGATTTGGCTGGTGAGTCGGAAAATTTTAAATTATCGGTATAGTATCTACTTACATAGGCTACGTTCCATTAGAGACTCACAACGACCACGTTCACGACCGTGATTTTTCCCGTTCCATTTCAAGATATTATATTTATTTAACTTGTTGGTTCATAATGATGTAGAATTTCTAATGTACAATAAGTTGAAATTAATTTTCTTTTAATACAGCCTTGGATGTACACAGATTTTCATGAAATTTGGTAGATAGGTAAGATCTCCTTGATTAACATAGGTTTGAACAATTTCTTTCCTAAATAAATCCCGGAGAATAATTGCAAAACTACGGATGACACCGCAAAATCTCATACTAATAAATAAAGCTGAAGAGTTTGTTTGTATGTTTGTTTGCTTGAACGCGCTAATCTTAGGAACTACTGGTGTGACTTGAAAAATTCTTTCAGTGTTAGATAGCCCATTTATTGAGGAAGGCTATAGGCTATATATCATCACGCTAAGACCAATAGGAGCGGAGCATCAATGAAGAATGTTTCAAAATCGGGAGGTTTTTTAACTATTCCACGCGGACGAAGTCACAGGCAGAAGCTGAAGAAGATGAAGTAGTACCATAAATAAAAGAACAATGTTATGTAAAAGATTCACTATATTGTTTTGTACAATGGGCACTTTACAATATCAAAACAACATAGCCCGTTTACAGTCAGCTTAAAGAACTCGCCTCCCATTGAATTACGAAACTAGAATTTCGGAATTGCTTCAACAATTGCTCATGAATACGCTCTGACAAACAACTGAGTAAAACAAACAACAGTTCTCAAAGCGAAAAGGATAGTCTAGCTTTAATCTAGGCGGTAGTACTTTGTACAACTAAAAAATTTAAGTACTATCACGGTTTGCAGTCGATATTATTTACAATATTACATATAAAAACATGACCAACGCATGTTATGTAGCCAGAATAACGTTAAAAACAAATTTTGTAATAAAAAAAATTCTTCAATTTAAATTTAACAAACTTATACGCAATTTAACATAAAATCTATAATATGAAAAATAAAGTAATTTATAATTTATTTAGCTATACATTTTCTCCACATATAACAAAATTCCCACTCGCACTCATCGCGACTTAAGATTAAATTTCTCTAATCTGAAATACTATCTAAACTAATATTCCGTTCAATGGACTTAGCCTACATTTGTTCCTTACACATACCTACCTATTGCTCAGTTTACAGTGATCGAATTTGTAAGGCCACTTTACTTACATCCGACCTTTTATAAAACATACGTAACACCACGTGTTCAATGGTTGACAGAAACAGCCAGTTCACAATCCTTTGAAAATCATTCTAGAAAAATATAATATAAAATAGACTAGATAATATGCATGTAACTCAGATATCTATATAGTATAAGTATACATTTACATGTATAATGTATTCGAAATCTATGTAGCCGTTGATTTTGTTTTCTTTGCTTTTTAAGTATAGGTCCTTAATCATCAAAAATACGCGGGAAATATAAAATCGCAAAACATACCTACATATTCAAATCGTCAACAATGTTTTTATAGTTTACAAAATGTCAATGTTGCTGTGTAATATCCACAGCATGAAAACGCGGCAGAATAGAACGTTTGAAATGTTTTAATCTAAAAAAATCAAGTATATTTTACGACTGACGTAAATAATTGATAATAAAACTTTCAACCTTGTATACATATTTCCTATTATTTCAAAGCTATTAAAACCAATTGTGTTTATTAGATAACTACGAAACTCGTAAAACGAATATTTGATTAAAGTGATCCATCAATCAATCTTTATTTGCAAAAACAGGTACATGAATAGGTATTATCTATACATATAATAAAACTGTAGAGGTCGAATGTCTGTACAATGAAAAAAAATGCTAAAAACCAAGTCAGGGGGATTTAAGAAGTGAAATAGAACTAATTTAGATTTTTTCAAATTTTTTGTTTCTCTGTTTGTACGGGTTAATCTTCGAAACGACTGGTCCGATTTAAATGAGATTTTGTATGGTGGTAGCTTACCTTGTCAACATATAGGATACTTTTGATCCCGAAAAATTAAAGAGTTCCCGTGGGATAGTTAAAAAAAACTTTCCACGCTGACGAAGTTGCGGGCAGAAGCTAGTATATCTAATATAAAGTTTCCAATGTGTTTTGTCATTTACATGACGTGCAAATGCCTTCAATAACTAAATGTCTTGGTGCCTCTAGTACCCTACCCTACACTAATGCTTCCAAATTAATTTTATACCTTTAAACCTACCTATTATAACACCTGTTTTAAAATTCATGCATTTTCAATAGCGAATAAATTAATACTCTTATACATATCCATGCAATATGATTTCATAACATCTAAAAAAGGTACATTTTATCTATTTATGTTTATTTTTGATGACGTAATTGCAAGATTTAATTTTTTTTAATTCTCTATAAAAATGACTCATTTTAACAATTAAGAAGACCGTGTAAAAAGGATACCATATGTATATTGGCCGGTCTAGACAAGCTTCAGAAAGCTGCGCAGTGACTAATTTTGAGGCAATTCTATCAGTCTTCAGTTATCTGTTGCAATTTATATAATACCATTTTCTAGTGCAAAACTATTCGCACAGAAACGGAATTGTAAAACTGCTGATTATTAAATCAACAACACGTGGTGAAACATAGACAATATCAAAAATCATGAATGTATATCTTAAAACACAATCAACAACAAATACAATAATAGGTTTCTTATGAAATTAAAAATACAAATTTTAAAAATGTTTTTGAACAGTAAGGCACATAATCTTGACCGTTTTGGGTGTATGCGAATAGCAACCATTACCATAATTTAAAACCTATTTTACTAGAAGTCGAATTAATATAAAACAAGCAGTCCGTGTTAAGAAGAAGAATAAAAATCAACCAACACTCCAAGTTTTCTATTACAAATAGTGATCAATCATTGGAACCATATTGGCACTGTAATGGTGGCTTTTGTAATAATCATTTATAATAAACAATCATTATGACGCTAGTGATCGACCATTCTAATACTATAATAATAGCAGACTTGGGACCCAGTATAAAAACAGTCTATTGTGCAGATTGAGTTTATATTATAACTTAAGAATATTGCTTACTAAATAAATAAATTCATAATTATAGTGCAGCGCGGACAATAACAAGGAATTGAAGTATGAGTACGGTGTCCATTAATTATTTGTTTCTCCGAATGCTTTAGCGGATGATACATAAATAGAGGTTATGAACGAGTAACTTCAAAAACTTTGTTAACTATACTTCGAGCTTTCACTTAAGGAAACGTTCAACTGTGACAATAATCAATCTGTCGAAAATCAGATATAGTAATATAGTTATTAATAATTAATTTCACAGACAATAATATTGGGAGATTATGCTGTTGGGTGATACAGTATACAGCCCCAAATTCGAAGTGGTCAAGATCAGTTGCGCTTACTGTCTTATACAGACATAAAAAAGATTAAAATACCGTTGTGTTAGGACCTATGGTCTTCTATATATTGTATTTATATAAAAATATTCGAGTAATATAAAATAATATTGGCAAAATTATTCGGATGTCAACAACAGCTGCATAATAAACAATAATTCGTATTTATAGTTAGAGGAATTTCTTAATGGATTTTATCCTGCATATTACTTCGATAAAAACAAAAATGTAAGAAGTATATTCAGTTCACAAAATGGCTTTAAACGGATATCATTGATTTCTACATAATTAATCATTTTCATAACAAAAATAAATGTTAACTTAATATATCATTAACATTGCCTTAACTTCATCTAAATTTGTAATTAAACATTATATTAAACATCCTTTTTAAGAGGATCTAACTGAAACTTTATGATGATTACGTGAGGTGGCGTTGTAATCTACAAATGTATATTGATTTTTTATTAATTAATTATTACAAAACAGGTAGACATTCTCAGTTTCAATATCCTTAATAATATATTGTTAAAATAATTAAGAGAGATTGCAACGTTTTTGCCTAATCTAATCTGATCCTTAGTTGCAATTTTTCACTACTTATATAAAATATATAAGCCGCGCGCAGAAAGTTTGCCGATGACTACTTACTATTATTGTATTGTATTACTTACTATTATTGTACATACTTATGTAAAATATATACAATAATAAATTAAAATAATATACATATTGCAACATCTATGTAACCTTTTTTGTCAACCCTACTGACCATCGACGCGTGACATCGTTAGGCTATCTGCAAACCTTCTGCGCACGGGCAGTAAAAAAGGCCACATATCAAAAAGGCTAAATCATTTAATGCTTGTTATATTCAGGTTAATAAAAGAATCCAAATTATTTCGGATTTTAACTATAAAAACGGTATGTACCTTTTTGCATTTTCATGTTCTGCGGGATAATCATGAAAATTTTCTTTATATTTGTCTACATCACTAAAACGCTTCTACTAATATGGTTGAAAGTATTGTAAGATGACAGCAATCTCCAAAAAATTAATTCAAAATTTCTCGTGTTATTTTTTATTTGTGGCTTTTTTATTGAAATAGCGATGTACATATTGTACAAAAAAAGAAATAAGTGCAGTAATCTGGTAGTGTAGTTTATTATTTATAAAGTCCAAAATTTATTGATGATACTTTTTCATCATATTAGAAGAGTATTGTCTTTCAATTTGGATGAATCAACCAGTGATCCATCTAAACATAAACTTGAACTTGTCCTTTCATACTGTGCCTTTCAACCAAATTAATTCTTTTTGGTTGTTCCGTCTAACATCAGCATTAGGCGTCAGATCCTCTTAAGGTGCGTTTCCACTATGTACTTGCACTAAAGTGCGTAATAAAATAACGCAAAACTATAAAGTCCGTGACAACACAATTTCAAAGTATCTCAGACGCATGGCATGCCTTGCAGCTTTTTAAACGGAAAAATTGTAGTGGACTAATGTCAATGTATACTCATTATTTTCAAATCGAATTTGACATTTTCTTCATTATTGATTCTTGTAACACTAAGGCTTACTAGATATATGTCAATCTATGTGTATATGTATGTATGTAACTGGGTACATGTGATACTAAAGTATTTTCCATGTAAGAAGATTTGTATCTTCAAATAGCATGGACAGTGAAAACGCTCCTTTACCATTCAATACACAAACCAACTATTTAGACTTACCTCTTCAACAGTAGTCGACATCATTAAACTCAAACACTACAACGAAGTAAGAACACAATAAAAACCATTTAAAATTCTTTAATTAAATAAAATTTTAAAAAATACTTTTAATTTTACACACATACTCCAAACAGTCCATCAAATTTGTCGGTGTACCCGCCTAAACTAGTCACATAACATGTGATCAAAACACTATAACACTGCCATTCACTTGTACTCTTCTTCGCCATCAAAGTCATCTTCATCGACCTCTGTGAGGGGCTGCGGCCGCTGTTGCGTTGTTAAAGCCAGTGGACCTTTCTTATACGCTGTCATTTCCTGAAAAAAAAAACAATACTTGCGTAAGACGTGAGAGAAAATGTGTAAAGCGCATCGCCTACAATTATATATATAGTCTAGAAGGGACGATGTGTTCATGAAGCGAGAACCATATCAGGTCGAGGCAGACGTTTGAGAAGTGAAAAAATCGATTCCTATCTCTTACCGACTGTTCATTTGCTTTACTATTGGGTAAAATTTGACAGATATACAATGCAAAAGTGGATGGATGCAGAAGTCGTGGAAGGCCACGACAAACCTTCCATGATCAAATTGATCGTGTACTAGCAGGTGATGTCAGGAGCCTTAAGAACAGACGAGCATTCATGACAAGAGCTATGAATGTCAAAGAAGCAAGTGAGGTGTGTAAGAATAAGCCTGAATGGCGCTCTGTTGTTCGTGCCTACCCCGCAAGGGAACTGGCGTGAAGTTGAGTATGTATGTATGTATGTATGTATGTAAAATTTGACATAAGCACCATACAAGTAATGTCAAAGTTTAACGAGAAAGCGAGTGAATGCATAGAAGATATAGGAACTAGCCATAAGACGTGTTTCGCCATTTCACGCTGGTTATAGAAAATTCGGTCGTCAACTAAATTTGACAAATGGCGCAAAGTTAATGATGTTGTTTTTTTGTTATTGTAGGAGTTCAGCAGACAGGCAGATGGCCCACTTAATGAAAACGGTTACCATCGCCTATGGACATTTGCAACACCAAAGGTGCTACAAATGCGCTGCTGCTCTCTCAAGGGAGGCTGCAACCTGGTCACTAATGCCGGAACACAACTCAAGGTTGTTATGGCAATATACTCTAGACCAGGGGTGGTAGCCATCCAGTCGGGCAAATGCCCTACCACCTGGCTGTGGGTTGTAGGAAATTCTTCTGGTCGTAGACTAAATTTAACAAATGGCGCTCAGTTAATGATGCGTCCGACGTCTGACACATAGAGCTAAGCTATGCACACGCTATCTTACGCCTCCACCCCATTCGACGATAATCTGGGATCGGTAGATCAGCGTCGCGTACGTTGCGTCGCATAACATGGCACGGCATGGATAGAATGTAGCTCTAAACAACTAACCGCTCGCTATATAAAAGCTCTCTTACGTGCCCGGATCGGTGTACGTGGCCGACGTGTGCCTAAAGTAGTTATAGCTTCAGAATTGTCTGGTCTGAGTTTTGCAAAACCTGATAATTATATATCTAACTAGCGGCCGGCGCGGTTTCACCCGCGCTTTGTCCCGCTCCCGTGGTATATGGCGTCATGGTATAGCCTATGACACTCCTCGTTAACGTAACTTTCGAACAGTAAAAGAATTTTTTAAATCGGTTTAGTAGATCCAGAAATTACCCCCTACAACGTCACAAACTCACAAACTTTACTTCTTTATAATATTAGTATAGATAATTCTTGCCGCCACTTTGTATGTACGCCGTTTGAACTAGTGTAATAAACTCCACGTAACGTCACTCGATTTAACGACAAACTCCCTAAAGCGTCGAAATCACAAGGCTTTGGTTGGTTTAGCTCGTCTTCCATACAATAATACACTCTATATAGCATTACACCCACTCTCAATAACGACAACAATTAAGTAATAAAAAGCACATTTTAAGTTGCCAAAATTAGTGAAAACTGCGCAGCTGTGTATGTCCTTTTGTCGCTTTATTATCCTAGCCCGTAATAAACTCGACTGTCGCATCATGCATACCGAAATTTCTAAGTACTCTTCCTTTATGACTGAGATGCCTCAATATCGCAAAATATGAATAAAATAAGTAAAAAATACAACAAAATTACTGTTGCAGCAAAAGACGTCAGACAAAAATAACAGACAACTCTCTATAACGCCATAAAATGCACAGTCTCTTCAGTGTCATTATATAGAATTTACCCTGTATATAGTAACTATATTCACAATTATCAAAACTCTCAAAAATACAAAAGCTTCAAATAAAATTCGTATTTTAATCTGAAGAATTTGCATTGATATCTGTGTAGCCGGACCCTATTAAAGACAGACTAATAAACAAGAATTCTAGAAAAGATTATTATTTATGATTAGTAATTACGCATCGTATAAATACACGCAAATTGTGGCATTTATTTTTAAATAATATTCACATTTAACCCCTTGTTTATTTTATGCACACTGCCACAGCAGCAAACAGAAAACAGCGACGAGGAGAATGGGCAGCGGGAGTATGTCCTGTTCAACATAATTCAACTCTTCTTTTAATATTATATAAAATATTAGAGATAGGCATGTTTGCTGAAGAATTTCTTGCGCCGCTTCTTCTCTTCAAGCCACAACATGTTGCGAAGCGGTGGTAAATTAGATTAGGCTCCCATAGAGTAATAATAAAACCATAAACAAAATTAAAACTAAACGAGTAAGGGCCACTTGCATAACGATCGCCTTTAAATAAAATTAGTTAATCATACTAAACTGCCTAAATACGTTTTAGACAAAACATATTGACAGTTCTTTAAACATATTTAGCGGCAAATACGTTTTGTTTCTTAAATAAATTTAAGCAACGTTATGCAAGCGGCCCTAAATTAACAAGTTGGCGGTAGGCTGTAACTTTAACAGTACTCATTGACAATTAACATCTTTGTCTTCCGTGATCACGGCTACTGAAAAGTGGCAGAAACGTCGGAATACTAAAAATCAAATAAATCAGAGCGCTTAAAACCGTTAAAACGTAGTTTTATTATAATACGTTGGGTCTATATGCTCACGCTGCCCATTTCCCTGATCACTGTCGTAAATATATTTCAATTTCGAATCTAAATGAGATAACGGTTAACGGTAATAGAATATACAAGATGAACGAAACAAAACAACTGACACGCATTCCCAATACCATTGAACTGCGCGACTCGCTAATAAATTCTAAGGTCAAAGTATTTGGGATGGTGCTAAACATGATTCATAGAAAAACGTATTTATTATTTTACGCGCCATTTGTGTATCTTCTTAAAACGCATTTATCAATCAAATATCGCTGCGTTATTTAATTAATCTCACCACACATTTTTAAGATACATGCAATTGTATTATAGCTTTACTCGGACGTTTTTTTGTCACTTCTTTTTTGGGAGCATGCTAATTCTCGAAAGTTTAAGCCCCTGCCTCCTTTTGAGTAAAAAAATCGGAGTAAATTATTTTTTTATTGTTTAAAAACATTACAGTATCGAGGAGCGGAGTTTAATTTTTCGTAAGTGTTAACGAAATAGACTTTTTCATTTTTTACATTTTTTCAGTTTTCAATTTTTCGAAATTTTCTTTGAGTGCCCCCACAAAAAAAAACCCTGGCTTTACTTGTGTATGTTTTTAATTTTCATCGACTTTCAGATATCTGATAATTTTAAATCTTGCACACGTATTAAACCGACGAATACTGTCATGTCATTACTTTTTATTTTTATTAATTATTAAATAGAATAAAGTAAATAAACTAACAATACTCTCTAATAGCAGTGTGTCATACTAAGGATTGATTTTTCAATCAGCAAATAATGGTTATTCATAGAATGAGTTATATGATGAACTGTAGTCTAATATGAAACATTCAAAAGGTCAATTGTATGGAGTAAAATAGTTCAAGTCATTAGCTTGTGTATTTAGTCTGATTATAATTTAATTGATTGATAACTTTATCCTATGATTGACAAGTTAGCAGTAAATTATAAATAAATTGTGTAAGTGCTTAGCACCTCGCACTAGGCAAAGGGTTCCATAGAAGTGACAAATGTTTCATGTTTTCATTATTCGGTTATACAACCATAAATGTCTTTTAAAATAATATTTTTATAGTTCTACAACCTTGACTCTTTTTGAATTTTCCACCTTATAGTTTAAAAGTTACGAGGCTTTGAACAAAATTTTCACAAACACGTCGCCATATATTGATTTAAATAATAGAGTCATTAAGGAGCATTGATATGTTTTTCAGTCGATCTATTTAGCTATAACTTACAAAACTATCCTACTAATATTATAAACGCGAAAGTTTGTAAGAATGTAGGGGTGTATTTTTGATACTCTTTCACGCAAAACCTACTGAATGGATTTTGATAAAACTACAATAATATAGCTTAGATATCAGAATAACATATAGGCTATAATTTATAAAGATATGGTGTTTATTATCCAAAATATAACGATTTTCCATCACCACGCGAGTGAGACCGCGGGGCGCAGCTAGTTTACTATATGTTGTACATGTACTTTGAAAAACAAAGTTTCGCTGGCAAAATTGTTAGGTTGTAATATAGATTATCGTTTTATAAAAGAATGAAATTTACATTTCTAAAAAATTAAATGGCTAAATGGAATACACGCATACGTATTATTTACCCTAATCTCTATATCGGGTTATGGGCCCGGCGCGCTTCCGCTGCGTAGCCGTAGATAAAATCGCGATCAGTAAGTTATGTGCATGCTAATGTGTCGTCCACTCACCCTGTCGTAGCGAGCCTTGTCCTGCTCGGAGAGCGACTCGTACTTGGCCTTGGTGGCGGGGTCGGCGGCGGCCCAGCGCCGGCCCAGCTCCTTCGCGGTGTCACCCATCGTGTACTCGGGATTGCCCGCTTTCACCTTGCTGCGCTCATCATTGCAATACCAGAAGAACGCCGATCTGTGTCACGATTTTATTTTTATTTGTAGAAAGAAAGAAAACATTTATTGTCGAGAATGAATGCACATTGCACTAACAGGACTTTCATACACAAAACACAAACATATACATAATATAAACCATTTAAAAAAAATGTACACAACGCTCACGGGAATAAGGTTGGCAACTCAGCATTATGCTGTGCCAAAAACTGACATAGCGCGGATTGTCAGTACCAGCCTCCATCAAATCATAAGTGACCCAAATATTCAAGTATTCATTGATATTTATGAAGTAATTTAAACCAAAAATAACTTAGATATTAACAACAAAAAACTTTATACTTGTGGTATGGTTTTGTACTTAAATATAAGAAATATCTCCTCCCGTTGACCAGATATACCTATATTTATAACTAGAGTTTACCCCTAGTCAACCTCTAGTCTCTTGTTTAAAAAGCAGGAGTTAATACGTTAGGTTTTTATGTTAGTGATATTTGCCCCCAGAAGATACGCTACATTTTATATCACAAACTATCCCATCTCCCGGCATGAAAAGTATTTGAGTCCATTTTCGGTATTAAAACTACATTAAAAAAAATGTAGTTTTAATACCGAAACGATCCAATACTAGTAGTTATTCCGTTAAAGTTTAACAGATAGACAGATCGAGTTATTATATATATTATATTATATGATCGAGTTGTTAGTATTGCATTTTTTATATATGATGAATTTTATATCTATAAACTTGAAAAATGATTGGTCCCATACAAAGTTCCATCCTCTATTTTAACCCGTTCTAGTTTTATTTATCTATCCCCCGATTATCGATCTGTAAACTACATAAATGACAAGAATGACCGAAATAACCGAAATGAATGAAATGACCGAAATGACGAAAAGGACAAATCACAAAAATCCTATTTTCTGCGTTAACCTTTACATAAACCAATCCCATTATTCGGGTCGAAAAGTATCCCTGTCCAACCCCGTTATTAAAATTACATATATACTGAATTTCAGCCAAATCGGTCCAATAGTTTATCCGTAAAAGCATAACAAAAAGAGAGACAAATCTATTTTTATCCCGGAAACTATCACATTTTTATCCCGGAAACTATCACATTTTTAGTGACAAAAAGTATCTTATGTTCATTCTCGGCATCGAAAATATATATACAATGAGTATCAGCCAAATTGGTCCAGTAGTTTTTTCACGAAACGTAACAGAACAGACAGAGTTACTTTCTGTTATAGATAGTCTATGCACCCTATTCAGCTGATCTCATACCTATTCCATTTAGTCATCACATTCATATATTAGCTTCCCATTTTGCCCATCCAATACACACCAGTCTTCATCCAGTCCTCAACCAAGACGGTCGTGTCTTAAATATAACAACTTGTTTTTCAATTATCCTTTTTTAAAAAGGGGTTAACCCGGTCCCCCATAACATTTCGCATGTATAATATTAATAGGGATAATCGGCAGACAAAAGCACGCATTGCATATACCTAAGCTAAACAAATTACGCTTGTGTTATAAATAATATACAACGGTCCACTCTGGGGGCTGATTCCAGGCACCCAGATCATAGTAAATAACAGAAAGTTTGTTTCTGAAAATTACCATGCCC
Source organism: Dendrolimus kikuchii (assembly GCA_019925095.2). Classification (NCBI taxonomy): domain Eukaryota; kingdom Metazoa; phylum Arthropoda; class Insecta; order Lepidoptera; family Lasiocampidae; genus Dendrolimus; species Dendrolimus kikuchii. Next base: position 19,174,614 of record CM034394.1, read on the forward strand.
TGGCATCGGCCCAACAATCGAACCCGGAGCCATTGCGTTCCAGAGTTCGGTCGGCTAAGACTTAGCCCGCTTAACCACTGAGGCCGCCACATACAGAGTGTTTTTCCAATGTATGAAATCCGAAACAAGGATATTCGTTCCGTAAAGTAACCGAACATACCTCGTATAATTCGTAATGCTGAACCATTACGTTTCAAGTAACTTTTGCATTTTGGAACCTCTCCCCCGTGATGCTGTGTCACGCCTTCTGGGGACCCAATTCTGCTATTACTATATTTTCAAAATCATCGGTCACCATCGTCTCAGTCGTAGGTTTACCCGTTTCCAGTATTCTGTTAATTCCAATGGCCACGTGGCACGCCACTTGTATCTTTATAAATATTAACCAAGATATGTCCGCTACTTTTTCCACGCTTGACTTGAAATTCCCGCGGGATTCCCAGGACGCAAAGTATCGCAGCATTTAAAAAAGAATGTAAGCTATCGTTTCAGTGGAAACTGTGTCGGAATAAGCTAATTTTTTTACACCCGAACTACTACAAACCGCTCCCGGGAAAATTCCCGCGGGATTCCCGAGCCAAAAAATATCACACATTTTATTACACAAAATTTGCTATCGATCAGTGAAAAAATTACATTGAAATTCGTATTTTTTTATTTGGTAATTTTAATATAGTCCCAAAAGAATTCTCGCGGGATTCCCACGTTAAAAAGTAGCGCAGATATTTAGTCTACATTTTTTTTTTATGTTTAAGGCTTGGCAACTAGGCCTTTAAGCCAGGCGCAGTTGTATTGTAGGCTACAATCCACACCATTCAACGGAGTTCTTGTGAAAACTCGAAAGGCCACATTTGACTATACAGTTCACATTTCTCACAAAAACAACATAATTACAACTCAAACACTATCAATATGCTACAACTATTGTTCATTTTAGAGTAATTTTACACATTTTTAGAAAATAAAACTGCACAGCACAGCCTCCCATTTCAGTTCCCGCCAAAAACTCCAGTCTAAAAATTTGCTATTGATCAGCGAATACCGCATCTAAATCTGCCCAGTAGTTTTTACGTGAATGCCGAACAAAGAGACAAGAAATCTAAAAAAAAATTGCATCGTGTTCTTCTTGTTTACATAGTCTATTCCAGTTGTTTTTTTTTAAATAGCTTGAATGTACATACACAGCATGTTTAGAATTTTATAACATTATAGATTAGCGAAACCTCGCAAAATAAATGTTTAAAACTTTTGGTACCTTTTCAATATTATTTTCTGTTGGTGATAATACCAACTTTATTCTACTAATATGCCGCTAACCGACAATATCGAGAACATATCGTGAATTTAGTAGAATACAAATTTTTACCATTAATGCAACCATACTTCTTCGCAACAATAAGATATTAGAATAGCAGAATTGGGCCCCTGGACCTGTTGCAATGTCACAGTAATTAGAACTTTTTTGATTCTTTTTTTTCGCCGATGCGCCATACTGATGATAAGAGATCTTTGTAGAGGGGATCATGGTCCCAGGACCCCACGGTTCAAGAGTCTCAACAGCAAACGGGACAAAAATTCTCTCTGAGACTTGAATATTTATGCTACATTATTCAGTTGTTTTCACTGCCATTTTTTTTTACAAAACATACAATTATGAAAATAATTTACTGTCAGAAGTAATTTAAAGGGAGATGGTAATCACATTAGTTTCCGCATTAGGACCTTAACACAGGAAGGAAATTGATATAATGTTATAGAATAGATGGTATGGTATGGAATTTATGTCAAATTTTAACTAGTAGTAAGAAAGTTGCCAGGTGGTAGGGCATTTGCCCGACTGGATGGCTACCACCCCTGGTCTAGAGTATGTCGCCATAACAACCTTGAGTTGTGTTCTGGCATTAGTAACCAGGTTCCAGTCTCCCTTAAGAGAGCAGCAGCGCATTTGTAGCACTTTTGGTGCTACAAATGTGCATAGGCGATGGTAACCGCTTTTCATCAAGTGGGTCATCTGCCTGTCTGCTGAACTCCTGCAATAAAAAAATACGAATTAATAGTAAGATACAGGAAGAAGCCAACATTAATCCTAGGTAAGATTTGTATGTGATGTAAATTGCATAGCGACTTCAAAGGCTACATACGGACCATATGCCTTCCTCATTTAAAATGAATAATTGAACATTAGGTACCACGTGATTAATGAACCGGTCCTATATCTTACCAATCGTACATTAGCCTTATAATTGATTGGAATGTGACATAAGCTCCATACAAGTAATGTCAAAATTCAACTGATGGTAAGCCAACTGAACGAATAGTATGATACAGGGACCGGATTTAAAAAGAAAAAGAATGAATAGATGAATGAACATTCGAGACCATAGACTCACAGCGCTCGTTTGGGTGCGTTGGGGTCCTTGAGCTGGTGGCGACGTCGGCCGCGCACCTTCACGTCCTTGGGGGGCACGTAACTCTGCATCTCGAGGTCGAACCTCCGCTTGTCCTGCTCGGCCATCTCGTGGAAACGGTGTTTCTCTTTCTCTGACATTGTCTGTATACCAAATTTAATCTGATTATACAACTAAACGTACCCGCGACTTCGTTCACGCGGAACTTCGAGAAATAAAAATAATTATGTTTATTGCATTAAACTGTCAGTGCCTGAGAATTGCATTTTGGTAGTAGCAGTGCCTAATAGTTACAAATATTTATTTTCATATCTTCTGAATTCTGCAAGATATGAAAATTAAATTTATACAAAAAGAAAATAAAATTCCCGTTTTAAAATTTTAACAAAAATCTGCTATGCCGTCCCGGACCCTACCTGACACAAACATTCAGAGAAACAAAAGTGGCGGTCTTTGAGAACATGAGCGTCCACAGGGCTGCGCAGCATGTCGCTAAAGATCATCTCTTCCAAAAACCTCAAATGCGAGTTTTAAGACACCAGTGTTATTAAAATTAAAAAATTCTAAAACAACTAAAAGCAAACAAATATCTTGAGATACTTACATTCCACCTCTCAGCACATTTTTTTGAAAACGCGGCAAACTGTACATTCTCATCGGGATGTTTTTTCCTGTGCTCCTCACGACACGTCTGCAGAAAGAACGCGTAGGCGGTCATCCGTCCACGCGGCTTGTTGTGAGGCCTCGCGCGCGGCATCCTACCTTTGGTCACGGACGCCTGAGCTACTAGGGCTTGTTGCTGAGCCTGCTGTTGCAACTCCTGATCCAAGTTGTAAAACATTCATGTTATGTCACATATCTACACACCTTGAATTATTGAGCAGAGGGAAAAAGCGGAAAATCTTCAGTTTCCACCAATCATTGTCTAATAATGATTTACTTGTATACTCAAAAACTCTTTTAGCAACAAAACAAGATCTGTATAAACGATGTCGTGATGTCGAAATGTCAATATCGAAATTTATTAGCTCTATTATAGTCTATTTGAAATCTTTATTTAATATATTTTTGTGGAAGCAGCTTTTCTTTGACAGCTCTTATGAATCAGCCAGGTAATAAATTCATAAAGACAAAACAGCATAGGAAGACATTAAAGAGTGAAAGTGGTAAAGTTGTCGATGGAATTCAACTTTAAAGAATCTCTACATTAATAATATTAAACACTAAAAAGAGAGAATGAAACACTTAAAATATGGGAGATAAATGATAAACACAGAGGAAAAGTCACATGTGATACCTAGATAAGGTTAAGGTTGCTTCACAATGTCATGTTACAGGTGCATTAGTACACAAATGTGAACCTATTTATTAAAAATAAGAAAGACTATAGAGCAATGGGAGATTCTTGAGAGAGGCCAATGTCAAAATTGATAAGAAGCTATAACCAGCCAATAAAATGATAAATTATAAGATAGTTTATGTGAAACTAAAAAAGCTATGAAACATTCTTTTATTTTATTTATGATAGGACATTTCATTCTTCAAGAAACCAGAACGAATGCAAGGATAATGGTCGATGATGTTATGCTGGAGCAAGTGAATGAGTTTGTATATCTTGGATGTGCTTTTAGCAGGGATGGAAGGTACACCGCTGATATAGAAAGAAGAGTGAATTTGGGGAATAGTTTAAATGGAGCGTTAGGTAAACTTCTAGGCGCTAAGAACCTCAGCCAGAAGGCCCAGCTCGCCGTACACAACGCGGTGCTGGTACCTACGCTCACGTATGGAAGCGAGAGTTGGGTATGGAAGAAAGAGCATGAAAGTAGAGTAAACGCGGTCGAGATGCGAGCACTGCGCAAAATCTGCGGAGTGACGCTCGCGGACCGCGTTCGTAATACCGAAGTAAGAAAGAGAGTTGGTCTGAAAGAGAGTGTCGGGGTGAAGGTAAGGAAAGGAATGCTCCGGTGGTTCGGGCATGTGGAAAGAATGCATGATGAAAGAATGACTAAACAGATATACAGTGCAAAAGTGGATGGATGCAGAAGTCGTGGAAGGCCACGACACACCTTCCATGATCAAATTGATCGTGTACTAGCAGAAGGTGATGTCAGGAGCCTTAAGAACAGACGAGCTTGCATGACAAGAGTTATGAATGTCAAAGAGGCAAGTGAGGTGTGTAAGAATAAGCCTAAATGGCACTCTGTTGTTCGTGCCTACCCCGCGAGGGAACTGGCGTGAAGTTATGTATGTATGTATGTACATTTCTTTTCCACCTTCTACATGAGCAATCAAATAACGGAATGTCAAGGTTAATTAATTAATGAAAAGTTAATTTTTCTTATTGTTAGATATATTTTTGTGTGATAAGAGTGACTCTTTATTTATTTCTTCTAGTTTATGTCGGCTAAATCGTTTGTTTAAAATATAATTTATTAGCAAATTTCTGAGATCCCACCAGGTAGTCAAAATTAAACAGTTATCATACCTGTAAAGTAGCAGATTGTCGTTGTAAAGCAGCCTGGATTTGTTGTTGTTGCACTGCTTGGATGTGATCATGCAAACTCTGTTGTTGTTGTTGCAGTGTTTGAGCCACTTGTTGCTGTAGTACTTGCTGTGCCTGCACTATAGCATGTGCCTGTGCTTGGCTCACTTGGAGTGTCTGCTGTAAGCTCTGCTGCAGAGTTTGTTGCTGCTGCTGATTCTGCTGTTGTTGCTGCTGCTGTTGTTGTTGCTGCTGTTGTTGTTGTTGTTGTTGTTGCTGCTGCTGCTGCTGTTGTTGCTGTTGTTGTTGTTGATGTTGTTGCAAAGTCTGTTGTAAAGTTTGCTGATTCTGTTGTTGCTGCTGCAATGTTTGTTGCAAAGTCTGGTTCTGTTGCTGCAATGCTTGTTGTAAGTTCTGTTGCTGAAGTTGCTGTAACTGGTTTTGCTGTTGCTGCAAAGCTTGGTTCTGTTCCTGTTGGATGCTCTGGTGGTTTTGTTGCAACCCGTTAGCCTGCTGATTGTTTTGATCGGAATCAGGACTCGACTGATTTTGTGGCTGCAACAAAATAACACTAAAATAAGTCTTGTCTGATATAGTAAATAGGCACCTAATTAATAATGTGAACTTCAATACATATTTCCTAGATTTCCATCCATCATATAACTCTACATAAAGATTGTTGTAACAGATATTTATACAAGTATTATTACTATAAACTTCATGTGCTCACTAATTTAAAAATATCTTTTGTGATAATTCTTGAGATAGCCAAACTTTACAGAAAGATGGACAAGGTCACAATTTAACCTACCATACAGTTGATGGTAAGATGTTTAAATAGCTTAACAAGTCTCAGATAAATAAATAGTGAAAAATTATTGTCATTTTACTGAGATGTTTTAGTTGCTTTATGTAACTTAATGTTATAAAGCTAAGGCTATAATCTTCATTACTATCATCTTGATCAAATATGCTCTAAAACTGTGATATATACAAAAAATATGTACTATTAAAATGAATTGAGAACCTCCTTCTTTTCTGAAGTTGGTTAAAATGTTATTTTCTTTTTTTAAATTTATGTAATTCTTGTGCCAATAGACCAACATGACTCACGATTTGTGCCAATTATGTTTTGCTAGATTTTATAAAGCAAACCATGTCTTTTGTCATGTCACATTTTCTTGAAAATTGGTGCTATTTCTAGGCTTAAAGCAGGGTTTGATATGTGTTGGTAACAAGTATTAATTTTTATAATTGCTTCTAAAATGTATGTTTGAATTCACTACCAAATAGTTTACCAAGCATAGTTGACAAAAAAATACTAAATTATGCAATAATTCTACAAACATCACAATATTTATGCATCTCTATGCACACATGCATATAATCCATTATCTGATTATGGGTATTAAAATCTTGACTGTAGTAACAGTGTCATACACGCGAAGAAAGACCAAGCATTCCCTGTCTCTATGATGTATGTGAAAGTCAAAATTTTATATCTTTACAAGAGTCTATGTTTGTGAGTAGGAAAGTAATTATGAATTTCACTGTCAATCATTGTAATTTACAAAAGTGGTATAAACAAGGCCTTACACATAAATTTTGCTTATATACTCTTCTAAGGCTAAGCTCACACTACAATTGTTGACACCAGACTCATCCTTATATAATTTATTCCGATATTGATCAATCATACCAAGTGCTTCGCTTCGTGTCTTAAAAGCTGAAGAGAGTTCAACTTGCATGTAAAATTGGGCTAATTTGTACTAAAATTTGTGGTTTTCACTTAGACCATTAATAAAGACAGTCTTGGACTCTAATAATAGAATAGTTTGTTGGACTGCAAAAGTATAAAACTGTGCTCCAGTGACAATTCCCACCACAAGACAATGAAGTATATTATAGTATTACAAACTGCTGATCAGATAATTACACCTAAACACACAAACAATTTGTTCAGTCCTTTGACCATGTATGCCAGATTCTTTCGTAAACAACTGCAAGAGGACAGATTGTCAGCTTTCTTTTGTTTTTTACCGCTCTATAAAACATAGAATCGCTTTGGTCATAAACGATGGAATATCTTCCTTGGGGATGTTATTTATATGACGAATTTTCAAAATTTTGCAATATACCCAACAACTCAACGGTATACAAAGAACATGTTAATTATGTTGTCAGTAATGTTATGAGACCATTAGATTTAGAAGTTAGAACTTATTTATTATTGAACTTAGAATTCTTTTTTTAAATGTGTATTATACTTTATTATTGAAAAAATAAAATGACAACAAAGCTTGCAAAGTATGCAAAGTAATGCAAACTGCAAAGTAACGAAGCTCTTCACTTCATCACTTCAATGTCATCAATTCTATCACTGTCGTCTGTCAAGTTAAGAAAGTCACAGATACAGTTATGTCAAAATGAAAAAAAAACTCAAAAATAAGAGTGAATGATTAAGGCATCTGTTATAAAAAAAATATAGTCAAAAAATAGTGAAGTGCAAAACTAACTGTGTTCTTACACACAATTGGTTTTGCATATACTCTTATATATTAATATAATGTAAATTTTAATTGAATAGCTTGTTTACGACTTACAAGTACATCTAAAACCCATACTATTAAGTAAACGTAAAAATGAGTTGTTTTTTTCATTTGTTGTATGTGTGTGTTATGTATTAACTATTCATAAACTATTTAAGATTTACTAAAAATAATAAGAATTACTTTTTAATAATAATAGTTCTTGGGTACCTATAACAAAGATTCAAAATTAAGTATTCACATTAAATACAGATTAATTAAAAATGTAAGATTGGATTAGAAAATCGTATATTTATCAACTGTAAATGTTTATACCGTAGGAGAAGACGTTTGTTGAGATTCGACGGATCCTGAAGCATACCACCATGTTTGCTGCGATGGTTCTTCTCTGGCGTTAGAGTTTGACATCATACGATAATCAAAATTAGTATTAGATGTATCAGCACCATTGTTTGAAAATCCACCAGTCATTTTGTATGTATAAAGCTGATGAGTTGAAGCTGCAGTACTCCTAGCTATTTCTTCATTTAATTGTTGCTGGTGTTGCAGTTCACCTGCGCCACCCGGCCACCACGAGGCATCGTCGCGCGCACCCCAAGCGCCCCCCGTCGCGCCCCGATCCCCCATTTTACAATCGTTCCTTGCGGCCAACCAGTTATTTAATGTCTTTTTGTAACTTAACACACGCCTTGAGTACAATAACTTGTAAAGACCATGTCCCTTTCTCTACAACACAAGTTTACGCAGAAATAAAAAATGAGCGCTTAAATATGTTCACATAAATCTAAAACGCTTATAAAATAACACAGATTTTATCACAAAAACTCAATATAACCATTTATCACACATGTTTTGTCAATTATGTTTCATTAAATCAAATTGAAAAAGCACAAGGTCTCTCGTGTTGTTTAATATAAAAGCTACCGGCTGTAAGTTCCACTCTACACGCGTACGTTTTGTCTTCGTTTGTACTTAAAGTCAATAAAGTTGGCAACGTAGCTCGGATAGACGCCAAACAAGAACACACAGGCGCCCTCAACTCACAACGGCGTACACGAAAAAGTTCGAATATATACGAATGGAACCGAATGTGCACGATCTGGCAACAAGGTGGTCCAGCAACCGGTCAATAAGACGATTAGCGCAGTCATGAGCAATGTAGCTTTCATTATTGGATATAAATCTGAATCCTTTTGTTTATGATATCACTTTTTCACAACCTTTGCCAATAATTATGATTATTTCTGACACAATATTTATAACCTCAGAATTAAATGACATTACGTTTTTATTTTACGTTAAAAGTTACCAGAAATACTGGGAAAGTTTTATATAATAACATCAAAGCCTTTATAGAGCTGGAATGACGGAATCAATTTTTGACTGTCTCTTGTTAATTTTAGTTAGGCAGGTTCGGGTTACAACCATGCTTTTGTATAAGATTGAAATGATTAGAGTTGAGTTAAATATCTTTCGGATGGTAAATTTTTATTTACCCTAAGTAAAACGTTTAAGTCGAATCTAATCATTCGAAACTTTTGTATCAGAGGCTGAATAACCTTTCCTCATAGGTAGTTGCGATTACGCCAAGGAAATCTTCATAAATTCCCCCTTTTGTCCCGTCACTAAGGCAGTGTGAGATAATATAAATAAGAATGCGCTAAACAACATATATAATAGTTACTTTTATAAAAAAATGAAGAGGACCGCAAAATCTCAAATAAGTAATAAATATGTCAAAACCCCTGAAATTCCAATGTTCTGTGTATACCAGGCTTGAAGGAAGGCAAGGTAAATTTCTTGTTTCCCTTGTTTTCTCTGTACTTTTATAGCCTTCCACATTTTATTTCATTTTCTCCTAAACACATCAAAATCTGATAAAGTAAGACCTATTTCCGCTCTAGGCTCACAAATGCAGCTCCAGATTTGTTCTAAATATTCTCAGTCACAAAGAACAAAACATAACAAACCACTGCCCCGAATGTGTACGGGCGCAAGTCCGTACCTCAAGGATGACGGTATTATCAAGGAAGTGAGCATTACCCCTATGAAAGACTTTATGACGATGTCGGCTTTCCGAACGTCTATCTCTATCTATCTATATCTCCATAGGATTGCTCCCCTCCATGATCGGCCTTTGGACTATCTAGGCCCATGGCGACCGACACTTCATGACCTCATACGTTCTGAAGGAGACCGATACAAGTAAGGTCACGAACTCCTCAAAGACGCAGAGTTGAACAGAAATAACTGATGGCTAACTAAAGCCTGAAGTAGCTAAACAGACGCCGTTGATCGGTTTATATAAGTCCTTATAGACACCACTCACAGGTAGCCTCTAGCGACTCCAAGGTCACTTTATCGGAGCATTTTTGACGTCAGAGTTGATAGATAGATAGAAAAATCTTTATTCTTGACCACATAGACATTCAATAAATCCTTTAAAATAATTTCATCTAAAGACAGGAACAACGAAAATAAGTGTATTTATTTAAAAATAGAATCTTACAAATTATTTATTGAAAGTCATAAGTCTACTTCCTCTTCTAAAGCAATTTTTGCTAGGTACTGTTAAAGGAGAAGAAACGCCACAACAAACTCCCCAATGTACGAACTTATCGCTTTTGAGCGATCTTTTCCAGATAATCTTGGTTATGTATTTTATAAAGAAAATCGCAGTATATGTAGGTGGTGTGGAAATATAATATGTATGTAAGTTATTTAATATTAAATTAAAGAAAATAAGGTAAGTAATTATTTTAAGATACATAATATGCTTTTTTAGTTTCATAAAAATATACATAAATTATAAACTAGTACAATTAAGAAAACTTAACCTAATTAACTAATACTTATTACATTTCATATTTTATTCTACTTATAACCCCTTAAGACTTAACGTAGAATGTAATATAATAAAAACCTAGGTCATCGAAATCAATGGGTAAGTTTTCCAAAAGGATGGCTACGTTTCCTCACTAGTGATCCATACTGATCTCTTGTCCGAGGTAGGAACCATCCCTCTGATCACCTGAAGAGTCAATGTGGTGTTTTGAGAACTCTTTGTAAAGGTTCGCCGCCTTAGGACTCCACGGTCTGAGTATCTCAACAGCAACCAGCGTAAAAATCTCATTAAGGGTTACATATATACGTTGCTTGAGTGATTCTGTTGTTCACGCTGTTTTAGTTACAAAAGGTATAAATACGAAATTAATTTAGTTTCAATGACGCACATTTACAGAGAGTTGGAATCGCATTAGAACTAGGGTAACTATTCTTTTACCTTACTACTAGGGAAAAACAAGCAACTTGATAACTCAACCCACTCAGCTTATGAAGTTAAAAACCACTGATATGTATTCACTGATATTTGATATTTCTCTTATGAATACAAACCAAAATGAAAACATTCGTAAAAAGAACAAAGTAATTAACATAGCCCGGAAAGAAATAAGATGAAGTTACAGTGAGTCGGTCGTAGAACCACGTCTGTCACAGCACCGATGGATAATGGATAAAATGAATCCTGAAATTGAAAGACCGCGATTTGGGAAATGTACTTATATAAGGTAGGTGCCTGGACGAAGAAAACAGGGATATGAGACGCAAAGTTGTGGAACCCTACTTTCAATAATGTTTAGCGATGAACAACATTTTAAAAATAGACGCCTATTTACATAAAAACCAAAGTAGTAAGTAAATAAAATTTAATCCTATTTTTGTAATGCATCAACCAATTATTTTTAAATCTATATAGGCTTTGAATTAGAATAAAAATGAACCAATTTCCAAATTATTCAATCAATTTCCAAATTATCAGTAATAATAACTCGAAACTCGATCAGTAATTTACTACTATTCAAAAACATTTAGTATTATAATCTCTAAATCTAATCTATGTACTTATTTTTATGCACTGTAAAACAACCCCGGGATAAAATTCCCCGGGATTCCCGAGACAAAGTATCTCAGTATTTGTAAAACAACTTAGCTGTCGTTTTAAATGAAAATCGTATCGGAAATTTTCTTCATTTCAATTTTAATTTTTACGCACTCTAACCACTATAACCCACTCCTGGGTAAAATTTCGTTGAATTTACGGGATATAAAGTAGTGTAGATTTTAAAGAACTACTTAAGCTATCGTTCTTGTGGCAATTGTAGCAGATTCAGTTAGCTTATTTTATGCAGCCCTAGCCACTTCAAATTACTCCCAAGAAAATCCCGCCGAATTTGCAATTTGCAGGATATAACAGATTTTGAAAAAGAAAGTTAGTTATCGTTCTAGTGGAAATTATATCCAAATAAGCTTATTCTTATGTATCCCAAAGCATTCCCAGGAAAATTCCGGTGGAGTTCCCGGAATACAAATTACTGTAGATTTTAAGACAGCCCATTTTCTACCGATCAGCGAAAACCGTATCGTCGGCTCAGTAGTACGTAAAAACGTAAATCTCGCACAAATAAACAAGAAATCTAAAAAATTATATCGTGTTTTCCATCGTTCAGATAGTCAATCCCAGTTGAGTTTTTAATATCCTCCATGTACAAACGCGGCATCTTTACAATATTATAAGATTATACATAGATAATAATTATTACATTAAAAATGCCGTGGTTTACTACTTAACATACTACATCAAAGACTATCGTTTCAGTGTAACACATCACCTATTAGGATTCATTATCAAGTTATTGCAGCACATGTTAGTTGTTTATAATATACATCATTTATGTATCAACTAAACTTCTGAATTGCAATTGGTATTTTCAACTCGTATACATTGCAAAAAACATAGTAACCTTAAATTTTAAACTTTAGTACGTGACACACGTAACATTCAAAATAGATATTCTGTTAATAGAAAATCTGCTAGTAATTTAGTAGTTTAAGGCATGTGTTAAGAAAATGACAATAAATATGAAATCTTCTAATTTCAATAATTTCTAAACTCACCAATGACATAGTTTTAGCCGGTTAAAGTTGTCACGGCTGTCACGATGAAGAAAAAGGAAATTTTGCACTACAATCCAAGAATGGATATATGTAAATCACATGGTTATTTTATAAACCTATAACAATACAAAAAAGTTATCTTAATTTAGAATAACATTAAAAATGGAAAACGAAAGTTGTATTTTGAAATAAATAATACTTTCTATGACACGTATAACTCGTCTGATATGTAATATTTATTTTTTACAAAAGTCATATTTTTATTTATACAAATTCAATGTTCACGTGAAAATTATTTCTTTGGCAAATTATAAAAAAAATCAAATTAGTATTGAATTTGATAGTATCAGAGAAAAACTAACGATTATGACCCGAAGTACATTGGTAAATACTTGCTTACCCGTAAGTATATAAGTATTATCATATACATCTATACATTGTATCATAGATAGTTAACTGTCACATTACTTCGGCACTCCGGCAGCCATTTGCTTACAAAATTAGAATGAAAACTATAAATATCGCTTGAACATAACACAAATTTACGTTTCACACAAATGAACTTCATTTTTCAGTTTTTTCATACTATACTTTAATAATAGACTGATTAACAATAGAAACACTACAACTCACCAAGTATAATGTTTATTACAACAAACGAGTACACGATTTCAGTGCTTATTACGTAGGAAACTTCACGTTCGCCGTAAAGAATACATGAGAACTGATATCAGTGACAAATGCTTTTCATTGGCTTCTGTTTAAAATGCCGCCTTTTTCCAGCCAATGGCATAAGCAATGTTAGCTTTATTTTCTGTTTATACTACAATACATAGCTAAGTTGTCATATTGCATTTACACACAATCATGCAGACGACTGTTTTTGTTTTGCGTTTCCGTTATATGTCATACAAAAATGGACACTATTACCTATAGAATAATGTTTTATTTTAAAAGCCTTCTAAGCTGTCATTTGAATGAGTGAGTGAATGGCAGCAGAGCAGTAGTGTAGCGCAACACTAGCTAATACTAATCATTTTGTAATGGCGATGCCATCAGTCGCTGTCGGTCGGTGCGGATACGAATTAACTTGCATCGACAACAAACTTTTTTTCGGTTTCCTCAAAAATAATACTAACTCCTTCTAAAGCTTCAGTCTAGTGACTCAAAGAATAATTGTGAAATACATTGAAAACGAACCATTTGCATATTTATTCATTTGTGAACTTGCAATGAAAATTCTCATATAGGAGCAGTGTATAAAGAATTTCTGTCTTCTATAAGTGATTGCCAGAGAAAAGCCAAACAGCCGGGCGGTCGGTGTGATGTTTTTATGTGATCTAATTTGTGCAATCGGCCTGTGTTGTTGTAAATCATAACCTCAACAGTGCTTCTTTGTGAATACGTTGAACATTTTTATACCGCCTGGTGCGAGGTCTGTTACGCAAGTTTAATTTATTAGTTATATATGATTCAACGGGAGTATCAAATGAACAACGGGTTTAGTACAGGAGAAGAAGATTCCAGAGGTAATTCTGATCAAATATGTTGCCTTGTGGATGACGGTGATCGGTGCAGACGATCTGCAGGCAACGCTTCATATAGCAAGCGCATACAAAAGACGGTCGCGCTAAGGCGGCTCAAGCTTAACATTGACGGTCAGGTACATGCTCCAAATATTTATTTAACCTTTGACATTCATAAAATGCCTATTTCACCAATAACAAATGCAATCAATGTTTGATGGAACTATCAAAAAAATATTTTCTTTTCAGGCAAGGCACACCTACATCTGTGATTACCATAAAACTATGATACAGTGTGCAAGGACAAAGCAGAGGAGACCTAAAGACTCTGAGGATGATAGTAATGAAGCAGAGATGGACACCCCTGATGTAGACTGGTTTCAATTGCAAGTGAATACATTAAGGAGGTACAAGAGGCACTATAAGGTGCAAACAAGGCCAGGGTTGAATAAGGCTCAATTAGCTGATGTAAGTTATAGTATTTAGTTCTAAAAATTTCTCTCAAGGCCTACTGCTTTCACTTGGCCTTGATAACTATATTAATAATAATAGAATATTTTATTTTCAGGCTATCCAAAAGCACTTCAAATCTTTGCCAGTAAATGAAAAAGAGATTATGACATACTTTATTTATATGGTGAAAACAAATGGTAATAAGTTAGATCAGAAAAATGGAATGAACTCTGACTCTGTATAGACCTAATGTGTACTGTGAAAATAATTTATAGATGCTGTGTATATATTTAATATTTAACACTTGCAATGCTGAATTTGTTTAATATGGAATCTGTGTGCTCTCAAAAAGATCAGGTGCTATGTGGCACTTTTACTATACAATTTTTAACAGGCTCCCACCAGACAAGCTTTCAGCAGTGAAAGTGTTGAAATTAGGCATAAGTAGATGACAAGTATTTCTACTCAATATGCCTCCTTTGAAATGTAATGAATGGGTTAAGAAGTATATTACTTCATGCCAAATTGAACTGAACAGAATGAATTTAATGTAAATTATAATTTTGTAAGTATGTTATTTGAATTCCAATGCAGTATATTTCACTGTCCAAATGAAGTAGTATTTATTTCCACTAATAGCTGGTATCTGTATCTTTCTATCCATACTTTGATATTATCTGTGGTTAACATGTAACTAAGGGGCTTTCCATAAAGTATGTTTGCCTATATGTGGGAGGGGTATCGCTTGGTGTGACTAGGGAAAAAGAGGTCTAAAGAAATGTGATGATGTATATAGATCCCAGAAAATGTGACCCAACATGAAAAAGGGTGTCCAAAACAGGCAAAATTTTATGTGACATACATTATGGACAACTCTTAAATACTGTTTCCTATATCTTAACATCCATTCATTTGTGTTAGCAATGGTTAAAATTTGCCATAACCTTCATACAATGTAATGGTCAACTTTCTAACAATAATAAATAGTATGATATAGAATGT
This sequence comes from Dendrolimus kikuchii, assembly GCA_019925095.2. Lineage (NCBI taxonomy): Eukaryota > Metazoa > Arthropoda > Insecta > Lepidoptera > Lasiocampidae > Dendrolimus > Dendrolimus kikuchii. The sequence continues at coordinate 19,189,990 of CM034394.1, forward strand.
GGCAAAAATGGTGTAGATTTTCTACTAATGGAAAGGAAAGAGAATGGTTAGTAAGATATAGAAATATAGCTTTAGTTTATAGTTAGGCAATTCTTGTAAACTCAAATTTGCAATGTCAATAATATGATTTTTGAAATATGAGGGAAATGCAATTGCTAAATACTGTTAAGAGAGATTATAATAATTGGAATGTAAAATTTATTACATTTTATTTAACAAAAGTGTATCTGTGTATTAATTTATCAGTCTTCATCAGAATCTGAAGATATTTCTATCCATTTGGATCCACCTTTCTTTGAGAACATTTCTGCTGTATGCTGTATTGCTGCTGAGACAACTGTGGACAATGAAAGTAGAAATATTAATACAAATTTTCAAGTTGATGTCTAATTTCATACTAAAACACAAACATAAAAATGGTTTTTTATGTATAAACTATACTATTTCCATTTCTTTATTTTCTCGATGACAGTTCTAATTTGATAGTTGTAGGTAGTGTTGTGACCAAATAAGTAATGATATCGATCACATATATTTATTATGTTTTGAACAAAGACAAATACAACAAAAATATTCAAATATATTTTTTCAAGCTGGGAACACTCAATGGCCCACCGCCATTTTGTTTGTTTTAACCTGTCACTCGCAACAAGACGGTCGTGCTATATAGTCACTACATTTCTGTTCACTGAGTTTTTTCACATTATCCATACGTTACGTTGTGTATTTTGTGTTCCTCCGTGATTGCTGCCCAGCTGTCAAATATCAAAATGCCTAAAGGATCTGTTCTGAAAAAGCAGGCGAGAGAACTGGTGATCAAGGTTCGTAATTACTTTGAAGCAGAGTATCAAAATGGTGGCCCGCTATTACCACTGTCGCAAGTGCGAGTGTGTTGCGGCCGCATTAGGAATTAGTGGACCTACTGTTTCAAAAATTACTACCGAAGCTTACAAGCGGCATGCAGGAGAATAAGCTTCGTACGCCGAAGAAAAAACGCCAACCACGTCGTGTGACATCGGTTGACTATTACTTGCGCAAAGAAATTCCAACACTTAACAAACTAGTTGTTTCTTTACGTGAATGTAATTTGTTCCATGGCCAAAAATCATTAAGCTTGGTTTTGAAAGAAATTGAATTTTCTTATAAAAAAATCGGACAAACGTAAAATATTGATGGAGCGTCACGAAGTTGCTATGGCTCGCTGCGAATTTCTGATCGAAGCCAAAAAGATATCAAATTGATCAAATGTTATTTTCACTGACAAGACTTGGTTAAATGCAAACCACACAGTATCTAAGAACTGGACTGACGACACCGCCGCTTCCACTAGTTCATATGCCATGCAGGGTCTACGAAAGGATTCGAGTCAGATGCTTTACTGGACTTTAAATCCAAGAAAACAGTGGACTACCACGAAGAAATGAACGCGGAGATTTACGAAAGATGGTTTAAAGAAATGGTGCAATCTCGGGAAGGACCGTCGATAATTATTATGGATAACGCTACATATCACTCCAGACAAATTGATAAAATGCCGACGCAGGCCAATAAAAAAACAAGAGATAATTGACTGGCTACAACATCATGGCGAAAATGTGGATAATAAAAGTACAATTAGTGAATATTTTAAAATCGAAAAAAAGCCTCCCTAAAAGATATATTACCGACGAAATAGCTGCCGAATGTGGTCATTGGGTTCTTCGACTTCCGTCGTATCATTGCCAGTACAATGCTATAGAACTAATATGGGCACAAATCAAAAGGACACGCCTCTCGAAACAATACCCATCCCCCTTTTACGGCACGCAAGATGTTAGATTTATTAAAAAATGCATGTGCGGAAGTAACCGCCGAACACTGGGAAAAAATTGTGAGAAGAACCCAAAACATTATAGCGTCGGATTGGGAAATTCATGTGGCATTCGATAATATAGAAGTACAGGAACTTATAATAAATGTTGGAGAGAGCTCATCGAGTGACAGTGACGATTCATCAGATTTTGATTAAAATAAATAAATAAAGAATCAACATAATATAATTACATCTTGTAATGAAAAGTAATATTAGTTAATAAATTTGTATAAAATTATCCGGCAATAGTTTAGTTTCTTACACTTTGTAAAAAAATATCGGGTTTGTTATCGTATTACGTTTATCGATAGCTCCATATCAGTTTCTCCAACTCTGCTATGACCTTGTACGTGCGTAAGCGTCATTTTTTATTAAATAATGTATACATAATGTAAAAAAGACGCTCGTTCAAGTTTCCACAGGAGCTGTCATCGAGAAAACAAAGAAATGGAAATAGTATAAATGAAAGTAAAAGTGTATGAAAAATCATAACACGTGGACATCCATAGTCCCTTGCTTATTCCTATGAGAAACTGTTATGATAATAAATGAATGAATGAATATGCTTTATTGTGTGGTAGACCACGACATACACATCATGATCAAATAACAGAGGTGTTAAAACAAGATCAGGTAAATAGGATCTCAAATAAACATGAGTAAAACGAAAGTAAACGAAGCGAGTTGTTTGTCAGGATCATAGCAAATGGAGATCTATAGTCTCTGCCTACCCCATGGGAAACAGTCGTGATATTAAGTATGTGTGTTAGTGATTTTTTCCAGACAGCCTTTGGACACGCATGTTCTGATAAGAACAGTGATATGTTGCGTTATACACTTTACCAATTCAGTATTTTATAATAAATAAATATTATATACACACATGTTGTAACAAGTTAGTAAAATATAAAAATTATACTAAAAATATCATGTGTGAAGGTATTAATAATAATTTAATTATTTTGTCCTCTTTGTTCCCACATTATCTTACAGAAATCTGGGTTTCTAGTTGGAAAATTTCTATATGGTGTATATAGAGATAGTTGCCAGTTTTACACCAAATTTAGCTAAGTTCTCAAAAAGGAATCTGCATACTGGCTGTCTGGGGTGGCTCCACACAATCCAAATCTTCCATTCTTGTGGCCTATGGTATTTAATGACATACAGTATACAATAAATATATAAGTTATAATATATTTATTGTAATATACATAAAAGTTTATGATAGATACGAGGTATAGAATATCGATTTTAGAGTTATTTAAATGTAATGTACTTATTAGTTTTATTTTAATGTGGTACATCCAAGCTGGAGTCATTATTTCGATTGAATCTCGTAGGACCCGCTCGATCAATATGATACTACACTAAGAATATCGGTGTGAAATGTTTAGCCTTGAGCCAATGGTGTTTTGTGTGGTGAGTGAGTTCCCATTGCCCAATCGCATCCTCTTATAAAAATCTACACCATTATATTGCATCCACTCTATTCCATTCCTTCTGTTTGATACCTGTTTCGTCACCCTATCCCATTGTAAAGGCTGGCAATGCATAGGTTTTGCTCCTGATGTAGCAAACATCGATAGGCGACGGTAACCACATTCCATGAGCTAAGCAGTTTGCATGAATACCAGCTTCGCAATACAAAAGGTTAAGAAGAAGACTTCACTAATGAGTGACTTTGTATGTCTATTCCCATTTTATGACATAGCAAGTTGAACTAATTGATATAAAAAATTGTAGAAAGTTATTTAAATGACTGAATGAATAATGAAATTGTTTTCAAGGTAGTAATATAGTTTTAGTGTAAAACATTTTTTACTTCCATAAAAACTGGCTTATAGCCAAAAAAATATATAAATATTTACCATCATATTTACTGATTTCCATACAATTTTTTTCCATTTCTTCATCACTGTCATCTATCTTTGTAATATTGTCTACATTATAATTCTTCAGTTTGATGTTTAGGTCTTTTTTGCACAAAGACATCTTATGTTCAGTAGTTATAATATCTGAGAAATTTATTTTGACTCTTTTTTGTCTGTAAAGAATATTAAAATTTACTACAATATCAGTTTCACCTTTTGTGGTTCTGTGGTGAATATAAAAAACACATTCTTATCATTTACTGTTATGAATTCTATACAATTATATTGCACCTAAATATTTGAATCCTTTAATTTTAATGTTTAATATGAATCACCATTGTCTTATTGTCTAAATCTTGGTTGTGCCTGAAACACCAATTTCAAGCCTGTTGTTTTCATACTTGTAGTTTCCCCATAAAACGAGAATTTTTTTTTTGTATTATCGCAGGCAATACATACATACATACACACACACACACACACACACACACACACACACACACACACACACACACACACACGCACACGCACACACACACACACACACATATATATATATATATATATATATATATATATATATATATATATTGCCCGCCACTCCGTCCTCGCTTGACAGGTAACATAGCTTACAGTTATTTTGCCAGTATTTAAAATCAAAGGGTATTTTCATCAAGGCAACAGATTTTTAGTATGGAAAATACATGATTTCCTAAGATTCCCGTAAAAACCCAGGATAGTTAACGTTACTAAATCATACACATCTAAATCATATTTTATATATATCTTCTTAAAACTGATAAAAAGGATTTACCTTAAATTATCATCACTAGCAATCAATTTCTTGACTAAGTCCACAATATCTTTACATTTGTCTGCAGCATTCATAATGGCTTTGTGTACAATGTTTGTGTTGTAAATTGCAGCTCCTGTCAAGTCCAGAAGGCAGACTTCTTTATATTGATTCATGCCAACCACTAATAAACCACCATTTATATTGGATTCTTCCTCTGTACTACTTGTGCATACTGATTCCTCTAGAAAGTTTGGGTCTGAGAGAAGAATGCTGAAAATAAGCATAATTCAAATAGTTAATATTTAAATTTCAGTAGCACTTAACAGCCCAAGAATTACATGAAACATCAAAATGATTATGTTTGATATATAATCATGTCTAATGTATTTTTGTAATTTAAAAGGATTGTAAATTCATAATTTATGCTTAAACTGCAAGGTAAAGAAGCTTGAAGCTACTTAAAGTTAATAGACCATTAGAACCTAATGTTGCCTGGAGTTACATTTGCCTGTGAATGTTTTACAAAGGCGAAGACATTTGGAAATTCATAGGTATAAATATAAATAAATCAATTAGAAGGATAAACCCATATTTATATCTTTACATAGCTTAAAACAAAATTGCTCTCCGTGTCCATCTGTCTGTATATCCTCTAACTCCTACTAAACCATGCAACACATTTTTAAGCATTCTTTACCATCACTTAGACAATTTTTCAAGGAAGTTTTATATAATAGGTTGGGGAAAAAGTCTTTTCGCATATAGTATGTATGAATTTGTAATAAGATCTCTTTGGCTATACCATATTTTGTATCTGACTGGTTTTCGTATCATTAAAAAGTTTTAATTTTAAAGAAGACAATTCCAAATTCAAATTAGGAATATGTGTGATTTTAATTTGTTTTTCTTATTGTTAAAAGGAGTGAATCTAATGAAGAAATTCGATACATTTTAAAATTTTGCTACAAAAAAGGTAAAAATGCAACACAAGCCGTGAAAAAAATTTGTGATGTTTATGGACCTAATGCAGTATCTGTGAGAGTAGCGCAAATTTGGTTTAAGCGTTTTCAATCCGGAAATTTTGATATCAAAGATGCACGTCGCTCTGGTCGCCCTGTTATGGACAATATTGATGCCATTTTTGAAAAAGTGGAGCAAGATCGGCATATTAGTAGTTACGATGTAGCTGGAGAACTGGGAATTGACCACAAAACGGTTTTGGCGCATTTGAAAAAGCTGGGTACACAAAAAAGCTCGATATTTGGGTGCCTCATGAGCTCACTGAAAGAAACCTAATGAACCGTGTACTCATTTGTGATTCTTTATTACGACGTAATGAAACCGAACCATTTTTGAAGCTGATAACTGGTGATGAAAAGTGGATCACGTACGACAAGTACGTGCGAAAATATCGTGGTCAAAGGCCGGTCAGGCTTCACAGACTGTGGCGAAACCAGGTTTAACTCGCAACAAGGTGATGCTGTGTGTATGGTGGGATTGGAAGGGCATTATGAGCTGTGACCGCCAGGCGGACCATCGATTCTGAACTGTACTGTGAACAACTGATGAGATCAAAGCAAAAAGTTGAGAGAAAGCGGCCGGAATTAATCAACAGAAGGGATGTGGTTTTTCACCATAACGCTAGACCTCACAAATCTTTAGCCACTCAGCAAAAATTACGAGTTTGGCTGGGAGGTGTTAATGCATCCGCCGTATAGTCCTGACCTTGCACCTTCAGATTTTCACCTGTTTCGGTCTCTGCAGAATTTCTTAGGCAGTGTCAGGTTAACATCACGAGAGGACTGCCAAAATCACTTGTCGCAGTTTTTTGATTAGAAGCCCCAAATTTTTATAGCAATGGGATCACGTCCTTACCTATAAGATGGCAAAAAGTTATCCAACAAAATGGCACCTATATACTTTAGTCAAATGTAAATAAACTTTATAAAAAAACCTTTTGAATTTTTATATAAAATGCGAAGACACTTTTTCCCCAACCTAATATATATAAAATATACAATACACTAAACTTTGCTACAAAGTTATTTAGTGAAATCTGATACAAACTAAGTACATCTTCTTGTAAAATATCATCTATGTAGACCCAGTGGTTTCCGAAAAAAAAGACAAACAGATGGACAGCCAGATATTTCAATTGACTAAAGGTTCTGATTTTGCAACAATATCTATGGAACATTAAAAACAGAATTTGAGATTTGTTCAGAATAAAAAATTTAATTTGAGTTATTATAATTATAAAATGTTATTGTTAAAGTTGTAAGTAAAACTATTAAGAATGTTGATTTATTTACAAGTATGACTTTTTATTGTGAAATATTAAGTCATCAAAATAAATTATGTTTACCTCCCCTTTGTAACAAATATTGTGTGCTGCAAAAGCATAAAGGAGACAGGAGCTTTTTGGCCAAAGAAATGTAAAGAGTTGAGATATGGCCTAAAAAAGAGTGTCATATTTCTATTACAAAATAGAAATCAGCCCTAAATTATATCTGAAAAATGAGAAAAGTTTCAAATAAGGTCAAATAAATATAATAACAGCCCATAAGTGTTACACTGCTGGCCTCCCATTATAGGGGAATGAACAGTATACCCACCACACTTGTCCAAGGTGGATTGGCAGGCACAAATAAAATAAGTTAATTATTACCATAATCAATTTCTGTGAATGAATTTCAACAATTAATAGTATGGAACACTTCATGACATTTGGTATGAATTTTACTCACTTAATTCTGGAATTTAGTTTTCAAATATTGATATAGTATCACCACAATGTTATCTTTGTTTTAAAATAATTTATGAAAGACACCAATACTTACTCACTGTTATAAATTGCAAATGTACTGCAAACTGGATAATGAAACAGCACAGTGGGTATGGGATCTTTTTCACTGAGTGTGTGTATAATCACACTATCACCACTTCGAGTAATGTCAGGTCTTTTAAAATGTGCCAGAGAGCTCAGTGTTGCTATACTTGCACATTCAACTAGATTGCCATCATGGTTTATTACTTTGACATCTACTCTAATCGACCACACCTAAAAGATATTTTTATTTGATTAAAATAACACTTATTACAAATTTACTGTGACATATAATAGTTTTAAATTTTTCTACTCTATAATATAATTCTAAAAATAACTATAAGATGCATAAAGCTTTTTGTTTAACAAGATTGTACCATACTGTAGATTTCATATAATATATTTAATAGTATTTTAAAAATTATAAATTGTAATCTTTTGAAAGTAAATAAATTAGTGACACAAAGACTATTGCAGGCTTCTGTGATCTTTGAAACAGAAATTCCAGGTTTGATATTTCAGGTGAGTTAAGATTTGTAAAAGAACTTTCCAGCTTAATAAAATGAGTTTACAAATCGCATGCCAAATGAAACTGCCACTATACAGGTAAAAATGAGTTATTACTGCCATGTAGTGAAACTACAATTGGTAAATATAATAAAAATACAAATACTACACATACATAGATAGATATCACTAGTGTGATTATGTCTTTTGGCAGTGGTGGATTAAACCTTTGACAGCTATGTTTATCTTTAGTCACATTGTTAATGGGAATTTTTATGTGAAGTCTATGTGAAATATTAATATTTTTATTGAAATTAAAGCTAGGCTAACTAGTAATTAAACTGAGTAAAAAACAAAATTATTATGTTTCATGTATTTTTGGAACAGGTTTTCATTTGCTATCTTTAGGTGCACCTCCTGAGAAATTATGAACTTTATTTATGGATAACTTAATTTTAAGCTGTGATTATCATATTTACATTACTTCTAACTAAGGGAATCAATAGTAATCAAAGTTTATATGCAATGTTTAGTATTTATATAAATGAATTCTGAGCTGAATATTGTACATAACTGGCATTTACCTTTTCTTCAACAACTATACACAGAGACTCTAAATCAATACATTTAGAATCTTTGTAGCATTTTTCAAGCAATCTATTCATATAAACCAACAAATCTGTTTGGCGGTTAGCTTCAAATTGGGGCGCTGCCATGGGACTTATCTCCACATTGATGTACAAGATGCCCTCATTAGGCCTAATTTGTTTTGGCTGCACTACTTCACACGTGACTTGTGCTAGTACCCTGAAACAGTTACAATTAATTAAGTGACATAATATTACAAAAAAGAATGAAATAGCTAAATTATATTCTTTCAAGTACGAGAATTAGCAGACGTTACAAATCCGATATATTTTCTAAATACTTACTTTGTTTCTCCTAACGTGACTATGCAGCTACCATAATCAGAACCGAATGTTATATTTAATTTCCTACTCTCATTATAATTTCTTCCATCTAAGCGCTGTAAATAATAAATATTGTGGATAATGTAATGTAGTTTAGTATCAACATTATTTTGAAGTTTTGGAACGTATTGTATGTAGTACTTACATGACCCTCAGATACGATTTTTTGTATGAAATTTTTCTCACAATTGGATAAAAATAAGTCTCGCATTGTAGAATACTTTAATTTTATTGTTCAAAATAATTGGTTAAATTTTTCTTTAGGGTTAAGTAATAATAATAAGTAGTGGTGTGCGATTATGAGATATACTAATGAAATCATTCGATTATGAAGATATCTCGATTATGACAGATAAGTAGTTACTAATTTAGTTGTGAATACTTGTGAGTCGCTTCTTGCTTGTTGAGAATTAACATTATGGCGTATGTATATTAGATTTTTCCGAAATCCGATCAAAGTAGTTTTACTTTTATTTTTCTAAATAGGTAAGTGTTCGAGAACATTACATACACATACATGTAAACTTACCGTTATAAAACTCCACCTAAAACAAATACGCTAGCCACTCGCACCACCGAAAACGAGACAACGCAAAGAACGACTCACTGTAGTTGGAATGTTACTAATAGTATTGAATGATATTATAACTAATATTAGTACTACTAATCAAATCGTTGAAAAAAGGTGAGACATTGAAATGTTGGTATTGAATGTTACTAATACCAACATTACAATGTCTCGCTCGACTTTCGACTTTTTTCAACGATTTCATTAGTAGTACTAATATTAGTAACATCATTCGATTATGAAAACAAATTAGTAACTAATTTCATAATCGATTATCAAAATTAGTAATTCAAAGTAATTCGATTATATAAATAAGTATAATCGCCCACCTTTAGTAATAAGTAAGAAAGTTTATCAAGTTCAAAGTTCGTATAAGTATATTAATTTATGGCTTGATTTGAAGGGCTTTTCACCAATTTCACAGACATTATGGCTACGTTCCACAAGAGATTCACTACGATCATGCTCACGGCCACGATTTTTCCGTTCCACCTGCTGCGGACGTTACAATCATAAACTTTATTGGAACGGATTATGGGGGCGTTGATGTCATAAACGACGAAATACATAAATGTCATTGGTTGTTTTTCAATGTCAAGAGATAAAAAAAATTAATGCTCTGTGATTAACGCCCACTTCGACCCACCTCTTGACATGGGTCGTTGTGAGCGCTGTGTGATCGAAAATGATGACGTCATTAATAAAGTTTTCGCCACGATCACAACGACCCGTGGTCGCACAGTGGAACGGCTGACGGAGCATTTTGGGCGTTGTGAACTACGAAAGGAACGCGCTGTCATATGGACCAGTATTGCCAGGTTGGATTGAAAAAATTACAGTGTTCCGCATGTAAAATTACAGTAGATCGGTAGGAAAATATAGTAAATCATAAAACTCATTACAGTGTTTTTACAGTAAAAAAAAAACATACTTTTATTGGAATTTTCAATGCATTTAATAATCACTATTATAATTTACATATAATTTGTCAGTCAATATCTATATATATATGGATCTTTCAAATCACGTCGCAACCACTTTTTGAAGTTTTCATGGTGTAACCATTCATCACGAAATTTCTGCTTATAAGTTCTCTTTTTTTTCGGCGTGGAGGGTCCTTCGCAGTCGCTTTCACGAGCCGACATTTTTAATGACAATTTTAAATGTAATACTAATTACACTACAATTAATCCCAACAATGTAGGCACTATTTCCAAATGACCTTATAAACTTACCTATTATTATCGGCAACATTACAAGGGTAGCTTTCAGTAAACAAAGACTATGCTAAATATAAACATCTTAATTTTCTCAAATAATAGGCATCTACAATCTGTTCCCCGTACTGTAGGAATTCCCAGGCCCAAGATGTAATGCTTACTTGAAGTAGAACACAGTGCGGTTCGCTTCACGCAGTGAATGGTGGATCTACTTTTTTTTTTGGTGGTTAATATTAAAAGAAACTACGTTTTTCGCTGTTCACTGTATACTGTATAGCTGGAATACAGTGTACAGCAAAAGCAGTAAAATTACAGTAAATCTACTGTAATTACAGTGCACCTGGCATCGCTGATATGGACTGTCATAATAATATTTTTTTTAAAGTTTAAGGCTTGGCAACTAGGCCTTTAAGCCAGGCGCCGTTGTATTGTAGGCTACAATCGACGTCACTTAACGGAGTTCTTGTGAAAACTCGAAAGGCCACATTTGGCTGTATAGTTCACATTTCTCGCAAAAACACATAATTACTACTCAAAAACTATCAATATCCTACACCTATTGTTCATTTTAGATTAATTTTTCACATTAAAAAAAAATAAAACTGCACACCACAACGTCCCCTTTTAGTTCCCGCCAAAAACTCCCACTGTCATATTTTTTTTTATGTTTAAGGCTTGGCAACTAGGCCTTTAAGCCAGGCACCATTGTATTGTAGGCTACAATCGACACCATTCAATGGAGTTCTTGTGAAAACTCGAAAGGCCACATTTGGCTATATAGTTCATATTTCTCGCAAAAACACATAATTACTATTCAAAAACTATCAATATCCTACAACTATTGTTCATTTTAGAGTAATTTTACACATTTTTAGAAAATAAAACTGTACAGCACAACATCCCCTTTCAGTTCCCGCCAAAAACTCAGTCATAATTTTTTTTTAATGTTTAAGTCTTGGCAACTAGGCCTTTAAGTCAAGGCCTTTAAGGCGCAATTGTATTGTAGGCTATAATCCACGCCATTCAACGGAATTCTTGTGAAAACTTGAAAGGCCACATTTTACTATACAGTTCACATTTCTCACAAAAACATAATTACTACTCAAAAACTATCAATATCCTACAACTGTTGTTCATTTTAGAGTAATTTTACACATTTTTAGAAAATAAAACTGCACAGCATAACGTCCCCTTTCAGTTCCCGTCAAAAACTCACTGTCATAATTATGAAAGTCATTGTCACAGATAAATAATAAAAAAAGATTTCTTTTTAAATTGATTAAAGAATGTAGTCGAGATTGTAATATACAGTTAGAATACACACCGATATTGGACATAAATAAAAACAATAGTACGAAAAAAAACTAAAAAGTATAAAATAACTTATTTCTAAAGCTATTATTATTAATATATATATTATCTAAAACATCTTAAAGTTATAATATATATCGTGTATCTATATAAATAAATATAAATATGAATCGTAGAAATGTATATACACGCATAACTTGAAAACGACTTTACCGATTTTGATAAAATATTTTGTGTTTGTTTGAGTAGGTCCCCCTGAATGGCTTAGATTCACAATTGGAACCGGTAGGTGGCGTTAGGACCGGGTTCTAGGATTCTCCTAATCTCCTGGATCGATTTTGACATTTTTTGTGTGTCTTTGAGTGGGTCCGCAGATGGTTTAGATTCACGTAGGTAGCGCTGGGATCGGGTTATAGGATCCTCCTAATCTCCTGGACCGATTTTGATGACTTTTTTGTGTTTGAGTGTGTCCCCGGATGGTTTAAATTAACAATTGAAACCGGTAGGTGGCGCTGGGATCGGCTTCTAAGATCCTCCTAATCTTCTTGACTGGTTTTGATGATTTTTTGTGTTTGAGTGGGGTCCCCGGATGGTTTAGATTTAAAATTGGAACCGGCAGGAGGCACTAGAATCGGGTCCTACATTTCTATTATTTCAGGGCAGGACAACGTCTGCCGGGACCGCTAGTCTTGATATATACAAATGAATGTCTGTCTGTATGTCCTTTATAGGATCGTAAACTATACATCCGATTTTGATGAAATTTTGGGTGTGTGTGCGTGTTTGAGTGGGTCCCGGGATGGGTTACAGCCACAATTGGAACCGGTAGGTGGCGCTGAGACCAGGTTCTAGAATCCTCATAATCACCGGGACTGATTTTGGTGGTTTGTTTTTGCGTGTTAGAGTGGGTTCCCGGATGGTTTAGATTCACAGTTAGAACCGGTAGGTGGCGCTGAGATCGGGTTCTAGCATCTTCCTGATCACCTAGACCGATTATAGTGATTTTGTTTTTGTGTTATGGAACAGTCTTTCAGGAATTCAGAAAATAGGCGGTACGAAGTTCGCCGGGTCAGCTATTATTTTATATATTACACGTGTTGCCACCATCTTCGCGACTGTACAATGAGTCACCATTTTTTTCTAAATCTCATTGTGAATGCATGTTACTTAAGAGCCACAAAGTTTGACGTGAACTATATATACTACGAAATTTTACGATGAATTGAACACGATAAATCGTGTTCAGTAAACTGAAAGGTTTTTTAATACTTAAACCTGAAGTACAATCTAGTCACATACGATCATAGTTCTCCCTGGCTCATTTTTAAGCTTTTTCTTCCTCATTTTACCCGAAGATAAATAATTATATATATAAAGTACTTGTATCTAATTTATAGAATAAGGATAAATGGGACAGTTCATAGTCAAATTAAATATCTATAATATAATATAATTAAAATCATCCGTGCAGGAACGGAGAAAGAATACAATTTCCTGCGGCCGGGCGGCCTGTCGTAAGAGGCGACTTAACAACCCACAGCCAGGTGGTAGGGCACTTGCCCGACTGGATGGCTACCACCCCTGGTCTAAAGTATGTCGCCATAACAACCTTCGAGTTGTGTTCCGGCATTAGTGACCAGGTTCCAGTTTCCCTTAAGAGAGCAGCAGCGCATTTGTAGCACCTTTGGTGTTGCAAATGTCCATAGGCGATGGTAACCGCTTTCCATCAAGTGGGCCATTTGCCTGTCTGCTGATCTCCTGCAATAAAATAAAATAAAAAAACTTTTTTTTATTACATAATACATTACAAAACAGAGCGAGTGTACGAGCATCGTTAAGCACGAGTTATGAATAATAAATGTTTAAACGTGATTTTTTAAATAATACTTTAAAAGTTTTATTACTAGGTATGATAGAAAAGCTTCTTCACCCTCTCTTAATTTGTATTAATTTGTTTTTATTTTTTTGTAAAATGTGTTACATGCCCTATTCGTTCTGACATACCTAATTAATCCATAATTATATTATGTGAAGGATAAGAAGAAATTTTCATTTAATTTTGTATATTAGTATACATATATTCATGGGTTTGAACCGGAGACAAAATTAAACCTTCATTCCAGACACTACAAGTATGGTCGCAAAATACCTACAAGTCTATTCTGCACCTATTTTTTTTTTAACTTTGGATAATCGGATATCAACTTATAATGTTTCAGTAAAACCTCTAATAAGTAATTAATATAAAACGCTTCAAAGAATGCTTTTATTCTTCGATAAATACATAATCATACTTACCTACACTTAATATTAATAAATATTAAAGTAATCACATAAAAGTATATGTCTGTTTAGAAGTCGATTATTACGTTACCTTTTAAGCGACATATGCGGTGATCACATATGACAATTTACCAAATAACTCGTCGCACCGTTACCCCATTAGTGTACTCTATTCAGTATTTACCATAATATCGTGTACTTTGGATTAGAGTAGATACTCTCTATATTATGACAGGTATAAACAAATCTCTGATGTCTGGCGCTATTGTCGGCAACGTTGTAGCTTCTCCTAATGGGCTCTTTATTATTATTTACTACTTATTTTAGGGTTCCACAGCCATGGCCATGTCATGGTATACCCAGCTTTTGGCGGAGGGAGGTAGGGAGGGAGGGGGGGGGGGTAATTGAGAAATTAAGTACTTAAGCCTTGTCCCCTGCGTTTGTTTTCTCATCTACATCTACACGAAGCATTAGGTGTGATATATGTAGTATGCAAGGGAAACGCCCGCAGGAGGATCCTGTTTTATAGGTAGACAAATAAATAAACGTACATATGCATTTTTTTAAATATTTTCGCCTCTCCACTTCTCACAATTTGCGCTCAGATACATATCGTAGATTCCTGACACCTGCACACACTTCATCCTTTTATGATAACTCTTTTACAGTGCAGGCTGTCAAACTTTGAAATACGTTGCCTCTTTTTGTCAGAGAGGCCCCAACATTACCTACATTTCAGAAATCACTTACAAAGTACTATCTGCTTTTAAATACATATGTCTAACATATTAAACATTTACTAATTTATGTATTGTTAATATAAAATGTTTGTCATATATAATGTGATGTCAGGAGCCTTAAGAACAGACGAGTGTGCATGACAAGAGTTATGAATGTCAAAGAAGCAAGTGAGGTGTGTAAGAATGGGCCTAAATGGCGCTCTGTCTGTCGTGCCTACCCCGCAAGGGAACTGGCGTGAAGTTATGTATGTGTGTATGTATGTGTGTATGTATGTCATATATAATGTTAATAAAAATATTTATTTCGATTATTTCGTATATACGTATATATTGGTATTCTACAAATGTGTCTGGATCTATATATGTATTAAATTTATAAATGAGTGTAGTATGTACCTATATTTAAATTGTACAGCCCTTTTCTGCTCCACCTACATCGCCAGATTACTTAAGAATTTCTTTTAAGCTAGGTTGCCTGGAAGAGATCGCTTTTAGCGATAAGGCCGCCTGTTGTTTTGCCAATAAGTATTGTAAGTATGCATTTTATTTTTGTATTTGTTTATTTTGGCGAGCAATTGTTATACTAGCAACAACTCAGAAGGGTTTATGGTTATAAAAGAATAGCAGCTGGTCACTACATTTATAATCAGAAAACCTTACGGTTTTAACATATTTTATACACTGACTCTTCACACTCGACAAGCATTTTTAGAACACCTCGCCATCCCTCCAACAATTTTACAATATAAGAAACTTAGCAAATTGGCATATGTTATGTTACATTATAGAGAACTACTTACTCGATACAAAACAGGCGTTAATCACCGAATAAATAAAAATATAACATTATTATTCAATTAAGGAAATGGCCGATTGTATCGTTTAGAAATAAGAGGGTACATAACAAAAATAATTATTAACTTTAAAAAGAAACATGACAAGAACTACAGTAACTATGCTACTAAATAACTGTAACACAATAAAATGTTATCTATCTATCTATCTATCAAATGTAGTATACAAACATTTGGAAGTCTCGAGTGCGTTCTAAAGTGTAGTGTTAAATTTTTTTAAATATTTTTTTTGTACCAAAAGGTTTTAGAAAAGAAAAAAAAACTTGAAATGTAAAATTTTAGCAATATTATCGAATGAAATGAAAAGCCCCTTATTCTAAAAATTTAAAAGTTTTTTCAATTGGAGTTACAAACATTAATTCATTAATCTATGGAATATCAACAATAATCCAACCTTTCACATAGCGTGAGCGAGGTCTTGTGTACCTAACTTTTAGTGGTTAGATGCGCCTCGTCCACTTTTCCATCGACCACCGTACGCCAATGACTGCAGCTACCAACTTCGAGCTATACCATGACCGGTATAGACCTTATTATATCGACAATATGTAACGCGACGTTTTGCGAAGTTATATACGACAACCCAAGAGGTAATTAAATTATTCAAAGATTTATTATTCACTTTTGAAAGAGAATATAACGTGTAAATTTTTATGGTTCCGTAATTATTTTAGTATAAGTTATGAAATCGGCATGTTCGTTTGTCTTTTTATATCCGACTCATTTCTTTTGGAAACAACTGAGTCTATATGTAAATATAGTATGCATATGTAAGCTATATGCTGCTACACAAAGTTGTAATGAAATCGTGAAACAAATAAAGGAGTGACCGTCATACATATAATTACGGGGTGAAAATTTTTATACTAGTGTGTCCATGTTGTATATTGGTAGTCAGAACTTGAAAAATCATAAGGTGTTCTTTGAGTCAATTGGCGAAATATTTGCTTACAGTCTTGAAAATCTTATGCCTACCTTTTTTGACTTGAAATGTGAGATGGTTTTTTTAAAGTTAGTAAGTTAAACTTTATTTTTTATTGTTGTTGCGATCTTAAAATTATTTTTAACGAAATATGATATTGAAAGAAAGAATGAAACGGTTTTAACGGTTTTAGGCGCGGTAATTTTTTTGATTTTTGTAATAACAAAAATCAAATAAATTACCGACGTTTCGGCCACTTTTCAGTGGCCGTGATCACGAAATACAAAGATGTCAAGTGTCAACGAGTATTTTTAAAGTTTTATTTAGCCTACTGCCAACTTGTTCATTTTAATTATTTAGTTTTAATTTTATCTATAGTTATTATTTACTCCATGGGAGCATAATCTAATTTACTACCGCTTCACAACATGTTATGGCTTGAAGAGAAGTGGCGTAAAAAACTCTTCACCAAACATGCCTAGCTCTAATCATTTTATATAATATTAAAATGGGTGGAAGAAAAATAAAAGAAATTATCAGTTAAGTTGGTTTGTGTTCCGGTACAGGCAGGAAGAGCTCACAGTGTCTTGAGGTATGGCAGTTGGTTTTTGCTGGGTTTGGGTCTTAATAGTTTTGATGATCGGATCCCAAACAGGTGGTACTTGCCAGCCATCTCCTCTATTGAAATTTGGGTGGTTTTTGATTTCAATAGCCTCACGCATCATTCTAGGTATGAAACGATTCTCTTTCGCGAGGATTTGTGGGTTATCGAATCTGATGTAGTGGTTGGTTTTATCCAGTGTGTGTTTACTGATCACAGACTTCGTAGACCTAGTGTGTTTCATGTCAGCAAATGCTTGTTGATAACAACCAACGCTGGTAATTCGTTACTGCCTTCCATTTTTGAACTTCATTGAGTAATTTTGAAGATTTGAGGAATTTTAAATTCAATTACGTCTATGGTTCCGTAATTAAATAATAAAAACAGTGGAAGTTTGATACCACTACTGAACTCTTGCAGTTCAGTAATATTAGAGTTCAAAACCAAACTATCAACGGTAATTGTTGAAACAAGACGGGCGCATGAACAAGACTACAATTATAACAATTTCATAAGTGTTCCGTTCTTTCCAAAATAGCCACTGAGAGTCCAGATTTAATTAATTAAACTTTATTTCTATTCAGAACTACCACAGACAAAAACGCAATCAGACCTATATTATTTGACCAAGGAAATAAACGGAAAACATCTTAAAATTGCTACGTATGATGTGAGTAACATCATTAAATTAAAATTAAATCATTAATAATTTTACTACTTATTTATAAGGTAAAATTTTAGTCACTTTTCATTGTCCAGTAAATAACATGTTGCGAAGAACTGTTATATTTAGAAAATAAATCTACGTATTTTGAGAAGTAGGATTCCCAGTCAGGCTCTCTTTTGAGCTTACAAAGCGTTTGAGAAGGCTTGGGATACCTCGGATAGCGAGTGAATCAGTTGGGCAATCCACTTCTGGTTAGCCTTCTAGGTTTTACTTACCTGTAAAAAAGAGGGTCTAGACTCTATAGTGCTTTGTTAAAGAAATTATACAAATTCATAGGTAAACATGCCGTTCTTAATATGCTCTTCATCAGAAATATTATTGGGTTTTAATTAGTTATCTTTTCTTATTTACATCTAATTCATTTTCTTTCCTGAAAACTAATCAAATTTTAAATTTAGGTACTAACTAACGTACTATCATTCATCAGATGTTTTATTTGAATTTAGAATTATCCAATAAGTTGGGTGGAAAAAGGAGAAAATGGTACCATTATCGGACGCGGGACAGCGTTCAGAATTGTTGAAATATTACAAAAACGATTTAACTTCACTTATGAATTGGTGGTGCCGGAGACAAATTACGAATTGGGAGGCACAAAACCTGAGGATTCACTGATCGGCCTACTTAACGCAAGCGTGAGTGTGCTTTAATAATATCTTTTAATTGGACAATGCCTTGTAATGACCAATTTTACTTGTTGGTTTCGATATCTAAAAGTTAAACGAAAGCCTTGTGTGGACGTAGGGACGATGGTTATATCGTGTGATCGATATATTCTAGTAAAACTCCAAATAAAATGATTAAAATGACCCGAATATATTTTTGCACCAATTGACCTTATATTTCACAATTTTTTTTACATAAATCCAAACGGCCATAAAAAACCTGCAAAGAGTTTGTACACCCTGTGAACTCATTGATTATCTCAGGAACTAGTGCGACTAGAATTATGCAATTTGGTAGACTTGTAAGTCTCGTGTATTACATAATAATATGTAGTGTAAAAATTTCCAAAGCATTTTTTATACTGAAAACGGGAACCGAAAGAGCAGATTGAAATTTAAAAGTTCATAAATACAAAATTCATCAAATAAATACATCTCAACAACATATTGTATGTCGGCATTGTATAGGGGTCCAACCCTAAGGAATAGAATAGTATAGAATACAATATTCTTCATGGCACACATTACAACAAAACATTGAAATTAGGTGCATAGTACAACATTTATGACAAGAGAGCAATTTGTTCCAGACAACCTTTGGATGGACAGAAACATAGTATGGAAGGGTGCGCAATGCAAAATATAACACTAATATATAAATAGACTTAAAAAAGTAATTATGACTAATAGTAGTAGTAACTAATAAATAGGTAATTCTTGCTTAAAGTACCTAACTAAATGTATCATATTACGGCATATTCTACTTTAAGGTTTTTTTTAGAAAAAGTAGGCATGTGCCCTAGCACATGGATACTGTTTTAATCTACATACTGCTATTATGAGATTGATGAAAAAAAATATGTTGCTGCGTAGCCTTTAATTTGTAGAAGTAATTGTTGTTTTCCTCAACCTTGAATTTGTACCTAATTACGAGCTAAATTTCAGCTACCGACTTAATTCCGGGAATCGTTACACGCTTACACCTAATTTCGTGGTAACTTTAAATAATATTTTTTATTCGAATGCAAACAAAGTGTAAGTGCTTTCATGAATATAATTAAATTGATTAAAATCTTACCACAATAAATCTCTAAATAGTTCGAGTTTGAAAAATGCGTTTATAAACATGAAAAAATCAGGGGGGGGGGAATACCAGAATGAGAGACATGAGAAAAACTCGTATGCTTTACTTTTTTTTACTTCAGGAGTCAAAAAGTGGTTTCAATTAAGTATTTGTAATAAAATTTCATACAAAACAACACAACAAAAAAATAAATAATATTATGTGTCTGCAGTTCACATGCAGTAGAAGTGAAACTTCAAAGAATATACTGACAGATAATTCTTCTCTAACTTTTATTAATATAAATATAATTTCTTTAGTATACATCCGTCAAAACATTATAATTCAAATAAACTTCTTAAATATCACTTTCAATTCTTCACTATTTTAGTCTAAAATATCAGTTTTATTTCGGTCCGAATTGGGCCTATGTTTAATTATCGGTGTTATTGACTCTCTAATCTATGCTGCACAATTTAAAACTCATATCTCATTCTCTCGCAGGCTTAGTCCTATAGATTTATTTGTTGTATCTCTTTTTAGTGTCGCTTTTTCATTTCATCGAGTTTCAAATCACAACGATTCTAAAAAATTTCTCTGCAAAAAGTATAGGACTATATCAATTTCAAAAGAATAAAATTTAAGTTTGATAGCAATCCATAAGTTCGTAATATAATGTGCTTAAGAGTAATAATTTTGAACTCTATTATTATAGGTAAAATTTATAAGTAAACCTGTACCTATCCGTGCAGGAACGGAGAAAGAATACAATTTCCTGCGGCCGGGCGGCCTGTCGTAAGAGGCAACAAAACAACCCACAGCCAGGTGGTAGGGTATTTTCCCGACTGGATGGCTACCACCCTTGGTCTAGAATATGCCGTCATAACAACCTTGAGTTGTGTTCCGGCATTAGTGACCAGGTTCCAGTCTCCCTTAAGAGAGCAGCAGCGCATTTGTAGCACCTTTGGTGTTGCAAATGTCCATAGGCGATGGTAACCGCTTTCCATCAAGTGGGCCGTCTGCCTGTCTGCTGAACTCCTGCAATAAAAAAAAAACCTACTTGCCGTTATTCCGTCCCAGTAATTTGCAGTTATTATTGAACTTATTTATTCTTTATATTAACTCAAAATAACTCTGTTGGTAACTTATGATCAATTATTGCACAAAAGATTACATAAACTTAACGGTATCACATAAAATCTTAATGAAAAAGCACGGTCACCTTGTGCTCGACAACAACAGTACCATAACCGCGGCGTGGCTGCTGTTGTCACTTTCGGAACGAGAATCGGTGTTTCTAACTATTCTGTATACCCGAAAACCGTGTTATTTGGTTGTATTTGAACTATAATGTGCTGGACCCAACTGAGGCAAAATCTATAATATTTTAAAAATTCTAAACACGCCGTGTCTGTACACTGAGGCTATTAAAAAAATAACCAATTGGAATAGACTATATTAATCCTTGTCTGTTTGTCTGATTGTTTCACTTGAGTTTACGACTGTAACTCCCGCAAGCAAGTGGAACGGAAAACATCGCGATTGTGAGCGTGGTCGTTACGAGTCTTATGTGGAACGTAGCCGTGGTATTGCGCCAAAAATCAAAATACCACGGCATAATGTACTACCCTGGCATAGTGTACATTTACCTTACAATATCTCTTAGAAACTATAGCATTAAGACTAAATTTGCTTAAAAGAATTTTCGAAAAGATTACATAATGTTTATACTGTTCTAAACAGAAAGTTGATATGGTAGCAGCTTTTTTACCAAAACTGACGAAGTACCAAAAAATGGTGTCTTTTTCCCACACCCTTGATGAAGGTCTTTGGAGAATGATGCTGAAACGTCCAAAGGAGTCCGCCGCTGGCTCTGGTCTGTTAGCGCCATTTGATTCTCTAGTTTGGTAAGTTACATTACAATTTTTTATTCATACATTTTCTTTACATGCAAAAAGTCGCATTTGACCAGCTATATCCTTTACACAGTATAAAACCGACTTCAAAAACTAAAAAGTATAAAATAACTTAATAAGGTTTTTGACTAAGAATTTATTTAGTTTATTAAGAGACAAAATAATATAAAATTTTCTACATCTTGAAGTCGGTGCCGAGCAAACCATAAAAATTACAATATTTTGCAACATTGTTGTTATAACAGTATACACTGTTATTTTATATTTATTTTTCGGTTTTTGAAGTCGGTTTTTTAGGCCTACGAAAGGTTCCGCGCGCCTTAAAAAATATAGGTCCCAAAAACGGGAACGGAAAATTTTCATAAAATGAAAACTACTGGGCCAAACTATGTTAAATTTTTAGGGAACCAAATGGCAACTATTCCGCAGCAAACTAAAGAAGAATCACGTAAATCGGATCATAAATCTCAGCGTAATCGGTGTAATTACATAAAAGAAAATACCAATCAAATTGAGAACCACCTCCTTTTTGAAGTCGGTTAAAAAACAGTGGCTTTTCGCATCTGTCTGCTGTATATCCGCTAACTCCTCCTAAAACTACGCAACGGATTTTTAATTGTTTTCACCATCAGTTAGATGATTTCTCAAGGAAGGTTTATATATATACTAGGTTTTTTCCGAGACTTCTCTCGCGATATATAAATTAAATACCTAATTAAGTTTTTATGTATCTAATGATTAAAATAGGGCCACTTATTAGGGAGGATTTAGGGGCAATCTCTTAGTAAATTTATAAGATGAAATCGAAGGCAAATATCAGAATACATCCAGACCAAAGTAATTTTTTAAATTTATTTATTAAAATCCCTTCGGACCTTAGATAATACGCTCCGGTCCACGCTATCAATAAATCGTGGTTTTATAGAGGTACTGCTAATGCGAAAAAAGCTATTTGCCTGCATGTTACGCAGAATCTCTGTATCTTGATAAATACAATCACAGTCGTGAAGCCTCGTGTGAATAGCTAATGCACTAATATTAGATAAATGTAGTCAAATGCGAAGCTATATATTATTAGAGTTTTCTATATTAGAACTATTAACTTTCGTGACTACCAAAGTCCAAATTCTTGCAACAAAATAGTTGAACCTAGACTTATATTGCACTAGTGTAAACTCGTTCAAGCGAATACTGGCTCAAGAATTTTTGCAACGACAAACTTAATAACTATAATATCGTTAGTAATCGTGTATGTATGTTTTGTTACCAATAGGTGGAAGCTTATTATCAGCATTTTTTTATATACTACTTTTTTATTGATTGATATGTAGTCTGTAAGCCTTTGTAAAATTAAATAAATAAATAAACTATGCAGGGCCGCCTTAACCATATCGGCCGTCGGGGTGTGAAAAGCCACCCACTCCAACAATAAAAAATAACACTTATGTAACTAATATTAAAGTTACATAAGTATTAAATTTTATAAAGACCTGAATAAATTTTATGGTAGTTGGTTACATTTTTAATGATCCCTATCGTCTGTTTTGTACTATGGTATATGGTGGTTGACTTGGGCCCCTGGGTTCTTGCATCCAGTTGTTATGCATACACCCGCGGGTAAAGGTGGCCCTGGAATTATGGCTTCTAAAATTCGCACCGGAGAAATCCTTATGAAGTGGCTGGCACCTGGCATCGCCTGCCAGGGCCAGCGAGAGGCTAGGCCATTTACCCGTCGCCAGGCGAAGGACAGAATAAAGCGGGGTTTTAGCACCGACAGATATATTATGGGTGGCGGGCGGAGTAACCCCCCCCCCCCGCGCCTCCCTTGCAAGGCATACTTGCTTAAACTTTGCATGTGGCTGGATTATTTTTTTATTACGACAAAAGTAAAGGTAGTTCAAGATATCTTTAGCGCCCACTCCTTAGGTTTTAGGTTTTTTTTGCATCCGCCACTGGGTTTTAGTGGGTATCCCTAACTGTGGCATGGCTCCTGTCCTGTAAGTCGTATCTGGTCGTGCAGAAAAGTTGCATTATCGCTAAACGGATAGTTACTAAGTATTATGTCATCCTCATACATTTTCATTCTATTTGTTTAGCGCTAATACTACTTATATATTATATAATACTACAGGGCCTGATTATTTAAAAAACTATTATGGTTAAAGACATTGAATTTGATACCATTAGAAGTCACGTGTGTTTGTTAGTTTGTAGTATGTATATAATTTAATTGAAATAGTGAAATTAAGAAGCTAAAAATAAATTCGAATTTTAAAAATTGACTAGTTTTATGGAGCTAGCAAGGACCCTTTTAGGACATATTAAAATATTTCTTTTTAATTATCAAAATAATAAAATAATCATAAAAATGCGTGAAAAAGTAACATTTTCTTTTTTGTACATAGGTACTTAATTTTAGCTGTGGTATTGTTCTATGGACCTTGTATTACTTTACTGACTCGTATGCGTTCTAAGATCATTCGTGATGAGGAACAAGATCTTCCGATGTCACCGAGTTTCTGGTTTGTCTACAGCGCTTTCATCAAACAAGGCACTAGTTTGGCGCCTGAGGCGAGTGAGTATTACTATTAAATAATATTAGTTGTATTTAAAATAATAATAATTAGGAACTAAGTTAGAACTAAATTAAAATCTCATAATATGGTATTTGTAGAGTCTAAAGTAATTTTAAATGAAACAAAAACCAAATATAGGGAAGTGTAATTTTCAGATTTCATTTTAACCCGGAAAATATAAGAATTTTAACATTAAAAACCGTGCAAATAGATGAAAGTTTAGTATCGCGTATTTTCTCCCCGTGCTCTGACTTACAGCTTGCTGCCATCCCAATAAGTATAGGTTACTAATTTTCGTCTGGGCATGTTGTGGATGATGTTGAACAAGAATAAATCAATGAAAAAAAAACGTGTGTGTTTCGGGACGCCCGACAGAAGTGATAACTTATAACAGACAGACTGGCGCCGTAACGCGTTACGCAACGAAGCGGTTTACCCTCCCATAAGAAGTTATCACTTCAATTATGCCTGTCAGCTTTTTTCGTTTTTCAAATGAGAGTTAATAAGAAAAATATATGTAGTATAATAACCAGTAAGTATTTTGAAAAAAAGATTGCATTGGTTTTAAACTTTTGAGTTTGTACAAGTGCCCCGCAAATTTTGCCGGTGTGTAGGTAAGTATATTAAAATAAAACATTGTATAAACCTTAAACACCTTTACGAAAACGTATTTCTTTTGGACTAAGAGCCAGGTCGAACCAGCGTTACCTATAAGGGCTGAAAGTGTTACCTACGCATGAACACTAACGCAGGTAAGAATAAGTGTGTAGTATGTACCTTGTAATTTATGTAAGTATTTGTAGGTACATAAATATATAACTTTCTAATATTAGTTTTCACATCTTTTTTAGTTAAATCTGTTTAGTTTTAAGTATTAAGTTATTTTGTAAGAAAACCAGCTTTTGATAAAAAATATTTGAATATAAAAGTAATTCGAGAAACATAGTTAGTAACTTACAAATATACGTTAAAAAAAACAATATTAAACCATCTTCAATCAAGTAAATATATGTATATTTAAATTGTCATCGCAAAGGCATCTAGGTTGATAATCACAGAGCGGTCAAACCCTAAACCAGGTGTTGACAATTTCTTCTGTCAATGCGCTAAATGTTAAAACTCTGTAAAATAGTAAAAATAATTCCAAATTTTATTAAATACCCTCAAAATAAGAATTGTTGTCGTAATTAATGACTCTCTTAATATTGAATTTGTTAAATTAAATTAAAGCGTTATACTTCTGACGTGCTAATTTAGATCAACTAAAGTTTTATCTATACAAGTTGCGCGATGATGAATGCAGCATAAGGATAACCAAACGCTGTACATAAGGGGTCAATAAGTTCTGATGTTGTTTTATAATATTATGTGCTAAAGCTTGTAATATTTTTATACTAAAACATGAGTATTGTTTTTTTCTGGACACAACTTGTATTCTTTGAATAAACTATTCAGTTTTGTTTATTGATATACATAAGTATGTATTATACTTTCTTTCTTGTAGGGTTATGGCTCGAACGCGATTAGCATTTGATATAACTGTAAGCCATTTGACATAGGATTGGCGATAGTCAAATTAACATAGACACTTTTTATCACTTAAAAACGTTTCAGTATTCTTGATTTTGTATAAGCCTGAATCATAACTATTGCCGTTATAATTGTAACGCACTAAATCGCCTATTCATAATTATTTCGCTGTTTCTATATTTAAATTATTTTAGTATTTGTTGTAAAATGTCTTATATACCCAATTTTCAGATAGGTCTTGGTGATTCGAGGGTCATATAGGTTGCATACACCTGACTTAAAGGTTGTCATATGATCATATCGCGACTAATGGTTTGCGTCATCCATCACACGGTCACAGCACACGACACCATTATTTTATACCTAAAACTGAGCATTTTCTTCAATTTCACTTGCCCTTAAATAAACTCTTATATTTTTGTCGTGATATTGGATAGGTTTTTAAAGCTCAATAGACATGTTATGTAGGTGTGAAACTGTTTTTTTTAAATAGTAATCGTTTACTTTGTTGAATTAAATCCTTTCTCAGATGCCGAAATTAACATAATTAACTATACAATAGCCCTAGCAACGTTTCATAGATATTTCATCAACATCTTTTTGTAGATTCAGCGTACTGCGAATTTAATCTATACTAATATTTTAAAGAGGTAAAGTTTGTGAGTTTCTGACGTTGTAGGGGGTAATCTCTGGATCTACTAAACCGATTTTAAAAATTATTTTACTGTTCGAAAGCTACGTTAACAGGGAGTGTCATAGGCTATATAATATGACGCTATATACCACGGGAACGGAACAAAGCGCGGGCAAAACCGCGCCGGGACGCTAGTGATTTAATAAATAAATAATCAATTTCTGCAGGATTTGGTGAACAGTATCAAACACATTTTTACGAACACTCTCAGCAGGGCTTTTCATGTTTAGTAGAGTTGTTAAGTAAAGGGTATTTTTAGGAGAGAATGACTTTTTTATATCGCCCAAGATGTTCATGATGTTAGGTATAATGATTAGACCTTTTCCTGTCAAGGTGGGCTTTAATCTGCGTTATGGTGCGGCTTCATCTGGATTAGTGTTAAAGATTTAGGCCATTTCACGCAGATATGGCGATGGGTTTAATGCGTTACTTCAGATGCGACATTGTTAGCAACGTTAAATAATACACATTCGTCCACAGCCTTAATATTGAACATTAAAGCAGATGAAGCCCCAGCATAGAGCTATAACTTCATTAATTTAAATTATAGATTCGACTCGAATCCTCTTTGCAACTTGGTGGATATTCATAATATTTCTGTCTGCTTTCTACACGGCTAACTTGACTGCTTTCCTCACGTTGTCGAAATTTACGCTTGAAATTGAGAACACTATTGATTTATACAAGAAAAACTATCGTTGGGTTGCGCCGAAAGGAGGTTCAGTGGAGTGTACTGTTACTGATGTAAGTCATATTTATACTTTAGTGTTTAAACTTTATTTAACAATATACCTAAGTTTCTTAAAACAATAATTATATTCTTTTAACTTATTTTTATTAAAATTACCTACATCTTTCTATATCATTGGTTTCTATAGTATATAGAAACCGGCCATTAATCTGATACTCTACTTTTAAATATAAAATCGAAAAAACTGATTTGGTCTAAAATATGTTTAAAATAATAAAATCTTGGCTTGAAGTATAGGTCTTTTTCAATATTCAATTGCAAGACGAGAAAATCTTGTTGCGCTTTCTAGAAATTTACGGTTTAGGCTACATTGGAGTTGCATTTTTACGAGGCTATTGTCATGGTTAAGTTGCGAAATGAATATATTGCACCCATGACTGAATAATTGAGAGGAAGAAGACTACTGGGGACATGTAATGAGGACGGATGACTCACGTGATAAAAATAATGTTGATGAATGAATGAAGAAATGGAAGGTAGACCAAAATAGAGATGGATGGAATCGTAAATAAACTTTCCCTTATTTACTATGGTCTGGGTGTTTATGTTCGATACCAGATTGTCCCTTGTGTATTACCTTGGCGATATACAATATATGTGTATTTGCCGATTATTGACTTATTAAAATAAAAGATGACTATTAACGTTCTTTAGAGAAGTGATATATCAGATGACCATAGAGTTAGTACATAAATAATTTTTAGGTACTTTTAATTAAACCTTAATTGATTCCTATTGAGATAATTTGGTATTTTATTAAATTAAACTTGGTTTTGAATTGTGTTTCTTTATTTTTCACAGGCATATGTGTATATTTTTTGTTTTTAGAGAAATTATATATTATAGACAACCAAGTTTTACAACGGATCATTCAGTGTTCCAGCTGTTCAATTATGGAACATGCTTCCACTAGAAGTGAGACATGCCCAATCAGTATCCTCGTTCAATAGACTTGTTCCAATGATCTTAGAATTGTTCACTTCAGAAAAGTTAAATAATTATAGATAATTTAAGAATTTCATTTGAGTCAGGTTGCCTGGAAGAGACCATTTTTAGCGATAAGGCCCTCTTTTGTTTTACCAAGGAACTATTGTCTTGTTGTGCATTTTTTGTTTTGGTGAACAATAAAGTGTTGTCTATGTCTACTTGTTAAGTATTACTATTATAAAGTATAATGTATGTATGTATGTTTGTTTTAATAGATGCATAGTATAGATTACTATGCTTTATGTGTGGATATATATTTTTTAATATTTTTTTAGAATATTGTCAGCGATAAAGCCGCAATTTGCACTTACTTCTAACCTGTTTTAGTGTATTATAATAATAATAATAATCGGCAGACAAACACACATATTGTATATCCCCAAATTAAGCAAGTTACGCTTGTGTTATGGGTATTATATACAACGGACTACTCTGGGGCCGATCCCAGACACCCAGACCATAGTAAATAACGGAGAAAATACGTTTCCGAAATTTACTATACCAGGAATCGAACCCGGAGCCTCTGCGTTGCAGTGAGGTTGGCCGGCAAAGGCTTAGCCCGCTCAACCACAGAGGCCGTTTCATAAATTCTTTTGTACAATATAGTATATTTTATTTTATATATTTTTGATGATGTACGTAAGGCGAGTGACATGTACGATTTATTTATAATAATGTGTTAGTTGTATATAAAGTGTGTAAGTGTATAATGAAGTCTGATGGAATGAGAGTTGAGTTAGTCGCAAACATGGGACATAGAAGTAAAATGTATGCACGCGAAGCTAACCTAAGTCCTAATAATGTTAGGTATATTTTTCTGACACTCAACATTAATCCTGCACAAAATTCCTGCGACTAAGGCTGAAACTATGCGGTGGGACTGCGCGACAGTGTTGCCTAATAGCTACAAATATCTGTTGACCAAGTGTTCTTCTTTCTACAGCCAAACGATGAATTGTATTACCTAAACAAAATGCTGTTAAACGGTAGAGCGGAATTTAGGAACGTGAAAGCAGATATAGATTACCTCACAATCGTGCAAGGAGGGGCCGTTTTAGTCAAAGAACAGATAGCAATAGACCACTTAATGTACAATGATTATTTATCAAAGTCCAGGGATGGAGTTGAAGAGGCAAATAGGTGCACATATGTTGTCGCCCCGAACCCTTTTATGAAACAACAAAGAGCTTTTGGATATCCCTCTGACAGTAAACTGAAGTTGCTCTTTGATTCTACGTAAGTATTTTATGGAACTTTTCCCATTGGGGTAAGCAGGGTGGATCACCTCTTGCTAAGATCTACATCTTTCAGTTCTTGTACTTTAACTGGTCTTATTTGTGTACTTGATTATAATATTATACTTTTTCTGAACGTTTCTGTCTATTTTTGGCTTAATATAGCTATTGCCTATGACACCTTTCTTAGGCAATTCTGTCGTAACAAAAATGGAAAATTGTAGCAAGAGAAGATTAAAATAGGACATTAGACTGTAATATTTTTAATAGAAACGAATATAAGTGATTATGAGACATGTTTTTGTCAGTCTGAAGTATAATTGTAATTAAAATGGATGAAACCACACTTAGGTACATAATAAATTAGGATTAGACGAATGATAGTTTTAATAACTACTTAATTTCGAAAATTTACCAATTTACTACATTCTTTTTATTTTAGTGTCGTATACATCCAACAATCTGGCATTATAAAATTCCTCGTAAATCAAGACTTGCCCAGCACGAAGATATGCCCCTTAGATTTGCAGTCTAAAGATCGCCAACTTCAGAACTCTGATCTCATGATGACGTACATGATCATAGTTGCTGGAGTTTGTGCTGCTATAGCTGTGTTTATTGCAGAGGTAAGTTATACAGCTCAATCAGCTACGTCTTACACACACACACACACACAATATATATATATGTTTGCATATACGATATAGATTTATATATTTTTTATTTCTTGTCTGTTTTCTCGGAATTCACGTAAAAGCTTAAGGGCCGATTTCGATGCGGTTTACGCTGATCGACTGTTAATTCTTAGACTTAAACTGTGCGCTACTTATTATCCTGGGAACTTCGCGGGTATTTTTCTGAGAATGATTTATAATGGCCAGATAAAAAAAATGGAACTTCAATGTGATTTTCGTACTGATCGATAGCAAATTAAATGTAATAAAGTATGTGATATTTTTTATCCTGGGAATTTCCATAGGAGCGGTTTGAAGTTGTTCGGATACATAAAAAGTTGCTTATTCCGACAGTTTCCACTAATATGATAGCTTAAAATACATTATTTTTTTTATGCTGCAATACTTTGTGTTCCAAGAATTTCAAGTCAAGCCTGGACGTAGACGCGGGCACATCCTAATATACTTTATATTTAGTGTTTCCTTAGTCAAGTGTTGTTCTAGCATATCAGCTGTTCAATTTCAAAACATAGCAACTGATATTAATTTTATAAATGAATCTTTGTGTATTTCTTGTCTTGCTGTGTATTTATTGTGTTTGCTAAAATATGCAATGACTGCATTAAAATATAATATCGCACCCAATAATTATAATAAATTTGTTAGTCAGTTCTGAAATGACATATTCAAGTTCATGACAGTGTTTAGTGCTCTAGTGTAAATTTTTTGTAATGCATTTGCTAGGTTTTAAAATTGCACAGCTGATGTCTATGGTTGAGAGTAAAAATTTGATTAAGATAATTTTAGTAAAGATTCAATCTGATTGGTGCGTAAGAAAGAGAATTGGCATATGCCTAATTATAAAGCACCACCTTTCAATAAGGAAAAATCTTCCAATCTGAGCAATCAATCTAGGGTTACCTGAATCTTGTATTTTTTCTTCCTTTTCTATGCTTTGGTGTACAATAGTTATTGTGGTGTGCGTTAGTTATCTATCTTTGGAAAGTCGATTATCTTTAGTAATGTTTTTTACTGATTTCAGCTGGTAACCAAACGTTACGTTTATTTGAAAATAAGAAAAGGCGACAAGTCTAAGCGAAATAAACTGCGAATCAGTAGCGATATATCGCAACGTTTCAATGATACGAGGCCCCCGCCTTACGACTCTTTGTTTGGAAACGAACCAGAAAATTCTATAAAGAAGATTATAAATGGGAGAGAGTATTACGTATTTAACAAAGGGAACGGAGTCTCTAAGCTTGTGCCTGTTAGAGCACCATCTGCTCTGTTATACCGTTAATAGAGCAGATGAACCGAAATTAATAATCCCGCTAGTAATTGTAGGAAAAATATTCAAAGATAGACGGATTTGAAAACGTGTTGCCTAGAGGTAGACGCCACTGTTTTTGTCTCCAATGCCTTTATGCAAAGGTGGTAAAGATATTCTAAAAAAATGTGAATACATAATTTCATTGTGTACCAACCTACTGGAGTTGATTCTATCGTGGTTATTAACTACAAATATCAAAATAGATTACCGTGACGTTGCCACGCTTAGCAAAGTCACTTCAAAACAGACTTTTCATAGGGGTATGTATTTAATTGTAGAACAATACTGATGCTCTAATTGTAGGCCTATGATAATCCATCCAACTTAAAAAGTATTTTCGAATGCACGAGGCGTCACTGTGCTGTCACATTTCACAACTAATAGAGCGTCAATTTGTACATTAGTGTTGTTCGAACTATAGACTACAGATATCGAAATTAAATTGAATTGTTTATTAAATTAATTAACAAGACATATGAAAATGCCTATAATGTATTTTACCGTCTAAGATTAAATAATATTGATCACACTTGTGCTGTTTGAAGTTCTAATGACTTCTTACATCTTCACAGTACTTCACATTGCACTTTCGTGTGATTTGTTGTGTGTTAACAAGTGTGAGGATTTAAATAATAAGTACCTACTTACTATATGTTATCTAAACATCACTGCAAATGTTGTTGAGCACTGTATTAAGATAAAAAGGGGCAGAACATAAATAAATGTTGAAAATAAAACAATTGTTTTAATACCGATTTTTATTAACTGTGAAAATACATTTCCACTTGTAACATTCAATCCATGTTTTAACGTCATTCCTTTAAAAAAAACCATCTTTTGAGATTACACAAGCCCATTGCAAAACATTTTATATACATTATTTTAAAGATTGAATCATCGATTTTTTGTATTATATTAAAATATAATGGAACAAGCTCAGCGTAATCTTTAAAGCCTGTACAATATTCTACACTTTGTACATAAATATACTTATACATATTCATACATAATATTGAGCACTGACATACGTCAAACAAACCAGTCACATACATTCCCGCCAGTTGAATGTGATTATTTATTTTCTTTCATAAACAAAATAGGAAGAAATTAACATTAATACATTGGTTTGGTTGATTTTAAAGAATAAAAAATAGGAAAACAACTTGAGCACAATAATCCGTATGACAGGTAAAGTGGGGATTAATTCGTTAACATGTAGCGACTACTTATGGCCGGTTCCTATGTCTTACCGACCGCTCATTTCCCTCACTATCGGTTAAAATTTGACGTAAACTCCATACAAGTAATGTCAAAATTCAACCGATGGCAGGGCAAGTGAATGAACAGTAAGATATAGGAACAAGTCGTGGGCCATAAGCCAATTACGCAAATCTTTTCCATCTCACTTGTTACGTTTATTGGTCGTTTTTTCGTGCCCCACTAGAAAGAATCAAAGATGATATGGACGTTATAAGTGTCTCCTAGTTGTATGCCCACTTCTAAACTTTTATATACACCACGTATTTAGCTTAAGTGAGACACCTGTACAGTAATGATATAATTTACAAATTATATACACCGATTTTTTTCAAATTAGATTAAACTGGAAGCTCTTTTCATACCCGACCTAAAAGAGAATGAATGAAAACATGAAGTATGACCATACGATTTATAAAAAAATTCTTAAATCGATACCAGTTTTTGTCACATCCCTAAAGGCATCGCGCTTGGTTCACATACAGAGCGTTCCATTAGTAACTCACACCGCCCAAAATGCTCCGTTAGCCGTTCCACAAGGCGACCGCGGTCATTGTGGTCGTGGCGAAAACGTCCCTAACGACGTCATCATTTTCGATCATACAACGCTCACAATGACCCATGTCAAGAGGTGAATCGAATAAACGTTCCACTTGGGTTTACGATTGTAACGCCGGCAAGCAAGTGGAACGGAAAAAATCGCGGTCGTAAACGTGGTCGTTGTCCGTCTCTAATGGAACGTAGCGTAAAAATCACTTCTGCAGAGTGGTAACTTCAAAACAATAACTTAGGTTTAGTTATTGCTCTGGTATCGTAGGTCTGCATTGTACCTGAAATGACTCTCAGATATACTAAGCGCGCGTGAACACGGTAGCCGCGCAGCCAAACTGTGTAGCTGGCGGACAATATGTATACATATAAATTCAAATAATAGTAGCACAGTAGCTATGTGTCAACGCTGCCGTCTACAGAAAAACTAACATGTTCAATGTTTTTGGAAAAAGCCATCTTACAATGTAACGGCTATAAACAATATGAATTATATTACGTAACTTACATCATAGGTATAGTATAAATTACATTTTAATTTTAAATAAATAATTAATACAATAGGTGTCTCCTAAGCTCCGTACTGCGGGTAGCTAAAATAAGTACTTTAAATAAATAGTAAATAAAACATGTGGAAAGCTCTATTATGATTGCAAATTTCATATATCAATAAAAAGTTAATACGAATAATAACATCATACGTTACATTTAAGCAACCTTTTGAAGTGAATATAATATTGTAACATACATAACATAAACTATAACGATTTTATTAATATTTTCTTAGAGTAAGTTTGTAGGCTTCTTTAAGGTTTTGAAAGAAGCCTACAAACTCACTCTAACTTAATATGAATAAGACCGTAATTCATTATCTAATCTCATATTAGAGTGACGAACTAGCTACGTAAGTGCAGACTTCTGGCCCTGCAGGCAACTGGCATTAGAGCTAAACGAATAGAATGAAAACGTATGCGATTGAAATATCATTACGTTACGTATGTATTATGTCATACTCATAAATGTACACTCTATTCGTTTATCGCTAATGTCACTTATCTACAGGGCCTAATCAGTTTAGAACTCAATCGAAATAAATAAACAAGTTGACATATTTTTGTTTATTACTTAATATCTGTTTGCAATTAAAATTTCTTGTATACTTTTGCTCACACAATAATTATGAATCAACTATTTTTCTACGTCCAGAAATGTATAGTCAAATCTTAATTTCATGGTTTTTATTCCTGAACTTCTTTTATGGTCTGGAGACTTATATTTAATATGTTGAGTAGTAAATAATATTTCGTAAATCCAAATAAAGAAAAACTTGTATCAGACCAACAAATTCACACAGACATTCCATAACGAAAATAGCACTATAACATCAAAACTTTTACCCTCATATAATCTACTTAGATATCTTTCATTAAGTTTCTCTAGATGAACACAAGCCTTACGGCCAAAATAGTGAATATACTATAGAAGCGATTAGTGCAAAAATTAAAGGCAAAAAGTTATTACTGTTTCGATGTGTTCTGTGATTCTGTGACACGATACGTGAATAAATAATCAAACAGACAAACACACACATTGTATATCCACAAGTTAACCAAATTACACAGGTGTTATGGATATATACAAAGGACTACTCTGGGGTCAATAATAAATACCCAGAACAGAATAATAAATAACGGAAACCAACCCGGAACTTCTGCATTTCAATGTGCTAGACCGGTTTACCGGCTTAGCTTAGCCTATACAACCACCGAAGCTATCAGAAATGTAATTGTTGATTAAATGAATATAAGCTTGAGTTCACACCTATATTGTGTAGAATCTACGTGTCGCTTATGTCGTTGGTTTGTCTGCAACGTATACAAAATCATGATTTCTCAGAACTAATATATCACGAATCATGATATTCAGATGCGAACTAGTCTTAATATGCCACATTATAAACACATCGATACAATAATAATTTGTTACCCCAATAAAACTAGTTGTGATTTTCTACCTATCTAAGAGATATTATTGAAATCTAATTACCTGCGGCACCTCCGCTATGAATATACAGCAGCGAAATTACCATCTTATGCTAAAATATAACAAACTTTATTTCATTTCGTATTCCTACGTAAAGACAAATATGATGTTCGAAGTTAAAGTTCATATTCATAAAGCTCATACGATATGAAACTTAACAAATCTACAGTTTCACATTTACAATTTTACTCAAGCATTTGCTATTTTTAACCGACTTCAGAATACATACATACATACATAACTTCACGCTAGTTCCCTTGCGGGGTAGGAATACATACATACATAACTTCACGCCAGTTCCCTCGCGGGGTAGGCACGAACAACAGAGTGCCATTTAGGCTTATTCTTACACACCTCACTTGCCTCTTTGACATTCATAACTCTTGTCATGCAAGCTCGTCTGTTCTTAAGGCTCCTGACATCACCTTCTGCTAGTACACGATCAATTTGATCATGGAAGGTGTGTCGTGGCCTTCCACGACTTCTGCATCCATCCACTTTTGCATTGTATATCTGTTTAGTCATTCTTTCATCATGCATTCTTTCCACATGCCCGAACCACCGGAGCATTCCTTTCCTTACCTTCACCCCGACACTCTCTTTCAGACCAACTCTCTTTCTTACTTCGGTATTACGAACGCGGTCCGCGAGCGTCACTCCGCAGATTTTGCGCAGTGCTCGCATCTCGACCGCGTTTACTCTACTTTCATGCTCTTTCTTCCATACCCAACTCTCGCTTCCATACGTGAGCGTAGGTACCAGCACCGCGTTGTGTACGGCGAGCTGGGCCTTCTGGCTGAGGTTCTTAGCGCCTAGAAGTTTACCTAACGCTCCATTTAAACTATTCCCCAAATTTACTCTTCTTTCTATATCAGCGGTGTACCTTCCATCCCTGCTAAAAGCACATCCAAGATATACAAACTCATTCACTTGCTCCAGCATAACATCATCGACCATTATCCTTGCATTCGTTCTGGTTTCTTCTCTTTCAAACACCATAACCTTTGTTTTCTTCGCATTCAAATGTAAGCCTCTCGCCTGACAGTCATCTTTCATCATTGTGACTAGTGTTTGCAGTTCTGATGGCGATTCGGCTAAAAGCACGGCATCATCCGCATAAAGCAAGGTGCTTACAACTAGATCACTCATCCGCACCCCAACATCCATCAATCTTATTCTCTGGAGACAATCGTCCAGATATAGGATGAACAGCAAAGCCGACAGCACGCAGCCCTGGCGGACGCCAATATTGACGTCAAACCAGGGCGACAGGCTGCCTTCCACTCGCACGCATGCCATACAGCCCTCGTAAGTGGACTGCACAGCACGCATCAATTGGCCATTAATCCCATATCCGGGCAATATGTCCCAGAGGTCCTTCCGCACAACCCTGTCAAATGCTTTCTCTAGATCCACAAAACCGCAGAAAACCTTCCGGCCCATAGCCAGCTGCTTCTCTACGATATTGCGGAGAGAGAAAACTTGATCCATACATCCCCTTCCATTTCTGAAACCACCTTGTGCATCCCACAGTAATCCATCGGATACAACTCTCATTCTCTTTTCAATAATCTTCGCATACACTTTAGATGCTGTGCTGATCAAACTGATGGCCCTGTAGCTGGCGCACTCCATACGTGACCCCTTGCCTTTATACAAGGGCACGATGACAGCGCGCCTCCAGTCCTTGGGAACCTTTCCCGTCCTCCAGCACAAGTTGCATAAGGACAGGAAAGCGTCCCGGACGCAGGTTCCACCATATTTGATCATCTCAGCAGACACACTATCGATTCCTACTGCCTTTCCATTTTTCAGACTTCTTATCGACCATTCGATCTCTTCCAAAGTGATCTCGGATGCTGACTCCTCGGAGTCGGTCACAGACTCAGTCGTGGTGCCAGCATCCGGGATATTTTCCACTATACTTTCCTTCATACTATCCCAGTCATTATCCACATCTAAGTCGGAGAAGTCCGCTTTTGCAAGCCTTTCTTCGACTAGGCGCGCATACATACTCCTTACACTAACATCTTCCAATTTTTCACACTTTATTCTTTCAAGCTCCCCGAAATTGGTACGCACTCGCCAGTGTCTCCACTTCTTGAAAAGGCCCACAAACCGGCTTATCACCAGGTAGTGGTCCGTTTCAAGAGTGGGGCCTCTGTAGGCTCTTGTATCCATTATTGTGTTTCGGAGGCGACTATCAATTAAAATCAGATCAATCATACTTTTCTGATCATTCATTCTCCATGTATACGTGTGAATATCCTTATGATGGAATAGTGTGTTCGACACAAGCAAGTTTCTTTCCATGCATACGTCTATGATTGGCCTACCAGCATCGTTCACTCTCTTGTCACCATAGGGTCCAAGGACAGCCTCAAGGCCGTCTCGTTTGGTCCCCACCCAGCCATTAAGATCACCACACATAATTAGTCTTTCGTTCCCTTCAGCCAGATCCAGAATTTCTCTCACAGACTCCCAAAACTTCTCGAGTTCTTGGGGATCCGCTGAGCTTACGGGAGCATAAGCTGCGACCAGAAAAACTCGCGTGATCCCCAGTTTTAGGCGGACCCAGAGAAGTCTCGGGTTCACCAGACAATAAGCTTTTACTCCAGACACAAAGCGGGATGAGAGTAAGACGCCTACCCCCCCACTTGCACGCTCGTCCAGGTCCACGCCGGACCACAGAGCAAGCATGCCACCGGGGAGGTCATCGACGTCGCACCCCTTCCGCTTTGTCTCTGTCAGACATAAGGCATCCAGGCTTCTCTCATTCATTATATCAATCATTTCGTCCATCTTATCTTTCATTCCACCTCTCACATTCCACGTGCCTATACGGCACTCTGCTCCTCTCGACCCGCCAGGTTTGGCGCTGCGTGAAGGGTGGCGGCCCCCTTCGCCGCATGCGCGAGAATCCACACCGACGGGGGCGCATCGGTGAGCGTCGCCTGCGGGGGACGCCCTATCGTGCACTGCACTCGGGTGAATCCTGGTCAGAATTGTGGCCCTCTGGGCCAGCGGGGATCGCGACGAGCACGCTTCTGACATGACCCCAACGGCCTATAGTACACTAATGGATATTATTTCATTGCAATAAAGTTCGATATTATATAATAATATACAATGGTCAGCAATTTTTCTTTCGCTAACTTGTTTTCGTCTAGCCCCATCTCTGTTCATCAACTCCGTTCCAAAAACTTTTAAGTTTGATAGTGTGGGCGTCCAACGCAACGATTAGTTGCGAGCATCTCGTCCAATCATACCCGCTTTTACTCTCACGCACAAACACGTACTCAGTGTGACTATATAAAAAAATCATTGAGACGGTCATGCGCAAAAATCACACCATCTAAATATGTTATAATAACTCATAAGCTTACACTTCATTAGGTTCGCTGTTGTTATCATAGCGAATGTGTAACAATAGCATAGTTAACTAGTTTTGTATACTCAACTCGTTAAAACTAGTTATTTATGAAATGCAGACATATACTACTTAGCCTAAAACAATCATTCGAATTATTTAAATATAAAAAATAAAGAAAGCTTAACTGTTAACTCTATATGAGTTTATTTCTCTGAGCCAATATCCAGAAGCCTCGATAATTAAGCTTCGTATCATGGAGATATTTATTTTTGTTCTTCTGGTAACAATTCGTTTTAAGTATTCGTTTTTAAATATTACATGTCCATTATAGGGTTGCAGTTTAAAAAATACTGATGTTCTTAACGAGTGGAAAGTAGAGTTAACAGATAAACTTTTGAACAATATCAGATATTTATTATGATTAAAATATATCAAATTTATTTTGTTTTCATAGGATAATGATGAGGTATTTGCTATAGAAATATCATATATTATGATATACAAGAGTCAATTTTATGTGTATAATCTTTAAACATAAGTCAAATTTATACAATATCGCAGTTGAAGTGCGTACATATCAGTTCAATACGATTAATAAAACTGGAATACTAAGAACAAATAATGCCACTTTTATTCGAGTATCCACTCAAGATTATTTTTAAAGTAATATTTATTATCAAATATATTTAAAGCCGGGATAAAGTGTCTTTTGTAGTTGTCTATAATTATGGGATAAGTGAAGCCGCCTTGACACGATCAGTGTACTCAGATCGGGTGCACGCATATGGAATAACTTCACAGGAATCACAGGAGTGTACTCAACAGTTTGCACTCATCCGTGCTTACTCGTAATAATTTGTTAATTTTCAATTTTAAAAATGCTGATATGGCATGTATCTCGATATAATAGTAGATGAAAGTTATAGCATAAAGTTCCACTTTATTTTGATACTTGTCATATTCGTAAGGCGAATATGAGAACCCGCTCTAAGCCCCAGTTGACTCCATTTTTTTCAGTATTCATCCGAGTAGATGAATAAAAAGACGTAAAAGTTAAGCACATTATGCATATATTCAGCAATGCACTCGGTTTGCCGTAATACGAATAACGTTAGAGCCATCCGAATTAACTCGATCAGTGTTCTTGAATCATATTCAACGGGGCTTAACTAATCGGACAGTTTCGGAAGCTATTGCTGTAGTCAAGTTTGGTGTAACTAGCGTGTGAATACAGCTGGCATGACCTGTTAAAGACTTCTATTATAATTTATCAAGTTGGAGGGTGGCATGAAAACGAACTAATTTTAAGAGATCTAAATACTACGTTGTTTGTTTTATCTAGGATACCCTCGAAATAATTAAATAACATGAATGTAATTGACAAACTCAGCTTTGACATTGACATTTGTCAACGCAAACGCGTACGAGGCGCCACTATTGGAATGTAAACTTATACTTGGCGCACTGTATTCGAGCCATAATTATTTTCTGCAACCGTGTAAAATATCCTCATGCAAAATGATTGCAACATAATTTCCAAATGACAAAAGGAACTTCTCAAGATAGTCCCCGCAATAGATAAGATTTATAATAACTTTAATTGCGTCATACACGTGTATTATTATCGGTACATTGACCCCATTTTCTTGTAAATTTCCAATACTTCATTAGGAAAAGTATGTGATTAAAGTTACGATACCGAAAAATAAATTGTACTTCGGTAGTTACAAATGAAAATCGAAATTGGAACTTTCATAATAATTGGAAACAAGCATTTTCGTTATTACACAGACGTTTCTCATGATAAATAATGTTAAATTAAGTGAACAATGCTATGATGAATGATGGATTGGTCACCATATATGTAAGAAATTACTTTGTATAAGGTACTCGAATACCGGAACAAATTACTCGTCGATTATGATTACTGGATATGCAGTATGTTATGAAATAGATATTTTTAAATGCTTTCTGCCTGACTGGCGATAAATCCCAGCTTCTGGTGGGATGCGTTTTTTTATGGATACAATTAAAAACTATCCGTAAAAGAATTAAGGTAACCCGTATAAGT
The DNA here is from genome assembly GCA_019925095.2 of Dendrolimus kikuchii. Classification (NCBI taxonomy): domain Eukaryota; kingdom Metazoa; phylum Arthropoda; class Insecta; order Lepidoptera; family Lasiocampidae; genus Dendrolimus; species Dendrolimus kikuchii. Next base: position 19,230,754 of record CM034394.1, read on the forward strand.
AGTAAGCTGAAGTGCCAACGGGCCGACATAAAGCAGACGAGTCCTGGAGTGGAGTCCACTTCTCGGCATACAGTGCATTCAGCCTGATGTATCGATGACGGCATTATAACTCTATTTGTTCCATTTTGCACTTTATTCTAACTCTTTTATTATCAATTCCTTGGGTCGTAAATAGTATATAAACATCCAGCCCTCGCTTTCTTGAGTCTTCATAAGGTTTCGTTCAAAGGACTATATCGAAGCACATACCACTTCAGGCGCTGCATTTAGAATTTATCCGCCACGTCACAGATGTCGAAACTGCCCCGAATTAATATAAATAGATTAGGTAACAGTAATAACGGCACAGAAGAGCTATAGTAGATATTATGATGTGGTTACTCGATGATAAAATGATATTCTAATAATCCTGTTTAATTAATCTGAATACTCTAGGGTGAATTACAGAGTGTTGGCGCCCTGTCAATTCATTCAAGATATTAATTTTTTAAATATTTTTATTCTATAGTAATACAAAGGTATTAATTACTTATTGTAGAGCTACAAAACAAAAGAAAAAATGATAGTGCCGATCATTTGGAATGACAATAATGGTATAGTTTACCCTAATTATGAAAAATATTAACAATGAGTACAGTCCAAGTTTAAATTAACGATCTGCGTAGTAAGGCTATAATTGCAACAATATTATAATAAATTATCTATTATGTTAGTGTTAACTTATATATTGTGTAGTCCATGTCAATCTATGGCTTCTTCATATTAGACCTTCAGAAAACTGAACAATACCCAATTTTGTAGGAAAAATTGTCTATTGTTTAGTTATTTGTTGTCAAGTCATACAAATCGGCGCGAACTATAAAACTCGTATGATCTTGTACGCAGAAAATCTATGAATTTGATTTAAATTTATTCTTACTACACTAGTTATGGTAATTTATATGATAATTTTCTTCATTTTTAAAATAGATTCTAAAATATTTGTTACAGCAAGAGTTGAAAAAGTGCTACACTCATATCACTCATGTTTCGGCTTTCTAATATTATAGTGCACACTTTCGTCCCGGCTATTGATGACGAGCAAGGCCCAAAAAAGGGCGTTACCTTTCTTTCTAAAGACTCTCTTAATTCGATCTCCTTGCGATTAGAAACTGGTACAATTTTCATCTTCGCTATCAGAAAGCAACATGTGTTCTAAACATTATTATTAAATCAAATTTTGAACTTTGGCACAAAAAGCGTGCCGCCATATTGTTTTACTTTTTAACTTGAAGTAAGCCGAGTAACAGAAAGCTTCAACATTATCGAACTTGGTAACAGTACGGTATTGCTAAGATTTCCAATAGTATGCTTGGATCTGCCGACTAAGCACCGTGATATTTCATCTCATCGCTATACGCCAGGATCTCGGGAACCAAAGACGCTTAGATCACCACTCCTTTTATATAGTATATATATTTATATATAAAAGGAGTGGCCAGTCTACCTCTAATGTTACAATAGACATCATCGATGTTCTCATGTAATCATCTCTATACCAACAAATCAGCATAGCACTAGTTCCAATTAACAATCACTATGTCTCAAAGACAAATAACCCTAAATTCTTAATTAAATTTTCAAAGCATTAAACAACTTTGTTTTGGTATAATTCTCACACTAAAGTTGTGAAATTATCACTTATAAAAACAAAAGTAATCATCGGCAGCAACATTATTATACAGATGCCTTAGTTTAGTAAGTATATAATCTAATCATTAAAGAATATGCCTAATCTGTGATGCGAAAATGTTGTTTAAAGTCAATCTTCGATGAATATTAAGCGTGATTAATAAAGAAGTTATCAAACTTATCGAGAATAATATAGTGGCAAGATGTTTAGAAGGTAGAAATATTTAATTTAATTTTAGAGGCATGTATAATTTACAATATTAAAAGTAATTTGGTTCGGGGTAGGCTACTTGCCCTTCTAATGGAATTTGCAAAACCAGAAGTCTTACCGACATGTTGCCGGCCGAGAATGAATTCTATGCCATCTCAAAAAAGAACTTACACCGTAGTGCTGTGGGAAATCTCAAGTAAGTGGTCTAATTCCTAAAGTACGCAAAAAATCGTCTAAAGAATCAATGCGTAGAAAGGGTAGTGGTGATTTAAGGAATTGAGGAGTGAACGCCTAGATAATGGTGAGCGGTGCGGTAGTAGAAAGTGTCGAAGGTAGGCATATTTTTTTGTTTTAATTTTATATGTTGAAAAGAAAAATATTATAAAAAATTTAATTGCTAGGATACTTGCTACTCTCCTAAAGTACCTGAACTGTTCGAACTAGGTTAAAAAATTTAGGTACTTATTATCTAGAACTACTTATCGACGTCCGACATAATAATCGGCAGGTACTTTCTAATTTGGACAGATTATTCAATCGAGCGTCTTTTTGCGTCCCATTAGAAATATTATTCTTAACTACGCGTTAGTCAAAGTAGTCTGTTGCTAAAATAAAAAATACTAGCCCATTCATTACATGAGGTTTAAATCTCATTAGAAACTTTCATTTATTTCAGAGCACAGTAGCGAAAGCTCCAATACAAGTTGATTCCAACCGGCTTTTACTAATCTAAACGTGATAAGTAAATACTTGCTATCTAAGTATATTTATATGGTTAAAATAAATTATTATTGGAGGATAGTGTAACAATTGTCAGCAGTTGCTGATTTTCTTAAGGTCCAATTTGCTACGTAAGATATTCACCCTCTGCCGCTGCCGTGGCATACAGTTATTTATGGACTTGAATAAGTATTCAATAAACACTGTACAAGATGAACAAATATTCAATGTCAATATATTGTACCGTTTGATCTTTCAGCTATTATACTATGTTCATAACAATGTGCTACCTAACCTAAACTTTAGATAGTTAATTGGGTAGTTGACACGTTTAACAATAAATTCTAAAATATTGTTCATATAAAAGAGTGGAAGTTAATTAATGTTCAAATAATAATTTATAAGCTATTTGACTCGTTACAGAAATTACGTCCTAACTTGCAACGCTCCTGCGAAATCTAGGGGACTTCGACGTTTAGTAAGATAAAAAAGTATGTCAGTTGATTTAACTGTCAACTACCCTATTATAATAACGGGAAGGAATAATAGTCAAATGTATAGATTGAAAATTCGGAAATTGAAGATAAGATGATTTGTGTTTTTATTTAATTTATATACATTATGACAGGTCTCGCGTTCTTTTATTTTAAGATTAACAATAGCTGTTTATTTTATTGCCGGTTAATCCGTTACGGCGCGAGCGAGTCCGTCCGGTTGTCAGACGGCTAGCCTGCCGTCCAGCATAGGCGATGGAAGCAGGGAACTAAAAAATAATACTTCGTTAATTTATTTATACGCATCTATACACAGTGGCGAAGGCTTCGTACAATTCGATTTCTAAGAGCGGTTACGCACTATGTTCGACTGGAATCCGTGAAAATAGGTTCCGAAGTAGTTTTAGAATTATTTGTATGGAAGTTTACGTAATAGATCCGATTTTCGTCATCAGATTTCTCCCCGTGAAACTCCATTTCGGAGAAGATTACTGAAATAGTCATAGCATTATTTGTATGAAGTACTTATGTACTGTGGCAGCAGACTGGTAGCAGCGGATCAGGGGGTAAGGCTTAGGGAATGTATTTTCACGGAATTGATTCGGAAGCAGTGTTAAATGCAATATCAGAGTTCGGTCAGAATTTTCTAAGGCCGTATTTTCACAGACTCGGATCGGACAAAGTGCTTAACCGCTCAAACGGCTCCCTATCGAGTGTGGTATTTATGATAACTTTGCATAATGCTCTAACTTACAGACCCCATGGGGTTTAAAGGACGATTCACATTACCACTGGTTGAAAACAAACTGACAACCGTGGCGTGGTTCGTTTTCGGCTAGTAAAGTGTTTAGTAGCTAGTAAGTTTTCGGCTAAGTGATATGTACCTTGATCCGCATACATCACTGAATTTTTTATGAAAACATTCATACGCTACTGGAGGTTTAGCGACTGTTGGACGAACAGAGCAAGAGCCCGAGCTTGTAGATGGCCTGGTGTATTTGGTTCATTCATTTATAGTCAATTTACATCAATAAGTTAATTTCTTCACCATTAAATTTAATGAATGTATGCTTTAGATTTTTCTCTAGCTTTCCTTTAAGATTTTTCGCTCTTCGCCACTGCTGCAGGCGTTGATTTATTTCATAAATTTATAATTAAAATTTTAAACATGGACTGTTATTGCAAGTCGCCGAATAATTAAACAATTTTAATCACAACTCTTTCTTAAATGAGTAAACATACAATATCCTAAGTATAATTTAACTTTATTTCTTATACATGTGCATTTCAAACTGATATCATGTGATATATAATTATTTTCGCTGGGTTCATTCATAGCCGCGATTGTATAAAAAATGTACTTCGTTTATATATGAAAATAATAGGTACATAAAAGAAAAATATACATATTTACCATTTTTATCATCACAGTGCCGAAGTTAAAATTGATATTAAAACCTTTTGTAAATGCATCACCAGTATTTAAATTCGTAAAAGTCACTTAAATAAAATAAAATAAAAATATAATTATTGCCGTCCAGTATATTATAGTCAGAATTTTAAAACAATAAAATAACAAAAAAATGATTAAAATAAATACATACAAAGATCAAAAACAAAAAGAATAAAATGTCCATTTATCACTATATGACGTCCATATGTTGGTTATTCTACTAACCCGCACTCCAAAGCTTCAAGGTTCCATCCGACGGCTTTCCCTTGTTGGATTTGCCCGGAGTTGGAACATAAGGACTCGGTTCTTGAGCCCATGTTCCTCTGTCTACACATGTAAGGCGTGACAGCCGGTGATGGTGTACTGTGTTCCTGTAAAAGAAATTAATATGTCCTTTAAAGTAGTTGGAGATGTTACCTTTCCAAAGACTTAGGTTAATCTTGAGAATTACTGTAGGTAAATAGTTATTAAATGATACACGAACAATTTTGGAGCTAATCAACTCTAGTTAAGTATGAACTCATAAACTCATCTATTTATTTAAACTACCAGACAGGTTAATACACATATATATATATATATATATATATATATATACCTAATCTTGCCATAAATATTGTAACAAAGAATTTTTCTTTTCTATTGCAAATAACATTTATAAGTTTTACAGTGTGTTAGTTTAGTATATAAATAAAAAAATATTAAAATATAAAAAGCTTATTCGAAGTGGTCTCAATTGGCTGCAACACAGTCCTTTAAACGTAGAGGCCAGTTATCAATAGAAGCACGCACTCTTTCCATGGGAAAATTCTTCACTGCCAAACGTATGGATTGTTTTAGGGACTCCAAATTATCATGGCGTTTAGAGGAAGCCGTACTCTCTAAAACTACCATAAATCATAATCCAGCGGATTAAGACTAAGGACTAGACCACGGCCAGTCTTCAGCTCTGATGAAGTCCGAAACGTGGTGTTGTTACGGGGCTTAACTACCTTCTCAAGAATGGTATCTTGATACACTTGTGCCGATGTTTTGATACCTTTTTTACAAAAATATGGCTCAGTCACTCCTTCATAGCTAACACCTCACCAAACCATCACAGAAGACGGATAATGCCCACGTTGCACTCTGTCGACTAATTGAGAAGCTTCCTTAGAGGTTTGAGCATAAATACGGTCATTTTGTTTGTTAAAATGTTGCCCAATTGCAAAAAAATTCTCATCCGTAAACAAAATTTTTCTGTGACCTCCCTTCGCGTACCGCTTTAGTAGTTGTTTCGATTTTACCACCCTATTCTTTTTTAAATTTGAGTTAAGAAATGACCAATGCGTCTCTTATAGGCTGCAAGTCCTAAGTCATCTTTTAAAATACGCTACATGGTTCTAGGTGATATCTTCATCTCCCGAGATAAAATCTTTTGCTTTCGGACAGGATTTCTTCGAATTCTTTCCCTTACTGCCTCGACCACCTTTTTCGTATGAACACTACGTGGACGGCCAGATCTTTTTCTGTCACAAATAGAGGTCTCATTGTACCTATTAATACCTAGGTACACAAACATTTGACTAATACCAAGCATATCGAGAGTTTTAAAAATTGCATTTGGCTCCATACCTACTTTCTGTAATGCAATCACAGCGATTCGGATCTCTTTATCGCCCCACTCCATTTTAATATCGCAAAATGTTGTACGGTGAAGGTTTAAGAAGGTGATGTCAGGAGCCTTAAGAACAGACGAGCTTGCATGACAAGATTTATGAATGTCAAAGAGGCAAGTGAGGTGTGTAAGAATAAGCCTAAATGGCACTCTGTTGTTCGTGCCTACCCCGCAAGGGAACTGGCGTGAAGTTATGTATGTATGTATGTAAAATGTTGTACAATGTATTGGCTTCAAAATGAGAAAACACAATGAACAATCATATAAAAATGGCAGATTCCAAATTCAAATGTAATATTTTGTTTCTTTTTAATTGTAACAGTATTTATGGCCAGACTAAGTATATGTTTGGATTGGACCCATAACGTCTGCTAGTGTGTTTGAATTCATTAGTCTGTTCAGAGTTTCGTACGTGTATTCCCTGTAAATACACGATGTACACGAAATTTTGTATATGCTTGTAATATGCAAAGGCCTTATTTCTAAAGGTGCGGAGGTTACAGCCGCGCTTGGCGGATGGTGGAAAACAGAAAATTTAAACCCATGACGACATATAAAGGTTTTAAGTATACGCATACTTTCGTTTATATTGCTTAATACAGGTTGGTGGTAACCAAATATTCTATGTTGATCAATAATTCCTAACCTTTTCTGAACCATCGCCCCCTTTAGAAGAGACCAAAAATGTCAACGCTATATTTTTCATAATAATTTTGATATAAAACCACATTTTGACTGCAGCTTAAGCCCGAACAGTGATATACTCTGCAGGAACAACTATCCCTAATAATAATAATACACCTTATAGAGCGTTTAATTTTTTTGGACGACAATCTAAGAACTACTATAATAACTTGAATATTCGATATTATAGGCAAATACTGTTTCGCTGCGATGCTTAATTAGATTAATCAATATAACAATAGAGATCGTTTTCCATATATCCTTTTTTATTTAATATTAAAACGCATATCAGCGCCATCTATAGCAGGTTACAATTTTGACAGAGGCATAAAAACAATAATGGGTATGCATACTTAAGTCTTCGGAAAATCTTAATCGTATTACAAAAAAGTGTAAACTATAAATCAACTATCAATTTTTTCAGTAATTTGAGTTATATTGTGTCTACTGTTAAAAAAAAAATACATCCGAATAATTTGTGTCTATGTCACCAGCGAATTAATTTTATTTATTTTGATGATAGCAAAGTGTTGTTAAACATTTTTCAATAACTGTTAATTAAACAAAAGAATTGAAAGTTATCATTCTTTTAAATATAATATATAAAATGAAAACAGAAATACACTTTATTTTAAAACTTTTTTAATACTTACAGTACCTACATTTCAAAAGCAATAATAATGACTAAAAAGAGATCTAAAATGAATCTAATCTATATTCCTATATAATACATATGTACCGTGTAATTAAATATTTTGTTGGAACGAATGTTACAAGTCAAAACATTGATGATTAGATTACTAATAATGCGATTTGAATGCAGAAACGTATGATATAAACACAAAATATAATCAATATTTACCTTTTCTTTAATGACATTTCAGAGTAAATTTACTTTGTTCCTCGATACTGTATTCATAACGAATAATGTCAAAGCAATTTATTCTATTTGTAAAAAGTGCACTCAAAGCGATCCAGAATTAACGATTACTGTAATTTCCTTTTGTAGCAAATGCATTTGTTTACAATGTTGTGTAATTTGTTATTGACATGTTTGCCATTCAATTTAATTGCATTATTAATTCATTGAATTGATGCATTAATTACTATAGTATATTATGTGTTCTCTAAGCATTTGCAAAGTTAACGAGAATGTCGAAAACCCATTGTTGGTATCAGAAAGAAATAAATTAAAGACAAATATTTCTTTAAAAAAGTTTACTATTTTTATAAATATTTTACATAAAATATACACAGCCCTGTAACAATACATTTTTGGCACTATAAAAATACTTTCATTTTCGATTATAACAAAACTACACGATTAAACAACAAGAACGCACAATACTTAAACACATATAATATAAAAAAAATCTATCAGTAGTCTCATTCATTAATCTTCAGTACTTTGTACGTGACAGGATATTCTGGCACCAGCTCCACTTTTAACGAACGTATCTCCTTGAAAAAGATTTATTGATACCCTTATTTGGTTCTAAACTGAATACTGCAATTGAAAATGAACAAAATTCGTCTAAGTTACATTTACGAACTATATGCTTGGTTATTATAACATTTTGTAAATTTATATTATAACGTTTTGAATTTTTATAATAACATATTAAGACATGTGTTTGCTTAAACCTGTTATACACAGTTAAAAAATTTAAACGGATTTAAGCACGTGCTTAATTAATTTCTATATACCACTAGACAGTTATACGTAATGAAAATGCAAAAAATAATTTGTGGCCATCATGGTGAATTAAATTAGTATTTTAATGATGTTTTGCTTACTGATTTTTTATTTAGGTGAAGTTGCAAAGATATTCATTTTCTAAAACAAAAAAGGGCACCCCACTCTAATTTTAAAATTAATGGGAGAGGACATTTTTAAAAAGTAAGCCGGTAGATTTTAATTACTACTTTCAATGACTTTAATTACAGTTCTGTACGTAAATAACAAACACGTTAGATGTCTGTCGCTTATGGAGCTCTTTATCATGTGTCAACTAAGAGGCGCTTGGCCAATTTACTTTATTTAAAAATATAATTCAGAGTAAAATTTTAAATTTAAACTGATTTTTTTTCAAAACTGCGAATGTATTAGTGTCAAATAAATTCGAATTTTTGAATGTCAAAACAGTGTCAAAATAAAATTAATTTGAACAAACGATAAAATCCATTAATATTTACCAAACAAATACTAGAATTAATAATGTAATTTCAAAGACTACAATTTTGATAAAATTGTATATTATTCACTTATCGATAATTTGATATACTGTTCAAATAAATACAGGTATTTAAGTACTTATATAGGTATTATAGGTTTGATATGTAATAAAAAAAATTATATCTAATAACACTATCTTTGATAGGGATTTTTCGTATTACGGCAAAACAGATATTAACAACTGAAAAAAAAAGGAAACAAACCAAAATATATACAACTATATAGAACTCGGAATATATTATTTATATGTATATTACTTGGTTTACAAGTAAGTAGGTGGGACTGTTGGCAGCCCCTTTCAATAATTCACATGCTACTAATTTATTCAAAACATTAAATAATCGTCATGTTTTTTTATTTAGTAGACATACAATCATAATAATATTGTATGGATACAAGACTCAAAAATAAAGAAAAGTAAGAAATACATATTTTGTTTAAGACAAAAACAATACAGATAGAAACAGTTGAATCCTAAAATTGGACAGTCTCAGCATATGCTGGCCAATGAAGACCAGCGCTGTTCTTTCGCCTGGGACCAGCAAGTGAAGTTACGAAGGACAATACAACACAAATAATATTACATAACGTACAATGCAATTAAGTAATTATAAAACTGTAACCTATTTAAAGACAATTGATAGTATAGATACTAAGAAATAGTAAGTTCTTAATATCTTAAATAAATTGACTGGGTGCCAAGGATGGGGTGCCAACATATAGTTAACCCTACATATGAATTAATATATTGGTACCTGTTGGTTGAGACCGCAACACGTTGCGTTGTGGCAGAGATCGTTCGGGGGACAGTGTAGGGCGCAAGGCGCTTCCGCTGACGCTCCACTAAGTATCTGAATCCAAAAAAAATGTTATTGTAACTACTTATGTCTATTAATAAAGGTACCACTCAAAATTGAATTTATTAAACACCAATATAACATTTTGTACAGACAAATGTACAAAAAATTCCAAATCATTCAGTGTTACATTCAACGCTCTTAAATACAATTTGAGAAAAATAAATATTAATAAGGAATGTTAGAATTTAGTAATATTTCTATCGTATTATTAAACGACATGTCACTTGAAACATGATTATGTGGAAATATATTTGTTAACACTCCTGCAAGATTTGCTAAAGAGCTGGTTTTTAGAATCCTATATCTAAGGGTCCCAGATAATCATAGAACAAATTTTACTCTATCAATGTATAATGTTGACAATAACTTATTATTATTATTGATTAAGAATTTATCCGTGCAGGAACGGAGAAAGAACACAATTTCCTGCGGCCGGGCGGCCTGTCGTAAGAGGCGACAGAAAAACCTACAGCCAGGTGGTAGGGCATTTGACCGACTGAACGGCTACCACCCCTGGTCTAAAGTATGTCGCCATAACAACCTTGAGTTGTGTACCGGCATTAGTAACCAGGTTCCAGTTTCCCTTAAGAGAGCAGCAGCGCATTTGTAGCACCTTTGGTGTTGCAAATGTCCATAGGCGATGGTAATCGCTTTCCATCAAGTGGGCCGTCTGCCTGTCTGCTGAACTCCTGCAATAAAAAATAAATAAAAAAAGAACGAGAAAATTTCTTTATACTTATCAAATCAAAGCAAAGTAAATCTTATCATTCTTTTACAAATACTATGTATTTGTAAAAACTGAAGTACATCTTTCACTCACTAAATAGGCAATAAAATATTTGTTGTACGTATTTGTACAACATACATACATACATAACTTCACGCCAGTTCCCTTGCGGGGTAGGCACGAACAACAGAGCGCCATTCAGGCTTATTCTTACACTCCTCGCTTGCTTCTTTGACATTCATAACTCTTGTCATGCACGCTCGTCTGTTCTTAAGGCTATTTGTACAACGACGCAGATATTCATTTTGTCCGTAGTTAGTTTAGGAAACAGGGTAGCAAACAGTTTGAGTGAGGAAGAATTACGAGGGTAACGCTACCATGGAATATATAAAGATTAAGAAAAAACATATTGCTAGAGATTTGTTGCGCCGCTTCTCTTTTAGTTTTCAATCTTTTAATAAGTACAAACTGGCGTTACATTTGAAACTTACATTTACGTAAGTGGCTTATTTAAACTTAAGCATACGCTATTACATTTGAAAGTTACATTTACGTAAGTGGCTTATTTAAACTTAAGCATAAGCTATTGAAAATTTAAGAGATTGAAAAATGGATTTGCTATACTCAGCTGTGAAAGCACGAGTCCGGTATTGACAATTGCAGTGCTTGCTTAGCCTTAGAGATATACGCGAGCTAAAGTTACTGGTGTAAGGCCGGGCTATGTGTGTGTGTGTCAAACGTTCTCTGATTGTTAGTTGTTCTCTTATTGGTATTTGAAATACTAACCTCGTTTCCATCAGTAGGTAATTCGACAAACTCTGGCTGGATTGTGGTCGAGTGTATTCCCTCGTTGTGGAAGAACTCTTTAACCTTCTCAGCAATCTTCATGTATTCTGATAGGTTCCTACATCTGCAACGAGAAAGTAACTTTAATATCCTTAAGTCTGTTTATGAAAATTAAAAAAATATTTTCCTAAAAAACGATATGATTGCAACCGCTGAAATATCCAGATCAGTAATTAGAATTTTCCGAGAATTTTTTGACCCCACAAAGATGACAAGTTATTTCACATTGAGTCGTAAGAAGTGTGCAACAATGAATATTATTTTGTGTTTTATTAGCAGTACATAATGGTGGTTTTTCGATAGTATCACGCAAGATTTTGAAAAGTTCGTGCCATGCTTATGGCCCATGGTCTTTAACGACGTACAAAGTATCGGTAATAACATACAAATAATGATTAGTTCCTAACACCTTTACGGTCTTATACATGAACCACTTTCCATGAAATTTTATGACCCTCTAATATTAAAACCCTAAAAGAGATTGTCTGCCGAAGTCGATGTGCGTCGGCTTTGGCAGACAAGGAACAGACTGAGCTACATCTCTAATTACTAGGTACTTACTAGGAGAATCATTTGTGTGTTATAATAATTATCATTCGAGAAAACAGTCAAGTTTAAAATTTAATAACAAGCGCAATTAAAGAAAGTTAATCGGTAAAATGTACCGATGACAAACTATCACTTGTCAGATGTCACTGACAGACAGACTGATGACAGGCTTTTAGAACTCAAGGATTATTACGGCAAGGTCGAGGTCTAATGGACATTTCTGATCGATTCGTGTGTTAATTGCATTCCATATATTCATTGTAGAAACAATTAAAATTGATCACTCGGTGACAAGTTAACTATTATGGGGTGTAATAGTAAGCTCTCAGGCTTCAGTAGACACCAATCCTGATATATCTTTTTTAGATGTTAATTATGTTATAACCCATAATACCTGTATAAAAACTTTAACCAAAATTTATGTAGTCCTTAGTCAAATAACTTAATAAAATAACCAGTTCGCTTCGGATCATTTTTTCTGGTGTGCACTTGTGATGAATGGAATAATTTGCCGGAGTGTTTTTCCAACAAATATAATCTAGGGGTCCTCCATCCTCCATTCTAGACCGCGTAGTCACTCAACATCAGGTGAGATAGCGATCTAACACGAACTTATATAGATTATTATATACAACTTATATAGACATAAAAAATAAGCTAGTTACGAAACTTACCAATAATTCAGAATATTTTGTAGAATATGATTAGCGAGAACAAATTGACTGTAGTAGTATGATTGACTTTCTATATATACACCAGTATGTGTAAGAAAATACTTTGTATTTTTCTATATAAGATTCTATAGTAGGTATGTTACTGGGAAAACATAACCGATAAGGACTGATAACTTTGACGAACGATGAGTAACAGGAGATAAATGCTCGCAGCAACCAAAATAATCTAAATCGACATTGTCTGCAGTAAAGTATAAATATGTTAGGTTTAGAAATATACCGAAATAATGTTACCTACAGACATACATTACATACGTAATTATTATGCGATGTTTTTAAAAGTATGTATTTGGAGATTTCCTGTGAAAAGAAAATAAACTAATTCAGAAACTTGAGATAGTTTTCCAGAGAATATGAGATCCTTTGATTATATACTTTATATAATCAAAGAGGAAACCTTTTGAGTCATCTCTCGTCATACTACCGCAAAAAACTTAACAGAACAGAGGGCAGCTCTAATGACTAGTATACACGCTATGTAAACACGTACAGACCCACTTACAGCGTTCACACGTGGGTTTTTTAGAAAAATGTTGTATAAATAAAATACAGCGGCTGCAATAATGTTTACATTATCTTTTGCAAACGGCCAATGATCGGTATTCCAACATATAAACAGCAACCTTTGGGGCTCACTACTTTGGGCATAGACTGGATCAACACGTATATCGATCGGGCTTGTTCACACGCGTTTTTAAACTAAGTTTTAACGGTTTTAAGTGCGGTAATTTATTGGATTTTTATTATTCCGACGCTTCGGTCACTTTTCAGTAGCCGTGATCACGGAAGACAGGTAAAATACTCATTGACACTCTACATCTTTGTCTTCCGTGATCACGACTACTGAAAAGTGGCCGAAACGTCTGTATAATAAAAAATCAAATAAATTACCGCGCTTAAAACCCATTAAACGTAGTTTCATTATCTATACTAGTCGCGAAAACTTGGAAAATACTAACTGATGTTTTGTTGTAACACCACATGACGCATGATACATTTGTTTTCAATTTTGTGATGTGATAAATAATTTAGGTCAAATAGATTAGTAATGTGCTTAAACATGCTTAAAAGGTTTATTTGTTAAAACTGCAAACTGGCCTCAATATAGGTCGAGGTTGACGTAGCTCGTTTAGTGAGTGAAAACCAATCAACTACTCGACTGAATTGAAAGATTTTGATATTTTATCTAGATTTTTGTAGCAGATATTGCAATTTAATCAATACAACTATTTAGAGATAACGATTTTAGAAGACATTTAAAAAATAAACTATCAAAATATTAGCACTTACGATAGTGCAAGTATAATTGTAGAAATGTTTTTAATCATTCTACTATTCTAATTCCAAAGATAAGTAAGTTACTCTTATGATATGAGTAACGTGTATAGGATAACTTAGATGCTGGGGCTTCATCTGCGTTATTGTTAAAGATTTAGCCCGTGGCCGAATGAGTCTTATTTAAAACGTTAAAAATTAACGTCGTTAATGCACAGCCACATTAGTGTATGCACATACGATATCTGTCAATATTTAAAGTCATTAACAATATCGCATCTCAAAAAACGCATTAAACCCATCGCCGTATTTGCGTGAAACGGTCAAATCCTTTAACACTAACACAGATCAGGCTCCAGCATAAGGATAATCCTGACATTCAGACCGGAGAAAACAAAAAAATAATCTAAGAAATTGACCTTACCGGGATCGATATTCGGGAATTCGGAGTTCTAATAAACTAAGCTGATCAACGCTTCAAACATTAGACGAAAGAGGTCGTTAAAATATAAGTACTGTACATTGAATTTAGATACATTTCTGATACGGGATAAATATAGGACATTATTTTATATCGCAGGAAACATGAAGGGCAGTGATACCAATGAACCAATGAACATAGGATTCTTTTAATATCATAAAATCAAATAGTTTCCATAGTATATACATTCAAAATTTGCGTGAGCGAATTCGCAAGTCTTGTATATATATAATCTATCATTACTGATTGTCTATCAAAATAATTTCACAAGTGATTTTCTCAAAGTCAACTTAATTTATCCATTGTATTTACACCCAACCAAGTTAAGAGCTCGTCGTTGCATTAAATCAAGATATATAGATACATCTCATTCAATAACTTAAATCATAACAATACATTATACATATAATTTAAACAAAAGATACGTTTATTGTCGATTGTTATTTCAATACGAACGTTGCAAGTTTTTAAATACACAATGAAGAGATAAGTTTATGTTTTTCATGAGGACAGGCGAAGGTGTCCGTTTCGGTTGGTATTCTATCGATTGAATGTTAGTGGGAAAACCTTGTTTGAAAGTAGATTACATGAAAAATCATAATTAGTTTCAGCGCGTGCTAAACGAAACATACTACGCGTGTGTTTAGAGAACCTAAAATCTATATAGTGTTACATACCGACACAGAAATGCGCACACCTGCAGGTCGTAAAACGCAGTTATATTGCCACCGGATTTAGGAAATCTTTTGTTTACTTTGTGTTTAGAATTTGTAGTTCAGAAAACATGCTATTGTTTTTCTACTTCTTTTATGTCTGTCATTAGTGTCGAACTAATCCTTGCCTGCCAGGTGTGCGGAGTAACTCGTTGAACACGGTCTTTTGTCCTATTATACAGTTTAGTATAAAACAATGACCGAACGGAGGGGGTGAGGCAGTCCATACCAGCAAGACGTGTACATTAAACAAGTGATATAGTGACGGACTTTGCGCGTGTTATTGATCGTGTAGATTGTAACAAGTAGTGTTATTGGTTGTATCCAGTATATGTGTACCTGTTTTATACGTGTTTGTACAGTTCAAATAAACTCTAGTAATTCCAACGACATTTTAATTCGAATCCTGTGTAGATCGTAACAATATTAATATGCGAATCAAAAACGTTGTACCCCTTTTTACGAAAGCTGCGCGGACGGAGGAGTATGAAATTTCGCACACTTTTAGTTTATATAGAGAAGAAGCGACGAAATCTAATATTTAAAAAAAAATTATGCATAAGAAATATATTAAATCAATAAAAAAACATTACATAGACTACCATGTATTTGCAACACACACACGCATTTATTTCAATTTCAGTGCAGTTTCAAGGGGGATCGAGGTGTTTTATTAAGTGTACATTCGGAACGGGAATCTCACATTGACAGAATCGAGATCTTTTGCCTTACAGTTTGGACTCGTATTTGTAGGAACTGTAAATTAACTTCATGTAAATCTAATAAAATTTCTGACCTTCCGAAACCAATATTGAACAATGGCTGGCTGATGACCACATAGATGGAGGGCGTGTCCTAACTATAGATTCCGGGCTCCTTTTATCTTAATACACTATATTTACTTAGGGAAAGAACCTCTGTACACTAGATGCTGTAATACTGGCATGAGTCCTCAGACCCGGTCCTCCGCGTTCTAAGGAAAGCGAACATTCAGACGATTAAACCATACAGACCGTCTACAGCAGTGATTATCAACCTTTTCTAAACTATCCCTTTAAAAGTAAAAATAAAAAATGTTAATAGGTACCCTACCTGGGGTAGGGTATACCTACGTAGGTATACCTACAATTATTATTGAATTGAAACTTCTTTAGAAGCGTTTTAATTTTAAACTCGATGAAGCGACACTAAAAAGAGATAAACAGATAAATCTATTGGACTGAGCCTGTAAGAGAATGAGATAGATTAAATTTCATAATTTGAACAGTATGTGTTCAGATTTCGTGTTTCGAAGCATAACTATATTACAACGATATAATATTATATATGAAATGTGACGTCACAAAGTTTAGAATCCCTCCCACCCCTTGTCACACATTGTTTCACTACTACTGCATGCGAACTGCAGACACACACATAATTTTTTTCAGCCCTGGGACAGTCATGAACTGATGTTATATTATATTTATTCATTAGTTGCTTATTTACACAATTTCTTAATTACAGCTCGTTATCAAATTGTCTTAATAAAGAAACTTTGCCTGTCATCACAGAAAAGAGTATAAACAATAAACCATACACCAGTGTTTAAAGACATTAATGGTTTCCAGGTATCGTGTACACAGAGAGTCAATTCAATTAAGCTTTTCGCAAATCGAATGAGGTTTCGCGGAATAAAGGCACAGAGGTTCATTGACATTAGTATCAGGACAAACACTGCTTGCTTTGGGCGTCTGCCAAAAGTAGTTTTATTTGTGAAACGTTTTTCAAAAACAAACGTTATTCGCTGTCGGAACATTGGCGATTTGTGCTGAGGATTTCATTTTATTGAATTCAGAAAAAAATGTAATTCGAGGGACTTTAGCATACGCAGTAATATGCACGAACTGCACTCATTTGGATCGTAGCGTGATATTAAATAGTCTATAACCTAAACAAATAATCAACCTATATAAAAATTAATATGCGGTTGGGTTGTGATGATGAAAGTTTGTGGCGTGCCTGAGGACGTATGCTATAACAGAGTATAGAAGGAAAAAAGAACCAGGGCATCCGAGGAGTTGTCTGATCTGTTGCCAACGCATATAACTGCACCGCTCGCATTTGCGAGTTATTGACGCTCATATCTTTCAAAACTAAGCCCTACAAGGTTTTAGATATTTTCAGATTTATTTGTTTTACAGAGCAATATTCATTTCTGACTATTATTCCACTTCAATGGCAATAGATTGTTTTTATACAAAATCAGGTTGCAAAGCCTTCTACGGCTAATATGGAGAGGCTATAAAGTTTGGCAATGACTATGTTTCTGGATATAATGTCTTAAACATGATCATTGCAGATGTAGAAAGAACGTTGTTGTTGAATCAGTTATTACAATATTGCGACACTCAAAAGGACTGAAAAGGAAGCGTTAAAGCAGACATTGTTATTATATGTATACTTAGTCTGGCCATAAATACTGTTACAATTAAAAAGAAACCAAATATTACATTTGAATTTGGAATCTGTCATTTTTATATGATTGTTCATTGTGTTTTCTTATTTTGGCGTCAATACATTGTACAACATTTTGCGATATTAAAATGGAGTGGGGCGATAAAGAGAACCGAATCGCGGTGATTGCATTACACCAAGTAGGTATGGAGCCAAATGCAATTTTTAAAACTCCATACGCAAGGTATTAGTCAAATGTTTGTGTACCGAGCTATTAATAGGTACAATGAGACCTCCTCTGTTTGTGACAGAAAAAGATTTGGCCGTCTACGTAGTGTTCGTACGTAAAAGGTGGTCAAAGCAGTAAGGGAAAGAATTCGAAGAATTCCTGTCTGAAAGCAAAAAATTTTATGTCGGGAGATGAAGATATCACCTAGAACCATGTTGGGTATTTTAAAAGATGACTTAGGACTTCCATCCTATAAGAGACGCACTGGTTATTTCTTAACTCATAATTTAAAAAAGAATAGGGTGGTAAAATCGAAACAACTACTGAAGCGGTACGCAAAGGGAGGTCACAGAAAATTTTGTTTACGGATGAGAATTTTTTTACAATTGAGCAACATTTTAACAAACAAAATGACCGTATTTATGCTCAAAGCTCTAAGGAAGCTTCTCAATTAGTCGACAGAGTGCAACGTGGGCATTATCCGTCTTCAGTGATAGTTTGGTGGGGTGTTAGCTATGAAGTAGTGACTGAGCCATATTTTTGTGAAAAAGGTATCAAAACATCGGCACAAATGTATGAAGATACCATTCTTGAGAAGGTAGTTAAGCCCTTTAACAACACCATGTTCAATAACCAAGAATGGTCTTTCCAGCAAGACTCGGCGCCGGGTCGTAAAGCTTGGTCCACACAATCTTGGTTGGAAACGAACGTTTCGGACTTCATCAGAGCTGAAGACTGGCTGTCGTCTAGTCCCGATCTTAATCCGCTGGATTATGATTTATGGTCAGTTTTAGAGGGTACGGCTTGCTCTAAACGTATGATAATTTGGAGTCCCTAAAACAATCCATATGATGGGCAATGAAGAATTTTCCCATAGAAAGAGTGCGTGCTTCTGTTGATAACTGGCCGCAACGTTTAAAGAACTGTATTGCAGCCAATGGAGACCACTTCGTATAAGCTTTTTATATTTTAAATTGTTTTATATTTATGTATTAAATTAACACACTGTAAAAGTTATAAATGTTATTTGAAATAGAAAAACAAATCTTTGTTACAATATTTATGGCAAAACTACATATATTTATTACTATTTAGATATCTTTGTTTAAATAATTAATTCTACGATAGATGCGTTATCTCAATTGCACTAAAAGGCTTAGCTTATCGAGAAATTATTAACACGGTCTTAGGACAACGGCCGAACATCAGGCATGACTGCGTAAAACAACAGTAATGCTAGAATTATGACCTTGATTGTTTGTTAACTGGCTAATCATACAGAAAAAATATGAAATTCTATTCGGAAAAATTATCTTAGCGAATAATTTGGAAAATTCAAAGTTCGAGACATAAAATAAAAGCCTTGTTTTACTATATTACATTGTTACTGGAGATCGCATAATAATCGAAATTTGATCTTCAGATGCACACACGGACTTGGCAAAAAAATCAAGATACCGTTTTTAATAAATTGGCTACGAAGCCCTAAAAGTGGTTAAAAATTTATGATAGGGACACAAATTCAATGAGATACAGAGCATCTTGATCGTTTCAACTAAAAAATAATTATTTATAAAAAAAAAGAAGAGAAAATAAATAATTATAAGTTTATGTGGAAAGTTTTGTAAAATGTTACTGAAGTTGCTACAAGAACTGCGCTGTTCTGGCGTTAGTAAAGAATTAAGACTGCATGGACTAAGATTGCTTAGTTGCCATTGTGGCGAACTAAATACAAACAACAACCACAAATACACAACTGTAGCTGTTCTACATTGCACATAAACATACAAACATTGAAATCGTATTTACATGTAAAGTAGTTCTACTGGTTTTCTTTTTAAAATGAGTAAGATCCAGGTACTGCATACGTAACCATAATTAAATACGTGTACTATAAATGCCAATTTACATTACACAACTTGGTAGACTTAGAGTCCGGCCAGTCAGATTTAGGTACCTCATAGAATAAGGGATGGAAAATATTTCTGCACATGCACACTATGATAGGTGTGAACAATTGGCTATTATGAGTCTTAGTGACTTTGACAGGGAGCAGAACAACGTATAAAAAATAATTTTTGAACTATGAGATGGAATGGGGGTTGCCTGGAAGAGATACCTTTAAGCGATAAGGCCGCCCTTTGTTCAACATTTATTGTACTTAGTTTTAAGAACGTAGTTTTATTTTTGGTGAACAATAAAGTGTTTTCATTCATTCATTCATTCATTCATGGAAATTCTGAAAAAAGTCCAGTTGGTAGAGCTTAAAAAATACTTTCCACCAGAAATGGTATGAGTATGATCCGTGGCGTATTCTTTGAGATATGGGCTGATTTTGATTAAGTGCTTTTTAGGATTCCGTAGGCAAATTTGCACAATTTAATGTCTAACGAAGTTTTCAAATAAGCTTTTTTAAAAAGGTTTTTAAATACAAGCTTTTGAGATCCTGGATATCATGTAGCAGCAGAGTGCTAGCGAAGACAAGTAAAACGAGCCCAAACACGACGGGTTTATCTTGTTTAGTACAGGAGTTCCTATGGCCACCTTACGACTCCATCGTCAGATCAGCTCCATGGTACCATTTTATTGCATTGTCACGCGATATACATATGCGTGCAAAATTTCAGCTCAATCGAAAACCGGGAAGTTGGTCAAATTTAATTTGCAAGATTCCACCCGAACTTACATACATTAACATACATCCATTGTAAGTTAAATAAAAGCTTGTAAAAATACCATTAAATTCCTTCCATACTCAAATTGCTTACCTACCGTCAAAAGATAGCTATAATAAATTGATAATCGACGAATGAATATAATTTCGTATTATTCTCATTGATGTATTTATCCATTTGACCTACTATTGTTAAGTCTACCACAAACAGTATAGCAAAACAAACATGATAATAACATAATCCTGTCTATTTTGATATAATTCAACGAACAATTGATCGTGAAAATTGATTGATAAGTGAATTAAATGATATATTTATATAATTTACCAATACCACCATTGATAATTCAGACTTGATATTTACGTCTGTGTAATTTTCAACATAGGCTGTATGTATACTATGTTATTGATGCATTAGGTAAACCTTAATTTTAACAATTTACCTTTCCTGTTATTTTAATAATCGACAGGCACATGCACACATTGTATCAGTGTGGTATGGGTAATATACAACGGACAACTCTGAAGATGAACCCAAACACTCAGACTATATAGCACATAACGGAATGTTCTTTTACGAAATATACTTTGCTAGGAATTGAGAACCCGGTACCTCCAAATTCCAGTAAACTAGGCAAAGGTTTAGACAACTCCAAGACAGAAGCTGTCTATGTCGAGGTGATTGATGATCATTATGTACACTACTCTGATTTGGAAGAAACAGTGAGAAAGCATTTGTCTAAGGGCAATTGCTTGATAGCTACTAAATTACCCTGGTGTTTCTGCAATCCCCAGATGTCGGGATACAAATATACAGTACAAGCCATTTGGTGGGTGCTTAGCGTCCCCGACGTTAGTCATACTAAATGAGATGAGCGCGAATAAAACTACTACGTGTTAGTACTAGTCAACATATATCCCCAAAACGATTGAGTGGTTTTCAAGCTTTTAGATACCAAATTTGTATTAAATTTAAATTCTTAATTTTAAATTACATGTTTAGCTTTGAAAATCTAGCATAAAACCGAGCTTACTATTGACAATACCGGACTTTAATATTGATAAATAGTTGCACACTTGCCGTTAGAGACGGCGAGCAAAACTTACTTTTGATGTAAGGTAAACGTAAGTCACCAAAAAAGTAACCTGTTTAAAATCAGGTAATACAAAAATAATCTTTGGTAACAGTCTTTAAAAATAAAAGCGAAACATTCTTTCTATTATATTTAGCTATTTTCGCAGTAAAATGAAGTATATTTATGTATTTTATATGTCAAGCATAGATGATTAAACTCGGTAACATCGGAAATAAATTTTCGTGAAAAAACACGATAACCTAATTAAAATCTCGACTTTTTATGACATCGGGTGTTTATTCAAAAATCCTTTCACGATAGCGAATTACTATGATGTTTATAAAAGGTATTATTAAAATCAACGTAACTCTTTGTATATAAAACCTACTTAAGTACGTAATAAATAAGGTCTCGAATTCGCGTATACTTGGCTGTTACAGTCTTCGAAAGAGGATTTCTAAGGAAACAGTAATTGTTTATGCAAAACTAAGTTCTATGAGTCTTTATTTCAAAAATACTTTAAAGAAAACAGCTCATTGTTTATACAATAGCTACTCAAAAATATATATATACATTACAAATACTTATTAAGTGTTACGCGTGGGTGGTAAATGACACAGATTCATTTAAACCCACGAACACAATATTTGTATATTTAGGTAAATATCACAATCGGCTTCAAAGCTAAGACGCGTAGGCGACAGAGGGGCGTAAGTGGATCCTGAATACATATTTCGCGAAATCATGCTTTCTTACGCATTTATAACTAGTGATCGCCCAGTGGTCTAAATTCGACCAAATTAATTCAAATTATAAGTTTGAACATTATTAAGGTTCTGTTGTCAAAGACTATACTTCCATAATCACAAATTTCGCCAAGGCTACACTGTTAATTTGACTTTAACAATAAAAAAAATATATATGCGTGTGTGTGTCAAATACATGGTAGTGTGTGTAATAGGTTTTTTTTTATTGATTTAATGTATTTTTTATGTATAATTTTACAAAAATATTACTACTCTGCACTCTTTCTCTATATAAACTATAAGTGTGCGAAATTTCACACTCGTCCGTCCGCGCAATTTTCGTAAAAAGGGGTATAAAGTTTTTGTTTCACGTATTAATCGAATGTATATATATGTCCCCAGCTTATATGAATGGCTATTTACAATGTCTCTTAAAAACAATTAACCGCGAATTTCCTTTTATTTTTCCGTCAATTGTCCTAAGTTAAAACAATATCCTTCACATAAGTGCCTTGAAATCGTATTAGTTGAGGCCATGCAACAATATTATTGTTAGATAAATTATTTCTGAGGTCAAACAGTTTCAATGAAAGTTTTTATGGTTTTAAAGGTTACTAAGATCCTTGATAAGTAAAGAACTGTATAAGGCCATAATTATTCTGATTAGTTATTTCTGTTTTATGGTAATGTGAAGTAAATTGGTTTTAGATAAATTTGAAGGTAAATTAAAGTCATATGCATAATGACGCAATTTATTAACCATCGCCATATGCCGGAGTAATGACCGATTCTGTACTATTTGTTCAAAAAGGCTGTTTAGTTTATTTTCAACCCTCTATTAACAGTACGAAACCGCGAAAAATCAACGATACTTAAAACTAGAGCTTAAACTTTACAGGGAATCAAATTTAATTCAATTAAATTTAAAGTGGACTTACTTAATATGTGCGCTTGCTATTATTCTATCACCGGCCAACTGCCAAACGTGGAATTCGTGGACGGCTTGTACTCCCTCCACTTTCTCCAGTAGACGCCTTTGTATCGCATCCACCTGATCAAAAAGAAATTGTAACCAACAACAATATAAACTGGAAATTTGCAGCGTCGGGAACACAATGACAAATATGTCAATGTGGAAATATTCTCTCTATACTTTAAATTATTTAATATGGCCAGAATCCCGATGTGAGAGTGACTAAGGTTGGCGTGCTTGGCATTTAACCGACGGTTAAAATAAAATAAACGCCGTTTAGCTATATAGTAGGGTGGCGCAAAAAAACCAACATTTTTTTTGTCTCGAGTGAAAAAATGTTAGTTTTTGATGTTTTAAGAACTCTCTCCAAAAGACAGCTCAAATTTTTTTTTAAGAGGTCGCTCCAAGTTTTTAAGATTTCAAAAATCGCCAAAAACCTTTTGGTTATTCAATTGTTTCTCTCGTTACGGTATAATTTTATAGACCAAAAAATAATAAGTGTCTGAAAGTTTCAGTTCAAAATTTGAATTTGAAAAGGTCGCTCATAATTTTTTTTAAATTTACTAGTGCATTACTCGCTCAAAAAAATCTAAATTACTGTCAGTAGAACATTAAAAAAAATTATGAGCGATCTTTTGGTTTTTTTTGCGCCACCCTACTATATAGTTTTAGCGATTACTTTATTTTAATCATCGGTTAAATGTCTGTGCACACCAGCCTAAAACGTGTAAATATCTGTCTATGTCAAATGTAACATAAATAAAATATATGTAAAAGACAGAAAGAAAGAAAATCTTATTGTACTGAAAAAATATACTTGTGATTGATGTTTTTTCCAAAGACAATCTATTTCTCATCCCCAAGACAATCTATCCTACTAATATTATAAACGCGAAAGTTTGTAAGATTGTATGGATGTGTGTTTGTTACTCTTTCACGCAAAAATTACGGAATGGATTTTGATGAAATTTTACAACAATATAGCTTACACGTCAGAATAACACACAGGCTATAATTTTTATATAGTGTGAATTATCCAAAGTATAATTTCCATCATCACGCGGACGAAAACACGGGGCGCAGCTACTTTTCTATAATAGGATAGTTAACAGTCAAATTAACTGATATACTTTTTAAGATCTTACAAAAGACAGCAGCCTCCTATATTTTGTACGAATATAGAAAGTTACGACATCATAACTTTAACGAGGCTAATAGCGCATTAATTAAAGAGAAATTTTTTTTTTTTTTAATGGCATTAGTTCAGCAGACTGGCAGACGGCCCACTTGATGGAAAGTGGTTACCATCGCCTATGGACATTTTTAACACCAAAGGTGCTACAAATGCGTTGCTGATCTCTCAAGGAAGACTGGAACCTGGTCACTAATGCCGGAACACAAATCAAGGTTGTTATGGCGGCATACAAACATGGACATGGAGTTGAAGCAGAAGAAGAAGAAGAAGCAGAATGACTCGTTTTTACTTTCTGAGCCGTTAAGATGCCAAAGTAAGCAAATTGGTTTCGTTGGCGTTCCGATTGCCACAATTAGCAAATCTTAGATTTGAATAGAGCTACTAATATTGACATACCAATGGACGTTATGTCAGCAGCCATTGTTAATGACGTAATATTTTATGGATTGCAATTTATTGTTGTATTCAGAGGTCGGTTTACGTGATGCAGTTGAATAATTACTTTTACAGTAACAGTCATGTTTGTTAAAATCGACTAGTTTTCAGAGTATTTCTAATATGTACATCTAATAGAATAAAACTTGATTCAGCAATACACAATCAAAATACTATCATTAAAAAAAAAACAAAGGAATCGGGTCTAAATATTCAAACAACGTACGTTCTTCGTTCTACAGTAATTAATTTTTACATTTGTTTGATTGCATAAGTTCATCATCACCATCAGATAGGTAAACGGCCCACCTGATGGAAAGCGCTTACCATCGCTTATGGACATTTGTAACACCAATGTGCTGCCGCTCTCTAAAGGGAGATTGGAACCTGGCCACTAATGCCGGAATACAACTCAAGATTGTTATGGCGGCATAATCTAGACCAGGGGAAATAATGTAAGCTGAGATATACCTTGCATTTTACTTATTGGCTGTATTGTATAAGGCAAACGTAATAATCAATAGACATATAAGTAATTAAACTTAAAACAAAATACATTATCAATATTTATAAAATATACAAATATTGTGAAATACTACGTATAAAAGTGTCACGTATTCAAACATGATCTTATTTTTAGGTCAGAACTGTTTCCCAAGGTTCTGCACTAATATTGTTATAACTATAAAAAAGCATCTTAATACCGTATTTCCAAAAAGGCGCATATACAACAGTGTTCAAAATGTTCGTAGTTTCAAAATCAAAAAGCTAAAAAAACCGACTTCAAAAACTAAAAAACTAAAAAGTATAAAATAACTTATTTCTAAAGCTATTATTATTAATATATATTATATAAAACAACTTGAAGTCGGTGCAAAGTAAAACATAAAAATGACTATATTTTGAAAATTACTTATTCTTAGTAATTTTCAAAATATAGTCATTTTTATGTTTTACTTTGCACCGACTTCAAGATGTTTTAGATAATATATATTAATAATAATAGCTTTAGAAATAAGTTATTTTATACTTTTTTAGTTTTTGAAGTTGGTTTTTTTAACGAAGTTTTTTTTTTATTTGTTACTTTTTAGTGTCTAGCTATGTATGGGTAGACCTACGAAAGGTGCCGCGCTCCTTAAAAAATATAGGTCCCAAGAAACGGAAACAAAAAAATGATCGTAAAATGAAAACTACTGGACCAAACTATATTAAATTTTTAGGGCACCAAATGGCAACTATTCCGCATCAAACTAAATAAGAATCACGTAAATCGGATCATAAATCTCAGCGTAATCGGTGTACATATGGAACGGAATGGAAAATTTTTCATAAAAATGTTCATAAAATGAAAACTACTGGGCCAAACTATGTAAAATTTTTAGGGGACCAAATAGCAGCTATTCCGCGTCGAACAAAAAAAGAATCACGTAAATCGGACCATAAATCTCGGAGTAATCGGTGAACATACACAACAAAACAAAACAAAACAAAAAAAAAAGATTCCGACGAATTGAGAACCTCCTCCTTTTTTTTGAAATCGGTTAAAAACGTATGTTAATGTATTTTCCTTGTAAGTATAAACTAGCTTTAGATTTGAATACTTTTGCTACTCCAGAAGAAGATTGTCTGGAAGAAATCGCTTTTAGCAATAAGCGCAATGATAGCAATTATTTTTTTTTTGTATACTATAAAGACTATTCTATTCGGACTTTTATCACTTTTAAAGCAAAAAGAAGTACAAATGTAGGTATTATATTTTTTTTTCATGTTCTAATGATGCAAAGAAGGTAAAAACTATAATTTGTATATATTATTTTTAAAGTACCTTTTTGATCATCTTTTGTGGGCCATAGAAAACAATATTACAGAAGTTAAAAATGAATTTTCTAAATTCAAGAGATTTTATTACAGCAGCGGAATTTAGATATTAGTTAAATAGTTCTGTATATAAATTTTTTACTGCATGATTATTTGAAAATACTGTTCAGGTTTGTAATATGGAATTAGTTTAACCTTAATCCCTATTTTTTTATAGCTTGAGTTCAGCAGACAGGCAGACGGTCCACCTGATGGAAAGCGGTTACCATCACCTATAGACATTTGTAACACCAAAGGTGCTACCAATGTGCTGCTGCTCTGTAAAGGGAGACTGGAACCTGGCCACTAATGCCGGAACACAACTCAAGGTTGTTATGGCGGCATACACTAGATCAGGGGTGGTAGCCATCCAGTCGGGCAAATGCCCTACCACCTGGCTGTGGGTTGTTTTATCGCCTCTTACGACAGTCCACCCGGCCGCAGGAAATTGTATGCTTTCTCCGTTCCTGCACGGATAAATTTTGTGTCCCGGAAATGCCGCAGGAATTTCAAGTCGTGCGTGGACGCAGTCGCGAGCATAACCTAGTTACTAATAAATGTAAGACAAACAATATCCAGACAAAGCAGGAAAAACCGGGACACAGGCGTGACGCTTAAAACATGAAGATGAAAATGTACTCTGTGCTTCATGTATTAATTACGAAATTACAATAAATATGGAATTCAACGCGAACTTAAGGCTTACGTATGTTTTATGTGGCTTGCGATTTAGATGCACGATAGCTTACGCTATAAGCTAAGAGGAGATAATACAATATTGTTTATGATTCAATATTAACTAGACTTTCGTTAACGAAAGTAGATATTCGAATTATTTACAAACTTTTTACATAGACAATGCTAATAGACGTATGTATCTACCGAAATATTGTCATTGCCCTTGTTTTGGTGAATTTGTTTTGTGAAGTTGTTTTATCGTTTGGACCTAGTTTGGGGACTAATATACTTTAATAATCTGAACTATGTTTTACCCAATAGACGATTTTATTATTATAATTATATTTACGATCTTAAAATATAAATTTAAAAAACCTATTAAAAGTGAAGTGTGGAAGTTATTGTTTTCTTATTTTATAGTTTCCAAATTTGAGAAAAAGCAACAGAAGACATACTTTGAATTTTAAAAAAAAACAAGTTATATTTAAAACTAAGTTTTAGGTTAGGTATATTGGTCAAGAAAACTTGAGAAAATATTATTTCGACATATTTAAATTTGCCGCACTTTTTAAGTTTCTAATTTCATTAGCTGCATATGTATACAATAGTATAGCATTACAAGCGGCTGATAGATTTATTAGTACATACATACATACATAACTTCACGCCAGTTCCCTTGCGGGGTAGGCACGAACAACAGAGCGCCATTCAGGCTTATTCTTACACACCTCACTTGCTTCTTTGACATTCATAACTTTTGTCATGCACGCTCGTCTGTTCTTAAGGCTCCTGACACAGATTTATTAGTCTTACCTGAATATGTGTAGGTACAGTCTGTAGTAAGATGAGTGATGATTCCCTTAGCAGCGGCCAAACTGAAGCTAAGATTAAGATAACTAAGACTATACTAAGCGCGGGGTCGATGTAATATCTATACTTCCAATCCGTCAGCCACACCACGAGCGCTGATCCAACCACTATTAACGAACCTAAAACAAAAAAGTTAGGTTTATTAAAATATCCTTCCAGGAACGGAGAAAGAGTTACAACCCACCGCGGCCGGGCGGCCTATCGTAAGAGGCAACCCACAGCCAGGTGGTAGGGTATTTGCCTGTCTAGATGGCTCCCACCCCTGGTCTAGAGTATGTCGCCATAACAACCTTGAGTTGTGGCCCCTTTAGAAAGCGGCAGCACATTGATAGCACCTTTGATGTTACAAATGTCCATTGAAAAAAAATGAAAACCTATCAATATCTTAAGGAGACATGAATATGTACCTACAAACGTTGTAAAACGTATGCTCTAGATGGCCATGATATAAAAATTGAATTTAGAATTCCATATTAATTGGCAACAAAAATAGCATATTGAAATGAATTTTCCTTACAACCACCTGAAAGGCAGCCTGTGAGTTGCGGTACAAAGTCTGCCAGTTTATGAACGCTTTTCATACAGATTTTAAGTATTTTTAATTTATTTTACATGTGCCTAGTTTGCATAAAGTTTACCCAATTTAGGTTGGTTGATGACAAAAGAAGTAGAGTAATCAGTTTTTGTCCAGTAAGGTAGCTAGCTAATTGTCAGTTCCGCCATCTTACCGATGGATCATTGCACTTCTATCGCTTAAAATTTGACATTTAAGCTCCATACACGTAATATCAAAATTCAACCGATGATAACGCAACTGAATGAATAGTAAGATATAGCAACCGGCCATTAATAGACAAGTACGGGGCGCATTTTTCTTTATTCCTTAAAGACGCCATATCTTAAAATACGTCTTTTCTAATATGGATAGTGAAGACCGAGCATAATGGAGTGCTAATAATAGGAAAGCATGACCACGCTTGGAAATTGCAACATACTTCATAGTAACCTCATTTGGTTTTTGCGAAAATTCTTATCAAAATGATTATTATATGATCACGCCATTAGGGGGCCATCTATTTACGTCACATGTTAAGGGAGGGAGGGGGTCGACCAAGTGTGACATTGCGTGACAACGGGTGAGAGGTGACCTAAATTTCGTGACGTCACATTTCAATCAATATCTATTTAAGCTTTAAAACACGAAATTTGAACTATTAACGAAGAAAAACTTCAAAATATTTCCAACTCTATCTGTTTGAACATACTGTTTACTAAAATATAATTTGAATGGAAATAAAACTAATTACGGAACTGCGTTTTAATTCAAAACTCCTTGATCTAAAATTGCAAAAAATGTGATGTTACACTAGGGAGGGGGGAGTTTCACGACCTGACCTGACCAGACCAGACTGACCAACTGTGACAAGTACGCCCCCGTACTTCGGACTCGAGAAATAATGAAATTCGTGTGACGTAATTTGTGGATGGCCCTTTATATTAAAAGCAAGCTATATAAAAATTGAACTCACGAAGTGACAAAACTGTGATAACAATTCAAAATAATATATTTAGGTGTATTCGAATTCGAGTTTAACAAGTTTCATTTCAGACAACACAATAATATCTGAGTTTGGATATATTATATAATATCAGCCCATAAATTTCCCACTGCTGGGCACGGGCCTTCCATTATAGGGAGAACGGACAGTATACCCGCCACGCTTGCCCAAGGCGGCTTGGCAGGTTTGACACATCGGTTGTTTCGATGTGTAGGTTGCATCACGATGTTTCCCTTCACCGTTGTTAGCATGTGGTAATTGTAACAATCTGCACATTAGATCAGAAAACTGACTAAGTGGTGCATGCGTTCCGGCCATGATTGAACACGCGCCTCCTCGAGTTTGGGACGCGTGCGCTAGCTATTACGCTATCACGACTTGTTGTAGGGTTTTGAGATATCAGGGTGGGCCTAACTACGTTCTAAGTCTCACGTTTTTCCTGCCATAAGCGCGGGGCACATGAGAGGAGGGTGGTTTTAGTGGAGTATTGAGTCTTCGAGTCTCCACACAAGCCGGCGATTTGACTCTGGTGCGCGCCCATTCGTGGGTGACACCTCTCAACGCTTTGGTGTAGTCCCTAGTAAAGGACCCGGTAGTGTGCGAAGCGCACTTCCCCCGCCTCAAAAAAATAAGGGTTTATATATATGTACTTATTTTGAAACATTTAGCAGAGCATAAGCGTTTTTATACCGTATTCAATCTCCAAGCGGTCATGTAATAGATCATCTGTTTCCATTTTTAAATGAACTAAATTATAAATATATGCCAATAACGTTTTGGTTGTTTTTTTGGGTTACACGCTGTGTGCGCTCTAGAAAGGAACATTATCATACGTATATGCAAATAAATTTCATTTTCATTACCAAAGATTAGTAAAAGTCTTCTAAGTCCTTCGTAGGAATAAAGTCAACGCAAGATAAACTTTAATTCTAGGTCAGAGTCCCAATTCTGCTATTTCAATATCTTGGCGATTTTTTTATTGCTGAAGCACAGCAGACTGGCTGATGCCCCAAATGTGATGGTGTCTACCGTCTGCCATACGTAGTGGCTACCGTCGCCTATGTACATTAGCAATGCCAGAGATCCTGCCAATGTGCTGCCGGCCTTGAAGGAGAAACGGGTACCTGGCCACTGATGCCGATGATGACAACTCAAAATTCTTATGGCGGTATACTCTAGACCAGGGGTGTTAGCCATCTAGGGCACATGCCCTACCACCTGGCTATGGGTTGTTCTGTCGCCTCTTACGACAGGCCGCCCGGCCGCAGGAATTAATATTCTTTTCCGTTCCTGCACGAAGAAAACAGACGTTCTGACGTTGCGAAGATATTCAACCTACGATTCCATTGCGATAGTATCTATCAAAAATTCGTATTCTAATAAACCCACAATATTTTCTCGATATCGTCGCGACGGAATAATAGTAGAAAAAATCGGTATTATCTTTAGCAAAAATGGCTTTAGCCGAAATGAATATTGAAAAGCTACGAACAATTTTAAACATTTATTATTAAATATTTACAAAGATAGAGTGGGCGTGCCCGTGATACGCCATTGGAATTTATAGAATACCGAAATCAGGCAAACCTACGATTGAGACGATGGTGTCCGGCGAATTTGACGAGATAGTAAAAGCAAAATTAGGCGCCATTTTTTAAATTATAATATTATCGTATATAAAGCATGTGCAAAGAAAATAGTATCTACTGACGCCCTATAGGATTTTCAAATGCCGAAAAAGGTCCAAAATAATTAATTAATCATAACATAAATAGCGATTTATGCTCTTTCGAATTTTTCACATTGATCTTCTTTAACTTCAGTCTGAAATTCAAGTGAGCAGAAAAATGTAAATTGTAAACATTATTACATTAAAAGTTAACAACATTTCTTAAGTAATTCTTTAAATTGTTATCTACAGAAATAAACGTTATTTTGCAATTACGTATAATACCATAGTAACTGAACCAAAAATAATTAACCTTGATGGTGTATGTAAACAATGATTACTTTCGGACGATCGATACGCTTAATCAAACTAACGCCTAACTGATAGTGATAAGATTCCATATAATACATAGTATTAAAACGGCACAAGGTTGCGAATAGTTTGTATTTGTGTCACCTATGAAAATAATGTCAATGACACAAGTCGAAATGAAGAAAGAACGGGTGTCCGAAAAATAAATGAAAAAAAAACATCTTATTAACATGCATGAAATAGAATTAGATACGGCACGCGCGTGAAATATCGCTATTGTTATGCTAAGAATATACCAATTCTATGCGTAAATTTTTATATCATGTAGCATGATTTCTGTTTGTATTGAATAGAATATAATATTCTTTATTGCACAGAAGAAAATAATACACATGATTTAACAATCATATAACTAGTATAATCGGCGATCTTATCGCTAACAGCGATTTCTTCCAGACAACCTTCTGGAGGTAATTTTACATTACTAATAATGGGTCGCTATCCAGTGCGCAAAGTTTAAAATATATACAATCGTCTATACATATATTAATAATAAATAAAAAATAAAAATACACATATATTTATATACAAATATATGTACATAGAGTTACATACACATACATAAATTACTGTTTAATTTAGATAGTAATCTTTGAGGAGTTTATTAAAAGATGTAAGTGACTTTGCACTTGTAGTTTGTATACTTGTGTGTGTCACTATAAGTTGGTATTGGTTGGCGACTTCGTCCACGCTTGACTTGAAATTCCCGCGGAATTCCCGGGACAAAGAATTTAAAAAAGAATGTAAGCTAGCGTTTTAGTGAAATCTGAGACGGAATAAGCTATTTGTTACGCACCTGAACAACTACAAACCACTCCCGGGAAAATTCCCATGGGATTTCCGGGATAAAAAGTAGCGCAGATTATAAGTCTAAGAATTAGCGGTCGATCAGTGAAAATCGCTTCGAAATCGGTTCACTAGTTTTTAATACCAAACAAACCGACAAGAAATATAAAAAAATTGCATCGCGTTCTCCGACGTTTATATAGGCTATTTCATTTTTTTTTTAAATAACTTTAATGTACAGACACGGCATGTTTAGAATTTTATAATACTACTAGAATTAGTATCACATCATTGAATTGAGGTAATAGCGTCTCGTTTCAACGATGTAGATTGTCCAACAGAAGGTATGTACAACTTACTTACAAAATCCGTTGTGTGGTTTAGGAGGAGTTATATACAGACAGAAAGACGCGGAAAACGACTTTATTTTACACTATGTAAAGATATTTCTTATACCCTTTCCAAGCATTTGTTTTACTTTTGACAGCTCGATGGCGGATCTATTAGTAATGTTCTTATGCGTTACCGACTCGATTTGTTATAAAAATCGACTTAATTTATAAATTTTAATAGCTTTAACTTATCTATATATTTTACTCAAAATACTATATCGTGTAATTAATATATATATACCCACATTTCAATGAACGTATTTGAAATATATTAAATAAGGCATTTTTGTAATAAAGTATTAAAATAGAACATATTTAGTTTTCAAATCGATTACGTTCTAACTATTTACTATAGTGTCGATGATTTAATAGTCTGAGGGTTATATGACTCACAGAACATCATTATTACGTCACTCACAACAATAAAGTACGACAATTATATCACTTGTTTCATGTGGGCTTTACTTTCAAGAAATATGTAACTTGAAGCAAAAAAGCAAAATAAACGCTTGGAAATGTTGAGGGCTAAGAAGACGTGATTAATAAATAAACGAGAGGTTTACGTTGTTAGAACATATATTTTCAAGTGTAACTTCATCGGTGGCAGAAACAACTTAAAAGACAGCCACGCACTCAAAAAATAAAATAAATTTAACACATATAAAGGTTTGTATGTCCATCAGGAAACAGTATAATTATTTATTTTAACTAAAGAGACTTTTTGAATTAAAATGAAATTTGTAATAAAATAAAAAAGCTAAGTCTTAGCCGGCCGAAATCAATGGAACACAGAGGTTCCGGATTCGATTCGTGGCATGGTCAAATTTGTAAACGAACTTTCCGTTATTTAATGTGGTCCGTCGTATATTACCAATAATACAGGCGTAACTTGCTTATCATGGGTATATACAGTGTGTGTTTGTCTGCCGATTTATTAATAAAAATAGTAAAATAATTAAAATGAAATATAAACATGATCGTGTACTAGCGGAGGGTGATGTCAGGAGTCTTAAGAACAGACGAGTGTGCATGACAAGAGTTATGAATGTCAAAGAAGCAAGTGAGGTGTGTAAGAATGGGCCTAAATGGCGCTCTGTTGTTCGTGCCTACCCCGCAAGGGAACTGGCGTGAAGTTATGTATGTATGTATGTATGAAATATAAACAAATAACAAACAGTTACGTCTATTTTTTCTTTCACTTTCATGTTATTATTTGGGGTCAGCACAATATGTTTTTTCTACCATACTCCTGTTTTTTGGTCTACCTGTACATTTATACCCAGCAGGTACTCATATATTATAATTATAGATAAAATTATTGTTGTAACTTGTAACCACGATATGAGATTCTAAGATTTACGATAAAGAGTAGATTTTGTTACTGCTCTACAATACGTAGTACAAATGATTTCTGGACTGATGTTCTGACTTCCGCAATCAAAAAGTTTGAAGGACAATAAACGTAAAGAGCAATTAACATTTTAATTAATTTGAAAAGTGATCAAGCATTTATTCTTTATTTTGCTACGAAGTGGCGTAAAGTATAAATAATTTGAACAGTTTGTTAAATAGAAAATACAGAGTGTATATGTATTTGGAGGAATATTTATGAAAAATCGGCGATTTTATTGCTTAGACCATTGATATATAGTTTTTTATATATCAATGGCTTAGACACGATCTCTTCTAACCACCTCATAAGTAATAAATTACGGATAGACCGTGGGGGCGGTACACAAGATGTTATAAAGGAAGAAAAATGTAGTTAAGAATTAACAATATACATACATGCACCAGTTTCTCACGTCCCGTTAAGTAGCTCATATCCACTTACATAAACATTTAATTAGGTTTTTATATACCGGAAGCAAAGCCGGGCAAAAGCTAGTGTATATATAAGCCCCCCCCCCCCCTCGACAAAGACAAATTCAACGAAGCACATTTTATTACCTGTCGGCTTTTGAACTAATTGTAGTAGTTTTATGATTGCCTTCTTGTTTACTTATTTATTGGCATACGCTCATTGTCCTATTGTACTCGCTCATTAGCATCATTAGCCAGATGTTACAAGCCATTTCTAGGAAACTGTGGCGGCGTTGCCGGGCGGACATACATTTGTATTTGTGGAGCATAAAAGGACGGCCTGATGGAGAGAGGACGGCAGTCAAGCGATAACCACGAGCAAAGCAAGACTTGTGTACATTGGGTAATCCTTTTAGTGACGGACTTCGCGCGTGTATTTGAATTACGATCTTCTGCATTACGTTTGGACTTATTGCGTTCAGTTATATTTGTACCTGTGTTATACGTGTTTGTATAGTACTAATAACTCTATAATAATTCCACCGGCATTTTAAATTGGAGTACTGCAACTTGTAACAATATATATATATATACCGTGGTGGTCATCTAATTAGAAACACTACCAACGGTCATTGACATTATGTAAGATACTTCACCGCAATCGTTTTTATTTTCAAATTAAACAATGAATAGGACAACAATATGTTCAACGGTTTATCATTTATTAGAAAAACATTATAAATCCCATTACACATGTGCAGTTTTAATATTACATTACGGAAAAACATTTAAATCAGTTTTAAGGTATGAACAATAATGGTCAACTAATTAGAAACAACAACAAAAAAGTATAAAAAGCAATATTTTTTTAAGTATTAGTAATTAGTATTGTTATTTACGAAATAGCTACTATCCACAGGCTACCAATAGTTGTAATTAATATTTAGTGGCGTATTCCTTATTTTGAATAACAGCACTGCAACGACGTGGCATTGATTCAATCAATTTCATACATTTTTCTAGGGGGATTGAATTCCATGCTTCAACAAATGCTTCATATTGTTCGTTATGACTGGTGTTACGTTTGTTTAAGACTTTCTTTTTAACAATACACCAGAGATTTTCTATCGGGTTTAAATCCGGACTATTTGCTGGCCAGTCTAATACGGATATACGCTGTTCGCTAAGGAAATATTTGACGCTATTGGCCGTGTGTTTAGGATCATTGTCATGCTGAAAGATCCAGGTTACAGGCAAATGATCGTCCGAGTAGGGAATCATTGTGTGCTCTAAGATATTTTTGTATTTCCATTGATCCATTGTACCTTCAATCTTCCGAACGGGTCCAACTCCACATCCGGAAAAACACCCCCAAACTTTAATGTTACCGCCACCGTGCTTGACTATATATACTCCTTGTGTATTTATAATTAAAAGCACTGTTTACAGGACGTCTAACATAGCGCTTTCCATCGGAATTTACCATATTTATTTTTGGTTCATCTGAAAATAACACTTTTTTCCATTCTTGTACCGTCCAATTAACATATTTTTTAGCGAATAATAATCGCTTCTTTCGGTGTTGCTTGGTAAGAAGCGGTACCTTTCGAGAGATTCTTCCCAACAATTTAGCTTCCACTAATCTTCGGCGTATCAGTCTTGACGAGATGTTTCTCGGGTCATCAGGCGAAAAAACTTCATTTTTTAATCTGGTTGGAGCCTTTACTTGGGTCTTTTTTAGCAACACGAACGATTAGCGTATCTTCTCTGGGAGAACTTTTTCTTGGCCGAGCCTTTCTAAGAACATTTTCAACAGTTCCATGTGTTTTATAATGATCAATTGCATTAAAAACTTTCTTAACAGAACAATTTAAATGCTCAGCTATTCTTCTGTACGCCCACTTACGATCCATATGTAAATTAACAATTATTTGCCTAGTTGACGCGTCACAACTTTTATTTTTGCCCATTTTGAACAAAATAAAATTCAGATTAAATTTTTTATTGCCGCCAAAATAATAGAAAAAGCCCAGAAAGAAATGTTATTCTCCTATTTCAAAAAAAGAACGAGCTATGGATGCTTTTTTAAAATGTTTCTAATTAGGCGTCCAAGCGGCCAGTAACAGAAAATAAACTCTTACATGTGTAAAACTCATTTTGTAATTAAAAGTAAGATATGTTTTATATTTTATGCATTTAATGAGTTTTTATTTGAGTGGCTATATTATTGCATGATTATTAATTAATTAATGTGTATATTTTTATGAACATTTGTACGTTGAAGTTATACTTTCTTTATTCATAAGGAGTGTTTCTAATTAGATGACCACCACTGTATATATATATATATATATATATAATTTCTCAGTACAGGTAGTATTATAAAAACTACATTATATTAAAGAATACACAACACTAAATATATATCTCATGAACTACTATAATTGTAGTGGTTGTTTTAAAATGGTTAAAATTCAAAACATATGATGAAATAGAAATGTTGATTAATTCCTCTCTAATACTCGATGCACATATTTAAAAATCAAACACGTGTGTGTGTATACACACACGCACGCACAACGCGCATATATTTTTTCCTTGTAATAGATATATAAATTTCTGGTAGCAGTTTGTCATAACGTGAAGAGTGGAATATTTTGATACAGGTATTTCATACTTACAATAAGATTCCCTCCCACCACCAATGTATTCTAAAGTTAAGGCAGAAACTACAATAAAGAATTATTAATATTATTATATAAAACCTTTGAAAAATGACCTAATCCATGGTGTAAACTATTAAAAAATCCGTTGCGTGGTTTAGGAGTTAGCGGATATACAGACAGACGCGGAAAGGGACTTTGTTTCATACTATGTAAAGATAAACATACGTTAAAAACGGCTGGTTATAAAGATAATTTTCTTTGTATTGTTCAAACATTTACAAAGCAAAATAAAATAAACTTGTGACGATCACTAGTAAGGAAAACTGTCCATGCATCTAACATTGTTTTAAATTGTGGAAATATTCCCTATTGAATTGATGAACAATAGTAGTGTGATTTTAAAAACCACTAACAAGTTCTTATTTTAAAAATACCGGAAAATTTGTTTAATTATGCATACTAGACTGGGGTAAACATATTAATTCAAATGCGTTGATATACATATTTATATATTAGGTATAAGTCGTATTCATAAAATAAATAAATCCCTTAATCTATATATTAATGTGTGTTTATACGTAACGCGCTAACGATCCACCTGATAGCAAGTGGCTACCGTCGCCCAGGGACAACTGCAACATTTACGGCTTATTCAGGACCCCTTATCATTGTGAGCGATAGTTAAGGCCGATACGACAGGCGACAAAATAAAAATATTAACATTTGCATGAAGCACGCCAAGAGTCATTGTGTTCGGCGGCCGGCAGCGCTAACCGCCACCGTGCCGCTCGTCGCATCGACCGACGCTAAGCTTAAGGTCGTGGTTAGTTTAAGTAATTAAAGTTTTTTTAACTATCCCAAGGAAACTCTTTAATTTTTCGGGATCAAAAGTATCCCATATGTTGACCAGGGATATAAGCTACCACCATACAAAATTTCATTTAAATCGGTCCAGTCGTTTTGGAGGTTAGCACGTACAAACAAATAAAAAAATTGAAACAATCTAAATTAATTCTATTTCACTTCTTACATCCCCCTGACTCGGTTTTTAGCATTTTTTTCATTGTACAGAAATTCGACCTCTACAGTTTTATTATATGCATAATTAACAATCATAAGCCTTTTATAGTCATGAAGAGTTTATGACTCATGTTAATTAGGACCATTATTATATTATTGAAAATGACTTATAACATTATGAATAAAATATATTTCATTTTTAAAGATTAAATTCGTCACTACTGGATATGCCTATATCACCACCACCGGTTTTCGCTACATATCACGGTTCCCCGTTTTCCTCATTCAGCCCTTAGTGGCGAATTTGCGTAGATCACAAGTCCATCAGGCTGGAAAGGGTCTTATTACGTGTATCAAAACACAATCTCCATTCCACGACTCATCGGCTTCATTGGCCATCGGGCTTTTATTTTATTTATTATAAAAAAAAATTTCCTACAGTATTTCCATAAAATTTAGGCTTAACAATACATAATAATAAATCTAAATAAAAAATGGATACTTATGTTCTAGAAAAAGAACAGAAACATATTTATGTTTCTGTTCTTTTTCTAGAACATAAATGAATAATCAATTTTGGTGTAGTGCAACTTACTATTTAGTAAGTTACAATACACCAAAATTGATTATTCAATCTATCTAATACTGTGCCACTTCTAACGGGAAAACTAAACACAACTAAATGATTAAATCTAAATATAAATATTTCATTCCTTTTGATGCTTATTAATAACTTTACTAACAACTGATGACTTAAATATTTGTTTAGAGGAAAAAAAATGTCTATGTCACTAAAATATTTGTTGTAAGTATTTGTAATTCATTTTGTCCGTAGTTAGTTTTGGAAACAGGGGTAGCAAACAGTCTCTGTGAGGAAGGGTTTGAATAATGAGTCTTGGTATGAATATTTTCCGAGTTATGTGGATTACTTTGGTTCTCTTACAGATATACTCGTTAGAAATTTAAAAACGCTACAAGCAGAAATATGTCACAAACACTTCATTGACCATTTAGTGATTGTTTTTATATCTGGACCAATACCGCTGTCAGTGCCAAGTCTCGGGTTTGTCGATTATTACAGGTGCAACGCATTTATCAAAGGACTTCGTCTTCAAGAACTGCTTACAGTTCTTGAAGACGAAGTCAAATCAGTAGTTTAACACCATTGGACCATCAAAATTAAATCTATACTAACATTATAAAGAGGAAAGATTGGTATTTTTGTATGTTTGTCACGAATAAACTCAATAACTACTGGACCGATTTCAAAAATTCTTTCGCCATTAGAATGCTACATTATCCCATATTAATATAGGCGATATTTATTACTACAAAAAATTAGAGATCCCTACTAAAACTTCAATATTTTAATACAAGGTTTAAAAAAATTAGTGTTTCGGTGGGTCCCGGGATGGTTTAGTTTCACAATTAGACCTGGTAGGTGGCGCTGGAATCGGGTTTTAAATTTTTATTTTTTCCGGGCAGGACAACGTCTGTCGGAACCGCTAGTAGTATACATGCTATCATGTAGATACTGTGTAATTACCACTGTGCATTGAATATGAGTAATTAAGGCCGCGTTAAAGTATTTTACAAGTCAAAAATTAAATGTTTTTAGTGCTCGGATCTAATTCGCTCCACTCTTCAGGAATGATGTAAATTTTATAATGCTAGCGCAATTTCCTTAACGAAAGTTCGCTATCAATGTCAAAGCAGCCGGTCACCCGACAATTAGTTACTAAGGTTATTAAAAGACCCTGTTACAATTTATTACTAGACAAGTATTGCTAAGAAGGTGATCACCGTGAATATTAGAATATAGAAACCGATATGATTTATGCGGAGTTTGTATATCTTACTATCCATATATTCTATACAAGTAATATAAATTTTATATCAACGGTAAGTCAAAAGAAGGCATAGTAAGACACGTACGTGGCAATAGCTAAAGCAGGCCAAAAACCAGGCAACCTGGCTGCGGCAGCCATTCCGACGTATGATGGCTCATTGGAGTTTACGTACTAAGTAACAAAGAATTTCTAATTGCGGCAACCACTAGCACGCTAATATATTGTTACGAGTGTGGGACTCGAATTAAAATGCCGTTGGAATTACTATAGAATTTATTAGAACTATACAAACACGTATAACATAGGTATATAACTAGACACTACTAGTACAAACTGCACAATTCAATAACACGCGCAGAGTCCGTCACTATATCGCTAGTCAAATGTACGTCTTACTCGTACCGTAATCCTCGCTCGACTGCCCCACCCCTCCGTTCGGGCATTGTTTTATAGTAAACTGCACAATACACAATCGATTGCGAGGGCTGATTTCTTCCAAGAAAATGTAATTTGCACACCTGCGAACGGCCAACAAAGTCGAAAACAATAACAATAAGGATTAGTTCGACACTAATGACGGCCATAAAA
This sequence comes from Dendrolimus kikuchii, assembly GCA_019925095.2. Classification (NCBI taxonomy): domain Eukaryota; kingdom Metazoa; phylum Arthropoda; class Insecta; order Lepidoptera; family Lasiocampidae; genus Dendrolimus; species Dendrolimus kikuchii. Next base: position 19,271,939 of record CM034394.1, read on the forward strand.
CAAGTAGAAAAGCAATAGCATGTTTTTCTTCATTACAAATTCTAAACACAAAGTAAACAAAAGGATTCCTAAACCCGGGAAGGTAATATGATGCGCTTTACTACCGGCAGGTGTGTGCATTTCTTTGTCGGTATATAACAATATAATAGTAGTTGCTGCTAATTATACATTGGTTGCTCCACATTTTGCTTGCCACAGTCAGGTTGCCTAGTGCGCTGCCTGCATGATAAGAGTAGAAGAAACTGCCAAAAATAATACAATTTCATGAATGGTTCGGTAGAGGGGAAGATTGTTCAGCGTTCTCAACATTTGACTACAGAACCAAAATAATTTCCGTTGACAGTATTTCTACCCACGTAATTTCTTTAGAATTTCCCACCCCATAATTCAAAAGTTCGAGGGGGGATAACACACTTTAACGAATATGTAAACTAATATCCCGCCACCTATTAATTTATAAATCTTTATGTCGAATTCTATTCAGATACGTGTGGACGACTGTCCGTTATACGGACAGAAGTGACAATTGTAAGAGTTCTTATTTTGCCAAAATTTCTAATTTTTCGGAATCCTAATAAAAAAAGTTATTATAATGATTTCATGTTTCAAATCACTAATTGTTAGATATACTGTGCTAGCAAATTTCAGGGAACATAATCTTACATGTATAAGAACTAAGTTGCCCGTTTGTTATACGGTAAACATGCAAAGCTTCCTACCAACTCAATAACTCTCTTGTGAACCATACATAGCCTGTGGACTTACTCTGTTACCCGTCACATTGCTTAACATGCTTCTAACATTGTTAATATGTTATTAATTCGATAAAATTACTATGGTTTCCTTTTCAAACGGCAGCAAAATCATTATCGAATTCAATACTTTGTAAAGCAATCGACTTATCAAGATTAAAATTTTCAATACAATCATTAAGGATTTTATCATTGCGGTCAACAGGCAAAATCGATTTATTAGCTATTATTATAAAGTGTCATTAAAAGACGTATTACTTGTTTATTACAAACTTTGCTGTCAATCCGTCCACGCGGAATTTGTCTTTATATTCGTAAACAGAAATATTCTGTTTCAATCACTAAAATTATTAATTGAAATCGTTTGAGCCGTTTCGAAACTTTTTCGAGGTAAAAATTTTGACTGGACATATTTTATAAATAACAGTTTTCATTTAAAATTCAAAATTTCGACAATTTTAATTTTATATAACAGGTTGGGGAAAAAGTCATTTCGCATATAGTATGTATGAATTTGTAATAAGATCTCTTTGGCTATACCATTTGTATCTGCCTGGTTTTGGTATCATTAAAAAGTTTTAATTTTAAAGCAGACCATTCCAAATTCAAATTAGGAAAATGTGTGATTTTCATTTGTTTTTCTTATTGTTAAAATGAGTGAATCTAATGAAGAAATTCTATACATTTTAAAATTTTACTACAAAAAAGGTAACAATGCAACACAAGCCGCGAAAAAAAATTGTGATGTTTATGGACCTAATGCAGTATCTGTGAGACTAGCGCAAATTTGGTTTAAGCGTTTTCAATCCAGAAATTTCGATATCAAAGATGCACGTCGCTCTGGTCGCCCTGTTACGGACAAAATTCATGCCATTTTAGAAAAAGTGGAGCAAGATCGGCATATTAGTAGTTACGATGTAGCTGGAGACCTGGGAATTGACCACAAAACGGTTTTGGCGCATTTGAAAAAAGGTGGGTACACAAAAAAGCTCGATATTTGGGTGCCTCATGAAGTGCCACTGAAAGAAACCTAATGAACCGTGTACTCATTTGAGATTCTTTATTACGACGTAATGAAACCGAACCATTTTTGAAGAAGCTGATAACTGGTGATGAAATGTGGATCACGTACGACAAGAACGTGCGAAAAAGATCGTGGTTAAAGGCCGGTCAGGCTTCACAGACTGTGGCGAAACCCGAGTTAATTCGCAACAAGGTGATGCTGTGTGTATGGTGGGATTGGAAGGGCATTATTCATTATGAGCTGTTACCGCCAGGCAGGACCATCGATTCTGAACTGTACTGCGAACAACTGATGAGATTAAAGCAAAAAGTTGAGAGAAAGCGCCCGGAATTAATCAACAGAAGGGGTGTGGTTTTTCACCATGATAACGCTAGACCTCACACATCTTTAGCCACTCAGCAAAAATTACGAGTTTGGCTGGGAGGTGTTAATGCATCCGCCGTATATTCCTGACCTTGCACCTTCAGATTTTCACCTGTTTCGGTCTCTGCAGAATTCCTTAGGCAGTGTCAGGTGAACATCAAGAGAGAACTGCCAAAACCACTTGTCGCAGTTTTTTGATCAGAAGCCCCAAAATTTTTATAGCAATGGGATCACGTCTCTACCTACAAGATGGCAAAAAGTTATCCAACAAAATGGCACCTACATACTTTAGTCAAATGTAAATAAACTTTATAAAAAAACCTTTTGAATTTTTATATAAAATGCGAAGAACCTTTTTCCTCAACCTAATATAAGTAGATATAGATTACAACGCAACTTAAATTTTATAACTGGAGTAAACCATAGAATTTATCTGAATCAATCCTTGGAGGATTGATTCTTGTGGTGCTGTCTTGCAAAAGTTCCTGAAATTCGGTATGTAATGCATATAGGTGAAAACATTTAATCCAACACACTTTATGCACCTACATTATATAGCATTAGTATAGATTTTGTAAATGATGTTATTAACAAAGCTAGAGTCAAATTTAGAAATTATTTTTAAAGTATAATATGAGCAGGAGACCGTGAAACTTTCACTCGGAACATAGATTATTTAATTTTTAACTTCCGTTTCACTCGGAGCTGATTGTAATGCCTTTCTATGCCTAACAATAAATTGAAGGTCACCTAACAAGTTTATTAAAATACTATTAGTTATTTATTAGGCTTTTGAGACTATTGCAGGGAGCAATAATAAATTAATGATAAATTTTATGCTGACTGGGATTAAATCCCGTCTGATATCTGATCGATTTGATATCTATCAATTGAATTACTGAAAATAGACAAAAGAGATATATATTTTTTAAATTTAATTATAGGTTAAAAAAATGTACAGTTTAAAGTACGTCTTCATTAAACTTGACGTAAAACGAAAGTTACAACGTAGATTTGATTTGATTATGTGTCAGTTTCATGAAAACGGTAAAATTGAAATAAACTTTTTACTAGATAAAAAGAAAAAAACTTATTACTAGATATAGTAATAAGTTTATTTCAATTTTACCGTTGTACTATGATTAAAGCGCAAAACATATATAATGTTTTGCGCTTTAATCAAAGTATCTAAATTTCTATAGAAAAGTATACATTGTAATTGCCTTAAAACAAATTATACGTAATCTATATTTTAGTTATAACTGACGTGAATTGCAGACTACAACAAATAATTTACACATATCGTATTAGTATATTTTTTTATTTTAATTATTTTTATCGTATTAGTATAATTTAATAGTAGTATTATTTTTATTAATGTATGTATATTACATCATGTACATGTATATTTATAAGATACTGATTCGGTAGTGAGAATAATGCAACATACCTCTGATCTTATAAAAAAATTTGTCCATGCAAAGGTTGTCTGGCAGAAATCGCTAATAGCGATAAGACCGCCTATTGTATTGTAAAATTTTATTTCTGTTAACTGTATCTTTAAAACACAATAAAGCATATTCATTCATTCGTTCATATTGACAGGATAATTTATGAATTTTATCTAATAAAACAGGAAAGAAACTAATAAATAATGATATTTGTAGCTATCTATAAGTATAGTTATACATTCTCTCTATACAGGGGCTCTATACCACTTCCCGTTTCATAACGAACAATATACAAACAATGAATACATCAGTTCTAAGACGCCTTGTTTACGTAGTGAAACTATAAATTACTAGAACAGAGTCAAGAACTACTTAGAATCATGGCTAAATATAGGCTTAACGAGAAATATCGAACAGAAGGAAAAATCTCAAAATGAATAGAAATTGCATCAATTGAGTAAAATCGCCGTAAATTAGGTGTCTTATTCATATATTGAGTTAGACGAAGTTTATTGGCTTCTTTAAAATGTATCGACTCTATACTCAAAAAATGTTATTCATAATCCCATATTAGTATTAAAACGCTTTAAAGCTTTCTGCTAATTTTAATTAGTTAGGACCCTGAAGAAAGACTGCCGATTTCGATCAGCGATATATTACCTACCGTTGATTTGCCTTACCATCGGTTAAAGTTTGACATAAGCTCCATACAAGTAGTGTCAAAATCAACCGACGGTAAGGCAAGTGAATGAATATTAAAATATAGAACCCGCCAACAATATCTATAGCGATTTATAAATGTATTGGTTTACTGAGGGCCGGTTCCTATGTCTTACTATTTATTCACTTGCCATTACCATTGGTTGAATTTTTGACATTACTTATATGGAGCTTATATGAAATTTTACCCGATAGTAAAGCAAGTGAACGGCCGATAAGATATATGAACCGGCTATGAGTTACCTAATTTCCTATTTATTTTTAATTACATATTCGTAATTATTAGAAGAGGCATTAAATTTTACGCATCTAATATATATAAACATATATGAACGGTATAAAAGTTGATGCGCTACTACAACAGATACCAAAGTCTGAGCGCTCCAAACGCTAGCATGATACTGATGATGATAGGAATAAGCAACTCACCCAAGGCATCAGACAGAACGTGCAGAAACACCCCTTTCATATTCATGTGTCCTGCATCGGCGGTTGACCGACAAGAGCCTTTATTAGCTTTCGCTACCATCTCGTCAGTCTCCTCGTTGTCGGTCGCGTTGTGACCGAAAGGTATTTCGGCGTTGCTGTGTACAATCTGCGAGAGTCTTCTGACGCTCGCTGACGATGGAACCCCGCCGTGCGAGTGGCCGTGCCCATGACCATGACCGTGGTCTGTTAATGAGATAATGTTAATAAAAATTAATGAGAGAGTAGATTTCAATTTTAACTTATTTGTATGACCTTTAAAAATGTTCTCCAGTGGAACTTATCTATACTTAATGTGCGTGCACAATCAAAAAAAAAAAAGAAAGGCTGGATATTCCATACACACGAAGCCGCTGAAAATAATAGTACAACTTTGTTGCCTTTCATTGTTGTGTATATGTTTGTCGAATAACGCTAAATAAATAGAATAGTCTATTATATAGACTCACCTAAAACCCCGTCGACTAAGAACGTCCACTTTGGCTTCATAAGTAGATATCATACATACACGGAAACTGAAACCCCCTTAACCAATCGATCAAACAATAATAATCACTTTTCAGGGCGGCCGCTATTTATTTCGTTTCAACAGCTTACTGCACTTGCCAAAAATCTTATTATTTCTTATATATCTGTCTTTTTGACATCGCAAATGAATCCGAGGATAAAATAGCGACGATCTTCCATGTACTAATGCAAAATTGGGGGGACAGAGATACATATACATACACTATTATACAAAAAGAGAAGGAATATGTATGTATCAAGAATGTGTATTGTGGTTTGAACAAGAGATTCCGGTACCATGACTTGAAAACCATAGTTCAACATTAAATAATAAACACTTAATATTACAAAAAGGTAAAATTTGCGAGCTTCTTAGTTTGTAGGAAGTAAAATATTGAACTACTGAACCGATTTTGAAAATTCTTTCACCTGTTAAAAGCTACATTAGGGGCTATCAATTAACTACGTCACACGAATTTTTGACCTATTCCCGTCCTAGTCACATTCTTGAGTCTCCTCCCTCTTAGTGTGATATCACATAATTTTCAATTTTACATAAAGCAATTATTAAATTAAAACAGAAGTTCCGTTATAATTGTTATTTCAATTTAAATTATTAAAAAAAAATTAAACACTACAAATAGAGTTAAAAGCATTTTGAAGATTTTCGTTAATAGTTCAAATTTCGTGTTTTAAAGCTTAAATATATTTAGATTTCGAAACATGACGTCACAAATTTCAGGACCCCCACCCACCCATTGTCACACTTTTCGACCCTAACATATGATGTAAATCTATCTATCTATCATCTATAAAAGATGGCCGCTTCTTCTTCTTCTTGATTATGATTAATATCTTTTAATTTCGAGAAAAACGAGCTGATGCCTTGATTTATCGGCGTGCGCTGACTAAACGGGCAGGTGAACAGGTCAGCTAGCTAATTAGAATACGTTTTGACAACCGTTCTTCTTTTCCTTACGATTTGTGTACCAATGTCAAGTATCTAAGAATGTTCAAGTTTTAAAATAATCTTTATGCAAGGAGCTTCAACCAAATTGTAGCTCTATAACTGACTTCAAATAACGGAGTTCTTGGGATTGGTCAAAAAAAGTACTTTTCCACGAAACACTTGAGATTTTTAACACAATCTTACGCTGAAAACAATCAATATCTACAATATTAATCATATCTATTTTCAACCAATATTATAAACTAAACTATTGAAGAAAGAGTAATTGCCAATTTTTATACATAAAAAAAAATACTGCATAGCAAAGCATCACCCATCAAGTTGCCGCCAAAGAGTTAAATCGAAATCATTGTTAAAAATCGGTCAAGCACATGTCTGTGCACAGACAATTACTGGTTCTGTAAATAAGAGGTATGCTCAATATTTCTGTAATTTAGCAAAGAACACTTATAAAACACATGTAAACGAAAATACACAATGTTTCAAAAATTACTTAACGGATCTTGCTCAAACCAATTTTATCTTTACTCGTCATTAACACAGAAATTGGATATTTACTGATTATGTCGTTATCATGGGATGAGGCGATTATTATTATTATTCAGATCACACGTGTAATACAAACATTTTATTTAGTTAGCACCTGGAAACGGCTCGGAAGGTCATTGCCACGGCAGTTTATCGAAAAATAAACAAATGGCCTTGTGCGAGTCGGACTCTAACATGGTTTTGGGTTTCTTTCCAAAATAAAATGCTATTTAATCTTTCAAAATAAATATATTTAGCCGGTTATAATTTGCATTTTTTTTAATATTAGTTAAAAGTAATTTGGTTTAAAATTACAATTTGTATTGTGTTAAATAACAGGTTTATATGATATCTACCTAAAATTTTAAGTTAGAACTTCTTTCGGACCCCACTTCCATATAAGGGAGAAATTAAAAATATTTGTCACTACTCATAGATCCACACAACAGGCTACATAAGTATGCTAAATTTCATATCTCTAGTTATAGTAGATAAAAAGATAATCAATCAGCTGTGACACAGAGATACAGTGGATTGAGAATATAAAGATCCTTTTAAACCTTTAGGCATTGGAACCATAAAAACCTATATGACTGGATTGAATACGATAGCTTTATACTGTGAAAATAATGATTCACGTGGAAGGGAATGTGTATAATTAGAAGACTTTATGCGCATACAGGAGTTGCGTGTTACAAAGGAATGGCTTCCGTTATGTTATTATTTTGAGATCGCTTTGTTTAAGAATTAGTACAGATTCCGGAATTAATGCAAATAACAAGGTGTTTGTATGAACATAAATTGGCAACAATTTTGCACTTTAAGTTAAGACAGAAGAAAGAATATGACATATTATACCAAGAAACAACTAAAGCCGTGTTGACACGCTCGCATCGCGCGTTCACTCGTAAAAAATACTTATAAGTATAATTACTAGGATAGCAGTTTACACTTGTCCGATCCTACTCGTATAAATCGGTTCATTCCCACTAATTGACTTGTAATAGTTGAGAATGATCCGTGGCTACTCGGATTAGACACAGATAGTAGAGTGCGTTTGGATTCGATTGCAGGACATTAAACGAGTGCGTTTGGATTGGATTGGCAGAGTGCACTCGGTTCGAACGTCTTTTGATCGTGTCGACGTGGCTTTAAAAAACAAACTCTTAATGTCAAAGTCAGGTCAATTTATTTTATACGTTAATGGTTCAGAAGATGCGAGATTATTAACCTGATACTTTGAACAAAGATTTCATCACATACAATTTCACCAAGATCATCAGGCCGAAGTAAAGAATTATTATAGCGTTTTATATGACATTTACGAAATCGTTATGTACATTCGTCTAAATGTTACAGCAGGGATTTTTTTTCAGAAATCATTGGTACAGGGCCCCAAGTCTGAACTTTAACAAAAAAAAAAAACAATGCCAGTGCGAGTCGAGAGCCATTCGACTGACAGATTGTCAAATATCCGTAGTTTTTAACATTCATATTTTCAATTCAATGTTTCATAATAGTTCAGTACTCAATTGACGAAAATAGTAGATGTTTGTCACTAATACGGAATCCTTTATGGTTAGTGTACTAGCATATATTTGCCCGGTATTTTGAATATTTAGCTTTGAACTCGGTCATACACATAATAATATAGATAATATAAAAAAAAGATAATCACACAGCCACGAGTTTCGCAAACCGGAAAACTTGATCAACGATCAACTTTATCTACAATACGCCGAACGATGAATCACTCAGTATCCAATCATCGGTAAGTTTAAATTCATTCATTAAGTGATGATCACATTTTAAATTTAATAGCAAATATTTTTTTCTGCAATATTTATAGCCTGTTTTTAGAAGCAAATTAAATGTAACTACCATAATATTTTCTTAAGTTTTCGCGACTTGTATACATAATAAAACTGCGTTTTACCGGTTTTAAGCGCGGTAATTTTCCGTGATCACGGCCACTGAAAAGTGGGAGAAACGTCGGAATAACAAAAATCAAATAAATTACCGCGCTTAAAACCGTTAAAACGTAGTTTTATTACTATAGTACCACTTTAATTTAAATATAAATTGTATTGACTCTCCAATAAAATGTCAAGTGATTAGTTAGTCGTAATTTTATAAACACAGAGGCATCTAGAATCTAAGCAAGTGATTTTGCTCCCAAAACAGCAACGCACGGTCGGAGTAGGTCTATTGTACGAAGATTTCCAATAAATAAGCCCACTAGCTCTGGACAACGTCATTCCCTTGAGTTATGAGCCGGGGTGAACTTGCCTAGACGTCATTTTCAATGAAGAATTTACTTAACACCTTTCAGTTGTTATCGAATCATAAATGTGTAAACTACCGAATAAATTCTCTACATGAGTCGGTCTCGTGTATGAGAGGTTACTGTACGAATACTATAAGTAAAAATATTAAGTTTTATTCAATCCAAGTTTAAAAATGATTTAAACATTTAGATAGTATAAAAAAATATAATTATTTGGTGCAATACGAGCTCTATGATCTTTAAGTTACAAGTTCCTTTTACGAGCCTCATTTCAATATTTAAAAAATGTGGATGAGTACACAAGATAAGGGAACATGTGTGCAAATTTACTTTAATATTTAGCCATACTAGTTGCTGCGATCATTAATTGTTGCAAAAAGACAAACACAAAAATAAGGCCACATCTGTTAATTTCAATCGGAAACCTAAAAATGAACAATATAACTAAAGAAATAGATTTCTTTGATGACTAAAATTTCAAAATTTTGTGTATGAAGTTCATTGCATCCGTAAACGATGAAAATATATACGAATAATTGGACAGATATTTTCCTACACTTATTTTGACAATTGAACAAAAGGTAATAATTTATGCAACAGAAACCACTTGTTCACTTTTAATGTTGTTTATTTTGTTGATAACACGTGTGAGCTTTTATCATATTTTTGGAATGGTGACAAAATAACAAGGTCGATATTGGTTCCGGTATTATATTTTAACCGCTGCTCACCTTCGTCAATAACATTAAATAACAAATTAGAATTATAGGCAAACAACTATTGACCGATCTCAGATTTTGCTGTTGAGTTAAAAAAAATGACACAAACTTGAGCTACCTTAAGCTACCAGTTTTATTTGTTTAAATGTAAGTATTTTTAAACAATATAACTACCTAGTGAATTATCATTACTTGAGAAATTATCATATGGAGAATTGAAACAAATAAACTTGAGAGTATGGTTCATTTATGATAATATTAATGATAATAGTCGTGGAAGGCCACGACACACCTTCCATGATCAAATTGATCGTGTACTAGCAGAAGGTGATGTCAGGAGCCTTAAGAACAGACGAGCGTGCATGACAAGAGTTATGAATGTCAAAGAAGCAAGTGAGGTATGTAAGAATAAGCCTAAATGGCGCTCTGTTGTTCGTGCCTACCCCGCAAGGGAACTGGCGTGAAGTTATGTATGTATGTATGTATGTATTAATGCTAACAATGTTGTAAATACTTTGTGTCTTCTCAATAGCACTCGTTTGTTTTACTGTATTTCATTGATCTCTAGGTCGCAGTCCCGGGCCAATAGAGTAGTCTAGCCTAACGTCTAGACTCTAGACTGTAGTATTAATCAATGAAGCGAACATTACCCTTTACCTTATGAGTTGTGCGAAATAGTAGAAAGATAAATCGATTGCATCCGTTCGGTCTTGTGCGACAAAGCTTTCCAAAATCATATTGCAAAAATGATTCAGTAGCACCTTTAATATTGCAAATGTCCATAGGCGAGGTTAACTACTTTCCATCAGACAGGGACCCAATTCTACTATTTCGTCTAAATTGCCGGACACTATAGTCTTAATCGTAGATGTACCTGATTTCGGTAATCTGCTAATTCCAATGGCGTGCCAGGCACGCCCACTCTATCTTTATAAATATTTATAAACGAAAACTCGCGAAATGTTTACAATTTTTGGTAGCTTGTCAATAGTCATTTCAGCTAACGACATTTCTACTGATAGTAATTAATACCAAAAAAATTCTACTATTCTTCCGCGACGATATCGAAGATATTTTGGATTTAGTAGAATATGAATTTTTGGCACTATCGCAATGGAATCATACTTTGAATATCTTCGTAACGGAAATTTATTGAAATAGTAGAATTGGGGCTCAGGTGTAACAGCCTGTATCCTGTACTCCAGAAATAAATAAATCTTGACATTGTCAGATTTATTATACGTTTCTAAAAAAGGAGCCATTACAGCTTGAAGACAAACTACATCATTAATTAAATACAAAAATAATTAATTATTAATTTAAAGAAATCACAATAAACTCATTTTTGTTCATTTAAAGTCTCGATATTGCACAAAATACTAGAAAAATAAACTTGTTAAACGTTAAGTAACATTAGTAAGGCGACGTCACAGCAATTTCTTTTCCAACTTAATATGATTCATACAGATAACAAGTGATGACGATGACTAAAAATATTGTGAGAAAAAGTGCACATTGAGATTGCGTAGTGTGAAATCCGCAAAACCGCCAGTTTTTAACGCTCCGCTGTTCTAGCGTGGCAGTAGCATTTAGCTGGAATTTATTCAAGATTTCAAATGTATTTCGCTTAAATTTTAAAAACACTTGCTTTCTATTCTATATACACTGCTTTGCAACGTGTTATCGCCGTTTTAAGGAGAAGAAGTGGCAAGAAACTCCACAGCAACAAGTCCCATTCTATCCCCATTCAGAACACAATCCGTCTAATATTTGTATGGTTTGCAAAATTTTTTGTTTATGGTTTGAATGTCTATTTATAATACTTTGTGATTTGAGTTATAAATGTAGAAGTGATAAAACTTACCATGAAACAGGAACAGTCCGACAATATTCAATAGAAGGCCCAACGTTCCAACAGCGACCAGTAACCTCGGGTCATGTATCGTCTCGATCTCAATAAACCTCTTCACAGCTTCCACTGTGATGCTGAAGCATAGTGCGACAAGAAACACCGCATTCACTAAGGCGCCGAGCACTTCTGCACGAGCCCAACCGAACGTGTTCTTTGACCATTTCTTTGGTGACATCTATTGAAATAAGACCTCTTTAATAAAGCATATTGGTATTTATACTATAAACGTGAAAGTGACTTTGTTTTGTTAGTTCTTCACGACTTTGGGAATATACGGATTATTTTGAAATTTGTTAAACTTTCTGATAACGGGAATGAAGAACGGATATCTCTGTCTTGTCTCAAGAATGGGATATTCTCCTCGGAGAACACGCTCAAAGTTTACTAGAGGTAAGTTGAGTAATCTAAAGGAATGAATACACAAACACGCATATTGGAAAATTCCCAGGGTAACAAAGTTGTGATTGTGTTATGGGTTATATAAAATGGACAAATCTGAGACTTATCCTATATCATAGTAAGTATCGAAGTTTTTTTTACGAAATTTACCCTGCCAGAAATCTAATCCACTACCTGCATTCCAGTAAACTAAGTCAACCATACAGAGGCTGCCTAATAATCATAAAGTTGATGTACTTCTATATAATATTTACCTATGTTTATTTTAGAAAATAGCGAGATCGAAAATAGTATTAGTACTTGGCTTTTTCGGGTTAAGAAGTATCTTCTTAACCAGAAAAAGCCAAGTCGAGAAAGAAGAATGTATATATATAAAAAAAAATCGTGTCAGTTACACTATTTATAACTCAAGAACGGCTGTACCGATTTGGCTAAAAATTGGTGGGAAGGTAGCTCAGAACCAGGAAACGGACATAGGATACTTTTTATCTCGTTGGAACCGGTAGGTGGCGCTGATATCGGGTTCTAAAATCCTCCTAAGCACCTGGGCCGATTTTGGTGATATTGTTTTTGTGTGTTTAAGTGGGTCCCCGGATGGTTTAAATCCACAATTGGAACCGGTAGGTGGAGCTGGAATCGGGTCCTAGATTTTTATTTTTTCAAAGCAGGACAACGTCTGCCAGGGTCGCTAGTTAGCAATAAAAAAATATTCAACTATTAATACTTTAAATGTCACAATGTATAAAGTTATTTTTTTCTTAGTTTTTTAGGTATAAATAAAATTATTATTGACACATTATCATCAATAACAAGGACTTGGGCTTCAACATTCAATGACTCATTCGATTCAAGGCAGACACAAATCCGTTACGTGGGGGAATCCACATTGACACTTATGTATTCACTCTTTCCATAAACGTAATGCTAAATATATTTATAAATTGATAAATGACCGGTTTCTATATGTTTCAATCACTTCCCTTACTATTAGTGGAAAATTGTCAGTACTTATAACAATGTCAAATGTAACCACTAGCAGGGCAAATTAACGGTAGTAAGTTATAAGAACCGGAAATAAATCGTGTTGTTAAACTAAAAGATGGTTGCATTTGGAATAGATTAGATATGTCTGAGATGACATCCGTTTGTTTTTACATGTTATGTGGCCGTTAAAGACTGATACACATTTGAATCAGTTATTTAGTTAACTTGCGAATAAGTCTTTATCATCTTTTGGACAGACATCTAGTAATGGCAGGTTCCTATATCAGACTAACCGTTCATTTGACTTACAAGGGGATAAAAGATATAAGCTCCATACAAAATATAAAAACTGTACCGATGTAGTGTGGCTAATAGTAAGGTATACTAACCGGCCATCAATCAATGAGTTATATGTACTACGTACTAAAGAAGCTATGCAAAACAAACAGTTCAAATCTGATGAAAGCGGGTGCCTGCGCGGGGAGAGCGCGCCGTGGATTGTCTCATGTATTTGCTGCAGCGCAAACACTAGTTATGCCGTCTAACCAAACTATTAAAACATGCAGCGCTAAATCGCTTAGAGAGTATAGTTTAAATTCGCCTGAACATGGCCGCAGCGATCACGCGTGGAGACGAGATAAAATGGATATAATTTAATTAAAATAAGATGATTTATAGAGAATACAACAATCTTATCGGTGATAAGTCACCCCTTGGTTTTTATTTGAGTTTCTTGAGTGGTTTGAACAGTACCTTAGTACACGTAAAGGCATTTTTTAAAGTTACATCTCTCTCAAACACGAAAAGTATCGACAACAGCCCGGCGCAGACTGAGTGAGTTCTTGTTCATGAACCATAAGGAGTCTTCAAATAAACTAGTTACAGACGCCTTCTCTAGTACGTAGTACATTAAACCTCATTGCCGTCAATCGGCGACTTATCACTTCAGTAGATTTATGTCCTAACGATGGTAAGGACTTAATTCGGCAGTTTCGCAAGACTTATTCATTTAAAGCCTGATTACTATTTGCAGTTAAGAAGTCAGTTAAACTTGGTAAACTTGCAAATTAAGCCTGTACCCTCCTTTCGACAGCCATCCGCTTAATCAACAACTTATCACTTAACCAGTGAATTTCTATCCAAACGATGATAAGGGCTTAATACGACAGTTTCGCAAGTCACACCCGCTTCTTAATTCATACAAATAAAATCAGGCTTCATGGAGAGAAAATCATATTTAGATGCTTTTATGGTTACGTAGACAAATGTCCAAAAACGAACACGTGATGTCCATCATCTTTACGAAACACTTTATTGGTCGTGGACCGCACGCACTTGGTCGATATTTTGAATAAATCATATTATAGATATGCATCTGATGTCAACGTTTGGATATGAAAGACGCAACGGGCGGTCTAATAAGGTTTACAACGTACGAATCGGCAGCCGGCAGGTACGTCTGAAAACGCTCGACAGAAAGTTCAACAATTTTAGTACCTTTTCTACAAAACAAAGTTCACAGAACTTCAAATAATCATCTTTCCTTAGGAATACTTGTTTTATTCACATAGAAAAATGGTGTTCTTTACTTTTAACAGACCTCAAAAGCAATAGCAAGGTCAGCCTATGAGTTATTGTACGGTAAGTTATATCGCTGATTATTCAGAGAATTCTTCTATTAGTTCTAGCCACATCGCAATAAGGAAATTCCGTGTTAGATATTTCCTTGTATTAGGTATTTAAAATTTTGCTTGTATCCTGGCATGACAATCTTTTTCAAAATAACTTCCAGTACTTGGAAATAAAGTAACAACTGGTAAAACCACTATTGTAGGAGTGTTAAGTATAAATATACAAATTAAGGACGAAAAGTACATCTAATTGAAAACAGACTTATTATTATTATTTAGGTTTATGGCTTGGCAGCTAGGCTTTTAAGACAGATCTTAGATTACAATATAGTTTCTTCATTTTCTTAAGCCTATGTATACATAGGCTGAGCTATAGCTCAGCTGAAATGTAGGTTATCTATCAGCTGGTGCCGCTCAACGGAGATCTTGTGACAACTCAAAAGGCCAGATTTGACTATACAGTTCATATTTCTCACAAAACACATAATTATTACTCAAAAAATATCAATATCCTACAACTATTGTTCATTTTAGAGTAATTTTACACATTTTTAGAAAATAAAACTGCACAGCACAACATCTCCTTCCAGTTCCCGCCAAAAACTTGGAAACAGACTGTATACTTGCAGATTATAAAGATGTTTTCTTCCGAGTGGTGATAGAAACACATCGGTACATGGGGACTGTCATGAACGTTACGCCAATTTTGACGTTGGTTTGTTATAAAATTTAAGTATTGAATCTCAAGACGAATATTAACTATACAAAATTGAAATATAATAGCAGCCCATAAATGTCCCACTGCTGGGCTCGGGCCTCCCACTATAGAGGAACGGACAGTATACCCGCCACGCTTGTCCAAGGCGGCTTGGCAGGTTTGACACATCGGTTATCTCGATGTGCAGGTTGCATCACAATGTTTTCCTTCACCGTTATTAGCACGTGGTAATTGTAACAATATGCACATTAGGTCAGAAAACTGCCTAAGCGGTGCATGCGTTCCGGCCAGGATCGAACCCGCACCCCTTGGTCCTGGGACGCGTGCGCTAGCCATTACGCGACCACGACTTGTATATAAAATTGAAATAGCGCGTGCGAATTAGTTCAGGCATACGAAAGTCTTTATTATTTTCGACGGATATGTTTTAAGCGTCAATTGAGACTTTGATTCGCTTAAAATTTTAAACGTATAACACATATTACTCAATGACTTGGAGCTATCTAGTTTCCTGAATGAAATAGAGCGTATCAGATGAACTATTCAGAAATGGAACAGACACGATAAGGACTAAAAATTGAATCGCTAAAATGTTCATTGAAATCCTGTGAGCTGTTTCGAAACGTATTCTAGCCAAAATATTCAGATAGACTGAGAAACAAAAATTAAAAAATTAAAGTTCCTATAATTTAGTTTAGTTTTCACTTAAATTTTGACATTTAAGGAAAGTATAGTACAGACAGGCGCTTCATTTATTTCTTGATATAGATTATGTTTAAAATGCTTTTGCTACTCTCACACCACTTTGATGAGCAGTTAGGAGGCTGATTTTTTGCACTGTATTTATGAAGTACAAATCTTCAGTAACATTATAGGTGTAATCCCTATAATTTTAAATAATATTTAATCATTCTTTGTTCAAAATATTGCTTTCTTAAGGAGTTGAAGTGATTAAGATAACGCGTTTTAGCATGGCACATACTTTGGGAGGTTGTCAATCGACACAGTTGTGAATAGTGGATTGGATTGCTTTGGAAACTTTACACAGATGTTATTGATTGGCACTTGTGCGAAAGTTTCTGAGGTAGCACCATAATCGTAAAATAAATGACTAAGATGATATAGGAAAATATTATTACTTTTTATACTATATTACATTAATTTGTAATTTAAATTAAGTTTTTAATATTCTGTTTATTTTTAGGTCTAATCACACTTAGAATACTTTTATCTTAATAATTAACGTAAATTACGAAAAACATTAAAGAATTATAAAACAATTATTATGTTATATGTTTTTAAATTATGTAACATATTTAACGGACCCCATAAGAGAAATGATGAACCTTGTAAATTATATTAATAGGTTAATTGCTACTAATTGCACAAGTGAATATAAAAAACAAATGACTAAAATCATACTCACTTTAACAGATAAGAAAGCGATAACGAGTGCCGCGACGTCGCTTAGCATGTGAAATGAGTCTGCAACCAACGCCATGGAGTTGGTTATGTAACCGACTATCAGTTCCACGAAGAAGAAGCCACCCGTCAGGCATAACATCGAAAGTAGTCGACATTTCTTCCCTGTAAACCGCGCCATCGCTTCTGTTGAAAAGAAATAACAGTTAAAACAAGTAGTCGCATATTTGGACTTTGGCGGGTTTCTATATTTTACCAACCCTTCATTTGCTTTACTATCAGTTAAAATTTGACATAAGATCCATACCATATTGTCAAAGTCAACCAATGGTAGGACAAATGAATGAATATAGGAACCGACCAAAAGTAAAATTCAATTTCTGTTTTTTGTTCACTAACTTGAATGTAATCTAATCTGTGTGAAATTTGATTTGTTTGATTATCTAGATGAACATATGACTGTATTTTAGCATAGACATGCAAGAAGGATAAAGTTGACAGATTGCAGGGCTAAAGGAGGAAGATGCACAAATATTTAATAGTTCTGAATTGCAATGGCAATAATGTAATATTAACTCATTCACATCCCATTGCTATGTTTGCCCTTCGCAGCATTTTTAAGAGAAGGGACTATATATTATTTCCTTAAGTTCTCAAGTGTAGTATATATATAGATATATATATATATATATATATATATATATATATATATATATATATATATATATATATATATTTTTTTTTTTTTTTTTTTTTTTTTTTTTTTTTTTTTCTTGCAGGAGTTCAGCAGACAGGCAGACGGCCCACTGGATGGAAAGTGGTTACCATCGCCTATGGACATTATCACCACCAAAGGTGCTACAAATGCGCTGCTGCCCTCTTAAGGGAGACTGGAACCTGGTCACTAATGCCGGAACACAACACAAGGTTGTTATGGCGGCATACTCTAGATCAGGGATATATATTTAAAACCAAGTTTTAACAGTTTTAAGCATGGCATTTTATTTGTTTTTTTATTTTATCTACTAAAATGTGGCAGACATTGAAATCAAAATCAAATAATATGCCATATTTAAAACTATTAAAACATAGTTTTAATTAAATGTATAATATACCCACCATACTTTTCAGATATGTATTGATAAGTTTTACATACAGGTAATCTAAAAGTGCAAGTTTCATCACAATATATTCTTTTGCCTGTTAGCACAGAAAAGACACACCGCATAAGTTATTTATGCTTCCCAGCCAGGTTTCAGACTATGTGTTTCAACTGAGAAGTTAGTGCCTTAGCGGCAAAAAATATTAATTTGCTAATGTATATTTAAAACAAGGCATTAATAAATAATAATAAAAAAATAGAAAACTACTAAAGATATAGAATATGGATTAGAGAACATAAATAAACCACTGAAATAATATGAGGCAAAGTTAATCTACTTAAGCCATAAGAGAACTATACATTTGTAGATCTTTCACAGGCACATAATGATAAAACTGACTACTCTTAATTTTTTAAAACTTCAATTATAGAGTAGAGTACCAAGATACTTGGGGATATATATAATCCTTGAGCCATTTTCTATTAGGAAATAATCAAATTGTGTTTTAATCTGTTTTTTTTTTGCCTTCTAGGCACCTTATCTATAGAAGACGTCATATCTAGGCTCAGTATTCTACTTATAATCTTGAGGGACTATGAGTAGAGTACAATACAAATAAGTTAAGTTTTCTTGCATTGTATTCTATTATATGTAAATTTAGGAAAAAAATATTTATTTATATTGCATGACAGCTATTGTTGCAGACTCATTGGTTTACAACCTATTTTTGTATAGACTATTATTTAAATATGATTTTTATTTTTCATGTCATAATATTGTATTTGTGAGTGAAAATTATTGTGGAAAATACACATCTGAATTATCCATTGTTGTGTTTATTACATTTATAACAATTAAATAACACAAAAAGCAGGATACCTATCATATTATAAAATTCTAAATATGCCATATCTGTACATTGAAGCTATTTAAAAAAAAACAACTGGAATACACTATATAATTTTTTTTTAGATTTCTTGTCTGTTACAGATTCATGTAAAAACTACTAGGCGAATTTCAGCAAATTCTTAGACTTAAAATCTGTGCTACTTTTTATCCTGGAAATCCTGTTGGAATTTTTCTGGGAATTATTTTAAATGACCAGATTGAAAACTACTTTGGAATTCCAAAGGAAATTTTTCACTGATGGATAGTAAATTTTATGTAATAAATGGTGTGTTACTTTTAATCCCGGGAATCCCACGAGAATTTTCTTAGGAATGGTTTGAAGTTGTTGAGGTGCATAATAGTAGGCTTTTTCCAATACAGTTTTCAGTAAAACAATGGCTTATACTCTTTTTTAAATGCTGTGATACTTTGTGTTTCAGGATTCCTTTGGACGCGCGGGTGACGGTCATGGGAGGCTATACGGCGTCACCCGCATCTAAAGCCGCCGAGTAGGGGGCGCGTCAGTGCCCGCGCGCGCCCCTCTCAATTATGAGTACGGAGAGGCCTGCCCCAGTGCTGGGGTGGGCCCACGCCAGCCGGGGTCGCGGAAGAAAAGCTCACGCATATCCCGTGACCCCGGCTCATGGCGTCAGGTGGCACCAAGGGGTTTTAGTGGGTATTCCGGCTCCTCTAGCCGGCGAGTCCCACACTCCCCCGCCGAAGTCTACCCGGCGGGGGGTCCGCAAACGGATTTCCCCTTGTAAAAAAAAAGAAGGATTCCTTTGGACATTTCAAGTCAAACATGGACAAAGTCATGGGCATAACCTAGTTTCTATATAAAATCACAATATCTCTCATTATCAATCACAACAGCTATCAAATTTGAGTTGTAAATACTTTATAGGAAGCTATTTTCATATTAAAAAAACTTGCACTTAAATAACATTTTGTAAATATTTTAAAGGGAGGGGTATTGACCCCAGGGTTGTAAACCATACTTTATAATAATGTATCCTACTTTATTTTTGGTAAATAAACTTTATACTTCTGCATGAAAGTAAAGTATGTAAAAATACTCTATTTTCAATCTTTACTCTGATGCATAAAAGGAAATACTTATATGGATAATTACTAAACTATTACCGTTTCAGCTTTCTCAGAAAGAGTTTGGTAAATCTATAGCTTCTTTATACAGGAATTTTAAGTAGTGGGGTGGTAAAGTGGGGAGCGGGGGAGGCATATTTACCTTTACTACAACCCCTAAGGTCCGGAGATTTTGAAATTTTTTTTTTAATAAACATAACCTCACTTATTTTCACTGATTTTTTCGCTAATGTTGCACTTCTATCATAGGTTTGAAATTGAAAAATCCTTTCAAAGTTCAAAAAAAAGCCAGTAATCAACATAAAAAGAGCCAAAATAACCCAAAAACCAGCTTAATTGTATAAAAATGAAGAAAAAACACAATAGAGCACATTTATATACACTACAAGAGTAACCATTCAAAATGGCGATCAATAAAGACAATATTTTTTTTACGTAATCGCATTAATTTATATTTAACCAATATTAAAAAAAAATTCAACAGTGTATTTAATAATAAAATTGATATCATTAATATATTGATTCATTGTCATATTAAAAGTCAACTTGCTAGTCGTCCACTAAATAGATAAATAAAACAAATGTTTCATATGAGCCTTTCAAGGCGTCCTAACTGTCTGTGTGTACAAAAAAAATAGTAAATGGTTACAGTCGGTTCTAGCACTCGCTGGCCGCTGCCGCGGCACGCTCGCTTCGCTCGCTCGGCTCGTGCGCTTTGCTCTGAATATCACCTAACATAACCGACTGTTTGTGTATAAAATAAATAGTAAATCGAAATTATTATAAAACACAGCACAAGTCGTCGTAAAATCAAAAATTAACAGAAGAAAGCACATTCACTCAACTACTAGAGAAAAGGAATAAAATGGCGGCAATAAAAGGGGCAATAAGGCGGCAAACAAAAATATTTATCATTTTTTTTATAGAAATATATCGATTTCCGAAAATTATATAAAACAATATATTAATTAATTCTAAATCTTGAGCTACAAGATTTCGAATTTCTTAATTAGAAATTGATAAGTATTAATGACATATCGATTAATTTATTATTATAATCACACCTTGTTAGCCAAGCCATTAAAAACAAAAGTGACACTAAAAGCTGTCACTTTTTAATCAATCGATTATATATGTCTAGCATGAATTTGTATTTATGCATCAATTAAATTTGACACTTTATTTCTACATTAAAAAACAGTTTTAGTGTTACAAAATGTTCTAGTGGTTATATGTAATTCATGAGTACATTCATAAACAATTCGTAGGTACATTCATAAACTCAAATCACGGTTTGTTATTATCAAAAGTGGCACAATTTTACAACAAAAATAAGTGAGGTTATGTTTATAAACTAAAAAAAATTTAAAACCTCCGGACCTTAGGGGTCGTCGTAGGGGTAAGTATACCTCCCCCCTATTCACTACGCCCACCCACAACTTAACATTTGTGTATTAGATTCTTAAGTAGCAGCCAAGAGTTTATTCAGTAATTAATCTAAAATAGCGCGAAGAAAGGAACAGGCCATCTATAAATTTAATAAAAAATGAATTGTTTGTTTATTTAAATTTAAATTTGGGAATGTAAAGATAGCTTCTAAAAATTTATGGATGATGAAAAGTTGTTAGTGTGTGCGAGAAGCACACAAAAAAGTGTATTCAAGAGAAGAAATAAATAAAATTTTGAAAAATACATAAAAATGTAATACATTATTTTTCTCAAAAATAGTTGGCAACCCTAACTGAGAGTATAACCCTTAGGCCCTGAGGCCCTTTTGTTATTATGAATATAATGGTGATTTCTATAGAATAGACCAGAATTTTTAAAAATAGTATAAGAGTTTTTTTTAAATCACCCAAAATACATTTTATGTTTTAAATCATAAGAGCAATATTAGTGAAAAAGAGGCGAGTATTTCTTTCCCCCCCATTCCCCACTATTTATAGTAATTGGGCCTCATATCTCGACTGCACCCATTTTAAACGAGAGACTTGAATAATATGTTAAAAAAGATGTTATATTAGAAGATTATTGTTATTAATAATTATTAATTTAAATAGTAGTAATAATATAAAGCTATTGTAATTTAATAAATAAACAAAGCAATCTTAGAAAAAAATTAGTAGAAAGAGCTGAAGATAGATAATTGTAAGTGCATAATGAGTTATCAATGAAAGCAAGAATATTTGTCTAAATATATTAGATTATAAGCGAACCCTAAGAGGCCAAGCTCTGTAACTCAAGTAATCCAAGTGACACCAATACTCACATACTATAATATATTCCCGATTCGGTTGAATGCCTTTATCAGCAACCAATATCCATCAGGGAGCTAGCGTGTCAGTAGATACTATAATTATGCACAATCATTTCACAACAATAGGTTAATGTTCTCTAATACAATATCGATCTAACTCCAGCCAGGCACAAACATAGAACACGAATAATTGTAAAGGTAAACATATATTTAACACTGATATGAAATTAGAAAACTAATATTCCACAGAAATCTTGAGTAAAACGATAAGATATAAAATTCACATGAGATTAGGACGCTTGCATTTTAAAGATTTATTATACACTTTTGATTTTGCAGTGTAACAAAGAATAAATATTATATTTATTTGTATAAAACAGTGTGAACAATACTATTTTGCTTTAATGCAGTGGAATTTATGACGAATTTCGATGTCGATATGTATGCCCCAATAAGCATTGCACAAACTGTCACGACTGTCATTAATATTATTTAATGTCAAATATTTACAGATATTTTTTTTTAAAGTCGCCTATTAGCTAATATTTAGTCGATTATATACTAAATAAAGTCAGGAACCGTAGACTAGAATAGTCCAGTACAGCTTTAAGGTGCCCACACATTACGGTACGGTCCGTTAACCGCGGTTGACGGAAGTCTCCAAACAATGTGAATACCAGAACCGTAAGTAACCCACTCTGCAGATTGCTTTAGGACGTCCCAACGCTCAATGTACGACTTATAATGTGCACACTTCAAGGGACTTTCCTTGTCCAGATACGTTGTAAACCACGCCCCTCAGCCGCATTTTTTTTTTTTGTTTTTGAGGCGAGGGAAAATGCTTAACCGATTTACGCACAAACTGGGTCGTTGCTAGGGGAACGACACGCGTCGGTCGGGGGCGATAACACTGCAGCAATAGTATGCTCTTGGCAGCGCTCCGTCCGCGATCGACGTCACAGAATAGTGTGGAAGACTCCGAGCGTTGCTACACGAGCGAGCAACCCCAATACCCACTAAAAACCCCCTCCTCCCTGACGACCCTGCGCTTTGTATGTGTTGGTAAGGCTGAGATTTAGAACATAGTTACGCCCAGCCGATCCAGCGCAATAAAGTGCCTGGAGTGTGCCCTGGGAGAACACACCCCACTTCGTTGTGCGGGGGTAGAAGGTCCTTTGCTCTCCTAGCAAGCTAAAGGCCCCCCGCGGTAAACGGAACCTAACTCAGGGAGGGAAGTAATGCGCGTACCTGCCTCTCCGGGTGCCAGCTGAAGGCCGGCGACCTCGAGAAGACGCATTGGCACGCGCTGCAGGACTTCTCTCCCTGTCTCGTTCTGCGGCCTCCTTGAGTGACATTACTGTCTCGCAAAAAGCAACCGCAGCCTCCCAATTGTCGCTGCTCTGCAGCATGGCCTTGACCAAGTCGCAGAGCGAGTCGACTGGACCTACGTGCGTCTCAAGTTCGAAACGCTGCGGCGCCCATGCGGCGCACTCGACAAGCGTGTGTAACGCCGTGTCGGGCGCGCCGCACTGGCGGCAGTCCGGGGAAGGCAAGCAGCCCACAATGCGACACAGATACTTATCGAAACATCCGTGTCCGGTAAGTATCTGTGTCGTCCTGAAAGTCAAGGTGCCGCTGGTGCGGTTGACCCATTCCGTCAGCTGGCCCCTCAGCCGCATATATCAACCGTGACCTATAATGTGTACATACTTTTAGTTTTAAAGAAATACGTTTTGACTAATGACTTTGACATTCTTTAATAATTACCTATTTTTTTTCCTTATTTTCATTGAAAACAAAGTTAAAATGAGGGAGAAATGTAGAAATCTTGGATTTTTGGTAACAGTATAAATTAAAGTCGTATTATAACTTCGTAGATTAATTTACATCTGTCGTTAGAGTATGCTAATACAAAATATCCCTATATAATAGTAACCTGGAAAAAGATTAATGTTACGTTATATGAAAAATGGTTTATGCGAAGTTTATCGGTAAAACTTTTGGATTTATTGGGTACGCTTTACAGTACGCTTGTGTTACACACTGTACGTTTGAATATGTCGGCGATTTCGTTATGGTAAGTCACCTTACACATTTTTTAAAAGTTTTCTTGCCTGAAATTAATATGAAAGATGTTGATAAACTTGAATGAAATTATTTCTTTTTAGTGTTCCGGTCCATCAATGGAGCCAACGTTAGAAACGAATAACATACTATTAACAGAACACTTATCTCCAAGATTTAACAGACTACGGAGAGGTGATATAGTCATAGCTAAAAGTCCATCCAATCCTAAACAGAACATATGCAAAAGAATAACAGCATTGCCTGGTGATAAAGTGAGAGGACAGTTTCCTAAACGAAGCCAAGTAGTACCAAGAGGGCATGTGTGGTTGGAGGGTGATAATTCTGGAAATTCTGCAGACTCAAGAATATATGGGCCAGTGCCAGAAGGGCTTATAAGAAGTAGGGTTGTATGTCGTGTTTGGCCTTTAGATAAAATTACCTCACTGACTGAATACTAATATGAAACTACTACAACTAGGCCACTACTTTCTTTAGTTAAATTATTTTTTTATTAAAAGCTGTATGTCAAAGTATAAACTGAATGACATTGATTCTATAATATTATTCTTACTTCTTCTGTAATATTATTCTTAATTTACATTCATGGTAAAGTGTTTACAAGAAATATTGTTTGACATGTTGACTAGAGTATTTGTAAAGTTTAAGAACCCTCAATCAGACTACTCACAATGCCAGTCCTAAATTTATTGATGATGTTTATTCTTAATAGCCAGTATTTTTTAGTGAAGGGTTAGTATCACTTTTGTTCTGCAAGTTACTTACAGGAATGTTCATAGTTGTTGCTATACACCAAAAGACAATGCTACCTGCTTACTTCCATCTCATAATAATCCTTCAACTAAAAAGTATGGGTATTAATTATTTAAGAATAAATCTCAAGTTGCTTTGGATATAGTCTATTCCCTAAGCCCTAACTTAATTTTAGCAAAAGCTCTTGTTCAGCTTCAGCTTGTTATTTTATTATCTTGTAAATATGTTGTGTATATCCAAACAAATGTGTGGTGACTGTTATTGCCATGGATAAAAGGAATGAAAGGTTATACATTATAGTGGGGTTTTGAAAGTATACCCTAAGTTACATGTTTATATTATCTATAGGCTGGCCTTTTTTTGTTGCTTCTTTTTTGGGGCTAATTCTGGAAAGTTTTAAGTCTATAATTTTTTGTTTGTAGCTCCACTCCAAAAATTAAAATAAACATTTATTTTTGTAAAGGTCAACAAATTTTTTTTTTTCATTTTTTAGTTTTTATGTAAATTTTTCTATATTTTCGAAATTTCCTTTAAGGGCATTGCGTTCCCCTGCGTGTTCCCACAAAAAAAGCCCTGTCTATGGGTATATCTATTGTTATAGGTCATCAATTCTATATATAACTGACTTGGCCAGAGGCCAGAATAATTTTCGTATAATCTTAAAAGTGATTTCCAGTACTGTACATACTGAATTTAGTTTAAAAATCACAATTTTAAATTACAAATATAATTTGTTTTATTGCTCTACTATCTGTGCCCGCGACGTCGTCCGCGTGGAATTTGCTTTCAAAACCCTCCGATTTTGAAACATTCTTCATTGGTGCTCCGCTCCTATTGGTCTTGGCGTGATGATATATAGCCTTCCTCGATAAATGGGCTATCCAACACTGAAAGAATTTTTCAAATCAGAACTGTAGTTCCTGAGATTAGCGCGTTCAATCAAACAATATTAGTATATTGGGCTACAACACATACTTACATTTTAAATATTGCGATATCTTTTGAATGAAACGTCCGAATTGAATAATTCAAAAAGGTATTGAATTCGTCTTGAATATGGAGTAATTTATTTTGATAAGGATTTATACCAAGGTACAAAATAAAGAGCTTTTGAAGCGACGGCATTTTAATTCTTTAAAAAAATAAAAGAAAAACACTTATAACTACAATAGTTAGACATATGGTTACGCGATATTTTTTGTAGATAATTATATGTTCTGCAAAGTGGTAGTACAATGTTTTGTTCTATAATCAATAGTTTTCGTAGCGCACGCCGTGTAAGGATTTTTTCGGGTCATTTTTTACACCTTGGGTTACATTATTGGACTTTTAGTAAGGATCCCTAATTTTTTTGAAAATATAATATAGCCTATAGTCTTCCTCGATAAATGTACTATTCAACACTGAAAGAATTTTTCAAATCGGACCAGCGGTTCCTGAGATTAGCGCGTTTAAACAAACAAACAAACTCTTCAGCTTTATAATATTAGTATAGATTTCAACAAAAAATACAATGAAATTCTGTAAGTACACAGAAAAGTTCTGTTAGATGTGAATTCTAGTTTGTAAATAAAGCAGACAAGTTGTTAATATTTCATTTATTACTTTAATTCAGTTTAACTTCAATTGTTTTTAGTGAACGGGGTTCCATTTCTATGTCAATGTACTGGAATCTGCTGAAGCGTAATCTCACATTTATAACTCGGTGTCGCCTAAAAATTTAATAAAACAGAGTATTATTCTAAAACAACATAAAAAGTTATTAAAATCCTAGTATTGTATGTTTATTAAAACCATACTATAGATTTATAAAACATTCATGGGAGAAGAATCCATGCTAAATTTAAAGAAAAATGTTCATAAGTACCTATTTTGTAGCACAATAACTAGATTTCCATTTGGTTTGATAACTGCTACATTTTCAACACTCAAGAGCGATCGCCTTGACACCTGGATTCTGCGTGAATGCCGTGGAATAAATTTCGAAAAGTGACCCATTGCATAGAACATAGGTTGCTTTATAAATTCGTTCCGATCCCCATACACGAGTATGGGGGAATCTACAAAATTGTTTGCCCAGTTTGGACCGCCATCGGGGTCCAAACATAAGTTCCAGTCAATCCAACCAACGACGAAGTTGTTTAGGTCCTATAAATAAAAACACGTTAATCAGTGTACTAATAATAACTAACCAATTAGTGACTATACAATTATGATACCCCAGGTTGCTTGTGTCGAACACACTATTCCATCATAAGGATATTCACACGTATACATGGAGAATGAATGATCAGAAAAGTATGATTGATCTGATTTTAATTGATAGTCGCCTCCGAAACACAATAATGGATACAAGAGCCTACAGAGGCCCCACTCTTGAAACGGACCACTACCTGGTGATAAGCCGGTTTGTGGGCCTTTTCAAGAAGTGGAGACACTGGCGAGTGCGTACCAATTTCGGGGAGCTTGAAAGAATAAAGTGTGAAAAATTGGAAGATGTTAGTGTAAGGAGTATGTATGCGCGCCTAGTCGAAGAAAGGCTTGCAAAAGCGGACTTCTCCGACTTAGATGTGGATAATGACTGGGATAGTATGAAGGAAAGTATAGTGGAAAGCGCAAAAGAAGCATGTGGATGCGCGAAGAGGCACATAACAACGAAAGGTGATGAATGGTGGGACGCGGATGTTAAATCCAGCGTAGAGAGAAAGAGAAAAGCCTGGCTGGATTATGTTGCTTCCTTGCAACAGAATGACAGTATGAAAGAGATGAAGAAAGAAATTTATCGCCTCTGCAAGAATGAAACCAAAGCTTTAGTGAAAGAGAAGCGTGAAAGAATAAAATTGAAAGAAGAAGAGAAGCTGACGGAGAACTTCGAGGCGAATACCAAACTCTTTTGGAGAGAGGTTAAGAAGTCTCGGGGTTGTTCGTCAGCTTCCAGAATGGAAAGAATAAAATCTAAAGCAGGGGACGTTCTTGCTAACCCACAAGAGGTATTAGCGCGATGGAGTGAATATTTTAGAGAAATGTATGATGATATCCCGGATGCTGGCACCACGACTGAGTCTGTGACCGACTCCGAGGAGTCAGCATCCGAGATCACTTTGGAAGAGATCGAATGGTCGATAAGAAGTCTGAAAAATGGAAAGTCAGTAGGAATCGATAGTGTGTCTGCTGAGATGATCAAATATGGTGGAACCTGCGTCCGGGACGCTTTCCTGTCCTTATGCAACTTGTGCTGGAGGACGGGAAAGGTTCCCAAGGACTGGAGGCGAGCTGTCATCGTGCCCTTGTATAAAGGCAAGGGGTCACGTATGGAGTGCGCCAGCTACAGGGCCATCAGTTTGATCAGCACAGCATCTAAAGTGTATGCGAAGATTATTGAAAAGAGAATGAGAGTTGTATCCGATGGATTACTGTGGGATGCACAAGGTGGTTTCAGAAATGGAAGGGGATGTATGGATCAAGTTTTCTCTCTCCGCAATATCGTAGAGAAGCAGCTGGCTATGGGCCGGAAGGTTTTCTGCGGTTTTGTGGATGTAGAGAAAGCATTTGACAGGGTTGTGCGGAAGGACCTCTGGGACATATTGCCCGGAATGGGATTAATGGCCAATTGATGCGTGCTGTGCAGTCCACTTACGAGGGCTGTATGGCATGCGTGCGAGTGGAAGGCAGCCTGTCGCCCTGGTTTGACGTCAATATTGGCGTCCGCCAGGGCTGCGTGCTGTCGGCTTTGCTGTTCATCCTATATCTGGACGATTGTCTCCAGAGAATAAGATTGATGGATGTTGGGGTGCGGATGAGTGATCTAGTTGTAAGCACCTTGCTTTATGCGGATGATGCCGTGCTTTTAGCCGAATCGCCATCAGAACTGCAAACACTAGTCACAATGATGAAAGATGACTGTCAGGCGAGAGGCTTACATTTGAATGCGAAGAAAACAAAGGTTATGGTGTTTGAAAGAGAAGAAACCAGAACGAATGCAAGGATAATGGTCGATGATGTTATGCTGGAGCAAGTGAATGAGTTTGTATATCTTGGATGTGCTTTTAGCAGGGATGGAAGGTACACCGCTGATATAGAAAGAAGAGTGAATTTGGGGAATAGTTTAAATGGAGCGTTAGGTAAACTTCTAGGCGCTAAGAACCTCAGCCAGAAGGCCCAGCTCGCCGTACACAACGCGGTGCTGGTACCTACGCTCACGTATGGAAGCGAGAGTTGGGTATGGAAGAAAGAGCATGAAAGTAGAGTAAACGCGGTCGAGATGCGAGCACTGCGCAAAATCTGCGGAGTGACGCTCGCGGACCGCGTTCGTAATACCGAAGTAAGAAAGAGAGTTGGTCTGAAAGAGAGTGTCGGGGTGAAGGTAAGGAAAGGAATGCTCCGGTGGTTCGGGCATGTGGAAAGAATGCATGATGAAAGAATGACTAAACAGATATACAATGCAAAAGTGGATGGATGCAGAAGTCGTGGAAGGCCACGACACACCTTCCATGATCAAATTGATCGTGTACTAGTAGAAGGTGATGTCAGGAGCCTTAAGAACAGACGAGCTTGCATGACAAGAGTTATGAATGTCAAAGAAGCAAGTGAGGTGTGTAAGAATAAGCCTAAATGGCACTCTGTTGTTCGTGCCTACCCCGCGAGGGAACTGGCGTGAAGTTATGTATGTATGTGTATGTATGTACAATTATGATAGTCTGAAAGTGAAAAATCGCGTCGCATAATGATGGGTTCCAGATAGATGACAAACTTACACTGTTTTCGTCTAAAATAATCAACTATTTACCTCATAAGTAAAAAACTACTGAACGCGTTTTATTTGAACTAATTTTCGTTGAGAATGTTTTTTAAACTGTATCATTCTTTTTAGAATTTAAAGTAAAACAGAGAAGTAGAATTAGCATTGTCTAAACTCTTACTAAATTAAGTTTGCTTAGCCAGAGAAATTTAAAGAAAAATAAAAGTATGCGCAATGCGATCTATACAAAATTAAAAATTCTTTAAACTGTGACGTACTTGCATAATACTAGTAGCATATCTTCTTGCTCTTCGCCATGAACCAATTTCAACCTTTAGTCTATCCCAAGGCATAGGTCCTGTAAGAGAGATAAGTGTGTGATTTATTTAACTTGTTTTTTATAGGGATTTTTAATAGGTATAAAAACCATACTCCTTGCTAAAATATGAATAGAAGAAAGTCTAGGATATACATATTTATATCCTTCGCTAGGGTAAACACAGACATTCTGTTAACATGTTAAAAGCCCAGTCAAAATAGAAGTATATTTGAATTTACGGCTTTGAATATGATCCGATTTTCATGTAACAGAAAAAAACCATGCATGATAATCAGAGTAAAAAATATAACTGAAAAATATTTAAATCCTATAAATTAAGTAAATTTTTAGTGTTGATTAGAGGGCGCCAAAAGTATTTTTTCTCTTCTTTTAAATAAAAAAAGTACTAAAACTTTTAATCAACATCAATAGTAGGTACCTACAGGGATTGTTAGCCTAATATTCTTCTTTCATGTTTTATATGCACGAGTTAGCATTACACATTACACTGTATAGTATTGGACTCTTTTTCATATTAAACTATCCTGATACAAAGAAGGGGCCCTGTATTGGGATGGTTGGAAGAAAGGTAAAACATATATTTCATAAACTGGAAATATATTAAAGAAACTGGAAATATATTACAGAAACTAGAAATATATTACAGAAACTGGAGCTACTCTCAAACGCATTTCATCGTAGGTTACCTGAAATTTTTTGAGTAATAGGTCTCACGAAAAGGATCGAGTAAAGATGTGTGAAAGTGAGCCCTTTGAACGTTACCCAACGGAAGCGCTTAAATTACCTTCGCATGCTTCAGTGGAGAGAAGAATTTTTCCCTCATATCTTCGTTGCAAAAGCGTCAAAATGTAAGCAGGTACGAAATTTCCGTAGTAATGTATAGCGATGCCATCTATATATTCAATGGATTTTGGATCTGCACGCTCCATCTGTAAGCATAACTCAAAACTATTCAAAGAATCTTATTGAAATAACTTTTCTACCAGAACTTTCCGTCATGGTTCAAAATGTATGTATATTCGACGACGAGAACAATCTCGTCCCTCGATTACTCAGTTAATATTTTTTCGCAATTTTACTACAGCATTGTATATATATACACACACACACACACACACACACACACACACACACACACACACACACATATATATATATATATATATATATATATATATATATATATATATATATATATACGACGTCTCAATTTCATAAGGGTTCTACGTTTTTGTGAAAATGATACATATGTAACTCTATAATAATAAACGGTAGTGTAAAACGAATATTTTACTAACCAACCTCTGCTAACATTAATTTAACGTGGCGGTCAGAGAAGACAATTCACTATCTTGTATAAGATGTTTCCTAATGGTCGATCTATCAGGTATAAATCTAAAATTACTTATAATATCCTATAGTAGCTTATTTACAAAACTGCTAACTCTGCGTTGTAGCTAAATACAAAAATATGGCTTATAATTGTAATATTTATACTACTAAAAGTAGTTTTTATACGTACCCCTCTTAACCAAATAGGGAGAATATAGCGTTGATCGTCAACAGCCAAGATTAAAGTTTTGTTAAAGCGAGATTGTCTAATTGTTGGTCCGAGATTGTTGGCAACCCAGATTCCCTGTGGAAGAAATAAATACATTATCTTGAGAATATAATTCCTTAGGGTCATAGCTCATATTACTCGTAGAGCTGTCGGTCATCCAACAAGTACGCCTTTTCACGGTAGGCGCGTTGAATGTAAATATATGACAATTTTTGAGCATTGGAAGAGCACCAACACCTAAAACCCTAAAGCTTTTTTGCTAGTTTAGGTGTCAAAGCCGTTCCAAATTAGATAGTTCAAATGTAACTGTTTTTAAATTTTTGTTACGTATTAATTTTTCATTGAGTATATATATTTTTTATTTTTCCATTTGATCACTCCTCGTATTACTTGATAAAGTCTTACCAGTTGCGACGGCGTCCATCCTAAGGAGTTGAAATTCACGATAGGAACAATACCATTTATGGGTTCATTAGTCGTAGTAATTGCCCAGATTTTCACTTCAGCCTTTTCGTATTCTTCCATAAATCTGAATAACCATTTAAAAAATCATGTTAAGGTGGTTTGGGCACGTAGAGAGAATGGAAGAAAGGAGGCGTATAAAGTATATTTATGACAGTACAATATTGAAAGTGGATGAAGCTATAGGTGTGCAAGATGATTGCAAGTGGAGTTTTATTTTTTCTGCCTATCCCTATTCGAAATAGGCGTGAACATTCGTTGGCCTCTGTGGTTGAGATGGCTAAGCCTTTGTCAGCCTAGCTCACTACAACGTAGAAGTTCCGGGTTCGATTCCTGGTATGGTAAATTTCGAAAACGAATTTTCTCCGTTATTTACTGTTGTACGTACCTACCCCGCAAGGGAACTGGCGTGAAGTTATGTATGTATGTATGTATTTACTATGGTCTGGAATCCACCCTAGAGTAGTCTGTTGTATCTTATCCATAACACAAGCGTAACTTGGTTAATTTGGGGATATACAATATGTGTGTTAGTCTGTCGATAAATATATGTATGCAGATGTAACTAAATTATCCATGTGTATTCATGATTATAATTGTATGGTGTAAAATCCTTAGAAAACGAAATTCGAATCATATCTAAAATTTGCTCAACCAAAAAATAATGGAAATATACCGAACATGGTAATCCGCGTAGGACTGATAAAATTCTGGTTTCAATTGACCGAATCCAGTTATTCTTTCATTGGTCTTCATCCAAATTGGGGGTGACCATGTGCTTGCTGTTATTTTAATCTCGTCTGTCGCTAATTGTTGACTTCTTTTTATCATCGGCAACTGCAAATAAGAGTAAAGTTATGGCCGAAAATTATTCTGGTATATGCAGTTAAAAGTTTGTCGACAAATTTTGTATGATGTATCTACAATTGATTTTCACCATAAATTGAAACACACCGCTTCCCATTTTGTAAATAAAAACATCATACAATATTTTAAATAGCACTTGCAAATAAATAATTTAACAATGAAACACAAATAATTGCGTATCCTGTATTTAAAATCATAATAAGTGTGTCTAATATATGAGATGAAGTGAGAACCAGGAGAGTTACCGGCCGGTACCTGCCTTATTACCTATTACTACATAATTATATTAATTAATTATGTAGTAGTAACATTTGTTAGCCTTCATCCTATGTCTTCTGTCAAATTGCCCAGCATTTTCATTCCTCATACTCCATTTACATCAGACATAATTCAATCTTTTTCTATAGGTACTACATAGACTTATTAGATGAGGTGCCGCGGGCCGCAACATAGAGCCGATTTTTCATTAGTCAGATAAAAGTTATTCAATTAATAAAATTCAACACGACTAAATTAAAAATTAGCGTTGCGTGAATAAATCAGTTTACAGATGTAACTTAGTCGATGGATAACTTGTATCTGATGATTGAAAAATTGGCACTTAGTGGTTTTGTTTGTTGCCACAGCATAGCCGTCATGCTTAAGGACCCATGTAATGGAAAATGGTTATGCCTGGATTTGCAACACCAAAACTATTACCGACATAAATTTATTAGGCACATCATACAGTTCTGTAGTAGGTATGTCCGGCGGGCCACTTAGAAAAACTCAGCGGTTCGATTGAGAATCGTTTGGTTTATATCCTAACTAGAGTTTACCCCGCGGCTCCGCCGCGCGTCAAACTCTAGTGCGTACCTCTTGTTTTAAGAGCAGGCGTTAATACAGGATATATTGTATTGTATTTTTATGTTGGTGCTATTTGCCCTCGGAAGATTTACTTCATTTTATATCGCAAACTATCCCATCTACCGGGATGAATAGTATCTATGTCCATTTTCGGTATTCAGACAGACAGATCGAGTGAAAGTCGCATTTTTTTTAAAGATTATGAATTTTTATATCTATAAACTTGATAAATGATTGGTCCCCCATACAAACTTTAATACCCTATTTCAACCCGTTCTAGTTTTATTTATATAACTAAATATTGTGTAAACTACACAAACGACCAAAACTACCAAACGTACTAAAACTACCGAAAATACCAAATTACCAACCAAAACTACCAAATCCACCAACTAAAACTACTACAAGGCGACCCTCGGTATTCAAATTACATATGTACCGAGTATCAGCCAAATCAGTCCAATAGTCTTTCCATAAAAGGATAACAAACAGAGAGACAAATATACTTTTATCCCGGAAACTATCCCATTTTCCGGGATAAAAAGTATCCTATGTTCATTCTCGGCATCGAAAATATATATATACTGAGTTTCAGCCAAATCGGTCCAGTAGTTTTTACGTGAAAACGGAACAGACAGACAGACAGACAGACAGACAGATAGACAGACAGACAGACAGACAGACAGACAGAGTTACTTTCGCATTTATAATATTAATAGGGATTATAATATTAATAGGGATTTGGCCGCGTCACTTTAATAGTAGGGAGATGTGTTTTTGAATTGAGGCTTTTCGCTTAAAGCTGTTACATTTAGTCTTCAAAATAATATCTACCTTGTAAAAAAAATCTTCTGGAGAAAGTGAGAAATTCGAAAGAGCTTTATCGTTCCAAGGTAATTCGTTGTAAGTGTAGGGATGTGTTGAGAAATCGCAACCTCCAATCGGCACACGAATCAAATTGTATTCAATGCCATCAGAGCCAAAGTACGAACTGAAAGATATATCAATACAAATAAAATAGAAGTAACAGTTTGCGATTACAAAATCCTAAAATTTAGGAGAAATCTGTTATTTATATAATGCGCAATCATAAATGACTTTGTAGATTTTTAATCTGTCCCCTAGACAAGTGGCATTAGCGCTAAACGAATAGAATGAAACTGTATGGGAATGACATAATACTCAGCGTAACGATATGTCAGTCCTATACATTTACTATTCTATTCGTTAAGCGCTAGTGCCACTTGTATACATACTTCTTTTCTTTGCTAGTCCTGTACGTTTGTATAATCATTTCTGACTTAAATATACAAAATTGTAATTTTGCGTATAGTCTCACAATCATTAGACGCGGAAGAATATAGGAGAGGCTTCATGTGTTTATAATGTATATATGTATTTTGGGGACAATATAATTAGTAATTATCTCGGCTAGCAATCTATTTTTGCTTCATACGGCTGCAAATTATCTTACCGAATGAGCCTTGTCTGCACAGTATCCGATAGCTTTCGCCAGTTAATAGAT
The DNA here is from genome assembly GCA_019925095.2 of Dendrolimus kikuchii. NCBI lineage: Eukaryota > Metazoa > Arthropoda > Insecta > Lepidoptera > Lasiocampidae > Dendrolimus > Dendrolimus kikuchii. The sequence continues at coordinate 19,307,341 of CM034394.1, forward strand.
GCGGCATCAGTGACTGAGCCACCAAAACCTTCAATGTACTGATGACGGGTGTTGGCAAATATTCGAAGTGTCACATTGTTTAATACATTCTCTGTAAAACAATAGTAAACGTGCTATTGGACACATTCTTAGTTAATATTATGTAAATCGAACTTGAAGTGACACGCCAAAAATTCGAGTTATAAAGTTTTCGACTTATGGAGGATTTTGACTTAAGTCAATTTTGTAAAGAAACATTCGACGATGTTAAGATTTATTTCAACTGATTTTTCAGTTAGAGAGGTGAAATTAATAAAAATCCTACTAGTAAAAAACCATTTTTCAAGTTTTGTTATTTTAGAGATACAGAGATTCAATTTATTTTTTCGAGTTATAGACGGAAAATAAGTACTGAATTTGCTTATAGGGACTCACTAAGTATTTCGACTTATAGAGGGTTCAGATTTCGAGCAACCGAGGTTTTGGGGCTTGAAGGGAACACAATTTTTTTTCGAGTTTGGGAGGTTTTCGACTTATCGAGGTTCGACTTAGAGAGGTTCTACTGTATACTATAAATTTACATTATCTAGTTATTATAAGTCAGTCCTTTTATGGTTTCAGGGTTTCCTTTTTTTTTAGATTAGATTCTAATTTAATATTGTATTTTTAAGATACTCCCTATAAATAGAATTTGTAAAACAAAAATTAATATTTTTTAGAATTAATCATATTGATCGGTTTTCAATTTTGTTTCTTAATTTTTATTTTTTTATTTATTTTTTATTGTAGGAGTTCAACAGATAGGCAGACGGCCCACTTGATGGAAAGCGGTTACCATCACTTATGGACATTTGGAACACCAAAGGTGCTACAAATGCGCTGCTACTCCCTTAAGGGAGACTGGAACCTGGTCACTAATGCCGGAAAACAACTCAAGGTTGTTATGGTGGCATACTCTAGACCAGCTGGCTGGGTGTTCTTTTGTCGCCTCTTACGACAGGCCGCCCGGCTGTAGGAAATTGTATTCTTTCTCCGTTCCTGCACGGATAAATGTCGAAAACATTATATCTTTCTTGAACAGATTATCTAAGTGGGTAAGGAGAACTTCGAGAGGAAAGGCAATAGAACGATTATTTGTGTTGGGCGTATCAGAAAACTTCAGATCTTTCGCCTACAAGCATTGCAAGAATATTAACGTGAATCTATAATAAGACTTCCATAACCACAATAGAAAAACTAAAAGAAGATTCTTTATACCAATGAGATCTCCTACATCTCTACCGTCGTCTTCAAAGATGCTGTCATCATCAGCATAAGAAAACTTAGTGAGGTCGTCATCTTCGTTGACCTTTACAGGTTCATAGTCCGGATCTTCATCTGATTCCACTTCACCTTCTTCTCCCTGATCGTTGATTTGTATTACGCCATAACTCTTCTCAAATCTTTGGCCAGCCTTTAATGTCAAAGAAAATGGTTAATTAAACATCTGCGTACATTTTGCTATGAGAATTTATGTGACAATTTTACCTCATATAATTTAATTATAACTACTTATAAAATATTCCGCAATGCTGTGTTCGTCTATTTTTTGGATACTTATTCCCGGAAAACGATCTCATTTTCCGATATACAAAATTACATGGTAATACGCACTACCAAAACCAAATAGATACTGCTTTATTCATGTAAACTTCATTTCATTTCATAACTTCACGCCAGTTCCCTTGCGAGGTAGGCATGAACAACAGAGCGCCATTCGGGCTTATTCTTACACACCTCACTTGCTTCTTTGACATTCACAGCTCTTGTCATGCACGCTCGTCTGTCATGTAAACTTCTTTTCAATAATGGTGTACACTAAATACTTATCCATTATCTGCAGGAACGGAGAAAGAATACAACTTCCTGCGACCGGGCGGCCTGTACTAAGAGGCGAAAAAACAACCCACAGCCAGGTAGTAGAGTATTTGCCCGTCTGCATGGCTACCACCCTTGGTCTAGAGTATGCCGCCATAACAGCCTTGGGTTGCTTTCCGGCATTCGTGGCCAGGTTCCAGTCTCCCTTTAGAGAGCGGCAGCGCATTGGTAACACCTTTAGTGTTACAAACGTCTATAGGCGGGCCGTCTGCCTGTCTGCTGAACTCATACAACAAAATAAAAAAATATCTAAAACCAGCATTAAAGTTTGGCGAAGTATAAATTACACTAAGAAGTACATTTTAAATTTTAACTAATGATTTTTAGAAATATTTGTCATCAGCACTGACTTAAAAAGAAACATATCTTCTTGTGGTGTGTACTAAACACGAATATGAGTTTACAACACAGACGATACTCACGTCACTTGAAGTGTAAACGACGTAAGTGCCAGGTGCGGGCTCTTCACGGGTGATAGTGTCGCAGTAGGTGGCGTTGCACACGCAAACTATAGAACGGCCTTCAATACCCACGTCACGGGGCTCACATGGTAGGTCTGCGGTTTCATCATTAAAATTAAATTAAAATTCATTTATTCATAGTCACAATGCATAACAATGAAAAAAAAAATAATTTTGTGCAGTCTGTCAGCTATCAGTCCTGAACTAGGATTCAACCTGTCAATTACAGTTGATTTTGGCAACTTTCGATTGCAAAATACAATAATGGCTAAAGTAAATATTGCAAAGTTTTGATATTCTCAACCCTATACTAGATTACTGTATTAATGGGTTCAGATGAATAATTAATTAATATACTAAAATAGATATCCAAACAGTCGTACAAAAAGCAGAGATCTATTTAAGTGTTTGCTCAAATTGCGTGAATGTGTGTGCGCAATCATGTGATTTAGTGGGGTGTATGCACAGAAATAATATCTAGATATTATTTCTGTGGGTGTATGTGTGTGTGTGTATAGTGTTTGTGTGCTTGTGAGTGTTAATTAACAATTGATTATACCCAGAAAAATTAGTACATTTATATATTTGTTTCTTATATTAGTTGCTATGCGACTTATATTACTTTTACTACGACGACTATATATTACATAAATTATATATATTTGACATAATATTTAGTTGATGAAAATTAATTTAATAGGTTACTTAGTAATTTTTCTGTATTAATAAATATAATTCTAGAGAAATATATTTTTAATTCTTTATTAATTTTGTTATACAAGGTGAAGTTAAAATTTAAATTTAAATATAGAGTTTACACCGCTGCATTGGGCATCAAAAGACGCGGTTTCGAATCCTTGCCAGAAAGTATACAACACTTAGGCATTATCCTGACCTAATGTGCATATTTTTGCAATCCACATGTTAACGGTGAAGGAAAGCGTAGTGATGAATCCTGAATCCTGCACATCGAGATAACCGATGTGTAATCCACCTTGAACAAGCATGGCGGGTACATTATCCGTTTCCCTGTGAAATGGGAGGCCGGAACCGAATATTGGGACGTATAAGCGCTGTTATTATTTTTATATTCGACAGACTCTGTAGGTATTATTAGTATAGGATGTTCTTAACATTAATGGTGTAAAAGGAGGTAAATGCAATGGAAATTAGTTTGAATAAAAACTTTTGAATTTGAATTTAATTATGAATGCTTTAATACTTATTATAAAATTCTAAAAATGCCGTGTATGTACATTGAAACTATAAAAAAACCAACTGGTTTACTCCATAAACGATAGAGAACACGATGCATTTTTTTTAGATTTCTTGTCTCTTTGTTCGGGATTCACGTAAAAATAACTGAGCAGATTTCGATGCGGTTTTCGCTGATCGGCAGTAAATTCTTCGGCTTAAAGACTTAAAATTTGCGCTATTCTTTATCCTGGGAAGCCCTTGGGAATTTTTCTGGGAATTATTTAAATAGGCCACATTTAAAAAAATCATCAAATTTCGATGTGATTTTTCACTTTCAATTCAAATTCAATTTTGATACTCACCAGATAATCCAAATGAGATAGTACATATCACAATAACCACTATAGCCGTGAGTCTTGCATCGCCAGACATCTGAAAATGTTTTCATGGATGGAGTTAGGTACTCGCTGAACATTTGTTTGTCCATAGGAAACATAAAAGTAGATGCGCTTAATACATATTTATAAATCACTTATGCCACTTGTCGAATGACGACCAAAATTACTAATATGGCAAGTCAGAAAAAAAAGACCCATCCCGCTTTCTGGGATAACCTTTACGTAAATCTATTCTATTATCCGGGATAAAAAGTATCCATGTTCATCCTCGGCATCGAATATATAAATATATATATATATGACTTTCAGCCAAATCGGCCCCGTAGTTTTTCCGCAAAAACGGAACAGTCAAACAGACCGAGTTACTTTCGCATTTATAATATTAATAGGGATATCAATAATAACAATAAATGGTCAAAACATTACGTACCGTTCAGAGTTTTAATCAAAACTAATCGTATTTTCATGAAATCCTTGAACTGGGTTTTGTATATTTTTATCAATGATTTAAATTAATCTAGATTAATTACCATGTTATCGTTTAAAATGAGCCAAGCGCGTCTTGCTTTATTTCGGTTTCGTAGAGGCGACATTTTTGGGGTTCTACCATTTTTACAAAAACGGAAACCTCGTGGTATCGTCATGTTCGTTCATCAGTTATTTTTCCACTGGGTTTATAAAGATGAAAGACAGGCGTGGTCCATATGCCACTGAACCATTAAGGTTAAAGTAAGTGTTAAAATTAGAGTTGGCCATATATACCTATCCATGTTTCTTTATAGGTAGGTATATAGACTTGTGTGGACAATTAGGCACGGCTTTGAAATTAAGGCCAAATTCTGATTTAACGGTGCAGCAGCTGTGGGGAATCATACCGAGCGCCGTAGAGGTATTTCTAAAGTAAAATTAGTTTTCTAATGTACAGCTTTATGCAACTTAAAATTTAGATATATTTTCATTTTGTCCAATACGTCTATGATTTTGGTAACATCGGCCACAGTCGCAGTAAATACATTCTTTAAATTTAGTATATCTAGAATAATGTGCGGATTGCGTATGTTCCTCCATATTTATCATTCAAACAATGCGGGTATACGTTTCTATTTTGTTATGGAAATTCATAATTACCATGCCGTGAAAGTTGTTGTGGAGACTATCAATTATCACAGAAACTGTTTGTTACAAAGAAAAAGTCAGAAAACAATATCGCTCTTTTAAAAATTGAAAACTATCAAAATACTTTCCTTTTTTGGGGTTTGAATATAATTTGGCGAAAACGGAATCCTTAGCGCTCTTGTAGATTATACCGCCGGCGCACTGCTACACTGAGTACACGACCACAAATATCGCGGACGTGGTGGTGGTATTCTATATATTGCGAACATTGTATCGTCGTCGTGTAAATACGCGCTGAGGCAGTACCGTGGACAACAGGGTGGCGGCGCGGCAGTATCATCCGTACGCGTGTTTTTGAAATAATTATGGCCGTCCGTCCGTTCTTTATTTATCACTATTATCTTTCTCGAAAACTGCTGAGTCTGCATAGAAACATTTCGGTAGGGTTATAATGTAGGTATGTATATGCCAAGATATTAGCTCCCAAATTCGTAACATTTATATACCCCTCTAACGTGTGAAGTATAAAATGGAAACATGAAAAATTAAAACTCATAGTGTTCAATACTTTCAAAGAAAATATGAACGAAATCCGTTTAGTTTTTGATGACAAAACTAGTGGACATTTTTTCATATTGGGAATTCATTGTACGAAACCTGAGGGCTTACTCTCAAACATCTATCGTCGTTCGTTTTCGTTCTAGATCTTTCTTTTGCTTGTTTTATAACAAGGTATATTTTAATCTATTTTATTCGCAATAATTGAGTGTCTATAAACAATTTAAGAATAAGTATTTAGTATAGGTATAACTTGTTTTATTATATTTAAGTGCATTTTCCATTGTATGATTCATTTATTTTGTGTTATATGGACTGTGTTATTGTAGTTTTAAAGAAATCTTTAATATTTCTTTCTTCTGTCTAAAATTTCATCTACTCTTTTGGGCTGATCGGACGAAAGGCGTTTGAGTGTAAGGCCTCTGATACATTTGCCTAACTTATTTAACACCTCCGCATATTTCATATGGAACTCTAATTATGTCCGCTGGGTGTCAATTTTTAACTTATCATATTATATCAATCAATTAGTAAAAGGAGTGATAAATAATAATACCTGTAATTTTTATGAAGACAATATAATTAAATTTTCATACAAATCTTTAACGTAGTTTATCTTTAAAATACTGTACACTGTCGGTTATAATTGTAGATAATCATTTGTTTCGATCATTAAAAATAAACGAGCGTTGAAATCAAGCTTAGCAAAAAATTTTACCAATGAAGAATAGATGTCTTCGTGAGAAGAAATAAAGAGATATGAATATCAGTAGGGACATGTCCAGCAAGTCTTAGTATAGAGTAGGAAAGAGTTTGATAAAGATACACTCAGGATACGTATCAAACTACAAGATGATATTCAAGTCAATATATTGGTACCTAATAATGCACCTGTTTGGTAATGACTACTATTTTTAAATATAATATATACATAGGTGAAATGCAGTACTTTTATATAGTTATGTTTTTTAATGAAAAGTAAAGTTATTGACTTAAAAACAATACAGGGGATTCATACAGTATTACTAAAATACAAAGAACATTGAAATACAGTGCAAGAGGCGTCCCAAAGGAAATTCTGGTTTCCGCGCTAGGTCTTCTTAGAACCTGTGTGACGGGCCAAAATTGGATTTGCTTCGGTCATATGGTTCTTATAAAATACAGTATATAGATGCGATGTTCTTGTGTATTATGTCCTCTATTACATGAAAATATTTAAGAATTGAATGTTTATGGAAGAGCGGGACCTTCTGATACAAGCAAATGTTGCTTAAAAGGAGATATCAACAACTGACTATTTTTTTTCTATTGCATAAGTTCAACAGACAGATAGACAGCCTACCTGATGGAAAGCGGTTATCATCGCCTATAAACATTTCCAACATCAAAGGTGTTGTTCTATAAATGCACTGTAGTTCTCTAAAGGGAGACTGGAGCCTAGCCACTAATGCCGGAACACAACTGAAGATTGTTATGGTGACATACACTAGACCAGGGTTGCTAGCCATCCAGATGGGTACCCTACCACTTGGTTGTGGGTTGTTGGTCGGACGAAATTGTATTCTTTCTCTATTCCTGCACGGATAAAAATATACATGTGTTCTTAAAAATAAATATTTTCATATTTACGAAATATGTTTATTTGTAGGTTAAATTTATCATTTTATTCAAAAATACCCAAATATGTAAAATAAATCAAAAGTTCCATAAATAGATTTAGTGTTTTGTGTCATTTTGTATTTTGATGCAGTTTATATGTCCATGAGTATATGTTTGTTAATTTATAGGTTATTTATTTCGTCTCAAAACATATTTTTCATCGGCAAATTTGAACCATAAGAAGAATAAAAATAGAAGATTTCAGAAACAAATGACTATATCCAACATCACCGACTAATTCTTTTAATATTTTTTTTCTCTTGATATGGCAGATTGTCGATATGAAAGACGTATAGAAGCAAAATCGCTTAGAACACTAACAAATGAAAGAAATGCACTAAAAGTATATAATTATATTATTTACACAAGACCTATTGATATTAGTGAATATTGCCAGACAATTCCGTCATTTAAAAAAAACTTAATAGCAAAAGAGAAGAATAAAATAATTCTAATCTCATTTGAGTACATCATATTAATAGAAAGTATATAAATCACCACTGAGCAGATCTCTTTTGCTTGAATTTAAAATTCAGTAAACACACTACACCACGCAAGAAGAATAGTAGGCAAACAAACAATCGCTCAGGAAAAGCTTTTGTTGACGTCACAGATCATTTTCTCTCGCTTTTTGACTTTTATTTCTTAAAAATTTTTTTTAGACCAAATCAGTCATTCGTAAGAACTTAAAGCCGACATTAAAGTAAAATTCAATCATCCAATATCATTTAAAACCGCCGTGACTTTATAGTTGTGCGTTCAAAAACATTGATTCAATTTGATTTATCAGTCTAATTTTTGATTGATTTAATAAGCGTTGCCATCTAACGTGGTAACGTGGCCAGTCTTTTGAAAACGTTCCCAGCTGACGGTGATTTGGAACCTATTTATTATTTGTATTTTTTTTTAAATAAGCTGTAGGCTAAGATTTATTTGTAGGTTAAGACGTAAGATTTAAAAAAATGTGAATGTAAATTTTAATTCTAATTGTGTAAAAATATATTTATATCAAAAAGCGAAAGAAGCAAGTTCTGTAGCGTATTCTACAAATGTATATTTCTCACTGATTTAATTCGTAATATTCTCCTTCGATGGCAACACTGCTAACACGCTGCGACATAACCAAATAAGGTTATTTAATAAAAAAACAAATACTAAAAGTATAAGATGAAATGAAAAGTCGCAAAAAAAATTAAGTTTCCTCACTTAAGTACTACTTGACAACTTCACCTAAAATTCTGAACGACCATCGCCATATTTAAAAAAAATCCTTAAAACTAATCACTTTACAATTTACCTAATATATCTCTATGAAATAAATACAAAAATCTCGTATGAATTATTAATCTAAAATAGTATTTGCATACCTCATTGTCTTGAAACTAAAAGCTATAATAATGCACATAAACTTAACACTGATCGATTAAGGCTGATTTACACGTTGCATGTAGTTAAGAATAAATAATGAATTTATAAATAAGTTGAAAATTAAATCGTGCAAATCGAATTTTACTTTTTCATCGATTCCACAGTCAAATGGCAAGCGTGAACCGTATGCTCTTCACCGGTTGTCATTTCAGTTCAGAGGGCTGGCCACAGAGCGTACTGCTAGTAACTTTTAGGATGTTTTTTGACCAATAAATCCATATCATTCAAAACGAAATTAATGTCATGAACACACTGTCGTCGTGGTTTAACTTAGGCGAATTAAAGAACAACCAATAGATAGATATAAAACTCTTGTTCACCACATACATATCTCTTATACATAAAAATGAATCGTAGAAATGTATGTACGCACATAACTTGAAAACGACTTTACCGATTTTGATTAAACTTTTTGTGTGTATTTGGGTGGGTCCCCGGATGGTTTAGATTTACAACTGGAACTGGTAGGTGGCGCTGGGATCGGGTTCTAGGATCCTAATAATCTCCTGAGCCAATTTTGATGATTTTGTTTTTGTGGGTTTAAGTGGGTCCACGGATGGTTTAGATTCACAATTGCAACCGGTAGGTGGCACTAGAATCGGGGCCTACATTTTTCTTTTTTCAGGGCAGGAAAACGTCTGCCGGGATAGCTAGTAAAGTATATAATTTACAGTGAAGACGTAGAGAGGCAGAAACAAAGACAGTATTGATAAATGTGGAAAACCTGTAAGAAATGACTTGTTTAACATCTTTATAATTTAGAACGTGTAAACCAACCTTAAAGGAGCGCACGCACAAGTCCCGCGAGGAGCGCTGCGAAAGGGAGCGCGCGACGAGCGACGCGAGTGGGCCCTAAATATATTTGACTAAAAGAGAGATCAAATCATTGCCACGTAAAACACTTATTGTTAAATCAGGCAGGCCGCAATGAGTATAGTGTTCGGACATTTGTACTTTGCAAGCGAAAGTGGCCTCGGTAAATAAAAGAACGTGCGAGAAATATTAAAAGTATATAGGTATTATAGAAAAATCAAAAATACTGAATTTAGCAGATACGTCACGAGTAGCGAGGAATTCGTGACGAATGAATACTTGAATTATATTATAGCTGCCAAAAAGCTTAAACGCAAAAAATAATTCCATGCGAAATACTTTCTCTGAAAAAAAAAGAGTTAAGGAGATCTGACTGATTCATTGCTCTGCGTAGACGCCGTTGTTCGTCACTAAAATCATATTATTATATTCTTTTTTTACATCATAATTATTAATTAAGTACCTTAATTGAAATTTATTTCTTATTTTAACAAAAAACGTGCCCATTAATTATTTTAAACTGTTTAGTCCAACTGGTCAGTTTGGACTATACTAGCGGAAAGATTTGGGTTGAATTCTTCATTTTTAGATACAGCTTTGCGCGTTTTGTAGATTTATCCCACTGGCTAAATCCATAAAGAAGCCTTCAAACTTACTCTAAAACAATATGAATAAGACCGTTAAACTTTATCGGTCTGATTCTTTGAGTAACTTTGAACGCTTATTTAAGAACCATAAAGAAGCGTTCAAATTTACTCTAATTCTCTATAAGACCGTATGTCTTTAGATTTTTTTAAACCAATTACATTAGTAATTCCAATTTGAAGAGTTCTAAATTCAAAACACTTTATTTTTTTCACAGAAAATAATAATTATTCACTATTTTAAGCAACAAAAATGCTCTCTTTCAGGTGAACGGTAAAACATGTATTTTACTAATAACGTTATCTATGCAAAGCACAGCGTCAATCAAATTCCCTTCAATATATAAATTATCTATATACACCTGGTGCACAGCTGTAGTACAACAAATATTGCAGTTTCTCTCTTAAATACAACTTTAATACACTTCCTTAAACCTGGCAGACCATGTGAACACATGAAATCTATTAGGTACGTACAATTATATCATATGTACATTGGGTACATTTTCTCTTAAATCTGACGAACCTCTTGCTCTACTTCAAAGGATGGCATTGTAATCATCAGATTCACGTTTCTGCGTAGAGTTATAAGTTAAAAAACATTTAATTTGGGACAATTTTAATTGCAAATACGTCACAAATATTAAAAAGAATCAACAGCCGAGTTTTGTCAAATATGTACTCAGTTTTAAATAGTACACTAAATTTCAAAGCTTGCATTGAATGTTGAATTCTGTACTGAATTTCAAATCAGCCAGCTTTTGTTAGGGACGTGGCAGTAAAATGATTTTTGTAATATATCAAGAATGTATTAGAATTGTAACAGAATATATTATGTATAAATACGTTTTGACTCAATGTAAAAATTAAATATGAATTTGTCAAATACAACGCCATCTATGTGTAGCAAGGAGTCAGACGAATAACCTTAAACGGTATTCTCCTGTGGCAAAAAGTACTAAAACTAATTAAAAACAAAATGATACGTTTCAAAAGATCTAAAAGTTAAAAAGATACATAAAAAGTATGAAGAAATAATTATGAAATAATGAACAGTGAGACGAGCCATACCTTGTTTGATTACAGGCCGATTATTTAATCATCAGATAAAAATTATTCGTAGTACAAAGTACAACATGGGAAAAATAAAAATGACCGTTCTGTTAACAAAACAGTTGAATTGTTTTGTTTTTGAATTCAGTCAGATTATAATTTATTCCACTGATAACTTTTATCTGATGAATGAAAAATCGGCCCTAAGAAAACTAAACAACTGATATAATTAAATATTAAAAGTACGTTTTAACGGATTCCAATCGTGACTTTTATTTAATTTTTAATATTGTTCTGTCGTTACGTTCACTTTGTAGTACCGGAACAAGTTATTTATTGTATAATATGTTGTCATTATAGTAACATTTTACTTAACTAGTTTGTAGTTGGGTCGTTTTTGGCATCGCGGTAGAAAGGAGGTTGTACTGAAAATGCGGCGAACATGTTCTCAAAATTCGTTTCTTTCTTTATACTATGATTTGTAATTAGTGTAAGTACGTCGCTATTTCTTTAAATAAAGTTTTTTTCTTTCTTATCTTTCTTTCTTTATTCATTCGTTAATACGTATCATCGTATGAACAAAGCTAATAACGCCATCAACGAAAATCTTTAGGAATTACAATAGGGATGTGGACACATTTTTTTTGTGGGTCTTTGTATCTGCGATCGAAAACTGTTCCATAAACAGATGATTTGATTGTTTAAATTTTAAACAATTAAGTATGGACACATTAAAATGAAATCTATCAATACTTACATATAAAAAAAAACATTTGTTAAAAGAACGTCGTTGTTTTTCTTTTTATTTCATTAAAATCGCCTTACGCGTTCAGGACTCTATTCTGTGAGGCAACATTCTTTCGTCTCTAATATTAAAAGTAACTAATAAATAAAAAATCTCGCTTAAAAACCATCAAAACGTAATTTTAATTATCTACAACAGTCCTAATATTAAAAAAATACTAAAGAACCGATATCAGAATGAATAAAATGAAAATATTAACAGATTTAAAAACTGTACCACGAGCAAATAACAACTGATAGAAATAGGTAATTCTTAACAATTCTAATAAACCTATTTAATTTCCACGTATTATATTACACTAAATTTTAATCTTTTCACTGATAATATCTTTTATCCTTATTTATAGAGCAGTGAAAAGACTAAATATGCTCAAGTAATTTATGTTAATGTAACATATAATTATAGAGGCACTGTGTGTATTCCGAATCTAATATCTTATTGGACATTATTTATACATGCAAATATACCGAACAACATTTCGCATTTTAAGAATTATTTATCTACTAATTATTGTAGCTCTCAAAGTTTCACTTTCAAATGAAATTTCAATCCTAAGTGATTTACAAAACGATAAGACAGACGCGAGAGATAGTATCGAGTTGCTGACTGTTTGAACAATGATCGATATATTCAAAATTGAGCTATACAATAAACATTTAATTACAAAAATACATGTAGCGTAATTTTCAGATCACATTTTTCTATTTTAGGCTCCACATCACTATAACAAACGTTACAACGATAACAAATTGTCTTTCCATTTATGATTCCTAATAGTTGATGCTAAAAGTAACCTTTTAGAACTGTGTCTCGGATGGAAATGAAAATAGCACCCGTAGGTGGAGCCACTCGGTGAGCGAGCCGAGCGAGCGCAGGGAAGGTGCTGAGCGCCGCATTTCAACCGGCTTCTGTGAAGGAATGGTCTAAAGGCAATAATGCCTTTTGGTAAGTTCATTCCTTCACAAGCCTGTAGATGTGGTGCTGTGCTCCGTGTTCACTATTCGACACCTCAAACACAAACGCTGCACACAATAAAGTCTCTTGAGTATCTCTATTTGAAACTACCTGTGAAAAACAAAAAAAACCTTAGTGAGTATAGTATGTACACGTCACATTATTTCGAATATACTTGGTATGTCACACGAATTTCATGATTTTTTGACCCCTCCCTCATTTTTGTCATAGCTGGTCACATTCATGAGACTCCCATCCCTAGTGTAATATCAAATATTTTGCAATTTTACATCACGAAATTATTAAATTTAAACAGCAGTTCCGTCATTAGTGTAATTTCCATGTAACTTATTTTTTAACAATGTAAACACTGCGAATACATATAGAGTTGGAAATATTTTGAAGTTTTTCGTTAATTCGACATTTAGGACCTCTCCCACCCCTTGTTACAATGTCGTAGTCCACCACCCTCGTTTTAATTTTTTTGAAGGTTTATTATTATCTATCTATAAGCATATATAGGTAAATTAGCTTCTAGAATTTTTTGCGTTTGTAGTAGTATTTGTATATTTACAGGAATTTTAAATTTGAAATTTTTAAATTCCTTGTACAATCTGCAATAAAAAGGTTCGTTACATTTTAAAGAAGAAAATATATTTACAATCAAAAGTCAATGATGAAAGTCAAATAAATAATAATTATTTACATTGCTCATTGTTGTGAGGTCTATTTGGTTTTAGTTTGTTAATTACTTGATTTTGTTTGTGGTTCATTCTTGTTGTTTAGGGTTCAGGGTTATTATTTGTTGCTAATTGTTGATATTTGATATTAAATTTGTTAATTAAAAATGATTCCGATGTTGAAACGTGGTTGAGGTAAGCTTTTGACTTACCAAACTAAAGAAGTTTTGTATAATTTGTACAAATATTTCGAAAATGAGTACAATAGCATGCCGAGCAGTCAAATCAACTGGAATATCATTGACTTCCATCAGAAAGGTGCTATCAGAAAGCAAATTACATTCTTCACAACAGGGACCAACAATTTGGTATTAAAAATTATGTTTAATATTAACATTCATTATTTTAATATTATTAGTTTCATATTATGTACTTGCTTATAAAAATATATAAAAAGTATTATATTATTTGTTTATGTGCTGACCCTACCCTACTACAAACGCAAAAACGTCTTGAAGCTAATATACCTGTACTTCCAACCATAATATATAATCAAATAACAATAACCATAAACAAAATTAAAACTAAATAATTAAAACGAACAAGTTTGTGGTAGGCTAAATAAAACTTTAACAATACCCATTGACACTTGAAATCTTTGTCCTCCGTGATCACGGCTACTGAAAAGTGGCCGAAACGTCGGAATAATAAAATCAAATAAATTACCGCACCTAAAATCGTTAAAACGTACCGTCGACTAAGACATCTTTACCTTATTTTTTTACATTTTGTGGACCTATTCCATTAAAAGCTACTTATTTAAGGTTTTGTAGATATAATTTGTAGCTCTATTGTGTATCTTTTATATAAACTACTAGCGGCCCGGCAGACGTTGTCCTGCCTTTAAAAAATAAAATTCTAGAACCCGATCCCAGAGCCCCGTACCGGTTCTAATTGCGAATCTAAACCATCCGGGTTTCAACAACTCAACCACACAAAAACAAAATCACCAAAATCGCTCCAGGTGATTAGGAGGATTCCAGAACCCGATCTCAGTGCCACCTACCGGTTCTAATTGTGAATCTAAAAGAGTAATATAATTTTTTTTTATTCTAAGTCATGACAAAATAAGAAATTAAAGTTTATAATTAACAAATAAAAAATAGGGGTTGATCGTAGAGGGGTGAAAATTTAGGGTTGTATGTATTTTTAATGCTGTATCCTAAAAAAATAAAAAAAAATCTAAAAAGAAATTAAGGGTGGACTACCCTTAACATTTAGGGGGATGAAAAAATAGATTTTGTCCGATTCTCAGACCTACCCAATATCTACACAAATTTCATGAGAATCGGTCAAGCCGTTTCGGAGGAGTATGTGGAAACTAACACTGACACGAGAATTTTATATATAAGATAAAATTATGTACCTAGTTTTATTAAGTATACTAGTCGCGAAAACTTAAGAAAATATTATAACCTGTAATATGGTGAAGTTCTCTAATACACTGTTCATCATGTACTTCTCGGGTAGATGTTTCAATTTGTGGATGAAGTTGACCATGTACTCGCACATCGGCGACCTGTGGATGCGGTACACGAAGCGGCCGCCCTCGAAGCGGGCGTACTCCGTCTCCACTTTCTCCACCACTTGCTTGCCGAAGGAACACACCTTCGTACTACACGTTATCGTCATATTCTCGTTGCTTTCGTATCTGTAATTTAAAATATAAGTTTTTGAAGTGAAACTTTTTTAGAATCGCGATTTGAAACACGAAGAAACGAAAATAAAGCAACACTAAAAAGAGATATTTATTTAAACACTATGCTCATAAAGATTGTGTTGGAAATATTTTAAAGTTTTGAAGTTCATAAATCAAATTGAAACTAGAGCATTGTTTCCTATTTTAGTTATCATAAGCCTCTCGTATATTTTGCATTAAAATATAAAATAATTTTTGAGCTTGGTAAAATATAATAATATTTTCAACACACTTGCTCATAAAGTGGCTCTATGGTCACCGCAATTAGGCACAGAATGACACCCATAATCAAACTGTGACTAAAAAACATTATAACTCATTAGTGAGTTATAGATTTTTTTTTAAATTTTATTGGTTAAGTTGCTTTGTTCTTAAAAAAGTTTTTATTAAAAATAAAGATCGTGTTCTATAGAACAAATAAATTAATGTTCCTATTGCTTGCTCATTTCATGCAACTTCTTATTTAAATAGATAATTTTAACTCGTACGTGTTTAATAAATAAAACTTTCACTCATATATAACTTTTTTATCTACTAAATAAAATGAGTTTTTGTTGTTATTTTATTCACAAGTGTGTTGAAAAACGTCGTATGATACACGTGTGTATTGATGATTACCGTCCTCGGCTCTCTTAAGACCCTTGCCTACGGCTCGAGTCTCAATGGCGCCTCGGCGGTAATCACCAATGTTACACACTAGTACCATAATGTACTATTATCTCATTCTCTCGTAGGCTACTTTTCTGACGTTTCACTTCTGCCGTGTGTGAATTGCACACACACAATGTTTTTTTTATAAAGAATGGATATAATTTTATTTAGGACAGTTAAACTAATATAAAACAAGTGTTAACAAAAATAGACTTAAAAACAAAACATGTTCTAAAAGGGGCATCAGCCTCAGCATAATGCTAGTCTGTCGACCAGCGCTGATCTTCAACTGAGTCCGTAAGGTATCATCTCGGCAGACATTACACCTTTACATAGCATGATTATAACAACTATAAAATCTTATACACATATATATGCAGTTAATAGTGTTGTAGCGAACGAGGGTAGAACTTTCTGGCAGCGTTGGCCGGTCTCAAGACTTTTAGAAAAAGATAGAATATTCTGGAAGGAAAAGACAGCGACGGATACATTTTAGAAAGGGATAGACGATGAATGAAAGTTCTAGTATAAAAAATGCGTGAAGGAGAAGACACGAGATAGATAGATGTTAGAAAGGGATAGATGATGAACGAAAGTTCTGGAATAGAAGGTTCGGGTAGGAAAAGACAGAGACAGATAGATGTTTATAGAAAGGGACAGATACTAAACAAAAGATTCTTCAGGGTATATAAGCAGCGTGAGGCACGCCTACCTGGCAGTTTTGAGTTCAGTTTAAGACAGCGAAGCGACAAGTGCGATACGAAAAAGTTGGAAGAGAAGTTTAATAGAAGACAGTGACTAGTTTAGTGGTGAATTTAGTGAAAAGTTTAGTGGACAGTTCAGTAAAGGAGGAGTGTAGTGTAGTTTGAGAGAAGATCCAGAAGCGAGCTACACGCGGTAAATTCGGCGGTGAGCACTGCAGTAGCAGGAGGTGATCTACGCAATATCGGCAACGGTATTGTGAGTGAGACGTCTTATCGTCGGGACAGTGCGTCGTTAGTTGTGCACGTATGGGCAACCCTGTGGAGAGGAATTACGTACGGCTGTGTAAGTTAATAAAAGCGTTTAGTTAAAAACTGGTGTTTTCTTCTAATCCTAAGCGCGTACCCCCGTTCGCAGGTAACAGTATAAACTATAGTTTAGTAGTTAATAGTACTAATAAATATTAATGTAATAACAATAACCAATAGTAATGATAATACATATATAACTGTTTCAATTACGGAAATTAAATGAATATTATTGCATGGGCTCAACAGACAGGTAGACGCCTGACCTGCTGGAAAGCGGTTGCCATCGCCTATGGCGATTTGTAACACCAAAGGTGCTACCGCTCTCTAAAGGGAGGCTGGAACCTGGCCACTAATGCCGGAACACAGCCAAGGTAGTTATGGCGGCATACTCTAGACCAGGAGTGCTAGCCATCCAGTTAAGCAAATACCCTATCACCTGGCTGTGTGTTCTTTTGTCGCCTCTTACGACCTTTGCGGACCCGTTCCTTCACGGATCCGTTATTGTACAATCAATCAAATTAATACAAAAATACACAAAAACGGCTTAGAAATAAGTTCAAATGGTGGCCTTAACTGCATATGAGCTTTTTCTCAAAAATTTTGACCAAAGTAATTTTGAGGTGTCCCTCATTTTTGCAACAGAATCAATCATAGCCCATTAATTATACAGGTCGATATTTGGTAACTTCATAACTTATCAAATTATCAATAAAAATATAAGACAACAAGTAAGTCAATTTTATTAAGAAACAATAAAACAAATACACTGGAAATTGGAATGTATGGAAAATTGCCTATCCCAAGATATCACAGTATTTTTAATTCTAATATTTCATTATTTTCAAATAACTTATTGTACTAAGAGTTTAAAGGCATCGTTTTACAATATAGTATTTTTGATGGGTTGAGTTCGTTACTTTTGTTTTTTTACTATGGCGTAGTATCGTATAATCGGAAAGGTAAGTAACAAAAAAATAATTTTCAAATCATGGTTAAGAAATTTGAGAATCGCTCATATATAATCTTTGTAGTGTGTATACAGTTTTAGTATAGGATGGAAGGGTAAACTGTAATAAATACCCAACCCAACGAGAGTTGTAATGACACTGCTTTTATTATCCGAAAATAGCCGAATATGCTACATGTTTTAATTAAGCATTAAGCCGCAGTTGTTTATTTATAAATTGCTGACCAATAATATATACTTCGTATATCCTCCACCTCTAGAGAAAAAAAATGACAATAAAATTTAGAATTTAAATAAATGATTAATAATTGTAGAATAAATGTAAAATTATTTACAATGTAACTTAAATGTAAAAGGATATGAAATGTTAGTAAAAATAAAAATAAAATGTGTATGCGTGTAGTTCACACCCAGTAGAAGTGAAACTTCAGAGAATATACTCCCAGATAATATATTATCAGTTTTATGTCGGTCCAAATTGGACCTATGTTTAATCATCGGTCTTATTGGCTCTCTAATCTGTGCTGCACAATGTAAAACTCGTATCTCATTCTCTCGCAGATTTAGTCGTAGATTTATGTGTTCATCTCTTTTGTTTTTTAGTGTCGCTTTTTCGTTTCATCGAATTTCAAATCACAACGATTCTAAAGGCGTTTCATTCACTTCAATAATAATAAAACGAAACGAAATAAAGTATTAAAGATTATAAAAAAATATTTAATTAGATGAGAATTACTTACACACTGGTGACTCCATAAAAGGCCCCCGGGTCGTCCAGGTTATTAGTGTTAAGGTCCGCCCAAAACTTAACCAGGAAGAAGGCATTTCTCGGTCCCTTGTCGTATAACTCCTTCAAACCACCTTTCTTCTCCGGGAACTTATCATTTATCTGTTGCACGTCTACTGACTGTAGATCAAGAGAAAAAATATGCGCATTATTTTCAAAATCATAATAAATAATAATTATTATATCTCTATCAGCGTCAAAAAATGTGTGAAGTATCATTTGATTACTATGCGAGTTATTATAAATAAGAAAATGTATTTAACTTGTTGACATCTGCAGTCGTTACAATAAATAACAACCCACAGCCAGGTGGTAGAGCATTTGCCCGACTGGATGGCTACCACCCCTGGTCTAAAGTATGTCGCCATAACAACCTTGAGTTGTGTAGTGTAGTGACCAGGTTCCGGTGTCCCTGAAGAGATCAGCAGCGCATTTGTAGCACTTTTGGTGTTGCAAATGTTCATAGGCGATGGTAACCGCTTTCCATTAAGTGGGCCGTCTGTCTGTCTGCTGAACTCTTGCAATAAAAAATATAAAAAAACACATAATATCCTATTTGTATTGTCAGCACAAAATCGTCTTACATTTTGCTTGTTGTATATTTTATGAAATGTATAAAATAGTTAATCAATTCATTTTATTTATTTATTTAATGAAAAATACTATTTTTAAAACAAATATTCGTATCTTAATGTGTTTGTCTTGTTTTGGCATAGTATATACAGCAATTATGAAGTTTAAGAGCATTGCAAAATAAAAAGCCTCCTTCCTATCCAGACTATCCTATTCTGATTTTCATCATAAAACACAAAGTTAAATTCATTATTGGTACAGGAGGCTTCTCTTGCTTAAACTTTATATTTTGTACTCCTTATAACTGACCAATTCCTGAGATAGAAGATTCAGTGAAGAAAACACAAACAAACATACAAAGTCACTATATATTTAATTATTAAATTTATCTAAACAGATTCCAAATAAAAAACAAGCATAAATAATAACTGACCTCTAATAAAGGATCTGCGTATGTTACAGTACCGCCTATATGTACAAACAGGTGCTGCCCAGGCGCTGTACTCGGAGGATACTGGAATAAATAATTGTGAATAAGTAAATGGTCAGACAAACATCAATTTATGTCAATCGGTTCACTCTTATAACAAGGAAATAAACAAACAACAAGACAAACTCACTTTTAACGAAAGAATACTTTTTGTCAAAGGTATTAATTACAATTACAGCAATAACTCGTTGCGAAGCGGTGTGCATAGAATAGGGAGTAAAATTAAATTATAACTTATATGTTATGACCTTCAAAAAGTGTTCTCCAGTGGAACTTATTTTGAATAAAAACTCTTGAATTTGAATTTGAATCAATGAAATGCAAAAACATTATTAACATTTGTATGCTCAATTTTACAAACGAGGTTGTCACTCAGTATTATGCTTTAATATTTAGATTGATTTAGTACTGATTCATTCTATTTTAATTAATATATTATGACTAGTGATATCTATGGATAAGGCATCTGTATATCATTAACTTAGGTGGTGTGGGCACGTCCTTCGCATGGGAGACCACCGTTTACCCAATGCAGTGTTCTTTTCAGAGCTGGCAGAGGGTAAACGGAAACAAGGTGGTCCCAACTTACGTTATAAGGACGTGCTCAAGCGTCATCTAACTGCATGTGACATAAAACTGACAAAATGGGAAGACCTTGCTATGGAAAACTTCTTGGCGATCCGTAATCTTTAAAAAAGTCAAGGCTTTCGAAGAGAAGCGCTTAGGAGATCTGGATACCAAACGTCAAACTCGCAAAGAGCGACCCAAGCCCTCCTATAGCTATACGTACAACGCCGCTGGCCAACTATATTGTGCAATATGTGGCCGGGAATTTAAAAACAAATTTGGTCTGGCCAGTCACATTAGGGCCCACAGGCGGCAAAATAATGACATTCGAGGGGTTGCCGTTACCGAAATCGGTAAGGAGAACTATAATATATGTATATCATTATAAGTAAGTAAGTTCGATTCTAGCCGGAGAGGGCACAGGTAGGGAATCAGAGGGCCTAAATCAGTCCCCTTTGGAGAGTCGCTTATTGTTAGTAAAAATGATACGTCTAGATATACATTGTTCCGTGCAGGATCGGAAAAAGAATACTAATTCCTGCGGCCGGGCGGCCTGTCGTAAAAGGCGACAAAACAACCCACAGCCAAGTGGTAGGGCATTTGCCCGACTGTATGGCTACCACCCCTGGTATAGAGTATGCCGCCATAACAAATTTGAATTGTGTTCCGGCATCAGTGGCCAGGTTCCAGTTTCTCCTTCTAGGCTGGCAACATATTGGCAGCACCACTGTTAATGTTAATGTACATAGGCGACACTACTTGCCATCACAGTTGCAGCAGCAATAAATAAAAAATATACTGGTAGTAGACATACCATAACTTTTATGTTGATACTTGTCATGTTTTTCATACGAATCTGCGAAAACGACCTCTTGAGGCCCTAAGTTTTTTTTTTACTTAATGTTTTATGTAAATTGTTACAAACACCACGTGAAAGTAAATATTGTAATGGAGCTTGCACATTAAGATTACCAATGCGTTAAACCCTTCTCAATAAAATTTTGCGGATATTTGTATGTTTGTTTTCCTAAAATGACCTATAAGCCCATCAGTGGGACGATCTTGAATCTTTGAAGATCAGAATAAATATTCTTCTACAAGTCATAATTGCCGAAGTTCAAGAAGACCCATCCTACCGTTGACTTCAATTGAAGATCGCTAACTTATTATCTGTCAAGAAATGTCTGTATCCGTGCAGGAACGAAGATAGAATACCAATCCCTGCGGCCAGCGGTCTGTCGTAGAAGGTACTAAATAACCCACAGTCAGGTGGTAAGGCATATCTGAATGGCTACCACCCTTGGTTTTTAAGAAACCTTGAGTTGTGTTCCGGCATCAGTGGCCAGGTGTTTTCCCGGTAATGGATGAGGCTTTTGAGCCACCGCCTGCCAGGGCCCGCGGAGGGCGTAAGTCCCTAGGCTAGGTGGTATACCCGTAACCCTGGCATAACGGTGAAGGATGGCACACAGAGGTTTTAGTGGGTATGTTTGACCTTGGTGTGGCAATAGCACTTCCGCTTGCGGTGCTAGTGCCACCCCGACCTGGCGTGGTCAATGGTAGTCAATCGCATGTCCCCTCGTTAAAAAAAAATCAGTGACAAGATCCCGCTCTTCGGGGCCAGCAACACATTGATACACTTCCACAACTTTCCATCAGGTAGACCAACACCCTGTCAGCTGTGCCAGCAATAAAAAAAGAAACACCAGTGACCCGAACAATAATGTTAATAATGATTAAATAATAACACGGTCCTACGTGCCTCCAAAACTTTAAAATGTTTCAGTGTTTCGTATACGATACTTGGTATATTAAAAGTTCAAGGTGCGTTACTTTCAATTTATTTCTTGGTGTCGCGTTTTGTAATGAGTAACTATATTATTACGATTCGCTTTTATTAATGTTAGATTCAATTGTTTTGAATTATTTTGTGCTCTTAAAATCAACGTTTTTGAGTTATTAATAAGAACGACCATAATAATTAATCTAAATTATAAGTTTGAACATTATTAAGGTTCTGTTGTCAAAGACTATACTTTTATAATCACAGATTTCGCCAAGGCTACACTGTTAACTTGACTTTAACAATAAACAAAAGAGTATATATGCGTGTGTGTCATGTCACGTATTTGACACACACACGCATGGTAGTGTGTGTAATGTGTGTTTTTTATTGATTTATTGTATTTTTATGCATAATTAAAAAAAAAATAGCATTCGGCACTCCTCTATATAAACTACTAGCGGCCCGGCGCGGTTTCACCCGTGCTCTGTCCCGCTCCCGTGGTTTATAGCGTCATGTTATATATATAGCGTATGACACTCCCTGTTAACGTAGCTTTCGAACAGTAAAATAATTGTTAAAATCGGTTTAGCAGATCCAGAGATTACCCCCTACAACGTCACAAACTCACAAACTTTATACCTCTTTATAATATTAGTATAGATAAGTGTGCGAAATTTCATACTCCGTCCGCGCAATTATCGTAAAAAGGGGGTACGAAGTTTTTGCTGTGTTTTTGCTTCACGTAAATACTAAATATAGATAACAACAAAATTAAATGTTAGGATTCTTTCAAAGGTGTTTATAGTTATAATTACAAAATTAAGTATTATTATTATTGTTCCAACGTGAATGAAACACACAATTTTTTTAAGAAGTTAGTAAAATGCGTGTCTGTTCACGTACAGGGACCGGGTCTGTAGTCATGACAAACATCTACTATATTTTTAGTTTGGCTACGAAACTAAAAAAAACTTATAATCGAAAACCTTATGTTCCGAAATATCGTTTTATCCGTGCAAGAACGGAGAAAGAATACAATTTCCTGTGGCCGGGCGGCCTGTCGTAAGATGCGACAAAACAATCCACAGCCAGGTGGTAGAGCATTTGCACGACTGGATGGCTACCACCCCTGGTCTAAAGTATGTCGCCATAACAACCTTGAGTTGTGTTCCGACATCAGTGACCAGATTCCAGTCTCCCTTAAGAGAGCAGCAGCGCATTTGTAGCACCTTTGGTGTTGCAAATGTTAAGGCGATGGTAACCGCTTTCCACCAAGTGGCCCGTCTGTATGTCTGCTGAACTCCTGCAATAAAAAAAAATATCGACTTGCGGCGTCAGTGCAGGACCTTGTAATTACATTTTTACAACTATTAAATTATTATACTATTACAATATCATATTGATTATATATGTAATATGACATTTGACGATACACAAAACCATGTTTATTTAAAACAATTCTCTGAGAGTATTTTAAAACAATCTTTTATTTTCAGGAATATTAAATGCGATTTTCCATAGCCCTTAAGATTTACTCGAGAAGGCACGTAGGTATTTATAGTCTTAAAGCTTTAAACACAATTGGGACAGAGATTATAACGCCCGAGAAATCATGAGTGTGGTTAAATTGTGACTTACCGTAGAAAGTATTAATTCTTTAATGTAGGTCCCAATCTAACTACGCACTCTTACGGACTCTAATGGGCTCACAGCTCACCACATCGAAAGTGGTTAAAGACACGCCGTATAAGTATAGTTTCTTGCTCTGTGTATGGAATTTTGGTTTGTGGCACGCTGCGTAACGATGGCAGGTTAAGTCTTAGACTATTAAGCTTTAAGGATTAGGTATTTAATATTTGAAATCGAAACATGTTTTCTATTAGATAACAATAAAAATTTAAAAAAGTTTCAATAAACATAGATGTAGTAATCTCAATCGTTATTAGGCTGCGTACGCATAGGGCTCATGAAGGCTAACGACCGTTCGTTGGCCTTCGCCGAAGAATCCACCGCGTGACATCAAAAGTATAAAACCATTCGACAGTTCCATAAAACGTCTCCATAGAGCTAGCTAAGGAAACCTATTCATTGGCTCTGTTTATACCTGGCATTGGATGTGAGCATATTCTCTTCTCTATTCGAGTGTCTCTGTAGGTGACTTACCGTGTCAGGGTCGCGGGGGTGCTCCACGAAAGCGGAGAACTCGACGAGTCTGAGTTTGTGCGTGGCGATGGCGCGACCCTCCCACGGCGGCGGCGGCGCCACGTCCGCGCCCGTGGGCACCACGCCGCCCACGCCTGGGACGCCCTTATATCCGCCGCCCGGGAACGGCTTCACGCTAATAACAAATAGTAGATTGTTACACAAGAGGTGAAAGAGACCTATTTGGATATGACATAGATTGGCGCACGAGCGTAGCGAGGGCGCTAATAGTTCGAATGTCTAAATAAATCTTTCACCCGAGGCTAACACTGCTTTTCATTTCGAATATGAGAAGAGAAAACATTTTTATTTACGTCTTGCCGTGGGTGCTTAGTTGTTATCGCACTTCGGTCTCATATGGATCTAATCCTAGCCGGGAAGCATGCACCACTTAGGCAGTTTTGTGAGCTAATGTGCATATTTTTACAATAACGTTCTGACGGTGAAGAAAAGCATCGTGACGAAACCTGTAATTTGAAATAACCGATGTGTCAAACCCGCCTAGCCAACTTGAAAAAGCATGGCAGGATCAGTATCCTGCCTACGTATAATAGGGTATTATAGGGGCACAGACAGTTCTGTGCCCCTAAAATATGGAGGCCAGAGACTTGTAGTAGAACGTTTATGGGCTGTTATTATTATTACATTTTGACCAAAAGCAAAAATATAGCAATGAGACCTTATATTCTCATAAAATCAATATATAAAATTTAAAATATGACGATTTTTTTTTCTCTATTATACCTAATTTATATATAATATAATTATGTCAGTGTGTAAACACTCGAATCTACATAGATCAACATTGGAACGTCCCACAAGTATGTAGGATGTCGTTAGAGAGCTCTTGAAAACACCTCGTGTTAAAAAGACTAATAGTTTTTTCTGAAACCATAACTGGTGTGATAAGATTTTCAAAATTGTAAACAATTTTTCTTAAGATTAAACTTTTAGGTAAACTGTACCGAATTGTGAACACATTTAAAACATTAGAATTTATATTTACAATTAATCTATACAAATAAGTAAAATTTAAGTGTCTGTTTGTAATGTCAAAATAACATCTTTTTACTAAATGCGTATGAAAGTATATACGGTACTTATATCAAACGATTAAGTTCAAATTATTTTGTCTGTCTGTCTGTTTGTTCCGGATAATCTCTGAAACTCTAAGTTTGAAGGGAGTTTCCATGGCAGGTAGCTGATGTTATAAGGAGTAACTTAGGCTGCTTTTAAAATTAGGGTTCCGCGAAAATTTTCAGACGGACGAAGTCGCGGGTTACAACTAGTTTGTAAGTATAATGTGACGATGATAATATATGGGGCACTCGCGGTTATAATTTTTTTTTAATTCGTTGAGGAAAACTAAAGTTTAATAGGGACAAAGAAGTCAATTGAATGAGATACTGGTAATGCCTAACATTAGCATAGATATAATTAACGCAACTGATAAGACGTAAAAATATTGCGTTTAAATATTAAATGTAAGTAAACTCATAAAACCATTGTGTTGCATGAAAAATTAACTAAATTACCAATCGCATTAAAGCTTTTAAAGAGGACAAGTTGAATAATCTCAAGTGAAAGTATATTTAAATGACTCATAGAATTAAGTCGTGTCTACACTTACTCTTGTGAGGTACCCGCTTGTAGGCCTGGCTGCCAAAATTGCTGTAAAAAACAAATACATCGTTATTTTGCGTGTCTTGTGCATTTGAGTAGTTTTAAGCGTTTGTGTTATTAGCGCCACACGGTATATACGTTAGGCGACCAATCTTCTCACATCCTAATCTAAATTGTTTGAAACAAAGACCCTGGAAGAAATATACCATCTATACACATAGCCACTTCTTCCCCTGAAACAAAGCAGTGATCAGAAGATCGCTATTCTTTTACAATGTCTTTGGTTCAAACTACTTCGAACTATGCCGACAATAGGCGGTACTGTAAATTCATTAACACATTATCCCATGATACAATTATTACATCAATATATTCTTTAGTTCACGCGACTGTTATATACTACTTATTTTAATTTCTCAGCCTTCTTTAGGTAACAAACCATAGATAATCTAAGGAAACCATAGCTTATGAAGCGAAATGTATAGATATGGCTGCTAAGAGTAATTTAAAAATTAAAAAAAATAGATTCGATAGCTAAGCGTTTCTTTTTTAGGTTCATAAATAGGCACAAAGTGTTGTTTCAATAGAAGGAGAAAATATCAGTCGCGTACTGTCAGCATAATAATATCTTAAGTACTACTTCCAAAAGTCATATTGTTCAATAGTCTACACATTTAAGCATCGTTATTTTAGTTAAAATCATGAATGAATGGTTCTATATTTAAATTTTCTTTGAAACACTTAAGTAAGCATTAACGTCCCAAATGCGCTGACTAACGAAAACAACTGCTTTTTAGTTGTTTGTATTATTACTCAGTGAACGCTATAACACTCCATTGCGGTTCTTATTTGTACTGCGTTATTACCAACCAGTGCATTAGTTTAAAGGTTGAAAAATTAAAAAGCAAGTTGATGATGATATGTAATGTAAGGTAATATGTAATTAATCCATTATTAATCTTAAACTTTTTTTTATTATTTTATAGTGTAGTTTGATTTTGAAGGTAGTTTAGTTCATAATTTCCAATCATAATATATTCATGTTCTTCTTCTTCAGATATAGTACAAAGTTTATTAATGTAAGATTTTTTTTGGTTCATTTTAATTTACTTTATAAATCTATGAGAAATTAATTTTAAAAGTGGTTATAAATTAATTCAAAAGTTGTTATTGTGTTGTAGATTAAATGAGTTTACAAAAAAATCAAGAGGTTCGTTATAATTTGCGTTAAAATTATATAATTGAATGAACACAATAGGTACGTATTAAATTGTGAGTAAAGCAAATTGAATCTATCAATCGCTGTTATTGTTGTATTCATCAATAATGTCACGTGCATTTGGCAACATGCCTAAATAGAGAAGCAACACAATTTAGTGGCCACTTAGTTTATATCTTTACATAATCACAAGGGCATGCCTTCTGCAAGTAGGGTACCGTGTGGTGGTACGCCGGGTGTGGTAAACCTGCCACAATCTGTGCGCTAGACAGTGTGCTCATTGACTGCATGGCCTTCTCTTTCATCACTCCACCATCCTGAACGTCATTTAAATCGTTAAAGCTAATCTCAAATATACTATGCGACTCAAATAAAAAAAGGATACACATTTGGATAACTTTAATCAGTCTGTACATAATATTCGATCATTTTAAAAATATTTTGATATGGTAACGATTGACTTATATAGGTATCAACGCACAGGCCACACTACTGGCGCTAGGAGCGTGAAAATTCGCATGCGAATTCTTTCTATGTTATAGGTGTACACTAAGAAAGGATTTTTGAAAATTATACCCCTAAGGGGGTGAAAAGGGGTATGAAATTTCGTATGAAAATCCGTCATTTTCAAAGCAAGATGTACAAAATTTTCTGTACCTGCTTCTGGTTAGAAATGAAGGCACGCGTATATCGGCGTTTTTGGACATTTAACCCCTGAGGAGATGAAAAAGGGGCTACCATCTCTCTTTGACTACACAAACTATGACTATTTCTATTCTATGCGAGCGAAACCGCTGGCAATAGGTAGTTTGGTTTAAAATAAAGCATCTATAAAATGACAGTCCTAACATATAATAGGCACCGAGATCACAGAGGTTACTATTTTTGATTTGATGTCAGGTAAGAACTCCTGGCCGCACATGGAGCAGTTTTGCTAGCGGCCAGTAAAAAAGGCTGTGAAGTGCAACAGCACGAGATGATGAAGGGTTTCGTCGCCTCTGATGTCATATATATAGTAGAGAATATGTATATATGTGTGTGTGCGTGTGTGTTAGCGTGCGCGTAATGTATGTACAATGTATTATAGAAAGTTCTGACTTGGAAAAGAAAACCTAATATTAAAATAATTGTTTAAAGGCCCTGACTAAGTTAGGGGTCAAGCCGGGTATGAAGGGCCCTTATAATAAATAAAAAAACATAATAAACTCTAGTTAGTAGTTAAAAAAAAGTATCAATATTTAAAGTAATATTTATAAGTACATTAAAATGTGTTTTAATTATTTTTGCACACCTTCCTACACATTAAAATCGTAGTCGACGATCTTTGCGAAATAAAATGGCGTCTTAACAATGATTTTCTTATTTCAATCGCATAATATTTCAATCATGAAATAATAATATAGTCTGCGCTTAACTTTATGGCCGCTATTAGTAAGAAATGGTTAGCCGCGGCTAGTAGATTTTAATTCGTATATAATCAGGTCTTGCAGGTAATTTAGCGTGACCATCAAGTTTTTTCAAACTATACCCTTACAAAGTACTGTTTATAGTTTAACATTGTACCACTTACCACTTTGAGTTTGGCTTGAATTTCTCGTAGTTTCCGTCTCGCTAGCACTTGTATGTGAGATGAGACCTGTTTTCTCGTACGAGTCTTCCCCGTTCTGAGTTTTATATACCTTGCTATTAGCTCGTTCCTTCCTGTAATAATTTAATTCCATCAGTACAGAAAGCTTAAAGGGTATAAAAACAAATGTCGATTGACATAACCCGCGAAATATTTCGCATAGTTGATTCAGATAAACGCGCGCCATACAATGCAATCCGGGCCGAGCTGCGCTGCCGATCCTGTTATGAAACAATTTTCAAAATATTTTGAATAGCTATTTTCAATTATTGAAACTGCAGTCTGTCAGGAATGCCGGGAGGATCGATTAAAGTCAATGCAAGATGGAATCCGAAAATAATTTATATGAAACTACAACTATTGCTAGGATTAACCAATGTTAATATACAGTTCTGGAGTGGTTTAGGCTATTGATATCATTATATTAATACGTGAAGCAAAAACTTTGTACCCGTTTTTATGAAAATTGCGCGGACGGAAGAGTATGAAATTTCGAACACTTATAGTTTATATAGAGGAGTACAGAATGCTAATATTTTCATAAAATTATGCATAAAAAATACATTACACACACTACGATGTATTTGACACGCACACACGCATATATATTGTTTATTGTTAAAGTCAAATTAAGAGTATAGCCTTGGCGAAATCTGTGATTATAGAAGTAATAGTAGTCTTTGACAACAGAACCTTAATAATGTTCAAACTTATAATTTAAATTAATTATGGTCGAATTTCGACCGCTGGGCGACCACTAGTTTTTATAAAAATATGGCATTATTTATCTTTATGGCATTATTTACGTTAAGGTAGTTTTGTAAAGGAACTAATCCACAAATTCCTTATCGCTCAGCGAACTATACTCGGAGTCTCCTTTATGAATGAAAACCCGAATTGAAGATATCCATAAGAGTATAAAAGTAACCGACATAGCTGAAGTAGTAATGAGTTGTTCATGTCTGTTGCAGGACTAAGAAAGCAGACGAGTCTTAGAAGAGCTCCAACCTGGTGGGCAGGCGACCTGCGCATGGTTGCTAGTGGAGGTTGGATAAGAAAAATGGAGAGTAATAACGACTCTATGGTTGAATTATTCGCATCTAATTTCAATTATATAAGTACGAGTTCTGACATAGAGCAAGTACCTCTAAGATAATTTTCCAATATGATGTTATAATTACTACCGTGTTGAAGGTAAAGCTTCTACATATTATAGTTACCGATGTATAAAATCATCTAATCCGCTTTGACAAGCATGGCGTATACATTAGCTCCCGTTTGAAATGGAGGCTTGAGTCCGCTGGAGAGATATTTATAGGCTAATACAATTAGGTTAAAAATATTAGGTTAATTCAATAAAACTGACCTAGGGGCGTAATTATGTCAACAACACATTATTTACCGTAGAGTATAGAGGAAGACTCGGTCAGGCCAAAGTAAATTGAAATCTCATTGAATTCGGGGAATGCGATGGCGACGAGAGGCGGCTGGTGCGAATTTAATTAACCCCTTGCTTGCTCGTTGAGGCGAATGCGTACATGTGCCGACCGAGCTATTCATACGTACGTAGATTGGGCCCATGCCGCGGTGGTCGCTTCCCTGTGTCTACCTCGTATGTCTATCGATCATCGCATGCACTTCGTTTTAATTAAAAACAAAAAATGTAGCTTGAATCTACGTTTGCTGCCACTTGATTTGTTTACCAATTACGCTACTAGTAAAATGGAATAAAAAGATTGTTCTACATAGATTCAAGCAATAGGGTAGTTGACACATATCCCAATAAATTCTGACACAATTGTCATATAGAAGAGCGGGCGTTCAAATATCAAGTCATGATCATAATTTTAAAAATTCATGATGTAAATAATTTTAATTACTGTTTAAACTAGAATTAATGCTATTTGAGTCGTTATAGAGATGACGTCATAAGTAGCAACGCTCGAACACTATTTTCGGCGTACTGTAAGATGATAAAAAGTATATCTGTTGGTTCAACCGTTAACTACCCTGTTATATTATGTTTAAAGGCAAGGACATTGAATGATTGAGAGAATCCCTTATTCGGTGAAATACAGTTAATATTTGTATATCAGCCGCGGTTTTCCCTTTGCGCTATGAAATAGGGTTCTTTGAGAAGGGCGTTATAAAATTTCTTAGAGGTCGGTAACGCGTTGGCGGCACCCCTGGTGTTGCAAACGTCCATAGGCGTCGGTAACCACTTTCCATCAGATGAGCCGTCTGCCTGTTTGCCTGATAACAATAAAAAAAAAATACCAGGTGGTAACTAAATAGTCTTATTGTATTTGACCTATACATATTAGGTTGGGGAACAAGTTTATTCGTATTTTATATAAAAATTAAAAAGGTTTTTTATAAAGTTTATTTACATTTGACTAAAGTATGTAAGTGCCATTTTGTTGGATAACTTTTTACCATCTTGTAGGTAAGGACGTGATCCCATTGCTATAAAAATTTTGGGGCTTCTGATCAAAAAACTGCGACAAGTGATTTTGGCAGTCCTCTCGTGATGTTAACCTGACACTGCCTAAGGAATTCTGCAGAGACCGAAACAGATGAAAATCTGAAGGTGCAAGGTCAGGACTATACGGCGGATCCATTAACACCTCCCAGCCAAACTCTCGTAATTTTGGCTGAGTGACTAAAGATGTGCGAGGTCTAGCGTTATCATGGTGAAAAACCACACCCCTTCTGTTGATTAATTCCGGCCGCTTTCTCTTAACTTTTTGCTTTAATCTCATCAGTTGTTCGCAGTACAGTTCAGAATCGATGGTCCTGCCTGGCGGTAACAGCTCATAATGAATAATGCCCTTCCAATCCCACCATACACACAGCATCCCTTGTTGCAAGTTAACCCGGGTTTCGCCAGTCTGTGAAGCCTGACCGGCCTTTGACCACGATCTTTTTCGCACGTTCTTGTCGTACGTGATCCACTTTTCACCACTAGTTATCAGCTTCTTCAAAAATGGTTCGGTTTCAGTACGTCGTAATAAAGAATCACAAATAAGTACACGATTCATTAGGTTTCTTTCAGTGAGCTCATGAGGCACCCAAACATCGAACTTTTTGTGTACCCAGCTTTTTTCAAATGCGCCAAAACCGTTTTGTGGTCAATTCCCAGTTCTCCAGCTACATTGTAACTACTAATATGCCGATCTTGCTCCACGTTTTCAAAAATGGCAGCAATTTTGTCGGTAACAGGGCGACCAGAGCGACGTGCATCTTTGATATCAAAATTTCCAGATTGAAAACGCTTAAAACAAATTTGCGCTACTCTCACAGATACTGTATTAGGTCCATAAACATCATAAATTTTTTTCGCGGCTTGTGTTGCATTTTTACATTTTTTCTAGTAAAATTTTAAAATGTATCGAATTTCTTCATTAGATTCACATTACAAAAAAAAAAACACACATTTTCCTAATTTGAATTTGGAATTGTCTTCTTTAAAATTAAAACTTTTTAATAATACCAAAATCAGCCAGATACAAATGGTATAGCCAAAGATATCTTATTACAAGTTCATACATACTATATGCGAAAAGACTTTTCCCCAACCTATTATATATCATCATATAAATGTTTACTTACATAACAAAATGAAAAGTTATTTGAGGGCCATACTAAAAAAGTTAAATGGTCCATTGACTTTGATTGATCTCTTATCTAACTTCAATAAATCTTGTGTTCGATTAAAAAAAATCAAAATACGAAATAAAATATAAAATTTGCTTTTACTGATTTTTATCATAAATATAACATCAATAATTAATTGTTCTACTATATTTTTCAATAGCAATTAAAACAATTTAGAGTGCCCCCGTAGTTGCTA
The DNA here is from genome assembly GCA_019925095.2 of Dendrolimus kikuchii. Taxonomy (NCBI): domain Eukaryota; kingdom Metazoa; phylum Arthropoda; class Insecta; order Lepidoptera; family Lasiocampidae; genus Dendrolimus; species Dendrolimus kikuchii. The sequence continues at coordinate 19,340,117 of CM034394.1, forward strand.
GTTTTAATGGACATTTCAAATTTCAATCTTTGTTAGTATTCTTTCTTTTCTTTAACTTTCTCTTCGGCACAATATGTATTTTCCTTCCATACTCATCTATTCTTACTTACGTCCTCTGTCACACCACAAATCATCATATAATCCATCATACAGTCCAACCATCTCTTCTTTGGTCTACCTTTATTAATATAAAAAGGTGTAAATGACTAAAGATACCTACTAGATAATTTTTAAAATTTATACAAAATTGAAAGACGAGTTACAAGGCTTGCAAAGTGGGCAAAACTTCTAAGTCCAACATTCTTGAAATTACTTCGAAATTATGGCAGTGTCGTAAACTTTTCACGGCGCGAGTGTTAGGCTAAAATTAGTAAGTGCGACCACTCTAACAAATTGCTGTTAGCACAAATTAGTAGATGTTACTTGTAGAGTTGGAGTCCGGTCGAGCCAGACTTACGGCATAGTATTTTGTTTATTACTGGAATACAGTAGCCAGCCTGACTGACCACCTGATGGAAAGTGCTCACTGGCGCCTTTGGATATTTGCAACATCAAAATGTTGGCAACCTAAATTTATGACAGCTAATATATATTTATAGGAGATATTATGAAGCTACCAGTTGTAATAATTACTCGTATAATAATGTCATAATTTAATAGATTTTGTCAGGTATCACGAAACAATAACTATTTTAAGGTTTATTGATCTGTTGCAATGAATAAAGTATTAGTTAGTAAATAGGATATCGTCATTTTTACTAAATGTTTTGGAGGCATTTGTAACAGGTATTAAAAAGTTGTTGGATATTTTAAATTGCGAACATTTAATTAACGGTAGTTTCAAGAAACTTATAGCATTGAAGCGCTGCGTGAAGCCAGGCCCCAGGCAGGCAGTTGTTCTACCATTCGCCAGGCGCTATGATCTTCAGAAAACTGAGTAAGTGTTACATTTGTTTTTGAATTAAATGTTTATAAAATTGTTTCTATATTGAAATGTGTATAATGTTGAAATGATATAAAGACTTTGAAATAGTGAGTTGTTGAAGTTGTGAGGAACGGGGTGACTGTAAGGGGAGTTTGGAGATCAACGAGTGAGATTAGGCCAATTCTTTATGTCATCTTGGTAATATGTCTAAATGTGTTGGTATTAAATGATTAAATAAGGTTATTCTTTCTATTGTATCTGTGGTTACAATATATGTGTTCATTGATTTATTTTGCGAAGTTTTGATGACGCCTACAAAAAGTACTACCAATATGCTGCCGGCCTCGAAGGGGGGATTGGAACCTGGTCACTAACGCCGGAAGATAACTCAAGCTTGTAATGGCGGATTTACGGCATACTCTAGAATAGGGATGTTAGCCATTCATACAGGCAAATACCCTGCTCTGTGCTGTGTGTTCATGCACAGATAAAAAAGCTGGTAAAAGGGCTTTTTTTATGCACAACAACACAGGTAACGATTCACTAAGACTATTAAATTTGAGTCGTAATTACCTTTACAGAGAGCAAGTAACAAAAGTGTATAAAATTCTAACCTTTAGTCTATGAGGTGTATAATTCTACAAAAAAAGTCAATTTTAAAATGGTGTGCATTCACCCTAGAACAATGTTCTAAAGCGTTCACAGAAATTTCTTAGGCCTTTTTCTATAACGTATGTCTGGTTCGCAGTTGTTCGCGGTGAAGCAACATTCATTTGTGACAGTGACGCCCGCGAATCGGGCATTAACAGTCCCTTCACCCGAATCGTCGTGTGCATCCTCCTATAAATAGCGCGGTGCACAGAAGGATCAACTCGGGACGTTTCTATTCCACAGTAAATAGAAAAACAAGAGATCATTATTTATTAGTTCGTTAGTTGGCTAATTTGGTCGAGTGCCAGCGGCGAGACGCGGCCACGCTCTCGCGCACTCCGCGCCGATCAAATTGTGCGTGCTGCGCCACCAAGACACGACACACCCATACGCGGACACACAAGCTAAACTTATAAAAGCGGCCAAGTGCGCGTCGATAAAGAAAGGTAAAGGGTTTCGTAGAGGTTACAACAAGTATTGCTTCTGTTATTTGGCTATGGAACTTTAAAACATTATTTACGGATGCATTATTCAAACTAATTTTCTTTATTTAAACATTCACAGCCTTACTCATAATAATCTCGTTAAGAAACGACTAGGCATCTCTTAAGTAAGAGAATCAGAATCAGACCCCAATCAATGATTATCGTTTATTTCATTTATAAACGTGTATTACCTGTTGTTTACCCAAGAGGAGCACAGATAAACGAAATTTGAATGATTAACGTAGCTTGTATCCAAAATATTCGACTAAAGCGGAGTTTATGGGTCAGATTTCCACTTATCAGATGCTGAGCAGTTTCTTTAAATTTAAGAAACGATTATAAGTAAGGCCCTTAAATTTCCATTAATAATATTTATTTCTACCTTAAATTTTTCAGTTTTCCGTCTCGTTCTTATAAAAATTCGGGAGGGGAAGGGATGTTTTAGACGTTTTAAGATATACATACATATCCGCAGTTCCCTTGCGGGGTAGGCACGAACAACAGAGCGCCATTCAGGCTTATTCTTACACACCTCACTTGCTTCTTTGACATTCATAGCTCTTGTCATGCACGCTCGTCTGTTCTTAAGGCTCCTGACATCACCTTCTGCTAGTACACGATCAATTTGATCATGGAAGGTGTGTCGTGGCCTTCCGCGACTTCTGCTTGTTTTAAGATATGAAGCGTATATCTCTTCAACGATCAAGATAGATAATAAAGTCATAAGGGAATAATATTTTCTTAAGTTTTCGCGACTTGTATACATAATAAAACTACGTTTTAACGGATTTAAGCGGTTTTACCGCGCTTAAAACCGTTAAAATGTAGTTTTATTATCATAAGGGAATGTTATTACCAAGATTCAAAGCTTTTCTAATGATACCCCATATGCTTATGTAGACTGTACACTGAAAGAAACCAACCCTCAGCTACATGTTTAGCGGCCATCCCTAATTGTTTAATTTTTTCACTATTGTACTGTACCACTGTGAAGCGACAAATATAATATCTTCTCCCAAAGCAGAATGTCTTCTTAACAAAGTCCATCCATATAAACTCAGTTGAACCGTATAGATTCTGAGGAAGTTTGTGTTACGTACACATATACATAGATAGACAAGTGAAAATGACGATTGAGGTTTTCGTTTTTCCAAAATTGATCACGGAACTCTAAAGAACAATTAATTTCTTTCTTAGTATTCGCAATTAAACATGAATAATTATAATATTTATTCCATTCGTGCGGAATATTCAATAAAAGATTGTTTCCGTATTGAACGCGGATAAAACATCATATTTGTGAACATAATTTTCATATTATATTTTATCCCGGTCCTTTTATTTTGTCCCGGGAGTTTTGAAACGTAATTTATTCGACAACTCGGAAGATATTGGAGATCCATCAGAAATACATTAACGTGGCACTTACCTGAGGCATGAATTGGCGATTGTTTTCGCTTAGAGAGTTCTATTTCCTGAGATATTTATTTCCATTTATTTAAACTAGCTGTGCTAGCAACTACGTTCGCACAGAAGTTCGAGAAGAGTATCATGCCGCTGATATCCGCTAGATGGCAGTAATACTTATAAATATTTGTAATCAATACAATATTTGTATCTTCTTTGAAAGATTACAGGGTTTAATCATGCAAGATTTTTAAATAGGACATACAACAAAATTTCGAAAATTATCATTGAAGTTACACAATAAACAAAAGATATACAATGCAAAAGTGGATGGATGCAGAAGTCGTGGAAGACCACGACACACCTTCCATGATCAAATTGATCGTGTACTAGCAGAAGATGATGCCAGGAGCCTTAAGAACAGACGAGCGTGCATGACAAGAGCTATGAATGTCAAAGAAGCAAGTGAGGTGTGTAAGAATAAGCCTGAATGGCGCTCTGTTGTTCGTGCCTACCTCGCAAGGGAACTGGCGTGAAGTTATGTATGTATGTATCATTGAAGTTCATTGAGCCGTTTAATATCGAGATAAATTTTCAGGCAGACTGACAGAAAAAGTTCGAAAAATGATCATTTATTATTAGGCATTATATTATTATCATATAAATAGCAGCTTTCACTCAAATTTTGGAGTTTCACGCATAGAAAAATCACAGATATTTTTAATTTATTAATTGGTATAGATAAGGGACTTTATATAGATATGGAATAAATAGGGCAATGCTCTATTAAATTTTTTAAATAGTAAAATTTATGGACAGCATAAATAAGGATTAATAATCGTGCTTAATAAACACGATCACAAAAATTTGCCATTAATTAATAATATTTTTAACGATAAACGGAATTTTAATAAAAAAAATTGTGTGTGTGTGTGCAGTTCACACGCAGTAGAAGTGAAACTTCAGAAATCATGCTCACAGATAATTCTTCTCTAACTTTTATTAATATAAATATAATTCCTTTAGCCTACATCCGTCAACATATGATAATTCAAAATAAACTTCTTAAGTATTATAAAACTACGTTTTAACGGTTTTAAGCGCGGTGATTTATTTGTTTTTTGTTATTCTGTCGTTTAAAATAGGTGGGAGGATTAATATTATATAAAATCATTAGAGTTAGGCATGTTTGCTGAAGAGTTTCTTGCGCCGCTTCTTCTCCCGCTTCTTCTCTTCAAGCCATAACATGTTGCGAAGCGATGGTAAATTAGATTAGGCTCCTATAGAGTAAATAATAACCATAAACAAAATTAAAACGAAATAATTAAAATTAACAAGTTGGCGGTAGGCTAAATAAAACTTTAACAATACTCGTTGACACTTGACACCTTTGTCTTCCGTGATCACGGCCACTGATAAGTGGCCGAAACTTCGGAATAACGAAAATCAAATAAATTACTGCGCTTAAAACCGTTAAAACGTAGTCTTATTATGTATACAAGTCGCGGAAACTTAAGAAAATATTCTTAAGTATTACTTTAAATTTTACACTGATTTAGTCCGAAAAATATTCTGTTTTATTTCGGTGCAATTTGGACCTGTGTTTAATCATCGGTCTTATTGACTCTCTAATCTGTGCTGCACAATGTATACCTCGTATCTCGTTCTCTCACAAGCTTAGTCCTATAGATTTGTGTTTACATCTTTTTTGTGTCGCTTTTTCGTTTCATCGAGTTTCAAATAGCAAAGATTTTAAAGAAGTTTCACTACAAAAATGTAAGTATCATTGTTACTTATCTAGGTTAGTGCCTCTACTCGTATATATAATTAAAGATGATCAATATCGATAGATCATTGTTTCAAATTTGAATGATTTATGTTATTGTTCTTCATATCCAGTTGCATATTCAGTAGTCATGATTAAAAAAATTACTCAACTTGTTATAAAACACACATAGTTTTAAAACATTCTTTTTCCATGGTTTTAATCATATCTAGTCGCAAAAACAATTTACAGTGCCAAATGCACGACCATAAAGACTAAAAAATACTACATTTCAAACATAAGCCATTATATAACAATTATCAGTTGAACTGCTCTTTTGAGTTGTATTTCAAATGTCTTTTTTTGTAGCGCAGATAATTGGGAAAATAATAATAACAATCGGCAGACAAAACACACACATTGTTTATCCCCAAGCTAAGCAAGTTACATTTGTGTTATGGGTAATATACAACAGATCACTCTAAGGCCGATCCCAGACACCCAGACCATAGTTAATAATGGAAAGTACGTTTACGAAAGTTACCACGCTAGGAATCGAACCCGGAGCCTATGCGTTCCAGCGAGTCCGGCCGGCTAAGACATAGCCCGCTCAACCACAGAGGCCGTCGGAGGAACAAAATATTGAAATCAATAATACAATTTATATAATAATTTGTTCGCCCTTTGACTATGAAAGAATTTTATTTTATGGTATATAGTTAGAAACAATGAATGAGGGATTTTTGATTTGATTTCGGACGGGCAAGGCGACGTCGGCCGCCGGGAGCGACGCGGCGAAGGTCGCAGTAGAATTTCACGCTGACCCAAACAGTAGCTATGCGAGCCAAATCCTCGCGGAAAGGGTTGAGTTGCGACAGGTCTAAGGAGGATTTCTCGGGAGACAATCGGGAGTTATGCCCGAAGGCGGGCGGGGCGCTAAACAACGGGCACGGGCGGCCCGCCCCTTCTTTATATTTTCTTACTGCGTTCGCCGCCTAGCGGCGCGGCCGGGCCCCTTACACGCTCGCTCGCTCACTAATTGCGCATTCTTCGCATAGTTTAGCCCTCCCGGCGAACCCCCCGCCCGCCGCGCCCCGGACCACGTGAAGCCGTGCGCCGTCGAAACTTTCATACTCTCAGGATATTGAGCGGTTTTGAATGTCTTAACTCACGAACGTGCCAACACCACTGCCGGGAGGACTAGCTTTGTTGGCGAACTGTTCCCAACTACACACCGCAGCTTGTGAGCTTTGCTTCGCCAACGCGCTGCTCACGTGCAACTAACGCTCGGGTGTGCGAACTCCATTCAATAGTGTAATAACGGGTACCGATAGCTCAGTGTGTACCAACTTCTCAGCCCTAACATACGAAACAAACTTAAGCAAACATATCATTAAGCAGAACATAATATAGCACCTTGTTGATGGTTTTATCTTTTGTAATATACGACACCGACACTGGGACGGTATATGTATACATACCTACATATTTCTAAGTGAGTATCTAAAAATAATGCATCTTTCTAATTGAATTGTTTTTTAATATAATATTGCTGATCGTATGACAGTAACATATATAAATATGTTAGGAACAGATGAAATGAGACTGACGAAGGCGTAAGAGAAGTACTTCATTGAACATATAATTAAAACACTTTCTGATTATAATATTTACAGTTAGGAAATGCGTTTTTTGCCTTCATGGGGCTAAGGTAGTAAGCAATCAAATAAAAACAGTGACTAGTGAATAGGCGGGTAAAGCGAGTAAGGGCGAGGGAGCGATGGACAAGGGTGAAGCACTTTTATGGCGCTAGATTAAGCTCCCGAGAACACGTCCTCGAGTAATGTGGTCATATATTGTCCGGGCGACGCGACGCGTGTCCTTAATTATTAAACCCAGTTCTTTACGAATCGTTCTAGTCTTAAGAACTTTACCCTTTTTAGAGTTGCGTAGAAGTTTAGCATGAATTATACTAACGCAATATCCTGACAAAGCAGACGCCTATGTATGAATGGTAGGGTATTCAGTATGCCACCATACAGTAGTGAAATGGTAAAAAAATACGGAATGGCCACCAAACTTACAACTGAGGGATGGAAAAATTTGAGTATATGTCTGTGTGGTAGGTGTATCTGATATTATTAGACACGTTTTAAAAATCATGTCAATGTTGGTTGCCTGGGACAGATTGCTTTAATACTTTAAGCAATAAGGATGCCCATTATACTACTTACATAATCTTGAGACACGAAAATATGTTACTATTTCTATGTTGATGTACGTACATAAAGAGTATTGTTGTTGTTGTTGTTCTTTAGCAACTTTTTTATTTACGACAGTAGGTGGAGAGATATTTGCTTCCAAAGTCATCCAAAGTGACTCTTTCCCACTCTAATACTGACTTAAGACCAGGGATTCCTAAACTATTTTGGGCAAGAGACCCCTATTCCAAAATTAACTTATACATCAGAACTTATTATATACATTACTTTAAAAATCCCATCTCTAGTTTTTTTCGTATTGATACAAAACACTTACACAAATTTAAAAAATTTGCGGTTGGTTAAGTGAGCAAACTCGACATCATTTTCTCACTAAAATTTAGCCGAGTTTTTCATCTTGTACGAACTTGTGCACGATTATCGAATTGTTGAGTTGTTTACAAATACAACAATGATATTTCCTATTAAAATATTGGTCATTCTTATAACAAGTTGATACACGTAACACAACTTATACAGTATCTTGAAAGTTTCAAATAAGCTTGTGTTAAAATTAATAAGGGTCGATTTTTAGACCTAATCGACCCCCAAAATCAGTTTTCGTTTATGTCGACCCCTGGGAAATCGATATTGACCACTTTGGGAATCCCTGCTTTAGACGCATCAAACACATAGAATCAACTTGTTAAAAGAAACAGAACTGAAAGGACATGACGATATTCAATAACATTGAATGATGCAAGTTTCTGTTTATGTGGATCACTTTAGTTAACTTATCCAAATTAAAAGATAGAAAATAACCATCTAATATAGGCTTAACTTTTAAGTATGATGTGAAATATTCTGAAAAACTAATAAAAGTACTTTTGTCGAAAATTACTTTGAACAAAATTCGTTTACTAGATATAAAATACAGGATATTTCTGACTAAATGATATTTAGGGTTTCGTAACGAAATGAAACATACAACACACGTTCCACACCTCTACCATGCCTATAATAAACTCTTCACTGTATTTGAACTGTTTCATTTGGTTGGTTCTTTAAGCATTCGAAGTTCAAGACAAGAAAACAGCGTTACCTAATGTTTAAATAAAAATAATAATTACTTAAAATAATTTACGTAAAAGTTAATAGCAGTAACTTTACGAGTGTCTCAACGTATCGTAAACCCCTGGCATTGGCACTACCCTCTCGTTCCCGCTTTTACCCAGACCGTAAGATTTGAAGTAATTTACCCGTCGCATTTCTTTACGCCTATTAAATCACTTAAGGTGGACACATCGCCACTGTGGTAAATTTGTTTAGCAATTCCATTTGGCACCACGACGGCCTGAGCGGGCAGTCCTTTAATTAAAACAGGGACGTATAATGTTGGCGTTTGACACAAACTTTAATGTCCGGCCAGCGGTGTAATGACGACGACTCCCTCTAATAATTGCTCCACGTCAATTCTGCTCCATAACATCAGAGACATGGCGCTATCAAAAAAGGTTCATATCTGCCACCACTTACGAACGGAGATGTGGTGTCTCTATGAATATATTTCATTACTAAAATAATATATACTTTTATACTACTGTCTCAAATTTATTTACAAACTAGCTGTGACTAATTGTGTATAGCCACTTCGTTCGTACTGAACATGAACTTTATTATGTTCTGAGCCCTGCAATATATGGAACTAAAAATTTAATTGACTAAAGTTTTCAATGAAATCCGTTAAGGCTTGTAGCAACGCCAACGTCTTTGAGGAATTTTTAATACTAATTTTTTGGGCGATAGCAGGGATTCCAAAGATGGGGTAATTTCTTAGATGCATTATTATTTTATTGTGAATTAAATAAAGTAAAATAATAAAACGAACTTATTTATCTTTCTTTTATAAATATGTAAATATTTTATTTATCAAGATTTGATAAACATTGGTGAAGTATAGTGGTTGTATGTCAATACTTTGGAGGTGATTTGGTGAAATTTTTTCTTAACTTAAAATAACTATAGAAAAATTACGACACGTTACGACTCATACATATCGTGAAAATGTATGATATTTTTATTTGTTAAATTCTTGATCAGTAATTACCAACGAAAAGTTATATAGTTTGCAACCTATTTTCGACCTTTTGCGGCAACAGGAGCCTTAAGTCGTTTCGAAACCTATTCGAAAGAAACTTCCAGACCGAGACATTGACAAAATTTTAAGGCGATGGTCAGTTACAACATCTGAAGCCACGCACAGCGTATAGCGCCGCGTCAGGTGTCTGAGAAAGGCCACTACGATGCATTTTAGTAATAAGTATTCGTCGGTCCCGCACAGCGTCAAACTGGACGCAGCCTACGGCGCGGCATTTATAGCAGACCGCCGCCTCCAAACGGTTATTCACAATTAAGCATCGTTATAAATGGCAGTATTCACTTAAATTTTGATATTTCTTTTAAAAATACAGACAAACAGTTCAATGTTATTTATTGGTGCACATTACATCACGCCACTATACTTTCCAAATTAATGTACTTAAGTTAAAAGAGAAATATTGCTTTATAAATCAATTAAACTGAAAATAATTTTTACTTTTAATGGATGCATATTTGTGGCGTTCGGTGTTGAAACTCTAGAGCCATGGGGTTCTGGAGCCTATCGGTTTTATCAAGATCTATCATCTCGTTTGATAGAAGTCTCACGTGACCAACGTGGTCTGTACTTGGGGTAAGGCACCGGCGTTGCTTCTCCCAGGGGGTGCCGCCTTGGACTAATCTCCGTTCAGGAAGCGGTACAAGGGGATGCGTCCCCGGGGCCCTTAGAGGCCATTGTTACATTCCCCCCTTCACTCCGTGACAGTGGTGTCCCATCTATCCACTCCAAATCCTTGTATTCCTTGCCCTTCCTTCCAAACCTCCTTCCCAAACACCCCTCCCTTCCGACGATGACTGCCAGCGTCGAGCTCTGCTCCGCCCAGCGCGGTTCTGCTAATCTTGGTCGGTAGAGTTGGAAAACCCTGTGGCCGGCGTTAATACGGTGGAAGCGACTCGACCGCAGCTGTTGCGATGACTCTCGCAGAAACGCGGGACTCTGACCTTCAGATTGCGGGCTGTCAGCCTTCACCCCAATGCCACCAGTGTGGCGAACTTGACACGGCGTTTCATACGTTAGTCGAGTGCGCAGCCTGGGCACCACAGAGGTTTGAACTCGAGACAATAGTAGGTCCGATTGACTCGCTCGGCAGCCTGGTGCAAGCCATGGTGCAGAGCGATGATCATTGGGTGGGTGCGGCCAATTTCTGCGAGACAGTGATGTCTCAAAAGGAGGCCGCGGAACGAGATAGGGAGAGAAGTGGAATTGCGCGTATTTATGCGCCTCCTCACGGGCGCCGTCGTCAGCCGGGAGCCCGGAGACGCAGATATGCGCATGATTTCCCTGCCTAAAATAATACCGCTTCAGGGGCCCTCTTGCATCAAGGGAGCAGAGGAGTCTTCACCCCTGTCGTCGAAGTGAGTTAGCCCTTTCCAGGGGCTTTCTCAGGCACTTATTGCGCTAGGATCGGTGTGGGCGTAACTACGTTCTAAGTCTCATGCCTTTCCTGCCATAAGCGCGGGACCGTCGGAGGAGGGTGGTTTTAGTGGGTATGAGCCATTTAGGTTCGACTCTCCACATAAGCCGGTCGATTACTGTTTGGATTGCCCCTTTTGGGAATGCCTCCATGATCGACTATGGTCTAATCCCTTGCAAAGGACCCGGTACTGTGCGTAAAAGCATTTCGCCCGCCTGAAAAAAAAAAAAAAATCGGCGTTGCCATCCAGCGCGGAAATACGGCCAGCGTTTTGAGCACGTTCTCAACCGACAGCAATTTGGGACTTATATATTAATAGCTTCTGCCGGCGACTTCGTCCGCGTGGAATAGTTAAAAAGAAGTTTGGTTTTAGCGTGATGATATATAGCCTATAAGCCTTCCTCGATAAATGGGCTATCTAACACTGAAAGAATTTTTCAAATCAGAGCAATACCTTCCTGAGATTAGCGCGTTCAAGCAAACAAACAAACAAACTCTTCAGCTTTATATATTAGTATAAGATTTGTAGTTTTTTTTATTAGGAAATTGTACATAGCTTTATTTTTAATTAGAATAAATAATTTTACAGCATTTACGTTATTTGTTTTGATCATATCTCATTAATGCAGGTACTAATTTTGCTAATATAACTACAATCTGCCGTCTTGTATATCTCTGGTAGGAAATTAATTTAGGGGAAAAGGTATTATGTAGAAATCATCACGTTGCGTTAACGAGCTTTCAGAGTTAACAATGTAACGTGAAAAAATTTACTCTAACCTCGCTACAAATGAAGTGCAAAGCTTTTCATAACACAATATTAACACCTACGACTAATTGTTGTTGAAAAATATTGTTTTAATTTTATTTCATTGATGTAATTAATTCTATTATTAATTTAAAGAACCACAAAAAAATGTAGTCCCTAAAAGTTTTATTGTTGGATTCCGGCAACTTTCTATTTAAAAAAAAACGGTCGGTATATCGCTCATGCTTGTCTAAGCTGGATTGGCGGGTTTCACACACAGGTAATTTCGATATGAAATTTTTTTCGCTTTATTTCTTTTTAATGCTAACACGTGGTTCGAAATTGTATCAATAATTATGCATAGGTAATTTAAATGTGAAGCGAGGGACTTAAACTTGTTTCTACTAATGGCCGGTTTCTAAATCTTACTATTCATTCAATTGCCTTATTATTGGTAGAGATTTGACATTACTTGTATGGAGCTTATGTAAAATTTTAACGACTGAATGAGTCGTTAAAACTCCAGTCTATTGGTGGAAAGTAGCCATTAGCCACCTTGCTATACAGCAAAGTGGCCAGTAGTATACACTACTTTTTATTTTTTGACGCGTCATCCTAATAGGCAAGGATCGTACGCCTAAGACCTAGTTCCTAATTATTTTGACATACAATTAAGTGTATGTTAGGCCAATTTTAGAATAGAATATAATATTCTTTATTGCACAGAAGAAAATAATACACATGATTTAACAATCATATAACTAGTGCAATCGGCGGTCTTATCGCTAACAGCGATTTCTTCCAGACAACCTTCTGGAGGTAATTTTACATTACTAATAACGGGTCGGTATTCACTGCGCATAGTTTAAAATATGTACAATCATGTATACATATACTAATAGTAAATAAAAATACACATACATATTTATATACAAATATATGTACATAGAGTTACATACACATACATAAATTACTGTTTACAAATTTAGATAGTGATCTGTGAGGAGTTTATTAAAAGATGTAAGTGACTGCACTTCTGATGCTGATTGGTAATGCATTCCACAACCTTACAGCCTGCCCAGTACACAATTTTACTTCATTGGGAAAATATATAAATGAATACCTTTATATAAAAACAGGGTATGTAAAGGTTTTACTACTGGAACTCATGATTGCGAGTGTTCATTACATGAAATTCTGCTGTGAGACAAAAGCAAAACGATTCTGCGCTTCTTCGAATCGGCGACATGGCCCGATCGAGTGAGATAATAATTGTCGGTTCACGTCTTTCCGCGGAATCCCATTGCGCAAACCGCTTTGTCGGCCGACATCAATAGGTACCAACGGTGGCTTTTGTCTCGTGCCACAACCATTGTTCATTTTAGGCCGCGCGGCCTTGATATCGCTCCATTATTCAACTAAATTGACATGTAGGCAAATCGAATGCCGAATTATATTAGCGTCAGCAGTTTTTGTAATACCTCATACATATTCATCGAGCTAAAGTAACATTTCCCGTTTTTAAAGGATGCATTTAAGAATGTCACGATGACAAAATTGTATTTGCATAGTTGCTCGATCTAGATTTTAATTTTCAGGTGTTACGTAATCTTTAAAGTTGAATTTATACCTATTAATATAAAATAATATTAAAAATCATATTAAATCACTATATAAAATCATGTGAAAACTACTAAACGGATTTAAATGAAACTCGACACAGAGCTACCTTTATATCTTGGGCCAGCACTTAAGATATATTCTTATCTCGACATTTCTAAAAAGATGGTCATGGCAACGCGAACTAAGTTTCTCTGGCACAGCTAGTGTAGTAGTGAATATAACACACTGTCAAAGATGTATGGAGGCATCTTGCATTGATTTTTTAATGCGTTATTTTTAGTTTCATGTATAACTGCATCGAAACACTTTAATAGTCACTCTTGTTTAGCATTCTACAATTCTCAAAAGAGAACATGTAGAACGTTTATTAATAAACAAAAGTCCAAAATGAATACAACAAATCATCATCAGGGTCATTGTTACGTTGCATAATTGAGCTAATTTACAAAAAAAATATAACGCGATCATTTGCAACGACATAAAGAAAGTGACCGTTTCGTTCACACATTAAAATACGCAATCACGCAATCAGTCTGAATCGACCCGTCGTAAAGACATTCACGCATCGCGCGCGCATTTGAGATATCCACCCAATTGCAATACTAATCGGGTTCCAAGAGCTTGGTGATAAGTGGCAAGTGAATCTAGTTGTGAAGCGGGAGATATATAACAAGAGAACACGCACTGCTGCTCCTGTATCGCAGACGCTCCGGTTACTCAGCTCATATTATTACGGGTGAGTCCATTTATCTCCATTCCCTCTTACCCTTGCACCCTTGAAATCTGGCAATCGGCCAGATCATATGGTCCTTCGAGCCGGATATTCCAACTGGCGACCTATTTATACAGTCTGCAACAACCGTATTTTGCCATTTTATGGTTAATTCAAACCAAATTGTAAATTTTCACATACCTAAAAAGTTAAATAAACAATCATTATCAATCTGCCCATTTACCCGTTTTCTGCCCTTGTTTTTTCTTTTTTGTTTTCTTATAAACATATTACTTCTGCCCTTATATATTTGAATACCCATTCCACATTCCTCAGATAATTACGCAAATTGCTACACGATAACTATTTTTTGGTACGTAGGTAGGTTAATATAACCTCGAGTACGTATTCTGTACTTTATTCAGCACACCTATTCTCGAATACTTGCACTAAACGTGATATCGGATCGATATAATAATATTGAATATTATATTCGTTTCACTCGGTGTGGTTAGCTTGCCGTGCAACTTTTATAGCTTATATATAGCTTCGTGTTTATTAAGACTCAGCGCACACGACAGTTTGATATATATTTTTTTTTCCTAATCATTTTTATTTATTTCGTATTTCTTACGTTTCTCTGGCTGCTTTCTTGCGTGTTCTTTATTAGCATTAGTAAAAAAAAAAAAAAAAAAATTTTTTTTTTTTTTTTTTTTTTCGTTTGCTTTTCCTTTTCTTATTGTGCACTTCTCATCGTCATGCCTACCAAATCGCAATCTGCCATCTTTATGCAAACCCATAAGTACATAACTTTCCTATTAGAGATAGCTAACCTTATATTAAAAGGAGACAAAAAGTATAGTGTAAACGATTTCATAGGGCGCTTTACAAAATTGGACGATATAAAGGGCAAGTTGGATACAGTATATTATGAGATCTTGGACTCTAAAGACCTTGACGACAAAGTGGAAAAATGGTACTTTGACTACTACACCTCGGCTATAGAAGCATATGAAAAAATTTTGGTGGCAAACATCACCATCAGCTCAAGCATCAAACCAAGCTCGCCCACATTCTCCACGTCTACTGTTCTGCCCAAAATAGATCTACCCAAATTTTCTTCCAAGCTTGAGGATTGGCCATCTTTCATAACTATTTTCAAAAGCCTTACGGACACTGCCGGTAATTTGTCAGGTGCAGTTAAATTACACTATTTATTTTCTTGCCTCTCCGGAGAAGCTCTCAGTATGGTATCACACCTCAAGGTTACCGATGAGAACTACGATGTAGCGATGACAACACTTGCCAATCGCTACGAAAATCGCCGAGTTCTCATTGATAGGTTTATAGATATGATACTAGAGTTACCCCACATCACCACCCGCTCACAAATCAGACAGTTATTTTTAGCCCCTCTTATTTCAACCCAATCGGCGCTTAAAAACCTAAACTTACCACTACATGACTCAGACTACGTCCTAGTGTCAATAGTAGTGCGGAAGTTAAAGGGCGAGCTTCGCACATTATTTGAACGAACGCATGGGTCTTCAGACACTCTGCCCACCTTAAAGGATGTAATCACATTCTTAGAAGACCATGCACGTTGCACAGAAACTGAGACATATAACCCACCCCCCCCTCCCCTCAGCCCGACATACAGACAAACTGAACGTGCTTCTCCCTCAGCACGGTACCAACCACGCGCTTCTGCACCCAGACCAGAAATTCGGCACGTTCGTTTTCAGCCCACTACTTCCGTCCGCCCACCTTTAACGCGCCCTGCATATCCTCTACAAAGTCAAGCGTACCCTGTACAGTACGCTCAAGGATACCCACAGTCTACACAATATTTCGAGCCCATAGCACAAGATTCCGCCCACCCACCAGCACCGACCAATAATTATTACTGCCCTTGGTGTCACGTTAGAGGACACAGGTTGCTGAACTGCGGTGAATACCTAAGACAGCCTACGCAAGGGCGCTGGGATTTTATCCAAGCTCATGAACGGTGCCGTAAGTGTCTAGGACCCCATTACTCTGACGAGTGCAGATCCACAGGACGGTGTAGAGAATGTGATAGCGAGAAACACCATACCACCTTACATCGCAGTGGCTTTGAATCACCCACATATGACAATTCTCACCTCTTGCCCCCACAACTAAGAGGACAAGAACACACCCGCCCAACCACGGAATCAAGAAACTCTTCTCGTCGTAATTCACCTATTAATTCACAACAATGACTACCTGCTACTCACTTACACAATACTACACTACACCCACCCATACCATCGCTACAATATACACCATCCACTACATCACGTAAACAAAATAAATCCCAGTTTCATACTCAGCACTATGATAATAAAGTTTATCATAATAATCACTTGCCCGGCAGCCCTGTTACTTCCTCTGATAAAGCTAACCAAAATGACAGTCATATTTCAGCACATACTCAGCACATTACAGTACACGATCCACCAGTTTTATTACCCACTGTGTCCCTAGAACTAGCAGACAACGCTGGAGAATTTCATAAGGCAAGAGCATTATTAGACAGCGGTTCCATGCTAACCTTGTTAACTAAAACTATGACACAAAAATTACGTTTGCCTGTCGAGCACACAGAACTAAAAATTACAGGAGTCGGTAATCAGCAGACTCAAAACTCTAGTTCTTCAACTACCATCACATTCCGCCCTATTCACACCGAAGTCCCAGTAATTAGCGCAAAGGCATACATTCTACCAGATTTGACAGGTCTTTTACCATTAACAATGTTACCTGACGTTGTTCCACTCCTCGACTCGACACAGCTTCCCCTAGCAGACTCGTCTTATCGTTTTCCAGCCGCTATTGACTTAATTTTAGGTTCTGATGTCTTGGGCCAAATTTTGGATGGTAACAAAATTTTTTTGGGCCCCGGCAGACCAATAGCCTTCGGCACGATCTTCAATTTCGCTCTTTTAGGTCCTATCAATCCAAACTACACAAAGCCTGAGCCTCAAGTTAATTCAGCACTAGTAAATATTGACTGTTTACAACCCCAACACTCAAATAAAGAAATACACTCCGCTCTGGAGAGATTCTGGGAAGTCGAAGAAGTGCAATCAAAGGACAACTCAACCTCTGACGAGTGTGAGGAGAACTTTCGTTCTACCACCACACGTGATCCCACAGGGCGATACATAGTATCCCTTCCCTTTCTTACAAAGGCACCTAAGCTCGGTGCAACCCACGCTATTGCACTACGACGATTCCTTAATTTGGAGCGCAAACTCCAAAGAGATCCTACCCTCCGCTCAAAATATATCGACTTCATGAAGGAATACATTGACATGGGCCACATGGCTCTTTGTCACCCCAGCACATTCAAAGGAAAAGACCATTTTTACGTCCCGCATCATGGCATCTTCAAAGCCAACTCTGAAAAACTTCGCACGGTTTTTGATGGCAGCTGTAAGAGCTCTAATGGTGTCAGTCTTAATGACTGTCTGCACACTGGCCCACCGCTCCAACGTGATATTACTGACATCATTCTAAATTTTCGTACTCACAAAGTGGTCTTTAGTACAGACATCCAGATGATGTTTAGAAATATACTAGTTCACCCAGACCACAGACGGTTCCAACTCATTCTATGGCGCTCTTCTCCAGATCAACCTCTGCTCACTTACGCCCTGTCCACTGTCACGTATGGCCTACGACCCAGCCCCTTCCTCGCCAATCGATCTATTATACAGCTGGTCACTGATGAAGGTCACCGTTTTCCCCAGGCTGCACAGGTTCTTACGCACTCCATATTCGTGGATGACATTCTGACTGGGCATGATTCAGTTGACAAGGCAATAGCTCTGCAGACTGAACTCATTGAGTTACTAGCCCTAGGGGGATTTCATTTGCGAAAGTGGACCTCAAACTCTCGTCAGCTTTTAGAACGCTTCCCGGATGATCAATGTGACATACCCAAGGATTTTGATGTTGTACCCGACTCCAATGCAATCAAGGTACTTGGTATGCAATGGATACCCCAAACGGACGAATTTACATATCACATTTCGGTACCTACACTGGAAAAATTTACCAAAAGGTCAATACTCAGTACCATCGCTCGTTTATACGATCCTAGTGGATGGATCAGCCCAGTTATTTTCCGCGCAAAACTGCTCATTCAGCACCTATGGACTCTAAAGTTAGACTGGGATGAATCGGCTCCCAATGATGTCACATTTCAATTTCAGCACATTTTTGAAGACTTACCTCTACTCTCTGCTCTTCGACTCCCCAGAACAATTTGCACCAGCAAAGATTCCACCTACACCCTACACGGTTTTGCCGATGCATCCGAATCCGGATATGCAGCCGCAGTCTATCTTCATGAAACGAATATCACGGGTCAGGTACACGTCAGACTACTTGTTTCTAAATCCAAGGTAGCCCCCATTAAAACCCGACAGACTATACCAAAGCTGGAACTTTCAGCTGCACACCTCACTTCGCTGCTCATTTCTCGCGTCTCTGTTCAACTTTCTGCCCACATTACCATTCAGCAACACTTTTGTTGGTCAGACAGTACTATCGTACTCGCCTGGCTTAAAACTCCTTCTCAATCCCTACAGGTCTTTGAGGCCAATCGAGTCTCTGCCATTGCAGCCAATCCATGTAACCCTACTTGGAGACATGTACCCTCAGCTCTTAACCCTGCCGACTGTGCTAGCAGGGGAATATCAGCACAGGAACTCTTAGCCTATGACCTATGGTGGTCGCCTACTTGGCTCAAGGCCCCACCTGATACCTGGCCCACGATGCCCCCTGCTTTGGGTCATCACGTACTGCCTGGTCTAAAACCCAGAAAAATGGTAGCTCACATCGCGGTTCCTGATCTAGACACGGATTTACTCACGAGATTCAGCTCCTTAGACACACTTGTAGGCGTAACCGCATGTATTAAACGTTTTGCACACAATTGCTTGGTATCTTCTCACTCTCGCATCGTTGGTCCCATTACCGTAGACGAACGTAAGAAAGCGCTCTTACACTGGGTACGCTCAGTCCAACAAAATATGTTCGCTGAAGACATCCACCGACTGCAAACTAACAAATTATGTACAGTGCGAATACAACGCCTCTCGCCCTTTCTCAAGGATGGTCTTCTTAGAGTAGGAGGGCGCTTGTCCAACTCAGCCCTTAGATATGACACACAACATCCCCTCATCTTACCCAGTTCAAGCCCCCTTGTGGACCTAATTATAGATCATTTCCACACTATACACTGCCACCCGGGCGCAGATACACTACACGCACTACTCCGTCAACAATACTGGATTTTATCTGGAAGGCGAGTCATTCGTCACCGTGTCTTTAAATGTGTACGCTGTTTTAGGCATCGAGCTCAGCCGAATCCCCCTTTTATGGCCGACCTACCGGCTGATCGAGTCAGCCCACAACCGGTGTTTAGTCAAGTGTCCACGGATTTTGCCGGACCATTCCTAATTAAATCAAGTACTCTACGCAATGCCAAACTTCTCAAAGGCTACTTTTGTGTTTTCGTTTGTCTCGCCACCAAGGCAGTGCACTTAGAGGCTGTCTCGGAACTTTCTACGGACGCCTTTTTTGCGGCATTGCAAAGGTTCGTTAGTCGGCGCGGAATCCCTACCCTAATTCGCTCTGATTGCGGTACAAACTATGTCGGCGCAAGAAATCAGCTCATAGAAGTACAAAACTTCTTAAAGGCCAATGATGATAGAATTACGCACAAGCTAGCCACACAGCAGATCACATGGTTGCTCAATCCGCCCTCAGCTCCTTCTTTTGGCGGTCTGCACGAGGCAGCCGTGAAATCTACTAAGCAATTACTCTATCGCGTATTAGGTGAGCAGCATCTGACCTTTGAAGAATTTTCTACACTCTTAGCCCGTATTGAGGCCGTTCTCAACTCTCGACCACTCTGCCCTCTGTCTTCAGACCCTACAGACTTCGAAGTCCTAACCGCTGGTCATTTCCTTATAGGTCGCCCACTTACCGCATTACCCGAACATTCCCATGAATCCTCTCCTCCATCAACCCTACGACGTTTTCGCTTAGTGCAAGCGTTGGCTCAGCGATTTTGGACCTTGTGGTCGAAATCCTACCTGCACACTCTCCAATCCCGATCTAAATGGACTACGGAAACCAGTCGACCCAAGATTGGTGAGCTGGTACTCATAAAGGAGGATAATCTTCCCAGACTCCAGTGGAAGATGGGAAGAATAAAGAAGATTCTGCCCGGAAAGGATGACGTCGTCCGAGTCGTAGAACTCAGCACCAAGGATGGCAGCTTAACGAGACCAGTCACAAAGATTGCTCGTCTTCCCCTCGACGACAACAATATATATATATATATATATATATAAAAAAGAAAGACGTGTTAGTTACACTATTTATAACTCAAGAACGGCTGTACCGATTTGGCTGAAAATTGGTGGGGAGGTAGCTTAAAACCAGGAGACGGACGGAGGATACTTTTTATCCCGTTGGAACCGGTAGGTGGCACTGAGATCGGGTTCTAGAATTTAATTTTTTCAGAGCAGGACAACGTCTGCCGCGGCCGCTAGTTTATTATATTATTTATAATCAAGAGATAATGATTCCAATATGGCTTTACCACGTACAAAGTAAGGTATGACAAAAATGTGTTCTTGTATCATGTTAGGACTCACCGTACATCTTGCCCTCGTCTGAGAGAATAATTTTGCGTCTGCCGCAGGGTGGGTAGATGGCCAAGGCCTCTTGGAAACTCTGCTCGATGTCGGGACTCCAAACACCTTCCGCATCCGCCGCCGACAAGTCCTGTGAACGCGCTTTCATAATAAAAACATATCGTTGGTGGAAAGAAATGTATCGGACATTTTGTTTTTATTTTTGTACATTTTTTTTTATGCTAATTAAGCCCGTCCTTCACCGTTCAAAGTTGTAATTAGAAATTAATTTCTGTTCACCCTACACCTGTCATTTTTACATAGTCACTCCGCTATTGGCAAAATCAACGTATATTAAAGCGTTGGCTATAAAGCCATCGCTGAACAAAATAGAATAGAATAGAAAACCAATTAAGCTTTTTTCTCTATCGATTCGTTTTTTCAATCTTTGATAGCTATTAAAATGTAGGAGTTACGATGTTTTGTCATATTATGTAAAGGAAAATATGGTAAGAAAAAAACTTAAGTCGCTTAGTTAAGGTAAAGTCAAAGGGTAAAATGATTTTCTGTAGGCTGCCCTACTCTTTATGCATATTTAAAAAAAGCTATTAGTTCCCATTTTAAAAAAATATTATAAGTAAATAAATATTATGTTTAACCTGATTATTTTAGAGCCGAATTTTGCTTCTTAACCGTTCTGAGAAATACCGAGTTTCTGTTTTATAATATTTGGCAATTACTATCAGGGATAAAAGGTATGAAAAGCTTAGTTTAAGCGATATTTCGACCAAACAGCGAGTTCCTAACACACTTGACGGTTTCTGTGGTTAAGCAGGCTAAGTCTTAGCCGGCCGAACTCGAACGCAGAGGCTTCGGGTTCGATTCGTGACATAGTAAATTTTGGAAACGAATTTTCAGTTATTTACTATGGTCTGCGTGTTTGGAACGGCCCCAGAGTGGTTCGTTGCATATTACCCATAACACAAGCGTAATTTGTGTGTGTGTTTGTCTACCGATTATTTATTATTTATTTGAATTGGAATGACGGCAACATTAGATATGGTTCCTAGAATTTCATTGTTTACTATATTCTAGTACCTAGTAGCAAAAGTCAAGACTTGTTGCGAATAACACAATTATTTTAAATTACAAATACACCAATGTCAGTCACTATTATAAAGTTAAAATAAGGAATACAGTATTATTTATAAAATAATAGGGTGGGGTATAGTTATAGGGCGCATTTATTAATTATGAACAGATTCGAACTTTTTTATCCCGCCTTAGCCTTCCGTGGTTTTTTCATAACCACCCAAAATTCACTTTATATCTCAAATAATAAATAAATGCGCCCTATAACTATACCTCACCCTAATACTTTAGCCGACGGCCCACTTGATGGAAAGCGGTTACCATCGCCTATGGACATTTGCAACACCAAAGATGCTACAAATGCGCTGCTGCTCTCTTAAGGGAGACTGGAACCTGGTCACTAATGCCGGAACACAACTCAAGGTTGTTATGGCGACATACTTTAGACTAGGGGTGGTAGCCAACCAGTCGGGCAAGTACCCTACCACCTGGAAAACCTACTACCTGTTTGATTTGTATCGGATTTTAAGATTTTTGAAGAGGATTTTGACAGAAAAAAATCTCAACAGTTTAGTGAATTGTTCCATTTGCTCCACGAGAAACTTCGTCTAGCGACGAAGCTGTGGTTGCGAATCCTGACCGGGTAGTGACGTACTGGTTAGCATGAACCGCTTAACCAGTTTTCTGACTATATGTATCTTGTTATAATTACCACGAGCTGTGATGGTAAAGGAAAATATTGTGAGATATAACCGATGTGTCAAACTCGCGAAGCCACCTTAGAGGAGTGTCGCGGGTAAGTATATAGTATTTCGCCCAAAATGTTGGGAGGCTCGAACCCAGCAATGGGATGTTATGGACAGACAAACACACGCAATGTGTATTTGTAAACAAGATACTAAGCTAAATTAAGGATAATATACAACGGAACATTTTGGGGCCGGTTCCAAAAACCCAGACCATAGTCAAAACAGAAAGTTAGTTTAGGAAATTTATCATATCATGTATGCAGGCAAAGACTTAGCCCATTCAACCATAGAGACCATCGATTATTATCATGATTATGTAAATGTAATTGTTTGTGATTAAGGCAACTATTTCATTCCATGAGACTTCATTACATTATAACATATTATTGTAAATAAATCATCTACACGTCACTCGCATTACATACATACGTCTAACATTAAAAACCTAATATCTCTCCATAAAACTATAAAAACGTATCTAAAATCCTGTGAAATCACTAAATTTACAATCGAATTTCAAAACCAAGTTTCTTTTCCTATCATACAAAATAAAGAACGTTTCATTTTAACAGCAAAAATAATTCAGAATATAGATCGCATTTGTACATAATAAAAAACAACTCTAATTGCTTTCAGAATAAAGCTGTTAAAACAGATGAGATAACATCGTAAGCTCATCAGTGTGAAGTTGATTCTTCTTACGAATTGAAATGCGGACTGAGAGTGCGTCATGGTAATTAATAGACTAGCTTCCATTCTCAAAAGAAAATAAAAATAACACCCTGCCCTCGACTTAGTCGACCGATGATCGAAAACATCGTGATTCACTACTACGGTTCCGTGAAACCACTTGAAACGTTGCTGTTCCTGGTTTTGTTGAACTACAGAGTCAATATTTACTTTTAATTTATCACAATGTCTGCATTAGCATTACTAAGCCCGTGTTTTCCCCCTTATTATAAAATTTAACTTTGATAAAGTGATTTTTTTAAATATGTATTTAAATTTAGAGATATTATTTTTATTATATAGGTTAAAAACTTAACCTGTAACTGAAAAATTTAGAGGAAGAAGACTAAGGTGGTATGGGCATTTTTAATGACAAAAATTTTAAACGGGAAGATTGACAATTATAAATGTAAAAGTAGACCAAAAAAGAGATGAATGGATTGTGAGCAGGATGACGTGATTATTTATTGTGGGATAAAGAAAATATGGAATGAAAAAACATATTGTGCCGATTCTAAATAGTATCCAAGTAGTATAGTTTATCCTCGATTTTATTTTATTAATTGGTCACAAAATCACAGATCAATAGAAAACTTTTTTATATGGCTTCTCATTCTATCCCTATACATATTATAAATGCGAAAATAACTTTCTCTGTCTGTCTGTTACGCTTTCACGGAAAAAGTACAGAACTAATTTGGTTGAAACTCAGTACATATTTTTTTTCGATTCTGAGGATAGGTTTTCAATGGATAAATGGGATAATTTCCGGGATAAAAGTATATTTTTCTGTTTCACTGTAATGCTTACACAGAAAAACTATTGGACCGATTTGGCCAAAACTCGATAGATATATATGTAACTTCCATATCTAGGATGGATATAGGGTACTTTTCATCCCGGAAAAGGGATAGATTTTGGAATAGATTTATTAATTTAGTACAATGTAGTTTTAATATCGGAAAATGGACATAGATAGTTTTTATTCCGGGAGATGGGATAGTTTGCGATATAAAATAAAGTGAATCTTCCGGGGACAAAAAGCGCTAACATGAAAATTTAATACAATGTAACCGTTTTAATGCTTGCTATTTAAACAAGAGGTACGCACTGATGTCTCACTCACTCTAGTAGTTGACACGAGTGTCAAGTGCTAACTTCCAAGGTTTAGAATAATTTTTAACCAAATAGACAGGACACAAAAGCTACAACGAAATAACTTTTTACCCTTTGGTATAAAATTTATTTTAAAATATAAATTCATTCGAGTTGGCCTCGAAAAAAGTTTGGCGGTTAGATTAAGATAAAAGTTTTAATAATTACTTTTCAAATATAACTCGACATAACCTGTCTAGGCAGTATGAATGCATATTTAAGGCTTCGAAATCTTCAAGAGAAAGCCTTAGCTAAATCGTAGAACTATGACTGACGTCTAATGAAGGAGGTTCCTGTGTTGGCTTCAAAAGTCACACTTCACTATATGGTTGAGATTTTTAACACAAACATATACACGATTTATAAAAAAATCAATATCCTACAATTTTGTTTATTTTCATTATTATACATTTTTGAAAATAAAACTGCACAGGAAAACTGTATTCTTCACGTCCCCGCAAAAATCCTACTTACATATCATGTATCATTCATTTTAGAAATTTATTTCAATCGAGTTGGACTCGAAAAATTTTGCGGTTAGCTTAGACTTAAAACCGACGTAATGTTAGGGCTATTGACTGTGGCCAAATGCGATTATAGCGTTAAAAAATAACGTTGATAATAATAATTATCGACATTTAATATATAAAAATCTCGTGTTACGGTGTTTGTGGTCGCACTCCTCCGAAATGTCTAAACCGATTTGAATGATTTTTTTTTTGTATATTTGGCAGGTATGAGTCGTAAAGTATTTTTCACCCTCCTGTAGGGGTTTTTTTAATTTCTATGACAGAACACCATTTGCCGGGTCAGCTATTTAGTCTATGTACATAAGTCAATGTTGAACGTAATTTACAATGTTGCATTTTAAATAAGGCATTAAACCTTTGGCTATTTCTGTTGGTGGGACCGCAGCACCTGTGATAATGTTAAAGATAATTATTAACAGTAGGCGAATGTGTCTTATGTAAAGCGTTAAAAATAACGCAGTTATCCAATAACCACATTAGTGTATATACATACGTTGTCTGTCAACATTTTACGTCATTAACAATTAACAACAATATCTCATCTCAAACGACACATACACCAATCGCCACCCCTGCGAGAAAAGGCCTATATCTGTAACATTATCCCAGATGGAGCCCCCACCTTGCATGACACAGTCACTGACTCTAATATTTACCCAAACGAAGATAACGGATAAAGAATATGGGAGTTTTTGGCGGGAACTGAAAGGGGACATCGTGTTGTGCAGTTTTATTTTCTAAAAATCTGTAAAATCACTCTAAAATGAACAATAGTTGTAGGATATTGATAGTTTTTGAGTAGTAATTATGTGTTTTTGTGAGAAATATGAACTGTATAGTCAAATGTGGCCTTTCGAGTTTTCACAAGAACTCCGTTATAAGGCGCCGATTGTAGCCTACAGTACAATTGCGCCTGGCTTAAAGGCCTAGTTGCCAAGCCATAAACATAAAAAAAAAGAATATGAAGTACCTTTTCGTCGTCGCTGGCATCGCCCACATCGAGATGCTTGGCATCGGCCCCGCCCGATCCATTGGTGTCGGGCGCTCCGGCCGGCGTGCTCCAAGGGGACGCAATCGTGCCGGCTGCGAGCGCGCCGCTCGCTGAAATATGCAAAATGAAACGCACGTCAATATTATAAATACGAACAATAGCAATTAACGGAAATAAGAAATGACGGCCTAAAGCGCGGCTGCCTTTGGAGAATGCCCTATTTCTTACTATTCATTCACTTGCCTTACCATCGGTAAGGTTTTTGACATTAGGTACTTGTATGGAGCTTATGTCAAATTTTAACCGATAGTAAGACATATGAATTGTCGGTAATATATAGGAATGAGCCAGTACTGAAATTGACACGTGTCTAGATATACTGGTAGTTGCAAGACATAGCAGAGTTGAACTTTATTTTGATAAGTACTTGTGACGTTCGTCATCTCAATTTGCGAAAGCGGCCGCTTTAGGCCCTCAGTTGAAGTACTCTCATTATCCTATTCCTATTAATATTATAAATGAAAAAGTTTGTGAGGATAGATCAATGGTTATTTCTGTTCCACTTAACTGAACGGATTTTGATGAAACTACAGTAATATAATACTACCAGGGTCGATATCGCAGGGGTCGTAGTTCTGACTGAAGTCGCTTGTACCTAGTGTAAGTTCCCATATTACACGATAAAGAAACTAAAAAAAACATTCAAAGCAGCTTGAAAGTAGTGACTATAATGGGATGCGTTGGATGATTTGCAAATGTTGTTTTTGTCTCAACGTCCTTTATTGACTTCCATTCGAAATAAACACAACTTTTAAGGGTTCTGTATATACGCAGTGGTTTTCTAAAAAAAACTGTCAGTTGTAGGACTGTATGTCGGAAGTGAAAACTTTGTCTCTGAGCCTAACGGTCATGCGAGTTCAAAACGTAGCTTTGAAAAGAGCCCAATCAACGTGCTTAAAGAAGTTTTCACTTCAAAAAATTAGAGGCAAAAATTTTGTAGGTACAGTTGATTTGACTGTCAACTGCCCTATTAATATTCGCTCGGATAAAACAGTACTTTTGAAAAAAAAAAACATTTATATAGTTTTTAACCCACTTGCAAAAGGAGGCGGGCGGTTCTCAATTCAACTGTGAACCGATTTTCAATTTTTTTATTTATTCATTAGAGTATACTCCTGAGCTGTCACCAAGTCAGTATCTGACGAGTGGATCCCAGGGAAAACGAGAGGAACCTCTGTTGAAATTCACCGGGCGCCTACACTCTTCAAAGGGCAAAATTTGTATACGCGTGCCAGTAGCGGTGCTAATTTCGACAGGTGCTTGAAATATTTAGATTTTTTTATTTAACAAAAACAAAACCACCTTCAAACTAAAAAGCAAAAATGATTATTGTCTACGTCTTGAAGTTGGTGCCAAGTAAAACATAAAAGAACAACAACAAAATTGCAAAATCCATTTATGAGCATTTAAAGATGTTGTAGAAAATACTGATTTTTCGCTTTTTAGTTTGTAGTCGGTTTCGTTTTCGTTACAAAATATCTCTATATGTATAAATGGTTAATTCTAATGTTAACTGTTTTTTTGTGTGCAATAAGGAATATTCTATTCTATGTTCTATAATGTAACGCTAATGACATTTAAGTGTACGTCAAAGGATGACACAGCCGCGCCACCCACCTGCGAGCGGTAACCAAGCCGAGCTTGAACCGTACAAATTGTGTTTGTATCTGCCTAGTTTAATATGACCGGTCTCGGTACTCCGTGCGTCTGACGTCAGACCGTTTGTTTGTTTACCGTGTCGGATGCTCACGTTGTAAACTTCCAATCGTATTGTGGCCGATGCGATAATACCTGCACGAAAATAAGCAATACCGACGCGTTCAAACCACATCTTCGGAATGAAAATTATACCACCTGATAAACACAGAATTTTCCATCGTAGAACTGTTAATGGCCTTACCTTGACCGACGTAAGCTGTAGTTTCTTACTTTTGTCCGTTTTGCGGGAATAATTGTAAATAACATACAGGAAAATACAAGCTTTTTGAATCTGAATCTTCTTAATACCGAATAATCTTGGTACCCTCAAAAACTCGGCCGTTGGCATTCGGATAATTTTCATATTTACTGCTACAAATATGCAGGTACGAAACATTTACAATATAAATATAATATCAAAACGGGGAATTTCTTTATGAAGATCGGATCGAGAGTCGAGAGAGTAAAGTATGCGCCCGCCCGCCTTCGCGACGCGCTGTCCTCCTTGCTACTTTATAAATCCTATTTTGCGTACCTATCTTCATAAAATCATCTTTTGAAGTATTTTCTATTTAAAAAGAAATTAAAATTTTATTCAAGAATTCTTATTTCTTTGTATAAACAGACTTTTTAAATACACTTACGTTCTTCGTGGGACTTAGTGGTATTAGGCTGTGTAGGTAGTTTTTTTTATTGGTTTTAAAATTGACAATAGTTGTACGTTATTGATTGTTTTTAGTCACAATTATGTTTATATTAAAAATCTCAACTGTTTAGAGAGAAGTGCCTTCAGGAACTGCCAGAAGACCTCTCACATTTGGCGCCAGTTAAAGACCTAAAACTTGTTTGGGACTTCTATGATAAAGTCCTTGCTATTTACTTGAAGATTTATTTTGATGCATGTAAATATTTGGACATAATGAGAAGGCCCGAAAGGATAAAACCGTTTGAAATAATGCTATATGCCGCCGCTTTCTTAAGTCAGACTGGAACCTGGCCATTAATGCCGGAACAACCTTGAGTTATGGTTGTTATGGCAGCATACGTTAGACCAGGGGACAAATACCCTACTACCTCGCCTCTTACGACAGGCCGCCCGGTTGCACGAAATTGTATCCTTTCTCCGTTCCTGCACGGAGAAAATACCTCATTTATGAAAAAATGTGAATATTCATAAATACATACATTGACTAGATACACAAATCGGGCAACTACATGACTTCAG
Source organism: Dendrolimus kikuchii (assembly GCA_019925095.2). NCBI lineage: Eukaryota > Metazoa > Arthropoda > Insecta > Lepidoptera > Lasiocampidae > Dendrolimus > Dendrolimus kikuchii. Next base: position 19,369,112 of record CM034394.1, read on the forward strand.
TCTAATAACTTATTACTGCCAAAACTACACATCCTTCGACCTAGATTTATTCAATTCAGAAACCTGATGTAATAGTTTACTTTAAATAGTTAATACCAATGCATTAGTTTAATAACGTGTGATGAAATATTATTTCTCAATGATAAATAATAGCGATTTACACAGTTGCAACCGCCTCGCAACTCATAGTGCATGTCATGTCAACACGCCTACATTGACGCAACTAATTCACCGTTGCTTTGCCCGATTCATTGTTGTGGAATTAAACTGAAAATTATTTTTTCTATGTTACATTATTGAACGTAAATGAGAAAGTTTAAGACACAGGATTTTTTATAATACTATAGATTCGCGTTTAACTATGATCTCACCCGATGTGGAGCCCAGATGATGTGGTCTAAGATGAGGCACGCTTACCTATTCAGACGGGATTTGAAGACAGCCCGGATATAAGTATTAGGAAAGACAGACTCCGGCAATGAGTTCCATTCTTTTTGTTGTTTAAGAATTTTTTTGCCTATTTATTCTATAACGGCCGCTTCCTATAACTTACGATTTTTTCACCTGTCGGACGGTAGTATATGTCATTTATCCTTAGGATGTCAGCATTATAATATGCCGTTTTATCCTTAAGTCGCCGTGCCTCGTTACTTCTCCCTCAGCGGTGTATCCATTGATAACGTACTAACTTTCACTCGTCCTTTAAATCAATGAATATTCGGAAGTACCCTCGCATACCTACCATTGGTTGAAATTTGTTGTTATTTTGTATGGCGCTAAAGTCAAACTTTGAGTAGTGAGGCAAATGAATGCTTAATAAGATATAAGAACCGGATTTGCCGGAATTTTCGCTAGTCGATAGCTTATATTATTGTTTTATAATATTTAAATGTTCCTTTACTCTTCTGGTGGGAAAATTCTAGAACTTTTCCGGACATTGTTCATACGTCTAAAAATAATTCATACATCTGCCGTGTTACTTTTATTATGTAAATCTTTATACTACTTAAAACAAGTTGTTTTCAAACATGGACATCTGGAGAATTATTTATAATTATTTGGTTATTTGAATAGATACACGTTTTATAGAGTTGCAGCTTAGCCATAATATGACACAAAAGTTTGTATAAAATTGAAATTCCCAAAAAAGTGTGATAATTTTCTCACTAAACCTAATATTTGGTCATCATACATACATGTATATTATCATACCTGTTTCCCATGAGGGTAGGCAGTTATGATGGATCTCCATTTGCGACGATCCTGACAAATAACTTTCACTTCATTTACCTCGTTAACCTCTTCAAGTCTTCATACATGCACGTTTATTTGATGCTTTCTATCTGACCTCTCTTTAATACTTCTGCTATTTGATCATGGTGTACGTCTCGGTCTATCGGCACCAACTCTACCATTTACAATACTGTTATACATTTATTTTGTAATTCTATTTTCATCCATTCTCTTTACATGTCCAAACCATCTTAACACATTTGGTCATCGAGTTATGGTAAATAGTTAACGTTGTACATTTCGAAGCTATCAAATGAAGGATCTTCAATTAGGACAATTATTATATAGCAGTGACTAATTCAAGCAGTCCCGGCCGCGGTTGGCTGACAAAGGGCGCATCGTGAACGTGCAATAATTAAAATAATAAAGCATCGCTCCGTGCCCCGTTCTCATTGTGCTGATATGACAAGTGTCCGCAATAACTGGGACCCTCGCTTCATACGATGGGGTCGCACTTGTGATGGATATTTAACTGCCAGCTATTTTATGCGCTTCGGCAAAATGAACATTTTGAATGATCGACGTACTACCAACACCACTGTAACACAAGCCTAACTTTATTTGTTTATTTTTATATGGGATAATATAACTGTGGAATATTAGCTGTGCAAGTAACTTTATTGACGCGGAACTTAGCCTTTATATTCATCTCCAGAATCCTGTAGGATATTGAAATGGAATACACCTACGCAAGAATTTAAAATTAAATTACTGTATTATTTCCTAGAATTTTCATTGCAATCCGTTGAGACTTTCATTTTATATTGAATAGGTTCGCGCTTGACCAAAACTGCGCCTGATGTCAAATGGAAATGCACTCTAAGGTGGAGCACGCTTAACTAGAAGATACCTGTTCACCCGACATGAAGACACATCGATTGTATTTTTGAGGAAAAACAGACGATGGTAAAGAGGTCCACTCTTCAGCGGCACGTATTACCAGCGTTTCGTCCGTTTTGTTGGTATTTCGACCATATATCGGTGGCGTGAGCTCGTACGTCCGTTTGTCCGGTGGTAAAATAGTTTCGGAGACTATTGGAGACAAACTGCGAGGCAAAAATTTTAAAAGCCGTAATTTTTAGTTAGACATCGTAAATTTCTTTTTTGACTTACTTACTTAAATTTTGACATTTATTTTGAAAACACAGACAGAAAATTTAACTTTGTACAGATCAGTGTTGTATTGGTAAACATTAATAATGATTTATTTATTAGTTTCACGATATTTCGAGATTCGTATCAAGTTGTATGAACTTATTATCATGAAATTCGCTATAACAAGGATGAATAATGTACATTTTTTTTTTTATTCCGGAGAACGATATAATTTCTACAGGATCCAACGAGGAATGTCTAAGTAAATAATCATAAACTTGGCGTTGATCATCAAATTGTAAAAGATTTAGAATGGATCATAATTCTGCATAAATCACCAAGATGGTTATAGCAGTAATAGCACATCGTCTTTGAGTAGGTAGCACAAAGGTTTACTGTATTAATAGATGAAGCCAGTACAGTAGATATCGTATGGTACTTTGTTAGTCATCGAGTAGAGACAAAACTGCTGTGACAGTATTTGACCACGTAATAATACAGAAACCTTTGTGTGGCAAATGTTTATAGTTTTATCAGCTATAATACCTAAGCAGCACGATTTTAATTTATAATAAAGCGTTTGTCTTTTTCATAAATATGCATGTTTTGATACATGTGCGTGCTATCGACTTTTGCGTCGTTATATTAGTTTAACTTGTTATAGAACTTGTATAATATATCCAGTTATTCGTCGTGTTTTAAACGTGGCTGTGCACGGTTTGCAGGTCTAGACATCTTTAAGTATTCATATATAGATAGGTATTTGAGTTTTATAATCTAAACATATGCTAGGTACATTTACTTGATCTTACTGACTGACTGACCAACATATCAACGCACATCCCAAATTAGTGGGGCTACGACCGTGAAAATTTGTATTCTTTCTATACTGTAGTTGCGCACTAAGAAAAGATTTTTGAAAGTTTAACCCCTAAGGGGATGAAAAAGGGAATGCAATTTCGTGTGAAAGTCCGTCGTTTTCAAAGTAGGAAGCACGAAATTTTATATAGTTTCTGGTCAGAACTAAATGTAGACACATAATTCAAATAATTTGCATATAATTCGTCTTTTTTTCTACTCTTCACAAAAACATATTAGGTACGTCGTCGCACACATGTAGTTTTTAATTAATTTATTATCTACTAAACATTTATGTATAATTAAGTATTATACAAAATATGAATCCAAATGCAATCGTAATATTGTATGTATGTATAAAAATATCAACAAAATATTAAATCAACGCTTAAGACTGTATAAGTTGCACGCGATTCCCCTATATGGAATGCATTTAGCATTAAGAATGAAATAATACCGGTAATTTAAACGTGGCCCCCCCACATATCGCGTGCTGTTCCAAAATCTAATAAAAACAAATACACCATCAAAGATATCATTAAATCAATTATGATATAGTGTAGAATTCGAACAGGTTTTTTTACACGGCTTCGCTTGCATAAAAATATTCAAAAAAACTGTTTAAAGTAGATTAAATTAATTAATAATAAAACTACGTTTTAACGGTTTTAAGCGCGGTAATTTTATTTAATTTTGGTTTTTCTGACGTTTCGGCCACTTTTTAGTGGCCGTGATCACGTCTGAAAAGTGGCCTAAACTTCGGAAAAACCAAAATTAAATAAAATTACCGCGCTTAAAACCGTTAAAACGTAGTTTTATTATGTATACAAGTCGCGAAAACTTAAGAAAATATTAAATTAATTATTTCATACAGCTTCGCTTGTGTAAGCTTTGGGTACGTATCCTACAGACAATTTTTATGACTTGAAAGAGGCAACTGGCGCACTTGATAGAAAGTAAGTAATCATCGTCGCCTACGGTCTTTTGCAACATTAGGAGCGTGCCCGATGAAGACAGACGTATTGCCAACCTTCACAAACAACCCCAACAATAAAGAAACCTAAATATAAACCGAGTCTTTATTAATACATTAAATTATAAATCAAAAATATACAAGAAAAAACTTTTGACGTTTCAAAAATATAATTTCGAGGAATAAATCGAGTATCAGTAGTAGTAAATTGAGCAGATTGAAAAGATAGTGAAACAACTTGCACATCGTATCACATTTTATAGGGCTTACACTTCTTGTTCATGTCAAATCAAAAATACTTAATACATTTTTGTATCAAACCATAATCTTATTTGTGCAGGAACAGAAAGAATACAATTTCTTGCGTGGCTGTCGCCAGGTAGTAGGTAATTTGCCCGTCTGGATGGCTACCACCTCTGGTCTAAAGTATGCCACCATAACAACCTTGAGTTGCATTCCGGCATTAGTGGATAGGCTCCAGTCTCCATTCAGAGAGGGGCGGCACATTGGTAGCGCCTTTGGTGTTACAAATGTCCATAGGCGACGGTAACCGCTTGCCATCAGGTTGGCCGTCTGCCTATCTGCTGAACTCATGCAATAAAAAAATAGATCAATTTTATTATTAAATTTTAAAATCGGTTGTAGTACCTACTAAAAATTTAACTAAAAATTCTGTTTATTGAAATAAAATTGTGCAATTAACTAGATATATGCCATTCGATGTTTTATTATTGTCATGGGATAAATAACTCATGTGTTTTTACAGTTTAGCGACGTGACATGACCAAAAGTGTGTAATCCAGAGGAACTGCAGTCATTAAACAAATACGCTTCCATTATGCTGGAGCCGCAACTGCGATAATGTTAAAGTTATTGTCTGTGCGTCTTATTTATATAGAGTTTAAAATAGCACCGTTAACGAATAGACAGGCCCATTAGTGTATATATGTTACTGTGAAAGGGTTTTTACAGTAACATATACAATAATATACATACGTACGCTCTTTGTCAATATGTAACGTCATTAACAATTAAAAATTATATCGCATTACATACAACGCCACATCTGCATGAATCGGGCTATAACTGTGACATTGTCCCAGATGAGGGCCACCCACCTATAAAATTGAGTGAAACCCAAGATAAGTATTGATAAGCATTAAGCACAATCTCTTTGTGGTAAGTTGTCGAGCAGTACGTTAACAGATTTTTGATATAATAATAAACATAACCATATATTCGACTAGTCACACCCGTGTGTTAAGTTGGTAAGGCCAGCCCTGTGCCGTGTGGGTTGTAGCGCTAGGGTGGGGTGCCGGGCCACCTGTGAGCGGCGGCACCGCGTCCGCGGCACGGCGAGGGTTGCGCACCAAAGTATGTTAATTAATTTTCGGTTGACCGTCCAGTGCTCTACGGGTTTGTTCAAATCGGCCTACCGTGCGGTTTTCATAAAATTGGTTTCCATCATAAGGGGTCAGTTATGTAACTCATTACTATATTTTAAATTAATTAATTTCTACCTCACATTGTAACTTATTAGTTATTAACGGTCACGTTACATTTTATTTACGCCTCATTATTTTACTCATGCATTTTTACGTCGCCAACTATTTTGTGCTCGTACGGTAATAAATTATCAAATCAATAACACGTACTCGGTTGGAGTTTAATTTCGTCGTCCCGTCTGCTTAATTATTCAATAGACAGAACCCGCTATTCAGTTTAGCCGCTATGAAATGGGGCAACGGTTTTTATTATTTGTTCAATATATTTCTATCTCTTGCCTATTGATCGCATGTATACGAACTAACATCTATGCTACCGCGAATTACATTTACGGGTGCGTATTTTGCACTATACATAAAGATGTTTATCAAACGGTTAAATGTTTATAAATTGATGACTTGTACGGGACAAAGGCGATAGATGCGTTACGGCCACCACGTGGTCCGTGCGCCATATAATATTGCTCTTGGCGTGTCTTGGCAATAGGGATTCATATTTTATTTTATTCATGTTTGTATTTTAATAAATTTTATTATTTATAATAAAACTATTTTATTTGATTTTTATTTTCGATGTTTCGGCCACTTTTCCGTAGCCGTGATCACGGATTATTTATCTTAATAAATGGTAGTAGAAATATAAAGAAAAAATGGTAAATATTAATATCAAGATAACGTTTCCATACTGCAATTAGATTTGGGCAATTTAAATGCTGTAATTTTGGTGCCCTGTCATATTGTGAACGCTAATGTCCCACGACGATATTGGTATTTATTATCCTATGGAAACAGACCAGTAAATTCGGTTTTATTGCAAAAATCTGAACGGTTACTTTGACGTCACAATACAATAATTGTATTGTGACGTCAAAGCATTTTTGTGATTTTTAATTTTCCGCCCTTTATTATTCAAAAACCCCGCAAAGCCACAAATACGTTATAATTGTGATTCTACTAAACTAAAAAAAGAAAGATGAAAGTAATATTATCTTATACTAGCTTCTGCCCGCGACTCCGTCCGCGTGGAATAGTTAGTTACTTTGGGCTAACTGCCCGCCTGCCTTGCACATCATAAATGCCCGCGCAGTACTTAATCATTATTTTGCTGCGTTGTTATTTTAAAACTGCGATATCTCTTAAGATATTCATTGAAATCGAATGAAGTAAATGGCAATTTTGTTTTAAATTAAATACTTGTGATGAATAACGTATTTATTTGGATAAAGATTAATAACATGTTTATAAAAACACCTTCGCAAATAATGCATTATTTTAAAACAAATTTGGTTAGCATAAAAAAGGTTATAGTGACCCAACCTTAAAAGATTTTAAGAACTTTTAAAGGGGAACAATTCTATTACAAATAATTTTTGCGAAACTTTAATCGTTTACGTAGCGCACGCAGCGGAAGCTCTCAAAAGGAAAAGAAACCCCCCGATTTTGAAACATTCTTCATTGGTGCTCCGCCCCTATTGGTCTTAGCGTGATTATTTTATAGCCTTAGCCTTCGTCGATAAATGGGCTATCTAACACTGAAAGAATTTTTCAAATCAGACCAGTAGTTCCTGAGATTAGCCGTTCAAGCAAACAAACAAATAAAGTCTTCAGCTTTATATATTAGTATAGACTGTCTTACTACGATAATAAAGACTCCAATTGAAAGTACTTGATCTACTGCTGCTGTGGGGCTCGTCACAGAATACAGCGACCTGTCACCTTACCCATATAAGGCTAGTTCTTATATCTTAATTTACCCTACTACCGGTTAAAAATTGACATACGCTCCATACAAGTAATATTAAAATTCAGCCAATAGTAAGACAATTTAATCAATAGCAAGATATAGGAACCGGCCAAAAACAAAACAGTCAACGCAATCACTTGTCACTCGAGATCGTCATCACATAAAACAACTTAAAATATCTATTTGTTACACAATCAAAGAATATATATTGTGTAAATTTTGCATTTCACATTGTAAAGTAAAAGAAGTTGGAGCGTGATTAACATAAACAATTAACCGATATTATGTCCACTGTTAAAAAGATTCTTCTCAGAAATTGGTCGTGATGAAGACTGGACGAATAATAAATAAATCCTTATCGTAAATTAACTTGGCATGATATCAAAATCGGATCTTTCTGAATCACTGCTAAAGTAACCCGAAATATTCAAGAATTATGAGTATTTTCAATTAGTTCACTTTTTTCTTGCGTCAATGCCAATTTTCTCTTCGAGTTTCAAGCACTACGCACTAGGAGGTTCAGTAGAGATGATCTTGGGAGCGCACCTATGACTCACGTACACGTTTGCCAACTCCGTGAAATGTCAGTTACAATAGGCGTATATGCCATTAAATTGATCTACTAAATTGAACTGTGTGGTGATAGAGACAAATATAATAATGGTATGTATTTAATTTTAAGATAATGAATCATTGTCGCGTCGCTGTGGGCTCACCAGCTGTGAATTAAGTGACTCGGATTGCCAGTTCTCCGTAAACATCATGAATCGTATTACAATATCAGTTGTGCAAAAATTACCATATGTATTACTGTACTGAATATGCTTCTTTATAATTATTTCTTATATAAGTGTATATTTATATTATAGCTATATGTATACCCCTAGGTTCAAACATAACGCCAAGCAAATATACCTGCAGCTGGTTTGTTTTTAATATTTAAATCGAATCAGTGTGTAGTTACATCATGGATAATTATGAAACTATTTTTGGCTTGGTTTAATTATGCGTTTGATGATTAGCTTCTAAAAATATATAGCATTGTTACTTATTCTAGGAAATTATTATGACAAATATAAAGCCATGTGTTAGGTAGTAGGAACATTATATTATGTAAATTAATTAAAAGCTTCTGGATTAAATAAGCATAATTTTAGTTACGCAGTTGTTATTTTAATGAAATATTTCGCAAAATTATTTAGTATAGTCATCTAAATTTAATTGTTGTACTGATTACAGCAAAGCCATACAATAAGCCATTTTATTCTTCTTTTACTCATTATATAATTATTGTACATAAATAGATATAAATATAACACTTTATTGCTAATAAAAATAAAATAGTACATATAATGAATATGACCATATTGGAAACTTCTAAATTTAACCCAATCTCTCATTACTCCAAGGTCTCCAATAAAGCCAACATATTGCCTCGAATATGATATAGGTAGATACCATGGCAACAAAGAGATACTTATGAAATTAAGGCGATAAATCAGCGTGGTCTGAGCGAACCCAGTCATGAATGAGCGCAGGAACAACGACTTATATGTAAATAATGTCGTATGGCGACGCCCGACGGCCTCTCTCCTGAATATAAAGTAATATGTCACTGGACATTATGTACGGAGTGATTGAGTGCCAACAGAACCAAGCGAGCCACTATTTACCAAAACTGAACCCTTGTGAACCTCGCTCTTTTGTAAATGTTAAAATATTGGGAGACATGTTAATTTTCTGGAAAGAGCAAACCCGCTTGTGACCAGCATCGTAGTTTTAGATATTTTTTTTAAGATACACACGTTTCTTATTATTGTAGATCGGTACAGTATGTTCTGTTTTTCCGTGCCATGATATTCTGACGTTCGTCATCTGCCACACTACAAGCGCTCATATCATCCTTCCGTTTACACTTCATGAATCTAGTTCTTTGTCTTCTTAATATTGACGACCCCTTTTCTGACCTAGGTCGCTGACACGCAGAGGCTCCAGGTTCGATTTCTGACATTATAAATTTTGTAAACGATCTTTCCGTTATTTACTTTGGTGTGTTCTGATCTGTCTGATCTGTTGTATATCATCCATAACCCAAGCGTCCTTAGCTTGGGAATATAGAATTTGTGTGTTGTCTTCTAATAATTTAGTAATTAATATTTAAGTTTTACATGCACGATTCTTATCTCACGATCTTCAGTCTATTTCATATATGCCCCGTCAGAGGCGATTTTTAGTATAGACTGGTCATTGAGAAATAAACCAATAATTATAGCATCACCAGTCTATTCAAATGACGGCAAAAGTTTCACTTCATTTTGAAACTGATGGTTCGATTTTGCAAAACGGACGTTCAACTTACATTTGGTATGGCGTAAAGAAGAGGCGTTAGCGCGGAACGTGGCCGGCGCAACCTAAAGAGATAAGAACGGACGGCAAGTAACCACAGAAGCGTAAAGTGCGCAATAAACGAATTGCCCTGTTGCGGTACCTTGGGTGACCGCACTTGCGCTCCTAATACGCACTTGAATTGCATTTAACTTTGAAGTTGCAAAACATATATATAAGCGAACTGTCTTCATCAAAATTTCTTTTAAAGGTAAATCATAATTAATGATTAGATCGTGTTCAATAACCTTGCTATCTTAATTTTTGATATTGAATAAAATTTAGTTAGGCTTGAGTATATCATTACCACCCAGCTGAAAACTAACGGTAAAGGCAACCCTATGCATACAAGGATCTGATGTAACCGACACGATAGGTGTGCAGCCACACTACGCCGGTTATGTAGGTCCAAAGCATATTACTCTCGTCTTATGCTGTGCCGTTACTGATATTATTGATTAAGTGTTGCAAAAAAATATGTGGCACATGTGTATTTAATCAGACCGACTTTCCTCACGTTCATTAATTGCCGTAACTACTTTATATGTATTCGCGGAGATATTTTTACCTTCTATACGCGCTAAATTCCATATTAAAATTCAAAGCGAGAAAGCTGTTCCTTTGCATTATTATTCAATAATATGTATCTGTATAAGGAAGAATTCTAAAAACTCAACCCATTCAATATATTTCGACGTTTTAATATTCCTCCTCCGTAGAGACTTCAAACGTGACCTGAACTCTTTCCTATTGTGGTTCAATATCACACGACCACGTCAAAAACAATGAATTCATGACCAACTTCCAAGCACGCTGCGTGAGTTTGAAAATACTGTATTCAGAATATTTAGTAATAGTATAATGTGATATAGAAACTTTCTAGTAAGCAAAACATGCTAGCGCCGCGTAACCGACCCTCAACAAATATTAGTTAGTACCGAACCACGTTAAATCATGTTTGATTATACCGCAGAGGCGCGCATGTAGATACCTAATGAAGGGAATCTGAGAGCTTTAGCGAGATCAAGGTGCGCTGATAATCGAATTAATTTGAACTGCACTGAAGCCGGCAATGTTGCCGACAGAGAGTATAACAAGTTTATGACTATGCTAGGTACGCTCTTAGCGTGCAACAAGTTTGTTGCGAACATCTTGAGTGCTTTGAAATCGGTTACGTTATATAGCTTCGTTCGAGTGTTATGCATCAAAGATGGATACTCGACAGGAAGTTTGGCTCAGCTTGAAGGGGCTATATTGTTTATTTTGCGGATGGACGCTATAAAAAGCTATTAAGTGGTAATAGTCGCTGCAGTGCAATTAGTGGCAACTAACGGTTGCGCTGCGTTGAGACGCAGCTGCGTTGGGAGGGCGGGAGGCAATTGCTGTGGACATTCGCGAAGGTTCAATGACCACTTGTACATTACAAATGATATTTGAAACAGAATTCGGGACGATACAAGTGTTATCAAAACTATAGCATTGTGATTGGAACGAAATTATTGGAAAAGATATTGTAAAACATGTTAGAAAAAGGGAAAAACAAAAATTAAGACGGTGACCTAGGCTCAGTATTCTACTTATAGTTTGAGGGACTATGGGTAGAATACAATATAACTAAGTTTTCCTTTATTGTATTTATTATCTATAATATTACTATCTTCTATATATATATAAAAGAAAGTCGTGTTAGTTACACTATTTATAACTCAAGAACGGCTGTACCGATTTGGCTGAAAATTGGTGGGGAGGTAGTTTAGAACCAGGAAACGGACATAGGACTTTTTATCCCGTTAGAACCGGTAGGTGGCGCTGTGATCGGGTTCTAGAATCCTCCTAATCACCTGGTGCGATTTTGGTGATTTTGTTTTTGAGTCATGAAACAGTCTTTTAGGAAGTCAGAAAATATGGCTAGTAATATTATAAAACTCTAAATTTGCCGTGTCTGTACATTAAAACTGTTTAAAAAAAATGGAATAGACTGTATAAACGACGGAGAACAAGATGCATTTTTTTTAGATTGCTTGTCTGTTTGTTCGGGATTCACGTAAAAACTACTGGGCCGATTTCGATACGGTTTTCGCTGATCGGCAGCAAATTCTTAGCGTTAAAATCTGTACTACTTTATATACCGGGAATCCCGTGAGAATTTTTCTAGAAATTATTTAAAATGGCCAGTGAAAAAAAAAATAATTCCAATATGATTTTTTCACTGATCGATAGCAAAACTTTATGTAATAAAATGTGTGATAATTTTTTTCGCGGGAATTTTCCCGGGAGCGTTTTGTAATAGTTCGGGTGCAAATAAATTAGCTTACCTATTCCCACACAGTTTTCACTAAAACGATAGCATAGTTTACATTCTTTTTTTAAATGCTGCGGTACTTTGTGTCACGGGAATCCCACAGGAATTTCAAGTCAAGCGTGGACGAAGTCGCGGGCATATCCTAGTTAGCTTATAAAGTCATCGTATTGCAAATATATGAATCATTAAAAAAAAAACAAAATTAAGAAAACAGTCTTAAGTCAATATTTGACGGTTAATTTCGGTCTTTGATGAATTTAGTAAAATGATCCATATATACCTAAACTTGAATCATTCAATGACATTGAATACCGTCGTATAACTTAAAGTTCTGTGCTTTTTAACCAAACTGATTCAATTTAATTGATTCGTTTAATTTTGGCATTGGCAAGGCATACCTTGCTAGGGATTATCTTGTTTGCTTATCGTTGTATATATTAGTAGACTTTTTTGACTTACAGTGAGTCTCTCAAAAAATATTCTTCTTTAGAATTTGTTGAATCAATAATTTTTGAATTTAAATTGGTTTTCGCAGATTTAAATATTGATAATTAAGGGGAAATTGCCGAAGCGCTTCAAGCATTACGTAAGGGGATTATCAATAGTGTGTTATGAATAACAATTACTTACGCAATAGCGCAAACGTGATTAGACAGACACATGTGAATATTTTAGACTATAACATCGGTTGCTCGTGTGCTAACAACATAATTCCAAGTAAGTTTAATGTGCCATCGTCATTTTATGTGCATTTATAAGTAAGTACAGTCAAGAGGTTTATTATGAAGGATTCAAACGTCATTCGTAGATTATGGTTAACAAGTTATACATGTTTTAAAACCTTAGTTGGCTGTTGTTGTCGTCTTTATAAATTTCTCACAGTAATCACTTGGCATGGTAAATCAGTGCAATAATATTTCTCTGTGGTATCAGGTATAATTGGATTGCAACGCGAGTAGCATCAATGCGGAAGGGGGAGGGGGACATCTCTTGTTACATTCTGTCTTATTCTGAGAACACCATGAGAATGCCTACATTGTTCTCTTAGAAACTAGCCAATTTAAATTCAATTACCTAAATTCATCACATAGTTTATGATTGTCTACGTTGGCAATTATTCACAGAAGAGGAAAAGTCGCCGCATTATTTGGCAACTTTAAAATGAAGAATTTTAATTAATAAGTATAATAAAAGGAGAATTTTAATTTTGACAGTATCCGTTACGTTTAAACACTAACATAACACAATTAAATTTTCTATGCAGCAGTTTGTTACGCTCGTGCTATTGTAGGTAAACAATTATATTTCCATTTAAATAAACGTAGTGTAAACGGTTGAGTGAAAAACTGAACGAAAACTAGCGTGGTTGGTTATTTAGTATGCATTTGGAAAGAAGGCGAGGCGAGAGCAATAAGTTTGAAGCCGCGATTTGCATAGATTGTGACGGCGAGCGTCGCGCGGCGGCCGGGCGGCCGCGCGACCCTATGTTTGGTGATTTACTCCTAGTCAAAGTACTCACATGGGGAGCTCACTTCAATAACTTTGCATGCTAAATTATTCATTAATTACAATAAATGGAATCTTAACAACGGTATATTATCCTCAAATATCGGCGATTAAATTTCTGCATTATTCTTTAATGACCGGTTCCTAAACTTCCTATATCTTACTATTCATTCACTTGCTTTACTATCTGTTGAATTTTGACATTACTCGTATGGACCTTATGTCATATTTTAACCGATATTAAGGCAAATGAACGGTTGAGAAGATCTGGTAACGGGCCATTAGTCCATGTCTTTAGATGGTGCAAAGAATAAGTTTAAAAATATTATTATGATATTCTATTTATTTTTATTAAACTAAGATATTCTACGAAAATTCTTTGCGTGAACTTCAGATGCTTATCCTGCGGAAACCGTCCAATTTTCAATTAAAAGGATGCTTTTATCTCGGAATATATTTTTATCATCACTAGTAAGAGTATGACCAAAACCTCACGATGTTCATTTTTCCGCAAACCCATGTTGACTCTTCAATTTAATCGGCTTTTATAATCTGACATGAATCAGTGACTCATCTCCAAAGTTTAGCATGAACGACAGCTTCAACTTTTATGCGGAAGGGGCAAGGTTTTTTTTTGGGGCGTAAATGAATAGAGATATAATGAAAATATACACGTGTTTTTGTATTTCAGTACTAGCTGTGTCTGCGATTTCGACCGCGTGAAATTTGTTTTCGCGGAGCCCTAAAAAAACTAAAGGTACCCTAAGCTACTCCTTATACCATTAGCTATTTGCTAATGAGTCCCGTCAAAATCGGTCCAGCCGTTACATCCAGACATCCAGACCGATAGAAGTTTTATATAGAAGTTTCACTTCAAAATTGATTTTGTGATACATATCCTATATAATAATTTCATATGTATTTAGTAAAAAGCTGTTATTTCGACATTACAAACAGACACTTTAATTTTATTTATCTGTATATGTATACATTACGACTAAAGGTCTGCACCGTCTAACGTCTGCAAGTTCGGGCGCCTAAAAAGCCGACAGGTTCTATTTATCCCTCTACCCCTATTCTTTCCGAGACCCTACTCTTTAAAAACCATTGCTTTAAATGTTCATACCATGTTTGGATAAAAGCGCTTAAGAAACATGTTCACTATGACACCACTTAAACTATTTACATCGATATACATAATTACCTATAACAATAAACTTGACGTGTCAGTCTGTGATTTTAGAAGTCCCAACATTTATTCGAAAACTGTTATTTGCACAATGCTTAATCATGAATGATCATTAGATAATAAGAAAAGTGCATATGGACACTTTCTTAGTAGTAATAATACTTTAGGTTATATTTAAATTATTTATCAGTCTTTTTAGATTAGATGGTAATATGAATGAGATATTTTTCTTAAATACTTAATTTATTAAAACAAAAACCATTCTTAGACCTTTTTTCTATAGATCTCTGTGAAAGTTTATGCACTTTCACAAACTTAGAATTCTTCTAGAATGGTCTGCAAAACAGCATAAAAGATTTCAATTTAAGAGAACAAAATAGGAATTTTATTTAAATTTTTTGTGTATATTTTATTTAATATCTTGCAGAGTTCAGTTCAGAGAGCAAGGTATGAATTATAGTCTAAGCACAGCTAGCTTTAAATTATCAGTTGTCATAAAAGTATAATGATACAAGCAGTAAAAGTTGACAACACGAGTTGTGAAATATTGCGCTTGAATTTTTTTTCGTAAGGTCTTAATATTAAATACTCAACGATTGCATTTCAGATCTTAAAGTTAAATTCCACTAGCTGGTAAATCTTGCATGTGAGGTGCGATAGATTCCTGCTTATTCATGCCATAAGGCCCGTACGTAGGAGCCATTTTCATTGGTCCACGAGGCCCACATTCGGGGTGTTGTCAGTCCTACACCGCCCTTTTGGGACTGGTTTGAAAGCATGGCACTAAACAAACGTGTACGATTCCGCTTACCCGGTATGCTTAATATGATAAATTTCAATCGTTACCTCGCTTGCAAAGAGTCCCCGCATGCTGTCTATCGAACGACTAATCGACCAATCAAATTAACCCTTGGAAGTTTATGTCGAGACAAAAAGGTAGCAATTGGTTAAATTACACACATTTACCACAGTAACAACGTATGCGGCATGTGCGAAATGTTGCCGAGGACGATTAGCAGAATTCTGGTATTGCAATGGACTGTATAAAGGCGAAAAAACAACGCTGTGGCGCCATACATAACATGTATACAGTGCACTGAGTGGTTTTCTTGACTTCCCATTTTTGTTTTTCATTACCTTCTACGTCTAATACGTCGACCACTATAAGAAAAAGATAGCGGTTTTCACTTAAATTTTCGCATTTATTTCCAAATCACAGATAGCCCTTTATAGCGTATAGATAATAAATATAACGGAGATATACATACGACAGTTATCCTGGAAAATAATACGATAGTTAAGAACATTTTACGCAGGACACGGTTATAATATAGTTTACGCGAGCGTTGCCGCCGGGATTAAATCTTAGTTTTATTATTTATGACTTGAATCACTGGATCTGTTTGTTTAGGAAAGTGATTTCTTTTAGTGTCGTTGGGTTGAGAAATTTGCTAGTGGAACTGATAGCAGTAATTAGCGAATAAGCGGCTGCGACAGCTTGCACGATCCCAACAGTTACGAAATAGACAATCACCGGCGCGTTTACTATGCGGGTTATTATAAGGCGTAGTTGCATTCATTCATAGTGGGTTTTTTGTAAATTTTATACTTATTATCGACTAGAGAATGTTACGCGGTTTTGCTCATGTACATTTCCGAAACTACCTTATATTTTGTGATTAAATATCCTATATTTATATCCGTTACCAACAGTTATATACTACATTCCACAATAAATAACGATCATACACCTTTTTTTGTAAAACGATAAATAGTAAGATAATACTTACTGGTAGTAGTAGTAGTAGAATTCGCCACGAAAGCAGGCAAAGGTATCTTTAGTCCATAGAGCCAATTCTGATCTATAATAAGTCTTCGTATAGTAGCGCAGTTGTATTGTAGGCTACAACTAACGCCATTCAACGGAGTTCTTGTGAAAACTCGGAAGGCTACATTTTACAGTACACATTTCCCACAAAACACATAATTAATACTCAAATACTAACAACATCCTACAATTGTTCATTTTAGAGTAATTTTACACATTTTTAGAAAATAAATCTGCACAGCACAACGTCCCCTTTCAGTTCCCGCCAAAAACTCTTATCTTACTGGGATTACTTTGTTATCGATGTGTTTCTTTTCGAAGTATACATAAATGAATGAAATTTTTTGTTTTGTTCACCATAAAGTTGGACATAGATTTATATCTAGATAACTTGGAATTACAGGCGGCCTATTTGCTCTACGCGATTTATTCCAGGCAACCCATGATAAAGGAAATTCTTAAAGAAAAAGTAAAACAATATTGGTGCTTTACAAAACCAACTAAACTAAGATTACTTTATTTTATTTTATTTTATTCGGAAAACAAACTGTTTATACCTAAGTACATACTATTAAAATATCTATAACCATTTAATTGTTTCCACATATCTACAATGCTTGCTAGTAAATACTTTACAATCTATTAATTAAATTAAAAAAAGAAATTAAAAAAGATAAAGGAAAGAATGGATTATTTTAAAAATGACCTATTAAATACAACCCGCTAATATTCAAACCAGTGCTTAACCAAGACCGTCTAACATTTTGTGGATTAGTATTAAATAAATCCATTGAATTATACTAACCATAAATCTATAGTATTATAAAATTCTAAACATGCCGTGTCTGTACAATGCAGCTATAAAAAAAGAACCGGAAGAGACTATATAAACGATGGAGAGAGAACACGATGCTATATTTTTAGATTTCTTGTCTGTTTGTTCGGGATTCACGTAAAAACTACTAGGTCATTTTCGATGCGAATTTCGCGGATCGACAGCTAATTCTTAGACTTAAACTCTACGTTACTTTTTATCCTGGGAATTTTCCCGGGAGCGATTTGAAGTTGTTCGGATGCACAAAAATTAGCTTATTCCTGCACAGTTTCCACTAAAAAATAGCTAACATACTTTTTTAAATTCTGTGTCCCGGGAATCACTCGAGAATTTTAAGTCAAGCGTGGACAAAGTCGCAGGCACATCCTAGTTACTAATAAAACTTACTACTATAATAATAACTATAAATAATGTATAACTTTCGCATTTACGTATTAGTAGATATGTATACCCGCAGATTAGTTTCAAGCAAAACAATGTTTTCACATTTTAGAATTATTTCAGTAATTGCAGGTTTTGCAGCATTGTTTAACATCAGTTCCGTCAGATGTTTTCAGATTCCTGCCGGGCACGAGGAGTTGGTCCTGCTGCATTTTCCCGTAGCCCTGGCACAAAGCGATGTAAGGAACTCGGAGGTGTTTTAGTGGGTATCCCAATCCGGATGGTCATGCCAACGTGGCGAATCCCACACGCCCCCAGCGAGTTTCCCCCGCATTGGTCGTCAATGAACTTCTTCCTTCGTCCTTCTATATGAATGGTACATATGATTTTACTTACCTGGGGGCAGGAATTAATGGAATTTGTAATTAGGTTTATATCCATGATTTGTATGTGCATTTTTCAAGTAAACTTACATTTAGTTATAGGTAATTTTTTATTTTTTTATTATTTACTTAATTTTTTATTATGTTTTGTTTCGGTATATTATTGTATAATTCTTATATATATATATATTTTGTTTATTAATGTACTGGTTCAAAGTCATCTACATACTTGGGGTCTTAGGACATATGAGGTTATGGAGGTGGGCACTGAAAACCAGTGCTGTGTCGGAACATGTTTCGGCACAGCGAAACACTGAGTGCCAACCTCATTTCATATATTGCGGCTTTCTTTTATTGTTATTTTGTTATCAGTTTGTATTGTGTGAGTCGCAATTTGAAATAAATATTTTCTTTCTTTCTTTCTTTCTTTCTTCTTCATGTATTTTTTTTTTGAGATTTGAGCATATGAGAAAGAACACGTACCGTTGACAAAAGAAAAAGTAAATATGACCCAAAATCATAAGATAGGCAAAATTACTCAACATATTCAAAAAAACTTCTAAGAAAATATTATCTCACTTTATAATAAATATCTAATTTATATCTAAATAATTTCATGGTATATATATAATATTAATATGTATTATCGACCATTTTTTCTCTTTATTTATTTATTCTAATTATTTGTAGTGTGTTATATTTATGTATCCTATTTATTTCATGTATTTGCACACCAACGTCACACACTTTCGATTCCTTTCACACAATCCACAGCCCGGGTTGTCTGGAAGGGATCACTCTAAAGCGATAAAACCGCCCTTTGTTCCCGCTTTTACATGAAATTACTGTAAATTTACTTATGAGTATGTAGTGAACAATAATGATTAACGATATTTTACGACATAGCGTCGAACTATTTTTTATAAAACATAAATTGAAACAATTCTATTAAACTGCATGAGTCATGTAAGACGAATATAGAATGAATCGTTCTAATGGTTGCAATAAAAAGCTCTGTCAGAGCAAGTGTTGTATATAGACGCGCGATGGCGTCACGAGTTTATTGTGGTTACATGAGTTTCGCGTCAGAGCTCCGAGCTACCGACCACTGTTACTACACAATGTACTGTACGCGGGGAACAGGGTTGTCCTGAAACAGTTTCAATGCACGTACTTCCTTATACTCGTATATTTTGTTACATAAATACATCCATACAGAAGGAAAAAAATGCAAATTAGTTGCAAGAGACGTATCATGTTTATATGTCAAAAAAATGGTTGAAATTCAACATGATTAGATGCTATCTAAATTGTTTGTTAGATGCATTAGAAATGGTGTTATCTTATCTTTTTTTTAAAACGATTTTTATATGGTAACTTCAGTCAGTGTCTTTTCACCTCTATCCAAACGTTTGAGGTCTACTTTGCATCCCTTTATTTTTTGCTTACGACCTCGCTCACAAAAGAAACCATCAATGTTCTAGCATAAAAAAATGTTATAACATTGTTTTCTTCATTTGTTCTGTAACAAGGCATATACCTATATGGTTTTTTTTTATTGGACTTGACTTTATGTTGTTGGTCCGAAGACCTTACAACTTTACCGGGGTTTTTGGGGCGAGTGCCTTCGCGAAGTGAAGGCGCTCGAGCCCGGGGGGTCTATATGGTACCTTATCTATAAGGCTATATTTTTTCACTTGCTCCCAATCATTCGAGTTCGGCACAATATTATATCTTTTCCTTCCATACTCCTCTACTCTAGCTTAGCATATTATGTCTCCTGTCACACCATCCATCCATTTTTTTTGTCCTACTTTTATTCTTATATCCAACAATGTTTCAATATAACAATTTTCTTGTTACATGACTTTATTCCCTCATTACATACCTATACCACCTTTTGTTTATAAAGCTATGAGTAGGTATTTAACTGACATCGGAGATTTACCTTTAACATTGAAAAATTAATAATTAATTAAAGGAAAACTTATGTCTATGAGCGATACAATACAACAATTGATTACTCGGTATCCCTAGGTCAAAACCATTATAACATAAAAGGCAATATCGACAAATAAACAACAAACGCCGACGTATTCCACTCGCACAAAGAACGCAGCATTCGTAGAATGAGATGCTACCATAATCGCTTCCATAATGATAGGGTTTTTATGGTTTTTGCACTCTCAGTGTATTTCTCTTGGCTTTATATTTAGTATTTTAATTTTACACCATAAGTGACTGTATAACATAAACGAATTGTTAGTAATATACAACTGAATTACGAAGTTTGCTTATTTTACTTATATAACGATATATGAAATCATATAGTTTGCCATTTTCTTATTTTCACTAAACAGCAAATATTGAAAAACATTAAACTTTATGCACAATTAAACAAAAATTTAAGCTGTAAGTTATTTCACAACTATGTGCTAAGTGGCTTGCCACAATATGATAAAAGACAAGTGTTTACAGGATAATATTGTCGGAAAACATCTTATTTATTATTTCTATTGAAAGGAAACTTCTGATTACCTACCGACCTACCCCCTTATCCGTAACTGTTATACCAGGTCTATAGGCTCATTAAAGAAAAGTTAAACAAAGAGTTTCTAATAGTGTTATTCTAAATACGAATATATATAATACGATGTTTAACGAGCCTAAACTCGTATGAATATTATGAATAAGAAGTAAAATAAAAGAGCCTACATTTGTTTTCTTTCGAATTAATACGAAGACAGACGAGATCGAATCTGTTAGGCCGCCAATAAAAAAATATGTCTGAATATTTTAGCTCCTCCTAACTACAGTTCTATCTTCGAACGGAGCGATGATACAATAAAAGCGAAAACTCTCAAACGATACACTATTTTTTTTCTTTTGAATGTCGGTGTGAAAACAAACTGTCTGTCTGCACCCTTGTGTATAACTGTAAAGCCGTCCCGCCGGTCATGGGCAGTGTGCCAGCGGCGACTGTGTTTCGTTCTGGCTGCTTCCGCACTACCCGCAGGCGCTGGCCGACGAGACGGGCCGCCGGTACTCCATTTTGTCATTCGATTGTGATCTAATATTGAAACCAATACATAAATAAGTGTTTTCCTTATTACAGAGTTGCAAAATTGAATTCCATAAACGATTTCAATTATAACGCTTGATATGAGGTAAAAGCATCAGAGTTCTTGGGAACTATTAGTATGGTTACATGACTGTTTATTATTTTTATTAAACGGCCAAAAAATTATTTATTACAAAAAATTAATAATATTAACAATAAGTAACTCTTTAATTTCTTTATGATTACTACGATTGAGCTGGATTGAAAAAAATGTTTTCTATAAGATATTTTCAAATAAACTAATTTACTTATGAAAGAAATAAACAGAATTTTTAATTTAAAACTTATTAATAGAAATAAAATTATTACAACACCTGTTTGCGGTTTTGATTTTACAAGAAATCATCTTCGAGCAAAATGTCAAATTAAAATTAATGTTGTAATAAATAAAAAACTTGACTAACGTGAAATATAAAGATTAAAGATGTAATATACAACTAAAGACGTACGGTCTTATTCATGTTGAGTAAGTTTACAGTGGCTTCTTTAAGGTTCTTAAAGAAGCCTACAAACTTACTTTAAGTCAATATGAATAAAACTTACTTTAAGTCAATATGAATAACACCGTTAAGATACAACTTTAAGCTAACATATATCCATTTACTACGAAAGCATCGTCCATGCTTATTTTCGTAATTTTAGGTGAAATAGGAGCAGTGCAAGGAGAGTGTTTTCAATGATAATAGATAGAGATCCCAGTCACCCCAGATTTACGTGATTTTAGGGAAGATGAAATTTTTAGGATCGATAGTTTAATATAAACTTAGAAAGGAATGGATACTCGCTAAGCTGAAAGCGGAGCTGTTTTCCAGGTAACAGCTATCAAAGGTGGAAAATAACCATGGGAAGATGTTTGGACCGTCAGATTTGTCTGGCTCATTGGAAAATATTTTAAAATACTATACTTGATAATATATGTATATAAAATTCAGCCTTCCTAAAATGACGAAGTTACCATTTTTTTTAAAGTGTCTGTCAAAAGTTATGGTCCACAGGAAGTGTCTGGCAACTGTATATCTTCGTTTATAACAATATCATATATGACATATGTAAAAACTAGCCTTGCTACTTTGACGTAAGTTAGCATGGTTATTTTCCACCTTTGATACCTGCTACTTGAAAAACGGCCCCGCTTTCAGCTTACCGAGTATCCATTCCTATCTAAGTTTATGTTAAACTACCAATACTGAAAAATTCATCTTTCCTAAAATCAAGCAAATCTGGGGTGACTGGGATCTCAATCTATAATAATTGTATAAAATACTAGCGACACGGCGCGGTTTCACCCGCGCTCTGTCCCGTACCCGTGGTATATAGCGTCATGTTATATAACCTATGACACTCCCTGTTAACGTAGCTTTCCAACAATAAAAAAATATTAAAATCGGTTTAGTACATCCAGAGATTACCCTCTACAGCGTCACAAACTTTACCTTCACTTTATTTAATGCAATTAATGGGTAGTTTAGTTAAATCGCTGTTATAGTATGATATTATTATCTTATTGATAAGAAAGAGAAAATTGAGTACGGCCTGAGTAAGTAGGGCGCATCGATCTCGCAGCGATTAGTGTTGAGTTTCAGGCTGCTGGTAGGCCGCGGTGCGACGTTCGAAACACTCGTTTGATCTTTAACCTCAGACGTGCGTCGGCGTCGGCTCAACGAACATAAACGTACATGAATAGATTTACCACTTTAATTAATTCAGGGAGATACGAGGAAGTCCTCTTTGTGTCCTATTGAAGTGTCTTTTAAAACGGCCATTACTTGTACTTCATTCGTGTGTTATCCTAACAAGTGTTAACAAGTCTGACCTCACTTCCATGTTCATACATAAAAATGGTGTATGTATATTAGGTGCATCTTTGACATTTGCATGAAAACGAAAACAGGTATAGGGCAAGTAAGTTTCAGAAGCGAGAATTGAATTAAATTTAAAACAATGAGTTGGTTAAATGTATATTTTGTGAACTCATAAATACAAAAGTGACAAACACGTTTGAGATAGTTAAAGGACCATAGATGTATGAGTAGGGGACATGACGTAAGTACAAAGGGTGCAGGCGTCTGAGTTGTCAAACAAGAAGTTTTTATCGGCCGGCTTGTCGGCGTTGAATAGAAATGAGCCTTGAATAATGCATGGGTGTTGCGCCCCACCGCCCCTGCACCTTTCTAACAAACTGATTTGTTGCAATGTAGATTGCAACAACATGATCTTGCTCACACAGGTGTTTACGTCGACAATGCGTCTCAGTTACTCTGCGTCATATCAATTGCAGAAATAAAAACCGCCAATTACGCACGAATTAAGCACCTAAAGCGATATTTGATTCCCGCCGTTATGAAACTTACTGTTTACTACCAAATATTGTTTTTAGAGCGTAATCGATAATCATATAATTTGATAATACGTCAAGCTAGTGTGAGAAGCAAGTTGTAAACAAAAATCGAATGAGTCATCCGTTATGACCGGTTACGTAGTGTGGTTTCGTTAATTTGGTTTTAGAGGTGTGATAATTGTAATAAACAAAAATAAACGAAAAGCGTGAATTATTCTGCAGGAAGAAAATTACTCCGAATATTTAATTTTAATGGCATAGAGTTCCACTAAGGACTAGTAATAGCGCTGTAAAAGCGACTATGTATGAGTAGAGCATTGACTATCCAGTACGTACATATATAATCAAAGACGTAGGGTTTCAATTACGTAAGGGTGCTTGTGATGATCGTTAATTATATAGTGTAGTAGACAATACACTGACAGATAACCAGAAAAAAAATTGAAGGTTTTATTTTAGGAATCTCTTGGTCCGAATTATTTCAATGATTTTATTTCTTTCTTACATTCATTGTACAAACTCTACCCTTGTACAGATGTATTATATTACAGACTAGTATGTGCCAGCGAAAAGTCGTTCGCGTTGCCATGATGACGACGTTTTGTTATTCCTTAGTAAATTGTAACGGCGGTACCAAAAGACACGACAGCAGCTAACTTTTTTTCCTATATTCGTCTATCCCACTAAGAAGTCATTTATTATAATAAAAAATATCCTAATTGTTGACCCCCGATATAAGATATCTCTGCATCGAGTTTCATTTAAATCTGTCCAGTAGTTTTTACGGGATGCTCGAATAGATAAAAATTGTATTTTCAGAATTTCCTGGTCCGAATTAGCCTCCATAACGTATTCTCTTTTTTAAATTCATTGCTCAAAGTCAATCCCTCTCTACAAATTTATTATTACAAATAGAAAATTATTGTACAAATGCGAATGATATAAACTTTATGTATCCTATGACTCTATGACAATCAGACTCATTTGAGCAGGAACAACTTCTATAACTATAATTCTGTATCAGGATGCGTCAATTGACGAAGTCGTCTAAAATCCGCCACAGCTGTCATGGGCTCGTTCAGCAAAATGAATAAGTAGTTATTGTTGTGCTGAAGTCATCTTGGATTATTGTAAATTCAGCAAACAGCATGCACCAGCGGTTGCTAGTACTCGGGAATAACGGTACTTTGACTGACTTGGTAGGAAGTCGGAATGAAGCACGCCATTTGCGGCTAAAGCTATGCTCCGTAAATCGGCAGGATGAGCTTCTTATAGCGCCTGTTGTAATTAAACTGAGATATTTTAGAAACTTAATTATTATAACAAGTTGAGTAATCGATGTGTCGGTTGCCTCTTACTTCCTTCGATATTGCTCCATACATACAGAAATTATTCGCGTAGGCGTCGTTTGCGTAGCTTTTCTAATCTCATTTTAACCTGATTTCGAACCAAGTCATGAGGACTATTCGCTATATTATTATTAGACTAGGATGAGCCCGCGACTTCGTCCACGTTTAACAGGTAACTTAGATTAGTTATTTTGCCAGTGCCAATTTGCCATTGATTACTGTAAAAACTAATGTTACTAAAGACATACATACATAACTAAATTTGTTGTACTAAGGATATCTCATACACACAGAAATTGTCATAGTCAAGCAAGTCCTAATATCATGTGGTTTCGAAGTTAGAAACTTCCGGGGAATATAAAAACTCCTGAATTATATTGTTTTAGTATCAATCGGATCCGAATTCGCTATTTTTTATGTATAATACCCACTTTAAAACACTCCTAGGAAAAAATCCCGCGAAAGTCGCGGAATTAAAAGTATCGCATTACTTGAAACTTTTTCAAGTAAGCTTAAGCTATCGGTTTAGTGAAATCGTATCGAACTCAGCTAATATTAAAGCAATCTAAGTCATTTTTACCATAACTATGAAAATTCCCGAAGGATTCCCGTGACAAATAGTACCGCAGCATTTAAAAGAGAACATAAACTATTGTTGTTAGTAAAGCCCTATTCAAATCAGATAATTTTTATGCACACAAAATACTCCCGGGACGATTATAAATCTAAAAAGTAGCGCAGATTTTAAGTCTAAGAATTTACTGTAGATCAGTGAGACCCGTATCGAAATCGGCCTAGTAGTTTTTACGTGAATACCGAACAATCCGACAAGAAATCTAAAAAAAACTTGTATTGTGTTCTTCATCGTTTATATAGTCTATACCAGTTGTTTTTTTAAGCTACAATGTACATGGCATATTTAATTTATACATATATTAATAAAAGTAACTATTGGATGTATTGATTTATGTATTTTTTAACAGAACAGATTATAATAATCTATATATTAATACAAAATGTCAAAACAGCAAGTGAGGTGTGTAAGAATAAGCCTAAATGGCGCTCTGTTGTTCATGCCTTCCCCGCAAGGGAACTGGCGTGAAGTTATGTATGTATGTATATATTACTGCGTGAAGCAAAAACTTTGTACTCCTTTTTACGAAAATTGAGCGGACGGAGGAGTATGAAATTTCGCACACTTATAGTTTATATAGAGAAGAAGCGACAAATGCTAATATTTTTTTAAATTATACATAAAAAATACATTAAAGCAATAAAAAATCATTACATACACTACAATGTATTTGACACACACACGCATCTATACTCTCTTGTTTATTGTTGCCTTAGCGAAATCTGTGATTATAGAAGTTTAGAAGTATATATAAGTATAGTCTTTGACAACAAATTATTATGGTCGAATTTCGACCACGGGCGAACATTAGTAATTAATAATAGCCCATAAACTTCCCCCAGCGGGGTCGTGCCTCCCATTTATAAGGGATTTATATTTTGTATCATATAATATCATTATATTAGACCTATCATCATCATCATATTCATTCATTTATATGAATAGATTTAAAAAATATTTTTTATAATTATGTGTACTGGAA
The DNA here is from genome assembly GCA_019925095.2 of Dendrolimus kikuchii. NCBI lineage: Eukaryota > Metazoa > Arthropoda > Insecta > Lepidoptera > Lasiocampidae > Dendrolimus > Dendrolimus kikuchii. The sequence continues at coordinate 19,395,813 of CM034394.1, forward strand.
TAAAGATTGGTTACTATGTTTTAAAATAAAGAATTACTGCAAAATAGGTTAATGTTTAGATGAGGAAGCTGAAGGAATCGGTAATGACGAAATTCGGCTCATAATATATATAATTATTATGTACACCAGTAGGTACATACGTGGGTGTGTGATAATTATAGAATATTTTTATTCTGGTAAACAAGGTTATTTTCAGTGAAAAAGATTTAAAATGTATAGGTGCATAAAACAAGATATTACGGTTCATGTAAAAACGGCTTTATTTAAAATACAATTATGTTCTGCTAAATATTCATCTAATAAAGGGTTTACTGCTTAAACATGTCATTAAGATTCGATTGTCCACGTTTTTTCTGCGAAGGAGTCTTGAGAATAAGATAAGGACCGTTATGCATTTTAAACAAAAGTTACGATAAGATTGTCCAAAGCATGGAAAAACGAAAATGTGACTCAGTTATGGAGTATCTTGTTATCCAATTGTTTTGTGTTGTTATTATACTTTGGTATAAGTAGGTACGTATTTGTAAACATTTTATCTAAATACAAGATTTCGTACATTCAATAATAACAATAGATTTGTTCGAAATACGGCGCGAGAACTACCGAACGAATTATAATCAGTGCATGTAGATACCTTTATTTGTAGTACGCTTTCCTAACAATAAAATATATCACTTACTTTATAAAGTTTTTTGAAATTAATCGGGGTTAAGAGGAAGTTTTGCATATCCATCCTTGATATTAATGACTAATATTATTTATGAAATGATTTACACTCGAATAATTTGATTATGAGGAGGTCAATGACTTACCCTTGTTTCATTAGAGTAAACATCTGTTTCAAATTTTAAACAGCTTTATAATAATCTGGCAAGAAAGTGTCTTCAATATTTAATGCTTCTAGAATTATCATAATGCATTAATCGTCTGATTGATCAATTTTATAGTGAAAACTATATCACAAGTAGTAAAAGTTTCCAAGATATCCTAAGTCTAGTCTTAAACTTGTAATGGACATGAAATGTTTTATGTAGTGATTTGATGCACAAAATTAATAGTTCAATTTGCAATTAAATTGCCTTAATTAAAGGAAGAAAGTTTAATTTTAGAAAAGCGATTTGTTACTTGGAAATCATTGTAGATTAACTAACGTTAGTTAAGTAGATTTCAAAAGCAACTAATTTTCTATCAGTATAAAGCACTTAAATCCGAGTAAGGCAAAAGAAAGCAACGAATAAATGGCAGCTTAAAATACATTTGCCTGACAAAATGCCTTTCCACTATGCTTTAAGAGTTTAATTGGAGCTGAAAGCTCAATAAAAGTTGAAATTTATGTGCTATAATAAAAGCGACATAAAATTTTTCGTAATATTAAAGCTGATTACCTTCCGATACGAGAGTATTAAATGTTAAGGAGCGAATATCTAGATATTTTTAATGACTGAAACCTTGTTCACAATGTTTATGACGTGACATATAATAATTAGGTACTCTTGGCAAAGAACCTTCCGTTACTTTCCATCGTAAAACAAACACCTAATGAGTAATATTTTTGGCCACGTGCTAAATGAAAAATGCTATACTACATTAAGTTATAAATCCGTGGTTTTATTGTTGGTCAGCTGTATAAAACAAATCACAGTTAGATTAGGCATGCCGTGGTGAATAAACTCCGGAAATGTAAAAATAATAATCACAATCTTATCAATAACAATCAGTTGCGCAATTAAAATTTAACAGGTTCAGTAATTAGTTCGTTGCGTGCACCGATTAGGATAGTGTTGTTTGTTTTATTACTTTTTATAATGGTAATGTTATATATATTTGCATAGAGGTCTCGAGTGAACGGATCTATTACAATGCCACGGTGAGAAAGCTCGTTCGGGTTTTGCGCCGCTCGCCTGCATTGCTCACGTTGCGCCATCGCAATAGACGCAGTCACTATGTTAACATTTATCGGGCTGCGAAAGGTCATCAGGTTAAAAGACAACCTTTAAAGAGCCTATCCCTTTGAAACCCTACCTTTATGCCCTAGCCCTTATAAACAAAACCTCAGTACACTGTTAAACAATTCTATTAGAAGTAAAGGTCTTTCAACTTAGTTCGATTGTCTAATGAGATTTTCTAATCATATCTCCTTTGAAGAGATGTTATTTACAGTATTTTTTAATAATTATATTAGACGTGTGTCATGTACCTTATTGACGGCTTCTGTGGTTGAGCGGCCTAAGTCTTAGCCGGCCGGACTAGCTGGAATGCAAAGGCTCCGGGTTCAATTCCTGATATGGTAAATTTCGGAAACGAACCGTTATTTACTATGGTCTGGGTGTCTGGGATCGGCCCCAGAGTGGTCCGTTGTACATTACCCATAATACAAGCATAACATGCTCAAGTTGGGGATACACAATGTGTGTGTTTGTCTGCCGATTATTATTATTATTTATAAGAACATATTAAAGATTTAAATATATACGAAGCCTAAATGCGACAGTAAAACCAGGTTGATTGAAATTGAATAAAAGTTTTATAACAGCTTTGTACACAAAGCAGATAATAAGGAAGGATCTGTTTTAAATGTAAAAGACAAGAAAGACTGATCGAAAAGACGACGAGACAACGAAACGCAAATAACACCAACTTAAGTAACAATGGTCTTAATGAGAAACTGTTTCATATTCCACAAGTTGACTTTTCTGTAATTGTGTATATTTAAACGGGATTCATTCTCAAACGTCTTGAACGAAAGAATCGACTATGAAATAATACATCTGCTCTTTGATGATTAAGAAAACGACAGTAAGTTTTGATACACGATCAAGGCAAAAGAAAAAGTCATATCCAGTGTGAATAGATATAGGCGAACACAATAAGCTCGACCCACGCGCCGATGAATCATGCGCCCGCGCCGTTCGTTGGTGCAACGCACACATACAAAACAAGAACAGCAAAAACATTACCTACTTTTGAATAAGATCCCTTTCTCTTTCTACACTTCGGAGCGTGTGCCGTGTTTGGCGCCATGCGTTATCAATAAGTAACCCGACGAAATAGCACCCGTGTGTGTCTAATAAATTGACTTTGACCGTGGGTAAGTCAATGCCGCGTTGAGAAATACAATTTGTTTATTCGTTAACATCTTGACGGACGTTTGTGCGCATTTTTAGCGATGAATGGTTACGAATCGCAGGTAAACACAGAGATTATTGAATTGATATATGTTTGTTTAAAAAATGGAGATTGAAAAGAAGCTGCAATCAAAATAATAAATCAAAAGGTTAAATCGCATTCAGCCAGCAATCCGAAAAAAGTTCTTAAGTCAATGTCGGAGAATGTTTATACTAATGTATGCCAAATGGCACTTAAATGCCTAAAATACTAAAAATATTTTACTTAATCTTGGTGGCATGATGACAAATAAAAAGTCCTTTCACCTGAAACGATGTTTTTATATGAATAAAGTTATTGAAAACACAATAGGCCGTTACTTATTATTGTAGTTAGTTTCACTCACTACCAGTATAATTATTTAATGATATCCAAACCCGTGAATGATTATTTATCAATGTTCAAAACTGTATTATCATCTTTATGCGACATTACTTATTAATTAGTGGCTGATAAGTTTCGCAAATCTGTCATCCTTGATGCGTTTTTATAAATATCAACAAGTATATCAGCAGACGATGAAACATAAAAAGTCTCGACGGGTTAGTTTAGATTTTGTCGGTTACGAAATATTTAGACACAACTGGAACTGGTCGGGCCGATGTTGTTTTTTCTCCACGAAATCTATTTGCTTATTACTTTGGACATTAATTTATTGTCGCATTTAACCGACAAGTCATTGCAGCCAAAGCGTGACGAAGTCGAACCGGTGGCCATGAAGTGCGTAGAACGTTCGGCCGGCGGCAGCGGCGTGATACGTACAAACGGTGACTCACGGAAAGAGCTCGATTATATGCACAGCTGTGGAACAGATAAGGACACCAGATTTCAAAAAACAGGTTTGAGATTTCGAGTTTCGATCCGATACTCTCCTGTCTGCGCTCCAGTAGAGCTCCACTACCGTTCATGAAACGAGATTTTAACATTTTTTATATTGTAATTTTGTTTGTTTATTATTGTCTAAGACCTGAATTAAATATTGTAAAATCGAACGTCTTCATCGATTACAATTTCGTAGATTCTCTTTAGTAAAATCGAACGTTCCCAATCGACTGATATTAAGACTGAATTAGCAAGTATGATTAAAATATCTTATCGAATAAAGGTTACCTACTGAATGAACACTTTCTTTATCAAGGCTCAGTCGGTCTGCGCGGCGCTGATGTCACCACTACTTTGGATCTCTTATCTTAACAACGATAAAACGTTCGTTAAGAATGCTCTACGGGCGTGCGTGAGCTAACATAACATGATATGAACTAGCAACCTGTCATCGCTGTAGGTGTAATCAGTATAAATACACATGAATCGTTACCTTGCATAAGTTGAGTTATTTAATGAAATAGATGAAGTTATGCAGCGACCACTTATAATATAAAACCTGCAAATTAAAAATAATATATAACGGAAGAAACGTGAATGAGAACTAGTTTTTAACGGACTTAATAACGAAGCTAAAATCGAAATATAGGAACGTTTCAACTCGTTGACACATATAGTTATTAATGTAAAGTCACATTTAAAAAAAAGTAGAGTTAACTAATACTATAATTGGTACTCTGTCAATTTAATGAGATGTTAAGAAATCTTAATATTATTTATATTTTGTAGCCATGAAATAACAATAGGTACTTAACACAATTTTTGTTGTATAAAATAGAAAATACAAAAATATCTCTTATTATCTTGAATAAATTGACAGGATGCCAATCATTGGGTGTTGTGCCGTCAAAGCTATAGTTTACCCTACATTAGGTAAGTATATTTCATAACAAGGTAACAGATTTTATAGCATGCTCCAATGCAGTAAATAACTATGCAGTTTTTAGAATACATAAAATTTTCGAAAAATTAAATGTATTATTTGACTTAAATATCCATAGATTTTTTTAAATATTCATAAGTGCATTCCTGTCCTTAGGTATCGATTTTAGCGTTTGTAGTAAAATTATTAATATCACACACTATCGAATTATTCTATTAAACAATTATTAGACCGGTCTGATTTACAGAATTGATCAGCTTCATAACCGGCAGAGTGAAGAAATATTGCATACAAATGTGATCGAAAATGTTATTGCGTGTGTATGACAATATAAAATATAATGTATACGCAGTCGTCCAAACTCAACAAGTGTTTCGCTTGAGGTACGGCGGGATATCAACCGGAGCACTGCGAGCTGAAGAAAGTCGCCTCGCGGTTACAGGAATTTTCCGTCTCGGTGGAAATGATCGCGTCTCTGTGAATCATTACGTGTTTTTTTCTCAGCATATAACCAGTAGAGAAAACGTACGCTTCTTACATATTAATCCTAACATCAAAGATACGATGCAATAATATATGTTTTTATTGCATTTTTATGGACTTTAAAATTTGAAGACAACTAAAGTTTTCTACGCGGTTTATTCCGCGTAATATTACGGAGTGTACACAGGAATAGGGTAGTTGACCTTCAAGTCAACGGAGACACTATTTATTTATTATCATACAACACGCCAAACCTAAATTTTGTATTTACGAGAGTAGCAAGTTATGACATCACAACTTAAACGACTCAAATAGCGTATTAATTAAACAGTTATATAAGTATTTTTATGATATTTTAAAACTAAATATGGAAGTTTAATTCCCGCACTTTTATATAAAAACAATTTTAGAATTTATTGTACTGCCATTTAATCAATTCTGGAGTGTTTTTGGTAGTGTCCTGAATATCAGACACTTATACAAAACAATTCAAAGGCCTTAATAAGCAAGAATCAATTATTCTGAACTAGGGATTTGGAATAAGCTGCTAGGTGCTCTCAGCGTTACTGTATGAGATTTTTTGTCTCTATAATTTTGTACATATGTAGTTTTAATACCGAAAATGAACATATTTACCTTTCATCCCAGGACAGGGATAATTTGCGATATTAAAATGAACTGAATCTTGCGGAGGCAAATAGCACTAAATTGTATACTGTAAGCTTGTTCTTTAAACTAAAGACACGCATAAAGTGTTTGACAAAGGGAAAAACCCTGTATATAATTATGTATATATGTAATGACGGCCTCTGTGGTTGAGCGGGCTAAGCTTTTGCCGGCCTACCTCACTGCAACACAGAGGCTCCGGGTTCAATCCCTGGTATAGTAAATTTCGGAAACGTATTTTCTCCGTTATTTACTATGGTCTGGGTGTCTGGGATCGGCCCCAGAGGTAGTCCGTTGTATATTACCCATAACACAAGCGTAACTTGCTTAATTTGGGGATATACAATATGTGTGTTTGTCTGCCGATTATTATTATTATCTCTTATATCCATTTATTTTCAAAAATTTTACGTTTTTTTTTAAATATATAAAGAGTAGACGTTTTTTATAAAAAAAAAATAACATTATTCTTTTATAAAAATAAATCAAAAATTAATATTATTATTATAATTATGTACATAGATTTTTTTAAATCAATCATGAACTTTTATTACGTATAATATAAGCTCAATATAAACACAGGTTACCTACTTTTTATCTCTGGAAATGGAATAGTTTTAGCTCTATACGAAAAAAAATATTTGCTTCATACAAAAACAAAATGCTATGACTTAGATTTTTTTTATTCCGAAAATCACACAACGGTTGTGTATTGCTGATTAAAACCACAAACACGTAATTAATGTTAATATTACATATGTATGTAGTTGATAATTGGCAGCAAAGCTGTCATCAGCCACGGCTGGAGAGTGTTATGTTTGTACTCTATTAGAGCGGTCGTATTTATTATGTAGTTTAAAATATTAACTTGTTTTAGTTAAATGGTTGAGGTAGTCGTACCTCATATAGGCCTAGGTTCAAATACTGACACTACTATTCACCATATGAACATTCTTTGTAGTCGTATCAAAATGTTGTTACAATTAATATTAGTATAGATTACTAATATTATAATACGGAAAATTTTGCACTTTTGTATGTTTGTAATGAATAAACGCAAAAAGTACTGGACCGATTTTAAAAATTCTTTCACTATTAGAATGCTACATCATCCCAGATTAATATAGGCTATATTTATTACTAGAAAAAATTAAGAAATCCCTACTAACTCTTCAATAATGTAAATAAATGCGTTTGAGTGGGTCCGGGTATGGTTTAGATTCACAGTTAGACCCGGTTAGTGGCACGGGATTCGGGTTCTAGATTTTTATTTTTTCAGGGCATGGCAACGTATGCCGAAACCGCTAGTAATAAGTAAATAAAATAATAAATATGCAAAAACACGCATACTCCTCTATGCTCAAACTCAGTGAGTTACGTTTGTGTTATAAGTATGAAATACATAAAAAACACTCTGAGGCCGATTCTAGTAAAGTATACTGCAGGAAAAAATCTGAAGAAACACATACCTTGTACATAAAATATGTCACTTTTATTTATTTACTAGGATATGCCCGCGACTTCGTTCACGCTTGACTTGAAATTCCCGCGGGATTCCCGGGACACAAAGTTCTGCAGCTATCGTTTTAGTGAACACTGTGTCGGAGTAAGCTAATTTTAATGCACCTGAAAATTACAAACCGCTCCCGGGAAAATTCCAGGGATAAAAAATATCTTACATTTTATAAGACTAAATTTGCTATTGACCAGTAAAATAATCACATTGGAATTCCTTTTTTTAAATCTAGCCTTGTTAAATCATTTCCAGAAAAATTCCCGCCGGATTTTTAGGGTAAAAAGTAGCGGTCTATCAGCGAAAACCGCATCGAAATCACCCCAGTAGCTTTTACGTGAATCCCGAACAAACAGACAAGAAATCTAAAAAAACTGCATCGATATGTGTAACTGTATTCTCCATCGATTATATAAGTATAGTTTATACCAGTTATTTTTTTTTAATAGCTTTAATGTACAGACACGGCATGTTTAGAATTTTATAATATTACAGACTTACAATAAAACTACGTTTTAACGATTTTAAGCCCGCTAATTTATTTGATTTTTATATAAAACTTATAGTCGCGAAAACTTAAGAAAATATTATTATAGATTTAATTCCCACAAAGACAAATGTAATAGAGTATAAAATTAAAGACACTTAAAATGGGAAAGACAGATGCCTAAAATAGGATAAACCTTGTGTGATGATACTCCAGGCCCTCGCCTCCTTATTACTATAATAACCACCACCATTGAACACTATAATACAAGAAATTAAAGAAGTTTGTTTTTGTGTGTAATAAATTCCAAGTGTGTCCGTCATTGTATATAATAGACGAGAAGACTGAAATAACCGATGGTTAAAATCCGCTCTGTACAGTAGTAGTAGTTGTTGTATTCGCCACAAAGGCAGGAGAGGAATCTTTAGTCCATACAGCCAATTCTGATGTTTAAGTCTTCGTATAATAGTCGCGCAGTTGTATTGTAGGCTACAACTAACGCCATTCAACGGAGTTCTTGTGAAAACTCAAAAGGCCACATTTGACTATACAGTTCACATTTCTCACAAAACACATAATTACTACTCAAAAACTATCAATATCCTACAACTATTGTTCATTTTCGAGTAATTTTACACATTTTTAGAAAATAAAACTGCACAGCACAACGTCTCCTTTCAGTTCCCGCCAAAAACTCCCGCTCTGTACAGATTTGACAGATACAACCGTTCCGCTCTTTATGGGCTAGGATTATGCATAGTCCACACCAAACTTTATAGCTGCTATTTAAGTAGCAATCAATGGCTGTGCAACCAAACCTTTTTCATATAAATACAGATACTGCGCAACCTTTAAAGCTAATCTGGACAGATTATGAAGTTTAATACGGACTATACTCCTTGTTTAAATTATGCCCCATTTCCACGGCAGCAAGCAGGAAAGTGGCGAGAGAAGTAAGTATTGCGAGTTCCAATAAGTTGTGTTTATACTCGCTACTCTGCTCGCTGCCGTTAAATTGGGCATAATGTAAACTGGAGGTTACAGATAGTAGTGGAGTATAATTTCTATTGTTAATTTTGAAAATACATAGACGTAATGAGACTGCATACTATATGCAGACATGAGGTATTCAGATTATTTTTATTACTTTTATTACAATCTAAATTATAATAAGTCTGCTGTAGTGCTTGTTAGTGCGCAACGTATTAAAATATTTTTAAACTTTTGGCACGTAATTTAATAACTCAGTGTAAAATTATTACAGACATTTACGCTTTGCTTTAAATATAAAATTTATAAAATATAAAACAGAATTATCAAGTGAAAGAAGAATAGTTGGAATCAAAATCTTAGTCTGTAATATTGTTACGCTGACAAAAATAGATTCACACCTGCATACCATAAAAGCACACTTTATTAACTTTCCGTATTCGGACTTCTTTTGTTTACTTTGTGTTTAAAATTTGTAATTAGAAAACAGCCCATTGTGTATTGTAATCTTTTATGGCAGTCATTAGCTAGGTGTGTCGAACTGATTCTAAGAAATTCCGTCTACGTTGTCGGGCAGCCATATTCTATCGGTGCAGTATAAAGCAATGGCTCAATGGAGAGGTCGGCAGTCTAGCGATAGCCACAAGCGAAGCAAGACGTTAGTGTCGGACTTTGCGCGTGTGATAAGATCGTGAATTACGTTTGGACTGGTTGTGTACAGTTATATTTGTACCTGTGTTATACGTGTTTGTATAGTTCTAATAAATTCTATAAATCATTCCGACGGCATTTTAATTCGAGTCCTGCAACACGTAACAACATGTTGAGAATCGAAAGATAGAAATTTTCGTCAATTAATAAATATGGTTGCAGAATAAACGACTTACGGTCTTGTTCATATTAAGTAAGAGTAAGTTTGAAGTATTCTTTAAGAACCGTAAAGAAGCCTTCAAATTTACTCTAACTTAATATGAATGAGACCGTTCTATACTATAAACTGATTGGAATTTATATATTTAATTAAAATCGCTTAGTAATGCCCGATTCTTACATCTTACTAATAGTTCCATTACCTTACTATCGGTTAAAATTTAGCATAATCTCCATACAAGTATTGTCAAAATTTAACCGATAAAGCAAGTGTATTGATAGTAAGATTTTTTTTTATTACACGAGTTCAGCAGACAGGCAGACGGCCCACCTAATGGTAAGAGGTTACCATCGCCTATGGACATTTGCAACACCAAAGGTGCTACAAATGCGCTGCTGCTCTCTTTAGGGAGACTGGAACCTGGTCACTAATGCCGGAACACAACTCAAGGTTGTTATGGCAGCATACTCTAGACCAGGGGTGGTAGCCATCCAGACGGGCACATACCCTATCACCTGGCTACGGATTGTTTTGTCGCCTCTTACGACAGGCTGCCCGGCCGCAGGAAATTTTATTCTTTAAGAATACAGGAACCGCCCGTAAAATGGTCTGTGTGGTCTAATGGACTAAGGCTTTGCTGGCCTAGCTCATTGGAACTGAGGCTCCGAGTTTGATTCTTAACGTTGCAAATATAAACAAATTTTCCGTATATTTCCTTGTATATTACCCATAACACAAAGTACCTTGCCTAGCTTGGGGATACACAATGTGTGCGTGTTTGTCTGCCGATTACACCCGTAAACAAAAATTGGTCTGTACATGTGACCAGACCCTACATATATTTCAAAGCGCTGAATCCGAATCTGAGGTCCGTTTGACTCGTACACCCTCAAAATTTGGTGGCTCTGAATCGAGTATATTCATCATATAGTTCTATACGCTGAATCAGCGCGTGGAAATTAATGTAGGTAGGTGGGTCTGGTCAAATGTACAGATCACATTTTGTGTGCTGGTGTTATTTTAAAGATTAGTCGATCATTGAGTTCATAATTATATACTGTGTATTAAATTTAGTTACATTACATTTTATTATTTTTATTGCAGAAGTTCAGCAGACAGGCAGACGGCCCACTTGACGGGAAGCGGTTCCCATCGCCTACGGAGATTTGCATCACCAAAGGTGCTACAAGAGCGCTGCTGCTCTCTTAAGGGGGACTGGAACCTGGTCACTAATGCCGGAACACAACGTAAGGTTGTTATAGCAACATACTTTAGACCAGGGGTGGTAGCCATCCAGTCGGGCAAATGCCATACCACCTGGCTGTGGGTTGTTTTGTCGCCTCTTACGACAGGCCGCCCGGCCGTGGGAAATTGTGTTAATTCTCCGTTCCTGCACGGATAAAAACTAATCTATTAAGGTTAATTGTATATGTAACACGTCATTAATTGATAATGTCATATTTTACAGTATAAAGAGATCAAGAGATTCAATAACTCAATTGATCAATTCGTTTTATTTGCAAAGTACATATAGTCATTATTCGTTTACATTGCAATGAGCTAGTCTCGACAAGCGTCTATAGAACGGAACAAGGCAAAGTCATAATTTTATCGTAGGCCAACAATCGTAAAGGCTACTGTTACCGAGTAGCGCTCCCGGCAACCGGTTTGTCCACTACCAGTGCCGAAACGACGCCAATCATAGCCTATACCAGTTGCCGGCACGATTTAATATGTAATGATAAATTGGTAAGTGCTTGGCAGTCCGCACAGTGAATAATTCCTTAGTGGTGATAAACTTTATTTTCGATATTTGTCAGGGGAAAAATAAAAAAATAATTTAACCGATAATATCTTAAAATACTCTGTAACGAATAATTAAATGAATTTTCATTAAATATTACAGATTTAAATTTCTTATAAATTATAAGCTACGTTACCTTACAAATTAACTATACTATAAAAAAACTAAACTCGTTGGAAGTATTTTAGGGGATCTATAAACTTTTAAATTTCACTTTATATTTTAAAAGTTAGGGAGGGGGGGGGGGCTGCTAATATCTCCTCTATATAATGACTTAAATAAGAGTTATTAAAGGATATAGTCATGGCATATCGTGATCTGACTAATGACATTACACACAAGTATTTGAAAAAAAAAAAACTAAATTCGATCCGGAACCAAAAAACGCATCTATAGTATATTCTAAAATTATGCCGCCTCTCATCACGTCTAGTCTAAATTTATGCCGCTCCTCCACGAGGTCGTAACGCTTTTTCGTAACAGAAAAATCCTAAGACCCCCCGTTTATATAGAAGTTTCACTTCAAAAACAATTTCAGATATGGCGATCACTCTTAATTTGTATTTTTTTCGCAAATTTGTTACAATACTATATAGCGCCATATAACTATAGACTACACGTCCCTGTCTGACAACTCTTAAACCCAGTAGTTTAATAGTTTTTGCCATTATGGCCACGGGACCCTGATATTAAGACAGGCCGCAGTTGCACGATCTTCATATTCCTTTCACCTCTTATCAGCGCATAAACTTGTTATAATACGTAATTAATTTACTATGTGATGATAGCCGCCTATAACGCTATTAACACTTTCGTCAGTGGAAAATCGTGGTCGTCCGTTCCTTTGTTTGGTAATAACACGACGTACTGAATATTAATGAGTTATTAGAATATAATATAGGAATTTGTGTTGAATTAAAAATATGACTAAGTCTTACATGGAGAATAGTGTGCCACAAATGCATACGTGCCTTATTATGCCAGTATAATAAATAGTACATCACTAGGAAATGCCCTTTTTGTACTTGAATAATATTAATATTACTATAAATCAATCAACACTTGTTACTCAATACATTGCAGGCAGTGACCTTCTTGAAGTGATTCTGAAAGTATGTAACTGGTTGGAATGTTTTTGGAAATGAAAATTTTAAGGCTGCCTTTTGTAAAAGTCGGGTAGCGGTATAACCATACGAGTTGACTTCATAATATGGAAGATTTTTTATATCTTTTTATAATTTAACAACTAAATGACACTAGGATTGTACAACTATTGGCAGCAAACTCTAAATCTTATTGCACATGTAAAAATATCTCACGCACCGGTGCCAATACTTGTCTGATTGATTACCGATGCCGCCAATTATCTGCAAATAAATTAGGGTGGGCGAATTGACAGTCGATGTCGTGACGACGCCGATTTATGCTAATCTGGACCAGGTACAAGATCTTTCAAATTGCAACTTCCTGCAGCTCCCAAAATAACAATGTAGCGTGCAAGAAATGGCCGTGCAACTACTTAGACTAATTCGAAAGTGGTTAATCGCACACTAAAAGTGGCGCTCCGGGGTGCGCACCTGCGGGTGCACAGATTCATTCATGAGAAGCACAAAATAAAGCGGCGAGAGGTCGAGAACAATCCGCTGCCGATAATAACAGTTGGCTTTTCTTGGAAACGCGGCGTGGAGGCTTCGACGGAGGGAATGGCGCTGTCTCGCTCGTGCATCGTGGGGAAGAGTGAGAGCGCGTGGGCGGGGCGAGTTGTGTTATGTCAGGTCGCGAGCGGAGGCGGCCCGCCGCGGACTCGGGCCTCGTGGACGCCGAGTACACCGGCCAGCGCTGCACTCGTCGACGCTGCACCCGATACACTTCTCACCTCTTCAATTTAAACGCTCGTTAAGAGTCGAGGTCAGCGGCAAATAAATATTAAGTCAGGTGTGTTAATGTAAATATCAGGCGATTGACGTCTATTCAGTCATATAGCAACGAAATAACCAATGCCAGTTAAAAAGTGAAAGCACTAAATTTAGCACTGTAATTTACTTTCATGAAAATTCTTTTCAGCGCAGAATATACAGTTTAGATAGTAGTGTAAAGCATAGCGCGTGTCAGATAGAAAGTACTCATAAAGTTTACAACTATAGTAACCATAGCTTGCACTTAATTAAATTATTAACGAGAGAATTATGAACACAGAAATAAGTTTTAATGGAGGAATGAAACCGCATTCGATAGAAAAAGCACGATTCAGCCGCACATGGCACAATACAGCTGATTTTATTACTGTTGCCAAGGATGAGGCGACGCGGCGTTTATAAATCACATTTTTATGGCTATACTTAGCGATAAAGTCGACGGCCCTAGCACTGGTGGAAACGTGCGCGCCTGCAACCATTCATAAGCGATACTTCGTTTCCCATTCGATTACAAAAACTGAGTGTTCTAAAAAACAATTGATTTTGTTTAAAAGCAAGTTTTAAATAAATTTTAATCTTAAAACAGTATATTTATTATACAGTTTCAGATCTCAATTAAGATAAAGGGATAATTTTATATAAAAAATAAATGCAGACATAAATAAATAAAACATGTAATACTTACTATTGATGCTGTACAATTTAGTCAATTTAGTTAATTTAGTCGTGGTAGCGTAATGGCTAACGCACTCGTCCCAGACCCAAAGGGCGCGGGTTCGATCCTGGCCGGAACGCATGCACCACTTAGTCAGTTTTCTGATCTAATGTGCATATTGTTACAATTACCACGTGCTAACAACGGTGAAGGAAAACATCGTGATGCAACCTGCACATCGAGATAACCGATGTGTCAAACCTGCCAAGCCGCCTTGGACAAGCGCGGTGGGTATATTGTCCGTGCCCCAGTAATGGGAGGCCCTAGCCCAGCAGTGGGACATTCATGGGCTGTTATTACATTACATGCTGTACAAAACCCATATCAGCAAAGGCTGAATCTTACATCTAATATATAAAATTCTCGTGTCGCGGTGTTTGTTACCAAACTCCTCCGAAACGGCTGAACTGATTTGTATGAAATTCTGTGTGCATATCGGGTAGGTCTGAGAATCGGCCAACATCTATTTTTCATACCCCTAAATGATAAGGGTGATCCACCCCACCCCTAAAGATTTAATTTAATTTTTTTTACAAAATTTCTTTTTTATATTTTATTATGATTATGATTCAGCTTTGAAAAATACATACATACAACCCTAAATTTTCATCCTTCTACCACTTACCCCTATTTTTTTAATGGCGATATAAGAACTTCATTAATTTTCCTCTGTTTGTTCAAGTTGATTCGAGTTTAGATTAACATTTATTTCCGGTAGATGACGCTGTAATCGGGTTCTAGATTTTTATTTTTTAAAGGCAGGACAACGCCTGCCGGGTACAACTAGTATTTTGTTAAAATTTCAATAAAACCCTTGTAATCTTATCCTGTCCATCCATCCGGTTAGCATGTCACCACCGTTCCACTTCACTCAAAAACTATAAGGCCCCTGTTGCCGCAAAAGGTCGAAAGTAGGGTGCAAACGAGATAACATTTCTCAAATCTTTACTAAAAGAGACTTAACGTGCTATTTTCGTAATTTTCTCACTAATTAATTCAAGTTAAGAAAAAAAATCACCAAATCACCTACGAATTATTGATGTGAAACCATTATACTCCTTCAATTTTTGTCAAAACAGGATTAAAACATTATCTTTAGAGAGTAGCTTTAGAGATAAATAATTTGGTTTAATATTTTTTTTAAATACTACTTTATTTTATTTATAATAATATAATATTACAACGGATAAACGCCCGCGTCTATATAATCTACATTTTCGCCTGAAAAATCATCGAGGACGCTGGCGCTGCTATCAGCCTTAATGCACATAAGCATGTGGGATATGCTAGTTATAAGTTCTGAAAAATAAAAAAAAAGTGTGTGTATGTGCAGTTCACACACAGTAGAAGTGAAACTTCGGAGAATACACTCACAGATAATTCTTCTCTAACTTTTATTAATTTAAATATTATAAGCCATAACAGCTAATTGTCTAATTGAACTATTAAGTTTATTTTTGTTTACAATTATATTTTTTTATTATTTTTCACTTCTGGTCGCTAAAAATATAATTCATTTAGCCTACATTCGTTAACATATTATAATTCAAAATATACTTCTTAAGTATCACTTTAAATTTTTCACTGTTTTAGTCTAAAAAAAATTAGTATCAATTTTATTTCGGTCCAAATTGGACCTATGTTTAATCGTCGGTCTTATTGACTCTCTAATCTCATTCTCTCTCAGGCGTAGTCCTATAGATTTATATTTGTACCTTTTTTTAGAGTCGCTTTTCGTTTCATCGAATTTCAAATCACAACGATTCTAAAGAAGTTTAACTTCAATAATAATGATTTCAAATTATTTTTGTAACGTTACATTGTTAGTCGGTATCTGCCTCGGATACCGGATCGGTATGGCGTTTTAGCAAGGTAACGAAATCAGCCTTCTATACACTCTTTTTTTTTGTCAACGCTGGGAGAATGCATTTTCGCATAGCCTCAGGCCCCGGGGGAGGCCACCAAGGGGTATGTGGGACTCCTGGTTGCTGGTGTTGCATACAAGCTTCACGTTAGAGCTTGCAAGCACCGACCGCCAGATTAGCCACTGAACCTTCCAGCGTCCCTCCGCATCATGATGAGGCGCTACGGGACCGTAACCATGGGTATGACTGCCGTGACACCTCGATAAGAAGACGGTGAACTATACTCTGTATTCTGCTTATAAACTTAAATGATTATAAATATTAATAAATTTTGTTAATTGTACTTAATAATGTGATTATAATTTAAACTTAAAAAAATATTTAAGTTAAAATAATTGATTAGATCGAAAATCTCAGTCACTTCTAAAGTAATAAAAAGTGCGTTAAACTTAGACGGTAGAATATTAAAAAATATATAAAATTGTAGAACTTGCTAAACATGTTTTACGAAAATTAGTTAGGACAAGATATAATGTAGAACAGTTTTTGCTATATGGCCTATTTTCGCTTATAAACTATATTTTTGGAATCAGAAGGAAAAATCGGCCCCATATATCTTTCACTATAGGTGTTCCGACAAACAATTATGTTTAAGTTAGTATTAATAATTGTGAAGGTAGTCTGGAAGATATCGCCGGCGGCGACAAGACCTATTGTATATATGATTTGATTTATCTGTATATGCAATAAAGAACATTCATTCATTCACATTTGGACATTAATATGAAAGTTATTACGAAAAATATGTAAAACTATATAAAAATATTTTTGACATGAGTTCAAAGAGCCCTTTTCAAATCATATAACATTGCTAAAATTGGAAAATTGTCTTACTTTTTCTATATTTTTTGTATTAAAAAAAAAACGCAAACACTACATTATTCTAGACAAATGAGACTTGCACCTTAGTAGTTCCCAAAATAATCAGCTGTGACACAGACAGACCCAGCAATGAGGATGAAACCCCTAATGAGCAACCAATTACTGACTGTACTTCTACTTATGTAAGAAGTACAATATATTTGTCTAAGCAAAAATATTTGAGGATGTCAAGGTATGGTCCAAGTTTAAGGATTCAAAGCTATATCATAACAATAGGATTGGAATAATACTCATTAAAATAACCTGAGCGCATGCTTAATACTTATTAGATTACCATAACCTAACTGTTCATATCAACAACATATAAAAGTATCACATTTTTAACTTGCTTTAAATAGACATTAACAGCGACTTGACTAGTTTGTATATTTGCATATTGAATTAATTTATAATGATGTTTGCATAAATAGCTGTTTTGACAAATTCGAGCTGTGGGTTGCAGGTGTCTTTGTGACTATAAATTTAATCATCTATATTACTAAATTGTAAAAGTATTGTGTCTGTAAGTATATTTAGTTAATTATATAAAACCAGTTGGAAGAGATTATATCGTTTTATATATAGGTATTATGGCCGATAATATATACAAAACCATTTTCCGAACAGGCTTTATTTGTTTATTTCTTTGCGAGATGTGAATAATGTACTGGGCCAATTGTATCATGTTGAGCTGATAGGTAAGAAATTTACTGACTTAAATTGACAGTATACCAGAAAAATCCGTTGCGTGGTTTAGGAGGAGTTAGCACTTATACAGGCAGACAGACGCGAAAAGAGACTTTCTTTTATACTATGTAAAGGAGATTATCGAAAGCTCAATGTACCAAATTTCTTGACAATTTACTCACTTCAGAGGCTGTGAAGAAGGAACAAACATATACACAAACATCCAAACAGTCACACTCACATTGTTAGTAAGGATTTAAAAATAAAAAATATGAATATTTTTTTTATTTAACTCACATCAAGCGTCCTGATATTATAATCAAATATTTGTCTTAGTGAATTTATTATTTAACTTTTATATATATTTTAGTTTTTATTATACCTTACAATACACATAAAACTAAAAGTATAAGTATTAAATTTTCTGTTTCAACTGATTATAATAAAATGAATGGTATATAAATACTTTATTAACGGGGATAAACGTAGGAGATGTGGTAGAAGATAATGATGTAGGCAAAATATTTGACGACAAATTGAAATGTCATTGTTTTTACTGAAAAATGTCTTTACCAATCAATGTAAATAAGATTACAGTGTAATTGGTAGGTACTAGGGTAGCCAAATTCGGTATAGATTGTGAGAACCGAAACTTCGGTATTTGTCATCGACCGAACCGGGATTTCTCGGTGTTTTCAATACTTTCGGCACTAGCTGGTTTTGTTTAGTAGTAGAAGTGCAGGAGTCAATGAACTAACCAGTTCAGAACGATAACACTTACACAACGACGTAACAAAAGAATTGGCGATCAATATTTAAAAAAAAATTGTTTTACAATTTTATTTCAAAACATAACTTTCGAACTAATACAATTAATATACATTGGGTACATGTGAAATGTCTAGTTTAAAAACAATTAAAACTAGTCTTGGAATTAAAACTTTGGCAGCCGTTAATTTAAAGCAAGCGGATCGTCTTAAAAGTTACAGAGATTAATCGTCCACTGTTAACAAAATGGTTTCGGAAACCGAGTGGGTATTAGCGGGGTATAATTGGCCAATCAATCGAGCCCCCCGGTTCACTGAAAACAACCTGAACTGAGCAATTAAGCCAATGCAAATGTAGTGTATTACTGGTGATTTGTTTAAGCATAGAAAGATAGAAACCGTTTTACCTAGACACTCTACTTACATTTAAAGACTCCTTAACTTGGCGAATTAAACTATTAAGGCCTAGTGACTATATTTATTTTTCTTCTTTCGGTATACCACAATATACATATGTATATAATATATGGGCCAAATTATCTATACATATTTAATTATTTGACCACACTGACTGTCTGATTGACTGACTTATATATCAACGCGTAGGCCAAACTACTGGGGCTAGGACCGTAAAAATTTGCATAAGGGTTCATTTAAAACAGCAGGTGCGCATTAAGGATTTTTGAAAATTCATCCCCTAGGGAGGTGAAAAAAGGGATGAAAGTTTATATGAGAATCCGTCATTTTCGAAGTAAGCAAGACAAGATTTTATATATATGCTTTTGCTTAGAAATAAATGTACACATGTATCGGCGATTTAGGCAATTCAACCCCTAACGGGGTGAAAAAGTGGATGTATGTTTCTTGCTGACTATTTTTAATCTACGCGAGCAACAGTTAGTCATTAATAAACTGCTCTACAACAACAAAACACGTCGTAGCAGGCATCGATTCAGATGGCGAGATGAGCTAGATGTATTTCGTAGAGCCTGGCCTCTACGCATCGGTAGGTTTATAAAAACTAAAATTGATTTTGATAAAAATATTTAAAAGTCAATATTTCCATGCGAGCTAGCTACACTACTAAAATCAGTGTCACCTACCTATTTACATTGTTAAACAATTTAACAACATTCCTAATACGGAATAATTATGCGTTAAACAAAAGATACTACCCTTAAATGAATTTAGAATCCTTGCTCTATAAAAGATGGAGAGATATCTACCTTTTTTATAAACTTTTCCAAAACATTGTTATAGATAAGACTTGTCGTTTTGAGCGGCACCTATGTTACTGTAAATATATAGCAAATACCGTTAGACGAAAACTAGTTGGTTTTTACTTGTATTCAAATATAGCCATTATGTCATAGCGGGATTCCTTGAAAAAAAAACCATGAACTAGGTTCTGTTATCTTTTAAAATATTTTAAAACAGTAAAAGTGTGAACATACGTACATATACCTACTAGTGTGTTGTTATTAAAATTCAAGCCACATTGTTTGATAGAATTTAATTTTAAATATAATTAGATAGATAGTCTAGATTTTACAGTAAAATAACTGTTCATTAATTTTAAAACAAAATTGTGTGCTTTTCGGCATATAATAAATTCATACTACGAATGTGACAATTATCAATTTAAAATATAAGAAGATAATATATAATTAATCAGAAGACTGGTTTATACTTCGTATAGCGAATTAGCATTGCCAGCCAGCATAGCAATGTATCCAGACTTCTGGGCACGCTTCATTCTGGTAGCGATGTGATGCATAGTCTTTAATTACGTTATATACATAGTTTTATTTTTAGTATAGTTTAATTTATAGTATCTTTCCTAGTAAAAAAAACAATATTAAAAACACGAATAAAAAAAAAACGTTATAGCCCGCAACGAATTTAATAACATGTCTAAATTAGTTGCAGAAAGTAACGCAGTTACTGAAACCGTCTTTCGCGCAGCTATCTGTTGCTATAGGAGCGGAAATGGTTGTCTAGCGGCGTCGATCCTCCGCCGCATATTCAGACGGCGACACCTTGGATGAGAGCTGGAACGTCGAGCCACAGCTCCACTCCCGCGCAGACGAAGACTCAGGCACTGGGTTGGCCTGGTTAACCTCCAGCGCCTTGAGCAAACGGCCGACATACCCTGGGGAGAGTCCGTCCGCATTTTAGGCCGCTGGATGAGCGCTCCCTGTTCTGTCGCCGCGCGGTGCCGTGACTATGGGCGAGGTCGTCTTGGCCGGCGCCTGCCAGGGCCTATGCTGGCAGGCGACAGTCACTTCCCGCGGCCCCGGCTAAAGGCGAACGGAAGGACCACGGGGAGTTTTAGTGGGTATTCCGGCAATAGGCCGGAGAATCATTAAATCTTTTAGATAAAAAAAAAATAACGGTGAATTTGGATTGCGGGGGAAAATCAATCACTTACATGAATTTACTCAGTTCAGCTATGGAGTTAAGGTCAAGTAATGGAATAAAAACCAGGAATAAAAAGGTAACTCGCTAAAATATACCTACCCTCTTTGCCTAATAAGCGCTTATTCATTCGAAAAGGCTTTCCACTTTAACCACTCATTTTTTCCTTAAATCGATTTATGAATAAAGTAAATTAAAATATAGGCTCTAATGTTACCTTATTGAATAATAATTCAATATTAAGGACACGTGTAAGTCGTGGTTATCCTCTCGATAAAAAAAAATTACAATATTGTGTAAGAAACGACAAAATATTATACGAAAATAACTCTACAAAATTAACTAATTACATTAGACCAAAGAGAATGTTTAGATTAAAACTTGTTTACACAGATTAAATATTATGAATTATCAAGACCATTAAGTCGAAATTCGAACACAGGGAAGGTTGCAGGTGGCGTATGGCGGCTGGACATGGAATGTGGAGGACTGGGATTTATGGCTTCGTAAGGAGGCCTTTGTCGGGAACAACTTAAATTATGAACAAGTTGTGGAAAAATATGTGGTAATTGATTTAAAGCTGTCAATGGGCTCTGCTTGTTTACTGGACAAGCTAAGAGTCACTTAGTGACTATAGATAATAAATATAGTACAGATCGGAAAATTATTATTATATAAGACGGATTTTCGATTTCTTTGGAAATAAAAAAAATAAGTAATTGATTCATTTATAAAGGTCAATAGATTTGGAGGCATTATGAATGTATGTATAAGTCGCGATGGCCAGTCGCTAAGCTGACTATCCATTTCAATATCAAAACTGAATATTGGTAAAGTGAATGCACCGCTTAGATGTTTTGTGGGAGAATTTTCCACGGGCTGATTGTGAAGAGAAACAAAAGAAAGAAAAAAGAAAATCTCTCGTTTGACAAACTCGATGTACAAGATAAACATTTTGAGGATTCTTGCATGTTATCGATGTATTTTTTTTATTGTAGGAGTTCAGCAAACAGGCAGACGGCCCACTTGATGGAAGGCGGTTACCATCGCCTATGGACATTTGCAACACCAAACGTGCTACAAATGCGCTGCTGCTCTTAAGGAAGACCGGAACTTGGTCACTAATGCCGGAACACAAGGTTGTTATGGCGACATACTTTATACCAGGGATTGGTTGCCATCCAGTCGGGCGAATGCCCTACCACCAGGCTGTGGGTTGTTTTGTCGCCTTTTACGACAGGCCGCTCGGTCGCAGAAAATTGTATTCGTTCACCGTTCCTGCACGATGTGTGAAACTCGTCACTCGGGCTAAGCGCGGCGGATATACCATCACAGCAGTGGTACAATTGTGACCTAATATTTATTATAAAAAGTATTTCAATAACCATAAACAGGCTTTTATAGTATTGAGTTATGACGTGAGGCTTTGTACTACACATGTCTATAGTATTGAGCTTATGGCGGGAACTGAAGGTTGATGTTGTACCGTATATTTACTTTCTGCAAATGTGTAATATTACCATACAATGAATAATAGTTATAGGATATTGATATTGGTTTAATAATAATTATGTTTTGTTAGAAATGTGAACTGTGTAGTCAAATGTGGCCTTTCGAGTTGTCACAACAACTCCGTTGATTGGCATCACTCAAGACCTACAAATTGGTTTAGCGATACTGAACACTATTGAGTCTTCAATATAGCTTAACCATCAGACAAGAACAACAGTCTCTTTCATCTTTTTGCAATTAGCCAACGACACAAAAAATATTTAAAAAATGTAGCTTTTAAATTTTTTGCGAATACTGTGACTCCACATACCACCGATATCGCGGGAAAACCCTAAAGGAAGGAAAATTTGTGTTTTTTTTGGTGGTTAAACAACCTGATTGAAATCGATTTGTATCAATATACAAACATAATAAATATGAATAGGAGTATAACACCGATATTTTAAACTAACGCCTGTATAATTTAAAAGATAACGTGTACACACGACCAACATCCAATAAATCGTCTTGAATGGTTTTTTTTATAAGAAATGTTAAATATAGCAGTAGATATTTTTCTAATACGACTTGTCTTTTTTATCATTGTTTTTACAATAACATGACACCTGCACACCATTACATTGAATTTAATTCGGAAATATGATTTTACTTTTTTCCTACCTGATATAGGCGCCATGCTTGACTTAACACAGTTTTGTGGTTTTTTTTTACGGAAGTATAGGTTTGCGTTTGACCACTGTCTCACCTGATGTTGAGTGATGACGCAGTCTAGGATGGAGCACGCTTATCTAGAAGATTCATTCGTGACTTGAAGACTTCAAGATTGTGTTTGTCAGGAAAAACAGACTCCGGCAAATTATTCCACTCTTCGGCAGTGGCACCAGAACAGATTTAGCGAAACGCTTGGTTCTGACTGGTGGTGTTTCCGCCATGTAACGGTGGCGCAAACCGGTGCGTCTGGTTGTCCGATGGTAAATGTGATTTAACTAGTAGCATATAAATATTAATTTTATCTTCAAGCTAACACATAAGATGAATACCGGCCCCATATAACCCAAGCATTAACTATATTGTTTACCCAACACAACACTTTTTGCGGCGCTCGGAAAGTCATGATTCGCTAGAAAATTGAGACTTTCCCACACAAATATCTATTTATTTATGAGTTAAAAAAAATCATATCCTACAATTATTATTGTTTACCATCGTTTTGAGCCGTGATAGCTTAATGGTTAGCGCACGCGTCCCAAACTCAAAGGGCTCTGGTACGAATCCTAGCCGGAAAGCATACGCTACTTAAACCGCTTTCTGATCTAATGTGCATATTGCTACAGTTACCACGCGCTAACGCTGAAGGAAAACATCCATGAAACCTACACATCGAGACAACTGTGTCTAACCTGCTAAGCCGCCTTGGACAAGCGTGACAGGTATACTGCCCGTTCCCCCTATAAAAGGAGCAGTGGGACGTTTATGGACTGGTATTATTACCACTGTTTTAAAAGTTGTACTTTTTAAAATATAAAACTGTAAATCAAAATCACATTATAATTTTCCATCAAGAACGACCACAGATTCTTGATGCTATCTTTCTTCGTTCGCTCTTAAATCATATGTGGTTCATTAGCTTCATTAAAATTTTACTGTCAAAATACATATGTTTCAAAAGAAAAATTTTCTATTCGCAGCCACCGAAATCAATTTAGATATTTTCATTTTCCGGGATACTTAATGATGGCTTTTATGTGACTACATCACAAAAAATTATACATTTTGACTATGAATTTCGTATATTTGTTATAAATAATATTCCAAACCAGTTTTGTCAAGTCTATATTTAAAGTTGGAGCGAATGAACTCAATTAAATTCAAAAAGGCCATAACTCAACAGCTGAGATAGTCAATACACAATTCTTTAAAATTTTGTCTATTTTTAAGGAATAATATAAATTGTATTAAAATAAAACTACAGAGCAAAATATAAATATTTATGTTTTTTAAGTTCCCAATAAAAACTCCACATTTGCAAGTGGTTGTGTTTCTTATTTTACGATAAATTTAAAACGAAACGTAAAAAATGTAAGCTCAAAAATGACTGAAAACTTAATACGTAGACTACGTTCTACTGATTAATATATCAGTATTATAGATCGTACATTTTTTCCCCATTATGATTCTTTTCTCATGACAATTCTTTAAAATCTGATTGAGAGGTTCAGGCATTGAGCTATATGTTACACAATAGCTTCTCATTCATATTTTCTAGGATAAAATGCATCCTTTCTTCAGTTCTGGTGTTGTAAAATATTATTACATTTCATGAAATAAATAAAAACTCAGCAGATAAATTTTATAAAAATATAAATACTTATGGATTATCATTTTTGGTTGTTGAAATATTAATTTTGGTTAGACCTCTCCTTTTTTTAATTTACGTAGTATTTTCCATGGAAAGTAATTATTTATTATATTAGACGTATGTTATGTCAAAAAATATCTTGTAAAACATATTTACTGTCAATGACGTCACCGTGCTAAACTTTATCAGGTGATTTCGCGGAAACAGTAAGCAGATAAGAAATTCGTAAGAATAATAAATAACGAGATAACGATAATATCTATCTATAGATAAGCGTAACGCCACCTGATATGATACTGGTAGCGGTAAATAAAACATGATTTATAATATAGCATTCTAATGATATCATTGCATTTTATGAAATATCTGGTTCACAATGAAAAACAATGTTATGTTTAGTTAAAGACTCTTGTAGACTTGCCAAAATTAAAACAATCTCAAATATGTTTGCAGATTTACTGAAGAAGAAAAAGAAGGTGCTTGTATGATGATGTAGAGCTTTATTAATACATAACTTGCAAAAAATTATACTGTTTCCAAGAGTTTATATTTTGACGTTTGCACGTCGAACAAGTAATACATATTTCTTGACTGTAAAATCATATGAAACAAATGTCATAATTGTCGTACTTTATTGTTATGGGTGACGTAACAGTAACTTTTATGTGAGTCATGTAACGCACAGACTATTAATCCATCTACACTATACGTAAATAAATCGAAAGTAATCGATTTGAAAATAAAAAAGATCTACTTTAAAGAAAAATAATACCGCAATTATTATAAGTGCCGGTATAAATGGCTTCTTTAATATAAGTAAAATATGATGATATAGTATTTTTATCAAAAATATATAGACAAGTTAAATTGATTAAAACTTATTTATAAATGAAGTCGATTATTATAACAACTCGAGTCGGTAACTCATTAGAACATTACTAATTCATCCGTCATCGAGCTGTCAAAAGTAAAATAAATGCTTGGAACGGGTATAATTATTATCTCATAGAATATGGACGCAAAGGTAATTGACGCAATAAAATATAGTCCAATCCAGTCCTTTTTTAACCGACTTCAAAAAAGAGAAGATTCTCAACTTGATTGGTATTTTTTTTATGTATGTACACCGATTACACTGAGATTTATTATCCGATTTACGTGATTCTTCTTTAGTTAGATGTGGAATAGTTGCCATTTGGTTCCCTAAAAATTTTACATAGTTTGGCCCAGTAGCATTCATTTTATGAAAATTTCCCGTTCCCGTTTCTTGGGACCTATATTTTTAAGGCGCGCGGCACCTTTCGTAGGCCTACCCATAGCTAGACACTAAAAAGTAACAAATAAAAAAAACTTAGTTTAAAAAAACCGACTTCAAAGACTAAAACCTATAAAATAACTTAATTAAGATTTTTGACAAAGAATTTATTTAGTTTATATTTATTTAGTTTTAAGAGACAAAATAATATAAAATTTTCTACATCTTGTAGTCAGTGTCGAGCAAACTATAAAAATTACCATATACACTGTTATAACAACAAAATGTTGCAAAATATTGTAATTTTTATGGTTTACTAGGTATCGCGGTTTAAATATAATTAATAACTAGCGGTGGAACATGGGAAATTGTTAGGCAGTTTTAATGAAAATGTCACAGACAGCCCCTTTCTAGCTGAATTTCCAACGAAGGTGATAGATCACATTCATAGATCTTTGGCAGCATAAAGAAACTAGAAGCCTCCCTGTAAGAGTTTTCGTACCATCTCATTCAAAAAGGACCCTTAGGCCAGAATTCTAGAACATAATTCATGCTAAAACAGATGTTGTGCGGCCGTGATAGGTCGTGTATATGGAAAACACCTTTTAATTTGAAGGATCTATCATTTCAATCGTTAATATCCAGTATAAGGCTAGAATACGAAAATCCCATATAAACAAAAGAAACTATAATGTTTTAAAAAATATAATAGGAAACTATCTATAATAAAACTACGTTTTAAAGGTTTTAAGCGCGGTAATTTATTTGATTTTTTTCCGACGTTTTGGCCACTTTTCAGTGGCCGTGATCACGAAAGACAAAGATTTCAAGTGTCAACGAGTATTGTTAAAGTTTTATTTAGCCTACCGCCAACTTATTAATTTTAATTATTTAGTTTTAATTTAGCCATAACATGTTGCGAACCGGTAGTAAACTACATTAGGCTCCCATAGAGTAAATAATAACCATAAACAAAATTAAAACTAAATAATTGAAATTAATAAGTTGGCGGTAGGCTAAATAAAACTTTAACAATACTCGTTGACACTTGACATCTTTGTCTTCCGTGATCACGGCCACTGAAAAGTGGCCGAAACGTCGGAAAAACAAAAATCAAATAAATTACCGCGCTTAAAACCGTTAAAACGTAGTTTTATTATGTATACAAGTCGCGAAAACTTAAGAAAATATTAAGAAAACTATCTAGTTTTTATCCCAATAAAATATGCTCATAATTACGCCATAAATTCTGTACGAGCGTATGATGTATTTAAAAAAATGTAAATCTATACATGTTAGAGTTAATTTTATAGTTTTTATCTTTATGTATTATGCAATTATAAGTATCAGATTTTAAATATAAAATATTAACCTCATTAATATATTTTAAAATAGAATCTAGACATTCCAATGGTTGTCTATTTATTTAATCAAAGCACAGTTTGGTGTTCTAAATAAAGCATTGTGTATTGTGTAGAAAACGTTCCTAATCAAGCCAAAACAAACTATATTTGATAATAACAAAACTTTAATATCGACAAAATCAGTGCCGAAAATGATAGTTATATTAAAAAATATAAAAGAACTAGCTGTCCCGGCAGACGTTGTTCTGCCCTGAAGAAATAAAATTTAGAACCCGATTGCAGCGCCACCTACCGGGTCTAATTGTGAATCTAAACCATCCTCGAATCCACTTGAACACACACAAAAAAATTCATTCAAATCGGTCCAGCCGTTTAGGAGGAGTTCACTGTCAACACACGTACAGAAGAATTATATATATAAAGGTGAGTGAAATTTGTCAATAATAATAACCTATGTGTCTGGAGGGCGTCCTACACCACGTCTGACGATACACGGTTTACACTCAAGGACTCGTCTGCTTCGTTTGCCGTTGGTTCTACGGCCTACGGCAGGCCAACTAGCCTACCTACGTGACTGGCCCACAGCTACTTCGGGTCAAGCCCGGTTTCTAATACCTTGCCGACCGTTTATTTGCCTTAATATCAGTTAAAATTGGACATAAGTTCCATATGTCTTGCCTTAATATTCAACCGATGGTAGAGCAAGTGAATGAGTATTAAGATATAGGAATCTGAACCATTACTAATTTTACGAGGTATGCTCGGTTGCTTTAGGGGAACTCTTCCGAATAACCTTGTTTCGGATTTTATCCATAAGAATAACACCCAGTAT
The DNA here is from genome assembly GCA_019925095.2 of Dendrolimus kikuchii. Taxonomy (NCBI): domain Eukaryota; kingdom Metazoa; phylum Arthropoda; class Insecta; order Lepidoptera; family Lasiocampidae; genus Dendrolimus; species Dendrolimus kikuchii. The sequence goes on from CM034394.1 coordinate 19,424,168, forward strand.
GTGGCGCCCTTTGTGGTTGAGCAGGCTAAGTCTTAGCCTGCAGAACTCGCTGGAACGCCGAGGCTCCGGGTTCGATTCCTGGCATGGTAAATTTTGGAAACGAGCTTTCTGTTGTTTCATAAGTAAGGCCTGGGTGTTTGGGATCGGCCCCAGTGTGGTCCGTTGTATATCACCCATAACACAAGTGTAACTTACTTAGCTTGAGAATCTACAAGGTGTGTGTGTTTGTCTGCCGATTATTATCTTATCTTAATATATATAAATCTCGTGTCACAATGTTTGTCCTCAATGGACTCCTAAACTACTTGACCGATTTTAATCAAATTTGCACACCGTGTGCAGTTTGATCCGACTTGAAAGATAGGATAGCTAACATTTGGACCCGGTAGGTGGCGCTGGAATCGGGTTTTAGAATTTTATTTTTTAAAGGCAGGACAACGTCTGCCGGGGCCGCTAGTATTATTAATATATTTTGTACAGTAAAATTGGACATAAGCTCCATACGTCTTACCTTAATATTCAAACGATGGTAAGGCAAGCGAATGACTAGTAAGAAGTACACTTTCATTGTCTATATTAGTTATAATCTTACAATTTTCATCACATTATTTTTGAACGTAGCTGGTTTTACGTATATCATTCTGTGGTATCCGGATATATCCTATATTATTAAAAACGTTTATTGTTTTATATTACAACGGCATTGACATAGGCTTAAGGCTTGTAACAACGTCAACGTCCTTAAGGGTTTTTGCCGTCGTTTTTCAGATGCATTATTATTTTATTATAAATAAAATAAAGTAAAAATAATAAAATCAAATTATTTATCTCTCTTCTATAAAACGTGTTGATATTTTATTACTCTGTTTTGATAAAAATTGAAGTAGTAAAATAGTTTCATGACAATATTTTACAGATAACTTGATGACTTTTTCTCTTAACTTAAAATAACTATAGAAAAAATACGAAAAAACCACTACCTCTCTTTTCGTACAGATTTATTATATTTTTTTGGTAAACTATTGATTAGTAAATACTAACGAAAAGCTGTTTTGTTTGCAGCCCACTTTAGGCCTTTTGCGGCACCAGGAGCCTTAAAACATTTTGAAAATGAAAATTTGCACTTTTAATATGTTATTAGTCTTACCAAGGTTAGCGTAGTACCCGGCTGGATGCATTGTGCGCCTACTAATCACCGGAGTACAGTTTCCATTTGACACTTACCTAAAATGAACAGAACAATACTTATAAAGATAAATAGAATAGCATTGCTTCTCACATCCTTGATTTTATTTTTGTTAAAGTAATATTAATTTATTACGATCTACTCGCTTGGCCACTCGTGGGTGCCATTAAAATTCTTTGGATACCACTTGACTTCAGTTTTTCCTATTGTTACTCAATATCAGCTATGCCAAAGTCATCAGATAAATTACGGTATTTCTTTGTTAATAATATATATTTTGTAATGTTTGTTGCGGAAAGCTACTTTATCCAACTATATAAGTACATTTAGATTTATTTAGCTTCAATTCTGTATAAGGAACTGTAGATAATGTATACAAATTGAGTATGTGGGTATGTAGTGTATGAGTATAAAACAGCATTTTTTATTTTGTGTAATAATAAAGAACTGTTTATTATTTTTTTATTGGTGCAGTATAGCAGATAGGCTGACGGCATACCTGATGGAAAGTGGTTACCGTCGCCTATGAACATTTGTAACACCAAAGGTCACTATTTTGCTAGCAGTCTCAAAAGGAGGATTGGAACCTAGCCGTTAATGCCACAACACAGTTCAAGGCTGATATGGAGGCATACTTTAGCCCAGGGTGGTACCCATTCAGACGGGCAAATGTCCTCCCCCTTGGCTGTGTGTGCTTCTGCACGGATGAGTTAAGTAACCTTACTCCTTTAAAAATCCATATTTTAGTAAAAAATGCATTCAATTACATTAAGAATTCTTTATCCGTGCAGGAACGGAGAAAGAATACTATTTCCTGCGGCCGAACGGCCTATGGTAAGAGGCGACAAAACAACCCACAGCCAGGTGGTAGAGTATTCGCCCGTCTGGATGGCTACCACCCCTGGTCTAGAGTATGCCGTCATATCAACCTTAAGTTGTGTTCCGGCATTAGTGGCCAGGCTAGTCTGCCTTTAGAGAGCGTCAGCACATTGGTAGCACTTTTGGTATTACAAATGTTCATAGGTGATGGTAACGCTTTCCATCAGGTGGGCCGTCTGTCGAACTCAAGCCATAAAAACAAGCGAAACAGGTGTACAAACTACGATCAAGCCAATTGAATGTATTACTAAAGTAATTATGTTCTAGTAATTATCAGAAATAAACAATTCTTGTGCGTTCATTGTCGTATGCCGTACAATAATCTTTCTGAACAATATAAATCATTATCAATAAGCACACACTAACACAATAAGTACACAATATCTGTGTAGTAAATAATAATAGTGTGAAATGAAAATCAACATTCGATTCGGTTAGCATTATTCACCTGTATTATTTGCGTCCAATGTGCATGGAATATTCGACATAGGGGCCAAAATTCATGTTGCAAGGCCCTGCATATTCCAACTGAGGCATGCGGAGGCGAGCACACGTGGCTGCCGCGGCTGCCTGCCTCGGAATCTAACCAAATGCCCATCGGAGCTCGATTGTTAGCTAAATAGCAATAGCTTATTTATAAGCCATACGCTTTGCAGAGGAAACATCGTCTACAGGTGACCTGAGAAGTCGACAAAGGAATCTTTGCATGTGCTGCACACTGCACGACCTAGTTCAGACAATACGCCGATTTTTTATCTTCAAGTAAATTTTTTTTTCTCTTTTACTTGAATATTAATGTGAAAACAGCGTAATTATCTTGTACGGACAAAACTGTCAACGTGAAAAACTAGTTGAGAGAAAGATAAGAATGATTGCAGATTATGGGATTACAGTTAAAGTGCTTAATAAGTAAGAAAGGATCGTTATATCATGAATTGTTACGAGAGGAGCCGTGTTACATGAACCGATTTACGTTGTTTAAATATAGATAATCCTCATAAATAGCTATTTGCGTCGTGACAAACGATCTGCGCTGCGTTGTTCAGTTTGGAAATCGCGTATAATGCCGCTATTGTTAATTATACAAGTCACCGCGTCGCTAAACATACGATTTATTGTCAGCTAACTGGAACAACCACACATCTAGCGTGAGATTTGTACGGCAGCCCCGTCACACCTCCACCGCGCTGAATGGCCAAAAACATTGAGAAGTAAAGACAAATTATCACTCCGAAGGAGATGTCATATCTGTACAAAAGATTTAACTTGCGAAAGATAAATAATTTACTTACGTTTCAGACAAAACTAGAGCGAGTTTAGAAAACTTAATGATGTATGTGGACGTACTTTATTTTTATTTAGAGTCCCATGTCAATAAAGCTGGTTTGAGGTTTGAAAAATGGACATCTTTACTTCTCAACGAGGCAGTATTGCCAGTCGAATGGAGATCGACCGGACAGATAACAACAATCAGGCCTAAGATCTGACGGGCAAGCATTTCGGTTGAGAAAACCTATTGGCGGCGACCTTACCGCTTTACTTGCTTGACTTTATGTTTTTAACGGAAACTTATCGCGATATCAAATCAGAAGCTACGATTAAGAAACAATGGGACTAATAAAAATAGTATTAGAGCGAAGCATGAATATGAATCGTTGCCGTCTTTATGATCCGTATACTAAGGTTATGCGTTTGAGATCAGTGATGCGTGGATCTTGAAGAGTTTTCGTTGTGATGTGGAAAAATTGACTAATGGTCAATTACGTACTTTACCATCGGTACAAATTTGACATTTTATGTACGCTTTTGTCGAATTTTTCCCGATAGCAACGCAGATAAACGATTGGTAAGATACAGATACCGCCCATAAAGCCATTTAACTATATATGTTGGGAGAAATAGATTACGCAAGAGCTGTATATTTCCCGCCAGGCACAGGACAAGCAAACAAAACAACAGAACAATAAGATGCACAAGACCCAAGCGCGCTACTGCTAATGAACTGTCAAGCAAACACTAGACGATTTTAGCTGTGCTAGTGCAACAACTAGCTTTACTGTCGTACTCAAAGTCAACTAATGACTCGTTAATCTTATAAAAAAGTGGCATTTAAATTTATTATTTTACTGTTTACTTTGTTTAACTTTGCTTTAAGGTCTTTGAGGATGGCTTTAATAATTAAATACGTTAGATTTATACAGCCTTAAAATATATTATCAAAAACAGGATTAACGAATAATTGATTAAAAAATTTACCGCTATTAACATGTTATTCACTATATATACTTCTATTTGAATCCTCTCATGGAGAGATTATATTGTTACTATCAATCTATTTTTATTAATCACAACTATCTTAATTTTTGATAAAAACAACAAACAAAAACCTTGTGCTGATATTAATGAATTAAATTCCACAGTTACTGGTACTTATTTTGCGTCAGAGAAAAAAATCTAATGACGACAAAAGAGAATGGTTTAGTAAACTTTTGTTGGCCCGTCCAAGTAGACTGGTGCTAGTTGAAAAAGCAGAGTGAACGCGGACTCCAGACAGGTATGCACGGAATGGGAGAGAGCATCCGGGCGGCTGCGATTGTTACCAGTTATCACTGAATGTTTTCCACCGGGGCATTTTGTGTTGTCACAAAAAAACCACATAAAGGGCGGGCGCGGCTCGTTTGAGACGACGCCCCTGTGGGAAAATCGTCGCCAGAAAAGTGCGGCGCAAATAAATTATAAACTCTCTCGTGTGGAACGCGATACGGCATACATGGCGCTTTAAACTCGAAGCATAAAGTTCGCTTTGTTAAAACTGCAACTATGTGCGATGTAAATAAAAACGCAAACTGCGGACGCGATTTGCCGTTTTGCGATACAAATCGTCGGCACAATCGGGTTTTGTAAATGTCGCGTGATCTCACGGCGGCGAGGAATCATTAGCGAAAACGGAGCATCCCGGAATAGACTGACAGCGGGACGATTGCAGCGCCGTGATGGATGACGGGAGTTGAGCGGGTTATTGCTGCCGGCTTAATATCCACACCGAACAAGATTCACGAGTATGAAAAAATATTCTTCTAATCATTTCCGTAGAAACGGTAAAGACGTACACAGTCACCTTGAATCTTAAATATTTTTTATTATGCACGTTAAACGTAATTATAGAGTAGCATTGAAGTTAATATTTGTGAATAGAATAGGTGTTACGAGTATTGATGTAACTGACTGGTCAATTTATCCGCCACTTAAAGAACGATGAAAAAGGTTAATGGCGTAAAATGAATATACATTTAATTAACCAGTAAATGGTTGATTTTATAAAGGAGGCGGTGACATACGGATACTGCGCCGTAAATACACCTCGCTCGCATTGAAAACTCGCAGAAAATGCATCGGCGATAAGAAAAAATTTAGCCCGTCGAGCACATATAAGTGCAGTACGGCGACGGTGGCATTCCATGGAGAATATTTCGCATATCAAGACTAAAAGTAACCATTTACTGATTGCAGATACGCGATGGCCGGCCCCAACAATCTGGTCAGATCGCTTCACTCGCATAGCTCTTGCTACACATAATTTTTAACCTAAATAAGTAAGAAATTCTTGCTTTCATAGTGTTTTAATGAGACCTGATTGTTAAGAGTTTCTCCTCCCACAGAAGCTTAGCAATTCGAAAAGCATATTCTATGTCAAAATCACCAAAATTAAAAATAAATAGTATACGTACATTAAAAACCCTCTAGCTTATGAAGTGCAAAACAAAGTTTCACTGTCAATTGTAATTGTGAACGCGACATCTTTACTTTTGCCGTCATTATAGGAACAAAGTTACTGTTAACGGTTAATCTCGTCGTGGAATAACAAAAAAGCGGTCTCCTGGTGAAGCTCTTGTTTGTATCCTTGTCTCACTCAGAATGATGGCTTAGAAATGAGCAGGATGATACTATGTTTTATTAAGCGGCTTCTAATGTGAGTTGGTTTTAATTTATCGTGCGACAGCCGCGTCGGTTCGCCGTAGCAAGGAGCGGCGCTTCATCAATCTTCGGAGCAGAGTGCGGTGGCTAAACGCAACACTCTTCGTTGAATACAAATCATATTATTACAGCTGACTAATACTATTTCGGTTTTCACTGATTCACCCTAACTTACTCTTGTCATATGCCAAAACAAAATATCAGCTAACTCGCAACCAGAGAAACATATGATAAAAAGCAACGGTTTTCTGCATATATAATTAACCAATTAAATTCTAAACACGATTTATAATAAAGCATTAACTATGCGAATGAAATATGCCTGTTTAAGTCTATTCGAAATATAACTGTAGATCTATTTTTGAATAGTTGGCTGAATGCGGAAGACAATTTAGTCCAAAATTAAAGGACTCGGTCCCTTTGACCACAGCGTGGCAGGACATATAGGTAAGAGTGGGCGGTTACAGTGGCATGTGAAAATCAATATACTCGCCTGCCCTGCACCTTTATCCTGACAACATTCAAATTAGTCTCTGTACTGACATATTTTGTGATAAAACTAATATTTTGATAATCGTGACCCCAGAAATGTCATGCTAATAATATATTTTGTGTACACTATCATTAAAACAGTTATGATAAATGCAAAAGTGATTATTTCGTGTTTGTTTGATTATCTGCTGACAACATTGGTATAAATATTGTAGGGAAATCATGGTTACTTTTTTGTATGTGCGAAATTAGAGAGAAAGCTTGACCATAATCAACCTTACATCCTTAGAAAAAGATAATGGTTACCTGCGTAAGTAAGGTTTTCTATATTATTTCGTTTATTTTTATTATAATTTCGGGATAAAAAATCGACCACAAGGTTAAGATGAACTTATATTTCCATACCCGCACCCTTCTTTATACAGAAATAATTAAATTAAATATTTTTAAAAATTAATGACGGTTAGACATTACTATTTTCTAAGGAAAGATTACGTTTTCACATTCTTGTTTCAATTGGAAACATTAAATAGAATTTAGCTATAAGAAACTTAAAATATTTCCTCTACTTAGGTCCCATCGTTCAACCGCCTGATAAAAATTATTCGTAGAATAAATATAACATGGAAAAATTAAAAATTACTCTAGCGTGAATAAAACAGTTAAATTGTTTCACTTTTGAATTCAGTTACGTTATAATTTATTATATTGATAAGTTGTATGTGATGATTGAAATCAGCCCTTAATTAGATAAATAACAATAATTTACATCAATACACAATTCGCTAGATATTTTGTGTTTCATTTCATGTTCATCTTATTTTTATAATTTTGATTATGAATTAGTAGATTAACTAGTAATGGTACATAAAACTAGTTTATAATTTAAGACCTGTATAATAATTTACAATAATATCATAAAAAATACATCATAACAAAAAAATATAATTTCATACTACATATTTCTACACAAATTTTTAATATACTACTTTTAGTAGATAATATTTATTAACGAAATATGGGTCCCAATATCGCTATCCATTGTTGGCCGCGTGTCCACGTTAAATGGCAAATATGGATTAATGTAATTACGTATTGTACTCAATCAAAAGTTAATATATATTATCTAAATGAAGAGTATAACTACTCAGAGATTATTACAATATTACTTGGAATCGACTACGTTATCGCCATTAATGATGCGATGACTAACTTCGTTTTACATTAAGCAGTCCATAAAAGTATTTTTGGTTTCTCTGTAACTTTCTAATCTTCCTACATTCGATCGTTAATTACATTGTGTCCGGAAAGTCATTAGAACAAGGCATTTAATCACGTTATAATTGATTTAGGGCTAAAACCACAACTATTGCAACATGAACTTGCAAATCTGTAGCTAAGATCATGCGATTTTGGATTTAAATGATGGACTGAATATTCATTATCAGTTAAAGAAAACAACCTATATATGCGTTTCTAAGCCTAGGTAGCTTAGTGATTAGAGAACTCAAAGGGCGTGGGTTCGACTACCGGAAAGTATGCACCAGTTAGGCAGTTATCTGACCTAATGTGCACATTGTTACAATTACCACGTACTAATGGTGAGGGAAACCATCGTGATGAAACCTGCACATCGAAATTTTCTGATGTGCCAAACCCGCCTTAGACTATTAAAGTAAAACTAATGGTGTCACTTCTTTGAATTTTGTATTCCATGTAAAACATCTACGGTACAAATAAAACTCATATACTCATAGCTGATGGGACTATGATGATTGCAAAGATTGGTACAGAAAACCAAATTGCGGACATGTTCACAAAGGCACTGTATAAGCCAAGGCTTGCTATTCTTTGTCGTGAGATTGGGCTGCACATTTAAGGACTCTGCTGATCCTTAACTTCAAGAGAAGTTAGAGTTTGTATATCCAGACTCTTTATAGTGAAGCTATTGAACCTACTTAGATAAAAGTAATATGCTTTGACATCTTTAGAGGAATAAACTAAAACTGATGGTGTCACTTCTTTGAATTTTGTATTCCATGTAAAACATCTACGGTACAAATAAAACTCATATTATAAACTTATGCCTTTATTAGTTTTACTTTAATATAGACAAGCATGGCGGGTATAAGTACTATACATTCTCCTACTAAGTGTGAGATCCGATACCAGTAGTGTAACGTTTACGGGCTACTATTATACATACATATCTATACTAATATGTGAAAAATAGAAGTGGCCGCCATACATGTAACTTAGGAATGATTTTTTTTTCTGTGTAAATATGAATATATTATTATGGGGTATAGTTAGGAAGGTCTTGAAAAATAATAACATTTCTTGAAATCTTTTTTATTTAAGTGAATAGGCGGGGAGATGTTCGTGATCAAAATTGTAAAAAGTATGATTTCTTTAACTTTTGAACAATGAAGAAAAAAATCAGGCAGATAGGGATTTAAAATACTATAAACGAAGCTTGATTTGAACCAATACGATACTTATATTTCTTATTAAACGTTATATTAAGGTTTCGTCACCAAATGACAAAGAGCAAACAGTTGATGTTCGTCCTTTAATATGTGCATGACTCGAACCTAGCTGATTTTATAACACTTTATAACGAATGAACTATCAAAACAATTGTTCATAAAATAATCCAAGAGTTGAAACTTATAGGCATACCAAATAAACATATCAAAATTACCCATTTGGAATGATAAAGTTATAATTTAGGTAAGCATCCTTTTAACTTGCATTATCTGCTTGGCGATGTACTTGAGGTACGATTAATAACATAATGCTCTAGTTAATGACGCCTTTCACAAGCTTAATTTTCGTAATCACCTCAGTGGTCAACGTTCTTGTTTACTTTATCAACTTTTCTTTGTTATCTCTTAACTTCATTAGTTTTAATAAAATGCATAAAATGTTATTATTATTTGAAGACTTATTTGGCGGGCTACTTGTGACAAAAAAAACAGCGGAGTGAGTGAGGCTATAGTTCTTTTACTGTTTTGGTATTTATATTGATAATCATAACCAGCAGACAAATACACATATTGTATATTCCCAAGTTAAGCAAATTACGCTCGTGTTACGGGTAATATACAACGAATTACGTCCCGCCCATAGCTGGGCATTAACTCGTTAATCCGTTAATCGTTAATTAACGAAGTTAACATTTCGAGTAACGGATTAACATTTAAGTTAACTTAAAAATATGTTAACGGACTCGTTAACTTCCGTTAAATTTTCCAAAGTTCGTTAATTGTTAATCCAGCAACAAATCTTTAAAGAGCCAAGCTCAAAGTCTAGTCAAAACGTGGCTAGACATAAAGTCGAAAGACTCGTTAAACAATGCGGCATTCCTCGAGGAACAGATATTCACCAAATCTGTTTATTAAATATAATACTGCTATACCCTCAAGCGCTGCAGTTGAACGTCTTTTCTCCACGGGCAAGGATATACTACAGCCGAAACAAGACTCGCTTTTAGACGAGAACTTCAACATATTAATGTTCATGAAGGGGAATATATATATATATATTATGCCAGATGAGTAAATTGACAGATAAATTGGACGGGTTAGTATCGTTTCGTCTAAGATGTAAGTGGTCTATGTAGCAATTCGTCTAAATGGCAGATGGTCATTATATTACTATCAAATCGTCTTAAAATTAGTTCGTCTAATTAGTGTTTCGTCCAGAACGCAACTAGTCTATCTTAATAAAATAAATTCTAAACCTTAATCCAAATGAATGAAAAAACATTTTTTGTCAACATGCCTTTATTAAACACTAATAATTATACCCGTCTTTTTTTTGTTTCTAACCTGTTAACTTCCAGAACCAATATTTTTTATAAGATGCAGTTTTTATCACGTGTTAACGGATTAACGATTAACGTTAACTTGCGTTAAATTTTCTGAAATGTAACGCTCTAACTTTTAATGAAGTTAACTTTCTCAGTAACGGATTAGCGATTAACGAAGTTAAGCTATGGTCCCGTCCATAAATAACGGAAAAAAATCGTTTCCAAAATTTACCATACTAGGAATCGAACCCGAAGCTTCTGAGTTGCTGTGAGATGGGCCGGCAAAGGCTTAGCCACAAAGGCCGTCGCGTATTGGAACCGTAAAATTATAAATTTACAAACATCCAAAAAAAATTACTTTGATTTCATAGCAACTAAAATTATTAAAATTCAGCAACATAGTTTTCATCCTAATTAAGGACATAGACTCATTGTCACAAAAACAATCGTGAAAAAGATTTAAATTTCCATGAGTATTCCACTAGTCTAAGGAATATACAAATTGTTTTAGGCTTTTGATAGTAATAAATATATTCTTAGTGTTACAGCAGCTTTACTAATTCATTCAGGCAGTAAAAAAAACCAATGCTTACGACGTCGCACGAAACAGATAATATCAAGTAAGTAAATATAATCTGTTAGGATCTACGTTATGGCGAATGTAAATTTAAGAGTATCACAAATGTTGCATTAATGACTAGAAACATATATAAAAACGCATTTTATTTAAGTACATAGAGCGATTGATAAAATACTGTGTAAAACAAAATGTGTGTTTGCAGAGTGCCTCCTCGTCCCGGCGTCGTTAATGAAGCAACACAAAAACTTCTAATTGTCTGCTTCGACGTTTGTCTCAGTCCGATGTTTTCATTAAAGCCGGCGTAATTTGCCAGCGAACATTTTTCAACGAAGTTTGTTGCACTGTAAGCGCCGTCCGGCTGATTTACTTGCACGAAAGCGAACCGATCGTACGTTTTTCTCTTTCTAGGGTTCCGTTACAATTTTGGTAAAAAATAACCCTTACAAAATTATTGTGTCTCCGTCAATCTTTTCCTCGATCTATGTATGTACATGTCGCCTCTGTGCTTTAATAACGTGATAAGTACACCAAAACTTTTTATTTATTTATTGCAGGAGTTCAGCAGACAGGCAGACGGCCCATTGGATTGGTTACCATCGCCTATGGATATTTGCAACACCAAAGGTGCTAGAAATGCACTGCTGCTCTCTTAAGGGAGACTGGAACCTGATCACTAATGCCGAAACAACTCAGGGTTGTTATGGCGGCATACTCTAAACTAGGGGTGGTAGCCATCCAGTCGGCCAAATGCCCTACCACCTAGCTGTGGATTGTTTTGTCGCCTCTTACGACAGGCCGCCCGGCTGCAGGAAATTGTATTCTTTCTCGATTCCTATCAGGTTTCTATCAGGGTGCACTGCCTTATCTGCTAACCTCATGCAATATAAAATATATCCAATACATTTTCCTAAAAAAGTACTGGGTGAAATGTCACAAAAAAGTAAAAACTAGTAACTGAAACCATACATGTAACTGAAGAATGATTTTTTTAGTGAGCATAGGCATGTGGGATATCGTTAGACCAATTTGAATAATAGTAAAAGTACCAAGTATTAAAAATATGTAACCTAGTTTCAACTTTTGAATTAGAATAATTATTCCGTCCGATCACGGCTACCAAAAAGTGGCCGAAACGTCGGAATAATAAAAATCAAATAAATTATCGCGCTTAAAACCGTTAAATCGTAGTTTTATTATTATTTACACTAGTCGCGAAAAGTAAACGAAATATTATAGAATAAATATTGTAGTTATTGTCTGTAACCCAATTTTGTTTCATTATTCTATAAAATATTCAAAGCATGACACTAAAAATATTCTTTTAACTTTCAAAAGTGAAACAATGAACAAGATTTTTTCGAAGCTTCCTAGCCATAGTTGGATAATCGACAATAAATTCAACAACAACGTACATAACACAATGAGGCTAGAACGTTTTGTATGATGATAAAAAGTATATATTGATCTGATTGTCAAATAATACCCTAATATGATAAAAAAATGTATTTTCGTCACTTATGCGGAGCTCTCACAGTGCCTGGAATGCCGCACTTGTTCCAGGATTAAATTACCTACTGCTTTCGAAATGTCTCTAACATCAAAATTAAACTTTACCTAAAATCAATCTTTGATATCATTGATATCAAAAGAATAACGTTAGCAGATCCAAGTTTTAATGCAAATAAAAGAATTCAATTTACATGTTCCTCCAGCTTTGATATCAATAAATTCGTCGACGACAAACACAATGTATGAAACTCACCGACCCGTCTCAATAGGCGATAAGAACATAGGTATAATTTGCTAAGCCTCACAGACTATGTATACGCGACCGTTAGGCGCAGGAAAGAGACGGGTCGGACTGAGATAGATATAGTTTATTTTTAACCGTTATTAATTTGAAATTAAATAAATAAATTATAATTATAAGAATTGAATATAAAATGTAATAAGCCTTAACTCACTAGGAAATAAATGTTGTAGCGTTGTGCCTTTTATTGACCAGTAGGACCCTATTAGATCCCGGTAAATGAGACCGGGCTACAGGCGTGCAGAACGCCGCCTGGAGCCCGGGACTCAGCATGTAAAGGGAACCGGGTTACAGGCGTGCAGAACGCCGCCTGGAACCCGGGACCCAAAAGGGTAGCGGAAACCGGGCTACGGGACTGCAGAACGCAACCGGAGCCCGGGATCCGTGAGGTATGCCTGCACTACTGCCTACTCCGAACGCGAGTAGGCCATAATGATGGTGCAGGCAGAGGTCCGCGCTCGACAGCGCACGTTTTTGTAATGAGGTAATGGTAAGGGCGCTCAGCGCTTTATATTTATACTAATGAAGCGGGGGGCGAGGTAAACGCCCATTACGACGTCCCGCTAACAAAAACCATGGGTCACAACTGTGTAAGGACCCTCGAAATGTACTAAGATCTAGGGTGTACCAAAATGTATAATAGTGGTAAGTTAACATAAGGCTTAATGTATGTAAAATTAAGGAAATAAAGTAAAGGGGGTGTTACGACGAAGCGAGGGGTCGGCGGAGGTAGCCTCTATAAATATAGGACGCCTTTGGGGCGCATTTTTGTAGTTTGAGTAGTTCAGTAGTTCGTGAGTAGTTCGTTTAGTTCGTTCGCAGTTCATAAGAAGAAGCTCCCTCCCGCCAACGCCAACGAAGTCGAAGCCTCCCGTAGCATCGTTTTCGGTTGTTTTCATTTCGGAAAATCGGTTACCCGAACCAGCGACCAACCCTCTACAGTCCTACAGTCCACTGCAACACCAACATCGTCTGGTCAGCTTCGAGCCGTATTGGAAGAACTGAAGTATGCCGAATACGAGAAGCAGAATCGAAAAGGACGCTGCGCAGGCGAACAAGAAGAGTGCGACAGAGGTAGCAACAACCTCAACGACAACTGGCAGTGTCACGGCGGAATCCGGAACAGAGACTAGCTCAGTAAAAGCAACGACCGTAAAAGCAACGACAGTAAAAGCAACTGCCGTAAAAGCAACGCCAACGGCGTCGGCAACGACAGTAAAAGCAACAATGCCGGTCTCTGTTACGGATTTGCAGCCACAACCACCGCCAGTTTTACGCGAAATACTTCGCAGAAAAGAATGCACTCTAGAAGAAACTTCAAGACCGCAGTCACTACGCTCCACGACTTCCCGCAGACGACTTGCCGAGCTGGAAGCCAAAGAGAGACTAGCCGCATTGAAGTTGAAACAGTTGGAGGCAGCCGTTGAACTCGAACAAGCGAGAATAAATAGGCTACAAGCCGAATCATCGGACGATGATGACGTCATCGAAGAAAGCGAACTACCATCAAGAAGAGTAGACATGTGGTTCGAGAGACTGCCGCAAACGCAGGAACCACATGCCACAGAACCCCCCCCCGCCCCAGCGACGTTAGCCAGCGATATAGGGAGAATGAATGAACGGGGACAGGGCGTCCACGTCGGAAATATGGCACGCGGACAACGGGTCTCAGAACGAGGCCCGCCTGCACGTTCAAACGTCATGGATGTGACGTCACTGGCAGAAGCGATCACTGAAGCGGCGCGAACGAGCACAAGACAGGCGCAGCGATACATGCAAGAACTCCCGACTTTTAATGGAAATAGTGGCGAATGGCTGTCCTTCCAGGCAGCCTTTCGGGAATCGGGAGGGAGCTTCTCAGCAGGGGAGAACGTCGCGCGCCTACGTAGAAGCCTAAGGGGAGCCGCACTGGAGGCCGTCAGTGCCCTGCTGATTACCCAGACGGGGCCTGAAGATATTTTGAAGGCATTGGAAAGAAGGTTCGGCCGTCCAGATGCCCTTGTGCTGGGAGAAATGGAGAAAATGAAGACATGGACACGAGTCACCGACAGCCCTCGGGACTTGTGCCTATTTGCCAACAAGATGGCAAACCTAGTAGCAACAATTGAAGTATTGAACAAGCCGCAGTATTTACATAGCCCAGAGATGCTACGCGCGGCAGTGGAGAAGCTGACTCCAATCGTAAGGAACAAGTGGTACGACTATGCAGCTATGAAGACCGAAGGGGTTCCGGAACTTAAGAAACTTGCGAGCTTCCTGAATGAAGAGGCAGACAAGTGCGCCGCGTATGCACCGATCGAACGCGAGAGCGAGATGGCACGATCGAAAAGGAGGACGGAGCACATACACATAGTGAACAACGACAGTGAACGCGTGAATATGAGAAAAAGTGAACCGTGCCCAGTCTGCAAACGCGATCATAAACTTAGCGATTGCCGCAAGTTCGTCGGTGCGGATGTGAGCGCGCGGTGGGACTTAGCCAAAAAGTGTAAAGTGTGCTTCCGCTGCCTGCGAAGTAGGCATCGACGTTCTTCGTGCCGCGCCCCGCCGTGTGGGGTGGAAAGGTGTACGCTACACCACCACCGCTTGCTGCATCACCAAAGGAGACCTGAAGTTAACGAGGTAAGTCCAAGTGCAGTGAGTGTGACGTCAGAACCGGCGGGAGAAGTGTTAGCGTCCGCGATCAACAGCGTTATCAATGATGGAAGAAACAAACGACGTGCCTATCTGAAGGTGGCCCCGGTCGCTATAACCGGACCGAGGGGCAGTCGTCACACCTACGCACTATTGGACGAAGGCAGCACCGTGACCATTATTGATGCGCAGCTGGCCGAGCAACTGGGACTTAGCGGACCACGGGATCCCATGAAGATGCAGGGAGTCAACGGTGAAGAATCATCGCATGACTACAGCATGCGAGTGTCCGCCAGGATAAGAGGCTCATATGAAACAGAAGAACACACACTGAGGGACGCTCGCACAATAAAGAACATGAGCTTCTTCAGCCAGACCGTTCATCGGAGCGATGTGCAGGGCTGTGCACATCTGCAGGAGATAGAAAATGTACTCATCTATGAAAAAGCTACACCGAAGATACTAATCGGCCAAGATAATTGGGAGCTGATTATTTCAAATGAAGTACGTAAAGGCCCGCGTCACCAACCGGTCGCCTCTCGTACGCAGCTGGGTTGGGTGCTGCACGGCTGCCGCACCTCAACCACATCGCCGGTCGTGTTCTGCTCACACTTGAGCATGATGGAAGAAGACCACGACCCGCTTGAAGAAATTATGAAAAAATATTTCGCGTTGGAATCACTGGGAATCGAACCCAGAACGCAGGTTAGCGATCCGCAACAACGCGCCTTGGAAATATTAGAAAAGAAAACTCGTCGTTTGGAAAATGGACAATTTGAAACGGGACTTTTATGGAAAGATGAAAGTTCACCTATGCCAAATAATTATGAAAATGCATTGAAGAGACTTCAGAACTTAGAAAAAAAATTGGATCGCGATGAAGAGCTTAAAGCGAAGTATGAAGAGAGAATTGAAAATTTAATGTTGTCAGGCTACGCCGAGCGCGCCTCCACTCCCCCCACCAGCGGGAGGACGTGGTATCTTCCCCACTTCGCCGTCGTGAATCCAGACAAGGAGAAAATAAGGGTGGTCCACGACGCAGCCGCCAAGTATCATGGCAGAAGTCTGAACGATATGTTGCTGCCTGGACCCGACCTTCTTCGATCACTACCGGGAGTCATCATGAAGTACCGGCAGTATCCAGTGGCAGTGTCTGCCGACATAAAGGAAATGTTCATGCAAGTGAAGATCATAGAAGCCGACAGGGATGCATTACGCTTTCTGTGGCGTGGCAACCGCCGCGATAGCGAGCCTCCAGAGGAATATAGAATGACGTCGCTCATCTTTGGTGCAACGTCTTCGCCTTGCGTAGCCTTGTACGTGAAAAACAAGAACGCAAGGGAATTTGAAAATGAAGACAGAGAAGCGGCGAGGGCAATAGTGGTCAATCATTACATGGACGACTATCTGCAAAGCCTTCAAACAGTTGAAGAAGCCAGGAAAATGACAGCTGCCGTTGACAACATACAGCGGCGAGCGGGTTTCCAACTACGAGGGTGGACCTCCAATTATAAGGAGGCGATTTCAAGCTTCGCGCCATCCGGTCAAACCACCGTTGAAATCGGCGGGAGCGAAAAAGAAAATAACGTTGAAAGAAAATTCAAGAAAATCAACGGGAAAATGTTAATGTTGTCTGAGCGTAAACTCATTGCGCTCGCACAACGCGAATCGTTCGGCGATAAACCGCTCGATACGATACGTCGACGTCATAACAAGGGAGAGCTCGCCGGTTTAACTATAGAAACCGACGAACATAACATATTGCGGCTGCGAGGAAGAATCGACGAGGCGCAAGAAATAAGCTACGAGATGGCCAATCCTGCCATCTTAGACGGGAAACATAAATACACAAAGTTGTACATACAACATGTACACGAGAAACTACACCATGGTGGCGTCGAGATGGTGGTCAACGAGCTACGACAGCGGCTGTGGGTTATGAAGATACGGCCCTCAGTCAAAGCAGTGTTGAGGAACTGCCTCCAATGCCGACTGAGGAGGGCCCAGCCAGCGAGTCCATCGACGGGGAGCCTGCCTGCAGCTCGCCTGGCGCATCACTCGCGCCCCTTCACCTTCACGGGCGTAGACTACTTTGGCCCACTGGAGGTGACCGTGGGCCGTCACCGGGAGAAGAGATATGTGGCGTTATTCACATGTATGACGTCACGGGCACTACACCTCGAGGTCGTCGCGTCGCTGAGTGCTGACTCAGCCATCAACGCGCTGCGCCGCTTCATAGCGCGGCGCGGCGTCCCCACCGAACTCTGGAGCGACAACGCTACGTGTTTCCGCTCGGCCGACCGCGAACTCGCGGAGGCTGGGCGCGCCGTCGAAGAGGAAGCGTCGCGCCGGCAGATCGCCTGGCGGTTCTTACCGCCGGCGGCACCCTTCATGGCCGGCGCCTGGGAGCGCATGGTGCGCACCGTCAAAGAGGCGTTGCGCGTCACCCTGCGCGAGCAGCGCCCGAGCGATGAGACGCTCGCCACACTGCTCGCCGAAGTCGAAGCCACCGTGAACTCGCGGCCGCTCACTCATGTGGCCGTGGGTCCCGACGAGCCCCCAGCCATCACGCCGAACCTGCTACTCCTGGGGCCGAACTGCCACATGCCGGCCCCCGGGAACTTCGAGGCCAGCGACGTGACTGCGCGCGCGCACTGGAGACGCGCGCAGTACCTCGCCGATGTCTTCTGGCGACGGTGGGTGCGGGAGTACCTGCCGCTACTACAATACCGGCGGGAGCCCTACGCAAGTGGTGACAACCCTAAGGTAGGCGATTTGGTTATTATTTGCGACCCAAATCTGCCCCGTAACACATGGCCCCGAGGACGAGTGACTGCAGTGCATCCCGGCAGAGACGGCGAGGTTCGAGTCCTGGACGTGACGACGGCCAGCGGACGAGTGCTGAGGCGGCCTACCAAGAGAGTCGTCGTGCTGCCCATAGGAGAATCGCGAGACGCGACGGCGGGAGAATGTTGACGACGACAAACACAATGTATGAAACTCACCGACCCGTCTCAATAGGCGATAAGAACATAGGTATAATTTGCTAAGCCTCACAGACTATGTATACGCGACCGTTAGGCGCAGGAAAGAGACGGGTCGGACTGAGATAGATATAGTTTATTTTTAACCGTTATTAATTTGAAATTAAATAAATAAATTATAATTATAAGAATTGAATATAAAATGTAATAAGCCTTAACTCACTAGGAAATAAATGTTGTAGCGTTGTGCCTTTTATTGACCAGTAGGACCCTATTAGATCCCGGTAAATGAGACCGGGCTACAGGCGTGCAGAACGCCGCCTGGAGCCCGGGACTCAGCATGTAAAGGGAACCGGGTTACAGGCGTGCAGAACGCCGCCTGGAACCCGGGACCCAAAAGGGTAGCGGAAACCGGGCTACGGGACTGCAGAACGCAACCGGAGCCCGGGATCCGTGAGGTATGCCTGCACTACTGCCTACTCCGAACGCGAGTAGGCCATAATGATGGTGCAGGCAGAGGTCCGCGCTCGACAGCGCACGTTTTTGTAATGAGGTAATGGTAAGGGCGCTCAGCGCTTTATATTTATACTAATGAAGCGGGGGGCGAGGTAAACGCCCATTACGACGTCCCGCTAACAAAAACCATGGGTCACAACTGTGTAAGGACCCTCGAAATGTACTAAGATCTAGGGTGTACCAAAATGTATAATAGTGGTAAGTTAACATAAGGCTTAATGTATGTAAAATTAAGGAAATAAAGTAAAGGGGGTGTTACGACGAAGCGAGGGGTCGGCGGAGGTAGCCTCTATAAATATAGGACGCCTTTGGGGCGCATGAGTAGTTCGTGAGTAGTTCGTGAGTAGTTCGTTTAGTTCGTTCGCAGTTCATAAGAAGAAGCTCCCTCCCGCCAACGCCAACGAAGTCGAAGCCTCCCGTAGCATCGTTTTCGGTTGTTTTCCGATTTTGATATAGGCCACGCCAACAATTTAAGCATTTTATATTAGCTATGCAAATCCTCGCAAATCTGAATTTTTATTAAAAGCCTCTACCAAATACTTGTTGCCAACTGAAAGCTGTAATAAAGTTTAGTTCAACCTACAATATTAAACATTAATTAGTTTTTATATATTAAAACTACATTTATAATATATATAACTATATACCTATATATTATGAATGTAGTTATGTAAATACATATATAATCTATATAGAAACGTACAATAACATCATTTTATATAACTAATAACGGCAACTCAAAAATTATTGCATACAGTATTTTAAAACTAAGTAAAAATCGTATTATGTTTATCTATACTTAATATTATAAAGAGGTAAAGTTTGTGAGTTTGTGACGTTGTAGGGGATGTTAAAAATTCTTTTACTGTTCGAAAGCTACTTTAACAGGGAGTGTCATAGGCTATATACCACGGGAGCGGGATAGAGCGCGGGTGAAACCGCGGCGTGCCGCTAGCAAAAAATAAAGACATTTTTATAATCTGAACTATAAATCAAACTGAAATAAACTAGGTATACAAATTAAAATTAAGCTATAAAATCTGCTTAAATAATAATTAGATTTCATGAAGACGAGATTTTTTATGGAAATATTTATGCAATTTAATATTATTAAATTGATACGAATGTGTACTAAAATCAACAGAGACACATCAATCATCTTAATACACAAAGCTGTAGTAGACAAAAGGTGAGCTTACAAACTGACGAACAATTGAAAACGGGGGCACATTCACAAAATAAAAGGTAGAAATAACAAGTTTAATTAAATCGGCAAGAACGAAGCGGGCGAGCTCCGGAACAATCCCAACTATAACGATAGTTTAACAAGTAAACTCAAAGTGGGCTTCATATCGAATTCGACCTGCAATTTGTAGTGCACTCAATTGAGAGAATTATTTGTGGACTACGTTGTAATTTAGTTTCCACAAAGCAAAAATTGTAGGAGTCCTCGCGCGTCGGTTCAGAGTTCCTGGGATTTGTTTTCGTATGTAGCCTTAGTGTGGGAATTGTTTCGACAAATTGGTTATATATTTGACATTGAAATCAACTGAGACACTTTTTATCATCACAGAAAACGTCACAGCCTCCTTGATTTCGTTTGAGAATACTGGCTTATGACGTCACAATTTTAACGAGTCAAATAGCTCATTAATTATTGTTTAAACTATAATTAAAATTATTTCTGTAATGGACTATTGAAAGTAAGATTATAATAAGATATTTTGACGCCTGCTCCTTTATATAATGACTATTTTAGAATTTATGTATCAAATACCCAATTGCACGGATAAAAACGGACTACTGAAAGTAAGATATTTTGACGCCTGCTCCTTTATATAATGACTATTTTAGAATTTATAGTAATATGTGTCAAATACCCAATTGAATATTTCAATTTTAGGTTTATTCCAATTATTCCTAACAAACCTTTTAGACTAAACTTAAACTTAAAAATAGGCTCCGTATATTACAGTCTCAAGAGTTAAATCATATCTCGAGTCTCGACTTTATTTCAATCACCGATTTCAGGTACGGTTAGTAGTCTCAAAATTGATTAACATCGCTTGAATTAACTATGTATATTTAATTAACTTTTTTATTTTAAGTTATAAACCGACTTAAAAAATTAATACATTAAATATAGTATTTTCTTAAGCTTTCGCGAGTAGTGCACACAGTTAAAACTGCGTTATAACGGTTTTGAGCGCGGCATTTTATTTGGTTTTTATCTCCACGTTTCAGCCACTTGTCAGTTGCAGTGATAGCGAAGACAAAGATATCAAGTGTCAATGAGCAATATTAAAGTTGTTATTTAACTTAACCCCAACTTATTCAGTTTCATTATTTAATTTTAAATTTTTGCTTATGGTTATTATGTACTTGATAAGAGCCTAAACTAATTTAATACCACTTCGCAACTGTTACATTGCATAGTTTTTCTTGTCGTTTCTTTTTAAGGTTAATAATTATTGTTACGAGTCGCGAGACACGAATTAAAATGCCGTTAGAATTACTATACAGTTTATTAGAACTATACAAACACGTATAACACAGGCACAAATATAACCGAACACAACAAGTCCAAACGTAATGCAGAAGGTCATAATTCAATAAAACGCGCAAAGTCCGTCACTTATTAGATTCCCAATTGTAGTACACACGTCTCGCTTTGCTCGTGGTTCTCGCTCTACTGCCTCCTCCCTCAATCGGGCCATTGCTTTATACTGCATAAATTCAATATGTCCGCCCGGCAGCGTGACCGAATTTCTTAGAATCCGCTTGTTCTTTAAAAATCCGTAACACCTGGCTAATGATTACAATACAACAATAGGCCGTATGCCAATAAGTAAACAAAAGAAGACGATCATAAAAGAATTACAATAGTTTCAATGTTAATAGTTATTAGTTCGAATGCCGACGGGTAATAAATGTGCTTTGTTTCAGATATGCAGGTGGATTTTGTTTAGGTCGGGACCTGAGTTGTAACATTATTTTTGTTATGTGCCCTCTTATTTCCAAAATCAGCCATTTCCTTATTTGAATAATAATGTTATATTTTATTTATTCTGTGATTAGCGCCTGTTTTGTATACAGTAGTTCTCTATAATTTACCATAATTTTATGTAAAAATATTTAACTCTAATATGATGTGGTAATTGTGTAGATTATAATTTAAAATCTCTTAATTGTATATAGACGGTATTCACTACATTTTATTTTCATGTTGGCAGACACGATAGATTTTTTACTGTGTTTGATTTATATTATTACATGTAAAACTTTGAATATAATCATTTATATAATATGTCAGGAGTCTTAAGAACAGACGAGCGTGCATGACAAGAGCTATGAATGACAAAGAAGCAAGTGAGGTGTGTAAGAATAAGCCTGAATGGCGCTCTGTTGTTCGTGCCTACCCCGCAAGGGAACTGACGTGAAGTTATGTATGTATGTATGTTTTATAAAACGTTATCTACAATTTCCAAACAATAATTTAATAAAATCTGGTCATTCGTAACCTTTTTAATTAAAATAGTTTATCAATGACTTCAATCCGCTATCGGTAGTGCCGGGGAGTTTCTTATAGATAACTAGATTTTTGATGAAATTATTGTTTTAGTCAGAATTGTTACATACAATAATACTTAGTAATTTCTTAATACTTAATAATAATGCTTATTAAAAGTTTGATGAAAAAATAATTTCAACAAAAACTTTAGTTACAAGGTTCTGCCTGCACTGACGCTCCGACGATGTACCATTTGACTGACTCCTTTTATTTGTACAAAGTTTTGTATCTTAGTTGACTGCCCGTTCTCCTGTTATCATCTATACTATTAATCTGGTCATAAATTAACCTAATAATATTGTAACATACACCCATGAGAACCCACAACTAACCCCCAAGACACAGGTGCAAACCTAGTTTGGGGGTTAAGGAATTGACACGTGAACATACATACGTAGATTTAATTCAACTTATCATTCTTTGTCATTGTATCTGGTTTTTATTACAAATAAATTATTATTAATACTAATATAAAAAGGAGGAAAAATTTCTATTTTTGTATGTTTGTAACGAATGAACTCAAAAAACTACTGGACCGATTTCAAAAATTGTTTCACCATTGGAATGCTACATTATCCCTGATTAATAATATAGGCTATATAAAAATTAGGGCTCCCTACTAAAACTTCAATAATCCATAAATCTAAATAAAATACTTGGCGCTGGAATCGGGTTCTACGATTTTGATGAAATGTTATGCGTGTTTGAGGGGGTTCCGGGGTGGTTTAGATTCACATTTAAAACCGGTAGGTGGCGCTGGAGTCAGGTTCTAGGTTTATTTCTTCAGGGCAGGACAACGCCTGCCGAGACCGCTAGTTCCTACTAATCATCTAACACTATAATTATAATACAATAATCAGTCTCCCATATTATAATTTTTGATGAGCAACGTTTACTGCAGCAACTATGCATGACTTTTCTATTCTCAATGTTAATGTGTCCGTAAATTGAATTAAATTATAATTATCTTGTTAATGTGTTACAGTTTCCATAATAACAGTTATGATGTGGTAATTAATTTCGAGTAATAGTGAATTATGTAACGTATTAGCATCGCAATCGTCAAATTGTTGTATACGTTCAATGTAAAAATTATACTCTACGTATGGGGTCTTTAATGAGAGTGATAAACACATTTGAATACTAATGGCCTCGTATTCAGATGTTTGAGCGTAATGCCGAAAATAGAAGGTTCACTTCTGTCTTTCAATTTTCATAGAATTGTGGCATTGTCAATTTTAATAAATAAACGAACTTAACCGTTAAAAAGAGTTTCATGTGACTTTTAAATTGATTATCTGCTTATTTGTTATATAGTGCTTATTAGATTATGAAGTTTTTTCAAGGGCAAATTTGTGTTTAAAGTGTTAAATATTGTTGTAAATAATAAAAACGTAAAAGCAGTTAAAAGTCACATATGAAACCTCTTTTAGCAATTAAATTCGTTATTTTTCTTTGGTTTATTTCTATACAAATTTAAAGACAGAAATGAATATAGGTATCTAATTTCTCTTTAATTCTAGACACAAATAAATGAAATTGTATGTTTGTGGTCTCAAAATAAATGCCATCTAAATGAGAAGAACCTAAAGAGGTCATTTTGGCAGATCAATATTATGAAAGGATAGGAAGGAATATTATGTTAGGAGCCTTAAGAACAGACGAGCGTGCATGACAAGAGTTATGAATGTTAAAGAAGCAAGTGAGGTGTGTAAGAATAAACCTAAATGGCGCTCTGTTGTTCGTGCCTACCCCGCAAGGGAACTGGCGTGAAGTTATGTATGTATGTAATATTATGAACATGACAAATATCAACATAAAGTTAAACTATAATATTATGTCTTACATCTACCGGTGTATTTACTATGCGATGCTTCAAACAATTTGAGTAAATTAAAACAGGAATTTAATCTTTATTTTTCGTTTTAATATTGCCAAAATTACGCCATTGAAGTGGCCACCACAGCTAATGAATGAAGAAAAAACCGGCTAGGGGCGTGTCAATATCCGCGCCGTAAATGGTTCTTTAGTAACGACAAACGTCCACTGCTTTTTCAATTTGCATACGGAATCCTAAAAATGTCGCGTAACAGAATATTTATCTCTAAAATTAATTAATTTGTCTTTGTTAATTTTTTTTGTTAAAAGTGTTTTTATATATTATCCGTGCAGGAGCGGGAAAAGAATACAATTCCCTAGGGCTGGGCGGCCTGTCGTAACAGGCGACAAAACAACCCACAGCCAGGTGATAGGGTACTTTCTCCGTCAGAACGGCTACCACTCCTGGTCCAAGAGTATGCCGCCAGTATAAGATAGTTAAGATTTGTAAAAGGCTAAAAAAGAGACATGTAAAAGAATAGCTCTGTCTTGTACAACGATGGAGGAAGGCGAAAAAAAAAAAGAGTATGCCGCCTTAACAACTCGAGTTGTGTCCCGTCAGGTTCCGGTCTCTCTTAGGGAGCGGCAGCACATTGGTTGCACCACCTTCCATCAGGTGGGCCATCTGTCTGTTTGCTGAACTCATGCAATAAATAAATTTATTAGTGCTACCATTCTGATTTTTTTCTTTATTTTCTATAACATAATTTAAATAGACGGTATACTATCTCATAGATAGACGGCACACTAGTAGTAGTAGTTATACTACTAGAATTTGAAAACGCATATATCACGAACTATGTGTAGATACTTAAATAAAAATCTTACTATATAACATTGTAATCATTTTCAAAACCTCTAATGATACAATGAAATCCTATATGCAGTGTGCACTAATTTAGTTTATTCCTCAATAACATATCGCCATCCGAGTGTTATATCCTGGTTGCATTTGGAGTGTTTGCTTCGACGCCAAGAGTCCGCTACATGTATTGGGCCATTTTAAATTTTTATTTTATACGCAACTTCTCTATACTGTAAAACGACTTCATATCATAACAGATACCTTTCATTCATAATATTCCACCGATATATTAGTGCCACTAAGTCTCGGAGTAAAATGACTATTAATTATAAGTACATAACGAATTCCTCTTTAACATTTGCCTACGGAACTCTAAAACTATTTATATATTGAATAAAACATACATACAACAACATATTTATATATTTCTCATTAAAGCAAAACTTTTAACAAAAAATCAAACCAAAAGCAAAACAAAATCAATATGATATTATCTGCTAATTTATATATGTTTAAACCTGATTTTTAAACGAAAAAAATTTAAATCAATGTAAATACGCAACTACAGTTACATGTAGTAAAATTTAGAAGTAAATTTTTTAGGGTTACGTAGCCATTTTGACAAAAATTAATCATTTAAACCGATATTAGACGGCTCATTCCTGTCTTTTAACCAACCATTGATCTATGTAAATATAAAATTGAGTAATTCCATTTCATTGAATGTCATCGTGTTCAGCTCTATGCCTTACAACTTAATTGATTCAATTTGGTTGATTCGTCTATTATATTACTAATCGTCATGTCCGTCAGTCTAGGTTATGTATGTCCGTCAGTCTAGGTTATGTCACAGTCATTTTTCCGGAAACTATAATGATGTTTCTTAATGAATTTTTTATCCAAATCAACTGGCGATAATTGGCGCAATATTCACTTTAAAGTCGTAAAAAGTGACTGCTCGCACCATTTAACTTTAGGTTGGAAAATATGAAAAAATCCTGTGCAGGGGGCTTAAAAAAATAAACATAAATTTTATTACTTTCATTATTTTTTTTAAATATTTATGTTTAAACAAAATTTGTTTGAACAAAATCCTTTCACTAATTTTAAATAACTATGAGATTTCTTCTATTAAAAGTCTTTTTGGGATTATGTAATCAAATGACAAATTAAATAGTCCACGTTTCTCATCTATACGAAATCCTTCATCATGCATAGACTAGCACCCACTTAGCCGCTTTTATTTAAAATTGAATGCCTAATATACACCAGAATCACGCACAAATCCTGTGACTCAGGGAAGCAATCTGTTGGAAACCAGTTTATCTAGTTTGTAGAATTAATAACATTGATACGTCTAGTTGATTTTAACAACTTGAACGGCATTTTGAAATCTTTTGCCGAAATTTTCCAACCATTTCATGCATAATTTTAAAATATACCTAGGCAATAGTTTCTTTCGTGTGTTTTGAGCACATTCATTTATTATTATTACACTTTTTATTTTTATTGCTGTTTTAAACTTTTTAGCGCTATATTTTTTTAAAAGATTATAAAGCGGAGATATTATTTAAGTTTTCACTATGTTAATTAGTTTAGTGCTAGGTAATTCTATGAGCTCGACTGTTGCTAGGATTTTCATTGTCACAACATATTCTTATTAAATATATATGACACACTGTATTAAAAAATCTAAAATAATTTATAAAAAGCGAGTGTTAAAATACCTAAGAAAGAAAGAAAATATTTATTTCTAAAAATGCGACACTTTAACAATGATTTATAATAATAATAACATTGAAATTGTGTGCCGCAATTACTTAATGTTAAATTCTCTTTCTTACATCTGCTCAATATTTGAAGTCGATTCAATGTCTTTTCCTATAATAGAGGTGAGTGATTTTTTCAAACTATTCTAGGTAACCTCCTCCTAGGTAAAGGTCCTCTGTCACACCACAAATCACATGTCAACATTCATACATTTTCACCCTGTCTTCGCTTGCGTTAATTGTACATTTTGCGAATCAATTCAGGTTTTTTTATATCTCGGGAACAGTACATCTTCTTCCGGATGAACGATTCTATATATATATATATATATATATATATATATATATATATATATATATATATATACATATATATATATATATATATATATATATATATATATATATATATATATATATATATAAGTTTTACCTATGAACGGTACCCTATGCAACCCGAAACATACGTAACAGACACATTGTCACGGCGACATGACGTTGCGCAATGCATAATGACGCGTTTCTTAATAAATTGTCAAAAAAAAGCCACTGCGGTGCCATCTGTATGGATTTATTTCATGTGTCTCGGTAACAGTATGTATATAGTAGTGTTTACCACATTATACACATATACTCGTATATCCGTATGGATGGTATATATATGGTAAAGACGGAACAAAGGTTTTACAAGCGAAGTCACGTGTAAAGTACTAATCTAAAATTTTATAAAATTGTAAAACATACCGTGTCTGTCCATTGAAGCTATTTAATAAACAACTGGAATACACTACTTAAATAAACGATGGAGAACACGATGCATTTTTTTTTTTAGATTTCTTGTGTGTTTGTTCGGGATTCACGCAAAAACTACTGGGCCTCTTTCAATGCGGTTTTCGATGGTTAACAGCAAATCCCTAAACTTATAATCTGCGCTACTTTTATCCTGGGAATTCCGCGAGATTTTACTGGGAATTATTTAAAATGGCCATATTGATAAAACAATCGAATTCAAAGCGATTTTTTTCACTGATCGACAGAAAATTTTATGTAATAAAATATGTGATACTGTTTATCCTGGGAATCCCACGGGTAGTTTCCCGGGAGCGGTTCGAAGTTGTTCGGATGCATTAAAAATTAGCTTATGACTATACAGTTTTCACGAAAATAATAGCTTAAGATTCTTTTTTAAATGTTATGGTACTTTATGCCCTGGGAATCCTGCGGGATTTCAAGCCAAGCCTGGACGAAGTCGCGGGCATATCCTAGTTTAAAATAAAATCCCCCTACCACTCTAAGATCGTTGTTATATAAACTGAAGAAATCCACAAGGCGAAGTTTGTAAGCAATAAATACGTGCAGTTCGCCGAGTTACGTTATTTACACACGTAAACACTTCTGGAAAGTGTTGTACAAAAGTACGTGTGTAATACCGATTTCGAAGAGCCCCGTAATCCTCAATTGTCATTTCTTTGGAGAGCGAAATTAAGGTAAATAAGAGGAAAGGAGTGGGTCCTTTCGCTCGCAATCCTTTCTTCCATTCAGAACGTCGGATGTGGAGTTAATTTCGAACTGAATTTAAGCTCTGTTATTTCTTATTTAAGGTTCATTTCGTTAGAGTGCTGCCGGGGGTTTCACACGAGTATTCCACAAATAGGAGTCCGAGAATAGAGCGAGGCTACTGGACACACGTCGCGATCATAATATTTCCAGGCAGTGCCGTGAAATTTTAAACGTCCCATAACTCTATCTATATTTTGTATGGAACTAAAAGACTTACTATGACATATACACTTAGATCTGGCTAGAAATTATAGACATTCACAAACCGCAGCAATTTAAAGTGAATCTCCAAACTTTTCCCATGGAGTCATTATTTTCAAAAAACGTATAATTTTTATTTGATACAGTTTCAAGAATATAATTTTGTTTTTAAATAATAATGCTGTGTTTATCTAGAAAATCTTTTTATTTTTATAAAATATGATATTTCCAGTTGCCCCAAGAACTTCGTGGC
Source organism: Dendrolimus kikuchii (assembly GCA_019925095.2). Taxonomy (NCBI): domain Eukaryota; kingdom Metazoa; phylum Arthropoda; class Insecta; order Lepidoptera; family Lasiocampidae; genus Dendrolimus; species Dendrolimus kikuchii. The sequence continues at coordinate 19,453,075 of CM034394.1, forward strand.
TTTATTTAAGTTAGGTATAGAGCTACAATGTGTCTGAGGCTGGCTTGGGGTGTTGTATGGATCCGGCTTTCACCTGGTGTCCCTTTGCTTAGAGATTACGCTAAAATAGAAAAATTCACGAATAAATGACAAAGAGTCATGTTTAAATACAATATCTTCTCTGATAGCTGATAAAATTGCAATGTCACGCGACTCTGTTACATGCATTCGAAAATTTACTTTTAATTTAGATTTGGATTGGATTATTATATTACATCTAAACGGCGTCGGATTATACATTAGCATCGTTCATGTGATGAAGATACCTACGTGTAATAACATTTATTTTCATACACGTTATAAACACTGTTTTAAAATTTAGATATAATTCTATATTTTCTTATATTATTCTTATATTATTATATTATTCTATATAATCTATAATTCTAGAAAAATAGTGTTAGTGGCCATTCTTTAATTACGTAAGGATGATTTTGACGAATTTTGACTCCCCTACCCCCATGTAAAGATACATAAAAATTCTCGAACCCCCCTCTCTCTTCTTATGTAAGATTCAACCTCTAGAAAAGGATGTTACACTAAAAGTCACAGTTTAACGTAAATCAAAGATTTTTATTCTTTAGCAGATAATTTAGGTTACACTCTTTCATTGCTATCAGCTATAGATTATGTATCTGATATAACATAGATGTATGTATTCATATATATGTATTAACTATCCTCTTGTTAAATATTACGTAAGAATGGGTTTTATCCCCCAGATAAGGGAATGTATAGATTTTTCTAACCCCTCCTCTTTGGGACCCTTATATAATTATGAATGACCCCTTACAACATTATGAAGTATGTTGATACGTAAGAAGCAAAAAAATGTGTTAAGGAAATGCCTCGAATGCAATTGTATAAATGTCAAGATCGTACCAATATGGCAACTAGTAAATATGGATTAGTTGAATAAAAAAATAAAAAAATTACAGCAGACACAGTATACGATAGTATATATTTAAAGGCAAGTCCCTCCATCCAATACCTATTATTATAATAATATAATAATCCTGTCTTCTGTATTAGAAAAATCATTGGGAATCATTTGTTAGGTTCATGTCGGGTTTCTATTGCTTACCTTATCTACCTTACTCTTTTACTGTATCAATGGTAGAAAATCGATAATATTTTTACAGGGTTTATGTCCAATTTTAACTTTGTTTATTATGGTTAAGCTTAGATTCTGTCATTGTCAACATTGCAATTTTATTTTTCACATTTCTATATTTTACAACGTAAAATTTATCAAAATGTCGGCAGTATTGTTTCTTGTGCTTGTGCAAACAAAAGTCTACTTTAAAGTGACGAACATTTTCATTCCGCGACTGTATATACTCTTTACGCCTTTTTCGAACAGGCCCATATTATAGCACATTGGGGGAAACCATGGAAGGGTTTTCATTTCACTTTATGCACATTTATGGCAAGGAGGAGCGAGCGCAACCAACAGTGGAGAATTTTATTTTCTTTAATTAATTATGTCATATATATCCAAACATTATTGATAATAATCTCATGTAACCTGTAAATAATGAAAATGTATCCAAATGCAACGCATCGTTAAGCGGAAAGAGCGTTTTTTTAAATCGGCTTTTATTAGAAAATATACGACGTTACTCAATGAATTTGATTCGTGGTTTATGAAACCATTTGGAGATTAGAATAGTCGTGCAGGTCAATATGGGCAGGTAGCAGGTAGCGGTTACGGTAACCTTGCGTAGAGGCGGTCATACATCATTCAGTAAATTTAAGCCCCTGTTACAATGTCCAAAGATATTGAAAGATCAATGTCTTTCATAACAATATCCAAACATATTGAAAGATTAATGTCTTTAATAATAACATAGCTCATAGCGTAACATAGGTACTAACTCATAGCATAACATACTTATAACATAACGTAGCTTGAGATGATAATGTGTGTTACACGAGAGGTGAAAGTGACCTATTTAGGCACGAGGTGGTTTGGCGCAGGAGCGTAGCGAGGGCGCTTATAGTTTGAGTTCCTAAATAGACCTTTCACCCGTGATTAACAATCTGCTATTCATTTCGAATATGAGGAAAGTTAATAAAAACTGATAAGTGAAACAAACAACTACCTCTCTAAGAAAATCGGGCGTTAAATCCATATCTAAATCTGATAAAATGTCATCACGTACGTCACATATGAAACGTTAAGCATTTTTTTTCTGTGGCTTTGTACCAGCCAGAGTTTTTTGTTACTGATGGTAGTAAATATTTAAATCAAATTTATGTAATTTAAATAAATTACAGTGAAAAGTAATTTATGAGTATAAAATGATGTTGCAAAATTATTGATATTTTTTATTACAATTTGTGCCGCAATTCAACTAACAGTGGCTGTAAAAGAAGTAGGGACATAAGTCGCATGTATTATCAACGGGTCACATAGTTATCCAAATTTTTGACAGCAGGGAGAATCGATTCCCGGTGACGAAAAGTGTTGTTTTCATCCCTGAGACAACTCCAAGCGTACTTTCAAAATATAAGACGTGAAAAATATATTTTCGGTTGTAAAATGCTTAATAGTTATGAAGTCAGGCGATATTTAAATTTTACTGTTTATTATTTCAAGCGTTCGGTTTGCATTTGTTTTACATTAAAATATATATGAACTTTAATTTCAATCATCGTCATCAATTAGATGTATACTTAAGTTAAACTGCATTGAATTTATTTTCTTGTACCTAATAGTAGGACAAAAAAAAATATTATAAATAAGGACAACAGACTTTTTGTAATAAACATTAAGTTAGCGTTAATGTTACCCACAGAAGCGTAACTTCTTTAATTTGAGAAAATAAAATGAGTTTTCCTCCGGAATTAGTAAAAATAAAATTACACTTGCAATATTTCCCATATTTACCTAAGTACCTAGATTTGAACAAAATAACATAAAATCGTGTGGTTGTTTGCTTATAAGGTTCAATCAATCTTCGTTGCCTGGCTATTGGTAAATTCATTAGAAAAACATAGAACACCTAATTTTATTCACATAAACCTGGCTCCTACTTGAACTATGAGTATGAAATAAACATAAAATAAGAATAAACAAATAAAATTACGTCAAAATATTTCTAAGGATAAAAGAAGATAAAAATACTCATAATATTTGGCGCATAAAATACAGTCACGTACGATATTTGACGTATTGTTTCTTAACAATAATAACCACGTAGGTGACAATTTTTGAAAAGATTAATTCTTAGTTTATTATTTTTAATTCACGTTCATTTCAGATAAGACATTGATTTCATTTGTACTTAATGTAAAAGCGTTTGAAGTTATCATTTCTATAATTTTGTATGAATATTTATTGTTGCCACAGAATAGACCATAAAATAACACATCTACTTTAATTAAATTATTTAGTAAATACCTCTAGGGATTTTTATATAAATTTTAATACATAATATTTTGTTCACACTACTAAAGTTATTTTTATTACTGTTGATACATTATTGCACTTCGCGGAACAGAGAAACCTGATTCAAATTTATGAAAGTGAATGGTTGAATCTTGTATGATTGCAGCATCCGGACTACGCGCCATATGAATTATCATTATGTTTTATAAGTTGCAGTAGCCCATATTATAGAATAATACTCATACGCAAACAAATATTAGTTTCTCAAAATTAAAACGTACTTCCTAAAGCACATTTTGCAAGCCACAACATGTTGCAAAGCGGTGATAAATTAGATTAGGCTCCCATAGAGTAAATAATAATCATAAACAAAATTAAACCTAAACAATTAAAATGAACTAGTAGGCGGTAGGATAAATAAAACTTTAACAATACTCCTTGACACTTGACATCTTTGTCTTCCGTGATCACGGCTGCTGAAAAGAAACTTCGGAATAATACGAATCAAATAAATTACCGCGCTTAAAACAGTTGAAACGTAGTTTTATTAAATACATGTATTGCTTAAGTATTAGTTTAGATAACACAGATTAAAAATTTTACTAGGTAAATTTGCTTTATTGTTAAAGTTAGCCTTAGTAACAATACTATATATTTCTTTTTTTTTTATTACAGGCACTCTTAAAAGGTTGCCGACGGTAAAATAAAATTTAATGAAAAGACATAACATCAGTTTTCGAGGTGGCGTATGAGCTTGAAATTCAATTTCCCTAAGACAGACTACGTGATAAATCGTCCTGAAATGGCCATTAGGTACAACGCCGCGTGAGGGCCCGTGGTGTCAGCAGTTTACACGTCTTATTGCTTGTCGTGCAGCTCACAAGTTGTCGGCGTCGCCCGCGTCGCGACTCGCAATAAAAACATCAACTGTATTTACCAAAATAACTCTTGGCACTCATTCGAGAGTCCGACAGATACTGTAAGTGAAGCGCTTTGGGATGTTGAGGAAAATTGTATTTATATCGTCTTATATGAGTATAACTTTTATTTAGAAATCATGGACTATATATCATCGCTGCGACTAAATTTGCAAAAAAAAACCGGGTTTTCTAATTACGTAAAAAATTTAATTTTTACGTATTACATATTATAAGTTTGTTTTTATGCTGGACGTATAGTTTTATATTATAAGTTACGATTAATAGCTGATTCCTATATCTTATTATTCATTCACGTGCCTTATCATCGGTTGAAATTAGTCATTACTTGTATGGAGCGAGCGTATGTCAAAATTTAACAGATACTAAGGCAAATGAGCAGTCGGTAAGCTATAGAAACCGGGCCTAAACGCGCTAAAAGAGAATATAGGAACCAGAGAAAAACACACTAAACCGTGTTATATTATAATATTTATAAATATTTAAAAGAATATCAATGTTAATTAATACAAACCTTAAATATGATTAAAACTGATTATTATTTTTAAATGGGTATTCGTAATAAATCTTATAATCAATTTTAAAACTCGTATTGTAATTGATTATTGAAAAAGTGAATATACCGGTTTTATAAAAAAAATATTGGTGCGTTTAAGATTGTAAATTCCTTACTTTATGTATATATCCAGAAAAATATTTATTTTGTACTTCTTGCTTTGTAAATATTTTTTCAACTCTACAAAAGTTTATTTCTATTTTAACATTAATTACTTACAGGAAATAGTTACTAAACATCCACAGAATTATTCCCGAACAGTGCATTATTTACTTATATATGAAATAATTTATCAAAACTTGCTAAGTATGTCAGGCATCCATGAAAATATTTAAGGAATGTGTTTGTTTGTTTTGAATAATTTCTTATAAGTACTCACGCCTTGGATAAAATTTGGAATAATAACAGTCCATGTCACTTTAACTTAAGTATTTCACAGCATCAATTATAAATTCACTGTCAATTTGTTTACAATTCACTCGCGCGTAACATGTAAAACGTTTGACATTTCATAAAATAAGCTGACAAGTGACATCACTGCGCGCGGAATACGTCAAATCGCATGCAGCCACCAACGCGACTGAAGTGGATCGCGGGCGAACGATACCACACCGCGTCTTTCGAAAATTGCGCCATCCGAGTAAGCACACTCAAGCGAAATTAACAACACAAAAGCACCTTGAGCACACTTCATTCCCGATAGCTTGCCTAAATGCAGCCGAATCCTTAAACTAGATAATGTTTACATCGCAAAATGCCGACACCCGAACGACCGGAAGTCGCTGCGAAGCAAACACGACAACTATGTAAAATATTGCAGGATCGCGATCGCATTGTTGACATTCCCGTATAAAAATCACTAAAATCTCGCGTCGATTGTATGAAAATCACTTTAAAATTAATTTTTACTCACCTATTATGGAGTTCGAAGATGAAGTGAAGGGGCGAATTTTGATAAAATGTCAATTACTGACTAAATTTAAAGAATATACTCTTATTGGTATGCGAAGAATGGCACAAAGAATCCCGACAACGCACGCGACGAATGCGCACCTCGTTTGCGCATATGCTGACACAACTTCACGGACGTTACTCCCCTTGCCCCGCGTTCACCCGGTTTTTTGCGCATGTGTGCGTGATCAGAGTGGTCAAACGTGAAATTTTGTACACGTATACACTAACACAAGTAAAGTTTATACCTGCCCTAGCTCCCGTTTGCCGCCATCTTTGAAGTGACAGGGACAGACTGCTTTTCTATTTCAAGATTTCAGAACTACCAGTGACATCTAGCGTAGTTAAAGAATAATTTTATTATGTATAAACTAGATGGAGCTATTTTGTTACTGGTCTCAGGATAATATTTACAGCTGAGACTCCATACAATAAATCCACACCCATATAAAACGTTTTGCCAATCCCTTGTAGTACAATATAATGACAATTTATTGTCAAATTAAATCAGTACATATTTAGGTACAGAGCTATCCATCCAGTACAAGAAGGGTACTTGCCAGTTAGATCAACTGAGATACTTTTTATTATCATACGAAACGTCACAGCCCTGATTTAAAAAAATATACTACATTATGATGTCGTAATCCTAACGAGTCAAATAACATATTAATTACTATTATAAACAAGAATTTAGCAATATTTATGTGGTAAAAATTTGAAAACTAAGATTATATGTATTTAGAAGCGCGTTCTTTTTTTATGCACATCTTTTTAGAATTTATTATAAAAGTGTCAAATACCCAGTCAGAATTATTCTTTCGTCACCGTTCCTAATTCGTTTCTTTCTCATCTTACATATTTTGATAAATTCGTTTCATGACATCTTATTTCTTGTTATATCTAATTGCCAATTAAAATTTAAAAATATTTTCTATACAGAACTAGTTTTATTATAAGATAATAGCAGGAAAGGTTTTAGTAGTGTAAAAATTTGAAGGTTGACGGTTGAAATAAAAGCAAGTCATAAAAGAGATAAATGGATTGTGTGAACCATATGTGAACGATAACAACGCTTTATTATGTGAGAGGGAAGAAAGACAAAAAAGTGTGGAAGAAAATAAAATAATGTACCGACCTCAAATAAATAGGAAAAGTTGAAAGTAAACAGACAGAGACTAGGGTTGTAATAAAAGTCTAATTTATATGCATTTATTTAATATTTTAATACTCAATATCTGATCAACAATAGATCATGGAAATGCGTACTTAAATAATATAAATAATATTACTTGATGGAGCTTTCGTTTATTTTTTACAATTGATTTCACATTACGCATAACACTGTAATCATAAAATCATTCGCTCGAAAGAGGTACATGCTTTGTACCTAATAACAATAGAGAACAACATGATTTTTTTGTACAGTTTATATTAATCAGATTTTTTTTATTATATTAATCAGATGCAAAATTTAACCTATAAAATTTTGTCGCAACACCATTCATAAACATGTTGACCATTTCTGTTTGTGTTCACACCTTTAATGGTCTAAGTCTTAAATTTAAAATTCTGTTATAAAATAACACTACAATTAATCACTACAAATGATTAAAAATGCAAATTTTATTTACAATAATGCCACTTACTCCGTTTACCTCCACTGCAATCAAATCAAACGCTAGACCACAAAGCACGGAAGTTCGCCGCACTGTCCGCTAGGGGAGCCGGGTACTTTTCTGTGCTTTGTACGCTAGATTAATAGTTTTTATTTTTAACTAAAATCATAATATTATTTACTGATATTATTTTTAAGGTACGTTTATAATACTGTTTAATAGCCATTGGAGCAAATAACAAATTCTTTAGCTTACGTTTAAAAACGTTAATAGCTTCTCTCGTGGATAAAATCCAAAACGAGAATATCCGTACTATTCAGGCTCTATCTGAGATAGTGTTTTAGTTATTGACTTTGGCCAAATGTGTCTTATTTATAGCGTTAAAAATAACGCCGTTAACGAACAGCTACATTAGTGTATATACATTATACATACGTTATTTGTCAATATTTAACATCGTCAAAAATTAATAATAATATCACATCACAAATAACGCATTAAACCCATCGCTACTTCTTCGTGGAACGGTCAATAATTATAACATTATCCCAGATGGGGCAGTACCTTCCATCAGGCGACGAGCCGTCAAATTATCTGTAATAAGTACTTAAGGCATAAAAAAACATCTGTTACAGGATGGCCGGTGGAGCAAAGGACTCCTTGAGTGAAGAACGCGCGCTAAACGTAGCGTAGAACGTCATAGAAGGAACTGCGCGATGTATGATATGGATGCGGAAAGTGGAAGACTGAGATACGTGGCGCAAAATTTGAGGTCTATATTCAGCAGTGTACTACGATTGGCTAACGACGATAACATCCTAAAACATGCGGCGTCGGTAATATTTAGTTGTTGGCAGCCGACAGCAGCCTACGGGGTACTCCTTTTTCTTGCAAAATAGTTTTTAAGGCGCTAAAATATCTTGTCCTAAGAAATATAAATCCTAGGTTAAGACTCGATTCTGGTCACTATAGCTATACAAATTCATAAAGGTAGTAGAAGAGAAATGAAACTTAGTACTTTCATTATTTGACTTATTTTGTACAAAGAATTATGATTAAATAATAAAATATCATAAAACAAGAGTAGAACGATCCGTGGCGCCATCTGGTCAGGTGGAAGCTTATCAGAATTAAGTTTTTTTATGGGCACGTCTAATTTCTACTAAATTTCTTTTATTCCTACTCGTTTTATCTCCAATTAACGCAAACGCAATGCAAAATATACAAAACGGGCCCAGTTCAAACTGGCAAAGCTGCCATGAGCCTACTATAAACAATTTCTTTATAATTTTTTCTTTGCAATCCTGCTTATATATAAAAAACATTGTATATACTTAACCTTTTATTGTTATTGTTATAAGCATGACTTTTAATAAAAACAGTACAACAAAAAACCCATCAGAAGTAATTTAATTAACAGTATCATGTGTTATTTAAGACAGAACAAGTTATTTTAAAAATTGCACTAAATACATCACCATAATTTAATTTTTTTCCGCCACAGTTTATGAATAGATACTAACAATTCCTTTTTAATTATGAGCGTAAAGAGTATTTAATTTTCTATATCCGCATATTAGTTATTGCAAAAGGGACTAATTGACGTGTATTTAATTAGGGCTGGTGTGCGTGTAGACATTTAAATAAATAATCGCTTTTCGATCGAAGATTTTTAAGACCTATAAAGAAGTCTTCAAACCCTAGCTCAGTATGAATGAGACTGTTAATTCCAACCCAATAGTATTGCTCGGAAACAGTGTAACAACGAATGTAATTCATTGGTTGTTATTAAAGCATGTGAGTTGTGGTAACTTGCACAGGTCCTCACGGGGCACGGCTGCTTCGGGAGGTACCTGTGTCGCCTAGGCCGTGAGGCCACGTCAGGGTGCCACCACTGTGACACGGACGACGAGGACACGGCGCTGCACACACTCCAGGAATGTCCAGCCTGGACGGAGCAGCGCCGGGAGTTCGTCGCACTTACCGCATTTGACATCTCGCTCCCGGCCGTGGTATGCACCATGGTCAGGAGCTCAACCGGATGGGACGCCGTCACCTCCTTCTGCGAGCAAGTCATGTTTGCGAAGGAAGAGGCGGAGCGGGAGAGTGATCGGACCTCCTTGGTGTGCTCCCGCCAAAGGAGGACGCGCCGGCGGCGGAGATCGGATATCGACTTTCAGCAGCCCGTAAGCGGGCGGCGCGGGTGGGGCCCCTTGGGGTATAGGGGTTCTCACTCACCCTCACATGCCGTCGGGACGAGACCGCGAGTGTTCCACGCGCGTTCATCTCTTCCCGTGAGGCGCGTTACAGACCGCCCCACGCCTGGAATAGACGTGAAAGACGCCGGGGGAGAAGCTCCCCAGGCATTGGAAGAGGCCTAGTGAGGGAGGCCCACGCTTGCCAGGGCACACGGAATTGGGAATCCCGCTGTCCCGTAGCCCTGGCATAAGGCGCAGGACGGAACACCCAGGGGTTTTAGTGGGTATCCCTAACTGGGGAGTGGCAATAATGTGGCACCAGTTCTGTCTGGGCACGCTAGTGCCACCCGATCTGGCGAATCCCACAGTCACGGGTCGCGAATTATCCCCCCAGGCTTCTGTGTCTGTCGCGGCTTAGTCCTTAAACGGATTTCCCCTGGCAAAGAAAAAAGGTGTGCATATGCACTGAACCAACTCCCATCATTCCATGGCAAAGGGCTGCTGTTACGGGGCTATCAGTGGACCTTCACCTTTGCTTTAGATAGTGGTTACAGCCCTGCTTCCCTGTGTTTGTACCTATCTGGCACACTAGAACGTCACAGTGCAGTGTCTCTGTCCTAAATCCTGTGGCGTTCTTACTAAGTGCTTTCTCACTTCGGGACGTGGGAAAGTTTAGTAGATTGTTCGTCGGCTTCTTCCTTCATGGGAAGAGGGACCGGTACAATTAGGTACGAGTCCCACGCGCATTTATTTTGCGCTTGCGGAACTAGGCGCGACATTTGGCCTTCCCCGTATCCTGGGCCCGAGTGTGTATCGCAAGAAAAAAAGGTCTGTATAGTGCCCAGACCCAGTCAACTTCTTCCACCCAAGAAGGACTTCCGGTGGGCCACAAAAAGGAAGACGAGGAAGCTATAATGCATTCTTTTCCTCCATGTCAAATTATGGCAAAAAAAAAATAATTAAATGAATTCACATGTTTATAATATTATTATTAATTTAAAAATTAATGTTTCTTGATTTTCATACAGTACATGTACTTGTGATAGTGCTGTTCTTTCGAAACAACGGTGGGATGTGGGCCTTGTTGACTGTAAAGCTCGAAACATATTGTAGGATGCGGCTTACGGAAACGGCTGACCTAAGATATTTTAAAAGGATAATGAATGCATACAGAACTGTACAAACTATTGGTCGTAAATTGCGAACGTAAACTTGGGTTGCTCTTGAGCGTTCGGTTTATTTCATAGAAATCTGGATCAGAATATTCGCAGTATTGTCAGCTCTCGTTAGTGAAAATGTGGAGTTGACACTCCTAAAGGTGCTGAAGTGGGATGTATTTCAAAGAAAAGATGTAAACATACAGCAAGAGCATAAAATATAAATCAAATTAATAAGAATACGTACTTGTTTTTTGAGGATGACATTCTGCTAAACTGCGTTTATTTACATTTATCAGTCGCGGTTCTCAATAGCGGTTTGCACATGCCATAGTTTGATTAGCGCTTAACGCTATTTATTTTTGCATTAGTTAGGCGGTTAAGTATCTTGCGAATAAATCCTTATCGCGATTTAGACAGATATCTACTTGACTGTCAACTTATTACCTGGAAAATGTCTATCCAAATGATGATATAGGCTAGGGATGTGATGTAACCGAATATGATAAAAAAGTTTCAAATAGTATCGGTTAGAGGCTAAGTTGAAAAGCGACATTCTATGGTATTGGTCAACTTTGTTTATTCATTAAAAAGTGTGTATTCATTACAAATCTAGTATCCGTAACTCAAACTTTCCGAAATTATCGAATAATCCAATTTTTGTACTCATAACCGTAACCGAGGGCTTCTGAAACGTCTTTCGTAGTTCATTTTAGTTTTAGAACTTTTTTCCTTGTTATTTTATATTTAAGTACATTTTCCATTGCATGTTGCATTTATTTTTGTGCTATATAAACTATATTATTGCGGTTTCAAAGAAATCTTTGTTCTTACTTTCTTCTGTCTAAAATTTTATTGACCCTTTCGGGCCGATCGGACGAAAATGGACGACGAAAGGCGTTTGAGAGAAAGGCCTCTGAAACCGGTATAATATTATACATACATACTTTATTTTATATCCGTATCCATAGCCAGATTTGAAATTACGTAACCAAAACATCCCTAATAAGGACGAAACTCACTAAAGTAAAATTGTAACTATAAACATTTTTTGTTTACTGATTCATTAATTTAACAACTTATGTAATTGTAATTTTCACCGATTATAGTAGTAATCAATGTCTCTTAACTAGTCACAAATAATATTTTTAAATCATCAGTATGTAATATTCAATTATTATTTTCAATTAAGATATGTATGTGTACAATTTGAATACATTTTCAATTGGTCCATTTTTTTGGGTATTACAAAACGTACCTACTTTGAATAGATAAAAGTAACCAAAGACATTTATAGGGCAACATTAAAGTTAAACAAAAATTAAATTACCTACCGATAACAATATAATACTATGTAGTAAATTACTATATATGAAAAGGCGTCAATTGCGTAGCCAGCTGGGGCTCAATTCTCCTATTTCAATATCTTGGCGTTCCGAAGATATTCAAAGTACGATTACATTGCGGTAGTGTCAAAAATTCGTATTCTACTAAATCCACAATATCTCCATATCGCCGCAGAATAATAGTAGAAAAAAATTAGTATTACCATTAGCAGAAATAGTATTAGCGGAAATAAATATTGAAAAGCTACAAATATTTTATACATTTTGCGACTTTTCGCTTATACATTTTTATAAGGATAGTGTGGCGTGCCACAATCACGCCATTGGAATTAACAGAATACCGAAATTAAGCAAACCTACGATTGACGAGATACTAATAGCAGAATTGGGCCCCTGGTATCGCGTTGCAGACTATATAAAAATGCTATCTAAAAGCTCTTTAAATAAAATAAACGCTGGATATTTTTACGGTCTTAGCTTGATGATAGTTAAACTATGGTAAAACTAATTTTTCTAGAAGGCTTTTTAACTCCTATACAATCGTGCATTTTTCCGACCTGTGACCTCTATTTCACACTGCTTTAGCTCAAGAACATTCTGGAACATTCAAATCTCCCTTAATTTAAATGCGCGAACTTTATCTAAAATAAACTCTACAGCATTTATCAAATCCGTCATTATCATTACGATCCTATACATACATATTTAGCTAGTATAATTAAACGGTTTCTCTGTTATATGTTAGGCACGTATTAATTTACGAATTTAATTGCTCGATTTTCTTTAAATCTAAACTAATATGAGATTTTAAAATAGGTATGTTATTATACCTATATCACATTTTAATGCTTTATTGCCACACCCGGGAAGGTTAAAGGACGATTAACTTTTGATAAATTTATAGCAATTAAGTAATGACATTTAAAATTGTTATAAGTGATCAGTGTAGTCCTTATAATACAAATAATTATTTATTACTACTACTAATGGGTATGAAACAAATATTTATTTAAACGAGTGTAATGAGAAATTTCATCGATACTAGTTAAGGTTAATACATCATTATTGAAGTTTGAGTGTGGCAGTTAGAAATTACTTTAATGATTTGGAATACATACTAAAATGTGTCTTTTTTCTTATCCAATGAGTGCGTACCTCTTGTAGCTCATAACGCTCAAAATGCTCCTTTAGCCGTTACACATAGCGACCACGGTCGTTATAGTCGCCGCGAAAACGTCACTAATGACGTCATAATGTTCGCTTACGCAGCGCTCATAACGACCCATGTCAAGAGGTGTGTCGAGTGGGCATTGAGCACAGAGCAATAATTTTGTCTATCGATACTTTGACAAAGGAGCGATTTTAAAATCAACTATACAGAAACCAATGACATTTGTATATTTCGTTGTTAATGACATCAACGTTCCATAATCCGATCTACTTGAGTTTGTGATTGTAATGCCTGCAAACAAGTGGAACGAAAAATGGCGATCGTGAACCTTTGTGAAACCAAGAGGAACATAGCTAATATAATTCGGTTGCGTAGGGGCCATTAAAAAAAAATTAAGTTCAAATAAAGAATTGGTCGTTCAGTACTACCAACGAATACTCTTCTGGAGTTATTAAAATTATTTCTGCATTAATCGACTCATGAAAAGATCGATTTTAACAAGAAGATTGCCGATATATTTCAAGTCTGGAAACTCCAACCGTTTCCTTACTTGTATATTTAAATATTTGGCAATACCGTTCAAATAGCTAAATAGTGAGTACTAACTTTATCATAAACTTCACCATGACGCTATTCCAAGTACTAACTATAAAACTACGCAACATATTACTTATTTATACAAAACGGAATTCACAACGCAATTAATGGCTAATTAAAAACAATTAACGAATAACTCGAATATTATTTTGTACATTTTCAGTTGGTTTTATGGTGGTCGGGGCATACCACTTGCAGCTGGTGGAGGGGCAGGTCGCGGACTACGATCGCGTGGAACGCCATATTCGCCGTCGCCAGAATGTACTCGCATACTGAGAACCATGTGAACGCTGAAACACCATAATATGTTGTAGTAATTGAATATATTACAAAGGACTAACAAAAAAAGCTATGTTGTACTATAATAATAATTATTATAATTGAATATATTACAAGAAAGAAGCAAGTGAGGTGTGTAAGAATAAGCCTAAATGGCGCTCTGTTGTTCGTGCCTACCCCGCAAGGGAACTGGCGTGAAGTTATGTATGTATGAATATATTACACAGGTCCAAAAATAATTGTGTGTGCTGAGTGTCTATTATTTTCTGGCGTATTTTTCCCGCTAAACACGAATCTGTAGTGAGAATTGGGGTCAATGAGCAAATAATATTAATTTGTATTCGTAAAGACAAAAATTAAACTATCTATTTCAGCGACATATTTACAAATTATGGTTAGTAATACAGATAGAAACGAGCTAAAAAAAATACCGTGTGATGATGATATCATACAGAAAAAATTACGAGATCGTGATTTTTATCGGTTTTTTGGGTTTTTGAAGTGAAACTGTTTTAGGATCGTTGTGATTTGAGAATCGATGAAACGAAAGATTGACACTAAAAAGAGATAAACAGATAAAATTCAAAATGATTAAATTCTAAATAAATACATTTCTCTTTATCGGTTAGAATTAATTTTCAATTTAAATAAAACTTAAAAGATTTCAAATGAATTTTAGCTCGATCTGTATATATTTAAGACAGATATTATTTTATACGTAGATAAAAGGAAATTGTGCGTAACAGTGCATCGAATTTTGAACGTTATGCTAGAACTTTAAAGTGTAATTTAGATTGAATTTTTGAATTATAATATGTTGACGGATATTATAAGGACACTAAAGGAATTATACTTATATTAATAAAAGTTAGAGAAGAATTATCTGGGACTATATTCTCTGAAGTTTCATTTCTACTGCGTGTGAACTGCACACGCAAGCACAACTTATTCTCTGTTATTATTATTTGCTCATTGACCGCAATTCTCCTTTCAGATACGTGTTCAACGGAAAAAATAAGCCTGAAAATCGAAGTCTTACACACATAGCTTTTTTCAATGGACCTGTATTATTACAGTAGAGAGAACTGGGAAGTAATGTATAACTTATATTATTATTGGAGATAAATATATTTTTATTCTTTGATATTGTACGAATTACCTTCAGTAACATAGAATGGTCACTATTTATATGCTCGAGCTTCATCTGCGATAATGGTATAGTTATTGACAGCGGCCAAATGCGTCTTTTTTATAGCGTTAGAAATAGCGTCGTTGATAAATAGCTACAAAACCTAGATTCATACAATATCTGTCAATATTTTACGTCATTAATAATTAATAACAATATATAAATACAAATAACGCATTAAGCCCATCACTAAATCTGCGGGAAACGGTCAATAACTATAAGATTATCCTACATGAAGCAGTAGCAATAGAATAAATAACTGAAGCCTAAGTAAACAATAATTGTACATTTACATATATTCAGCTATATTCGGGTAATAAAATCACTGTTATTACAGTGCCCGTTGGGTTTGGTATTTATTACATTTTATCTTTCCCTCCTATACTATAAGAAAACTTATATACATACACTATAGGTTTTTGGTCCTTCGAGCCGATATGAACCAGCGAATATGCTATATACTATACGAATGTAATATACAGTTCAGGCGAAGATACTATATCTTACGAAAAAACTCTGCAACAGAAGTATTTTAAATAGTAGTAAAAGTCCTTACCGAGTGGTCGACACAGCAATCGGTGCCTTAAGAAGAACACAATCAGTCCAATAGTGGCCGCTACCGCCACATAAAAGAGTATCCATACGAGTTTATTAGTCCTGACTGGCTCCACCGAGTCGCTGCCAACACAACCGACTCTCCCTCGACAAAGCATGTGAAGCAGAGCAGCTATCATGAACACTATGAATATCTTCTCGTGAACAACTGTAATTTTAATTTTGTCTCATAGGTGCTCCACACTCTGATGAAGTTGTCGCGAGAAGCGCACGAGGAAAATGAATGTGGGACCGATTGACATATTCTTCGTTGATGCCCATGCTTTTCTGGCGAGAATATGGAGCACCCATATCCAATAATAGGACGTACTTATGCAAACCAGAACTAAACTACATGATAGTCTTGACGTAATTAATATAATTATTAAGCGTGACATGTTATTTGATTTGTATTTCGATGTTTCGGCCACTTTTCAATGGTCGTGATCAAGAAGTCATCCGTGATAATAAGTAATGTTATTATCTGTTTAGTTAGGTCGACGATATTTGATGGTTCATTTTAGTTTTTCAATTTGAAGGAATCAACCAAAGTGATGTATATAAACATAAACTTGAATAATTCAATTTCACTAAATATAGCGGTGTCTTTTTAGTTTTGTACCTTCCAACCAAATTGATTTAATTAGTTTAATGTTCAATTTTTAAATTTCTTGTGAAGTATTCAAATACGATCAGGTACAGTTACAGACAGAAATCAGATTTCTGAAAAGTAAATAGCTTTACTTTTTTCAATAGTGACTAGGAAGTATAAAGCTATCTACATTTTATGAGCACTTAAACCTTTGTTCCACCAAGACTTCCTTTGACTCTTTGATATTTAAAATGATTAAAGCGAATGCGGTACTTACAATAGTTTTCCCTATTGGATACGTATGTAACGCCTGTCAAAGCTAATAGCTCTATAAAGTTCAGCCAATAGCATGCTTCACCTAATCTCGTTGCTAACAATTTAGCCTGAAATCATTAATACAAAGTTCTATAAACCATAATGTATGAAGTTAAACACAAAATACAAATGAAATGGAAAGTTATATTCTTGGATATAAATTATCTAGTAAGTATGATCTACGTATTTATTATATTTGGTATATACACATTTTATATTATATCAAAGAATCTACCGATGGCGTCCAATCGAAAAGCATCGTCCTCTGCTAACTCCAGAGTTTCAAAAATATATGGAATTATTTGATTTTTGTGATACAAATTTGATGTACGGCGAAACTACTTTTATGACGTATTTTTCAAATTTACCAATACCCTAGCGATATATCCCAGTCGCATTCAGAGTATGCCCACGTGAGCCCAGGCCCTGCTTAGTTCTTACTCCTTATGCTCTATTTACTTCGCGCGACCTTTGGCATCACTTATTTGGGATCATTATCACGCATGTCTTTCTTAAGTAAGTTAAGTCGGCATATATATTATTATACTGAGGTTACCCCTTCTATTACGCTCATATGACCATAACAATTTCTGTTCTTAAAATTTCTTCAAAAACCAAACCCAAAACTTACTTTCTCTTCTATAATAAGGGCCGCACGCTCTTTGTGATAGTTGTAATATAAGGATCCTATTAGCAATCTTGGTCCTAAGTGAAAAGCAACGCATATCCGCCACACGTAACGCTGCGGACTTATTCCTGTAATAGCACTTATCGATGGCACTACGTTATACACCTGGAAACACCGCATACTTGTGAATTAAATGAATGAGCGAAAGACTGGTTTTAGCGAGATTTTAGTTTTACCAAAACTTCATTTAAAGCTCTTTCGTAGATTATAAAATTTTGGACAATTAAGTAACAGTGTAACATTATAATATCAACAGGAAATTTTCTATACATTTAGATAGGTATCGTGAAATTAAGCTGATTGTTACTAATTAATTTTTAAAAGATATTTGTGGCTGAGTAAAAATTTGTATAGTATTTCCCTCCACGAATATAGTATGTACATAGGTGAATTTTTCAAGTGCATATACAAAATATAAATATAATAACGAAAAACACTTTAAGGGAGTCTCGAGAACGATTTTGATAAAAACTAATGTGGCATCTATCATTAGATTTTTTTAAAATGTATTAAGGTTGTCAGAAATCGAGTTGGCTGATTTTGAAAAAACAAACACATAATTATACTAAATTAATGTATGAAAATAAAAACATTTTACTAAAAAACAACCCTTTCCCTTGGTTTTCCACTTAAGATTCCTTTATAAAAATTGATTTGGTATAATAATTATTATACCAATTATTTTTTAAATCAGCTGATTAGATTCCTGGCAAGGGTAATTGATTTTTCAAAAATCTAATGATAATACTTTAATTGTCGTCAAAACTGGCCTTGAGATTGTTATTCCCGATTTAGCATAGTTTAGGATTTGGCTCTGAATGCCCATTTGAAAAATTCACTTTGTAAGTATATTAATGAAGTGAAAATATCAGTAACTACCTAACCTTCATTGTCAGATAATTATTAGGGGTTATAATTGAGTATATATGAGATTCACGCAGTTCCCTAGATATTAACTATTATCTATTACAAAATGAAAAAGTAGTTTATTGCGTGTTTAGACATCAATCGATGAAAAAAATTATATGATTATAAATTTACGGTTAAATATAAATAAAATACATACTCTACAGTGCGTTTCATGTATATCATCTGCTTGGAATATTGACGCTGTCACGTAACAAAATATTAAAGCACCTAATGGAAGCCAAAGGGCAGCTAAACATATCTCCCTCAAACCACATGTCCACAGCAGTCCCTTTAATGATACACAATGCAATTGAGTATTTGGTTAGCTATAATTTATTAATATTTGTATTATCTTAATTTGTTTTTATACCTTATATTCCAAAACTCGAACACTTCTATTATTTACATCACACGCAACGTTTGTGCGTTTTTCGAGTTGCTCATCCAATTTTGGCGGCGATTGTACTTGTGCGTCATTTACCATTTTCTCACTCGCTCTGCACTTTTGAACATGAGGTTAGCGTAATTCTCACATAATCCCTGTCATATATTTACATTTTACGCTTAACTTAAATTTGCCGTACATCAATGTAAATTTTAGTGCTGCGTACTTTAGTTCCATGAATTTATCACTCCACGTCAATAGCTGTGTTTTGGGCAAATGTTGTAGTTTAATGAAATAAAGCTTTTTTGTGCACAGACAATAGTGGCTTTTGAACAGGAAAATTGTATTATATTTTAACGCGTGTGGATGACCTGAGGCGTGGATTGAATGAGGTTATTTGGACATGCGCACAAGACTTTAAGTAAATGAAATCCATTCCTTGCATCTATTCTTAAAAACTGGCGACAATATAATGAAAAAACCCTGTTCTCGCTCCCACGAAACATTTACACTATGGCGTATCTTTTGTTCTTCATGAATATCTGTCTCTCCAACTCGACCAAGTGTGAGTAGAAACTAGGGTAGTCAGTTAGTTTTTATTTATCCATGACCATAGAATTAGAGGGTAGTCAGTCAGTAGTAGATAACGTTGCCAATAAATTGATACAGCACACGTGGGTCATTACATACAATTGATCACCAATATAGAGGAAAGTGAGGAGCAGTTTCTTAGGTTTTCATACTACGTATATACTTAGATTTTATATTTTTTATTAAATGACTTTGAGTTTGTACTCTAATTGGAGAATTTTTTAAAGAGCCCAAACTAATATAATGTTTGGGCTGATTGTCTAATAATTACAGACAAAACAGTATCAAATACCTCAGTAGTTAATAAAAATTGTTTCATTAGTTTAAACATTAGAAAGTTTCATCTACAATTCTACATAATTATTATCTAGCAACTTTAGTTTTGAAGTTTCGCGCTATTACATATTTTACAGTTTTAATAATTTCATTATAATAAACATGCTTACAATGCCGCGTAAGCACTGAGCCAATAAAGGCCAACAAATGTTTCTCGTAAACGAGGTGACATCAATGGAACTCGAAGAAACGTTGACATTGAGCCAACAAAGGCCAGCTATCTTCTTCATCGGCGCTCATTTAATATACCCGGCAAAAGTTGATTTAGAAGAGTGTAACAAAATAAAGTAGAAAATGATAGCGGCGCCACTTTCGCAAATTTGTCTAAACTCCAGCAACTCCATTTATTATGCAGCCGCCACACTTACGATAATGTCAAAGATATTGATTGTGGCCCAATTAGATCTTTCTCTGTCGACACACAGTGTTGCTAGAAGAAAGCATAGTAAATATTTGCCTCTTTACACTATCTATGGTCTAAGACTTACCCATTTGTCCTTGGTTTTATACCTTTCTCTTTCACTCACCAGCATGACATCTCTTTCCTTGATATGATAGATGTCAGATAGCTGTCAATTCATATGCATTGTAAAATTTTGCCGGTAAAACATTGCAAAATTTGTAAATTATTTCAAAGTGTTAAAACTATTCAATATTAATAGAATTTTGAAGTGTTGACAACACAGTGCCAAGAAAATAATATAGTACTTCATTATAACACTTACCATTCGTCTTTTAATTGTGTTATAATAAGTACAAACTACGACAAGTAAGTGTTCCAAGTGGAATGTGCAACATTCGAAATCTTTAAGCCTTTGGTGATTTCTGTTATTACGAGCACATCGAGTGAAACCAATTACGATAAATTATCTTCGTTTCTCAAGTTCGGACGAAGGGGGAAGTATTTTGCTTTATTCTACTGAACATGAGATGTAAGTACAATTACGAGTTTTCAAACAGGATTGAACTTGTTTTAACACCTAACTGAAAATCTCAGTAGGGGAAATAAAACACCGAGGTTAGTAAACCGGTTGTTTACTTAAGCTAACCAAGAGTTAGTGTCAAAAATTAAATTGATTTTTAATTAATATGATTGAAAGGACATTTATCACAAACTTGTCTTGCTAATAGTGTTGTACTAAGACATAACATTTGTCATTTCACTGTAAAAGAAGACCACTTATCGGTGCAGAACCATTGTGGACAAATTTGTTTTTTATAATATTCTAGAACAATGACAATTTCTGAACAAAGGCTATAGCTGGATAAACATCCAGCTGCTGCTGGCTGAAGTTGAACAGCTTCTTTAATTCAGTGATAAAACACTGGGGTGTGTATAGATAGTCGGCCCATTTATTTATTATTTGAGATATAAAGATAACTTTGGGTGGTTATAGCCTTCTAACCTATATTAAAGAAAGTTTGGATCTGTTCATGGTACATAGATGTGCCATGTGACTATAACCCACCTGAACATTGGTCTTGTAAACGAGGGCTTGTAAATTAAGTCCTCACAGGAGGCACCACAACTGATTTTCACCAAAGCCTAGTAATTTTTACATTACTTATTGACAGGATTAATAAAGTCAGTGGGACCAATGTCCCATAATTAAATATTAGAGACTACATTGCAAATTATTTGTAGTCAAGACTATATTTTTGTCCTGATGTTGTACAACTTATTAAAGCATCATTGAGTGGCTTACAAGGGTGATTAAAATTTAAAGACAAGTACGTACTTTAAGTTAAAAAGTAACACATCTAATGTCTTATATGACAAGTGATCTAAGCCTTACTAATTATACAGCCAAGCCTATAAATCTTAGTGTAAATTGTTTAGACTACACAATACACATAATGAGAAAAGAGATAGTTCACCTATTAAAAGTAGTGAATATAACAGACTCCATCCAAAGAGCTGCATTCAGATGGTTTTTGATAAAGAAGTCAGATGTTGATTTCTGCCCTCTTGGACCTCAGAGGTCTCAATTCATATGTAATATATTGTAAAACATTTTATATTACAAATAAAGAGATTAATTAAAGTTAAGACACATTGGTTAGTGACAACAAACATTCAACAGGCATATTTTCACTTACCAATAGCTAAACCTCATCCGGACATTCCTCCGAGTGGTTTATAGCAAGATTTTCAGCAAACATTTAGTTACACATTACAATAAGTAATTGTATTAATTACATATAAGAGAGCAGGGGTTAAAACAACAGCTTATCATCTTACTATTATAATAACATAAGAGATAGTTTGATTAATCTTAAGACAGCAAAGTAGTGGTCTATTTGTATACTAATTTTAAACCTTATTTATACAAACTTATAATATCATAAGTGTCTATGCTATGAGACTGTGACATTCTGTAAGATGATAAGAAGTATCTCAATTGATGTTTAAAGACTGGAAACTCCCCTCTTTATTGCTCTTGCTTTGTGGCTTAACATTTGGCACAAAAATATTTGCTATTATAGCAAATTGGATTGCAGAAATCCTATAGACACCATATCCAGTTACTCTAGAATCAGTCAGGACGGAAGGTCCTTGATTCTCAAGTTGCAGAAACTCTGAGAATGTTCGATACGAGGATGGCATATAAGTTATCAAAAAGTCTATCTTACAATTGCCATCATGTGAGCATTAAATCTCAGGTGTGATCAAATTATTTGCTCCAATGTCTAAGGTCTGTTTTCCTATTGTTATAACTGTCTGGGACACCAGGCGAGGCAGAGTGAAATTGTCCTAAAAACCATAACTAAAAATAACATTTCTGATTTCAAACATGTGGAATAGATATATTACTACTCCTAAAGGGGTTATGACTAAATTGAGATTTTGCATACTATGCAATTTTAAAGAATTGGCTTCACAATCACTATGCAAATGTTCCTAAAATTATTCAAACAGAGCAGGCCAAGAGGGAATATCTAACCCTACTGTTTAGCAAGACCTGAAATAAAGTTGATCAAAGGAGAGCAGGGCTCAGAACCAGTACTCAAATAGCTGTATTATTCAGTCTTTTGACCTCAAATTCAGGTTGAGGTGCTCAGCTAAACAGGATTTGCTCACTGATTGGAAAGTGGGCCTGTAACCAATTTCTTGGAGTTCAAAGAGGAACGAGATGTATACTATGTTTGTAAGAATAAATAGTCAGTGTATGACTCAAAGAGGTGCATATTGTACATACATGGTGAGAAAAGGACGTAATCCCTTTACCTAAAAAAGTAAATAAATAAAGATGCTTACCATATTGTTGAATCTCACAGAACAATGGAGCATAACTCTCTTTCTCTGCCACTTAGCTCTCGGGGAAGCTAAACTGAACGAGAAGCCAGATGCCAAATGGTCCTAAAGTTCTGAAGTGGCTTCTTCTGCTCCAGGCCATGAAGGCTATGTTCAAAATTTGGAGCGTCCAAGGCATGAACTTATTTTCATCAAAGTATGTGATGAATGGCCCCAGACAGGTGTGCTCATTTTTCTACAATGTATTCGGTAGAAATGAGACTTTCGGCTGGGCTTGGCAATTTTCCCCACCCAGCCTAATAGAATACTGTCTTACTTGAACCAGGTTAAAGGAAATTTCCTTTTATTAATACCAGAATAGACCAAGGGCTTTCGGAGGCCAAACTTGAAAGCAAAGATTATTAACAATTCTCATTTAAGACAGGAGGAAGATCTCAGTAGATGGACAGACAGACAGATTGCCCCTTTTTGCTTAAAAAGTTAGAGTTTGAATGATCAAGTCTCTTACTGAATCACAAATGGCAAGACTTATCAAAGTAGTTGGCAGACACCTACTTAATAATACTTACAACTACAATTACTATATATCTACAATAGACATTGCCAAAAATAAATTTTAAAAGGCTATCATATATTACTAGTTCTTAAGTTTTTTGAAATGGTGTAAATTAAAGTGTTTTCTATCTATCATATAATAACATTATCAGAGATGTAAGATGATCATCAAATACTTAAGACCATTTCACTTGTCAAACCAGAAATTTAAAATGCTATTTGTCTAGAATATTAGCATTTCTATTTGACAAAATTAAAATAAATAAATAAAATTATATATATATAAGTATATATAATTTCATATTAGTAGCTGGATAGTCACTACTATTACTTGCCTCAGGCTGTAGAATCTATGATCTGTTGACACCAGGGCATCCCCAGACAATCAAAACAATCGGCTGGTAGCCACAACTTTGTGTAATAACAAGATTATAAATAAAATAATAAGCAGTCTAGCTGGATGTTACGGAAACACCGAAATTATTGTTTTGTCCTGTAACACACATTAAACATTTTATAACAGTATCTGAGAGGTCAAAAAGCCTAGATAGAGAATGAGTACAAGTTTATACATTTCTATCATTATCTTGAAAGATAAAAATTGCTTAAAGAACCATAATTACTGTTTTCAGAGACATTGTATATAATATTTTTTGTAAATATACAATATAGTACTCTATAAAAAAAAAGGGGGGGGGGGGGAGAGATTAATACTACTCTACATATATATCTATTAGCTAGATGTTGATACAAGATGTTAGTTATAAAATGACCAGTACAAGAGATATTAGAGGAATCTTATAAGTATTGAAACATACAGATGTTTCTATTAATGATATCAGACCTAGTCAAGATTAGCTATAAACTAATTTTAGTTATTATTAAGGCTCTTTAGTTATGTTTACCTTTAGGTTTTCCATTTTTAATGGAAGATTCATAAGATAAGTTCTTTACCAAGGAACCTTGAGATCTTATCATCTAATCAACATTTTCTTTAAAATAATAATTGATTTCAGATAGGAGGATTATTATTTTTTCTTTCTTTATTGTACACAAAGTAGTTACATATAAAACTACAGAGAGTGGTGATGTACCAAAACAAGATTAACAACTCCAAAGAGAGTTTTCTTCCAGCAAACCTAGGGAGACAGGGAGAGACTATTATCCATATAATAATATAAATCAATATTGTTGGAAATTGATAAATTGTGAGGTTATTAGTATTAATTTTTTTTTTATTTTTCTTCACAGACAAATTAAAATTCTTAAAGTAAATCGGATATACTTTGAGAAATATTTTAAATCTCTAATCATCATATGCATTGTATTACTTGTGTTTTCACCAGCAGATAACAAACAGGTCTTCTAGCAACACTGTGTGTCGACAGAGACACATAATATAACTGTTTTGCATTCCAACAAAACAGGTATTATGTGTTGACTGAGACACACAGTGTTGCAGCAAGTTTCTTGCTGGTGTGTGGAAGACTATATGAATTGACAGCTATCTGACATCTATCATATCAAGGAAAGAGATGTCATGCTGGTGAGTGAAAGAGAAAGGTATAAAACCAAGGACAAATGGGTAAGTCTTAGACCATAGATAGTGTAAAGAGGCAAATATACGATTGAACTAAAAGCAACAATATAAACTTAAATATACTTCTGGGTTCTTTGCTAAAGAACGTTCGAGGTTCGAAAAAATACTTCTTGCTTCATTTTTGTTTTATTAATTACAAAGCAGAATGTATTATATTACGTCTTTACATATGAAATTGGCTTTTTGTAAGGGAGGAACATAAAGTCAATTTTTTAAAATATAATATATATTTAGGAATCAGAAGTGGAAAATACTAATAAAAAGTAGAATCGTAAATAATTTAGCGATCAGGAGTGGAAAATGATAATAAAAAGTAGAAAAAGTGGGATCGGAAATAATTATTTAAGTTTTAGAACAAAACTAATAGTTAGATTATAAACAAACAATGGAAAATGCGCACCAATACCACGGGGCGCTCCGTTTTATACTCCAAGCGTAGTGAAAGGTGGGCGGGGCGATGACGCTGCCGCCGTACTTCAAAAGCGCCATTATGGCTTAATAAAAAAGTCAACTACCGCCATTATGGCTTATTATATTTATTTAATCAAAGTATGTATGTACTTGCTATCTATGCACTTCTGCCATCTCATAGGTAGTTCATTGATCTCTTTACTAAAAAAACCATTCGGACGGGAATCAATAAAATCTTTGAAAACGCTTTGGACTGCCCCATCGGAGTTGAATTTTTTCCTTTGCAAGAAGTTATCCAAATATCGAAAAAAATGGTAATGTGTTGGAGCAAGGTCCGGGGAGTACGGTAGATGTCTTAGACATTCCAATTGAAGCTCCTCTAATTTTGTAGTCGTCTGTTGTGCAGTGTGTCGTCTAGCATTGTCCTGAAGCAGCAGTGGCCTAGAGCGATTGACCAGCCTCGGTTGTTTAGCAGCTTGCTTTTCCATCATGGTTTGCAGTTGCTGACAATAGACATCCGCCGTAATCGTCTGGCCAGATTTAAAAAAGCTGTATTGAACGACACCGGCACTAGTCCACCAAACGCTCACAAGTAATTTTTTTTAGTCAACTTTCGCTTGGGGCTGTATTTGGCTGGTTCGCCAGGGTTCAGCCTTTGCGATGAGCGTTTCCGATTATCGTACAGAATCCACTTTTCACCACAGGTCATGATTTGATTTAAAATCCCTTCATTATTGTGCCGGTTGAGTAATGTATCGCAGCAGTCGACGCGCGTTTGTCGGTTTTCTGCACTCAATTCATGAGGTACCCACCTTTCAAGCTTTTTCACCTTCCCAATTTGCTTCAAGTGGATTAAAACAGTTTTATCACTAACACCGCAGCCTACAGCTATCTCGGACGAGGTTTGCGATGGATCCGCTTCCACAATGGCCTTCAATTCTGCATTATCAACTTTGGTCTCCGGCCGTCCACGGGGCTTGTTCTACAGGTCGAAACTTCCAGAACGAAAACGTTGGAACCAAAAACGCACTGTGTTTTCTTTTGCGACACCGCCGCCATACACATCATTAATCCTTCAAGCCGTTTCGGCAGCATTGGTGCCAAGATGGAACTTGTACTCGTAAATAATGCGATATTTCAAGTTTTCCATTTTGTAAACTGAGTGAGGCAAAGAAAAAACCAAAAGAGGAAAAAACAAATGAATTATGGTTTTCAAAATACAAAAGCATAAGTAAATAGCTGTATAAATTTGAAATTGGAATTCCTAACCAAAGAGGAGATATTTGAGATCAAAGTGGCCAGTACGACAAAACGCCAACTTCATATGTAAGGACCTAATACTAGGTACGTATTCTATGAGAAAGTCTATTTTAAGAATGTTGCTAGAAAAAAAATTAGTTTCGTTTCAAGACAATTTTGTCAGATTCACCTCAGATTGTAAGTAAAGTTAAATAGGTGTTAAAGCTATGTAGACACGACAATGTTGGATACCACTAATACCAGGACATAAAATCCTTAAAAAAATGCATTCGCTGTTTGTCGTTGTCACTATTTGTTGTAGTCAGTAATGTCATTTTACTTTAGCTTAGTTTTGGTGAATGCATCTTAAGAAATTATAAGGCGTAATTTGTAACTTGGAAAAACTATACTTTCCTGTTAATATAATGTACTTTCGACCGTGAAGGACTGCAGGGAGAAATAAAGATGGGGTTTATCAATATTTTGATGTTATTTGGCCTTTGTATCATAAACATTCAAGCATCTACCCATTGGATGGTCACTGAGACTGGTTTAATTCAACCTAAGGTATGTTAGTTGTTCTAGTTTCATAAATTATTCAGATCCTTTTATTCCGGTTTCAAAATACTAGTTTATTGAATAATTTAGTGAATTAGGCTCAAAAGTGTACCTTAAGTCATAACTTGTACACATATCAGCGGCGTAGACTTTATCCAACTCAATTCCTCATAGCTTACCTTTAAGAACCCAGCGACCAAAAGGTCGAAAGCGCACTGAATTTATTGGCGCTTACGTTTTTTATTCGTCCATATATTATTACTGTATTACTATGTCTTACTCGCGGCAGGTTTCTACACGTATTGGATGAAATAGCAACTCGTAACCCGATTGGGCACCGGCTTTTGTTTCAACATATGTGGTAAAATTCTAAAATTTAAAATACAAGTTGTAATAAGAAAATATATGGCTAGCTCTAACTAGTTCTGTGCAGGAATGGAGAAATAATGCAATTTCCTGGGGCCAAGTGGTTTGTCGTACGAGGCGACAAAATAACCCACAGCCAGGTGGTAGGGCGTTTACCCATCCCTGGTCTAGAGTATGCTGTCAAACAGCCTTGTATTGTGTTCCGGTATTAGTGGCCAGTTTCCTGTCTACCTTAAGAGAACAGCAGCTTATTTGTAGGTCCTTTGATGTTGCAAATGTCCATAGGTGATGGTAACCACTTTCCATCAGGTGGGCTGTCTGCCTGTCTGCTGAACTCATGCAATAAAAAATCACATTTGTTCAACAGCAGCGTAGACGCTGCTTGCATCATACAGCATTTATTCAACCGGCTTACCCTATCTGAATTTTCACCCCGCACAACTGTTACATATATATTGTATATACATATATATATATATATATACATATATATATATATATATATATATATATATATATATATATATATATATATATATATATATATTCTACACTTATCTAATTTAAAAAGTATATTTTAGCAAGTTAAATTTAACTACTTATATATTGTAATAGCTTTGTAGTTTGGATATTCACTTTTTTATCCAACTTAAGTACAATTCTGGCTGAGAAGTTTGAACCTCTTAGTAATCTTTCTGACCTAGTGTACACATTGTTTTAATTATTACTTACTGAAAATGACTAAAATATTCTGCAAAAACCTGCAAATCCGGAACATAGATATGTGAATTTCATAAGTAAATCCACTGAGGATAAGTATGAAAGTATGAAGAACAATAATTAGTTTTCCTAAAATTTGAGTCTAATGGAGGACTTTAGGAGAGAACTGAAAGGTAATTTTGTACTGTATAGTTTATGGTCTTATTCATATTGAGTTACAGTATGTTTGATGGCTTCTTTAAGAACCATAAAGAAACATTCAAACTTATCCTAACTCTCTATGAATTCCTTATTCCCTAAAAATGTGTATTATTTTCTTTAAAATGAATCATAATTGTAGGGTGTTGATAGTTTTTGAATAATAATTATGTTTTGGGAGAAATGTGAACTGTGTATTCAAGTGTGGCCTTTTGTGTTATCACAAGAACACTGTTGATTGGTATTGGCCAAATACCTACAATTTGATTGAGCTATTCTGAAAAAATAATAATTCTGACAAAATATTATGGACTACTTCTTTGTCTGCCATAGTGACAAAAAAGACAACAAAAACATGTATTTTTAATTATTTTCTTACTTCTTGTAATCAGTGGCAACACTAAGTAGAAATGAAGTGAGAAGATTTGTCTGTAGACAAGGATCCTTAGATTAAAGGATCTTTCTTTTAAGAAACACATTTGCTAAGTCTGTCCTTGGAGTTTGCAAAAGTGTAGCATCAGTGAGAGCTACAGCTTGTTTCTGTGGTTAATTAGTTTATCTTTTTTAACAGATAGCTACACAGTTTATTACTTCCTAATTGTTCACATTTCTAAGTATTCAAGCATTTCATTAATTTATATGAACAGCTACATTAAGTATCATAATGACTACTATGTTGATCAACATGTAATGATGAGGCTGTATATTGTTAAATTCTCGCAACTAGTGCCTACATATAATAAAACTATGTTTTAGCAGTTTTAAGTTTGGTATTTTTTTATATACCACACTTAAAACTTAAAATGACATTTTGTTAAAATAATATTTCTACTGTTTATGAGTTAATATTGTTAAGTTTTTAAATTACTAATCAATACTGAAGCATAGGAAGTCTTCAATGAAGCACCTTTTGATCAAGAATTGCGCATATTTCAATATTTTGTAATTTTACAATAAAATCTTGTTGAGCGTATAATAGTTGGTTTTCTGTTTGATAGTGTATTCTGAATTTTCAGGGTTGGCCATAGACTACGAGTGATTGTTATAGGCAATCATTGATATTTTGTATACACACCGGCGCAAGCATACTGTTTCAATCCTGGCTGGACCCGTGTGTACCTTCCTTGGTTAATCATGCATCGACAAATATTATAATTGAAAAGTCAAATTTTATGCATTATAGTGTTGTTAAAAATGACTGAATTAAGTCTTATTAATTAACTAGAGCTTTGCTCGCGTCTAGGCCGCGTTAATCAGTGTAGCCTAGCTAGTAGCTTTATGTTACTTACATAAAAACTAAATTAAGCTTTTTAGTTTAATTTTAATAGTTTTTAAACAAAACTATTAAAATTAAACTCATTAAAATATTCCGATTGTTTTAATATTATGCCAAAAGGAAGGTTTGTATTGAAAATCAGTGTAGTGTCGAATATTATGTCGGCAAAGCAATAAGCTCTGAGTATATATCTGAAAATATGTTTTTATTATTAACCAGTATAGTAGTTGAGATGACACTAATAGGCGTGGGAAGCAAGTGCCCTTTTTTATGGCCGTTTTTGTGCACTTTTTCATGCCCGTTTTTGTGCAATTCATGCCTTATCTAGAGTTTATAATTTATGTTTTGTACATAAATCATATTATGATGTAAGTACAAAACATAAATTATTCTCAATTTTTGTTGTTGTTTTCTATTAATTATCACCATTTTATGTACTTTTGACTCTAGCTTAGGTGTTAAGATACATGTTAGTACAATTTAAGTATGTCACTATTTCTTCAAATAAATGATTTCTTTATTTTTCTTTCTTTCTTTTATAGATATAATCTTTTTATATATATTAGAAATAAATCTTTACTGTTCTTATTCAATTCATTACAATAACAAAAAAAACTAAGTTCATATAGTCTAAACAGCTGCCCAGCAAAACAGAGATGAGTCGCAGCCAACCTGATTTAAAGTAATACAATGTATGACTTTCTATAACAACATATTTGCTAGTGAATTAAAAAAACGCGATTGCAGAGCCAGAGATGAATTTCATAATATTTTTTTAAGTTTTCTCGACTAATAATAAAACTACGTTTTAACTGTTTTAAGAGTCGTAATTTATTTTATTTTTATTATTCTGACGTTTTGAACACATTTCAGTAGCCATGATCACGGAAGACAAAGATGACAAGTGTCAATGAGTATTGTTAAAGTTTTATTTAGCCTACCGCCAACATTGTCATTTTAAATTTGCTTATGGTTATTATTTACTCTATAGGAGCCTAATATAATTTATCTCTGCTTCACAACATGTTGTGGCTTGAGGAGAAGAAACAACATGCCAAGTTCTAATAATTTTATATGATATTAAAATGGGTGGGATGAAAAATAATTTAATAATTCCTTATTTGTTTATTCCTTACAAATATACAAAAATACAAATCTTTCCTCTTTATAATATTAGTATAGAATATAGATAGATAAATAATAAACAATCCACAGACAAACACACATTGTATATTCCTAAGTCAAGCACATTACGCTTGTGTTATATACAAGGCCCACTCTGGGGCCGATTTGAGACATTCAGATCACAGTTAATAATGGAAAGTTTATTTACAAAATTTACCATACCAGAAATTGAATCCACAGCAGCCGCGTTCCAGTGAGCTCGGACGGCTAATGTTTAGCCCTGCTCAATCACAGAGACTGATAATTAATTATTAAATATAGTGGGCTGATATTACTTATTTTCAGATTGATTCTCCATTTGAAATGGCTCGGCCCTATGACCTTCTAGCATTTTTAAATCAAGACACTAGATGGGATAACATATTCAACATATATAATGACCTCTTGAAACGTCAGGGACTAGTTGACACCTTATGGACTGATTTGGAACAAATTATAGATTTTAATAATTTGCGAAACTCAGATGAGTATTGCATTAAAGTAGATGACGACCTTAACGCCATAGATTGGTACATTACTTTTCCTGAAGATGGGACATTTAAAGGGATCAAAGAGGAAGAATTTTTATTTTCTAGTAATAACTATGGTGATACAGATGTTCCTGATTGTAAAAAGATATCCTCGTTGACGTTTAGTATGTTAGCTTTCGAACATTTAGAGGTGAGTAATCATCATGCCAGGTGGTGTAATTTTTATTAAATAAAAAAAAATAACAAGAAACAAAACCGACTTCAAAAGTAACTACAAAAAATAAATATTTTCTATAATATCGTGAAGTTTTGTGCATAGGAAAACATAAAAATGTTATATTTTGCAAATTTGTTATTTTTAATTTTTAATAGGTACCTAGTTTTGAAGGTGGTTTAAATTTTCTTGTTTTTACTTTTTAATTATGCAAATATTTTAATAGTTTTAGCAAAAAAAATTATACATATATGTATCTATAAAATTCTCTCTCATCAAATCTTGACTTGGTAACAATAGGACTTTCTCAGGAATATACCTCTGTTGATTAAAAAAAATAAAAATTAATCCACAATTGATGGAGAAATCTGATAACAAATATACAGAAAAAAAACAGTCAATTGAGATCCAACTTTTTTTTAAAGTCGGTTCATGCTAATCAACATCATCGGTTCAATGCATTTTTTTTTCTTTTGTGGCGGGGAAAATGTCTTTCGCACACTACCGGGTCCTTTACTAGGGACTAGACCAAAGCGATGATAGGTGTCACCCATGAATGGGCGCACCAGAGTCAAATCGCCAACTTGTGTGGAGACTCGAAGACTCAATACTCCACTAAAACCACGGGAAAGGCAAACTCACTCGTCAACAGGGGTGAAGACTCTTCTGTTCCCTAGATGCTAGAGGGCCCCTGCAGCGGTATGGTTCAATGCATAAATCAGCTCATGTCAACCCCTATCTACAATTTATTCCAAATGTCTATTGTTTTGTCATTTGGCTACATACCCATTAAAGATATTCTATTGAAAATACTCCATAACTCAAAAACTATCCAACAGGTCTTGTTATAACAGATTTTCAATAAAAGTATTTTTGAAGTTCTCCTTTTATAATATTCTTCCACTTTACTATAAATAGTAATAAATTTTTATGATATCGATGGAAATCAAAATTACCTATATTTATAGGGCATGATTCAAAGAGAGAATCTTACTGCAGCTGCTGAAATAACTCTTCCTCAACAAATCTCTCCGATAATGTCAGTGGACCAATTTGGTCATTGGGTAACTGCCGTTCTAAGGAAGAACAGCTCTTCATGGTTGCATTATAATCTAGCATCTATTTATTGGAGAGTTAGAGGTAATGCCCCAAAAGCAATGGAGTGCAGTCGCAGAGCTGTGCATTATGCACCAAGGTAAATTAAACAATTCACATAGATACCTTAGGATTACAATTTTATTTTGAATTATACAAGTTCAAGGTGTATTTTTATTTATTTGGCAACACAGAAATAAAATCTACATATAATTTTTAAATATTGATCTAGAAAATCGCTTGACCTAGTTTCAGTTTTGTTTATATATTATTACGAGTTGCAGGGCTCGAATTAAAATGCCGTTGGATTATTAGAGTTTATTAGAACTATACAAACACGTATAACACAGGTACAAATATAACCGAACGCAACAAGTCCAAACGTAATTCAAATACACGCGCAAAGTCCGTCACTCAATAGATTACTGAATGTACACAAGTCTTACTTCGCTTGTGGTTATCGCTCGACTGCCTCATCTCTCCATTGGGGCAATGCTTTATACTGCACAGATGCAATATGTCTGCCGCGTAGACCGAATTTATTAGAATCTGTTTGTACTTTTAAATCCGAGACACCTGGCAGTGATCATAATACAAAAATAGGCCGTAAAAGATTACAATACACAATGGGCTGTTTTTTTTTATCACAATTTTTAAACACAAAGTAAACAAAAGAAGTCCAAATGCCGAAAAGGTGATAAAAATGTGTTTCTACAGGTATGCAGGTGTGAATTTGTCTTTGTCGGCACCTAGGACGTAACAATATAAAGGATGCCCTGTAATTGGGCATGTTTATTAATTTGTCTGTATCTCTATCGTGTTAATAAATTAGAATATAAATCTAATGTAATAGGTAGTAAATGATCTAATTCTAAACTTTTCTAAAAATATTTACATTTCCAATAACCCACTTGTTTGTCGCTGACTACGTCAGCATCCTTGGATATAAGAAATATACATTTAGTACTTGAATTCTGAGTTATCTGTTTAATTATTTTGCATCTTTATAGTTTTTGTTGTTGTTGTTTCCTCATTTATCTCTTATATTTTCCTTTATTTTTGGTATCTGTGGGCTTTTATCAATTGTTTTTCCTTTACCCTGTAATCTAGTTTATAGCTGTTAGACCCATAATAAAATTAAAACTAAAAATATTGGGGATGGACCGAAATTCGTTTTACATTCGGTTTGACTGAACTTCGTCATTCGGCCGAAATTCGGTTTAAATGCCGAACATTTGGTGCAAGAATAAAGTAAAATACCTACTTGCACTATTTTGATTAAAGTTAATAGAAATCATATATCATAACCGTAATATAAAAATTGGCATCTATATACTCATGGTTTATTTTAGTTAGGAACCTTAAAGTGCAATGTGATAAAAAATAAATAAAATTAGTTCTTCATTGAGTCTTTGCCTAATTAAATAGACATCAACTTTAAAAAAAACTTATTATTCCTCTAAGAAACTTCAGTAAGTAGTGCAACTGCTTAATTGTAATGCGTAACTTGAATTAAAAAAAACCTGTCTAATTGACATTAGCAATTACAACTTTAATTTTAATTGAAATCACTTTTTTACGAATTAAACATTATGAATTTAGAATTATGAAATGGTGTTTTTTTTTCAATCAAAGGTCTAAAAATTTATTCTTTTATCCACCTACTCGAACTTAAAATTTACGGCGTTATCAAGTCACGACGCGTTGCTCTAGAGAAAGGGTGACGAAATCAAACCGAAGTTCGGCCGAAGTTCGTATTCGGTTCAAACCACATTCGGCCCATCCCTAAAAAATATGTTTTAAGTTTTAATCAGTAAGTGGACATAAATTTGCTTTCAAGTTAAACAAATACTAACAAACATAATTTATAAAAAAAACAAACCCTTAAAATCATAAATATCTGATTAACATACTCAAAATTATTTTTCTTTTTGTTACTGAAATATAATTATAAATACAAAGATATTTCAAGTGACAATTATATATAAACATAGCAATTGTAGGCTTGTAATTGTTAACTTGCTTGACATTGTTCTTGTTGTGTAATAAACTCAGCGTTTTCCTTTATTGATGTCTTGATTTGTAAACCTGTCACAGAATATATATTATACAGTAGGTTCATTTTTATTTACACTGCTGAAAGTCTTCTATACACAGATACCGTGATATGTGTGTACTGTGATTCTGTTTGATGGTAAAGTAACATAGGAAAGCATTTAATGGAAAATATCCCATTTCTCCAAAACTATTTAATAGATTTTGATGTTTCTAACTTTCGTTGGAAGTGTCTTTAAAGCATTCTGTACAACAGGTAAAACAATTCCAAAGCACTGAAGGGCTAAAAGTCAAAAATAAATTAATTCGTCGAATCAACAAACAAACACTAGGCATTAAATCTATCTATATTTATATTATAAATGCGGAGTTTGGATGGATGTTTGTTGCTCAATTACGGCTGAACGGATCTGCATGAAATGCACAGAGAAAAATTCTAGTCTGGAGTAGCAAATAGGTTGTTTTTTGTCCCGGAAAAATGTACGGTTTTCGTGGGATAAAGTTAACGCTAGTGACGCCACTGGCAAAGGCTTGTACGCACGTATATCTACGTTGGCCTGTTTTATTGCTACTTTATGAATATGTTTACTTTTGATAATTACAGGGAGTACAAAAACGTAGCGTTGTTGAGTCTAGGCTCAATATTACACCGTAGCAAAATGACTGAGGACGCGACAATAGTGTTAGGTGCGGCCAGCGATCATGACCCACAATGTCCCATGGCGCATTTCACACTTGGAAGCGCGTATGGGATCCTTGGAGACTTTAATAGCTCTGTAAAACACTATGAGCAAAGTTTGAAACTGAGCCGAAGCTTTTTTTTTGCCGAGAAGTACAAGAATGGAGTAATGTGTTGTGCAACGCTTTTGACTAAATTAGAAACTGTTAAGGAGTAAGTAACAATGTTATATTGTCTTATTTTTCAGAAATTTTCGTGTTAAACGCATTTCTATGACTTTGTATTGAGTATGGTTTTTAGGGTTCCTTAGCTGTTGTAGTAAAATCGGAACCCTTCTATGTATCATCTCCATCAGCGTCTGTCTGTTTTGATATCTCCGCGACAAATGAACGAAGCAAGCTCTTAAAAAAAGATAATTGAAGCTAAATGAACGGGTAATGTGTAATAGGAGTTTAAAAAAAAGCCCGTGGACCGAAAAAATACTAAAAATTTGTATTTCGCTCTATTCCTTGGGATTGCGTGAGAACCGTGACTTAAAATCGTTGGTCTAAAATTTCAGAAATTAGAGTTTTGGATCTTAAAAATGCTTTTTTAAATCCTCGATACGACTATTTTGTACTGAGATACAGCCAGTCAAAAATCACTGAAAACTTTGGATATTTTTTCTTTTTTTTTGAGTAGTACATTTATATGGATGTAATTTTATAGGAATGTATAATATATATTCCGCTACTTATTGCTGTAGTAAAATCGTGAAAAACTTGCTATATGTAAAGTAGGGATGCGGACACAAGGTTACAATAAATTTTAATATCTATAATATTATAAAATTCTCAACATGCCGTCTCTGTACATTGACGCTATTAAAAAAAACCCAACTGGAATAGACTATATAGGTATAAACGATGGAGAACACGATGCATTTTTTTAGATTTCGTGTCTGTTTTTCGGGATTCACTTAAAAACTACGGGGCCGATTTCGATGCGGTTTTCCCTGATCGACAGCAAATTCTTAGACTTAAAATCTGTGCTACTAAAAAGTAGCACAGATTTTAAGTAATAAAAAAAAAAAAGATAAAAATACTGGGAATTTTTTCCGGGAATGATTTAAAATGACCAGATTGAAAAAATATTTGGAATCCTAATGCGATTTTTCCACCGATCGGTAGCAAATTTTATGTGATAAAATGTGTGATACTTTTTATATCGGGAATCCCGCGGGAATTTTCCCGAGAGCGGTTTGAAGTTGTTCGGGTTCATAAAAAATGGCTTTTTCCGATACAGTTTTTACTAAAACGATAACTTATATTCTTTTTTAAATGCTGTGATATTTTGTGTCCCGGGAATTCCAAGTCAAGCGTGGACGAAGTCTCGGGTATATCTTAGTTTATACATATAATAGAACGAGCGTTAAAATAACATCGTATCCATTATACATTTTAAAATATCATCATAGAAATAATTTCAATTATTATCAAATAATACACTGACGGACTCATAAGCTGCATCAAAGTAATAGACGACTTAGAAATAAATATTTTAACCAAGTATGCAAACTTTCTATACAGATTTAAATTGAAACCTCTAGATTGGTTCGTGAACTTTAAAACAGCGTAGGGTCATATCCTTAAGTTTAAGTTTGTGTACTGGAAAGGACCTTAAGACTTTTTTTGAAGAAAAAACAGAAATTTAAGGAAAATTGGTTTAATTAAAAAATTGGTTTTAACAATAGACACAAACTTTATGCAAGGGTTTATTTATGTTTTAATAAGGTGTATTACCTCCACGTGCCCTTATTACGGATTCTAATCGGTTCCGCATAGATTTTATTAGGGTTATTAAAAGATCTTGCGGAATATTGTCCCATTCTTCTGAAAGTGCTGTTCTTAGTGCTGCCATTGTCGTGGGCAAAGG
Organism: Dendrolimus kikuchii; assembly: GCA_019925095.2. Lineage (NCBI taxonomy): Eukaryota > Metazoa > Arthropoda > Insecta > Lepidoptera > Lasiocampidae > Dendrolimus > Dendrolimus kikuchii. The sequence continues at coordinate 19,490,710 of CM034394.1, forward strand.
GTTTCTCGCATATACAGCTCTTTTTAAATTTTCCCAACCATGCTCAATGGGATTAAGATCCGGGCTGCGTGCTGCCCAATTCATTGTACGTATCCCAACCTCTTCGCAATATTGTCGAACTTGTGTAGCAGCGTGCGGCCGGGCATTATCCTGCATTAAAGTAAAATTTTCGCCTATGAATCCCATGTAAGGCACCACGTGATCTTCTAAGATCTCTGTTATGTAGCGATGTGCAGTCAAACCCCCTCTATTACCGTTTTGACGGACCATGTCTATGAACACAAGTTCTGTTCGCCCATTCATCGATATGCCACCCCAGACCATACACGAACCGCCTCCAAAAGGAACACGCTCTCAATGCAACTTTGAGCATATCGCTCCCCACGTCGACGATAGACTCTTCTGCGACCATCTGCACCATATAAACATGTCCTACACTCGTCCGTGAACAATATGGAGGTCCATGGCTCTTCTGTCCAATTCAGGTGATCACGCGCAAATCTTGAGCGAGCTTGTCTGTGAGCTACAGACAACTTTGGACCATTTGCTGGTCTAAAAGGGGTGATATCCGCTTCCTTTAACCTTCTTCTTATTGTTCGTGCACTCATGTTTACTCCACGCACTTCATTAAGCTCTGTTTTGATGTTAACAGACGTGAGGAAACGATTTCGCAGGGAAGTTGTAACAATAAATCGGTCATCACGACCGGTGGTTGCTCGAGTCCTGCCTGTACCACGTCTCCTTCTGTAAGAACCTGTCTCCACAAACCTTCTGTATACTCTAGAAACCGTAGACTGGTTTAAATTTAAATTTCTACCAATCGTTCGTTGATCCAAGCCCTCCCGCACCAATGCTACAATTTGAGCCGCTTGTTCGGACGAAGTATCCATATTATGGTTCAAAAACTCTCGATGAGTTAAAAAACTAACCCAACAATTCTGCTGGTAACAATAATTCAATTGACAAAAGAATAAAAAATCAATGAGAATCAATTTAAAACTTTGCTATAAATAACAGGCAAATCTGATACTACGAGTAAATTTTCTTTTCCCGGCTATATTCATTTGTTTTACTGCAGTTCTATTTTTAAATTTTCCTTTTTTTTGAGATTTAAGAGCCAGTCTCTCCATATTTATATAATTTAATCTAAAAAGTTTGCATACTTATTTAAAAAAATCATTTCAAAGTAATTCTGAACTTTGATACAGTTTATGAGTCCGTCAGTTTATATAAATAAATTTAACTTTATTGAACTGAAAAATGTTACAAATGATACTTGCAGTTACAGTAATACTTAAACTAAACATTGCAGCATACATATAAACTTAAATAGCTACATATAATAACTATCACGTAGTTATTAGTACCTATTTAAATCGACATTAACAATTTTGAATCAGTTATTTGTATTGCACGAGTTGTTGACAGTGGCGTTGTCTTCCTCGCTAGATTATAAAATAACCTGTGATAAGGATAATGATTTAATGCGCTATTTGGCTCCTTTTACTTGTTACGAGCATACCTGCTTACGATGTCATAAGTAGGTACTTCTACTTATGACGTACAAAATCTATGAGGTTGGACGTTCTGTAATTTTATAAAAAGTACCTCAATTGATTTGACGGTTCACTCCCTTACCGATGGCGGGTTCATTTTTTTTCAAAGTACAAAGCCTTATTGTACAGTAAGTAAAATCTTGAAAAGTCACAACTATTATCTCACAACGAGTTTTTAATTGTAAAGAAACAATATTTATCTATTATATTATCACACCTGTTTCTCATCGGATTAAGCAGAGACCGATGTAATTATATAATGGAATTTATGAGTGGTCCTAAATTACATCTTGTTTCCAAATTTACAGCATTATAAATAAGTTAAGGGAACAATTGGTTGAATACAGCCAGAAGGAAATATATTGGATCAAAAGTCAAGCGGCTTTCCTAAGAACCATGAAACATGCTGAGGAGTATGGTAAGATATTTATTTTGATAACCGTTTTACCACTACCTTTGAAAGTGGCTCCAATATTCGGACAATTATATTATTGGCATCTATCCCCCCCTACAAAATAGATATGAGTCTCCACGTGTAGAAAAACGGTAGCGACGGGGCATTACAATTTCAGGCTTTTTTAAGTTACTGCATTTAAATTTACCTCATCATGTTTTCTTCGAAAACCAGTTACGAAAAAGGCTCGGGCACCTAAAAGTGTGAGATGCAAATGTGAGGGGGGAGTACAAACTAAGACGACGAGTGTTGTAGTCTAGATGTAATTGTTGCTTTAAACTTAAGACTCTATATACAGAAGTCTTAAGCGCTATTTGAAAATATGTAACACCTAAACATGTGCGTAGATGCGTCTCCAAAGGTTTTATCTCTTTCTTTACTGACAGGTTTTGGCAGTTGGTACATACATGGACTACTCAGTTTTGCTAATTATGTAGCAATAATTATTCCATGTATGTTATGTAACAGATACTTCCCCCTTAATATTTTTTTCCTTTAACAAAAAATATCTATCTATCATAATTATCTATGTAAATTAAATAATATTTTCTAAAAATCTTCATGATTTTTCATTTGTACAATCCGCATGTAAATTCATGGCTTCCTTGGCTCGTTGTATGATAAACAAGTTAATCTTCGTATTCTGCAAAAGGCACGTAGTACGGCTCAATGTTATTTTCTTTGTAGATCAAGTAATATGCGATGATGCTCCGATAATTGTCAGCTTCATAATATCCTTGACGAGTAAATTACGTTTGATGTCGTAGTGTAGTCCACAGTGAAATACAAGCTTTTATCTGATAATCATTATGATTGACTATTTTTAGTTGTTTATTAGAAACCAAAATATTTAACGCTCATCCGTTAACCTCATATGACTTTGTTAGTCGATAAAAATAAGGCGGTACGACGAGCGTACAATGTACACATTTCGCATTCTCAGCGAATATTTTTCATTCTATATCACGGCTAACGTACTTACGAACTTTGTTTTGGTTGGTCGGCTTTGATCATTGGTTTGAAGCAATCGAATCAATAAGTTGGAATGTCCTTGTCATGGCTAAAATGCTGCTTCTATTCTCGTCGGATACTCTACTGCAAAAATGGTATTTTAATATTTTTTTACCTTCTGTCGTTTGATGTTCCAAGCTTTTTTCGTTGATCGATGGAGTCATTTTTTGTTTAAAAATTTGTTTGAGTTTTGATCCTTTGTTGTACGGGTATGGTTATTTTGCAGGTATTCTCAATAATTTAATTTTCGCGAAGTATGATGCTGGAGTCCCTCGATATCTTCTTGGAAATTGATTGCAGCGGCAGGAACTTGCGATTATTGCTTCGAAGTGTTCTATGCTGGCGGTGTTGTTGTAATGTTTCTCAGCGGCTTTCTAGTGTCCATGATGACAGCTTATTTAGTTGTTGTATACTGAAGTGTGTTCCTCGTTGGTTATTCACTTCGTCAAAGGTTGTCTAATATTCTTCAGCGCGTTCCATGATGTCCCATTATGATTGCTTACTCAGTTATATATAGTATGCTGAGGTGTTCTTCGTTAGCTATTTGCTTACTGGCTCTTCGATGGTTGATTAATGTCCTTCAGTGGGGTCATCACTGTAGGGGTTGATGTATGTTGTTCGGTGCGCCTATGATGATTACCCCGTTGGATGGTGTTGACGCACTACTAGGCGAGTCCGAACGAGATAGGGAGAGGAGTATTATTGCGCGTACTAATGCGACTCCACGCGGACGCCGGCGGTTGGCTGGCATCCGGAGACGCAGGTATGCGCATGACTTCCTACCCTGAATAATACCGCTTCGGGGGGCTTTAGCTATCAAGGGAGCAAAGGATTCATCACCCCCGCTGACGAAGTGAATGTGTTCTGATTCCCGGGGCACATTCAGGCACTTTTTGCGCTGGATCGGACTGGGCGTAACTACGTTCTAAGTCTCAGCCTTTCCTACATAAAAAGCGCGGGGCACATGGGAGGAGGGTGGTTTTAGTGGGTAGTGGTTGTTGCCCGTGCAACTTCTCTGAGTCTCCACTCAAGCTGGCTTGATTATTGTTCGGATTGCCCCTTATCAAAGGGGAAAGCCTTCATGATCAACTATGGTCTAATCCCTTGCAAAGGACCCAGTATTGTGCGTAAATAGCATTTCCCCCGCCTTAAAAAAAAAAAAACTACTAGGCGAGAGCTCATTGCTCAATCGCCGTGGCAGAAGCTGGGCTCGGCCGCTTGAGAGGGGAGTACAAAATAAGGCGACGAGTGTTGTACTCTAGATGTAATTGTTGTTTAATTTAAAATAAAACTTAAGACTATATATATACAGAATTTTTAAGTGATACGTGAAAATATGTAACACCTAAACATGTTCGTTCTCCAAAGGTTTTATCTGTTTTCTTTATGGACAGACTTTGTCACATAAATGGACTACTCAGTTTTAACTTTACTAATTATTCCATGTACGTGATGTAACAACGAGCATACCTTGCTTAGCTTGAGGATATACAATGTGTATGTGTTGTTTCCTGATTTATTTGTTTCTTTACAGATTACAGAAATGTTGAAAAACACTGTGAAAAGATGTCTGAAATAACCGGTTTGAATATAAAAGACCTTAAAAAGAGAGGTGATCAAAATACACTAATACAGTATTTCTTAGAAGGACCAATGTATAAAGAACAATGGCTTAGTGAGAAAGGTGTAGTAGCCATAGAAGCGGCTTATGACCTACATAGATACGTACACCACATTGGAAAACATATAAACAAGACTCCATTCAAAGCAATCGATATTTTCGGAGAAAATGCAAAATATGAAGGAAACAATGGAACCATTTTGAAGGAGATTGGGCCGATGCCAGCGTTCCCGGAAATGTTCCCAGATGTAAAAGGTTTTAAATTGTTTCGAGTTTTATTTGTATTTCGTGTTTCAAATTTCGGGGTTCCATCAATGTATGTATAGTCTTGTGTTGATTTGTAAAATGCGAGTAAAATATTGAGGAAAATGCATGTAGATTTCTTGTGTATTTTATTGAAGTAATTGAATTAAAGAGTGGATGACGCAGTTATGTTATATTTATGTAATATTAATAATTTTACCTCAAATAACACTGTAATGGGCATACAAACCATATCAAAATCATTTAAAAACTTTGTCACTCAACATGTTATTATTGAACAATTGTAACATAGCCCCTTCATCCATTTAAGCTTTAAATCATGGCAGCAAAGTGTCACAAAGATTTCATTTGTTTGTTTAGATAAACCAAATGTGGAACTTCAAGACGTGAAAACAGAATCTCAAAAACCCACCGAAAGTAAACCAAGTAGTCAAGATAGTAATAATGATATTGAAAGTGGGAATGTATTGTAAGTATAATTATTATAATACAGTAGAATGGCTATATTAGAATTTTGCCAGTCGTTTAATAGACTACAATAAGCATCTAAATCCAAATTTCTAGAAATAGCCATGCTGGTATCTTTATTATAGCTCATAGGGCCGGCTCGGTGTGATACCATGGTCTCACAGAATATAGGGTGAAATAGTTAGCCTTATGCTAATCGTGTTTTGTGCGATGACTAACAGTTCCGATGCCCCACTTTCCCCTCCCCCAACCCATTTTCTCTATTCCAATCTGGTATCCCATCCCTCCTATCCCATTCCTCTTGTCTGATACTTCTATCCCATCCTAAAAGCTGAAAACGCGTCGGCTTCGCTCTTGGTGTCGAGAACGTCCATAGGCGACCGTGACCAATGTCTGGTCTGAGCTGGTCTGTCTGCCAGTTCGCCAGCTTCGCATTAAAAAAAAGACGATTTTAATTAGTCTTATTTTCATTTAAAACATATAACAATGATTATTATTTATTCAGTATCAATATATCAAAGTAACAGAGTATAAAAGACAATAATGTTTGCATTAATACTAATATGCGACGGCTTGAACACCTAAAACTGGGTAAAAACCTGTAGTGTATTAGGTGTTGGTGCTCTTCCAATGGCCAACTTTTTTAAACATTGATACATAACATGTTAACCTTGCATGCATATGTATGCGCGTATCTGTGTGTGTGTGTTATGTTTGTGTGTGCGTGAGTATTTTTATGTGTTTATATAATTACTAAAGTTTACCCCTCCTCTACTCAACCTCTAGTGGCTGCATCTTGTTAAAAAAATTAACATTGGAATTTGATTTTTTTATGTCTTACCATTTTAAATAATTCCCAGAAAAAAACCGCGGAATTCGCAGAAAAAAGTAGCGCAGAATTTAATCTGAGAATTAGCTGTCGATCAGTGATAACCACATCGAAATCGGCCCAGTAGTTTTTAAGTGAATCCCGTACAAACAGACAAGAAATCTAAAAAAAATGCATCGAATTCTCCATCGTTTATATCGTGTATTCCAGATATTCTTTTTTAAATAGCTTCAATGTACAGGCACGGTATGTATAGAATTTTATAATATCTATCTATAATATTATAAAATTCTAAACATTCCTGTACATTAAAGCTATTTAAAAAATAAAACAAGGAGGTGTAAAAAGGTTTTACTGCCAGCGAAGTGGGCATGAGAAATATGTTACAGCAATAACGTTCCACGCAATAATAGCGCACATCTTCGTACGAGGCACTGCGATAGCTTTCTGCGTTTATGGATTAATTAAAGATTACAAAGCCTTGAAACCTTGATATACGTGCTTGTGTGCGTGGGTGCATGTGTATCTTTTAATGACGCCCAGCGAAGTGGGCACGGTTCAGCTAGTTTTAATATAAATATCTCTCACCATTGCTTTGTGGACGAGTTGATACTGAGTTGCTAAAAACTACTTTGTTAAGTTCAACCGGCAACTGATCAGCATCCAAGTTCAACTACGAAGAATCATTATCTGAAACTACAAGGTGTATTTCTTTGCTCCCTTACTACAAGAAAGCACCAACACTCCAACTATTGCCAGCATCCACCACTACCACCAACTATTGATGCAAGTGTACATACAAACTCTACACCAGGGCTGCTCAAACTCGAACTGTTGGCGATCTACCTCAATATTGTTAGATACCGATCGATCGAGTTTGAAAGGCTGCAAGTAGCGTAAGTGCGTAATGTAGGATTGTCATCTAAGTATTTAGGGCAAGTGACAAGTACCGCGCAATCCTTTGATAGAACCGCCTTTCGCCGCTATCAGCGAATTATTACGATAAAATAAAGTGATTAGGGGATTTTATTCTGGCCTAGATTGAAAGATAACTCTTTATTGTTCAATAAGTAAGAACTTATAAATAAATAAACAAAAAGGAATGAGCAATGAGCAGTCTTATTGAGGCTTAATTGAGAATTAACTAAAATAAAGGCAATAGATATTTTAGATCGGCAAATTTAGTCGAGATCGACCGAAAAGCACTAGCGATCGACAGTTTGAGCGCTTCTCCTGTACACAAATTAAAGACTCATTGGTATAATTGTTAAACATTTTATAAACTTTGTAGATATCCTTCATCAATTAAAATAAATCGTAACAAAGAAGATTTCGATAAGGACTCTGAGTGGCCTTCAAATAGGCTTTGCAAGGAGGCTGCGCCCAATTTCCCTGAAAGTGTAGAGGCTATATATTCTGTCTTCATGCCATTTGAGAACAAAGGGCTGAAAATAACAGCTTTATTGACAGATAGAATAGGCTTCCCGGCGTCGGTTGAACATGACCTACCATGGCATCCACCTATTTGTCCACAGGATAAAGATATTACTGCATTTACCCAAAAGAAATCACAAAAGTAAGTTTGTAGTTTAAGTTTCGTTAAAATAATTAAAATTTGTCGGATTAAGTTTAATTTTTCGTAACATAAAAAAAATTATGTTACGAAATTTTTTGTTAAGCATGGTCGTAATATATTCCAAGCCAAACTTTATAACAGCGATGGATGTAATGCATGTCATATTTTATTTTCATTATCTGTTTTATAAAAAGTAGTTCTGTTGGTTAAAAATGTATCGTGTTAACGCAGCTTAATTAACTTTGTTTATACTTTCTAAATTCAGAGTTGTTATGTTTTTTTTATTGTCATAGAGACGAATAAAATATTGAATACTAACAAGATATTATTACTAACAAGATTAAATAATAACCATAAACAAAATTAAAATTAAATAATTAAAATTAATAAGTTGGCGGTAGGCTAAATAAAACTTTAACAATACTCGTTGACACTTGACATCTTTGTCTTCCGTGATCACGGCCACTGAAAAGTGGCCGAAACGTCGGAAAAACCAAAATCAAATAAAATTACCGCGCTTAAAACCGTTAAAACGTAGTTTTATTAAGATATTATTATTTAATACCGTTAAAGAAAATACAAAACCTTTGGTTTATAGAGCAAAAAACCTATTTCGGTCTAATTTACACTAAGTTACATAATAAATATTAAGTGACATATCAAAGAATTTTAAACTGGAAATATCATACGTCGCTTTACTATATTATGTTCCAAACTTTAAACTGTAAAAATAAAAATACAGGTATTTATTTCAAAGTTAAATATATCATGAACTTATAGATTTACTTAGTGAAAGATTTACTTATTATCATATCTATACAATTATATATATTGCATATTACAGATATGCATTGGTACTACGTTGGATAGTTAGGTAGGTTTTATCAACTGACTTATTATTAATATAGAAAAGCGTATTAGATTCACAACCATGAAATTTAGCTACAATTTATATCGGAATGCGGCTAACTTTGATTCGTGAAAATAATTCTAATTTTATTACTTAATAATTAATAAAATATGGTTGTAGAAAGCCAGAATAAAAAAGTGTTCTCTTGCAAATCATAATTACGTTTATTTAACATGTAACAATTACATTTCACCTGGCCATTTTCTTGCCAGGCTCCAGTAATTTACTAACAAACATTCTTCTGTTTTCCTCTTACATAATTGTATTATAATTATTATGAGGCGAAAAATAATTTTGGGATTTTTAATTTATATTTGGACAAGATTAATACCTAATTAAAAATAAACTAAATTAAATTATACAATAAATTAAACTAAAAATAAACTATATATACAAACTAAAATTAAACTATAAAATCTAGTACCAGACCGCTGTCAGTCGGAAACGTGCCCAAAAGACTGGCCACATTGCCGCGCTGAATAGCCACGCTAATGCGTTGCCCAAGGTATAAAACAGTCTTTTGGTCACGTGAGACATTCACCAGACGTTTGGCTATGTCTCGATAAAGCTTGTGCGCCTCAGGCCCCCATGGTCCCAAGGTCTCGACCCCAAAAGCGGCAAATATAAAGCAATTTCCGATGGCTGAGTATTTGCGGCGTTTTAGGGCCTCTTGTTGTGCAGCAGCTGTACCGGCAGACATGCTAGTAGCTGGAAGATGGAACGCTGCCAAAGTATCGACGCAAGACGCGTCCCATACTAAGGGGTGACCCATCTTCCAGGGCACCAATGACATACCATCGGGTCTCTTGCCATCACCCATTTTGGGGTGGTTGATAATTAAATAAAGTAAAAGTATACCTACATATAGATTGCTTATAACTTATAATACACTATTCTCTAAAATTCAAAGGAAAAAACAAATTGTATTAATATATTTTCACTAATTTTTTTTGGAAATGCATAGGACTACCCAAAACTTTCCAATTTTACAGTGTTTGGTTTTAGGCCACAGATTTTGACTGAAGTGGTTGCAACAGATCACTTGAAGGATAAATTGCTCGAATATGTGGGCGATGGCAACATTGACGCTGTCAAACACATGCAAGACGCGGAAGTAGGTCAAAGAATTTATGCCGCCATGCAAATGGTAAGTTTATATTATTGTTAAATGATATTTGGCCTTCAATTTCTTTCCTGTTTTCTAATCCATATACAAATATGGCCAAGTGCGTGTTGTGCCATGCACATTGAAGGGTCATAGGGGTGGTAAACTTTGACTATAGAACCAATGTTTTAAAAACTATGAATAAACAACTGATATTATTAAAATGAATTTTTATACTAAATTTTACAATAATTTCTGATAAAAATGACTGTGACATTACATAACATACGTGGACGGACGATAACAATATCTAAAGGAATCTGTTCTTGCGAAAAATTCTAGGAGACCGTAAAACCAATGATATTTTAAACTAAAAGTTGTATGATATCAAAACAAATACTCAAATTAGTGTTTGTCAAGATGTTTTGTGTAATTCCATGAAGCTTCTCGTTTAAATGTCATTTTTCTCCTCAAAATGTTTCCAAAAGACATAATCATTCCAGTTTAATATTATAGTACGAACAAAAGTTAAATGTGTCCTTGAAGTCTGTACACGTCGTTGCGCGCAACACAATTATAAGGTTCACAGATAGAGCTGAGAAAAGTGTTGTGTTTTCGCTTAGTCGCTATCGGACTCGCATGCCATCTCTTTTGCACAAGACATCGTAAGGTATAATAAACATTTTGACTGGTTCTGCGCAAACTTACAGAACTAACTTCACTATGCGCATTTATGTTTTATAATAGTACTGTATCTTACTGCTCGTTTATATTTTTTTTGAGAGTCACACTTGAATAAGTTGATATAAGTTTTTATGCTTAGTACATTTTTCCAGAAACTAGCACCAAAATGGCTTCTGTACACGTTATCGTCTTTATATTGGCGTGTTCGCGGTAACAATATCAATGCACTAAACTGCCTACTTACTGCTAATAAAAAAGTGGAGTCTCGGTTTCGTGATGTTGTGCTAGCATCCTTAGCGTCAGTGTATTTGGAGATGGGTTATTTTGATGAGTCACTAGCAGCAGCTGAAGAGGCTTTTAGATTGAATATGTACGAAGTGAGTATGATACAAATAGATGCGTATCTATTTAAACTTTTTCAGTGCAATAGAAAGCCATACCAATATATTCGTGAAAGTAAGTTTGTTCCTTCTTCATGGTCTTGCTAATGAAGGTGATATCATGAATTTCGATATATAAATGTGTCGCGTACAATCCTCTATAGATTTATTGTTTCGTATGATATAACATGTGCGTTGTTTTTGATGTTGGATCATTAGAATGGCTCAACTTTTTAGAAGGCTTAAGGAAGGTTATGGCCTAACGTGATTTTCTTTTGGACAATTACAAAGTAGTATGCCACTGATTGCCTATTATCCTTGTATTGTACATGAGTGCAGCCGCATGGAAAGTGTTAGTTTTTTTATATTTGTTGTGCTTATGCCTTTATTCGTACTGGGCCTAAGAGTTTTCGTTACCGTTCATAAGGATTTTATTTAATTATCACACAAAACTAGTTGATCTAGATAAAGACGTGATCTAACCTGAGATATAATGTTTTACTATGCCAAATTTGAATAAAATTTGTTCAATACTTTTCGCACGAAAACGTTGTTGCAAGAAACAAAGGTTTATTAATTACGACGTCATCCAGTTAATGTAAGTTGTGTCTCAGATCTGCGTAAACTTTGTTCACTTTTTAAGTATACAAAATGTGGGGGTTTTTAACCATATTCAAAAAAGGCCGAGGTTTTTAAGTTGTCTGTAATTATTTTTTGCAGCCAGTAACAAACTTCTTACTATCAGAACTAAATATGCTGAAGAAACATCGTAATACACATATGTTCCATTTAAAACAAGTATTGAGGGTAGATCCGAACTTCATGGGCGGTGTTGCTAGAAATCTGTTGAACGGATGGGCTTGTATACTAAAGCAGGTCAATGCGTTTCAAGAATTAGGTAAGTGTAATATAAAATAACTTTCTACGATTAAAACATTTTAGAAATTAAACACTTCTATTAGAAAATGGCCGTTTTAAAAGTAAAAGCCTTGATTTACTCCTATTTGATCTCGTTTTCTGTCACGTGTCGTATTTTTCGTACCGGTGGTAGGGCTATATGAAAAACCCGTCTAAAAAAAGTGGGTGGTACTTCTTCGCGTTGTTTTACAGTGTAAGCTAATTAAGTTTTTGTCTCGTTTATACACAATTGATGATATTAGGGACATTTGAGTAATTATAAAGGCTGATTTATATTTGGCCAGTAGATGGCGTTAATGATGGCGTCGAGAACTGACTTACACTGTTTATATTATATTATTATAGTCATATTGGCTTAAAGGTCTAGAAACCAAACCATAAAATCCAAAAAGAAAGAAAATATGCAGTCAGAGTAGTCTTGGATATTTATTTAGGGTGTACGCACATTTTATTGAAGTCAGTAGGGAAAAATGAATTCTCGAAAATGGCAGAATTTAATGCCTCAGAAGAATTGATGGAATGTTAGAAAGAAGAAGAGGTATCTGAAAATAAAGTAATTTAGGCAAGGAAATGAGTAGCTGATAGAAATGAAACTCGAAGTTTTGCTTTTTTCTTAAAACAATTAAGATTTAATTTTGAAGATACTTCAAATCTCAATTCTTTAAATAACAAAGCAGAATCTAAAATCTAAGCTGCTTGAATTTTTGATCCAACGCGACGTTACCCTACAAGACAGAAAAGTAGGTAAATAAATGATTTCTATTCGATTTTATAGAATTTGGCGAAGGTGATATTTGCACTCAGGTGGAACCCGGCATGAGCATGGTATGTGACAGAGATGGAACTAATTGTCATGTTACCAACATACAATGTTTCAGCAGCCATGAGCGTGGTAAGTCTTTATTAGTGTAAGGAAATTAGTTCTTTACGCTTTAAAATTATTTATTTTGGAAATGCGATTCCTGTTTTCATTTTAATATCTCCTTGATGATAAAAAAATTCTATTTATTGTTCTTAAGCTCTTGAGAATAAAATTTACATTTACATTGAGCTGCGTACACACAGAGTCAACGAATAGGTTTTACTTGTGCTGCATTTGTTGGCTCTGTATGTACGCAGTCTTCCTACATTGGAAACTTTTTTATTTCTTTCGTGACTGTTATCAGTTAAATTCTATATTTTCTTGTCTTTAATTGTAATTAGGAAATTAAAGTAACAAACTTTATCCATTTAAATTACTAATAATTTATTTAGATGTATTACCTTATTTTCAGAGAGCAGCACTATTGTACGTTTGCTTGAAATAAAAGACGATAATGCAAAGGGTTCTCGAGTTGACCGCATAGATGATACAGTATTCGATGAGTTCATAAGTAACATGCCTACGGAGAGGTCAGATAAAACATCCCACCAGAAGAACTATTACGAAATGATGAGATCTATTAATAATTTTCTACAGGATTGTATTGGTAATGAATGTTGGAGTAAGTATTTTGTGGAGTTTGTGATTCGTAATCCAAAACGATTATAGTTCGGCAGCGAATAGAATGCGTTCCAACTTCGTGAACATATGGGTGGAGATAACTAGTGGCGTAGACTACATACAACTAGATTCACCATAGCCTACTTTTATGAAAGAAGCGACTAGCGACCCAAAGGTCGAAGGCGCCATACATTAATTGGCGTTTACTCGTTTTGTTCAAACATTATTACTAGTCTCTCTATAAATTAACTAGCGACCAAAAGTGAAAGCTAATTTATTGGCGCTTACGTTTTTTATTCATGCATATATTATTGCTGTATTACTATCTCTTACGCTTGGTGGCTTTCCACGCGTGGATGAAATAGCAACTCATAACCCAATCAGGCACCGGCTTTTATCTTCTACTAATATATAAAGCTGAAGAGTTTGTTTGTTTGCTTGAACGCGCTAATCTCAGGAACTACTGGTCTGATTTAAAAAAATCTTTCAGTGTTAGATAGCCCATTTATCGAGGAAGGCTATAGGCTATATATCATTACGCTAAGACCAATAGGAGCGGAGCACCAATGAAGATTGTTTCAAAATCGGGGGTTTTTTTTTGGTTACTTTTTAAAACTATTCCACGCGGACTAAGTCGCGGGCAGAAGCTAGTTTCCATATATGCGGTATGATTGCAAAATTAAAAATACAAATTGTAATAAGATAATACATCGCGAGTTATAACATTTTTCAACAGCTGTGTAGTCGGCGCTTACATCATACGGTATCTTTTTTCAACCTGCTTAACTTAGCCGAATTTCGACCCGGGGCCACTAATGGATACCATTGTAATGACGAACAAATTATCATAAAATAAATTTTTATATCTGTTTTTATTACTGATTCAAGATTTAATTGAAAATTCATATCACCACTACAATTTACGTTAAACTAAATTGGTTTAGTACAAAACGCGAATGCATTCTTAGAACGGTCGGACTATAATAGATTTTGAGTCAATATTAAATTTAATTTAGATCACAGAATCTGATCAGACAGCCGGAAAAATGGTTAATGTATCCCGCAACTCAAAAAATAAAATAGTACATTATGGTACTAGTGTGTAACATTGGTGATTACCGCCGAGGCGCCATTGAGACTCGAGCCGTAGGCGAGGGTCTTAAGAGAGCCGAGGACGGTAATCATCAATACACACGTGTATCATACGACGTTTTTCAACACACTTGTGAATAAAATAACAACAAAGACTCATTTTATTTAGTAGATAAAAAAAGTTATATATGAGTGAAAGTTTTATTTGTTAAACACGTAAGAGTTAAAATTATCTATTTAAATAAGAAGTTGCATGAAATGAGCAAGCAGTAGGAACATTAATTTATTTGTTCTATAGAACACGATCTTTTTTTTTTAATAAAAACTTTTTTAAGAACAAAGCAACTCAATCAATAAAATTTAAAAAAAAAATCTATAACTCACTAGTGAGTTATAATGTTTTTTACTCACAGTTTGATAATGGGTGTCATTCTGTGCCTAATTGCGGTGACCATAGAGCCACTTTATGAGCAAGTGTGTTGAAAAAGTATTTTCCTAAGAAATATTCAGGCGATTCACTATACCAGTGGTCGGCAAGCTTATTAGCTAAAACGCCAAATATGAACATTACAAAATTTAAAAAAAAATTGGGAGCTAAATCTGCTTGTTTAGTAAACTTTTATTATACTAAATAAGTACATACATACATAACTTCACGCCAGTTCCCTTGCGGGGTAGGCACGAACAACAGGGCGCCATTTAGCCTTATTCTTACACACCTCACTTGCTTCTTTGACATTCATAACTCTTGTCATGTACGCTCGTCTGTTCTTAAGGCTCCTGACCTCACCTTCTGCTAGTACACGATCAATTTGATCATGGATGGTGTGTCGTGGCCTTCCACGACTTCTGCATCCATCCACTTTTGCATTGTATATCAGTTGTATAGTACTAAATAAGTAGTACTGTGGTAAAGTGCTTGAATCTCCTTGGAAAGTTTGAGTAAGTCAGGTTGGTATGTTGTGTTAATTTTAGTCATGATTCCAAGTTGTCATCAGTAAGATTTATTATTGCATCTTCTGTGGATATTTGTGCCAGAGCCGCACTTAAGCAGCCAAAGAGCTCTGGAACCGCACTTTGCCGACGACTGCACTATACAATTAAGATCAAATTCTATGTTTGATTACGTTCATATATTTTCTACAGGTGTTCAGGCAAAAAATTTGGCATTAAAGGAAGAGGACTGTACTCACCAATATCTGCAGTTAAGTTATTGGCTGCAGATGATAAGCTTCAGACAATTAGTTACTGATTCTGATTTAAGGTGATATATAATTTTATGTTATTAATATAAATCTCACTTGTGACTGAAAAATTGAGAGGAAGAAGACTGTGGTGGTGGTATGGGACGAGGAAGAGGGTTGAAAGTCACGTGGCAAGAAGAATGTTGAACTGCAAGATTGATGGATATAAATGTAAAAGTAGACCGAAGAAGAGATGGATGTATTGTGTGAAAGATGATATGATGATTTGTGATGCGACAGAAGACTTATGTCAGAATAGGGAAGGTGAAAGAAAAGAGATGTTATTAATAACAATCTTTTATTATTTTAAGTTACAAGTATATTAATTTAAATCTATACATATAATAAAACTGTAGAGGTCGAATTTCTGTACAATGAAAAAAAATTGCTAAAAACCGAGTCACGGGAAGTAAGAAGTGAAATAGAACTAATTTAGATTTTTTTCAATTTTTTGTTTCTCTCTTTGTCTGTCTGTTTGTACCGGCTAATCTCCGAAACGGCTGGACCGATTTAAATGAAATTTTGTATGGTAGTAGTTTATATCCCTGGTCAACATATAGGATACTGTTGATCCAGAAAAATTAAGAGTTCCCGTTGGATAATTAAAAAAACTGTAATTACTTAAACAGCTTATTATACAACTTATGCATCTAATTAAGTATTGATATTGCCGGTATCATCATACAATAAAACAATTTATACATGAAAAAACAATTTATACTTTAAAAAGACGAGATTCCATGAAAAAGTAAAACTTTACAAAAGCAGTGTCTAGCATAGCGTATTTCATCAAAATTTTAATTGAACTAATAATAAATACCACGCGGACGCAGTCGCGGGCATCAGCTAGTTAAATATAAAAGTACTACACAGCACTATATTTGGATCGCTGGCCAGCGACAAACTCGCTTCGAAGCTCGCCCTCCCCCTTCAGCATCTTTCCATTGCACAGTGGAAGAATCAGGATCGTCACTCGGACAGTGGCCTCCGCCACTTTCAGTGCGACGTGCGAGAACCTAAATTATTTTTAAAGTAAACATCTATACTAACACTGTAAACATGTAAAGTTTATGAGTTTGTTTTTTGTTGGAAGTAACTCTTGAACTATTGTATTCTTTCACCTGTAGAAAGCTTCATTATTCTTGAGTGACTTAGGCTATATTTGATTGTAATTCTTTTTTTTGACGCCCAACGAAGTGGGCGCGAAACGGCTAAGTTTATATAGATACGAATGTAGAAAACCTACATAAGTACTGGCTGGATTCAAGCATTATTATTTTACTTAATTAAATGTTAATTTTAACAATAACGCCAGTTATTTTTCCACGCGTCTTTACTTGCATAGATTTTACATTTAGAATTCGCAGGATTTTATAAAGGGTTTAGCAGGGGTTCTAAGTAAAAACTACCCCCGCGGCGTTTTCTACTTTTACTATGGGAATCGTTTTGTTATCAAACAAAAATAATTCACCCAAATTTTCAGCTTTTTGTCTTAGGGATTTATCGAGTTTTTTTGAAAAACCTATTTCATAGAGTGATATATTTCTCTCTCTCTCTTTCGCACTACACACTGTCATGTGTAATAAATATTAACATTTGATTGAATCTGCGCAAACTCAAAGATTTGACTCTAAATATTTTCAGCTTTTAGTTTATAAATAAATAGAAATTTGCTATATCTAATCCTCCCCGTCATAGCCAAATAAAATAATTAACAAGTTCAAAATCTCGAGAAAAATGCAGTTGTGCTATAATCATTTATTGTATATTTTTTATGTTATATTCTCTTTTTGGTTTTCGCAATAAATTTCTTTATTGAGTTTATTTCTGTTAACATATAACATTTATAAACGATAAATTGACCAACAGTTAAGTAACAATTTCAGCTTTAAAAAAATACAATAAAGTCGATTTCGCATTGGCAATTATTTAATTTTGCCATGACGGGCATACTATATTTGTCTAAAAATAGAGTATAATTTCAGGTTACCATCAGAAATAACGACCATGGCGCCATCAAACAAGAAAGTTCCCGAATGTCGTCTCCCCGTTGACCCGTCCGAAGACTTCTTCCTCCAGAAGTTGGCTTCTGTGGACAGCGACGGCTGGGAGCCGGTGCTCAGTCTGATGCATCAGTTCGCGGAGCTCAACTTCAACTTCGTCGACTACGTGACCCTGGGAGCGAAGATCGCCAAATACGTTGAAGCTGTAAGACGAAACAAGTTGTTTTTTATAGATTTATACTTACTTTTTCAGTTTGATTTTGTTAGGTGGCGGGTGTAGAATGGCATATCAATCAGCTATAAATAGTAGATTGTTACATGAGGGGTGACTTATTTAGGCATTAAATGGTTTGACGCCGGAGCGTAGCGAGGGCGCTAATAGTTTGAGTGCCTAACTAGGCATTTCAGCCGAGGTTAACACTCTGATTTTCATTTCGAATATGAGGAAAGTAAAAAACTGATTAGTTAAAAATACTTCTCTAATGAAATCAGGTTAAATCCATATCTAAATGTGACGAACTAATTTATATATTAAACTAGCGGTCCCGGCAAACGTTGTCCTGCCTTGAAAAAATAATAATCTGGGACCCGATCTCAGCGCCACCTACCGGTTCCAATTGTGAGTCTAAAGCACCCACTCAAATGTACATAAAATATTTCATCAAAATCGGTAAAGTCGTTCTCAAGTTATGGGCGTACATACATTTCTACGATTCATTTTTATCTATTAGATTCACAGTACTTTTTATATGGCTTATCAAAGAGTAATTTAGCATGAATTGTATTGCATTAGCGTCCGTCGTCGTGGGTGGGCCTCTTGGCTGCGGGGTGGTGGTGCGGTGCGGGTGGGCGAGGAGCGTGCGCGGTGCGCTGCCTGGCCGCCGCGCATGCGCACGCGCCGCCCCAACACGCAGTACACGCGTTCACCGCACTCTCCGCGCTACTGCACATGTGAGCACACGTCTATCTAATACATAACAAAATTAATATACTCTTTGTGTGCTTCCGAAAGCCGTTGACAGATTAATAGAAATGCACCATTGTACTTATTCTTCATAAGAATTATTTTTTATACCTTGAACAGGATGTACATGATTGTATACATTTAACTTTATAATCACATGTTCTGAACTCTGTAAGATTTGAAATAGAACGAACATATTACGCGAAAACCAGAGATAAAGTTCCTTGTTTTAATCGGTACAGTTTTTATTGACACGCGTTGACTTGCTTCAGTGCTTGCTCGAGACAAACATTCAGACAGACTGAGAGAGATATAAAAACCAGTTACCACTTGAATTTTGACATTTATTTTGAAATCGCAGACATTTCAATTGTGTTTGTATAGATAATTCAGTGCACATTTAATAATTTAACTCTTGAAACTCTGATAACAGTTATATTGATTATGTAATTGGTTTCAGGCAATCAAAGCATCAAGACGCTAAGAATGTGGCTTACCTCTCCTTCTACTCATCCCCAAAAAGCAAAATAGAGGCTTTTCTTGTTGCTGTGTCCCATACGTTTTCTGTAAGTATCAGATTCAACACAATTATGTTTTCACTTGAGCTTTCAGATGGGGCCTTGCCCGCGTAAAACAAACTCAAAAGTTTTTAATCAAACTACATTTAAGAACATATTTGAAAATTATACATATTTAAAAGTCAAATTAAACAACCTATTAATCTATATATATAAAAATCAATTGCTGTTCGTTAGTCTCGCTAAAACTCAAGAACGGCTGGACTGATTTGGCTAATTTTGGTTTTGAATTATTTGTGGAAGTTCAGGAAAGGTTTAAAAAGTGAGTAAATATGAAAAAAATGCTTGTAATATAGTAAAAACAACAATTTCGCTTTCCCTTAGAAACTATTCCTACCTGTCAATCATTTGATGTTCGTCCCGTCGTTTAGAAATCAATTAAATTTAAAAAGTCGTTCAGAAATCAAATGAAATTTATAAGTGAAGTTATTTTATTTTAATTTTTTTGTTTTCGAATGTCAAACGTTTGATGTTCGTCCCATCGTTCAGAAATCAACGTTTTTTATTTATTGATTTTGAGGCGGTACGAAGTTTGCCGGGTCAACTAGTTAACAATAATTAAATATAAACAATAAATATTGTGTTGTGGCAAAATTAAATAATTGACAATGCAAAATCAACTTTATTCCATTTTCTTAAAGTTGAAATTATTACCTATCTTTCGGTCTATTGAACAATTATCTTTTATAAAACAGAAATAAAGAATTTAATTGGAATAAATGAATAGACCGAAATCGAGAAAACAATTATGTACGGATAAATTAATAATAAAAAAGTAAAAAATAATAAACACTGTCCGCGCCATGAAACAAGTTGTCCCATGGAAAATAAAGTGAAACCAAAAGTGGCGCTTCCACCCTTTGTTAAGATTTTGTTCGTAAAGTAGCGAGGAAATAAATTTTTAAATTATATATATAGCGATTTAAGCTGATAAGCAGATAATTTACTCTAGTAGGATTATGTGCGGCGATTGCAGCGCCGCGTCTGCAGGACTTTTTTTGTGGCGAGTAGCATAATTAGAGCCTTCCCATCAAAACTTCATGACCTGTCAACATAACATTTGTAATGCCTTTTTTAATTTATATGGTTTTAACAATGTTTTGGTTTTTATCCCAGGCCGAGTATGAACAAGCAATATGGATGTACCGCTACGCTTTGAAATTTGACGACACGTTTCTACCGGCGAAAGCGTGTCTTCATGCAACCATGTGTCTTCTGTTCTTCGGCGAGAATTCACAGTCCAGGCCAAAACACAACTGAATAACAAGAATAAGCTATATATCAATGCGTATAACATTCATTATTGAATATGCTTGTAAGAGGTTATTGCGAAAGTGTTTACTCTTATTTTGCCAGGAATTAATGCTCGTTCCTCGAAATATTTCTCTAAATTCTACTTTGGTCAGCAACTGCTGTTGAGCCGATATTGGTATCATTCACAGCAGAGTAAATAAATGTGCTTGTGAACGGTTTTTTGACGATTTGTGTATGACGCTTGCCAGGTAAATGTTGTTTATGTCGAGATTTTACTGTCAAAAGTATAAAGCAAAATTTTGTAATATATATACACTGTCTTATTGTAGCACAAATGAATTTTTTTTGTATTTTGAATATAATCAATGTATCTTCTAACGTATGTTATTCTATTATTGGTTGGCGATGGATCCAACGCTTTATACGCGTTGATTTCTGCCAATGTCGGGGTGACTATTTTATATAATTACAGGTGTATTTGATCAAAAATTGAATGATAGTAACAACTTCACTAAAATAGCGAGCATTTATTATATTTATCTTTGTCTCGACAATTTTATTATTCTTTCCCCTTCCTATCCATTTTCTTGGCAAAATATAGTTACTTATAGACTATCAATATTTATGGTTTAAGTCTTGATCGTCTTTTAAGCTGAATATTTAAAAAATAAATTGGCCATATAGACTTGAAGAAATCAAATCATTCCAATAACAAAAGAGCAAGATTTAAAGGATCAATTTAGAACATAGAATTACAAGCAAGTTGTAAGAAGTGTTTTGTTTTGATTAAATAACGTTATAATTAAAAGAAAATAACGTAGCAACAATAAGACTTGATTGATATAGATTCTTTAAAAAAGACGTTAATAATAAAATAAATGCGAGTTTACCGATGACAACGCCATCTACAATAAAATGACCTGAAATTGTATTTATAATTGTTTATTCTTGTTATTACTGTTATAATCTATCTAAGTATGTATAATATTATAAAATTGTAAGTGTAGTTTTTTTTTTGTTTTCTGTTTGTTCGGGATTCAATAAAAAAAACAGCCGATTTCGATGTGGTTTCTGCTGATCGACATCAAATTCTCTGTCATAAAATCTGTGATACTTCATAACCAGATAGATACCTTGCCAGGTGGTAGGGTATTTGCCCGACTGGTTGGCTACCACCCCTGGTCTAGAGTTTGCCGCTATAACAACCTTGAGTCGTGTTCCGGCATTAGTGACCAGGTTCCAGTCTCCCTTAAGAGAGCAGCAGCGCATTTGTAGCCTTTGGTGATGCAAATGTCCATGCGATGGCAACCGCTTTTCATCAAGTGGCCCGTCTGCCTGTCTGCTGAACTCATGCAATAACAAATAAAAAATAACCCGGGAATCCCGCGGGTCTATTCCCAGCTGTGGTTTCAAGTTGTTAGGACACGTATAAATTAGCTTTATCCATCCAACGTGGACGAAGTCATGGGCGAATTCTAGTATAACAATAAAAACGGTCTGCTCTTTTTTATATATTTAATAAATTTGCACATATTATTTCTCAGTAATAACAAGTCTACAACAAAACCATGTTTAGAGATTGTTTAAATATAAGTACATTTTCGAACAAAATTTTATGACAATGTATATTACGACGGTTGTTGTCTACTTTAGAAGTACTTTACTACTGTTTTTAGAGTTTTTGGCGGGAACTGAAAGGACATGTTGTGGTGTGCAGTTTTATTTTCTAAAAATGTGTAAAATTACTCTAAAATGAACAATAGTTGTAGTATATTGATAGTTTTTGAGTAGTAATTATGTGTTTTGTGAGAAATGTGAACTGTAAAGTCAAATGTGTCCTTTTGAGTTGTCACAAGAACTCCGTTGAATGGCACTAGCTGGCTACCTACAGTTCAGCTGTGCTACACATAGGTTTAAGAAAATGAAGAAACTACATTGAATTTAAGATCTGGCGTAAAGGCCTAGCTGCCAAGCCATAAAATAAAATAAAAAAACTACTGTTTTATCAGTAAAGTAATAAAGACTTCGACATTACACTTTGTGTTTTAATTGTAACTCGGCCCCTATATCTGTAGGGTTTACTTGTGTAAGCTTTTAAGGCTATGTGCGCACTGTGATTTATCAATATCGGAGTTTAACGGATTCAGTTGCGAAAGAATGAATCAGGTATTGTTCGAACGTACCATATCTTAAAATCCCAATGTATTTTGAGACTATACAGTTTAAAAAATAATAAAAAAACAAGTTAATAAAAGACGTGATAGCTTAATGATAAGTACATTCGCATCCTAAACTCAAATAACGCGGGATTAAAACTTGACCGCATTCACCTCTTAGGTCTTTGACCTGACGTGCATATTGTTACAATTAAGACGTCATGACTGTGAAGGAAAACATCGTGATAGAACCTGCATGGCGATAACCGATGTTTCAAAACTAACAATCCACTTTGGACAAACGTGCATGATATACTATCCGTTCCCCGAACAAAAAATATATACATTGGAAAGCCCGAGCACAGCAGTGGGACGTTTATGGGCTGATAATATTATACAATCTACTTTTTTGCAGATTTTTTCCACTTCACGGTTCAAACGTGGTTCATAAACATTTGTTGAATAAATAAAAATATGGGCTGCACTTTGACACAGTGGTATGAGATTAAGGGTAATTAGAGTTTAGGGGTAATATACGCCTTATACATAGACTAGACCTGTCATTGTGGTTAGGGAACAAGTTTTTAGGGTCCACAAATAAGTTTTGAATGAAGAATGGGAAAAACAAAAATAAGTTGGATAAACAAGGTTATGCCACTTTTGTTGATAACAAAGTGTGATTTGTGTTTAGGAATACATTTACATATAAACACATAATATATACCTAGACATAATACATAAACACTAAAACTGTTTTTGAGTTTAGTACATACATACATACATACATAACTTCACGCCAGTTCCCTCGCGGGGTAGGCACGAACAACAGAGTGCCATTTAGGCTTATTCTTACACACCTCACTTGCCTCTTTGACATTCATAACTCTTGTCATGCAAGCTCGTCTGTTCTTAAGGCTCCTGACATCACCTTCTGCTAGTACACGATAAATTTGATCATGGAAGGTGTGTCGTGGCCTTCCACGACTTCTGCATGAGTTTAGTAAACAAGTTTTAAATTGTTTATTGATTTTTAAATACGAAAATAGTTTTTTTTGCTTATATATTACGACGATGGTTACAAATCGCTCGCTTAGCTTGTGGGCTTTAGTCGAAAGTTGCGACCAGTGATTTGAATTGTGACATAAGTTAGGAGTTAGGTTAGACTTTAAACCAAAGCGCACGAGCTGAGCAAGCGTGCCGCGATAGCGGCCGGCGAGTGCCAGAGCAGACTGGTCAGCATCGTCGCAATATAACGAAACGAACAAATGATAAAAAATAATATCTCAAGAACTACATGTCATGTCTCCTAGACATGGAGGTTGCAAAAGGGGAAAATACTCCTCACCCCTCCAGCCCCCCCCCCCACTACCTAAAATTCAGTGACTACTAGTCTAAAGTTTAACCACTACATGTATTAAGTCATTCCTTACGATATTTCAACATCTGAATAACGATAGCCCAAAAGATCTTATACACTGGAAAGAAAGGGTACAGCCGGGTTCTAAGGGAAATCTCTTCTGGCGGGGTTTTCTACTTTTACTATAGAGATCGATTTACTACCAAATAAAAATAATTTAACCTTTAAACATTTTATTTTGAGTATTTTTCGGTTTTATTTTCAAAACCTATTTAACATATATATTTTCTAATACATACATACATACATAATTTCACGCCAGTAGGCACGAACAACAGAGCGCCATTTAGGCTTATTCTTACACACCTCACTTGCTTCTTTGACATTAATAACTCTTGTCATGCACGCTCGTCTGTTCTTAAGGCTCCTGAAATCACCTTATTTTTCTAATAATAACATAAATATTAATTAAATATTAATAACAATTAATTAAGGTGTTTTTCTACCAATAATTGGGAGTAAAAGACATGAAAAATATTTTTCTTGTAGTCCCCGGATTAATAGCCGATTAAAAAAAAAACAAACAAATATTCTTTTACCGAGTTTTACAAAACATTCTTTTTAATTCAACATCATCATTTTAGAATATGTGATTTACAATCTTTTCTACTCATTAATTTTTTCAATTTTTTTAAATGGCGGTTAAACGTCAAATAAATTAAAACCAGTTTTTTCTTCATAACCTTGTGTTCAAACGAACTGATATTCTTTTCATTTTAACTCAAAACCACATATACCTCTTTGAAAGGACGTTAAAATAATAACTACATTTTTGTATAAAAAAATATAATGATCTATACTAATATTATAAAGAGGTAAAGTTTGTGAGTTTGTGACGTTGTAGGGGGTAATCTCTGGATCTACTAAACCGATTTTAAACATTCTTTTACTGTTAGATAGCTACATTAACAGGAAGTGTCATAGACTATATATTAATATAACATTACGATATATGCCACGGGAGCGGGACAGAAATTGCTGATTCAAAAATGAATTCTAAATTTTATGATATACTGTGTAGCGCCTGAGTATAAAAGTACTACCGTTAAAATTTCAAACAAATTATTTATTTACCAGCCTCATGATGAAATAATAAGAAAAAGTGGACGGGTTCCAAATACATAGGAACTATACGCCATCTCTTTTATATATTTCTATGAAAAGTATTTAGATGTACGTAAGTTATGATTATTACTACTTATTAGGATTTTATAAACTTTGCATAACTTAAGAATAAAGAGTTGTTCATCTTTCAAGAAAATTGACTGGCAAAAGATACAGACGAATCAACTCGTTTTTTTTTTTACAAAAGTCTACGGAACCCTAGAAATAAAATAACCAATAAATTAAAGTAGATGAACACAATACATGATCCAAGGATTCTATACCTGTAGTAAAACTTGTGCAAACCGTCGATTACTTACCAACAGGCATAAATCTTCGTTTCAATAATTTTGCTTAAATATCGTCCAATTGTCTTCTTTCGTTGATTACGAAGTACCCACAATAACTATTGGAACACGCACAAGAGTATACAGCTTTTACTATTCCTGTGCAGTGACCAATAGTTGTTTTGGGCTTCTTTCATTGACCAAAGTTCTTCGGGTGCCATGACTGAAAAATCTAATTAAATATCTGAAATAAAAACAAGACCCACAGTGTTTTATAAACTTATATAAGTAAATAACAGACAGAAGTACATTAGCAAATTTCGAAATACATTGTATTCTCATAACAGACTTAGCTTCGAAACTGTGAAAAGGTCTGCAGAATATACGGCAGGTAGATAAATGAAAACCGGTAAGTGTATGCTGTCGACGTACAACTGAGGGTTCCGTAGATAGTCAAAGTCCACTGTTATGAACGATTAGACACAGAACCCCAAAACACATTTAATTTCGGTTATGAATTATCGTTTAAATATATCATCTCTTAAAAATATTTTTAAGGCATGACGGTTGCATAAAGCTTCCTCCCGTCTTTAATAAAACCGCTACAGAAACCCAATAAGTGTCAAATTAAAAAAATGCACGTAATAACTAATAACCAGCAACACTCAGTTATAAATATTTGTAACAGATTTAATACCTAATAAAATACTGTTTACATACATATAAATTACACGTAATAAGCCTTTTAAGATTTTCTTTTTACGATATAATGTCACGCATGCGAAACCCCGAGATTATCCTAGCTAATTAATAAAAAGACTTTATTATAATCTCAAATAAAATTTTAAAACATTTATAAATTTAGTACACTCTTGAAATACGTCACAAACTATTTTTAATATATAAAGTTGAAAGTTTGACTTACGGTCCGAAAAACTGGTCATGTTGCGAGAAAACGCCGCTAGATGCTACTGCTTATACCAGTGATTAAAATAGCTAAAATTGTGTGATTGGTTGTTAATTTGTTACCTTGCATTTTATATATTTTCCTTGTTGAAAAAGGTATCTAAATAAACTGAAAAAGAAATAATATGTCGTAAACAAAATAAAAATATGTGATAGGATTTCTTAATGCTTACTCTAGACTTAATTTTATGTACTATTTTAAATTAGTTACATTATATTGCCCAACGAACTAGCTTAGCTACCCAACGCAGTAACGCTGCTAGCCTTTTTCGAACGTTCCCTACAAGTGGCAGTGGTTTGCGATCAATTTTTTATGTGTAGTTTTATTTATTAATATAGTTTTAGTCGAGCAAATAAAATAAAATCGTCATAATATTATTTAAAAAAATAACAACCTTTTAAATATAGATAACACTTGATTGCTCACCAAGATAGCAGACGTGATGCCATTTTCTTGTCCCTGATTTTTATTAATGTAATCTATTATAAGGTTTGTTGTTAATTCTGTGTACTACCTATCTATATTCGAATCATATTTTTAATAGAATCCTAATATATCAAATTCATAATTAAATTGGCTAATACATGAATGTTGATTTATAATTGAATCTTGTAAGTGCCTAAGCTGTATACTTTAGACAAATATGCAAGCGCAAACGGACATTTGAGATGAGAGTCTGTATGAAACAAAAAAATATTTTGCAAATGTATCCTACTAATATTATAAACGCGAAAGTTTGTAAGAATGTATGAATTTATGCATGTTTGTTACCCTTTCATGCAAAAACTATTGAGTGGATGTTGATCAAACTTTAGAGTAATATATCTATTCTGATGTGTACATCAGAATAACACATAGGCTATAATTTATAAAGATATAGTGTGAATTATCCAAAATATAACGATTTTCCATCACCACGCGGGTGAGATCGCGGGGCGCAGCTTGTTTCCTATAATAAAACTATGCTGTAAGCACGGTATTTTATTTGATTTTTATTCCGGCGTTTCGGCCGCTTTTCAGTAGCTGTAATCACGGAAGCCTTAAGAACAGACGAGCGTGCATGACAAGAGTTATGAATGTCAAAGAAACAAGTGAGGTGTGTAAGAATAAGCCTAAATGGCGCTCTGTTGTTCGTGCCTACCCCGCAAGGGAACTGGCGTGAAGTTATGTATGTATGTATGTATGTAATCACGGAAGGGAAAGATCTCAAATGTCAATGAGTAATCCTAAAGTTTTTGTATATTATTTTTTATTTATTTCGGAATAAAAATCAAATAAAATACCGCGCTTAAAACCGTCAAAATGTAGTTTAATTACGTGTACTAGTCGCGAAAACTTGGAAAATAAAATGTATTTTCTCTTTTTTAAAACATGTTTTATGCGATTGTGTAGGTATCTATTCAGTGTCAAATATTATGAATATTAAAGCTTCAAAATAATCTTCAAACAAATATTTATCACATGTAAGCCGAATATAAAAGCCTCAGCTAAATTGGAGGTCTTTGACTCACGCCAAACGACGAAGTTTTTACGGCAGCTCGAAAATGCACAGATGAGATTTTTATCAGAAATTTAATTCTCGCCTTATAATTAACTACGTATTAATTTTAAGGTATTATTATTTAGTATTAATTTTACTCAAAATTAATATTTTGTTTGAAAACAAAAGTGCACAGTAAACATCAAGTTTTATGTTTTCGTGAAAATTTCAATGCACATGTTGTAGGCGCTACACATTTTCGCGAGAACCACGAGAGTGTATATCTCATGAGAATGTAGAGCGCTTATCACAAGGCCGTGTAGCACTTTAATATTACTTGTTATCATTTCAAGCGTTAGGAATTTTTGGTGGGAACTGACAGGGGACGTTGTGCTGTGCAGTTTTATTTTATAAAAATGTGTAAAGTTACTCTAAAATTAACAGTAGCAGTAGGATATTGATAGTTTTTGAGTGGTAATTATGTGTTTTTATGAGAAATGTAAACTGTTTAGTCAAATGTGACCTTTCGAGTTTTCACAAGAACTCCGTTGAATGGAGCCAGTTGTAGGCTACAGTACAACTGCGCTACTATACACAGACTTATATATCAATATTGGTTGTATGAACTAAAGATTCCTTTGCCTGCTTTTGTGGCGAATTCTACTATTACTCCTACTCAAGCGTTGGTTTGCGCTTGTGTTTTGATTTACCAATCAATAGACTGTAATTGTTATTTCGATTTAAATTAGTACAATGTTACCAAAGATAAAACTTTCTTAAATTATACTAAACTAAAACAAATAAAAATAAAATATACACAAATGAAATAAGCGACGCGTAAAAATAGTTATTCTAAAATTAAATATTAATTAAAAAGTAAAGTGAGTGCTTTTTTATGCACAACTATTAATTTTGGAATAGATAAATTAATTAATAATTTGATATATAAAATAAACGGTCAGCCAATTACTTTAATTCTCACTCACTTTGCTCAGAACATTAACAACATTAGAAATATGATCAAAAATATAAATTCAGTGAAGATTCATAAGATTATCAAAGGCTGAAAATACAGAGCAATGTGGAATCCAAGATCTTCATAATTAAGTCTATATTAATCTTTGTTCTTTATGGACTTATTGCCCTTTTCTTGGCTAGTAGCGTCGATGAAGTTGTTCTTCGATATATGCAGATTATTGCAGATAATGAAACGCCCGCAATAGCCGCTGTCACACGCACAAGAGTATGTATTTACTAATCATGTGCAGTGGCCAGCAGCTGCTTTGGGCTTCATTTCCATCCAGGATATGGCTGGGCTTGATCTTTCCCTCTTGCAAGTTGAACATAGATCCCTTGTATGCATATGTAGCATAACGTGCAGAAACAATAATTAAAGCACAAAAAGCGATACTTAAATGTATATGTACATAAACAAAACTAACATTAAATAAAATTGTAAAACAAAACGTTAATAAATTAGGTCTTAGAGATAGATTCAGTTTTAAAATACTTTTTACAGATAAAACAGTGAAGGATTTACACATTTGCCGTCCGTAGTCTATCCAAATTTGTCCTCCTCCCTAACCATTTCTACAATTCGATACCGTAGTTCAAAATCATATTAATGAAAGAAAAATGACAATTAGATTGTACTTACAGCACACCTGACACCGCAGCTTAGATGAAACATACTTATTGCATGTTAAATTGTTTGTATGGACAATAATATTTAGGTATATAAATATGAATCTTTTAATTTCTATGAGGCATAAAAAATTTGGCCCAAAATGGCCGCCCCTAAAATGTGCCGCCCTAGGCTCAGCCTGTTGGTAAATCCGCCACTGAGATAAAGTATGTGTTTTTGTTTTAAATTCTGTCCTAATGTTACAGCAGCTTAAGACGGATATGTTTAGGTAATAACTTAGAGGTATTATCGTAGTTTAACATCTTAAGTCATTTTTAGGGTTCCGTAGCCAAGAAGTAAATATAGAATTCGTAAATATTCATAATAACTGTACGTCCTGTCTACATTTGTCATTACTAATTATGTATGAATAAATTTTGAAAAGAAAGCTACCTTTGGCGTGACACTACATAATAATGTAGTAAGATCCAGAAAAAAACTAGAAATTAGTAGTGGTTGACTGGAACTGAGAAGTGAACAAGAAAGTAATAGGTAATAAAGAGCGGACAGTGAAACCAACTGAGGTAGGCACTTTTATATAAACAACTTGCTGTAAGTTCCTCGCAGTTCATAAATTTTGTACGAGCGTATCTACTAGTGTTGCGGTGTAGAAATTCGGCTTGGACAAGCCGGTTCAAAAAACAGACCGCAAGCACCGACTACACCGCTGTTGAAAAAACTTCTAACTTGCGATGTATTTTCTTATTAAAAATTTGTGTTTTTAATTTTCCAATCTTACCACATATTTGAAACAAAATCCGATCGGGTTATGAGTTGGTATTTCATCCAATAAGTGTGGAAGAACGCCGAGCGTAAAAGATAGTAATAATATATGCACGAATAAAAAACGTAAGCGCCAATAAATTCATGGTGTTTTCGAACTTTTGGTCGCTAGTTAATTTATAGAAAGACTAAAAATAATATGTTTGAGCAGAACGCGTAAACGCCAATGAATGTATGGCGCTCGATCTTTTAGTCGCTGGTCGCTAAGGTGGGCTATAGGAAATAGAGTTGTATGAAGTCCACGCCACTGATACTTAGTTATGACGTCATATTTTAAAAGTTAGGTGATAAGTTATTATTTTAATACCCCTTCATCATCTGTACTAATATTATAAAGTGGTAAAGTTTGTGAGTTTGTGACGTTGTAAGGGGGTAATCTTTGGTAAATCTTTCTACTAAAGCGATTTTACAAATTCTTTTACTGTTCGAAAGCTACGTTAATAGGGAGTGTCATAGGCTATATAACATGCCGCTATATTCCACGGGCGCGGGACAGAGCGCGGGTGCGCCGCTAGTAGTAGTAGTAGTAGTATCAATATATTAGAATTCATTTTTATGTCCACGTCCCTATTATAGATTTCTTAAAATCATCTCGACTACAAATTCAATTTGTTTTAGTCGGTTTTCTAATTTTCTTTTTTCTCATTCATACCTCTTTTAATTTTCAATAACCGCCCATTTTTTACGTAATGTATTTATAGTATAGTTTAATTTGTATTCATTATAACACTAATTTATTAGAAAAAAGGAGCATGCGGAACTTCCTCCGAAAAATAGCCCATATATATGTAACATATATAAAAGTGAATAATCGCCTTGAAAATGTAATAATATTTTGCACAAACGTCCGTATGTTTTATGTTTTATATATGTTAAATAATGAAACACTAAAAAAGCGAAAGAAGAATGACATGTGGCGCCATCTAGTCCTGTAATATTTAGAAGCTTATCAGTATTACTCTTTGATTGGGCGATTGCTTTTCCAAGTAAAGTTTATGAATTCATCTCTAATTAAAAATATTTGATGGACCTCGACTAAAGGCCGGTTCCTATATCTCACTATTCATTCACTTGCTTTACCGTCGGTTGAATTTTGATGTTACTTGAACTTGGAGCTTATGTGAAATTTTAATCGATAGTAAGGCAAATGAATGGTCGGTAAGATAGAAGAAACGGCCATAAGAGAACCCTTTTAATTTAGTGAAAAAGAATGATTCTGAACCATAAAACAGGTAGGTAATAAAAAACTGCCGGTATCAAATGACTGAAGCCCTACGAGGCAACGAAACCATACTACCGGCTTAATGCATGCAGGACAACATTCGATACTTCTTTACGAGTTGGGACAAAGAAGAAACAAAAAATGGTCGGTTTAATTTTTTTAAACAAGAATAAATCTTACATATTTATTATTATATATAATTCTGTTATTAAAGTAATTGCTTCCAAATATTTTGATAAATATATTTAGCTTGCTTCCAATATGTTTATTCAATAACAATTCTTAGGAATTTATATAGCTATTATTTGATTAAAGTGCATTTAAAATATAAAAAAATGGTTATGATTTACCTAATAGAAATCTAATTACGTTTGAAATAAAATTACGTTCAAATTTCAAATTACACTCAAATCCAATGTATGGTTGGTTTTCATAATTTTTCTATTTACGATGTTGCTTTAATAGAGTCTAATATTAATTCAAAACAGCTTGTACTTATTTCTCTCATTTTACATAAAACTCCGTATACAGATTATAAATTGATAACAAAGTTGAAAATAATAGATGTAAAAGAAGATTAAGAAACAAATAAAATTTAAAACAAAAATTACATACTCACATGAAACACACAATATAAAAATCAATAAACGATAAACAATATTTTTAAAGTTCGAAATAAAAGATTCCACTCTTAATAAAACTTGCTTAAAAAATAAATGGAAAATAAAATAATTAGGAGAAAATACGTGTATCCACGATGTGCTCCGGGGTGAGAATGGCTACAGGTCTAAGGCTCCCTCACAATACACATCAAAGGCATATAAGAGCCTACATACTATCCTATTGCTACCCTTACTAATTTCCTCTATGCAAGTCAGGAAATATAGCGATTTTTGTGTTGTTGTGTAAATAATGTATTTTATGTATTCTCATAGCTACATCTTTGTTCTAGTATACAATAAAGAGTCATATATATCTAAATATCACATGTTATATGTAGTTCGTTTTGAAAATATGTCGATGGAATTTATAGTGTTGTGGTTCAAATTTATCTGGTCCATCACTAGTATACTTGGACCAGTATATACACATGATAGTCTAGTACCTACTCGTACTCTAGGACTAGGATTTTTATTGCTTGAATTCAGTAGTATTACATTCCTTATGTATATTTTGTTGTGCCTAGGTACAGGATTTTTTTATGAGAATACCTCTAACGTAGAATATTAAGGGTCTGTTTCTCAATGTACAAGTAAAGTACCCAATAGCTATTTAATATGTGGCACATAAAAGTTCTGGTTAGTCATCAATCATCTTACCTATAAATTTATTTGGCACATAGCTATTTGCAACTTACTCGTTGGTAGGTTTGGCAACGTCGCATTTTGTAATTCCGTTTTACGAAATATATGTATTAATAGATGCATTCTTTGTTGCAAATACACGTGAAAATATGTTTTAATCATTTTAGTGTACATTTTATACAATTTTTTATACATTCTATATAAATACAGCTTGAAATATGTCATCCCTTAATTTACATTGATCAAAACTGCATATACATTATTTTTTGTATTACTGTGAACGGAAGGTCATTCTCAAATGAACAAACGTGAAAGTTGCAACATAAACGAATGTTTGCAGTATTGGTGTAATTTCAGACATTGTTTTGTTACATTATATTCAGTTATCTATAAGTACATAATATATAATAAAACTGCAGAGGTCGAATTCCTGTACAATGAAAAAAATTCTATAAACCGATTCAGGGGGATGTAA
This sequence comes from Dendrolimus kikuchii, assembly GCA_019925095.2. Classification (NCBI taxonomy): domain Eukaryota; kingdom Metazoa; phylum Arthropoda; class Insecta; order Lepidoptera; family Lasiocampidae; genus Dendrolimus; species Dendrolimus kikuchii. The sequence continues at coordinate 19,523,983 of CM034394.1, forward strand.
GAAGTGAAATAGAACTAATTTAGATTTTTTCACTTTTTTTATTTCGCTGTTTATATGTTTGTCTGTCTGTTTGTACAAGCTAATCTCCGAAACGACTGGACCGATTTAAATGTTTTTTTTTATGGTGGTAGCTTATATCCCTGGTCAACATATAGGATACTTTTGATCACGAAATTAAGAGTTCCCGTGGGATATTTAAAAAACCGCACCACGCGGACGAAGTCGCGGGCATCAGCTAGTAATTAATAAATATAAATAATCTAAAGTATCTTTAGTAAGTCAAAATCTTATCCTAAAATCCGTATCATCCAATACTTGCATATAATTAATGCGTTCCAGTTAAATGATACATAAAATCATCTAATTCGTCTTCAACGGTATCAAATATTTGCATTTTACAAATATATCTTCATAAAAAAACAAAACTTTCAACAGTAATTGTTCGAATCACCGCTGTTAACCATATGTTATGCCTCTCGACTAATTTATAGGGCAGATAGACTTGCTATTAGCCACTTGATCTGACATATAGTTTAGAGGGTAGTTTACTTGCCAGTTAGTGCTATTTATCAATTTTGAAACGCAAACGTTGTCTTTTTCGATAAATAAGTTGCAAGTAGCTTATTGGGAACTTTATTTAGACTTTGTGAAACAGGCCCTTACTGTTTACTAGTTACAGTCCATATAACTCAAACACATATTAAAAATAACAGACAGAACAAATTTTAATATGAATACTTATAGAACTGATTAATTCAAATTCTACCAATCTAAATGGTTTGAATAAATGTACCAATTATCATAGGTATACTAGCTGACCCGGCAAACGTTGTTCTGCAATAAATAAAAACACCATAGAAGGGTGACAAATACTTTACGATCTATTCTAATGTCGACCAAATATACAAAAAAATATCATTAAAATCGGTTAAGCCCATTCGGAGAGTGCGACCACAAACACTATGAAACGAGATTTTTATATATTAGATACTATATTGCAGAAGAGTTAAACAAGTGAATGAAGATGCAGTCAGAACATACTTAGATTTTTTGAATTTTGTATTTTAACCGATTTTTTCAATGTAATTAATTATATAATATAATATTAATTAAATATATATAATACTTCAAGCATTAAAACTTTCATAATTTTTAGGTAACATTCTTTGACTTAGACCACGCGTTTGCGTAACGTTTCTTTAATCTTTCATATCAGCCACATAAGGCATGCCTATTCGTCCATTTTATATAGTTAATTTACTTGCGTTGGACACATTATCGTATTATATTATTAGTATTATATACCTATATTCAAATCTTTAATATTCGAAAAACAAAGTAAACGACCCCGTTACTATTTTAAATCACGGTATTATATGAGTCAGATTTGGCGAATGTTTAACAAATGTTAAGAATAATATGTGATCAATATAAAAATCGATGAATAAGCGTATAGTAAAAAGTTCCGTAGAGACCATTCACGCAAATTCATCGTTTTCCGCAAAGTAATCTTGATAAAAACCTAATACCTTAATTTTTTTAGCATATTGTAAAAAATGACATAGTGGCGAAACAAATTTAGGTTTTAAGTAGGAAGCGAATATTGCTTCATCTGGTGGCGTAAATAAAAAAAGTCAATACTAACCAAAACCCAACGTGCTGATTAAAAAATTTCACCCCGCAGTCCTAATTTTGTTTTGTGATTTTACTACACTTTTTAGCGGCATATACAACAATACAACTCTCAAGACTTAACCCATATTGAGATCAAAATTATTTTTTGTATTTTTTTTTATTACATGTATTTTTTTTAATTACGATAGACACATAATCCTATAAGTTATACTTTACTTGCTAAGTTGCGAGGCCGGCCAGAAGCCCTATGAAGGAGGTCGGCGCCTCCCTCATTATAGGATTATGATCGAACGCCACAAAGATTTAAACCGCATGCGGTACCCGTGTCCATTGCAATACTAAAATCTATAATAATATAAAATTCTAAACATCCCGTATGTGTATATTGATGCTAGTAAAAAAAACTGGAATCCCTATTAATATTATAAATGCGAGAGTAACTTTGTCTCTCCGTCTGTCTGTTGCTCTTTTACGGAAAAACTTTTGGACCGATTTGGCTGAAACTCAGTTATATATATATATATATATATATATATATATATATATATATATATATATATATATATATATATATATATATATATATATATATTAAATATTATGCAATATGCTATATTATGTAAAGGTTATCTCAGAGGGTAGGATAGGTTTTGTTTTTTGTGATTTGCCATTTTGGTAATTTTGGTAGTTATGGTAGTTTGGTAGTTGTGGTAGTTTTTGTAGTTTTAGTCGTTTATGTAGTTTAAAGATAGATACACGGGGATAGATAAATAAAACTAGATACTTTTTATCCTGGTAAGTCCGGTGGCAGTTTTCTGGGAATGATTTAAAATAACCAGATTAAAAATCGAATTCGACTGTGATTTTTTTTACTGATCGATAGCAAAATTTATGTAATTAAATGTGTGATATGTTTTTATCCCGGGAAACCCACGGAAATTTTCCCGGGAGCAGTTTGTGTTTCGGGCGCATAAAAAATAGTTTATTCCAGCACAGTTTTCTCTAAAACTTTAGCTTACATTCTTTTTTAAATGTTGCGGTACTTTGTCGAATCCCGCAGGAATTGGGAATCAAGCGTGGTCGAAGTCGCGGGAATATCCTAGTAATATATAAAAATATAAATATTATAATCACGACTCATTTTACATCGGGACGACAACGAGTCCGGGCTTCTAAGTTTTTTAATGCGAGGTAAATGCTTTATGCACAAGTCATTGCTTGGAGACAGACAGCGAGGTAGGGTCAGACTTATACAGAAACTGCCGATTATCCATTATTATATCTCCCCCTGCCGCATATGTATGTTAAGGTAAGAAATAGAAAGAAACTTTTTTGGGGTAGTTTCTCGTATTCGTCGTAGCTCTCCACTTGTAGTAGTCGTAGTAAACGTTGGAAACCCGGAGTTTCCGTGGGTTACTGATCAAAGCCTATATGTCTGTGTGCTTTTTTGTATTTATAATAGATATTTATATAAATCACTATAATATTCTAGTTCTAAATTTATCATTCTTTTATTGACTTCCCCTTTTTTATATTTTATGATAGCTAATAAAAAATACCCTTTTCACGCAATAACAATGTTTAATTTTCGTTTACTTGAATGATAGTAAGCAAATAATTAGTTATGTTGTTGTGTAATGATAGTTTTAGATTATTGCATTCGTTGTGGTTTTTATTGTTATAAGGACCGGTTGTACCCTGAGTTTTCACTATTGTTGAAATGTTACTTTCAGCCGATATGAGACGGTTAATTTCTATCTTTCAATTTGGATGAATGTTCCATATTTGCTGTTAGCGACGCAATATAATATATATTTTAATAAATAGCGAAAACGGGCGGCAGAGTGCGCGCGAAAGACAACAGAGGGGCTTGAGCAGCATACGGGGGTGGGCTGACGTCGGTTGTCGCCCGCGCACCCCAAAACAGTCTTCGGTCCGCGTCGCGCCACGATATGTGTGTCTAGTTGCCTACGTTCGTCTGCGTGCCGCTTCTTTTCCATTTAAAAAATCTCTGTATTATTTGCTGGAGTTACATTTGCCAAACAAATTTGAATCGTTCAATGTTATTGAATATCGTGTCCTTTCAGTTCTGTGCCTCTCAACCAAATTAATTCCATTTGGTTGAGTTGTGTAATAAGAGCATTAGGAGAAAATAAGCAAAGTGCTTGTCAGACCACGCACACTGAAGAGTTCCGTAGAGAGAACTAAAGTCAACCGTATTTAATTTGTTATATAGCTACAAAACCAAAAAAAAAGAAATTTATTCGAAAATAATTCACACCCAATTTCTTGAAAAGTTCTGACGGCATCTTATACTCTTAAGAAATGCGAATGTCTTAGCCATTGAGCTAACGTCGTGGTAGGTATATTTAATTTGTCTTAGTGTAGCCATGTTAATTCTATGTTAAAAACAATACGACCGAAGCTAACTTCTTTTTTGGATTTTGGACTTTGTTATGCCGCGTATTAATAAATACATATATAGTTTACCTTAAATTTCTATTGCAATCACAAAACAAGTATATGATAACAATGTGACTGGTAGATAATAAGAAAGGTCAGGTAATAAGAAGGTAGAAAGGTCAGTTAAAAAGCATCTTAAACAAACGTGTATGTGTGAAGAGATTAATAAAAGTTGATGAAGCGAAAAGTATTTGTCAGGATCGAAGCAGGTGGAGATCCATCCTCTGCCTACCCCAATGAGATAGAGGTGTGACAATATGTACTTTATATATGTGTGTATTTATTCTTTACATTATGCTTACATGCCACGTTTGAGATATGTTGTGTTTAAATGCTCGTTCTGCCTATTTCCCTCGTCAATTTTCCTGCTTGCTACTATAGCCGTAAGCATAATATAAATGAGGCATAATGCTTTATAAATTTAAATTAATTACTCATCATCAATACATTGATTTCCAAAAAAAACAACAGTCAAGCAGGTGTTGTCCTGTAATCCGAAACTAGAGAGCACAATAGGCTGGCGTGCTGATAGATAGACGCTGTTACGGTCGGACGCGCGGTGTCGGGTGACCGGACATAGCTTCCGCGGCGGGGCTTCCAGCTCCGGTGTCTAATCTATTACGACGCTCTCTGTGACCTCTTAATAACTTATCTATTACTATTACTTAAAATGTTTGTTTAATGTAGGTACAAAATTTATGCTACGCTCAGAGCCTTGAGAAGTATACGCAAGGAATAGTTGTCATAAATAGTGATCGAGGTAAAACTGTAGTTTTAAAATTTAGAAAGTTTTTAATAGAGTGATTAAAAGCATAATAATTGATTAATTTCTTTGGTTGGTTTTTGAACTCAAGATTTACAACAACACGAGACTAAAGACTGATAATACATGATAAAATTTATCCATTGCCTAATTTTATAACTTGGCTATATATAAAAGCTAATCAATTCAATTCTTTTATTGATGAGACTATAACATAACATATATAATTACTTTATATTGTAATTTACTCTTTGAATAACTTTTATTCGAGGACTGCAACATCAGTCCTTAATAATTAATGTATGAATGATTGAATGAATGAAAAAAACACTTGATTGTTCACCAAAATTAAAATTACATTCTTAAAAGCTAGGTATAATAAATGTTGAACAAGGGCGGCCTTATCGCTCAAAGCCAGAGTGGTAACACCGCCAGCCTTTTGGGAACGTTCCCGCTAAGTGACAGTGGTTAGAGACCACTATTTTATTTATAATTTTGCTCTCCTTTTTTATTTAGTTTTAGTATTTAATTTTAGGTTTCTATTTTATAGTTTAGTTTAATTTTTAAAAGAAATAAATAATAGATTGTAAATACTATACAAACATAAGACATACATTCCAAACAAGCAGAACTATTAAAGCTGAGAGGACCAAACATAATTAGTAACCATGACTTTAAAAGACGATAGTGATTTAGCTTGTCTAATGTTGAGAGACGTAAGTTCCATAAATGGACAGCCTGTACCGTGAAAGAGTGTAATTTATATAGATAAACAAAATTATTATATTTTTACTTTTGCAACTATTTTAAGTTGTATCTTACATCTAACTACTGTCAAATAGGCTTATATTGTCCGATCACTTTATCAGAGCTCGAAATATACCTAATCTGGGCGAAAAATTCCGAAATCTTGGAGAATTTAAAGATGTAAACATAATGTTTAAAAAAGTAAATTTAAAGTAATATAGATATTGTAGAGAGAACTGATGAAAGAGATTTACAAAACGAGTGTATGACTGCAGTGAAATTATACGGACTGAACAAAGGACAGTTAAAAAGTGCTTTGAAAAGCCATATATGTATACTAGTTTTTGCCCGCGGCTTCGGTCGTGATAATATAAGTTTTGCATACATAGTCGAGGACCAACCATTGGGAATATCACATCCTTAAAAATGTCAAACTTAATTTTTAATTCGAAATACCCGTAGCGACATCTAGCGAAGGTGAAAATAAGCATGAGAAAGGCAAATCAAAATTGTATTGTCGCTGTCGTTACCATGACGATGAATACGTAAGTGAGCGCGATCGGAGCGCCATCTTTAGAAATAAAGAAAACGAGTTTATTTCTAAGATGAACATACACATGTAAAATAGGCATAGTTAAAGTAACAAATGTAGTTGAACCCTTACAAGCCAACAGATGGCGCTGTGTAATAATTGAAGTCGCAAACGATTCCCGAAACATACAAAGAATATATACCAATTTCCAACAATAATAGACGGGCCTAGGACTGCGGGGCATAACAATAGCGTCGTTGGAAGATCTTCCTTTGAGACGGAGGAACATTCCATCCCGCTCCTCCAACTAGTCGGGATATCACTTAACAACATAAACAATAAATAAAGGAAAAGCAATCATAGACTATAAAGTCATTTTATATTAATAATAATTATTTATTTCCATTTCAGATATTTGTTAATGACAAACGTTATATGTATCTATGTTAGATGGACGGACACAACGGAATACAAAATCCAAGTCCAACAAACCAACGCTGATCTTTCACTTGACCCTAGAGCAAAGTCACGGCAAACTATACATTTCCCGAATAATAATATATTGTTGCGATAATACTATGATGGACTATGAAATAGTTAAATAAGTATAATTTGTAATATTCGGTTATATTCGTCTATCCCTTGAGAACAGTAGGTACTTTTCTTCTGGATGAAAAGATACCCTACGTTCTTGTCTATACCCCTGACAACATGTATGCAAAATTTCATGACGATCTGTTGCGTAATAAACGTCACAAGTAAACTCACATTCGCAATTACAATATTAGGATGAAGGAACAAACCAATGTAGATGAAGTGAAATGTCTGTACTAGGATAATAGTAAGTGGAAAACCATTGTCGTTACCTACCTCTATGCAATACAAGCGTGATAATAATATACGTTTATGTAATATCACTTCATTACCGTTCCAATGCTTGTTTCGCTCTCTCCCCATTTTTAGAAGAACTTACAATATGCTTGCCACGGTTTTTCCTACTGTTAGTAGGTACGTAGTAATTGTATCAACATGCATAAGAACATTGTGTAAGTGGTGCATGATTGTAACTCACGTCGTTTGAAACGCGACTTTAAGATGCGGGGGCGTTAGCCACTGTGGTACCACGGCTTTATGTAAGTATGTATCTAATACTATATACATAAAACCTATACAAACCAAAAAGTGTGTTTGTTTAAATGTTTGCATGTCTTTCATTCTATCAAAATGATATACCTATATAGGGCAGAACACGTCTTTAAACAGCATATTTTTTCCGGGGATTGAAATACAAGTCATTAGGAAAAACGCAGGTACGGGCGGGGGCAGTTTTTCGTGAAATGACATACTTTTATAATAACGTATAGTCGATTGTTTGGGATAGATCGCTTTAAAGCTATACGTATGATTGTATTGAGACTGTTTAAAGGTAAATTTGAAACATGATATTTTTTAGTTAATAAACTATTTTTATCTGTCTATCTATTATAATATTATTTTATCACCCCTTAAAGTACTTTTATAATCACTCTTCAAATAGAAAGCGATAATTTTACTAAAAAATAATTTCTATTTGGAATAGTAGAGTTTATTTAAATCATAAATAATAATAAAACTACAATAATTATAAACCTAAAAATAAACTATATAAAAACTAAAATTAAATAAAAAAGGGGAAAATATCTAAAGATAAGTTATTGGTCCCAAACCACTGTCACTTATTGGGAACGTTCCCAGAAAGTTGGCGGCGTTGCTACGTTGTATAATAGTATAATTTAAATCTTAATATCAAAATTGAAATAGCTGTTTTTTATTTATGAAATCAACAACACGATTGTTCGTTCATGATTAATAATTCATTTGTAATTTATATTTGGCAGGAATTTATTAATTTGTGATACCCTATTTAACAGTAGGATGCGCACAAAAAAAATGATAGTTGTAACAAAAAGTCACCACCATTATTCCCCAAGTTTACCAACGAATAAAAATATGGCCGCAAATATGGCAATGATTATTTCCGGCGTTTGGGGTCAAAACCTGGATCCATAGGGCCCCGACGCTCTAAAACTACTCACTACGCTCTAAATTCTGCTATTACTCTGTCGTCAAAATCGCCGGACACTATCGTCTCAATCATAGATTTGCCTGATTTCGGTATTCTGCGGCGGTGTTCCAGTGGCGCGTCCGTGGCACGCCACTCTATATTTATAAGCAAAAAGCGATTCAATATTCATTTCAGTTAACGCCATTTCTGCTAATTGTAATCCCAATTTTTCCTGTATTATTCTGCCACGACGATGTCGAGAAGATATTTTGGATATAGTAGAATACGAATTTTGGACTCTATCGCAATGGAATTGTATTTTGAATATGTTTGCAACGCTAAGATATTGAAATAGCAGAATTGCGTCCTAGTAGACTTTTCACTTGACCAAAAAGCTGGTCTTTATTTTTGTCAATGAATTAGCATTGTTATCTAACGCGGTAACTCTGCCAGCTTTTTAGGAAACATTCCCTTCAAGTTACAGTGGTTCGGGACTTATTTCTTGTCTATATCATTATTGTTAGTTTTATTTATTTTTAAGAAAATTAAATAAATATATAATCAGCAGACAAACACACATACATTTTGTATATCCCCCCAAATTAAGCAAGTTACGCTTGTGTTACAACGGACTACTCTGGGGCTGATCACAGACACCCAGACCATAGTAAATAACGATACTATGTAAATAGTTTCCGAAGTTTACCATAGCAGGAATCGAGCCCGGAACCTCTGCGTTGCAGATAAGCCGACATGGCCTTAGCCCGTTCAAGTACAGAGGCCGTCTAAATCTACTTATAATCTAAATTAATATTGTTTTATTATTTTCAATGAATAATGATCGATTAAATTGATTGATTGAATAAGAAAAACAATTAAAAAGAGATTTTTGTCAAACTCGGGATGTCAACACAATTGTCATATCTGTCTTTCCGACAAAGATGGCCACGACTACTTTTAAATGTTAGTGTATTTTATATGTTGCTACAAAATTATATATTGAATAATAAATCAAGGATTGTCGCAATTTATATAACTGAGATACAAAATAAATTTGCTTTTCATACTACAACGACTCTAATATGGACGGTGATAATTGAATATATTTATAAATTCAACCTCATAGTTACCACTAATATGTGAGATTATTGAGATGATGACTTCGTAAAAAATTAATGTTTTTTTTAAGGCGGGGGAAATGCTATTTACGCACAATACTGGGTCCTTTGCAAGGGATTAGACCATAGTTGATCATGAAGGCTTTCCCCTTTAATAAGGGGCAATCCGAACAATAATCAAGCCAGCTTGTGTGGAGACTCAGAGAAGTTGCACGGGCAACAGCCACTACACACTAAAACCACCCTCCTCCCATGTGCCCCGCGCTTTTTATGTAGGAAAGGCTGAAACTTAAAACGTACCTACTTACGCCCAGTCCGATCCAGCGCAGAAAAAAAAAATAATGTTACATTTTTTTTTAAATAGACAGATTACCACTTCACCTTTTTGTTTGCTTATAAATATTCTCTACAGTGCGATTTTAATATTCATAAAATCAATATTAATTTTATGGTTGTCTCGAATGTAACAAAATTTTAAATATTACTTCAAATACTGTATAAAATATATTAAAATTCATCTATTAAGAAATATTATTAGTTCTAAAATTTAATTATTATTGTATTTAAGCTTTCCAGGTATAACCATTATAATTTATAATAACTACATAAAGTTGAAAAAGCAGTTCATGTAGTTTATAAATAATTAGTTATTACAGGAGCAGGGTAGTCTTATCAGGAAAATTCGCATAGAATGTGTAACAGAAGATTCAAACAATACAAATTATTAGAACAGATCCAACCAATTGATAATTCACACAGAAGCCCATACATAGTAATCTCAGTAGCAATCACGACTACTATTTGATTGGTTTTAACTAAAATTACCGTCTAGGTATGTGTACAGAGTGAATCTTCTGTTACCTGTTCTGTGCAGTACGCGTGGCGTGTCTCCCGCCTCCCCCCACCCGCTCTATAAATAAATCGACCTTCAGATTAAAAATAGACGCCGATCCCTACCGAGCGAGGTCGGGAAATTGGGTCACTGGGTCTTTATCTCTTTTTCGCACCTATGCCAACTTAAAAGATAGACAAGGACGGATATAGGAACCTGCAGCACCCGTGACGTCGCGAAGCTCGTTCAATGAATTTTCCAGGCATAAGCAAAACGCTTAGCGTTGGTGCATCGAGCCTTTGCTTTTTGCTTAATAATTTGTCTTAATTATTATATTTAATCAAGCTATAGACACTCGTCATTTGTACATTATAGTATTCAAGCAATGACGGTTTTAATTATATAGGTATTTAATTTACTAAGTTTATTTTTGGCTGGTTACTATATCTTACTATTCATCCACTTGCCCTACCATCAGTTGAATTTTAACATTACTTATCCATATAAGTAATGTGAGCTTATGTTAAATTGTAACCGGTAGTAAGGCATATAAACTTTCGGTAAGATTGTTAAGATATAGGAACTGGCCATTTATTTTTTTTGTGTATGTTACTGAGTGATTAAACATTACATGATTGTTGTTTTAGATTGAAATCTCTCAAGTAGGATTATATCGGTTCAAAATGAAGCTGCATGTTACGTATGCATATATAACTATAATCTGGGTTCAGGGGCCGCGATGACGTCAAAAGCGGGTGTGGCAGAGACCCATGACGTCACGGGAGAGCTCTGACGTCAAACCGAGCCCTCTCCCAGCCCCTATCAACCGCTTTGCCCCCTGCGCATACGAATTGCTTCTCCAGTTTTATGGATATTGTTTCTTTGTGGCCTTTGCTAGAAACCACCTTAAAATAAATATAGCCTTATGTCAAATTTGATATTACTTAACTGAAAACCACATTGTTAAAGAATGGTTAAAGTATGTGTATGGAACTCGAAGAGGACAGTCTAGGATCATGTGTGTATACATACATATGTCTTAGGCATGTAACTAGTACATGTGCTGTAATGTAGATATGTGTCCATTCGGAATATTTGGCAAGTGACCAGTGTTTGTGGCTATAATATTTTATAATTCAAATGTTTTATTCTAATTTTCACCAAAGAACATTTTCTAAATTATTTATTATTCTATTCTAGATAAACCTTATGAAAAATATCATTAACTAAAATTAATTTCCTCTAAGGTTATATAGATTGCTAGCTGTGCTCGCGACTTATTCCTAGTGGAATTTCTTTTCGCGGAACCCTAAAAAAAAGTAAAAATAAATAAGGTAGCCTAAGTTACTTTTTATAACATCAGCTATCTGCCAGTGAAGGCCCCGATAAAATAGGTCCAGCCGTTTCAGAAATTATCCAAAAGATTTAGACAGACAAAAGTATATTTTTTGATATATGTACTGTATATACTTTGATATGTATTTAGTAAAAAAATGTTATTTTAACATAACAAACAGACACTTCAATTTTATTTATTTCTATAGACGTATTAGATCAATGTCAGAGAGAAGCATGCCCAGAAAGCTATTCGTATTCCCATGCTGGATGGCACTGCTGATTCACTGCGCAAAATATGAACCAGCCCTCTGATCACGGGTTGTGTCACAGAGATTTTGACAAGCTTCTTTGAGTAAATCCCATTCCCATTAACCCCATACACCCAGTTTTTGGTAGCCATGTTTAAGTTAAAAATTGTATCTACTGCCTACTCTATGTACACTGCTTTCCAATGTGACGCAAGCGTCAACAATACTCAGATTGGGTTTTTCCGGCAGCAATGCATTTATCCTAGTAATCTAATTTATATCTGAAACCGTCTTTTGTGCACAATCAATATACCAATAAATAAAACTGAAGAGTCTGGTTTGATTTTTTGCAAAACTTCCTGTAACTCTTCTTACTTACTTTAAAATTTAGACCTGAGTCTTATATTCTTTTAGAAGAGAATATCTTCTTTTTTTAAAAACTGTCAACCGATATTTTATACACATATTCAAACTGGAAAAAAGTCAACCTTCAACGTATGAAGGTTTTATATAATTAATAAAAGAAAAACGATTTCACTACAGCATAGCGACATATAGAGTAAAAAAAGAAAAATAATCTTGTTGATAAATTTCGTCCATACAGACCCAGTAGTTTTTGAGAGAAATTACAGGTATATTAGCTTCGAAACGTTTTTGCGTTTGTAAGTAGTATTTGTATATTTACATGAATTTTATACTTGAAATTTAAATTTTCTTGTAAGATCAGTAAAAAGAGGTTAGCTATATTTTAAAGAAGAAAATATGTTTACAATCAAAAGACATTGGTGATAGTCAAATCCCTATTAATATTATAAATGCGAAAGTAACTCTGACCTGAGTTTTCTTATATTTCTTTTAGTATATATATAGAGAATATCTTTTTTCGGAAAATTTTTTAAAGTAACTGTCAACCGATTTGGACTCGGTATATGTAATTTGAATACCGAGGGTGGCCAAGAGATACTTTTCATCCCGGATACTGGGATAGACATAGATTTATGTAAAGTTTATCCCGGAAACTAGGATAGGTTTTTTATTTGTGGTTGGCCAATTTTGGTCAATTTGGTTGTTTAGGTAGTTTTGTTTAGTTTAGTTGTTTTGGTAGTTGTGGTAGATTTGGTTGGTAGTTTTGCTATTTTCGGTAGTTTATGCTGGTAGTTTTGGTAGTTTCGGTTGTTTTGGTAGTCGTGAAGTTTTTAAGTTTTGGTAGCTGTAGTAGTTTTGGTAGTTGTGGTAATTTTGTTTTGTAGAGTAGTTTCGGTAGATTTGGTAGTTGTGGTAGTTTTGATTGGTAGATTTAGTTATTGTGGTAGTTTGGTTTGTAGATTTGATAGTTATGGTAGTTTTGGTTGGTAGATTGGGTTATTTTGGTAGTTGTGGTAGTTTTGATAGTTGTGGTAGTTTTGGTTTGTAGATTTGGTAGTTTTGGTTGGACGATTTGGTATATTCGGTTGTTTTGGTAGTTGTGGTAGTTTTGATAGTTTTGACAGTTGTGGTAGTTTTGATAGTTTTGACAGTTGTGGTAGTTTTGATAGTTGTAGTAGTTTTGGTAGTTTTGATAGTTGTGGTAGTTTTGGTAGTTTTGATAGTTGTGGTAGTTTTGATAGTTGTGGTAATTTTAGTAGTTGTGGTAGTTTTGGTAGTTTTGATAGTTGTGGTAGTTTTGGTAGTTTTGATAGTTTTGATAGTTGTGGTAGTTTTGGTAGTTTTTATAGTTGTGGTAGTTTTGATAGTTTTGATAGTTGTGGTAGTTTTGATAGTTGTAGTAGTTTTGGTAGTTTTGATAGTTGTGGTAGTTTTGGTAGTTTTGGTAGTTGTGGTAGTTTTGGTAGTTTTGATAGTTGTGGTAGTTTTCGTAGTTTTGGTAGGTTTGGTAGTTTTGATAGTTGTGGTAGTTTTGGTCGTTTTGATAGTTGTGGCAATTTAGGTAGTTGTGGTAGTTTTAGTTGGTGGATTTGGTAGTTTTGGTTGGTAATTTGGTAGTTTCGGTAGTTTTAGTACGTTTGGTAGTTTTGGTCGTTTGTGTAGTTTACACAATATTTAGTTATATAAATAAAACTAGAACGGGTTGAAATAAGGTATTAAAGTTTGTATGGGGGATCAATCATTTATCAAGTTTACAGATATAAAAATCAGTAAAAAATTGCGACTTTCACTCGATCTGTCTGTCTGAATACCGAAAATGGACATAGATACTATTCATCCCGGTAAATGGGATAGTTTGCGATATAAAATGAAGTAAATCTTCCGAGGGCAAATAGCACCAACATAAAAATACAATACAATATATCCTGTATTGTACTGTATTGTATATGTAACGCCTGCTCTTAAAACAAGAGGTACGCACTAGAGTTTAACGCGCGGCGGTGCCGCGGGGTAAACTCTAGTATATAATAATTATGTACATTGCTAATTGTTGTAAGGCTTTAGTTTGATAATAGATTGATTTTATTTGTGGTTCATTTTTGTTATTTATTGTTCAGTGTGTATTATTTGTTGCTAATTGTTGTTATTTGATATTAAAGTTAGAAGTAGAAGTTAGAATTTGGTTGCCGATCGGTGTAATTTAACAAGTGTTCATTTTTACAAGTAATTTGGTAAAATGGTAATAGAATGTATATATGGGACAAGGCGCAAAGAATACATAACACCAATCAATGTAAATTCTCCAGAGGATCAGCAATCGATGTACAAAAATATCCATAAACCGATCAAAAATAAGCTGAAAAGATTCTATATTGATTCCCAAGCGGACCATCAGGCTTACATGTGCAGACCTGGGACTATAAACAGAACCATATACTAAAATGAAGATAACTCCGCTTTTATTATGAAATCAGAACTTAACACTTGAATGATGATAGCAATTCCTCGCTTCAGCTCCTTTTTTTATTGCAAGAGTTCAGCAGTCAGGTAGACGGCCCACTTGATGGAAAGCAGTTACCATCGCCTATGGACATTTGCAACACCAAAGATGCTACAAATGCGCTGCTGCTCTCTTAAGCGAGACTGGAACCTGGTCACTAGTGCCGGCACACGACTTAAGGTTGTTATGGCGACATACTCTAGACCAGGGGTGGGAGCCATCCAGTCGGGCAAAAGCCCTAACACCTGGCTGTGGGTTGTTTTGTCGCCTCTTACGACAGGCCGCTCGGCCGCAGAAAATTGTATTATTTCTTCGTTCCTGCACGGATAAATTGTAATTTTTTATATAACAATATTGTGTTAATTAATTTTTGAAAATGGCACTACGTATCATAACCTAATGTATTCTACACGACTCTCTGCGGCACGTATAAACCCATGAGGTTTCTGTGCCACACTCGGAAGTGTTTTAATGTATATGAATGTAAGCATTGGACATGAATAATTATTGGACAATAAATTTTAAAAGAAGAAACCTGAAGTATTAGTAGGATTACAAAAATGTTGGTTTTATATAGCTGTAGCCTACTTAACATTTTTATACAACCTTCATACGAGCAGGAAATCATAAATGTTCATGATAAGATCTGTACATGAACTTGTTTTAAATAATATTACGAAACAGTAAATTTGCTTTTAATTTAATTTGCTTTTAATAATGATATTTACTTACAAATTTTTGGTGTCAAATGTCCAAGTATCCACATTAATATTAGGTACAAAAGCGAAACGAACTCCGTCTGTTAGGCTTTCACACAAAAACTACGTGGCCGTATTTATTGAAATTTGGTGTATGGATATAGTCGTTACCAAGAAAGGATATAATAAATGTAAAATATGATAGTTTATTGGGATATGTGGAACTCTCTATTTTATTACTACGGTAATATTTTCCAAAATACAACCCCATAGTACAAAAGCAAAAAAGGCGGTCAGATTTATAATTTTTTTGAAACAGAATATCTTTATATAAATAAGTTATTTAGAATAACCATTTTGATATTTGTAATTTTTGAAGATGCGTCCTCTTCCACATCACAAAGAATTCATCTCATTAAGTACGTGTGATAGGTCTATAAGATTTAGGTTGGAAGAAGAATGATGTATTAGAAATGACAATTGGTACGTCACGTACATGGAATAATTTGCTGCATAAAAGCAAGGCAAAAATAAAATAAAAAAAGAAATAACTAAAATATAAAAGTCCATGTACGTGCCAAAATCTGTCAGGACATATTTTTAACATTTTCAAAGTCAAAATCTTATTGACTGAATAAATAAATGAAAGAACTCATCAGAAAGCACCGTCATGGTTTTTAAGAACTAACTCCCAATGACATACCACTCCCCCCCCCACCCCACATGACTGTGACATTGACAAAAAAATATCCCTCAGTAACATGCATAACCTGTTTTTTTTTTTACAATTTTAATACATTACACAGCTACGTATAAATTCACTTTTTGCCAAATTTGATCTACATAAACTCCGAAATGTCGGTGAGCAACAAGTACATGACGGGATCGTTGAAAGATGCACTCGTGACTGAACAATTGAGAGGAAGAAGATTAAGGTGGTATGGGCATGTAATGAGGAGAGATGAAAGTCACGTGACAAAAAGAATGTTAAACTGCCAGATTGGGTACAAAGATAAACATAGAACAAAAAAGAGATGAATGGATTGTGTCTAGGATGATATGATGCTTTGTGGTGTGCCAGAGGATGTCAGAATAGAGAAGTGTGGAAGCAAAAGACATATTGTGCCGACCTCAAATAATTGAGAGAAGGTGAAAGATGAATTATTTTTAAACAAAAACAAAACTGACTTCACACAAAAAACCGACTTCTTTCTACAACTTCTGGAAGTCGGTGGACAGTAAATAAAAAAAGAACAACAACAAATTTACAAAATATAGTAATATTTAAGTTTTACTTGACACTTCTTCAAGATGTTGTAGAAAGAAGTGAGTTATATGTTTATTTTTTGGTTTTTAGTGTTAAGTTGGTTTTGTTCATGTTAATATAATATTTTTTACTTTGTTTTTACGCAAATACTATATATAGCTTTAGATTTAATATATTAAGCATCTGTAGAAATTGTACAACTGGCACGCGTATACAAATTTGCTATTTCACTCTTCGGTGTATATGGTCTTCAATAAGGGTTGCTCTCGATTTCCTTGTGGTCCACAAATCAGATCCTGAGTTAGTGACTAAGCGATCATCTCGGGAGCTAAAAAATCCAATTTGAAATTCGGTCCACAATTGATGGAGAAATCGTGTAACATGCCTACAAAAAATTACGCGCCTGTAGAAAGAATAACACTGGCAAGTTTTGTTTTGGAAAAATGTCGGCTCTCGGTGTTTTTTAATAAGGGTTATCTCGATTTCTCTGGGATCCGATCCATTCTACAGATCCTGATTTCGTAACCATGGGAATACCTCGGCAGTATACACATTCAAGTAACGAAAAATAATTCGAAAATCGGTTTAAAATTGACGGAGATATTATGTGTCGAAGAAGTTGTTTAACAATTTTTGTGAGTTTCTTTAATTCCTCGGAATCCGCTTATCAGATCCTGACATGGCGACAATGGGACGAATTCGGGAGTATATAACCTTTCGATTAAATGAAACTTTTGGAAATCGGTTCACAATTGACTTAGAAATTGAGTAACGAACATAAAAAAAGTACATACATACATACATACATAACTTCACGCCAGTTCCCTTGCGGGGTAGGCACGAACAACAGAGCGCCATTTAGGCTTATTCTTACACACCTCACTTGCTTCTTTGACATTCATAACTCTTGTCATGCACGCTCGTCTGTTCTTAAGGCTCCTAACATCACCTTCTGCTAGTACACGATCAATTTGATCATGGAAAGTGTGTCGTGGCCTTCCACGACTTCTGCATCCATCCACTTTTGCATTGTATATCTGTTTATTCATTCTTTCATCATGCATTCTTTCTACATGTCCGAACCACCGGAGCATTCCTTTCCTTACCTTCACCCCGACACTCTCTTTCAGACCAACTGTCTTTCTTACTTCGGTATTACGAACGCGGTCCGCAAGCGTCACTCCGCAGATTTTGCGCAGTGCTCGCATCTCGACCGCGTTTACTCTACTTTCATGCTCTTTCTTCCATACCCAACTCTCGCATCCATACGTGAGCGTAGGTACCAGCACCGCGTTGTGTACGGCGAGCTGGGCCTTCTGGCTGAGGTTCTTAGCGCCTAGAAGTTTACCTAAAGCTCCATTCACACTATTCCCCAAATTCACTCTTCTTTCTATATCAGCGGTGTACCTTCCATCCCTGCTAAAAGCACATCCAAGATATACAAAAATATAAAAAAAGTATACAGGTGAATTAAGAACCTCCTCCTAAGTCGGCCAAAAAAAAGAATCCGTATTGTCGGAAATAATGGCTCTGATATACATGGCGCGACGGACAGACTTGACGATTTTATATTGGTTACATTTTGCTAATATAGATAGCTACGAAACCCTAAACTTGTAGTGATCGATTGTCAACATCAAACATCCATCAACCGACGTCGATTAACAGTTTCGACTTTATTACACCCATGAATGGAAAGTATACCTACATTTTCTGTTATTTTTATGACTAAAAGATTATTTCTATATATAATTCATTGTTGGTTTCTTTATGTTTAATTTGGTAATGATGGCAGTGGGTGGTAAATGTCATATTAAATGTCAACTTTAAAGGGCAATGTAAAAAAAACCACTATTAGTAAACTTAAATTATTTCCTCCACAATTATGAATAATAAAGATCTAGAAATGTTAGCATTACAAATTTGATATGTTTGAGTTTTAGGGTTACATGATTTGAGAAAACAGGACCCTAATAAAATCGGCATATACGTCCATGTACACAGCCAACTTTCTCAAAATTTCAGGGTCTATATGGATGAAAACTTTAAGGAAGGCGTATTCAATAGGGCGATGTACAAAAATTGGTGTATGTACGAGTATGGGGTATTGTTAGATATGTTTTAAAAATCATAATTATGTTTCTTATGACTTTTTTTAGATAATAGACGGCAAGATATTCGATTTCACAGTAGCAAAAAAGTGTATTACTCTAAGTTATCAACTATGGAGTAAGAAATTATAAATAAAGACTTACACAATGGTTTTTATATATTATTTCTTATGCGGCTTGTCATTAAGAAGTTCTTTTATTTGCCTTCTTAGTCCAAGCCTAATGTAGTACGTCGTCGATTATAGGTACCCACTCATTTTAGGATGGTCATAAGCCTTGCAATACCTTAATCATTAACATTTCCTATTTGATTTTGAGAAGCCCCTGTTATATTTTAGGCGTGCAAGATCAAATAACAGTGAAATTTATGTATACTGAATCTAACGTAAAACGAATGTTTTAAGTCGATCAATAAACAAAGAAGCTATAGCTAAACTTATAAATAAAACATATTTGGTCGATGAATTGAAAGCTTTCTTTTTTAGAAGACATTTCAAATGAATTATTCTTCAGGCTGTGTTTGGGTATGTTACGAGATTTATGTAAGTGATAAGTAGAAAAATTTGCCAGAATTATCTCGAGTATATATTTTTATCCGTGCAGGAACGGATAAAGAATACAATTTCCTGCGGCCGGGGGGCCTGTCCTAAGAGGCGACAAAACTACCCACAGGTTCCAGTCTCCCTTAAGAGAGCAGCAGCGCATTTGTAGCACCTTTGGTGTTGCATATGTTCATGTGCGATGGTAACCGCTTTCCATCAAGTGGGCCGTCTGCCTGTCTGCTGAACTCCTGCAATAAAAAAAAAGAGTAATAACGTTTGTTTTAAATCTGATCTTGTTACTGCTGTTTTCACTTCTGTATTCTCAATAACGGGGATATATAAACACAATACTTTAATCCCCGAAATGTAATAGTTTCTGTAGGATATAATAGACCCGAAGGAAAGAAATTAGAAAGCTTGGATAAAATGATTTGATTATTTATCTATATATATAAAAAAAGTCGTGTTAGTTATACTATTAATAACTCAAGAACGGCAGTACCGATTTGGCTGAAAATTGGTGGGGAGGTAGCTTAGAACCAGGGGACGTACATAGGATACTTTTTATCCTGTTGGAACCGGTAGGTGGTGCTGAGACCGGGTTCTAGAATCCCCCTAATCACCTGGACCGATTCTGGTGATTTTTTTTTTGTGTGTTTGAGTGGGTCCCCGGATGGTTTAAATCCACAATTGGAACCGGTAGGTGGCGCTGAGATCGGGTCCTAGATTTTTTTTCAGAGCAGGACAACGTCTGCCGGGGCCGCTAGTTTATTTATAAAGAACATTCAAAGTGTTTAATTGATTCTTCGGGATATTAAAGAGATAATGCTTTTATACCATTCAAATAATTATTATGGCAATATTACTAGTGTTCAAAAATCCATCGGTAGAGAAATTTTATTTTAATGGTAAAAAATGTATTTGTGCAGGAACGGAGAAACATTACAGTTTCTTGCGACCGGGCGGCCTGTCGTAAGAGGCGACAAAACATACGACAACTAGGTGGTAGGGTATTTTCTCGTCTGGATGGCAACCCTGGTCTAATGTATGCCATAACAACCTTGAGTTGTTTTCCAGCATTAGTGGCCAGATTTCAGATTCCCTCTATAGAGACGCATCACATTGATAGCACATTTGGTGTTACAAATGTCCATAGGCGATGGTAACTGGAAAGCCCATTAAGCGAACCGTCTGCCTGTATGCTGTATGGATGAAGTTGATTATTTTAAAGCAGCGTTTTCCTAAACAATTTCATTTCATGCGCATCAAAATCAGTTTTGATATCTCAGCTACCACAATATTGTTTGGTGTAACTAATAAAAGTGTTTTAATTATGACAAATAGTTAAATATCAAATTGCATCTAGATTAATTATGAATTAGATGTCTTCATATCCTAATTTTCATGTTACAATTACAATAGGCGAGTGAGGTGTGTAAGAACAAGCCTGAATGGCGCTCTGTTGTTCGTGCCTACCCCGCAAGGGAACTGGCGTGAAGCTATGTATGTATGTACGTACAATTACAATAACAACGGTGAAGGAAAATATCGTGATGATACTTGCACAACGAGATAACCGATTTGTCAAACCTGCCAATCCGTCTTGGACAATGTCTGTCCCCCTATAGTTACAGGTCCGAGCTCAGCAGTGGGACGTTTAGGGGCTGTTATTATATATCCTAATTTTTACTTAAATTAATGAATATGTTTTGTTTAATGTAATAACAAAAAATTAGGCGGTTTTATCACTAAAACTATTTCTACTAGACATAGTTTGCATGCTTAAAAAGTTCAATAAGGGCAGTTGTGTATTTCATTATCATTGTTTATCGTGTGTTATCTCATAAGCAGGATTTCTAAATTGGGAAGGTTTTGCCTCAATACTTTTTTTTAGGGTGGACATCAATTTTTTTTCTGGGATGTAAAATATCGAGTCAAGTTTTAATATGTATCTAATAATGACGATGATCTGGATGTTATAGATAGATAGATAATACTTTATTGCTCACCAAATATACAATTTCAAAAATACACAATTACATTATTGTCATGGTAGAAACAATAGGCGACCTTATCGCTTAAAGCAACCTCTTCCAGACAACCCAACTTAAGGAATTGTTTAACCTAATCGGGCGATGTAGGTGGTGCAGATTATTAGGTAAATAGAGGAATTTCGAAAACTCAATATGGAGAACCTGGTTATAAGGCATAAATTGCATAAATATACAAAGAAATTGTATCAAAATATAGTAAAATTGTAAATAAATATATATCGATTTTTTTTAAATATCCGCATCATTCTTAATTATTAAACTATTTGTATTTATCTTCGATTTCTAAAGATTGTGATGTGTAATCAACGATACGATTTTAGTTAAGCGTTGGTAGCCTAGTAGCTAATACAGTCGCGTTTCAAATGACGGGTTCTCAAGTTCTAGCCCAACTAAATTAAAATGCAAACACTGTTTTTTAGATGCCAATAATAAAAAACAAAAAAGAATTATCTTTTTTGTAACAAAAAAATTGTTACATAATCTATGATAAGTTGCAGAAGCTTCGTGATGAACGCAATCACGTCTCAAACTCAAACGACGCGGGTTCAAATCCTTGCCGAAAAACTTTCACCTCTTAGTCAATTTTCTGTTTTTTTTTTTTTTTTATTGCAGGAGATCAGCAGACAGGCAGACGGCCCACTTGATGGAAAGCGGTTACCATCGCCTATGGACATTTGCAACACCAAGTTGCTGCAAATGCGCTGCTGCTCTCTTAAGGGAAACTGGAACCTGGTCACTTATGCCGGAACACAACTCGAAGGTTGTTATGGCGACATACTTTAGACCAGGGGTGGTAGCCATCCAGTCGGACAAATGCCCTACCACCTGGCAAATGTTCCAATATGCATATTGTTACATACCATAAGCTAATGGTTAAGGACAACGTAACGAAACCGGCACATCGAGATAACTGATGTGTGAAATCGGCCAATCCGCCTTGCACAAGTGTGGTGGGTATACCATCAATTTCCTCCTAAAATGAGGAGGCTCGAGTCCAGCAGTAGGACATTTATAGGTTGATATATTTATGAGTTTAATTTATTGCTTTGTTTGATTATGGTGGCAAATAATAAATTTGAAAATATGCGTATTAACTTATAGTTTAGTTTAAACATGTAACTCTCAGATTAAATACAGAGAGTGGTTCATAATAAATACACTGTTTCAAGCTCTTCATACAAGGACATTTGTTCAAGGTGACTGTAAAGATCTCTTTGCAAAGTGAAACGTGAAACCGTAGGCTAGATTTGGGCGGTATGTTATTTTACTTTAAATTGCATTTTTTGGATGTAAAGCTTTAAATTTAAAATCATAAAATGTATGAAAAATCATAAAATATATTTTGGATGTTATTTTATAAAGTTTTGCAAAAATTTAAAAGACAATGTAAAACGAAGAATTTTAGTTTCACATAAAAAAAAATAAAAGATATATCCGCGATTTTGAATATGTAAATTCAAATATATATTCGGGAGAATTTTAGATAGTTTTGTAAGGATGGATGGCCCTTTGCGTGGGCGAGTCTACACAGTTACGAGCCAGACAGCGTGTAGGCGGCGTAGCTGCGTAGCGTACGATCTCGTAGCAAATACTACACGTGCTCTCAATAGCATGTAAATAAAATTCAGATTAGTTCAGAAACTCAATACAAGTTTAAACAAAACCTAATTACCTTTCTTTAATACTTACCAAAGTTTGTACCGACGATCCAATGTTTTTAAAAATAAAACCAATTTATTAATTCAGAAAAAATAATTTGAATGTATTAATAAAACTATAAAAACCTTTGTTCATGCATTTACGTAGCATATCCGCGAAAGGGTACGGGTGGTTAACTGATGCTCGCGTTATTGCTTACACGGCGATCGTTCGTCGACTGCTGCTTTCATCCCGCGCGATGAATTTCCCTTCAGGAGATAGGCTTGAATGGATCCGGGCTCCGATTGGTCGGCGCGGCGTGACGTCATGCCGAAAATCACGATCATGTGGTGTGGTGCGGTGCGCCTGTGTGCGTGGGCCGCGGCCCATGAATGGGCGCCGCTGCCGCGCCTCCGCCGCGTGACGTCACCATATCAGCCTCCATTATGCAACTCGACATCCGAAATAGAAGCGAACGTTATTAATAACTTTCAATGCACTGTGATATATTTTTAGAGTTTCGTGAGTGGGTTGCCTTGTAATTGGCCCTTAAATATAAACACGTTTTAAGGCCTACGCTTGTACGAGCAAACTCTTTGGTTTCACCCATTGTACTTCAATCCACGTCACGGTTTCTTCAAAGCCAAAATTCAATAATACATTAAATTGTAAATTATGCATATAACTTTTGTGAATTTTACGAAATTGCTTGTAGTTAGTTATGCGTAATATTAAATAATAGTTTATATTTAATTTTGTTATACTTTTTTTGTATGTAAGTACTGATGTCTCTAACGCGGTAATAGTAAGAGTCACTAGTACTGCACTGTATTCACTCATTGATTTTACATCATATTAAAAAAATCCTTACAGTTCTTACACTTATTTTATATTAGTACAATATTTTACACAGTGTTTGTCTTTGTTGCATTTTAGTTGAGGGTCGCGATTAATCTGCATTATTCGATATCTGTAGATACACACATTTCTTCTGTGGTTGAGAAGGCAAAGCTATTGTCGACTTAGTGCACAGGAATGCAGAAGTCCCGGGTTCGATATACGGAATGGTAATTTTTTTTAATTGAAGTCTGGGTATCTGTAATGAGCCCAGAGTTGGTCCGTTGTGTAACTCAAGTGTGATGTACTTAGCTTGGGTATATACTATGTGTGTGTTTGCCTGCCGATTATTATTATATTATTCTCAAATAAGTTAAGATTATATTATAGTTACAACAGAAATTTCTTCTAACTAAATCCAGCGACAGCGAGGCTTGAGTAAATAAGGGTTAATTCGTTAAATAAATTAATTCTATTGAAAAAAAGAAAATGTTCATAAGAAGAATAAAGCCATATACTGACATTGTTTACATACGATAAAAAAAAGTATCGTGAGAATACAAATATGAAATCTGTTGAGAGTACTCAATATTAGATTCCAAAGAAAGCCTTAAACTTGATTAAGTCAAGTTATTGTTTATTTTAAACTATAAATATTACATAAACTTTTTATAGCATTGCAATATGGACGATTGAAAAAGAAATCTGTATAATCACAGATTCTATCTGATAAATTTTTGCAGGTATCCTTGAACGAATTACATATTTGCTAATTTACTCCTTGGATCCAGATTATAAAAAGATTTGCCTATGTTCAAATTAGCAATGTATGAAATAGAACGGTTTTTTTTATAAATTTGAAAATATTTACGTCATACAATTTAGTACTATACAATATAGAACTAACGATTTGATTAAAAAAAAATTGTTTCAAAAAAGACTACTTTCTTCTGTGCAATAAAGAATATTCTATTCTGTGGTTAATTATAGCAAGGATAAAATCAATGGAGTTTTGGCGGGAACTGAAAGGGGACATTGTGCTGTGCAGTTTTATTTTCTAAAAATGTGTAAAATCACTCTAAAATGAACAATAGTTGTAGGATATTGATAGTTTTTGAGTAGTAATTGTGTTTTTGTGAGAAATGTGAACTGTATAGTCAAATTTGGCCTTTCGAGTTTTCACAAGAACTCCGTTAACGGCGTCGATTGTAGCCTACAATACAATTGCGCCTGGCTTGAATTCCTAGTTTCCAAGCCATAAACATAAAAAAAGGATAAAATCGATCAGCTTGCTCGTAGTACACGATGTGCTTTATATATATAAACATATAATTGGTTTTTAACTAGGTTTCCTCAATTTAAAGTGACAAAAGAAATTAGTCAAAAATAATACTTACAAAAAATGATTACATTGATTATTTTAAATTTTGGGTTTGGGTTTAAAGAATTTTATTCACAAAAGAACATTACAGTTCACTTATATGAGATACAAAATTTATAATCTAACATGAGTCCTATAAATCTAAGAGCTGGTAGACATAGATAAAAAATAATAAATAGGTAAACAGAGAAACATAATAATTAAATTTTCTGAGTAGTCTCCTGTAAATAATTGTTTATTTTTTAAATTAAATCTTTGAAATATAATATTTCAATATGCATTCATTCCTATACATGTAAACATATTCGACTATGGCACGGAAACATCATGAGTTTAATCGTGCCGCAGAGAGTCGCGTAGAATAAATACATTAGGTTATGATACATATAGTGACATTTTAAAAATGAATTTACACAATATTAATGTTACAAAAATTGGAACAGAAGCGACGATTTGTTATCATCATTCAAGTGTTTATTTCTGATTTGATAATAAAAGTGGACTTATCGTCATTCCATTATACTCGTATGGTACTGATTTAGTCCCAGGTTTCCACATGTGAACCTGATGGTCCGCTTTGGGAACGCAATGGTGACGTATCGCAGTCTATGGTAAATATTTAGTATCAAAATAGCATAGACGGTTAGTAAGATATGGGAACCGGCCCTTAATAAGTAGTTTTATATTTTTTTTAATACACATAAATCAATGTTAAGAAATATGACTCAATATCTCACAGTTAATTCAAATGTAGCGAGAATATTTGACCTTCGAACTTTATCTATGCAGGTTGTTCTTAAAATAGCCTGCATGCGACAGGCTGCGTCCGGTGCGGTCGTTGACCGGTGCCGGGGGTTGGTTGGCATCCCGTTCCGACCCGCAGTATCCCGCTTCATCCCGCTCCGTGCTGCGTCCTCCCGCACTCCATACAGCCCCGCTGTGACCCGGTCACCGTGCAACAAGTGGAAGTCTATCGACTCTGCCCGTTTGACATTTAAGGACTTAGTGCACGACAAACTTTTCTAATATTTTGCAAGTAGTTGTAATATATGAAAAAAAATATTTATGTGATTATTGTGAAATTTTTAGTATTTAATGAATTTTTTTTTACTTAGTTTAGTTCCTTAATAAATAAGACTATAAACAGAAGTCATTTACTTTACAATTTTTTTTACGTATATTTTAGCTTTTATGTGATTATAATTTGACTTTTCGCTTCTGAAGCTTAAACCCTTTTCGCAACATTGACGATAGAATCTAGTTTTAATCACCTTTGTTAATGCTCTAATTATAATTGTTATTTACAGTACTTATTATATTATATTATGAATGTGAAAGAAGCAAGTGAGGTGTGTAAGAATGGGCCTAAATGGCGCTCTGTTGTTCGTGCCTACCCCGCAAGGGAACTGGCGTGAAGTTATGTATGTATGTATGTATGAATTATATTAAAGACATACCATGAGAGTGCAAGTTGTGTACGTAGGTCTACCTCTCGTGATTTTCCTAAAGTCCATTCATTATATTGGATAGTTTAACAAGGGCGTAAGTATTCTTAAATTGTCGATGATTTAGGTAATGCATCGGCGTCCTTACTGTTGCAGATGTCCATGTTTGTACGACTTACCATAAGTTCTAACTGATGATACATATATAGTACGACCGAAGAAACTCACAAATAGTCTACCATTTATAAGTTTACTTACCCTTACACAAAAAAGTGAATTGTATCAAAAAAATTCAATATAATAAGTACTACAAAAACCTTTACAGCAGTCTGATGGGACTTAGGACTGAACCAGATCCAGCTTATATTTATAAAATAAAGTGTAAATTTATTACGCCATTACTATTTATTCTGTTATTATAACTGCATCAAAATGTAGCTTTTGTTAAAACGTCTTTTTATTTTTATATTGAATGAGACACAGGCAGACGGTCCGCCGCCTGAAAGCGATTACCATCGCCTATGGATATTGTAACACCAAAGGCCACTAATACCGGAACACATCTCAAGGTTGTTATGGCGGTATACTCATCTTCTTCCTTCACGACTTTGTTGATAGGCTACCTTATTATGGCACAGTTGTTTCTTAGTGAAATAGATACAAACTTATGTGTAAATTTAGTAACATATAGGTTAACATTTTTTGTTTCAGTTTCTTCGAACAAATTGTACGTTGTGCATTAAGCCCTACTAGCGGACATGGTAAAATGAGTTCTTGGAACACCTTGATATGCTTAGAGATGCGCTTTTGATGAAGTTAACAGCATATTATATATACATAGATGCAGTGGAGGACATATGCAGTGATATTTATATCAAGGTTCTATACTTAACTAAGTTAACGTCCCGGGGCTCTTAATGGAAGCCATCAATGAACAGGTTATGTAGGTCAGATGAAATTATTGAAATTTTTATTTATAACTTCTTTATCTCTTACTCGGAAATTTGAACCGATTTTTTTACAGTGAAGTACAGCTTGACGTCAGGTTGACGCTCGCCTGATGATAAACGGTTACCGCCGCCTATGGGCATCTGCAACACTTATGTGTTTCGTTTCAATATAAATCGCCTCTCCTCTTTCTTGGTTTAAGAAAAAATGGTCTTATTTTTTTGTTTGTGTCTTTTTCACTAATTAGTTACGAACGTGCTGCCGACCTGGGAATTTTATACACTATTATTCAAAATTCCCATGTCTTAATGCTAATGAAAAATGTTGAGAACTTTATAGTTCAGCAAGTGTCCCGACATGCTGTTTTCTATTGACAATAAGATTCTCTCTTTGTATCTGTGTCAATCGACTGCATTGTAAAATTAAAATAAAAGTAATTTCCATTTCATAGAACAACTCGCTTTACCTCCATCTTCCGATTCTACAAGAAACCCTGATTTCGAAGTAATATTGTTTAGACAATTATCTACACTGGGTTAATAATTACACAGAGTGTACTTAGACTGGACAAATATGTATTATTTCCAAGATGTGCAAATATGTGATTCGTTTGGAGATTGAACCTCCATATGTTCACGCAAGGCAACTGTTCTAAACATTATTTCAGATTAAAATTAAGGCAATCTGTCAGTATAAATAGCTTATTTCGACGTTTCGGCCACTTTACAGTAGCCGTTATCACGGAAGACAAAGGTGTCAAAGTTATTATTTAGCCTATTAGCAACTTGTTCATTTTAATTATTTAATTTAAAATGTTGTTTATGGGTGCTATTTACACTATGGGAGCCTAATCCAATTTATCACCGCTTCGCAACATAGCTTGAAGAAAAAAAGCAACGCAAGAGACTGTTCAGCAACATGCCTAGCTCTAAAAATCCATTACCCTGCTGAAAATATCTTTTGATTTTATGTTTATCAAAATAACTTTGATCTTTGTTACCTGTCCAATGTGGACAAAGTCGCGGGTAACTACAGCTCATAAACATCCCACTGCTGGGCTCGAGCCTCCCACTATTGGAGAACGGACAGTATAGACACGCTTGTCCAAGGCGGCTTGGTAGGTTTGACACATAGGTTATTCCGATGTGTGCAGGTTTTATCAGGATGTTTTCTTTCACAGCTGTAAGCACGTGGTAATTGTAACAATATGCATATTAGGTCAGAAAACTGCCTAAGTGGTGTATGCGTTCCGGTCAGCCCGACCCCGCGCCCTTTGAGTTTTGGACGCGTGCCCTAACCATTATCTCACCCCGACTTACGTTAAATTATTGTAATATATAGTTGTAATGAATTAGAGCCTCAGCGAAAGTGTCCTGGTGAAAAAAAATGTTTTTTTTAATTGCAGGAGATCAACAGACAGGCAGACGGCCCACTTGATGGAAGGCGGTTACCATCGCCTATGGACATTTGCAACACCAAAGTTGCTACAAATGCGCTGCTGCTCTCTTAAGGGAGACTGGAACCTCGTCACTAATGCCGGAGCACAACTCAAGGTTGTTATGGCGACATACCTTAGGCCAGGGGTGGTAGCCATCCAGTCGGGCAAATGCCCTACCACCTGGCTGTGGGTTGTTAAGTCGCCTCTTACGACAGGCCGCCCGGCCGCAGGAAATTGTATTCTTTCTCCGCACCTGCACGGATAAAACCACATACAATGAACAATATATATTTTGAAGTAAGAAAACGATTATATATGTAATATAAATCTTGCTATGTAGTAGCTAAAATCAAGAGCGAATCGGTTTAATACGTTCTACATGAATCGCGAACAAGCAAAAACTCGGGCAAACAAAAGACGACGATTTTACTGTTTTATAATATTGTAGCTAGATTTATTTCCAGTAATGGTGGTGCTGGCACCCAGCTTTGCTAATGTGTCAACTACATTGGTTATTGTTAGACACGCTAACACGATTTCCGCGGTGTATCCATTCACCGGCCAAGGCGGGCGCGTGCGTCACGCGGCAAGGACGCGGCCTTCCAGATTATATTAGGCTCCGTACACTAGAGGACAGTAAATGTTCTACATCATAAGAATAAGTATCGTAGTAGTACAAATCTGTCTATAATATTATAAAATTGTAAAAGTGTAGTATTTTGTTTCTTACATTTTTTGTGTTTGTCTATTTGTTCGCAATTCACACAAAAACCACGAGACCGATTTCGATACTGCTTTCACTGATCTTTTTTTTTAATATATAATTTTCTCGGGAGAGGTTTAAAGTGTCCAGGTAAAAAACAAATGGTTCTGATGCAAAATTTCCACTGATCAATAAAAAATTTAGTTAAATAATTGTAGTTGTGTGCGCCTTTAGTAATATTGCTTATCCCTAGTCTTTACGGGAATTTCCGGGATTCATGTATTTTTATACCAAAAAAATCTACTACTCTACTAAAAATAACATTTCGACTTTATATTTAGCAAAATAACTATAATCATTGTTATCTGTCCAAAGTTGATAAAGTAAGAGGCAAATGCTAGTTAGAAATATAATTAGGGTAATTAACTTTACGGTACACCTCAATACACATACGTACACTCAAAACCTCTCACTCACATAAACAAAAAAAATAATCAAAGAAAGTAATTTTTAATATTTTCCAAATTAAATTTAAACTTAAAAAAAGGTACGGAATAGGCGTCCGTAGAACTTGTTGAAAAAAAATCTACATCTGAACTTAGTCTATATTTTTATTACCTATCATGTTATTCATTCACATTCGATATTTTTTTATTAGTACCTATATAATAAGTAATTATATTTTTTAGAATTTATGTCTGTCAGTCTGTTTGGAAGTAGCTTGTTCAAAATAGCTCAACGGAATTAAATGAAAATTTTAGAGATTAAAATATGAGTTTTAAAATTTTGTGCGTTTCTTGTCGAAATCTAACAGGGTTCAGAATATAAGTATTAATACAAAATCCATGTACAGGTATTAACAAGTCCGAGGAGAAGGTATATATATGATTTTGCTTATACGAATATCTCAAATATTATGACTAGTTTGTATGAGTGCGTGTCTGTATGCGTTTGTGATAAGTGTGGATGTCATGTATGTAATTTGTGTTCAAATATGGTCAGTTAAAATTACTAAAAAATGTAGATAGCGGTATTAAAAAAATAAACGGGAATAATTAGTATACTAGCGTACGCCAATCCTTAGACTAACCGTATTGGGGCGCACTATTTGAACGCCCAGTATTTTAGGCCACAAGGTAATGGTGTTAGCTATTTTTATTTTAAGTGGCCTTTCGACGATTTTCCCTGGGTGTGATTTCAGCAAGGTCCATGTCTACGACAAATTCATACTTTATTAGCACCTACGAAATCACAGCTGATTATTAATATACTTTTTTATAGTCCTAATAACTTACTGAGTTAAATACACAGTCTATGAACATCCCATCCCTACTTTTTAGGGGAAACCATCTTTGACCAAGGTCGATTGGCGAGTTTGAGATATTGGTTATCTTGATGTGCGGTTACATCACAATATTTTCCTACACAGTTAGGACATAGTAATTCTACCAATATGCAATATGCGCGTGCTTCCCGTCGAGAATTCGAACCTGTGCCTTTTGAGTTTAGGACGCGAACGCGTTAACCACTAAGCTGCTACGGCTTCTCCTAAGAAGAAACTAAAAAATATGTACAAATATAATTAATATTAAAGTAAAAAAGCCAGGTCCAGATCGCAGTTAGAAGAGAACGATCGCAAAAGTGTTTGAAATAGCTCAACCTTTCCATCATGTATACTTTTGACTCCATAAAGTTATGTACTTCGGGTTCCTATGGTGCCAGGGTCTTTCGTTTCTCTTGTTTCTTACATTGTGCTACACAAAGTACTGATTATAATATAGCTTGTTTATTACTTCATCAAATTTCAGAGGTGCTGGCTCGCGCGTCAATCAAAGCCTGGTTTTCGACGAGCCCGTTGTAAGAATGAACACACGTCACCCTGCGTGTTTCGATTCATGAATAGAGCCTTGCAACCCGGGATGACCCAGTTTTTGACTCTATACCACTATAATTCAGAACAGAAATGCCATAACCGACATGCCATGGAAAGTGCAATTGTCATCTTTATTGTACAACTGTAAGTGACATAATTGCGTTGTTTTGAAAGTAGGTTGTCGTCTTATCGGTTCTGGAGGTGTGTGTATGACGTCAGTAAATTGGGAGGGGGTATGCAGTCGAGGAATTAGGTCAGTTTCATTCTGAAACAGGTTGGGCCGAACGGGGAGTTGCGGGGAAGGGAGGGAAACAAGCCCTCGCTCGATCGCAAACTTATCCACCGCTAATTATTATAACAGTCTATGGTGTTTAATGATGGAGGTCTAAGTTTTAATTTTAGGATGGAAAAATCAGTCAAGTAAATGAGACTCCAAGCGCAGTGAAGGGTTCCCTAGATGTGAAGAATGATTATTGTTTTAGGGTCCGCCTGCCCGTATGTCTGTGTTTACTTGAATGAAATTTAGTAAGAATATGTAATACTAGCAACTTAGTTATACTAACCCGCAACTTCGTCCGCGTGGTGCGGTTTCCCACGGGAACGCTTTAATTTTTCGGGATCAAAAGTATCCTACATGTTGACCAGGGATATAAACTACCACCATACAAATTTTTACTTAAAGCGGTACAGTTGTTTCGGAGATTAGCCGGTACAAACAGACAGACAAAGAGAAACAAAAAAATTGAAAAAATCTAAATTAGTTCTATTTCACTTCTTACCCTGTATGCCCCTGACTCGGTTTTTAGCTTTTTTTTTATTGTACAGAAATTCGACCTCTACAGATTTATTATATGTATAGATGTTGCCACTATATAATAATGACAGATGAGTTAAGAATTTCCTTTAGTCAGGTTGCTTGGAAGAGATCGTGTTTAGCGATGACGTCGTCTTTTATTTTATCAAGTAACTATTTTATTATGAATTTTTGTAATTGTTTTGGTGAGCAATAAAGTGTTATCTATATTTCGCTTAACAATGTGGCAGTGTAATCGACAAAAAAATAAGATTAAGGGTGACCGCGATACACAAGGTTAAAATTTTTTAGTGTAAGTAGTCGTGTATGGTTCTTAGATTTTGAAGAAACAACAATGTTTGTTTAACAAGTCTTTCATAAAGTCAATAGGTGGCCAAATTATATGAAAATTTTGTAGCCCCTCTAACTTGTGTATGTGTATGAGGTGAAAATTTTTGAATAATAATGTTTATTTTTTATTGCAGGAGATCAGCAGACAGGCAGACGGCCCACTTGATGGAAAGCGGTTACCATCGCCTATGGACATTTGCAACACCAAAGTTGCTACCAATGCGCTGCTACTCTCTTAAGGGAGACTGAAACCTGGTCACTAATGCCGGAACACAACTCAAGGTTGTTATGGCGACATACTTTAGACCAGGGATGGTAGCCATCCAGTCGGGCAAATGCCCTACCACCTGGCTGTGGGTTGTAAAGTCGCCTCTTATGACAGGCCGCCCGGCTGCAGGAAATTGTATTCTTTCTCCGTTCCTGCACGGATAAATGTTATAGAGCTTAAAAATAATTACAACAAAAATTGGTTAGAAAAAGACCCGTTAAGTAGTTTTTCAAAAAGGGAAGAAATTATGCGTTTTTTGTTTCGTAGCAAAATAAAAACAGTCAATGTTTGTCAGCTCTACCATGGAAAAAGATTAGTATTCTTCTTCTATGGCTTTACTATGCTTTTACAAAACTATGGAGGGTAGAGGTAAGGAATAACATCGTATATGGAGGGGAAGTTGAAGAAATGTCGATCAGTTTGCTGAAAATAGAGGTTCAAAAACCTACCACAACAGCACTGGCGTACGAAAACCTGCGATATGAATTAAATATTGTTACAATGCCATAAAATGAATAAAATGCCAGTCTAGTCTAGTAGTCTAGTCTAAAATAATTTAGTAAAGATAATGCTATGAGAAAACACTGCTGGGCTCGGGCCTCCCACTATAGGGGAGTGGACAGCATACCCGCCACGCTTGACCAAGGCGGCTTGGCAGGTTTGACACATCGGTTATATCGATGTGCAGGTTTCATCACGATGTTTTTCTTCACCTTTGTTAGCACGTGGTATTTGTAATAATATGCACATTAGGTCAGAAAACTGCTTAAGTAGTTCATGCGTTCCGGCCAGGGTTTCAACCTGCGCCCTTTGGGTTTGGGACGCGTTCGCTAGTCATTATGGTACCACGACTTACTAGAAAACGTGTAGAGTGATTTAATTATTATGATTTTTTAATAATAAAAAACCAAGCGGAAATCTTTCGTTCTTTATTTATTTTTCTATTTCACTCTAATTACTTTTGGCGCTTCCTTCAAAATTTATCCCATGATACCGCAGCGCTATACTTATCTGCGTTTTGACGGACACTATCAACACAGAAATGGTAACTACTTACCTCTACCCTCCAGATACAGAACTTACCTACTTACCTAATTTTTATTTTTTTATAGTCAAATGACAAAGATATTGGACATGATCACTTCTACGGAATTATATGAGCTTACTAAGATCTTACCTGATTTATATACTTCATGTACAGAAAATGTTATACCTACCTAGCTTACAATATTTTTTCTTAATAGTATTTTTTTAAGTTTTCGCGTTAGTACACATAACTAACGTTTTAACGGTTTTAAACGCTTTTACGATTATTTGTGTGTGGTTTGTCGAATCTGACTTAGTGGTTGGGTTTATCCAGCGTGTGTTCACTAATTCACGACTTCGTAGATCTTGTGTTTCATGTCAGCAATGTGTACTTCTACCCATGTTTTTACGTTCATTTTTGTTTGCCTAATGTATGGTAAACCACAATCACAATCAAGCTTGTAGACACCTGCATCATGGAGTGGGATACGGCTACTGAAAAGTGGCTGAAACGTCGAAATAAAAATCCGTGCTCAAAACCATTAAAACGCATTTTTAATTATTCTTAGCATAGTTTTTAATATCCTACCTACTCAAACAGCTATTTATTAAGTAATTAGAGTCACCACTGGGCAAGTCGGATATTCCGTCAGTTTATTGAATAAAGTTGTTCATGTTCGATGTTAAGTGCATCATCCCAAAATAGGTGACCCGAATAGAGAGGCGATGCTCTGTACACGCAGCCTAGAACTGTGACGTTATACCTCACCCCCCACTTTCCTTGACACTTCTCACTTCCCTTCCACTCCTCTGTATTGCAAAAGCAGCACGCAACTTTCAAGTATTATTAAACAATGATTGTAACAAATATTTTGTGAAATGTATTTTACTCATTGTCAGTTTTTTAATACTGGAGCTTTCGCAGAACCTTCTAGACCTTATCCCATGGAAATTGACCTATTTTTGAAGCTAAAATGTATCCTATGCTTATCTTCGTTATCTAAAGTACATACATAGGAGAAAATACCATTGTTGGTATCTCCCAATGATTGGCACCATCTCAATTTATTCAAGATATTAAAAAATCTTAATATTTTTATTTTCAAGCCATGCAATAATATTATTGTTATCATTATATGGCTCTAATAATAAAGAGATTTATTAACGTTTTGAATCAATGAATGGGTTGTCATCTAATTGTATAGGAGTACCAATATTAGTAAAGTTTACCCTTTAAATGTATAGTCAGCCGAAAAGTTCTTTAACATTTGCACCTCATAAGATGACAAGGTCTATTTTCACTTGTAAAATCTATGTGACAATAACAACGAAATAAACATATATAACAAAATATAAAAGTATATTTCAATTTTAAATCTTGGCCTTAGCGAAAATTTCATTAGACTAACTGACGGTTTAAGTGTCGTAAACGGGGCGCTACGGTGGCGCAACGGAATTTTAGAAAGATAGACTAATTTTAAAAAGATTCCGATTTAATAGTATTAGTAAATAGAATAATAATATAATGAATGTATGTATGTATCATACATTTATATTAAATTACTTAATATAAGCAACATAACAACGTGACTGGGCTCATCTGTGTGATTTGTTCCATTTTTTGTCGCGGGACTTTAAACGTGAGACGCACTCTAACTAAGAATTATTGTCTAAACTAGTAAAGCACTTTTTAGGCTGACTATACATTCATATTAAAAGTGTACGAAAAATACTCCAATAGAAATGAAAATAGCCTGGTCAGAGTCTAATTCTGCAAAGCTTTATAAATTCTTCATGAATAAATAGCCCCCCCCCCCCAAATTAAACGATTTTTAACTATTTATTAATTCAAATATTTTTTAAACCAGACACAAAAGTAGTCTTTATTAATTTTTTTCTCTATTTTTAAATAAGCATTGCTACCTGGCGTGTAAAAGAGGCTTGCATTTTCGGAACGTTCTCAAGTGATGGTGATCTGCGTCACATATTTTGTTTAATTTATAGTTTAGATTCAAATGTTATTTATTAATAATTATAATAAAGATTGAACTATTTTTCGTTCATTCATTCGAATTCATCCCAAAAGTATGTTTTAGCGGTTTTTACTAATAAAATGTCAAAACGCGAGAACGAGAATCGACAACCGAGAGAGCGAGAATAACACTTGAGGTGCCATCTAGTCATATAAGATTTAGGAGTGTTTGAGAGTTCCGTTTTTCCTGAGCATTTAGTATCTTTTTCCCGGTTTTAACATTATAAATAATAATATAATTCACAATCTTAATTGAATCAGAAAATTATTAAAAATAAGATTAGCATGGACTAAGCTAGCATTAAAAATACAATAAACTATGTAATAAGTCGCTGTCAGAGGGTAGCGTGCCCAGTAGGCTGGTTGCATTGCTACGCTGTAGGGCAATGCTGATTCGTTGCGCGAAATGCGAACCAGAGGGCCTACTATCAAACGGATTTTGTCGTTCGTTTTCATTTTAGAACATTTTTTTTGCTTGTTTTTTTACATTTAAATGCATTTTCCATGGTATGTTCCATTCATTTTTGCCTTTTATAGAGTTTATTATTGTAGTTTTAAAGAAATCTCTGTATTTTGTTTCTTCTATCCAAAACGTCATTGACTCTTTCGGGCTGATCGGACAAAAACGAACGAAGAAAGACGTTTGAGAGTAAGGCTTCTGTCTTCTGATCACCGGTTGCATCGATGAGTTTCTTATAAGTTCCTTTCTCTTTATATTATTACTAGCTGTGCCCGCGACGTCGTCCGCGCGGAATTTGTTTTCAAAACCCCCCGTTTTTGAAATATTCTTCATTCGTGTTCCGCTCTTGTTGGTCTTAGCGTGATGACATATAGCCTATAGCCTTCCTCGATAAATGGGCTATTTAACACTGTAAGAAATTTTCAAATCAGACCATTAGTTCCTGAGATTAGCGCGTTCAAACACTAACTCTTCAGCTTTATATATTAGTATAAGATTTATTACTACTGCCATCTACATATTATTCAGTAGTTTAGTTAGTCGTACGAGTCGCTTTCCCTTTTCTAATTTAAGGTTGCCCAATTGAATTACCAAACACGTAAATGTTTTAAGATCTCGTGCTAGATGGCATTGTACCGAATTGTGATACTGTTTATTATTTTAGAAATAAAAATGAGGTCAAAGAGATGGCGCTAGTGAGGGAAACTTCGTTATAATTATTTTTATCCCCGTTATATTTATCAACTTGCTATTTTTAAACAAATTGGATACAGTGTTGTGTTACTAAATGATCTTTAGTTGGATTTCGTATTCAGAGAATTTAGATAAGTTACATGAAAAAAATATTTACTCTTCTTAATCTGACTCTCATAATTTTCCAGAAAGAAAACAAATAACACCGTTATTGAAAAGTAACCGAAACGTCGGAATAAGAATCTTGTAAAATGCTGCGCTCGATACCACTAAAACGTAGTTTTAGTTTTGTGTAGGTACTAGTCGCGAAAACTAAACAAAATGCTATATTACAGAATATCTTATTTTGACAAGGTGAAACCTGCTTGAGGACTGTATGTGTACACGGCGGAGGTGTGTGACGTTCATCACGTTACCATGTTAGGATGTTATCAACATCATCAAAGAAACGATGTGATCACCCGAGTCGGGGATACCTACAAAAAATCCTTGGTGTTATATCTTACGCCTTATCCCAGGGCTTCGGGAACGCAGAAGTAAGATCAACAGCGCGTGCCCACTGCTTCTGGTAATTAGAATCTACCTGAGATAACTGAAGTAAGAGAGGTGTATAAAGAAGTTTAGTAGATAATTGCAGTATTCAAAATTACTTCTACACACTACAAATTATTAAATCAATTACAAGAAAAATACCAAACGCCATTAAATATACATTCTCGTAATTATTTATTTTAGTGAGCAATAAAGTCGTTATCTGTCCAATGTCGTTAACTATTTGATGCCCACTGTTACACATCTTCTTTGCGCCACATATTTCAATTCTCTGTCCTGCTCGTCAAACAATTGTATTAACTGATAATTTTAATAAATTGTCATATAGTGTTGCCATTTCTAGGACTTATTCTTTTTACATGGTTAATAGTATAAAGCCTGACTTAGTACAGTAGCACTAGTCAAGTAGTTAGCCCTTATCACGGTTTGGATTGAAGTTTTCCAGTTAAGTCATAAGTTGTCTATTCAGTTAGATAACTATACAAATGGTGATAAGTTAACTAACTGCGTAAGTAAGACAAATGTAAATCAAACTTTAAACCAGTGCACCATTGCCTCTTAGCCTGATTGAAATTTTCATTATTTAAGTAGTTATTTACTTGCGAATAAGGTTATTATGTTTGTATGATCAGACAATTATTTATCGATATTACGTCACGTACATGGAATAATTGCTAAATATTTAGCAAGGTTATAACTGAGTAGTCCATGTACGTGCCGAAATCTGTCAATATGGAAAACAGAAAACCTTCATCGATGTATCTACGAATATGTTTAGGTTTTACATAGTTTCACGTAGCAGTTAAAATTTCTGTGTATATAGTCTTAAGTTTAATGTTGAATTAATCAAGTAACAATTACATAGAGAGTACAACACATCATCGTATTATTTTGTACTTCCCTCCCAAGCGGTCGTGCCTAGCCCCCGCCGTCATGGAGCCCTGGGCTCTCGGCAGTGGTGCGTCACCTTGCTATTGGCACTACGCAGTTAGGGATACCCCCTAAAACCCCTGGGTGTTCCGTCCTTCGCCTTATGCCAGGGCTACGGGTATATGACCTAGCCTCTCCGCAGCCCTGGCAGGCGTGGGCAAGGCCACTTCCACTGCCGGGGGACTTCCTTTTAATCCCCCGGCATCCTCAAGCTCTATGTGCGTGGGGCGGTTTGTAATTCGCCCCACGGGAGGAGAGGGGAGCGCGCGCGGAACACTCGCGCTCCCATCTTGACGGCATGTCCAGGTGACTGAGAACCCCTATACCCCAAGGGGTCCCACCCGCGCCGCCCACTTACGGCGGCCGAAGGTCCATGGTGAACCTTCGGCGTCAGCGCGTCCTCCTTTGGCGGGAGCGGAGCCGTGACGTGCGCTCACGCTCCCGCTCCGCCTCCTTCTTTGCAAGCATAACGTGTTCGCAGAATGAGGAGACGGCGGTCCATCCAGTGTTGCTCCCGAACATGGTGCGTGCCACGGCCGGGAGCGGAAGGTCAAGTCCGGGTAGTCCGTCACCGTCATCCAACGGGGTAACATCAACGACGCACCACGCACATAACAATAAATCCCCACAATCGACAACCTATTACCTAAATAGAAAATTCCTATTCAAACCATGATAAGGACTTATAGCTCGCAAGTTTCGCAAGACAACTAACTACTTGTTTAATGCAAATGTAAATCAGGCTTAGAGGCAATGGTGCACTGATTTAAAGCCTGATTTACATTTGCAATATTTGAGTAGTTAATTAACTTTGCGGTTTAAGACGGTAAAGATTTATATTGAAAGTTGAATTTTATTTTATGAAGGTGAGTGTAATGTTACGTTTTAATGGCCACCGTCGCGTCGGCAACCCTGCGAGATTGGACGCGAGATGAGAATCCGCAGGAGGATTACGCTCTCAATATGAGTGGTGCTTACGGCGGTCTGTAAATTTAATGTGTTCCCGGTGCGATGCAATGCAAACAAAATAATGAAATGCAGACTTGGTGTGATAATGAATTCTAGTTTATAACTATACTGTTCCAGTTATTTAGTAGCGTAGTTCTTGTGATGTTTTTTATTTTTAAATTTAACTTTGTTATGTACCCTCTTCTTTCTAAACAATACAATCGGCCATTTTTTAATTGACAAATAATATTATATTTTTATTTATTCTGTGATTTGCGCCTGTTTTGTATAGAATAGTTGTCTATAATTTACTATAATTTTATGTCTACCATAATGTTATCTCTAATATGATGAGGTAATTATGTAGATTATAGTTCAAAATCTCTTAATTGTATATAGACGGCATGTATTCATTACATTTTATTTTTATGTTGGCAGACGCGATAGATTTATACTGTGT
This sequence comes from Dendrolimus kikuchii, assembly GCA_019925095.2. Taxonomy (NCBI): domain Eukaryota; kingdom Metazoa; phylum Arthropoda; class Insecta; order Lepidoptera; family Lasiocampidae; genus Dendrolimus; species Dendrolimus kikuchii. The sequence continues at coordinate 19,564,017 of CM034394.1, forward strand.
TAGGTTTTATTTTATTAAATGTAAAGCTTTAAGTATAATATTTTATATAATATCTTGTATAAAATATTATCTGTAATTTCCAAACAATAATGTATTAAAATCTTGTCATGCATAAACCTTTAATTAAAATAGTTTATCAATGGCTTGAATCCGCTATCGGTTGTGCCAATTTGCTAAGTTTTTATACTGAAAATTTGTTGGAGGGATGGAGAGGTGTTCTAAAAATGCTTGTAGAGTGTGAAAAGTCAGTGCATAATATATGTTAAAACCGTAAGGTTCGCTGATTATAAAGTATTGTGACCAGTTGCTGTTATTTTACTACCATAAACCCTTCTGAGTTGTTGCAAGTATTACAATACATGTGAGTTTTAAAACAAGAAATGAAAAATCAGGTAAGAGCGGTAGTAATAATACCATGAAAGAATGACGATTGCTCCGTAGAAAACCTAACTCGTAATACATTGCATTTACTATTGACCCAAAGAGCCTGTTTTTGATTTTATAGAAATTCAAATTTACAAATTTAAATTTTTTTAAATTAATTTTGAAAGTCCTACTTAACTCCTTTCTAAGTTCGTAAAGGAGACAAGGAGTTTTGGGCCAAATAAATGTAATGAGTTGAGATATGGCTTAAATGAACGTTATATTTTTCTATTACAAAATGGAAAACTTCAGCCCTAAATTCTATCTGGATGATGGGAAATCTTAAACATAACAACACAAATAAAATAAATTATCGATTACCATAATCGTTCAAATTATCTGAATGAATTTCAAAAATTAATAATATGAAAACAAGTACACGTAACGATTAATTCTTTCAAAATAACTAAACCCACTACTTTAAAAAAAAACAACATAATAAAAAGGAATCTTAATATCACTCTCATCTTTTTACAATCTGGGCCCAATAATGTATGAAAGCGTATCCGTCTCCTTACAAGAACTTCATGAAAAAAAATAGATTTTCTATCAAGCAGCTCTCACTTCAACTTTGATATTTATTTCAGTCTCTCGAAGTCGTGGAAGTCATAAGCGAATACCAGTTTCAAATAAATAAGGAAGAATGATTATATTATTTATAATTCCGTATAGTAATTAAATTCCGTATAGTAGTTTAAAATGTACGACTGAAACTCAGTGATAGATAACGTAGATACGTTCTAATTACATATACGTAGTTCTATTTAATACTGGTTAAACTACATTATACATACGTATATAGAATTTAGTGTAATTTAACCAGAATACTAGAGTAGTAGTACTCTTGTGATAATTTATACATATAAATACTAGGTACTGCTAATGTATTCAACCGAACACAAAATAGAATAAGTATTATATCTATTTTTATAAGTTTTATGACAATTAGAAATAATTAAAATTTGGGCTCAACAGGTTTAAATGCCTTTTAATATTTATTATTTTTCATCTTTTGTCTGATGTTTTGAATATATGTGACCAAATGCTACAATGGTCTGATTATAAATAATAAATATATAAAGACATCCTAACAAACCATAAACCAAATTTTAAAATAATATACCTGGGGGCCTACAGCGGCCGTTTTTGAAGTCTATTCAAAACCAATTTTCAGAGAAGCAAAAAATTTAAAAAATGAGCATTTATGATTAGCCGTCATATAACTAGTCTGGCCATAAATACTGTTACATGAAACATCTTTTTTTTTAATTTTTTAATTTTTTTGAATTTGGAACACGTATATTATTTTAAAAACTTCTTTCGATTTTGCGCCATTTCACATATTTTTTCGTGTTTATTATCAAATTACAATATGGAATGGGGTGTTAAAGAAAATAGGATTGCAGTGATCGCCTTGCACAAAGTGGGTATGATCGGTCATATTCCAGACACTTTAAAAGCTTGGTATCAGCCGAATGTTCGTATATCGTACTCTCAACAGATACAACACACTTCGTCTGTTGAAGACTAGAAAAGATCGGGGTGGCCGCGTGCTGTTAGAACTACAAAGACTGTTAATGCTGTTAAAATCAGAATTCGTCCAAACCCCATTAGGAAGCAGAAAATCTTATCGCGAAAAATGAAGATTCCCGCTAGGACTTTGTCGCGTATTATAAAACGAGACCCGAAGCTCGGTGCTTATCGTCGATATACAAGAGATGCTCTAAATCAATCTTTACAATTAAAGAGAGTGGATCGATCAAAACGCCTCCTGTCGCGATACGCAGGTGAAAGGCACAGAAATATCCTCTTTACCGATGAAAAAATTGTCACAATTGAAGAATACTACAATAAGCAAAATGATAAAGTATACGCTAATAGTTCTAAAGTAGCTGCTCAAGTGGTCGGAGAGGTACAACGTGATCATCATCCTGCGTCAGTGATGGTTTGGTTGGGCGTGTCTTATCAAGGAGTCACAAAACTACATTTTTGTGAAAAAGGAGTGAAAACTTCAGCCAAAGTGTATCAAGATACAGTCTTAGATCATGTTGTGAAACCTTTCAGCAATACACTTTTTAAAGATATACCGTGGACTTTCCAGCAGGACTCTGCACCTGGTCACAACTACCCAAGCCTGGCTTGAAACCAAGGTTCCGGACTTTATAAGAGCTAAAGACTGGCCCTCATCTAGCCCAGACCTCAACCCTTTAGACTTCAAATTATGGTCGACACGGCGACCTTGAGTCTCTTAAGAAATCTTTGGAGCAAGCAGTGGCGAAATTTCCCTTGGAAACAGTGCGTAAATCCATAGATTCGTGGCATAGATTTTGCTGAGACTTTAATAAATATGTAGGTATAAATTTTAATAATATTACATTACTTCATTTAAAAAAATGCATTTTCATTTATAACAGAACTTATGGTTGGACTAGGTATATGGTTTAGCTTGGTTTAAAAAAAATTCGTAAGTAGACTTTAGATTTCACTTCTACTGGTTGGTGTAGAAGATTGTTTTTTTTTTAAATTTTACTTATTGCATGAGTTCAGCAGACAGGCAGACGGCTCACTTGATTGAAAGCGATTACCATCGCCTATGGACATTTGCAACACCAAAAGTGCTACAAATGCGCTGCTGCCCTCTTAAGGGAGACTGGAACCTGGTCACTAATGCTGGAACACAACTCAAGGTTGTTATGGCAGCATACTCTAGATCAGTGGTGGTAGCCATCCAGTCGGGCAAATACCCTATCACCTGGCTGTGGGTTGTTTTGTCGCCTCTTACGACAGCCCACCCGGCCGCAGGAAATTGTATTCTTTCTCCATTCCTGCACGGATAGCAAAATAAAAAATCTGAATATTTTTCTTTACCCTATTTTTCTATATGATATCCGTGTGAAAGGAAACAGATAAAACGTTTTAAAATATACTCTTTTAATACGCGAGAAAACAAAATATTGCAGAAAGTCGGGTTACAATATGAATAGCTGGCTGCGTCTCCCAATAGATTTGCGAAGGGGATTGAGGTCGACGTGTGTGATTGTCAGTTCCTATATCGGCAGCTTGAATAATAATATCATCAATCTTTGAGATATCTTTCGGCTTTATCCCTTTTCATTTTTTATTGTTAAGGGTTTATTTGTGAGCAAAGTAAAACATTTGCAAAACTGTTTACAATCAAATATTAATATTTTCTATTAATATTTATCGTTGTTTTTATCTACATATATTATTATTATTTAAAAAGCCGTGGCAGCTTGGTAGCTACCGCACGCGTTTGAACCTCAAAGGGCGCGGATTCGAATCGATCAATCGTACCACTTAGTTTACTGATCTATTGCATATTGTTACAATTATACCACGTGTTAACGGTGAAGGAAAACATCGTGATAAAATCGAGATAACGGATGTGTGAAACCCGCCAATCCATCTTGGACAAGCGTGGCGAGTATACTGTCCGTTTCTCCTATAACTTGGAGGTCCGAGCCCAGCAGTGCGACGTCTATGGGCTGTTATTACTTGCTCTGTTACTTGCTATTTTTATCTCTGAATTACATATACGGTAGCTACACGTAATTTTCATTTTGTGTTTTTATTAAAGCACTAGGATATGCCCGCGACTTCGTCCATGCATGACATGAAGTTCCCGCGGGATTTCCGGGACACAAAGTATCACAGCATTTAAAAAAATGTATAGCTATCGTTTTAATCATAACTGTATTGGAAAAAGTCAGTTTTTATGTACCTGAACAACTTCAAACCGCTCCCAGGAAAAATTCCCGCGGGATTCCTAGCATAAAAAGTAGTGCAGATTTTAAGTCTAATAATTTGCTGTCGATCAATGAGAATCGCATCGAAATCGGCCCAGTAGTTTTTACGGGAATCCCGAACAAACAGACATACAGAAAAACAGACAAGAAATCTAAAAAAATGCATTGTGTTCTCTATCTTTAGTGTATTAGTGTATATCTAGTTGCTTTTTTAAATAGCTTCAATGTACAGACACGGCATGTTTAGAATGTTATAATATTATTAGTTTATATAGCAGTATAAATATTATATTTATTATGTACTAGGATATGCCCGCAAGTTTGTTCAAGCTTGACTTTAAATTCCCGCGGGATCCCCGGGAGACATGCATGGCAGCAATTAAAAAATAATGTAAGCTATCGTTTCAGTGATGTATCAAAAAACAGCTTCCGTACGTTTCTAAATACAAAACATGAAAAGCTTGAAGTGTTGAGACATAACGTTTAATTTTAATAGAAGAGTTCATATGTTTATTATTATTTATATAAAAAAAATAGTTTCCGTATGTTTGTATCGGTAATACTGCAAAAGTAAGCAGATGGATTGATTCCTTTACTAATTAATATCAGAGAGAACTCACAGCGCACCATGGTTTAGTTTAACTAGTATATCTATAAAACATTTTTGTCAAATTTCACCCGTATAGAGCCAGTCATTTTTCACTGTAACCTACAATCACATAAACTTGAACCTTACTTACTTACTTACTCCGTTGGTTCAGCGACCCAAACTGGGTCTTGGCCTCCGAAACGAGAACATGCAATTTCTGGTTTTTCTCGGGTTTCACAACAGTAGGTTTTTTCCGTGAGTGGGGCATTAACCCTCTGCACAACCCCCAAAATGCTGGAGGACCATACGTATCCTTGGTCAGCGAGTCGATCGGACTTAGCCGGAAGCGTAGCTAGGCTGTACTACCAACCATTCCCCCATCCGCCGCCCGGGGAACGCTCCTCTACGCCGTGAGGGCCAGCGCGAGGTACCTTGAACCTAGACAATTAATATGGACACATGTACATTAGAAGAATGGGCTGCTTTATCGTCATAGTGATATTTTCCAGGCAACCCGATCTCTGAGGACATTTAAAAAAAATAAACAAACTTGGTAGAGTACGAGAGAATTAGAACTAATATCATCCTAGGCATAAAGTCCTAATAAAGTACTATAGATATACGTAATGAAATAAATTATGATATGTTTTCTAAATTACTACGGAACCCTATAAATATTCACAAGCTGGGGTACGCTATTTGATACATTGTTTGCCAAATGTGGGTTCTTATTCAATAATATTCTGATTTATGAAAGAGTATATATTTGAATTCTTGCATATATTTATTACATTTTAAAAGCTCACTCGCTTATGTGCTGAAACGTTTGCGCCGACTTTGATTTATGTTTTCCTTATTGTGGTTGTTTGATGATATTTTACCATTCTTACGAGCAAGCAAAACAAACCACAGGGTAGAGAATCCCCTCCCATCCCTGCCGTGCGGCCCCTGATAGAGGCGGCATGGCAATATTTTCCTGCAAACTGAATCTGCCAATGGGCGTCACCGTTTCTACAACCCACGTATTGTTTTAGTTCAGCCATCTGGACCTTAGAGTGCTGCGGATAGAGTCGTTATTTTTTAATGATATTTTATTTTATTATTATTTTTATCATGACAAGAAATTGGTTTAGGCCTTCATAGTTCGTGAACTGTATACACTTGCCGGATTATTAGGTAATAACATGTATTATTATTAGGTTCAAAATAGAAGAAATCATTATAGTTGATCAACCTATTTAGTACAATTAACAATATTTTAGATAATTACCGAAATTATCACCTAAAATTTGAAATATACATAAGAATTTTTTTAAAAACAAAACTATAAACTAGTACAATGAAAGAAACTTCCCTTATATACATACGTACAATATTTTAAGATTATAAGTACAATACGGAGCCTTTTTTTTTTTTTTTTTAGCCAGGGGAAATCCGCTTCAGGACCATAAGTCGCGACAAAGGCAGAACCTTGGAGGGATAATTCGCGACCTGTGTGTAGGATTCGCCAGATCGAGGGTGGCACCAGCATGCCCAGTCAGAACTGGTGCCATGCTGTTGCCACCCCCGCTTAGAGATACCCACTAAAACCCCTGGGTGTTCCGCCCTTCGCCTTATGCCAGGGCTACGGGTATATGACCTAGCCTCTCCGCAGCCCTGGCAGGCGTGGGCCCCCCTCACGAGGCCTCTTCCATTGCCGGGGGACTCATCCCCCGGCATCATCATGCTCTCTAGGCGTGCGGCGGTCTGTAACGCGCCCCACGGGAGGAGAGATGAGCGCGCGCGGAACACTCGCGCTCTCATCTCGACGGCATGTGCGGGTGAGTGAGAACCCCTATACTCCAAAGGGCCCCACACGCGCCGCCCGCTTACGGTGGCCGAAGGTCGAAATCCGCCCTCCGGCGTCGGCGCGTCCTCCTTTGGCGGGAGCGGAGCAAGGACGTCCGCTCACGCTCCCGCTCCGCCTCCTCCTTCGCAAGCATAACGCGCTCGCAGAAGGAGGAGACGGTGTCCCATCCGGTTGGGCTCCCGACCATGGTGCGTACCACGGCCGGGAGCGAGAGGTCAAATCCGGTGAGGGCGACGAGGTCTCGGCGCTGCTCTGTCCAGGCTGGACACTCCTGGAGTGTGTGCAGCGCCGTATCCTCGTCGCCAATGTCGCAATGATGGCACCCTGACGTCGGCTCACGGCCTATGCGACACAGGTACCTCCCGAAGCAGCCATGCCCCGAGAGGACCTGTGTCAGACGAAACGTCAGGGTGCCATGTCTACGTGTTGTCCAGTCTTGCAGGACGGGCCTCACCGCTTCAATGGTGGCGAGGCCCACGCTGAGGTGTCTAAGGCGTTCTTCCCAGACCACCATAGAATACGGAGCCTAGGTCATCGAAGACAAGACAAGACAAGGCACCCTAACAGACACTATCGATATGACTGATATCAACCAACGCGTCCCTCACTATCGCATTTACTGATGTATGATGGCTTACGCACGTTTGAGGGTTTGTGTTCCAAAATAACTTTGACTCTTTTTTGATAAGCTAAAACTTGTTCTTAGGTATTTGTGATATGTATGATACTCGAGAATTTTGTTTAGTCACCTTTTACTTTGATTAGAACACCGAATCACTGCACAACTAGGCATAATTCTCACGTTTTGGGGATGTTTTATCAGCGACCTGCGAGTTGAGAATGGCGGCCGCTTGCACTCAGATGTGCGACTATCGCACAACTTTATTACGGCTATTATTATTACTGCCGCCTCTAGTAGACGCGTGACTTATCTCATCTACAGAACCGTTAATTGTATATAGATTGACCAGCACTTGTTCGATTTTTTTACACGCAACATTATTAATCCGAGAGCCAACCAAATAAATCGAGTCACGGCCAAAGAAATTGGTACTTTAAAGGCAGATTCCTCGTCTTCTAATAAAACTGTTTAAAGTTCCGCACGAGCTCGACTGGACGTACAAAATGAGGTTTGAGCAAATATCTGTCAAGTGGAAAGACGTTTTGGAATTCGAGGTAAAAATAGGAGTGCTACTTTAATATAGACATCTATTATTACTTTTGATATCAAAAGTGTAGGTGCTATTTATAAGTAGATGATAAATTAAACTGAATAAAATAAAATAATATTATTAATTAAAACTAGATTATAAAGTAAACTATCTTAAAAATTAAATTACAGTATAAAAAAATCTATAATATTATAAAATTCTAAACATGCGATATCTGTACATTGAAGCTTAAAAAATAACAACTGGAATAGATTATATAAACGATGGAGAACACGTTCCTTTTTTTTTATGATTTCTTGTCATTTTGTTCGGAATTCACGTAAAAACTACTGGGCCGCAGCAAATTCTTACACTTGAAATTGCGTTATTTTTTATTCTGAAAATCTCGCGGAAATTTTCTGAGAATAATTTTAAATGGGCCGATTTAAAAAAAATCGAATTCCAATGTGATTTTCCACTGACAGATAGAAAATGTTATGTAATAAAATGTTCGGGATTTTCGGGAATTTTCCCGGCAGTGGTTGTAGTTGTTCTGGTGCATAAACGTTACCTTATTCCAACACAGTTTTCACTTCAGATCGTTATCGGTGGGGACCGTTCCTAATATACTGGCCGCATTTCCACGTTGTATGGCCATGCTAATCCTTTGCCCTAAATATAGGCTAGCCCTTTTGTCACGATGAGATTAATTAAACATGGTTAAAATTGCACTATCTGTCCTCATCCGCTGGTGGACGCATACGTAGTTCAGAAAATGTCATTATATTAATCCTGATTCTTAAGGTTTCGAGTCTATTTTGGTTAAAGCGCAATCTTTGAAAAATCGTCTTGTTCCTGTGTCTGTATAATTGACTAAGGCAGATTAAAGAGTTTCTCACACGGGTTACATCAATGTGCTCACAAAATTATCCTTTACCTATACAAATAATTTCACCAGATAGATGTGTATGAGGAAAGCGGAGGATCCGGATATGAGGCACAAACTAGAGGAGGCTAATGCCTCGTTTACATAATGTATATGTTACGGGCAATTTGAGAAATCCGGTTACTATGAATAATGACCGGTCTGTATATGTAACGCTCGTATCAAGTCGTCAATATAAATAAAACTGCATGTTTACTTACTTTTCCCGCTCAGTATGAATAATGACTACCCTGTCTTGGGCAATATTATAAAACAGATGACCTATAGTTTTTTTTGTTTATTAAATTAATTTCAAGTTACATAAATCTTATTGAAAGGTAAAATGAAAAACGTCAACGCATCGATTGGTCAATAATATAGATTTTTAAATACTAAAGTCGTGAGGGGCGGCAGAAGGTCGCGACTAGTGACCAGAACAGTGAGTTTGGACGGGTTCGCTTCAGAACAGAGCGCACGAGCTGTGCAAGCGAAGTGAGCATGCCGCGGTAGCGGCCGGCGAGTGCAAGAACCGATTATCATCAGTTATTAATTGATAACTATTAAAACGATGGTTACCAAACGGCTGTGACACTCGCCGGCCGCTGCCGTCCAGCAGTATTACTGCGGACTAATACGTCACTGCATGGACTCGCGGCGCTCCTCCCGCGCGCGCTCTACATACGTCGTATGGCACTACCGAATTTATCACATTGCCCGGCTAGAAGTAGGGAAGTATTCATACTGCCCGGTACAAGTGATATATTCAAGTTATGTCAAACCATAATTTTTTTAAATCCACGGGCAGTCGGGCATTATTAATGTGGGCCGACCAAAGTAAAAAATTACCAATTTGACTAAACTTACTCTTACTCTAATTTACTATTTATAATGATCGGTCGATATCAATACTGCTTAGTTAATCAAATTGCCCGTAACATATACATCTACGACATCAAGCAGGAAAGTGACGAGGATATTGGGCAGTGTAAGTGTGTAACGCAACTTATTTGAACATTTGATTCTCGCGCTGTCGACTTCCTTCGCCGTTTTCTTGCTGCATGCCGTGTAAGTCGGTATAATGTATATGAGGATTTACATTCAGCAGTAGATATTGATTGGCTAATGATCATTCATCAACGTACAAATAATTATTTTATGCATAAAATGATACTTCGGTTTTGATAATGTAATTTCAGCTCATTACAAGGGTAAGAAGTTAACAAAGCGCATTATTTAGGAAACCGAAACAATAAGCCTTTGTTGGTGTCAGATAACTCGTTAAGAGGAGTTTCCACTAAGCGCTTATCAAAACAATAACGCTGTCTCATGAATTGTATAAAGGCATCATTTTCAGCAAGAGAATTAACTATAAAATAATTAATAAACGCCATCAGGAAACAAAAAAAAACATGTTAATTTCATTTCATATTCTTCATTATTCAATTCAATGTGACATTCAAAGAGGTAATGCGGTCAATGGGGTGTTATTCACTGAAAGAGGTCTGGCACTATACTCTCTAGATTAATACTAATTTGTATATATAATTTATCTTTTGTATTAGATAATTTCAAAATAAATAAATCATTGATATTAGAGACAAGAAAAAGACAGGGATTTCTTTCCCTGTACATAGGCGTATGGTTATGTCATTAGATAAGCCTTTAAATGCATAATTTATTATTGAATTTTTATTCAAGTGCATAAATGATGAGATATTTGCTTGCCAAGTTATAAAAAATGTATACTATCCAATTTTCCTTTTGAACTAGGTACATCTTGGAAATGTGTGATGTGGGATATTTTCAATTAAATATTGCTTTAGTGTCTCGTAGTAAAATAATAAAAATAGTAGACGTTTGTCATTTGGGCGGCATCTTTCAACTCTGGGCTACCGAATGCTTTGTGGAATTTATCTTGCTCACTCTAACTCAATACATCGTTAGAGGTGGTGAATGCTTAGTTTGTAAAACTGTGTGTATCGTCGCAAATAAAATTAATAATAATAACAATCCATAATCTCCCACTGCTGGGTTCAGGTTTCGTCATTTATTGGGGGAACTGTCAATATACCCACCACGCTTATACAAGAAAAAAATCAAAATTTTTAACAAAAATATATTTTTCTTTCTACTTAATCTCTCCAATGCAATGCATTTAGAATAACGCGTTTCTAACTTCCTTATTCCTTGTGAAAAATGTTTTTCTTGAATCTCGAAAAGTTCCTCTACGGCAGCCATAACACAATTTTTCACAACGATTTTCTTTAATCGCTTCACGCATTTTCGAAATTATATTTGCATAATAGGGACCAGTAACCTTCTGGCCTTTTGGTACGTAATCAATAAAAAATATTCGTTCACTATCCCAAAAAACTGAGACCATAACTTTACCAGTGGCAGGAGCAACTCGAAATTTCTTAGTGGATGGAGAGAATGGTCGTTTCCAAGATATGCTTTGTCTCTTAGTTTCAGGATCGAAATGGTGACAAGGCGACGGTAAAAAATATCCGAATCACGCCGGAACACTTCGAGATTACACTTTGAAATTTCCAAACGTCGCTTTTTGTTTTCGTCGGTTAACATTCATGGCACCCATCTTGCCGACACTTTTTTGAACCCCAGTGAATCAATTAAAATGGATTAAATGCTACCAAAAGATATCTTTAGGATCTCGGATATATGATTTATAGTTATTCTTCTGTCTTCCAAAACCAGATTCTTAAGCGTTTTGACATTTTCTTCTGTAACGGAGGTTGAAGGCCGCCTAGAACGTGGGTCATATTCACAGTTTCATCGACCTCTTTTAATTTCTGGCACCGAGTACGCAACCGTAGAATATTGTACAGCATCATCCCCTAATGTCTGTTGAATGTCCGAAAAAAATTGTTTCGTAGACCTTTTTTCAACCTAAGATATTTTATCACCTTCCGTAACTCACTGTTATCCATAATTTTGCATTTTTAGCTACTTATTGCACAAAACAATTTATCACTTGCGAACGAACTGACAAAAACAAGTGACGGTTTGCATAAAAACCTATGTTTTGTGATTGACTTTCTTTAATTTGAATATCGAACTTCTCCCAAAAGACTTTTTTTGTATATAAAAGGTCCTGACCTACCTAGGCGAGTCAAAAAGTTCTTGGAACTTTTTGACTCACCTAGGTAGGTCAGAAAATTACCTAAGTGGCGCATGCTTCCCGATCAAGATTTAAACTCACGTTTCTTTTGAAACGCGAGTTTGTGACTCGAGAATGTTATCAATTAAGCTATCGTGGCTTCTACAAATAAAAGTAATTGTTTAACAATGGCTATTTCTTTTAATTAGCCTGACTCGATAAATTTTATGTTTAAATACAAAAACAGTGTTTTTGGCTAAATTCCTAAAATTGGTGCATACTTAACATCTAAATTTCAAGCCGACACTTGGAAGATTACTTGGAGAATATTAAAACCCACAGCAAAACCGGAAAACTTTTACATATTTAAATCAGGGTCCATTATGCAGGTACTGTAATACATTTTCTAATTAAAAATTCCGAGTTAAGTGGCTTGAGGATTACTTCATTCAACCTATGTGCAAACTAAAAGCAAAATAGCCTTTGTGATTTAAGCTTCTTTACTAATTAAATAGAAGATAGTTGTTTAATGTTTACATCTATGACTGAAATAAAGATATACTTATCTACGTCGCAACTTGCATGCGTTTCTACGTATATATATTTAGCTGTTATCCGTCATTTTGTCTTTTTTTATTTTTTATTTCGTGAATGGATTAATATTGCAACTGTAACGTGGAAACACGTATTTATTTCTTTTTTATACCTAACTGGATGACCCGGCAAATGCTGTCTTGCTCTGAAAAAATAAAAACCTACAATCTAATTGCAGCGCCACATCCGGGTCAAATATTGAATCAAAACCATCCAAAAATCCACTCAAATACACAAAAAATCATCAAAATTCTGGGACCCGATTCCAATATTACCTACCGGATTAAATTCAGAATCTGAACCATCCCGGGACCCGCTCCAGCACACACAAAAAGTTTCATAAAAATCGGTCCAGCAGCGGTTTAGAAGAACTTCAGTGACATACATGATTACTTTTTGGACCAAATCAGTTAAATATTAAAAGGAGAATCAGAACTATTTAAAAAATTTAACTTACATATCTACAACAAATCTTGCACCTTTTCTTCCAAGTTAATTTTCCTTGAAAGCTTTTGATTAGGATATCTTTAATTACGTATCTGTAGAATGATACATTATATGACTGTTATAAATGAAATACCTCCTTTTGTACTAGTATTTGTTAGGAAGCAAATAAATTTCCTTTATATTTAAGTGGGATGGGTTAGATATTAGAAATTTATTCCTAGACGAATAAAGCAAGTAATTCAAGATTTATATTTCAGTGTTGGATCGACCCTCCAGTTAACATGTAATGGTCTTCTGTTTTAATAAATCGACAGTCAAACAGTTCTTTAAGTTAAATATGTGACGCTAGAACACCACTAGGGTTGGTTTCAGACTCGATCTCCAGACTAAGATAGATTCGATTACCACTTTGCTCTATCTGGAATCAAACAAGGACTTTCCTGTATACTATGCGGGCTAACACAGAGACAACATGGTATTAGGAAGACGTGTATAAAATATAGTAGCCGATTTTAAAACTGCAAATTCGCCTTTCTACTTCCCACAATTTGCGCAGTCATACGTATCGTAGACTCCTGACAGCTGCACACACTTCATCCTTTTATGATAACATTTTTACAGTGCAGGCTGTCAAACTTCGGAATGCGCTGCCTCTTACTGTCAGAGAGGCCAAAACATCGCCTACATTTGAGAACGCACTCAGAAAACACTACTTTTTCTTAAATAATTATGCCTAATTCTTATACTGTATACTAATTAATATATATACAATATAAATATGTTTGTATGTATTTAATCAATAAAGTAATTTAAGTATGTTTGTTTATGATATACCTAATAATCTGCACCACCTACATCGCCAGATTAGGTTAAACTATTCCTTATGTTAGATTGCCTGGAAGAGATTGCTTTAAGCGATAAGGCCGCCTATTGTTTCTACCATAACAATATTGTAATTGTGTGTTTTTGAAATTGTATATTTGGTGATCAATAAAGTGTTAGCTATCTATCTATTATAGGTAACTTGTGTTTAAGCTAACATTATTGTTTGCACAAAAGCAAAAATTATAAACAGCTTTGACAAAAGAATGTTCTGTACTTTTGTTAATCGATCAAAGAATGTAAGCATTTTTACTGTTGTACACAGCGCAATAAACTAAAATTAGAAATTATGGATTTGACAGCAACATGTCCGGTAATTATAATTTACATCATTGTTATAAATAGCTGTATTGTTTATGTGTCTCAATACATCATATAACGACAGCAGAATTATGCCAAAGTTGACTGTTTTTTAGAGTTCTCCAGCCATTATGGACAAGATGAAACCGTTATGTTTTCACTTTTCATTTGTATATGTATTTAGTCTGTCTTTATGTGAAAGTCAGTTTGCTTGCAAGATATTGGGTCTATATAGAAGAAATTTAATAGCGAAATGTATCTAATCTGTAAGTACACATAATAATATAATAGAATAGAATAGAAAACAATTTATTGTTCACTAAAATAAACAATTACAGAATTAATAATTACATTAATTTAACGGCAAAACAAAAGGCGGCCTTATCGCTTAAAGCAATCTCTTCCAGGCAACCTGACTGATAGGATACTTTTGACTTGTGTCTAGGTATAATTAAATTAAAAAGAATTAAAATAAACAAGGCAGAACAGTATAATATGGACAGTAAACAGCAAAGCTAAGAAGAATAGAAAAATATATATTTTATTTTATTTATATATAATTACTAGCTTCTGCCCGCGACTTCGTCCGCGTGGAATAGTTACTTTGGGCTCACGGTAACAGTAACTTTAACCCGCGACTTTGTTTACGTAGAAGGTGAAAATATTTTTATATCTTAATGACTGCCCGCCGGCCTTGCATATCATGAATGTGCGCGTAGGACTTCATCATTATTTTGCTGCGATGTTATTTTAAAACTGCGATATCTCCTAGGATATTCATTAAAATCGAATGATGTAAACGGCAATTTTGTTTTAAATTAAATACTTTTGATGAATAACTTATTTATTTGAATAAGGATTAATACCATGTTTATAAAAACACCTTCGCAAATAATGCATTATTTTAGAACAAATTTGGTTAGTATAAAAAAGGTTATAGTGAGCCAACCTTAAAAGACAGATATATGCTGTCATGTACTTTTTTTTAGAACTTTTAAAGGGAAATAATTCTGTCACACATGATTTTTGCGAAACTTTAACGGTTTACGCAGCGCGCACGCAGCGGAAGCTCTCAAAAGGAAAAAAGCTCCCGATTTTGAAACATTCTTCATTGGTGCTCCGCTCCTATTGGTTTTAGCGTGATGATATCTAGTCTATAGCCCTCCTCGATAAATGGGTTATCAAACACTGAAAGAATTTTTCGAATCATACCAGTAGTTTCTGAGATAAGCGCGTTAAGCACACAAACTAACAAACTCTTCAGCTTTATATATTAGTATAGATGTACATGATGCATGTACACATACCTACGTGTACACAGATACACTGTATGTAGATATACGTGATGTAAACTACGCTTTGCCAATGAAAAATCAAAACCTAAGAAAGCCTGATATTTTAAACATATTTTAGTAGTCAAAATATCAAACTAAAAAGCTAAATTCAAATTAAAAAGCTCTTTAGACCGTCGCGTGGATTTTCAATGAAGCCTTGATTAAACAACTAAGTTGATTCTACGGTCTGTATAAAATGTTAACAGTATAATGAATGAAGTCTTCTAATAGTTTTAAATGAATTACTGGGTTCAAAGTTTCAAAGTAAATTAACACTCACAGAGTCTATATTAAATTTATTGCAGAACTCCTTTTGTTACAGAGGTGTTCCGCCTATGAAATCAAATCATTATATATTTGTAAAAAGAATATTAAAGTTAATGATTTAATGGTTATCACATATAATATTTGCATAATAATAAAAAAGATAACCAATAAAAATATACACTCCAAGCTATCTTTTCCTGCTAAAACATATAAATATAATATCCGGAAGAAAAAGCAATTTCATTAAGTCTACCACGAACAAATTACGGAAAAAATCCATTATGTTTGTAGGTGTGCAGTTATTTAATAAGTTGCCAGACGACCTACAAAAATGTAAAAACATATATATAATGTAAAAATGTATATATAAATATATACTTTTTTAAATTGAAACTAAAAAACCTTTTATTAAAATAAATATAAAATAATAAACCGCAACTGTAACGTGCATAATATAAAACGGCGTGGGAGGCGCCACTGTGCCGCTGTCTACCCCTCCCGCTCCTCATACGATACGTGGATACCGGCGTTTGGGCCGGCCGTCAGCCCTCTGTTACGTCTTAATAATTATTATATTTTTTTTTTTTTAATGATGCCCACCATAGGGCGACACAAAATACTAATTGAGAACGGGCGACGGGTAATATAAAGCCCGAAGGGAAGGATAACAAACTCTTCAGCTTTATATATTAGTATAGATGTACATGATGCATGTACACATACCTACGTGTACACAGATACACTGTATGTAGATATACGTGATGTAAACTACGTACTTTGCCCAGGGGATTTGTTGGTCATAGAGCGAAATGCTTTTTAGGCGACGGCTAGCGCGTTTGCGGGCGCGAAGGGTGCCCGGGCAAAACAACACTGCTGCGCTCTTCTCCGGGTTTACCTCTATCCTCCATTTGCGAAACCATTCGCCTAGTTCTGTGACAGCTGTCTGCAGCCGGATGCAAATTTGTCGGTTTTGATCTGAATAGAGTGCGGTGTCATCCGCAACTAAAAAGCTAAATCCACATCATGTCGCTGGTGTACAGCGTGAAGAGTAGTGGCGACAGGGCCGAGCCCTGTGGTACACCGGCTGTGAGTGGGTTCGAAAACGGAAGCTACGACCTAGGAGGAAGTCTCGCAAGATAGTCTGGCATACCGAACTGGTACAGCTTGTAAATCAAGCCGTTGTGCCAGACCTTGTCGAAGGCTTTTGCTACGTCTAGCAGTGCGGCTGTATAGGGCGGGGGCGATGGGCAAAGTTTATGTGCTCCGTGATGCGGTGCACCTGTTGGACGCATGAGTGCCACGGAAGCCAAATTGATCGGGTATTAGATGTTTGCTAAAGAGAATGACCCTCTCGTAAAGCTTGCTGAAGTTGATGGACGGTAGCTACGGTTTATTAGCCGGTTTTCCCGGCTTGTATAAACATGATCGCGGGAAAGGAGCAGTTTGTTATGGCGGCATTGAAGATGCTATAATCGGTCCCTGGGGCCTTTCGCGGTTTGAGAACTTGAAGCACTTCTTACCGTGTCGAGTGTGGTTTCCGCTGGTAAGGAGGATCTACGTTCGACCTCGGATCAAACAATACTGGTCGACGTTTTGCGTAAATGAAGCTTAGACTCTGAGCAAGGCACTCGGCCTTCTCCTCGTCAAAGCTCTTTCTAGCGCGGGTATGACAAATAAATTAACGATATCCCTCAACTGTCAACGAGTCTATATATAAATTTATCGTGCAGAACTCCTTTTGATTACAGAGTCTACCGATGTGGTCCGGGATGCGGTCCAGGTCTTGTGAGCTGCCTTGAGGAGGGTCTCAAGTCTCAACCAATCCACAGAGGTCCTAGTTTCAGATGTCTGGTCTGTCTGTGGTCCTAATGAGGATACGATATCGTCCATCGAACTGAAATCAAATCATTATATATTTGTAAAAAGAATATTAAAGTTAATTGATTTAATGGTTATCAGACATATAATATTTGCATAATAATAAAAAAGATAACCAATAAAAATATACACTCCAAGCTATCTTTTCCTGCTAAAACATATAAATATAATATCCGGAAGAAAAAGAAATTTCATTAAGTCTACCACGAACAAATTACGGAAAAAATCCACTATGTGGGCCGATGGCCCTGTAGGTCCCTTAGAAATTAGGGGCGGGGGCGGGGGTGGCCGAGGGTAGGCCGGTGTGCAGTTATTTAATAAGTTGCCAGACGACCTACAAAAATGTAAAAACATATATATAATGTAAAAATGTATATATAAATATATAGGCTTTTTTAAGTGTAGTAACTGTCTTTTACGGTCAAAATAAACCTTTTATTAAAATAAATATAAAATAATAAACCGCAACTGTAACGTGCGAGAATAATATAAAACGGGCGCACTGGTAACGCAGGGATGCGGGGGGCGCGGGCGCTACGGCAGAGCGCAGGTGGACCGCTGTCTGCGGGGCGTGCGCTATACGATGGTCGCACGTGACTCGCGGGACACAGGTTTCTCGGAATTAAGTTCCGAAATAACGGGCACCATTGATTGGGACTCCGGAGTCCTCAAAAATTGGTCGAGAGCTTGAGGGAATTGCTGTCGTAAAAACGACAGCAAACCCTCTTGGGGAGGGCTCCACGCCGTCCATTGTCCCTGAGGGGGACGAACGATTTGGTGGAAAAACCACCTGATGACGCACTTTTCACTGCACTGTCACAGAAAAAATACAGATCGACCGGGTGAACGAACGAACACAACGAACACGAATAACGGACTGCCGAGGCGGAACGGGAGACGTGCGCGCGCGACGAACGACAGCGGGCGAATGGGTAATTATTATATCGAAGACTGCATAGGATCACATTAGTGTTAAGAATTATATTTTATTACTTACTAATTATTTTTAATCTCATTGTAAGTGAACTATATGTTCTTATGGGAAATAAAGTTCTTTAAACCTATTTAATTAAGCTGGTATATTTTTTTATTATATCAAATGCTAATTAAAATTAAACTACTAAAAATGAATCTATCCTATAAATAAAATTAACTTAAAAATATATATACAATAGTACAAAAAATAAAAACCTATACTAAAACCTGTCCAACCCTACCAGACCACTGTCGCTGGGCATTGTACCTAATAGAAAGCTGGCAGCATTACCTTGCTGGATACAGGTGCCAATCCTTTGACAGAGGTAAGCCTTCAGCCTAGCCTAAGCCTACTCCAGCCTTCCGGTCTCCTAATTAAACTATACTTACGAAATAACATATTATAAATGTATAAGTAAAAAACTGACTGCCCATCACTCGACAAGGAGCGTTCCCAAAATGCTGGTCGCATTGCAATGTTATCTAGCAACGCTCATGCGTTACCCCAGGTACAAGCCAACTTTTTGGTCATATGAGACCTCAATTAGACGCATCGAGAGGTCTCGATATAGGTGATGTGCTATAAGCCTCCGTGGCCCTAGACTATATGTAGAATACTGAGCCTTGGTCACATCTTTATGGGTAAGGTGCCTAGAAGTCTGGCATGAGTTAACGCAGTGGAAAAATTAAATAATATTTATTAGCTAAAACACTGTTTAATTCACGTGTTCCACATGTTTGCCCATATGAATGTAAAATTCAGTTCACAAAAGCATGTAATAAAGTCAATAAGATGACTGCATTTTAACCTAACATGGCGATTTATACTTTTATAAATAAACGCTTAACATATTCTCGACAGACAATATATTTATTTCTTGAACATGTCTTGAATGGTAGTTAAAATTTATTTTTCTCTATTTAATGTCTTTTATTTTGTAATTTAAATTCACATCAAACCAATTCATATTAAAAATTGCGTTTTAAAAGTTTTAAACGCGATTTTAATTTCATTGTTCACTTTTAATACCGCGTTTTGAATACAGTTACTGCAAATTGGTAGAAACTAAAGATTAAATATGAAAAATAAAATTCAAATAAGTAATAAAACTCTTTGAAAATACTAAACCAATTCATGAAGATACATTATTATAATGTTGAATTATAAAATAAATAAATAGCTTATTATTTAATGGGTATCAAACTAAACTCAAAGGATGCTCGCTTCATACACACATACATAAATACATAACTTCACGCCAGTTCCCTTGCGTGGTAGGCACGAGCAACAGATGCTCGCTTCGCTGTCTATAAACGTTATTCTGAAACTAAACTATACAATTATAACCATATATCTATTAATTTCATGAGGAACGACATGAGCGTCTTAATGCAGTTTATAAAAGTTACTCAGTTCCGTTATTAGGTAATTAGTGCTTTATTATCCAGTTGGATTATAAAACTGTATAAGCACATGGCAGCATCGTTCCACAAAAAATTTACGAGGCATCTGAGAAGTTTCAAACTGGAGCTTGAGACCTGATGTTATTTCGGTGTTGGTGTCAAAACGACACTGCTCTAAAAATGTCTGTACTGAAACGGGGGGATCTGCGGTTCGTGCGGAAGGAGGGAGTTCTGTATATGCTCGCTCGCTTGGGCGGCTTTGGGCGGATGAGGGGCTGCGGGGAAAGCGGTAGCCAGCGCCTACGCACTGCCCACCGCGCCTTGCCGCCCGCCTCGCGCCAGTCAGCAGCTGTGGCTCGTGTTGGCTGAACCATCTTTTAGGGCCATCCTCTTTTCTTTCCGTAGGTGAGTTAGTGGTGTTTAAAATATAATATATATATATATATATATCTAACATAACAGTCGAAATTCCTCGACGCTTTGAAATTGTTAAGTGCATTTATCGTTCAGTGAAGTGATATATCAATGTCTTGGTGTAATGGAACACCGTGATGCATCGTCCCCACGGTAGTGTGTGAACTCGCAAGACTACTGTTTATTTTACATGTTAAATCGCGGTTTTAGTGACGTCGCATACGTTTGAATCTATAATGTTTCATGTTTGCGTAATGGATTATGTATGCACATGTGTCGTCATTGATAAGGGGTAAACGATACTGTCATAACTACCCAACTGACACATTGACATAGACATTGGTTACTTCGATTAGATACCGATTGATTATAACAATGGCATTGTGTTAGGGATAAGTTTAGATGTCACATTCCACACCTAAATAAAAATGTAGAAAACTTAATGTTATTGTTATTTTTAAATTATTAATTATTTCCGTTTTTACAGGTATAGCTTTAGTTTTTTGACGGCAATTAAAACATTAAAATAACATAATGTTGTATCGAATTAGAAAATAGCAGAACATATCTAATTACTGTATAGGGGTGTTTACTGTGACGTTCGAAACCCGAGTAAGCAGGGTAGCAAGATCGTGCCACCAAATTAGGACAGGCGGGAATGCGAGCCAACCTATTTCAAGCGTGCGCGCATCACCCGAAGTAACCCGAACAGTGACGGAAACACCCGAGGCTAATTGTGGCATTTTCATTACATTGGCAACGTTTTACTATGTGGAATAAATCTGATTTTTCACGGTGTTTCTACTTACAATATCCGCGAACTATTTTCGATTTTATAGACATTCTGCAAGTAATGAACTCTCATAATGTTCGTAGGTTAAGATATATAAAATGTTTTGTTTGATAACTTTTATCGAGAAATATAGAATATTAACTTGTGCATTATGCACCTAATAGCAGAATTTTGAGTATCAAGTGTCGGTAGTTATCATCTTAGCATATACTTGGCGAGATGCCAAATAGTTTCGAATGCCAGTTTTGTTCGATGATGGCCATATTGCACGTCATTGATGAATGTATTGTGATAACTTTTGAAATGTAATTGTTTTATTTCAATCGAATTATTTATTGATTCTAATTAAAATTAACTTTTAGGATGTTAATACAAAATACTATACAATGAAATTATTAAATAAGAATAAAGAAAACTTTAATTAATTTTAAATGTCAATATCACAAAGACTTAAATATATTAAAATAGACACAATACTATGCATTAAATACAAAAATTAAAAATATTCCTATATAGATTTTAAATGCTTTTACAAAGCCACAAAAATATTATTTTACTATTATATATCAGGTTAATATTGTAACGTTCTTATTCATATTGTGTTAAAGTAAGCTTAGTCTAACTCATTATGAATAAGACAGTAATATTTTAGTTAATAAATAATTTTAATTTCTATTGTTTTAGGACACCTAAACCAACACATACAAAATGGCGGATGATGAAGTAAGGTAAGGAACGAACCAAAAGTAAAAGGAGTTATAGGTTAACTAAAGAAACGTTTCATCCAACAGCATGTCGGCTGGATAAAGATAATTAATGTCTTTCAACATATTTTATATATTTGCGAAACTTTAAATAAATTTTTCAATTTCAATTTCAATTTAAATCACTTGAGATCATCTACCTCTATTACAAATTTTATGGTATAAGGAACGAAAAAGAGAACACAACTGACTTTTAAGTTCTACTTTTGAGAATTGACCGAACGGTAAATTACTATCGTTGTCTAATGACACCTGTATATGTATTTACATATATCTACCTTCGTACGTATCTACTATCTACCTCTTCAAGTTGCGGTCAAAGCAGTATTCACACTTCAGCGACAACTTGCATTTTACAAAGCACAAATCGGGCCATAGCATTCCGCTCACAATTATAGGAAGGGACGCCTGCAGTTTAGTTTGTATATCGTTCTTCTCTCCAGGCAGCGACACGCTTTTCGTATAATAGACGATCTCATACTAACAGATTGTTGAGAGTTGCTTCATCTGCGCAGAGGCGGCATCTCTTTGCGTATTGTAAAAAACTGTTTGATCGGATATCCACTACCTCACCGTTCGCCAAGATCGCGATGGTCACCCTCATCTCTTTGAGCTACGCTTAACTCTACAACGGATCTACAAAACGTTTATACTGACTAATGACTTGGAGGCAACTTTTCACCGAGGTTTTCCCTTTGTACTACGATATGGGGTCATTTAAGAAATACGTCATTTAATTTCTTGGAGGCCGAACATGTTGGTAAAGCCTTTGATGTTGCACATGTCCATTAGTGATAACTTTTATTTCCAGGACTTTTTGGTTATGAAACAAGTAGCGTTACCGATCTTACCACACTTGGCTTAGTAATTATGTAGAAAAATAGGATGCGTATCCATGTACATATCTCCATACAGGACTAAAAAAGGAAATGAAAAAAAACTAAAAAATGAAATGTTCTTTATCTTATTGCTGAAGCACAGCAGATAGTCTGACGGCCCAACTGTGATAGAAAGTGGTAACCATCGCTTATGGACTTTAGCAACACCAGAGGTGCTGCCAATGTGCTGCCGGCCTTGAAGGCGAAACCAGAACCTGGCCACTGATGCCGGAACACAACTCAAAGTTGTTATGGCGACATACTCTAGACCAGGGGTGGTAGCCATCCAGTTGGGCAAATGCCCAACCACCTGACTGTGCGTTGTTTTGTCGCTTCTTACGACAGGCCGCAGGAATGAGTACTCTTTTTCCGTTCCTGCACGGAAAATGCAGTTCTTCGATACTCTTCGTTAAAATATGTTTAATATTGTTCTCGTAGATTTAAATAAAATAGTGATAGCTGTTAGCCCCCCAAATAAAATAAAATAAAATAAAAATAAATACAAGTCGTATGTATTAAATATGCCTAATTTAGTTCTCATAATAACACAATGTGTGTTTATTTTTCTGTTTCATTATATTTGATGCGGCACCTGCAACGTTTTGTATGGAATTCTTCAAACAACGCTTTTCTGTTTACATCAACGCAGTATTGAGTACCATGTCTCCTCGAGACAGTTGAGGTAATTGGCTTTTCTTTACTAATCTACATACTTACAAACACTTATCAACGAACAAACACAAATATATATTTAATTTAGAAATATTGCATTCTCATCTTTCCGGAACCGATATAAGGGTTTACTGATTCTTTTCATAAGTAATTTGTAATTAATAGAACAATGAAAGGATATATTTACTGAAAATATTAATAAACAGTACCTAAATTTAAAGATGAATTTTGAGAAATTAAAGGATTTATAGGATTGAGTTTGTAAATTGGTTGCATAGTCATATATAATTTAATTTTTTGTTATAGTGCTGCATCGTTTTCTAGTGTATTTTAAATTAGACAAAGACTCTAAAATAATTAAATAAATAGTATGTATAGTACTTTATTTTAAACAATGATAGAAAAGTTATAAAGTAGTATCATTATGATAGCACACAATGGTTAGGAAGGAGGTCTGGATAGGATTTATCGCCATTCTTCCAGACAACTCAAGATATAATTACACGTACCTATTATACACGAATCATTAGTTTTAAATTGAATTTCTTTTCCAGCAGTTGTTTTTTCTAGATACCTATTATTAATGATTGTAAGTGATTGAAAAGTCGATGTTCGCATACTGAACTAAATTCTTAATAAGCACTTAATCGAGTTCAGTAATTTTAACCGTTTATTATGCAATATATAATAATGCACATTGTTTATTATTTATATAAATTTAATTATACGATTAAATTTAATAACAGCTTTCTAGATATAACGAGCACAAAAAGTACAATGCAAAAAAAAATTCGCTAAAGGAAATAACTTTTACCACTACGCACTATGTATTTCTAACATTATTTTCAATATTGTTAATTCACTATAAATAAATAATCACACGTAGACTAAATACGATATGCACCTTATTTAATTGCCAAACTACTATAATAATGTATTACAAAACTTATATGCGACTTAAAGCACAATAGCTAGCGAGCATTATTTATGTATGATTTCTATTTAAATTAGCATAAAATAGTAACAGGTAGAAATAATGTTCGCTAGGTTTTACACTCAGCACTTGCATTTCATAACAATTAGAAACCATAGCTATATAAAGTAATTAAATTGTATTATTATATATACTTACTCACAATAAGAATATTTTTTGTTTTACAAATGTCTTTTTCACAATTGCGCATCTAATCTCAATAAGCTAAAGCTATCTTAAAATTTCATGTCATTTTTCAATAAAAACAAGATATATTCTTACTCAATCATGAAAAGGAAAACCAACAAAATTTTCTTATTTTTAATTCAATAAAATCATACATTTTCTAATATTTAAACTTGCATATTATATTTTACAATATTTATAAAGATATATTTATAGTGATATTATCACTTATCACATGTTGGTTTCTTTTTTTATATTAGAGATAGTTTTTCAGCAATATTCTAATCAATTCGTGTTTATTTTTTCAGAAAAAGCGTCTCGAGGAGGTAAAGTACAAGAAGACGAAGCAACAACACATTCATCTTACATCACATACTTTACATTCAAATGAAATTATCATTAGGATATTAGATACCATACACACTCTTTACAAACTTATCAAATATACTTCATAATGTAAAAAATAGTTTTAATTCACATAGTTAAAACACCGATATTTTTTTAAGTTTACCGATTAAATAATATACATATATGTGTATATATATATATACACATATATATGTATATTAGTAATAGTATATAGTAGAATCTGTTTATTATGACGGCCTATAGTGACCAACCGCTTAAATGAAGTAATTGCACAGTTTAGTTTAGTTTTCATATAAAATCTTTTATAACAAAGTCGGAAGCAGCGTCACTTTAATTATATAATTAAATTTTAATTAAAAAATATAAAGACGCAATTTATTTTTATAAATTGTGTCCAGTTATAGTGACAATGATAGCAATGTAATAAAATGTTCAATTGTCTTGATTCTAATCAAAACAACTGTTTTACAAAAATAACAATACTAGATGCAATTTTTATGGTTAATGATGTCTGGAACATAATCTATTTATTACATAATAATAATTTTCTAAGTATGTATAATAATACATGCTTTGTGCTTTGTATGATGTGCGCTTAGTATGACGTGTTTGTCAGTTCCCTTCGATGTCATTATAAAAAGATTCTACTGTAACTATACAGTACTCATTTATTAGCTTATCATACTCACTAAACCAATCATTACAAACACACATTAACATTAAAATTGTACACAAATTCCAACCACACATCATATTACCATGCGGTTGAATGTGTTTAGGCGAAGAAGGCCAAACAGGCCGAAATCGACCGCAAGCGCGCTGAGGTGCGCAAGCGCATGGAGGAGGCCTCCAAGGCCAAGAAGGCGAAGAAGGGTTTCATGACACCTGAAAGAAAGAAGAAACTCAGGGTGAGTATTTATTATACAAGTTATTTAATAATATAAATTTGATTTGGGAAAAATAACAACGTTTCTTTTTGGTTAAGAGCAGTTAAGAACATGATTAAGATTTTCTTAAAAGCTAAACGTGAGTTTAACTATTGATTGTCATATAATAATTAAAGTTGATTGAAAAGCATTCCATATACTTTTACTTTTTAATCCATATTGTGCACTATATTCGTATATTTTTTATTTCTAGTTTTGAATACTAGTAGACTTTCAAAGAAATTTAGGGTACTTTACAGATATTTGAATAATTTAATTTGTTGAAATTCTTTTATTATTTCTCTAACAGTTACGAATACCCATAAAAATGTTATATATTATAAAATTCTAAACAGGCAGATTCCTTGTCTGTTTGTTTGGGATTCACATAAACACTACTGGGCCGATTTCGACGCGATTTTAGCTGATGGACAGCAATTCCCCGGGATTTCCTAACTTCAAAACCACGTGATATTAGGACTTACTTAATATGACAGTTTCTACGTTTATAAGTTTATCTTTAGTAGATTTAGAAATGTACGCCTTTAGTATCATTACTTATCCCGCCCGGGTTTTAACTTCTCTTGTATGTATTTTCATAATAAAAAATCCGTTGCCCTCCTGAAAATACCCTTTTATTTTAAATACTGGCAAAATAACTGTAACCTACATTACCCGTCAAACGTGAACGAAGTAGTGGGCAAATCCTAGTATTATATACAATTGTTGTTATAGCAAAATAATTGTAGAAAGGTATCATTCTCTCTAAACTTAAAAAATAAATTACTATGGATTGTTCTGATATAATTTTTAATATATAAGATGAAAAGAAACAGCGAGCGAAGATTTATAACACACATTCTTTGGTAACAGTTGCTGCTGCGTAAGAAAGCCGCTGAGGAGTTGAAGAAAGAGCAGGAACGCAAAGCCGCCGAAAGGAGGCGTATCATTGAGGAGAGGTGTGGTAAAGCCAAGAACATTGAAGATGCAAATGAAGGTAACAATATTTCCAATAGTCTCTAGTGGATCAACTTTTATTTCATCACTTATAGGTATACAGATTAGCATGTTTTCAAATATATACCGAAATGGTTTCCAAAAACTTTATATATTATTAACTTAGGATCAGTACCAATAACACTTTACAAAACAACGAGTATAATAATAGTTCATAAATCGTCATTAATTATAATATTTTTGTACATTTTGTGTTGTGTCGTATTATAGATACTATTAAGAGGGTTTGCAAAGATTACCACGAACGCATCAATCAACTTGAAGACGAAAAGTTCGATCTGGAATACATCGTTAAAAGGAAAGATATGGAGGTAGTGAGACAAACTACGATAGAGCAAGTCTATTTTGACGAATTCACAATACTTTACTCACATTTTTAATACTTACGTTTCTTAATATTTTAATTTGTGAAATTTCCCGTGTTGTCGCTACTTCTGGTTTAACAACAGATTTAAACTCTTAGCGTTGGTGTGTAGGCCGCGGGACTCGTCCCGTTGCAGCCTTAATTTTGCCATTCTAATGCGATTTTCTACTTCTTAGCTCTATGTGAAACGATAAACTCATATGCGAATACTTACTACCTTCTATTTTTTAATATAATCTTTCTTCTTGAGACTCACACTGGCTTACTGTCCGTCCATGATGCGTGGGTGCCTTCAACCTGCAGCGTACCCGATAGACATGCGAGTAATACTATGGTTTCCTGAAAAGGCTGTTGCCGTCAAATTTCAGTCGCAATATAGTAAAAAATATTTTCATTTAACTGTATTCTCTGAATACGCGACGACGTGGTTCTACGGCCTTTTTACGATCAATTCTAGAACGCTATATTACGATATGTTTCTGACGACATCTCCGCCTTAGGAAAGCGTGGCTTAACTCTCGGTTGATGTTGTAGCGGCTCTCACGAGCATCATAACTGGATACTATCAGCGTATTGGCAAGCTTGAAGAGGAGAAGTACGACCACGAGGTGGAAGTGGCGCGCAGAGAGCTCGAGGTCTGATTTGGTTTGGGCGCAATTATATTATTACGCTCATCGTTTGAGTAGTTCATGCCGATAATGTGACTAGTCTAAAATATTGTTTTGTTTTCGCAGCCGATTTAAAATACAAATAATAGGAAGCTGAAAGTAAATATATATATATCAACAAACTTAACAGTGTGGATAACTCGTTAAATTTTAAACGCTGAAATAACAATGACCCGCATTGTAGCGACTTCGGTGCTGCAATAGACTACTGTAGATACTCTCATCGGTTTTGAGTCAATAACCACATAGATTCGACGCAGTAATAGTCCATCTGATGCCCACCTTTATATATATTATGGTCATGTAGCTTTGCTTACGCTTGACCCACATCTCGTGTACCACACACAACACATTCAGGTCCGTGAACTGGGGCTGTCTCCGAAGCGGCCCAATATTGCTATGCCTTAAAATGTGATTGTTTTTCTTTAGCGGAACTGCAGACGATTTGTCAAATGTACTGGCACAGAATATACAACCTTGAAGGGGATAAATATGAACTAGAACGAGCGATTGAAATTAGGAAAATGGAGGTAAACTGCATACTAGGATTGGGAATGCATTATGACATGATTTTATTCTGATTTAGTTGTTACAATGACATGATGACATGATAGTTGTACGGCTCACCGCACACATGCACACGTCGCTCGGGTCGACAGACGCAGGTCACTCTCACACCGATGCCCATGCTCATTCTGCTGGCTCAATAATCTGTCTTTCCTTTTTCTATAGCAATGCTCAAGAGAATAATACAGGAGTATTATGACCGCATGTATGTGTGTGAGGGCCAGAAGTGGGATTTGGAACATGAAGTCAGGAAAAGAGATTATGAGGTATTGGACCAATACTTTATAACCATTGTGAATACCACAGTCATCGATTCTGTAACAAACGTGCGCGTGTGACAGTTCGTGTTTATATCCATAAGATTGACAATGCTTTATAAGTTTTCGGTTGTTTGTTATTGAGATGAATTGTAAATAACGTGGAACAACCGATTCGATGGTGCTGTACTTGTAGAGCGGGTGTGTGCGTGTCGTAGATTAGGGGCGATCGCGTGCCCGAAGCCGTGCGGTGCAAAATCGATCCCGCCAACCGGCGGCGCGTCATCCGACATGGAGCTTACACCATTAACTACACTAACTACAGTAACCGCCACGGACCATCGCCATTGGCATACAATAACCACCACACTGCGCACTTACCTTTCATGCGGACGGTGAGCATGCGAATTTCGCCTAACAGCCATCGACACATTTTCATCTGCGATATTATCATCTAACACCGTTTATATATGTCGTACTTATCTTTCGATAAAACATAATCATTCCTCTAAATGAACGTACTCACATAAGAACACTGCAATGCGCGAATGCCAACCAGTGTATGCGTACATAAAAGTTCATTTTCAATGTCATCAGCTTATCTCGTCCAGTTTTATCCCTGATGCATGCACGTTAATCAATATCATGCTTCCGATTCCTTATTAACCCATCTTCGAGTAGTATGGCACTTTAATATATTAAATGCGTGCTAAATGTATAATCCTGCATAATCTCTGCACCCGCCAGTGTTACGCTTCATGTGTGGTGGCGAGCTTAAAGGCCTTACTGAATTTTCTCTTTTTACGATAACAGTAGCGTTGCCGTTAAATATTGTCGGAACGTTGACCTTGTTCCTCTACTGGCACACGCAAGTGCATAGTGTAAGTGAAACTTCTTGTTCCAAATCTCCAACTTTTCATGTATGTGCCGTTACATTCCGCGCGATATGTTTTGCGTGTTCGGTTGCTGAAAACACCCTAAAACCTTTTGCAATACTCGTATGGACACCGAGTGTTTCTAATGATAGTGCCATGCTCTGGTCAAACTCGGCCATTCCTCTCCTGGCGAACCTGAGTCCGCGTGGCCCACTCTACAACACTGTTCGGGACATTGAGTGGTATATACTATGCTCACTTGCGAGTCCAAAACACAAAACAAAAACATATCTCTACCTGGTAACTAAATTTGTATGTATCGATCGATTTTGCACCGTCACATCATGATACACATTGTATGCAACGTGACCCATATACATTGTGATGTCTATGTTATTCATTTCTTGATGTTGACATGTATGTAATACCAACATATTATCATCACTCGACAGACGTACATAACAAATTTGGCGCTCAATATGTTACAACTTCGATCACTGATATATACACACAATTGAGTTATATTATACACGATTTTCGATCGCATTGCCAGGGGCGTATGATGTTGTTGACGCTGGTGTTATTTTTGTTGCACATGTAAAATATTCTGCACCTAAATGTAATTTTGTGAATACACTCATGATACTGAGAGCGCAGGAGCTGCCGACGACCAGCTTCCAGTCACGGGATTAACGATTAGATGTTGTGCACGAGAGTAGTAGAACGCGAGGTGTAGTCGTTTGGATTGCGTTCGGTACTTGGACCATGTAGGCGGAGAGCGCAGGCTAGAGGTATGCGGGAGGCCACAGTATCATAGGATGTGGGACAGATTTCTATCACTGTATACTTCCTTCAGTATGTACTTATAGTATACAGATGTAAAACAAATCTTCAGCTCGCAAATAACACTGCCTAATCTTCGCTCAATTCTATATTTCGTTCTTTGCTTTTCAAGCATCAATGCGTACAATTCTTATCAATATACATACACACTGCATTGTATATATGCTTTATCTGTTTCTTTTTATATCTCATTTCGTATTGGCTTTGAATATGACATTTTTCTTGAGATGTGTATTGCATGAGCTTCTTGACACTATCTGAGCTACACTTGCAGTGATTTAAATGGTTGTTCAAGTTTAGAAATTTTTTCTGTATTTATTTTAAATATTAGTTTATGAATAAACTTGTGGAACGTGTTTTCACAATTATTCTTAGTTTATTGTTTTGCAAAACAACTATACATAATTATTCTTTATTCTGTTAAACAAAATGAAATCGACAAACTCTTGAGTCACTGGTAACTCCTGTATCCATACCAATATTACTTTAAACTCTCTGTAATTCTGATTCTAATATAATAAATTACTTTCTTTTTCTAAAGTAACTAATTGGTTCCTTTAAGATGTCGTGTGCGTTTGGTATAATTATTTTTTACTTGTATATAATAGTTTCATTGTTTCCATAGATCGCTGACCTGAACTCTCAAGTCAACGACCTCAGAGGCAAATTGTGAGTATACCTACATCTAACACTTTCTTATATTCAATATATTATGTAATACTAAACTATTAAGTGGTCTTATTTTAAGAGATGTTTTAAGGTTTATTATATGACAGCTCATAAACACCTCACTAATAGGGTCTGGAATTTTCACTTTGATTACATGAGCGAAGTCTCGCAGGAGGCTCTAATGTTTCTTATTTTTAATTTATTATTTCCGTGTGGTAATAAAATAATTTCAATATCACCTGTACCGCTTTTTCTTACTGACTGGAAACCTACAGACCCCATGTAAAAATGTTAAGACAGTCTTTTGTGCATAATAGATATATCGTTGAGGTCCTCCAACAGATACGAAATTATATAATAACATATACGAATAAAATTGGTATTGTAACAAAAAATAAATAATTCTGATAAGTTTGCTTATAATGATATAGCGTTACAGTACTAACAGGACATGAGTGGATAAAGGAGATATTTCTTATTTTTATGTTTTTTTTTTTACATCGAATGAAGGTAGATATAATGTGCATACAATCCATATTAGACCCTAAAACAACGCTGCTGAGTTTGCTTTTAGTACCTAATAGCAAACGGTGAAGGAGATATATGAGAAGCAAAATGAGAATAAAAATCCTTTGTTGCCCATTTTGTCAATATTTTCCAACATTAACGTGTCCCCTTTCCACTCATGTCATCAAATATTTAAGACGTTACTTATAATACTTGCAAGTCATATCAATAGTCTGTTCGAATGGTGGATAGCTTTATCGACGACATAAATCGCTTTGTCACTATGTATGTATACATTTATGATGTGTTTTTCAATAGCGTCAAACCCACACTAAAGAAGGTGTCCAAATACGAGAACAAATTCGCCAAGCTCCAAAAGAAGGCCGCCGAATTCAACTTCCGTAACCAATTGAAGGTTGTTAAAAAGAAGGAATTCACCCTCGAAGAGGAAGACAAAGAGGTAAATATTATAAGACGAAAAACTAAGTTTAAAGAAAGAAATATTTGGTTAGTCTTGATCATTTATCTCGCGATCAGAGGACGTTCGGACCGAGTACAATTGGATAATTACTAAGATACTATTGGTCTCGTGGTAACTAGCAATCGAAATATACTCGGCAAAGGTGTTTGATCTGAGTCGAATGGGAACGTACTCAATTTTTACTAGTCTACTAAGATAGCTTCATAAAAAAGACGTCATCTGGTCTGATATTTTTAATTCTGAAAATCTACTTGAAAATGAAGAAATTGATACGAGTAAACTGGGATGAGTATAAACTGCTATCCATATATACTCGTATATTTTTAAATCGTACAAGCGCCCTCGGTCAGAGCTTACTCTGATTGTATCAAAGCGAATATAGAGTCAAAAATAAAAGAGAATCACCTATATGCTGACAATAATCACAATTTTTGAAGTTAATCTCGATGGAATAAGCATCAATATTAAATTATAATTATCATAATAAGAATAAGAAATGAAATATTTAAAGTATTCAGGAATTTTATATTTACGATAGAAATAAAGAAAATGTTATATAAAGCTTATTCTTTTGCACTTTTCGAATATTTTAGAAACTGAACTTAATTTTAATCTATTAATATTGGCATTAACAGAAACTTTAGTTAAGTTATATTAATATTTAATTCTATAATCTTACAATATAACACTTGAACATATACAATATTGCATGGTATCGTTTTACTTTTACTAAAGCTATCAGAGGGTTCGATTCCCATGAGGCTATTAATAACATACTTCGATTGTTTAGAAGAACAATAAGAAGGAATCTTAACAAACAATAACATTCGCCCCCTTATTCGTAAAATATTTTTGCGATGGTGCTCTTTTTAAGAATGTCTTCCTTTTCTCTACTCGTTAGACTATATTTCGAGGTGTTTCTTTTATTGGTAACAGAAAACTAAATCAATCAAAATATACCTCACTAAAAAATTTATAACGACGTAATGTATTTGGAAGACGATTTTGTTGTTTATTTTTATATAGGTACACTGTGTAGAACTTACTATACGTTAAATCCATAATACTGGTTTCAAATAAGTAAAACCATTTTATAGTAATAAATAATTTCTTCATCCCATCGCTTAAATTGCTATCAAATACATGGGAGCCAAATATAAGAATGACAATAATTCAATAAAAAAACATAATAATTCGAAGTCTCTAAACCCTACATAATTTAGATTACACAACAGTTTATATTTATTTCTCTCGTTTTTAGTCGTTTTTTATTGTAAAAACCTAATAGATTGAGATCCCAGTCACCCCAAACTTACGTGATTTTAGGAAAGATGAAATTTTCAGTATCGGTAGTTTAACATAAACTTAGAAAGGAATGGATACTCGCCAAGCTGAAAGCAGGGGCGTTTTTCATGTAGCAGGTATCAAAGGTAGAAAATGGCGGAAATGACTGGGATCTCTATCTATAACAAATATGTAAAAAATTACAAGTGTTGATAAGTTTATTTTATGTTTTACATCTTTGGACAGATTTTGTCTAAAAAGGTTTTATTAATTAAAGGTTTTTAATTAATAAAACGACAAAAATCGAGAGAAAGGAAATTGTGATGCCATAATTATAGTCATGTCCTTAGTATAACCAAAAATAATCATTTAGTTTACTGAGGTCATTAGTTACTGTAATGAGTTTAGATTTTTGTTTCCAAATAGAAAGAAGGCCTCATAGTTTTTATAACATTTACGAATAAGGGGTTCACTGTATACGTGTTCCATCCAACAGGCTAAGAAAGCGGAGAAGGCTGACTGGGCCATCGGAAAGAAGTAGACTAACACATAACTCAAAAACCACTTTCCATCACCGAACAACAGATGACTTATTTTTATTTACCCTTTAATATAATTTAAATAAACTTTTCTATTATAAGACTAGTGTTTTCGATTAATACTGACCAAAACGAGAAATAAAAAGGTGAGATAGTTTGGTTGGGAGGTTACATTTCGCTTGTACCCTTGCATTTGTGTTCTGATGAACATGGTATAACATTGTAATTGAAATACCATCCCCAAAGGCTTATGCTGAGAGGATTTTGATTTAAATGCGAGTTTATATTGGTATTCAGGCCTTCCCCTGCAAAGCTTTGCAAATCCTTTGAAAAATATACAGTACAGCTAAAGCAATTTTTTCCTGTTAGTGACTAACACGTTTAAATCAATCTAGCTTAGGAGAACTTGACACAATTGGAATCGAGCATCAAACAACACATCACTAGGCTTTATCAGTTTCAAGCATTTACATCGTTGATACCGTCAAAACAAACATTTTATATTTCATACCATGCATAGAACATTTCTTATCACTAAACAATAACCGATGAAGATTTAAGAAATATAGTTAGATAAAGAGATTTTTTTCTGTTACAAAATTATGATACGATATTCCACAGGGTGGCGCTGGAAGCAAGGTAAATGGAAAATAAACCGAGCCCACATATTCCGACACATTTTGATTATAGATATTACTCATTCACGTGGCATGGTATATTTTCAGCACAGCTTCTGAATAGATCATTATTAGACTGGCTGGTAGTTTATTTTTTCACAGTGTAGGCACAAATATCTTTGCCAATTCTTTATAGAGTAGACATTGGCACGCTGTCGCGTCGCATACGATTTTAGCAGGTTGATTGTGTCTATCATATAACGCCTTATTGACGAGGTGGTATCATCGGATTTAGTTATCCGTTTTACCCTCTAGCGATTTAGTTTTTTGCAAAAGCAAATCGGGATTTTAGTTCAGCGGAAATTGTACACTTGCCTTGCTTCTTTGATTTATGTAGATTGTCTGTAAATATTTTCTAAAAGATGGTTAAGATGCTATGAGCTTTAGAATATATGTCTATAGGTAAGAATCTTTAAGACTGCTGCGAAGCTTCGATGTGTGGAGTGTTGAGAAATATTTTGCCTATTTTTGGAGTAGATGACCTATTTAAATCACACACTTTGCCACATTTTTTCAAGGCTACATCGAGATTCGAAATGTTGTAATTTTTTTAATATTATTTTTTATTCGTTTTCTACGATTTAGTATGAATGTTTTTAAATAAATATTTACGTATATAAAAAAACTGTGAAGGCTTTATTATATTATCAAGAAAACGGAGTCATCTAAATTAAAGTAATTTATTGAAATCAATAAATTACTTTTGTTTATTTATATAAGTGTGGTCATGTCCTTTGATAATATAAAACAGGCTCCAAATTTGTCGATAACCTCAATATAAACGGGCACATGTAATTTTAACTCATGTGTCAGACAAAGTAGAAATTTCAGATTGATACGTGGGCGGATTGTAAAACATTGTAACGATTAATTTTTGAAACGTAGCCCAGATGTGGTATTGTGCGATGGGTCTATTATTAGTAGCGCAATTTATTTACGACTAATCAAGGAAACAAATGATCTTAATCAAGATTCAACTATCTTGGTGCATCAATCTTGAAGCTTAGTACAAAGGTTGATGAGCAAAAATGTAGAAGATGCGTCTCCCAGCGATTGTTAGCAACCAGACAGATGTATTTAAAAATATATTTTCATAACAGTCACTTTCTATTGTGACGACCAGTTTCAAATAACTGTGGGAAAAGTTACTGCTGAAAGAAGAACCTCTCTGATTGTATTTATAAAATCGTTTATAAGTACAATTATTAGAGTGTAATAGCACTAAACAATCATACGGGTATTGTAGGAATACGTAAAGTGGATTAAGAAGCAAAGACTTAGGTTATACTTGTGTTATTAGTTAATGATGATATTTGTAATTTTTTTCTCACAATGATTTGGGATTAATCGCCAATGTAACAATTGACAGTCATGGGAAAACTTTACTGCTTACTTTCTGGCCATTATCAGTGGGTTTTGGTGGCAGGTGGACGTTCCGTTACATCTTTCTCTACATTACTTTTCATAATTTAAATTGAATTGCAATAAAAATCATTTGTATCCTTGATTGAGTTTACACTTGTATATATTTTT
Source organism: Dendrolimus kikuchii (assembly GCA_019925095.2). Taxonomy (NCBI): domain Eukaryota; kingdom Metazoa; phylum Arthropoda; class Insecta; order Lepidoptera; family Lasiocampidae; genus Dendrolimus; species Dendrolimus kikuchii. Next base: position 19,600,176 of record CM034394.1, read on the forward strand.
ACGATCCATAAATGCTTGAACGGCTTTCAAGTGATTTATTAGCGAGCGTATCTACATTATAGCCATGATACGCCGTGAATAGATCAGTGTGCACATTCGGTATACTTCCGTCATTAATATTTATCATTTTCCCTTACAGAAAAAGCCCGACTGGTCCAAGGGCAAGCCGGGAGATCAGAAGGTAAAAGAGGAGGAGGTTGAAGCATGAAGTGTTAATCCCCACCATAAACTATAAGACCTTATATCAATGTTAATTACTTTGTGATAAACCTACCTTCAGTGGCTAGTCCGGAACCGAGGACCAAGTAGGTTCAACCAACTAAATAGTTCCTCTTATAACCGCGTACTGTCAATTGATCACCATTTCGAACATGTCGGAACATTTTTTTATAATATAATTATTTATTTATTAAATAATGATTTTTTGTAAGATACGTTAAATAAAATTAATTTTCTGTACTACATGTTATTGTGTTGTGGACCTAATTCTTTGTTACCCTTTACCTATTGTTTTACCTATTTACTCCTATGTTTAGTAACCCAATATCTGTGTATTGTTTTGTAAGCTAAGTATGAGATAATTTGAAATTGAGAAGTCGGCTTTAGTTTTAAGAACTAGATTTTATAAATTAATATTAATCAGCTAAGTGCGTGTTACTCCATATCAAATGAAAAACTCTGTATAAGTAAGGAAGGTGCACTGTTTTTATTATTTTGCTGACAAATCTAAAAGAAGCCCTTTATTGAAAATATTGTTACGAGTAGGAGGACTCGAATTAAAATGCCCTTAGAATTACTATAGAGTTTATTAGAACTATACAAACACGTATAACACAGGGACAAATATAACCGAACACAACAAATACAAACGTAATGCAGAAGGTCGTAATTCAATGAAACGCGCTAAGTCCGTCACTATTAGATTCCCGACTGTACACACCTTATCGTAGTCGTAGCTTGACTGCCCCCTCTCTATCAGGGCGTAATTTTATACCTCACAAAGACAAATGCGCCCTTATCGTAGTCGGCGTAATCCGCAACACCTGGCTAATGATTTATCCGCAAGTGGCCGTAAACGAGTACAATAGAACGATAGGTGTTCTCTAGAAACGTATACCAATAAATAAGTAAACAAAAAAAAGACGATCATAAAAGGATTACAATTAGTTAAAATGCCGACAGTTAATAAAATGTGTTTTTACAAATTAGGAGTGGAATTTGTTTTTGTCGGAACCTAACAATATCTTATATATATATATATATAAACTACGGTTCCTATTCCAATAAATTCTTGTTGAAAGTAAATTAAAATTTGTCTTAGAAGTTTCAGATATTAGAAATTACTATTTAATTTGGACGGATTGTCTTAGGATTTGGTTTGCGGTCTAAGGCTTATAGAGACCTATTCAAAATCATAGATTTATTATTCATAACATTAATATTGTTCATTTTCTCTCAGTTTTAGCTTAAATTGGTTTTAAAATTTAACTCATACTTAGCTTACTAAATTTCATTAAAAATTTATGTAGCAGAATCGGATAGCCCGATTAGTTTTTAAGATGGTAAGTAATACAACGTATCAAACATATAAGGTTCTCTTATACAAATATAAAGCATACAAACAGTAATTATTTATACAACTTTATGGACGAGAAAGTGATTACGAAAACTTAACACGTATTTAGTAAAAGTGACATCTACATGAGCTAAATATAAATAAATGACTGACTAAAAATGAAATATGTACTTTAATTTTTACACTAAAGTAAATTATTGGTAATAAAAAACGTTGCCTCTTTATATAAACCTTAGAAACAGAAAAATATTAGGTCCGTGGGGTTATCATTATCACGAAATAACAGTGAATGAAGACGTGATGAAATCTACACATCAAAATAGATGATATGTCAACTTCATTAACTTGAACAAACATGGGGGGGATAAAATATACATTTCCCCAAAAAAACTTGGGCAAGTCGTGCTGTCAGACATTACGGGCTATTGTTATAATGCTCGGGCTTCATCTGGGATAATGTTATAGTTATTGAATATGGCCAACGCATCTTATTTATAGCGTTAAAAATAACGCCGTTAATGAATAACTGCATTAATATACATATGTAATATGTCAGCATTTTTTGGTACGCACTGTCGAAGAGTGGAATAATTTGCCAGAGTCAGTTTTTCCTAACAAATATAATCTTGAAGTCTTCAAGTCACGAGTGAATAGGTATCTTCTAGGTAAGCGTGCTTCATCCTAGACTGCATCATCACTCAACATCAGGTGAGACAGTGGTCAAACGTAATCCTATACTTCCATAAAAAAATGTTAACGTCATTTATACATTAAACCCATTCCTACATCTACGTCAAACGGGCAACAACTATGACACTAACCCAGATAAAGCAGTAGCATAATGGCAAAAAATATATTAATAACGGCAAGTCTATTGAGGTAGTTTGGTCATTTGGTGGAGTGAATATAAAAAGTATCGTATTTTATCCGATAATAATGAAATATATAAAAGGCTACTATTAAGATACTCTTAATCTAACGCAAAAGAAAACATCAAAATTGATCCAGAAACAAAAAAAGTTAAAGTCGTCAATCACTACAACATTTTCTACTTGATTTTATGTATTGATTGCGATATCTTCGGAACTCAAGATGTAATATCAATGAAATTTATATGGAACCATTCTGAAACTATAATAAATCGAACGCAAAAAAATTATCAAAATCAGTTCAGAAACAAAAAAGTTATGTTTTCTACTGTGTGTTTAATTTATTTTTATATTACATGTCCTATATTATTGAAGTTTAAAAGAAATCTTTGATTTTTTCTTCTATCTAAAATTTCATCAACTCTTTCGAGCTGATCGGACTAAAACGAACGACGGAAAAGGTGTTGAACTGCCAGGCTTCAACAGAAGTAACAACATCCTACCTTCCTAATATTATAAATTGCGACTGAGTTTGCGAATATAGTTCAATACAGATAATTTACGTTTCGGAAACCGGTCCGTCTTATCTACTCAAACAAATACTGCCAATCGGAATTATAGTTTGCGTAATACTGTAATTTCAATTAAACATTAAGTTTGACATTTCCAAGAATTACAACAAGCCTGCCGACAAAAGCTAGTACTTTACAATTAGATACAGCAATACGTCGAAACTACGTGAGGGTTGGACTGAGCGATAATCGCGAAGTCAAACGCGTAAGTCCGGATACTGTCGAGAATTGTATCACTCCTAATCAAAAGACGAACCAACAAAATTTAAATGTCGCGTAACTCCGAATTCACGTACATAGATAATACTGTACTTGCAAACAAGAACAACGTTGTTCGTGCTTACAACTTAATTAATTACGCTTTTTCAATATTACGTGATTTATTTTACGAGCAATTCTACGTTTGTTTGAAGAGCCATTTAAAAGCACGGTGGTAATCAGACTAATCCCGTTGATCGTTAGTTCAAAGAGGATGATGCGTTTCATTAAAATATTCTTTTTTTTTCTCATTGTGACTTGACTTGTGCGTGAGTGGCCCTTCATAAGCCCTTTAATGTCTTCGGAGTTTATATCAAATTGTAGATTTTCAAACAGGGTTCAGATATTTTGTACTTTAATCTCCCAACATTTTTTTGATTTATAAAGTTTACCTACAATAAATGAGAATCTTAATAAAAAAACTAGCTGATGCCCGCGACTTCGTCCGCGTGGTGCGGTTTTTTAACTATCCCACGGGAACTCTTTCATTTTTTGGGATCAAAAGTATCCTATATGTTGACAAGGGATATAAGCTACCTCCATACAAAATTTCATTTTAATTGGTCCAGTCGTTTCGGAGATTAGCCGGTACAAATAAAGAAACAAAAAATTTGAAAAAATCTAAATTACTTCTTTTTCACTTCTTACATGCCCCTGACTCGGTTTTTAGCATTTTTTTCCCATTGTACAGAAATTCGACCTCTACAGTTTTATTATATGTATATAGATAACAACTTACGAAGTGTATGTAATCCACATTTTAACGCCCCATTATATGCTTAAGTTGGCATCGAAAGTAATCTATATAATAATAAATATCTGTCTATAGTTTTAAAATAAACGTCGAATTTAAATAGAATACGAAAAAAACTACAAGCAGCGCGTTTCATTAGTAGCTCATAACGCCCAAAATGTTCCGTTAGCCGTTTTACAAGGCGACCGCGGTCGTTGTGGTCGTGGCGCAAACGTTACTAATGACGTCATCATTTTTGTTCACAAAACTTTCACAACGACCCATGTCAAGAGGTGGGTCGGATAACCATTCCACTTGGGTTTACGATTGTAACGCCGGCAAGCAAGTGGAACGGGAAAAATCGCGGTCCTGAACGCGGTCGTTGTGAGTCTCTAACGGAATCCGCTGAAAGTGAAACGACTTTATTAATAAGTCTATTTTGGTCAACGAATCAGCTTGGCTATCTAACGTGGTAACGCTGCCAATCAATGTACCAAACAAGAGACGAAAGTTTGGGGACATTTTTTTATTTATTAGTATAATTTAGGATAAAAAATAAATGTATAATATGAACTCCGATTATCGGTAAAAAAATTAAATTAAAACTTCTACTTAGATTTTTATGTGTCTCTTTGAAAGATTATCAAATAGATTTTGATTAAAATTATATGAATTTAAACAGAAATATAATTTAAATAACACATGTATGTTTCATTTCAATATCTTGGAGGGTTCAGGAAATATGAATAAATATCTATAAATCCGCGCAAAGTCACGGGCACATCTAAGTAATTTATAAAGCGACTTTGCTTTAATGAAGGTTTGTTTCTTCTTAATAGCCTTGGGAATATATGGTTTTTTCTGCTTATAATGTAAATAGATAACTTACTTTGCTCAGCAAAATAAGTTACGAAAACATCAAAGTGAGGAGCTTCATTGTGATTTTTTCAATATAGGTAGTCTTTAAACAAAAAATATAATAATATTACTAAACGGCTTCTTTACTCATTACAATAGGAATATTCCTCTACACTTTATACGTTTTTATAAGTGTATCCTGTACGCAATTTTTGAACTATGGAGTGGAAAATATTGAACTTGTAAAACACAACGAGAATTAATTATTAATTATTTATTCAGTATGATTCGGGATATTGGTTATATTTGTTTAATTAATACCTTTTATTGTTTTAAAATTTAATAACAAATACAGCAAACGTTTGGCATTACCTAATTCTTCATTTTGAGTGGATTATCTTATACTTATCCGTGCGGGTAGGAGAAAGAATATAATTGTCTTCGGCCGGGTGTCCTGGCGACTAAACAACCTACCGGCAGGTGATAGGGTATTTGTCCGTTTGGATGGCTACAACCCCTGGTCTAGAGTTTCCCGCCATAACAACCTTGAGTTGTGTTCTAGCATTAGTAGCCAGGTTCCAGACCCCCTTTAGAGAGCGTCAGCACATTCGTAGCACCTTTGGTGTTACAAATATCAATAGGCAACGGTAACTGCTTTTCATCAGGTGAACCGTCTGCCTATCTGCTGAACTCATACAATAAAAAATGTATACTTGGGTGACTTTTATTATTAGATATTGGAAGCCTCGCTAATAACCAATTTGCAAAAATGTTAAAACTTACCCCAATATCTTCTGTATAAAATAGCATTTATACCAGAAACAAACTAATAATGTTTATATAGTATGTCGACAAAGAGAAACTAAACTAATATAAAGTACAAAGAATAGCTCCTCGATACGAGTTTTCTTTGAAAGGTTATAAAAATATTTATATATTGAAAAGGTTATTGCGGATAATAACGTAGTACGCATTTTGCTCAGGAGCGCAGATGTTCGAAAACTGTCATATTGTGTACGTATAGCGCCTTCTAATCATGTGATAAAAAATTATAACACCCTTCACCAATATTGGGTAGTATACATGAAAAACAAAAGAAAATATTGCACCACTTGTGATCGAAATTCCAAAGGACGATACGCAATAGGAAGCTTATTTGAATATACATATCGTCAATGAGATTAGAATAAAGACATTCTTATTCATATTGTTAGATTAAGAACTATAAAGAAGCCTACAAACTTATTCTAACTCAATATGAATAAGACTAATACTGTTTATATCCTCGCAAGTCGTGGTAGCACATTCAGATTACTTCTAGTGGTAAGTCAGAAAAGCGACGTAATAGTCGGAATTTGCTTTTTTATTTAAAAAAATTGTTGCATTTTATCCCTACAAAATAATAGCATTAATAAAAAGGCACTTATACATTCGCGCTTCAACAATGTCGCAAATTGCTTTTTCAATAACTGCTTTATTAAAATTAATTTCATCGCACAAAGTAATAATCGGGTCGAAATTAATGAAAGCTGCCATTAATAATTCATAGTATACATTTAACACAATCATGTTTCTTGTTGGATTATTAGTGGATTTAAAATTTAATTATAACAAGACTGTGCTGATGTTACTAATACGAAATTAATATGTTTATGTATGTATGTATGTCATTGTATGTATTTTAATTTATTTATGTTCAGGTCTGCTATTATAATCGTGTCATGGTGGTCGATCATCGACTACAGTTCATTTAACCAATTCTAATATATCAATCAACGACCATTATTCTACAACTGTAATAGCAAGTTTTGTATCTTTTGCTGTTATCATAATAACAACGCCTGATAAATTCATCGTTTTATCTATTTTGTGAGCAGTACTTATATAATAATGTAAAATATTAAATACTCTGCTATTTTCTATTTACTACTTGTAATTAGTTTTCGTCCTTGAGTATGATGCCAGTTCAGTAGGTAATAAACTTTAAAGTCGGATACATATTTTAGCGAGTATTTTACTGGCTTGATTAGTTAGCCGAATAAATATTTTTTATAGTTGAGAATGGAAATTTATTAAAATACTCGCGATAATTTGTAGCACTCTTTACATAATTATCGCTATATTTTAACGTCATTTATTTACTCGTAAGTAAGCTTATAACAATATTATGGTCATAACTAATATTAATTTGTTATTAATATTATCGTTAAGTTGACATTGCCTAAGCTTGTCTAAATATATATATTCTATTAATAATGAACAGTTAGTATCATTATATTTAACATCACAGGAAGGTGATGCGGCGCAGAGTGCTGCGCCAGCTGCCGAAAGTGCTCCAGCTGCTGAAGGAGCGCCTACTGAAGCTGCTCCCACTCCCGCACCTGCAGCTGCTGCACCTCCAGCTCCAGCTGACGGTGCTCCAGCAGCCCCCACACCTGCGCCTACACCTGCTGAGAGTACTCCAGCGACAGCACCCGCTGAAGGTTATAAAAATAGTTTTGTCTATCGCGTATCAAATTTCAACGTATTCTTTAAAGAGAGCAATATGACCTTGAACTTATTACACTCTAAGATATATCATTAAAAAGATTGCTTGCATTCATAATCTTCAACGATAAATTTTATTTTCTTATTTAGCCTGATACTGCTGAAATATTTTTATTTATTTTAGTTTTAGTTGCAACACGCATTCTGTCAATTCTACGTCAAATGTCATAAGGTTACATTAAAAACGTTTATATTGTCCATAGCGCTAAGGTTAGATTAGAATTAATTTATATGGTGGTTAAGTATTCTTAAATTTTCTAATTTCCCGCACAATTTTCCTATTTTTCCTTTCATAAGAACCTTTTCCTGACAATAACAAACACAACTAAAAAAGAATTAGCGAAATCGGTCCAGCCGTTCACGCGTGACCAAGGGAAGTAGGGATTCATTTATATATATATATATATATATATATATATATATATATATATATATATATATATATATATATATATATATATATATATATATATATATATATATATATATATATATAAGTATATTGTTCTTAATTCTTTTTGCTCGAACGACGTATACCTGTGACGGATTTTCAAAGCTAAATTTGTTATACAAAGTATTTGATTTTATAATTAGTGTACTAAATTGAAGATTCTTAGAGCTCAAGCTAATTTTACGGAGACGCGGTCTCCACTGCAGGATTCATCTACTTCAAGGGCCATCGGCCCTGCAACAGATATGAACGGCTCGTTGCCACTTCAGGTTGCCAATTTTACGAGATATGTCGGTTACCTTACGTCCTCCCACGTTTTCTGGAGTGAAGGTCGCTTCTCGGTAAAGCTAGTGTAGGATGCTCTTCAACCCGATGGACCGACGATCTGTGCAAGATCGCCGGTAGGTGTTGGTTGAGGACAGCAGAGGGATATGTTGTGCAAAATTGGGGAGGCCTACATCCAACAGTGGACTGCGATTGGTTGATGCCAACGAAGCTAATTTTATAATTACTTTGACGTTCACTCATTTCAGTAATGCGATTACAGAGTAAGTTATTTATATGTAAACACAATTCTGCGTTACAGGTGCGCCGCCTGCTGCTCCTCCACCTGCTGAATCAGGTTAGTATTTAACTTAATCTATAATATTTTATGTAAATTAGAAAAATATATACAAAGAGATATATGCATAACACCGGAGCTGTTTTTCATTTTTTTTAAATATAATACAGACTTGTTTATATAATTATAAAAATATTTTGAAAAAAGGGTATGAATTCATTTCTATTTCCTTACAGTAGATTTATTCAAGTATTGTAATTTATTAGAGATACATTCTGTCAAAAAGGTATCGGGAATGGATGATTTGTTTATGGTTCCAAATTATTATTTTTGTTACATTGGCACAACTGTTTTTTATTTTGGCGAGGAGTTTGAGTTGTATAAGGTTATTTAGATTAAATACGGTGTTGTTTTTAGTTAGATCATATCTAGTATGTATTGCAAATTTCATAATGGACAAAAACATCGAAGAGTTTGTCTTAAATTTTGCATCGCCAATGGAATTTCGTATTGGGAGACATTCAAAACTCAAATTACCACTTCGTGGCACCCGTTTTCATTCGCTAGAAGAAATAAAGGAGAATTCGCGACGAGAACTAAACTCAACTCCGGAAAAAGTGTTGATGTTTTGATGATCGGATTATTCGTTTGCGTCATTGTTTCGTTTCTGATGGAGCATACTTTGAAAGTGATTATGTAGCAGATCACTGCCAACGGGGAGCGTGCCCAGAAGGCTGGCTGCATTGGCACGCTGTATGGCAATACTTATTTGTAGTGCAAAATATGAGCCAGCCTTCTAATCACGGGTAGTGTCATAGAGTTTCTTACATATGTCTTTAAAGAAACTCTGCTGACGGACCCCACGGGCCTAATGTTTCAACCCCAAACGGCACAAATATGTAACCCCTTCCTAAGGCTCCATATTTGCGCCGTTTGACGTCCTCAGCTGAAGCGGCAGCGTTGCCAGCCCCTGACTCGGTCATTGGAAGATGTGACGGGGCCAGTGTGTCAACACAGGTCGCATCCCACACTAGCGGCCGCCCCATCTTCCAAGGGACGAGTGACATTCCGTCCGGTCTCTTGCCATCGTCACGCACCAGGCCATTTGGTTCCAGAATGGCCGGGACGCCGACGCTGACAAGAGCTCGGCGAATGATGTCGTTGAGGCTGGCATGACGAGATCTTCTTCCTGCGCTTTTTAAACATGACAACCCGTGGTGTCCAAATCGGTCTACCATAACTCCACATTGACAGTGATGTGGTACGCAACATGGTGCCCCCAGGCGTAAACTCGCGGCTAATCGGAATGTAGTGTTGTCCAGAAGTGTATTATTATAAAATGATGGGTGTGCTTGTAACCACTGTCCAGACTCCCAATTAGCGACGGCTAAGAGGCGGGCGCGCTCTGCTGAACTGGTACACGTAAGTTCGCAGACATCCCAAAGAAGTTTGTTTAGAATTATAATATTGACGGATGTAGGCTAATTATATTTATATTAATAAAAGTTATAGAAGAATTATCTGTGAACATATTCTCTGAAGTTTGACTTCTACTGCGTGTTTTTTGCACACACATTTTTTTAAAATAAATTCCCGTTTGACTTATGTCAAATTTAATCAAATTCGATGATCTAATACAGAGTAAAGTGCGCTCACCTAGAACCTGTTTATTCGAGATTTGAAGATATTTTGAGAGACTTTTATTGTGGATGGATGATATAGGCTAGAGTGACTTTTTGTCCGAAGATGAAATGGAATGATGTGAACCAAGTCGAATAGTTCGATTATAAACTTTCTTTCCGTATGACTCCATACCTCCATCGCAACATATTCATCTCTGTATCACGCAGCTCTTGATTGTGTCGCTCAAGTACAGACTATACTTTACTGCCATACAAAAGGACAGTTCTAAGGATGTGTATCCGGTAAAAGTCCGATAAACTGGCAAGTCTGGGTTGATGTACCAAGCCTTGAAACCTCCGATTAACAAAGTAATTGTTTTGGACCAGTCATACTGTTTTTTAAAAAAATCATTAACCGAATTTCCAGATGAACCATTTGCGAAATTAGCTTATATAATAAGAAATATGTTTTTTTTTATTGCAGGAGATTAGCAGACAGGCAGACGGCCCACTTGATGGAAAGCGGTTACCATCGCCTATGGAAATTTGCAATACCAAAATTGCTACAAATGCGCTGCTGTTCTCTTAAGGGAGACTGGAACCTGGTCATTAATGCCGGAACACAACTCAAGGTTGTTATGGCGACATACTTTAGACCAGGGGTGGTAGCCATCCAGTCGGCCAAATGCCCTACCACCTGGCTGTTGGATGTTTGGCAGAACTACAACAATATCGTCAACTTATAAATAAAAAGTAATGTTTGGATGTTTGTCCTCAATGCGTTCCTAAACTATTGATTAGATTGTGGTGAAACTTTGATAGTGTTCTGAGGAAGCTCGCGAGGGTTTCTGGCTCAAAAATCTTTATATATAAAATTATTCTGTTCGTTTGTATGCCATTGTACTCTTCCTAAACAATTGAACCGTATTTTGATAAATAAAAATGTGTGTTCAAGTGGGTCTCGGGATGGTTTTGATTCACAATTGAACCAGGTAAGTGGCGTTGCAGTCGGATTTTCAGGATTTAGGTGGAAATATTTTTGTGTGTGTTTGAGCGTGTCCCGGGATGGTTTAGTTTAGATTCACAATTGGACCTGGTGTATAGCGCTGAAATCGGATTCTAGATTTTTATTTTTTAACAGCAGGGCAACGTCTGCCGGGTATAGATAGTATTAATATAAAATTATAATTTACGCAGTAAAAATAGTACTTTGTATATACGTTAGTAAGTATTTGCTTTCGTCTTTTTCAGCGCCAGCACCTGAAGTGGCGTCTCCACCACCAGTTCCTGGTTAGTTATTTTCTACCCCTATTTCTTTTTGTAAAATTCCGTTATGCAATTTTAAAATCTTGCAAGTACTTCTGGAGGAATCTACAACACAATTAAAAAATAATTACCAACCTAGTAGCTAGTAGCCAATGTAACTAAATTTATCGACAAATCGACAATATTATGCTTTTTGCTCTGTACTCGAAAGGGACAATACCTGATACTTCGAAAAAGCATCGAAATTTCAAAGGTCGTACGACAAAATGACCGCTCAAGAATCGTGCCAGGGACTGTACTATGTTTTGATACAGTTGTTACAGGTTTTGAAAGCACAAAAAGTTAGCAAAAGTCTATACAATATATGCATTTTTAAAAACGGCGATTACTAGGTAATAAGTATTAAAATTGCACAACTGATTATAGATGCATGTTAATAAGTATCATTTTATTGTGTGTGTCTTGGATGTAATAGAGTATGCTAAGAGATCGTATCATGTATTCTTTATGTGATTGCATGGTAGATCAAACTAGACTCAGGTGTCGTCATAATTGGCAAGGATCGTACGATGACACGATGCGTTCTCGTCGCACGATGAGTTCAAACGTACAGATTTCTTCAGAATTTCCCAAATGAAACTCGAAAGCCATCGCGCGAGCACAGACCATGTTTAATAATGATCGTATGATGGGTTTGATCATCCGATCATGTAACCATATACACCGATCTCGTTTGAGTGTCCTAATTGGTCACGCGAGGCATGGGGCGAGCAGGGCGAGGAGCAATATTGGTTGTTTGATATGGACCTCGTTATTTCGTACATCAAAATAGTGGTCGAAAATTCACTGCGCTGATTTCTGGATTTAAAAAGTGTATTATGTGGTCTACATATCCTTTATTCAATGTCATTAGCAATTTTCTAAGCATTATTGCTACATAGCAAAAACTATGTATCTCTGTAAAGAGTCATAAACTTTTGTTAAAACGGCACTGTATAGTTGGTGGCGCGACGCCGTCGTGCGACGGCCAAACACGATGAGTATCGCGCGGTCTATTAGGACGCCCCTGTTGAATCATCGTACGTCCAATATCATCACACGACGAGAACCCATCGAGTTATCGTACGATCCTTGCCAATTAGGTCGACGTCTAAGAATTCGTAATAAAGTAATATTTGGGTTATTGTCTCCAACAAGGGATATATAGACATTATCACGTATTTAGAGAACATTATATTATGTAATGCGTAACTTAATTAGCTTTTTGTGTTACCCTTGACAACCGTTTATTGAATCGTGACTGATATTGTGATATGACAAATCTTTATTATTTTTATAGCAAAATTAGTGAATTTTTGTTGAATATAATTTATGAATGTAATTTTTGTTAATTGGGTATTTCAAAGTCAAATCAAGTGAGACACTTTTTGTCACCGTACAAAAGTCACAGCCTCTTTGATTTTTTATAAGAATATTAGCTTATACATACATACATACATACATAACTTCACGCCAGTTCCCTTGCGGGGTAGGCACGAACAACAGAGCGCCATTTAGGCCCATTCTTACACACCTCACTTGCTTCTTTGACATTCATAACTCTTGTCATGCACACTCGTCTGTTCTTAAGGCTCCTGACATCACCCTCCGCTAATACACGATCAATTTGATCATGGAAGGTGTGTCGTGGCCTTCCACGACTTCTGCATCCATCCACTTTTGCATTGTATATCTGTTTACTCATTCTTTCATCATGCATTCTTTCCACATGCCCGAACCACCGGAGCATTCCTTTCCTTACCTTCACCGATAAATATTAGCTTATAACGTCACTATTTTAACGAGTCGAATAGATGATTAATTCTTGTTCAAACTATAATTAAAATTGTTTTTATGATGCACGATATGATGATTTATGATGATAAGTAAGATAATAACAAGATATTTTGACATCTACTCTTTTATATGAATACTGTTTTAGAATTTCTTGTAATATGTGTCAAATACCTAATTTAAAGACGTTCATTTAGTCTTAGGCAAGGTGAAGATCAGGAGATCTCTTGTCTTCTCCTGTTTCAACATTTTTATTACCTGATTTAAATAAGACATGTTACGTTGCCATCCAATGTGACAATACGCCCAACATTTTGGGAACGTTCCCGCTGACAGCGATTTAGGATTCATTTTACTTGTAAATTTCTAATCTAATATGTAATATAATTTAGTTTAAATGAATGCAGGACAAAACATTAACACAATTATACTCCGCACATAAATATTTATATTGTATACTTGTTAATTAATTTCAGCTTATCGCATATAATAAAAAAATAACTTTTGTTTCAGCTTCAGCATAGATACAACTTCAAGGCCATTACAAGGTGTAAATGAGTTCTACGCGCGATTACTATTATGAGATCTTATAAATATTTAATATACTATGATTATGTTAAGTGAGACATCTGTTTTGTACGTTCAATAAATAAATATTTGTAGTTTATTATTTACTATGTATATATCTCATTCAACTAAATCCTTTCGATCCATCCAAATTTCAATCAATACATTTATTCTTTTTTGACGAAAGGAATCAATTCCAAGGTCGTGAGCAACCTTGTCATGAAAGGTATATAAAAGTACTTAGGACTAGGGAGATGAAAATAAAATCCCTATTAATTAATATTATAAATGCGAAAGTAACTCTGTCTGTCTGTCTGTCCGCTTGTCCGTCTGTTTGTTTCCTTTTCACGGAAAAACTACCGCACCGATTTGGCTGAAACTCAAGATATATGTGTATTTTCGATGCCGAGAATGAACATAGGATAGTTTTTATCCCGGAAAATGAGATAGCTTCCGGGATTAAAATATATTTGTCTATTTGACTGTTATGTATTTACGGAAAAACTACTGGACCGATTTAGTTGAAAATCAGTATATATGTAATTTTAATACCAAGGGTGGACAAGGAATACTTTTCATCCCGGATAATGGGATAAGTTTTGAGATAGATTTATGTAAACATTATCCCAGAAAGTAGGATAGGTTTTTTGGTCGGTTTGGTCGATTTGAAGGAATTGGTCGATTTCGTCGAATTGGTTCATTTGGTTGATTTGTTCGATATGGTCGAATTAGTCTTTTTGGTCATTTTGATGTACATAAGTAGTTTTAATACATAGAAAATGGGCATAGATACTTTTCATCCGGGAGATGAGATAGTTTGCGATGTAAATATCAGTGACGTGGCACACAGAATGTGGTAATTACTCGGCAAGCACTTTAGCGAATTGTATTCGAATAAATGATTCGATACAAGTTATTACGAGAGTATTTATTTTAATTTTTCAAGTGACGTATTTATTTATTACGTAGTTTTATTATTATATAACGTATTTATTGTCGGGCATGTGGAAAGAATGCATGATGAAAGAATGACTAAACAGATATACAATGCAAAAGTGGATGGATGCAGAAGTCGTGGAAGGCCACGACACACCTTCCATGATCAAATTGATCGTGTACTAGCAGAAGATGATGTCAGGAGCCTTAAGAACAGACGAGCGTGCATGACAAGAGTTATGAATGTCAAAGAAGCAAGTGAGGTGTGTAAGAATAAGCCTAAATGGCGCTCTGTTGTTCGTGCCTACCCTGCAAGGGAACTGGCGTGAAGTTATGTATGTATGTATGTTTGTATTTATTGTTGGTTTTATTAGAATTTATTTATTTGTTTTACGTTTTAAATATTACATAAATAGAATTAGTTTTATTAATTATTATTATTATTTATTACTTTATTAAAAAATTAGTTTTATTAATTATTATTATTATTTATTACTTTATTAAAAAATTGTGTCGTTTTGGTCTTACGCCAAAAGGAAGGTTTGCACTGAAAATCAGCGTTGTGTCGGATATAATTCCGGCACAGCAATATGCTGAGTGCAAACATTGCTTGCTGAAAATGCGGCGTATAAATTCTCAAAATATGCTCTGTGTATAAAAATATATAAGGAAGTTTATCACGTCGCTATTTCTGCAAGTAAAGTCTTTCTTTCTATAAAAATAAAGTCAATCTTTCGGGGCAAATAGCACCAACATAAAAATTTAATACAATGTAACCTGTGATGCATCCTCTATAAAGAAGAGGCACGCACTACAGGTTGACCCGCGGCGCAGCCGCGGGGCGAACTCTAGTACTTTATATTCCTAATGACAAGATATTCCGTTTATGATACATATACTATTCTGAATGAACCGATTATTATGAAATTGACGGCCGTAGGATAAATACATATTCGTCAGATAAACACATACACCACCACTGTGAGACTGATCCCAGACACCCTGACTATAACAAATAATGAAAATTTACGTTTACGAAAATTATCATTCCATGAATCGAACTCGGAGCCTCTGCAATGCAGTGATGTAGACGCCGGTCTTAAGGCTGAGCCCACTCAACCACAGAAGCCATATAGGATACTTTTTATCTTAAAAACTGGGGCAGTTTTCAGGACATAGACTCAAAATTTACAAGAGTGAAGCGATGAAAAACGCACTAGTATATAAATTATAATGAAAAAAGTTCGCCAAATCAATTTTTAGTGTCCAAAGATGCCCGAAGACATTGCCTTAAGATATAAACCAGTTTTATATATAGTGTCGAAAAATTTAAAGTAGTTTTTTAATTATTGGTGTACAATAAACATTGTACACCAATATATAAAATTGTATTGTAATACGTATTCAAACAATACTAACGTATTGTTCTGCATGGAAAATACTGGATTAAATATCACAAGCATAATAAGAGGAAAATTAGTCGAGCACAAAACAAACAGGGCTGAGCTGAGCGACATGTGTTACCGGTATTCGACCGTAATATCTCAACCTTAATGACTATAGAGCTCAGCGAGGGTTCTAAACTCTTTGAGGGAAACAGGACTAGAACATTCCGCCCAGAACAATGTAATATCGGACTTTACCGGTGAATGGCCAATTGAACAAGTCCGTGGTCCAAACAGTGGAGCGCCCTGAATTGTACGAGACAGAGGGACTGAAACTAGTTGTGTAAGCACTGTTAATTGGTTCATTAACGTCGTATTGCTCTCGAGTCTCTTATTTCCTTTACGTCCTTTTAGACATTGTTATACATTCGCATGCATTACGTTTAGCGAATTGTGTTAAAGGCAAATCGTTTCTATATATACAGTTAAAAGTCACGACGATGTAGAAGTCTTGGAATTTTGTATTCTCAAATCTCGTTTACTGAAACATGCGGTGTAAGCACCAACCTTAACTTGGCGCTGTGGTTCTAAATAATATTGGCTGCTAATGGATTAAGTGCTGTTAATTGTTGGTTAATGCTATCGAATTTGGAGCGGGCCGACACTTGTCTGGGTCATAGCGTCGGCAAAGCTGTCTTATGAACCTAGTTTAGGTAATAGGAGGAATGCTGGAATGGTTTCAGTGGGGTCGCGTCCCACACCGTTTCACCACTATCTTCGAGAAGTGACGTTCAGTACATAAAGCAATTCCACCTTAATAGATAAACAGATGTAACTTAGCGAGCCACTGTACTCGATTCACGTTTAGTCAAATGTAGCTAGTGTGGCAGTTGCAGATTCACTTTGTGGTCTATCTAATGCTTCCGCCTCTTTATAAACGAACCTATCAAGCCCAAGTTCCGATCGCTCGATATATTGAAATAATGTAATCGATAAAATAGGAAACAATATTTAAAATAAATTCATAAAATGTCAGCGTTAAAATATTTGCGTTTCAACAATAATGCGCAAATTATTTATTTAAATTTTCCACTTCTAGGCTCGGGCTTCCCATTACATTACAGAATAAGCAAGCAATGATTAATTAAATAATTTCCAGTTGATTTCAAGGTCTACTACTTTATTGAAATTCACGCGGTCCAGTCACGCTTCGTGCATTCAGAAATTTTCTTTTAGGACAGATCATAATGTTAGCACTCGTAATCATGTTACATAGATCTGCAGCACTCTCCAAGCTACAAGTTTCCATGAAGAAAGTGTAAACTCAAAATCAATAAGTATCGAACTGTTAAACAATTATTAAATGAAAAAAAAACTGTGGTGGTCTAAAAAAAATAATATATTATTTATCGTTTTTAATTTAAAACTCATGGATTGAAATAAATAAATATCACTACAAATATTGTAACATAAGACCAGTCCGAGAATTTACGTAGTTAAATGTGTTATTCTCCTATTTAAAATCATTTGTTACGAGTCGCAAGACTCGAATTAAAATGTTGTTAGAATTACTATAGACTTTATTAGAACTATACAAACACATATAACACAGGTACAAATATAACCGAACACAACAAGTCCAAACGTAATGCAGAAGGGCGTAATTCAATAAAACGCGCAAAGTCCGTCACTAAAAGAGTCCTGATTGTAGTACACACGTTTTGCTTCGCTCGTGGTTATCGCTCGACTGACTCACCTCTGCATCAGGTCAACGTTTTATACTGCGCAACTGCAATGTCTCCGTATCTTAATCCGACACACCTGGCTAACGACTGCCATAAGAGATTAAAATACAACAATGGTCTGTTTTCTAATCACAAATTTAAAACACAAAGTAAACAAAAGAAGACGACGATAAAATAATCTAAATGTTATTAGTTCAAATGCCGACGGGTAATAAATGTGCTTTGTTTCAGATATGCAGATGAATTTTGTTTTTGTCGGGACCAAGGTCGTAACAATATATATTTTAAAGTAATATCCTCTTTAACCGCTCTTGCTATTTATCATTCTTCTTCATTAGAAACGCTTTCCATTTAAGCTAAGCGGAGGATAGAATTAGTGGTATATAATATAAGACAACATTAAGGTAGTGTTTATTGCAGGAGAAACTGATAAAGATAAAAAATAAATAAAAGATAATGCTTTATAAAAATAACAGTTTATAATAATATAAATACTAAGGATGTTTTAGGTTGTTTCATCTATTTTAATAAAATATTTCAAGTTTCAGTGCCAACTGAAAAATATACTCAGATGTAATTACGTGGTTTAGCATTAACGTTACAATATTTATAAGCCTTGCTTGATACGGTCTATTGAAAATTGTATCAATGACTAGCGGCCCGGCGCGATTTCACCCGCGCTCTGTCTCACTCCTGTGGTATATAGCGTCATGTTATATAGTCTATGACACTCCCTGTTAACGTAGCTTTGCAATAGTAAAATAATTTTTAAAATCGATTTAGTAGATCCAGAGATTACCCCCTACAACGTCAAAAACTTTACCTTTTTATAATATTAGTATAGAAGTATAGATATATTTCAAATAATTAACAGTAAAAAGAGTTGTCAAAGTATTGAATCCTCAAAAAGATGACCTCGCTAATAATCTCGAGCTCGCTTTATCTTAAATCCTTTTCAGCAATGAATGAGCCACATTAAGTTTAATTAAAACGAGCTTTCGTTATACTTTAATTTGGAGCATCCTTGTTATTTTTGGGGAAGAAATATTTTTTTTACCTTTTCCCCTCACCGTTATTTATTTCGAGGCATGATTGACGTTGGGAAAATTAATTTATATTAGTTCCTGTTTTCATTTAATTAGGGGATTAAATTGGATTTTATTAATAACGTGCCGTAATTTTCTCAGTGTTGCGTTTATTTTTTTACTTCGTACTTACTGGGTTATACTAATTAAAATCATTTAAAGACTGGAAAATGTTTAACAAGAGAATCATAAAATTTGCTTAACAGAATAATTAAAAACAGTTTATAAAACTATTTAATATATGTTTCACTTAACATTTTTTTATTTTCTGAAGTAGGTAAATGGCCCATCTGATGGAAAATGGTTACCGTCGCTTATGGACGTTTGGAACACCAAGGACGCTGGCAACGCTTAGTTATGTAACGCATTTTAATTATACATACATACATACATACATAACTTCACGCCAGTTCCCTTGCGGGGTAGGCACGAACAACAGAGCGCCATTTAGGCTTATTCTTACACACCTCACTTGCTTCTTTGACATTCATAACTCTTGTCATGCACGCTCGTCTGTTCTTAAGGCTCCTAACATCACCTTCTGCTAGTACACGATCAATTTGATCATGGAAAGTGTGTCGTGGCCTTCCACGACTTCTGCATCCATCCACTTTTGCATTGTATATCTGTTTATTCATTCTTTCATCATGCATTCTTTCTACATGTCCGAACCACCGGAGCATTCCTTTCCTTACCTTCACCCCGACACTCTCTTTCAGACCGACTGTCTTTCTTACTTCGGTATTACGAACGCGGTCCGCAAGCGTCACTCCGCAGATTTTGCGCAGTGCTCGCATCTCGACCGCGTTTACTCTACTTTCATGCTCTTTCTTCCACACCCAACTCTCGCTTCCATACGTGAGCGTAGGTACCAGCACCGCGTTGTGTACGGCGAGCTGGGCCTTCTGGCTGAGGTTCTTAGCGCCTAGAAGTTTACCTAACGCTCCATTCACACTATTCCCCAAATTCACTCTTCTTTCTATATCAGCGGTGTACCTTCCATCCCTGCTAAAAGCACATCCAATATATTTTAATTATAATGGTATAATTTTATCAATTACCTTAATCTGTCTTAATAATAACATAAAATTTATGACACACAGAATGGTTATCTTAGAATGAATATTTTATATTAATATTTAATAATAAAAATAAATGAAATTGGATACTTATAAATATGCTATGGTAGGTTGGTAAGCGTCACACAACGGTTGTCCCGATGTGTTGTACGTTTCATACGTACGTTTTTTTTCGTCGTTAATGATTCGTATTGTTGACAGCAGTGGAAATTTTAATATTATTATAATTACCTCCTAGTAATTTTAACAATATGCGCGTTAGATCAGAAAATCTTCCTAAGCAGTGATGCAACTTGCCAGCATTAATGTCACAGTAGCGGAATGGGTCGTTTTAGCCCAGTAAGCAGGAAATTGGTGAGCGAAGTGGTCAGCGCGAGTATGCCCTATTGTTTTGTTTATATAGTCGCGCTGTCCATTTCCCTCGCCACTTTCCCATGGGTTACCATGGAAGTGAACATAATGGAAACGAATCATTTAATAATAATGTCCTGTTCCTATGTGAATTCATTTCCCCTGCCTACTACTCTACTACTACAATTTACAATTTGTTGTGTTGTCTACTAGTTACAATTTGACATAAATTTCATAAAGGAAATTCTCCATAAAGGAAAAATATGGTTTCTTTTAAGAATAACAAAATATATTTTGAAGTAATATTTTATAGGTTAAATCTATTTTGTACATATAGTTTATTTTTACTTTAATTTATAAAAGTACTTGATCTTTAATTATATTTTTAAGTTTTGTCCGGATATATACAGATAATAAATATTTAAAAAAGTACATAAAAACAACCTGAAAATACTGATTTACGACTATTTTGCAATTACTTCATTATAAAAAGCTTTATTATTATTAAAAATTGAAAATAAATTTATATTAAATAAATGAATTTAAATTTGTTCATGTGAAATTAAATTCTTTGTTTGAATCACATGTATTATTTAGAACTTTTTTGTTCCACAGTAATCAATTCACTTACGTATATAAAACAAGATAAAATTAATTTATACAAATTAAAAATAATTAACAACCAGCAAAATTAATCCAGTGTAAACATTCATGGAGGCATGGAAGGAAAATATCGAGGTCAAATTTTTAAAGTGGGTATGTGTGTATGTTCGTGTATCTTATTCCTTTGTAGTTGAGGTGGTAACGTCATGGGAAGTGGTGTAGACATGTCCGCTTGAACAACGAAGTCTGGTGAACTGAACACAACGTTGTCTTTTATAGCATGCCTGCAATAAATGTAAAGAAATTAATTATAAAAAAAACACAGTATTAGTCTTAAAAGTATTGTTATAAATTATAAATATTTTAATGTACCATACTCCGTTCTCAAAGCATAATATATAATTATTCAGTTAAACGGTGGCGTTTTGATCTTTTTTGGTCAGAAAGAATACAATTTCCTGCGGCCGGGCGGCCTGTCGTAAGAGGCGACAAAACAACCCACAGCCAGGTGGTAGGGCATTTGCCCGACTGGATGGCTACCACCCTTGGTATAAAGCATGTCGCCATAACAACCTTGAGTTGTGTTCCGGCATTAGTGACCAGGTTCCAGTCTCGCTTAAGAGAGCAGCAGCGCATTTGTAGCACCTTTGTTGTTGCAAATGTCCATAGGCGATGGTAACCGCTTTCCATCAAGTGAGCCGTCTGCCTGTCTGCTGAATTCATGCAATAAAAAAATAAAAAATAAATGCTGGAATTACTATCTTGTTTACAGCACGCTGGGCCGGCTCGATCGATGTGATACCACGCTCTAGCAGAATATCGCCTTGAGCTAATCCTGTATCGTGCAATGAGTGAGAATACCGATAGCCCACTTCCCTCTATGCCATCTTCCTGATCTCATCCTCTTATTGCAATTTCATATTCTATCCCTTCTATGCTATTCCTCCTGTCTAATCCCCCTATCTCGTCTCATGTCCCACCCTGTTTATCTCACTCTAAAGGTTGATGCGTTGACTTAGTCATTGGTGTCGGCTATAAGCGACGGCAACGACTTTCCATGAGCTAGGCCATCTGCCTAATGGCCAACTTCACCAAAACACAAACTATAATTACTGATAAAAACAATAATTACTAAGTCGATTGACCATTCTGTCATAATGGGGCCGGTTCCCATATCTCACTATTCGTTCACTTGCCTCACCATCGGTAGAAATTTGACTTGTATGGAGCTTATGTCAAATTTTAACCGATAGTAAGGCAAATTAGCGACTGATAAGATAAAGGACCGGCCATAAGTGATACAGATTGACCGGTTTACACAGATATGTACTCAGGCTGTCTTTGGATATAAGAGTATGACAAAACTAAAAGTCCTAAAGTAACTCACCATAACTCCGTAGAAATAACAGATCGTACTAAAGGTATCTCAAGAGTTGAGAATCTAGTTGCAAAGGTTATTGTGTAAGAGCCATGATTTTCTATAATCAGCCATTCTAGTGGCATACATCTTGGTAATTGTATTGTGGAATCCATCACGATTTGATCTGTTGAGTCACAGCTAGGACCCCAGAGAATGGCATCCTCTAACTCTCCCATGTCTTTTTCTGTTGACTTCTGTAAAATTATGAATGTGTGTGTGTGTGTTCGAGAGAGAAAGAGAGATATTATTAATGTCAGGAAATAGCACATGCCACTAAGGACTGGGAATAAAAAAGGGAACCAGAAAACTATAGTGTGCTCACCTTGAATTTAGTAATTTTTTGCCACGGAACTGAATATCGCATCGTTCCGTAAATACCGTCGTTTATGTAAATCATATTGACTGCTCTACCATTCTTTTTCACCTGAAAAGAATCACACTGACTTACATATCGAAAACTAAAAATTAGAGCCTTGCTATGTTATACATAACACAGATAATAAGATAATGGACCCTGCACCATTCTCAAAGTGGGGTATACATACCCTTTAAAGTATGCCAGTATATAGAAGGGGGCGTGACAAACTTTATATGTGACCTGCATTTTGCTACGAGGTTAATTTTTGAATAAAATGTAGTTAAATTGTATGTTTAGATGGGTAATTTAAACATTTTCTTCTTTAATGTCTTGCTTTCGATACAAATAAATACAATAAATTATTTATTACATTTTCAATTTGCATACAATGAATATAAATTAGTACAATATACAACCGTATTACTCAATATTAAAATAATATGAGAAAACCATTAGGAATGACAATAGCAGTACTTTGAAGTGTTTGCAGTAAAAAATAATTACTTAAACGAATTTTAAGTTTTGCAATTTATGTTTGATTCAACTTCAAAATATAGAAAGAAAGAAACGACTTTCTTTGAACAAATAGCGGTCTAATTATATCACATACATATTTTAATTTAAAAATATAGCATATTTTGAGAATTTGTAACCCAAATTTTCAGCAAGCAAGGTTTGCACTCAGCATAGATGGATAACGCTTTATTGCTCACTAAAATAACAGACACAATCAATACACATAATTATTATAGGTAATTGCAATAAGTCATAAGTATTTATTTAGTACAATAATATAAAATTATATGTACACGTCGTATCGATTACACTTACAATTTTCTTTAAAAAATAAACAATGTAATTTAATAATTTTTAAATTAAAAAATTCCTCTATCGAGTAGGGCATCTGCTCGATAAGATAACTATTTAATCTTTTCTTAAAAGAACCGAGACTTTCGGATTCTTTTATATTGAGAGGTAGTCTATTGTAGATTAAAGGTTCCATTACATATACCGTCTTGCTCATCTTAGAGAGCGAGCATGATATGGCCGAAAGCCTTCCCCTGCCCCGAGTGCAGTAAGAATGCGTGCTGCCACGTTCAGCGTATGTATCCATGTTCACTCCAACGTATACCGCAACCTAGTAAATAAAAATTGCTGGCAACGCAGAATGGAGAGATCCAATATTTTTAGACGAAGGTTGCTTAAAAAATTATTGTATTGCTATTATGTATGTGAGAAGACTAAATAGAAGCCACCTCCGATCGACTGTCGAAGTATAACATTTAAGGGCATTATTAAGGTTGCGTTTTACAGGATGATTGTCATTTATAAAATCCTTCTACGATTACCACATAAACTTACCCTGCGAACATTACTTATGCTACAATATAAAGTAAATGCGGAGTCGCTTATGTATGCCCCTGGTTCTGCGATAACTTGGATGTCAGGGTCGGGAAAGAGATCCTCGAGAGCAGCATTTATTAGTTCCGACAGCTATACAAATAAATAAAAGAGATTAATTTCACTATTTCAAGACACGGTTACGCCATAGAATACGGATTTGTTTTAGTAACTATTAAATAACACGAGATCGCGTTTTACAGAGATTTAGAGCGGTACCTCTTTTGTATCAGAAAGACCTTTCAGACCTTAGTCATGTCTGACTTAAGTATGTTAATTAATTAAGTATACAGAGAGGCTTTTGGATACATTCTATCGCCCTAGCGAACACTCAGATAATCACGATATAAACTAAATTTCAAAAGTAACATGAGGATTGGCGAATAAGGCGTCATATATAAGTAGTAGTACCAAACCAAGAATTGCAATGGTAGTTAGATACAACATCTTGTTTGGCTGGACGAAGCTTCTTTAATGGAGGAAAATCAAATCTCGTTATTACACATTGTTGATATTTCAAATTTCATATAATCAATTAACTTATTGCATCTTTTGGTACTAATCATATCATTGTGCCTGATGTAATCCATAACGTTAACATACATATTAGAAAATTTTGAATATTTTTCTATGTGATGAGTGTGAACTCACATGGTCGATGTTCTCACTTCTGTCGCTAAGAAAACCGTCGCCGATATCAACAATCTTCATACTTCTTCCAGCAATGGCTTCGTGATCGAACAATACTCTGGCTTGTCTTAAGGCTGTAATGTAGCTATCTACAGACTTGCACACAGAACCAACTTGGAAAGATACTCCAACCACCTAAAAATAGGTTAATTTTAAAAAATTATAATCAAATGCTACAATGCAATCATGAGAATAAAATTTTAAATTCTATTTACTTTTAAACCAAGATCTGCTGCTGCTTCCAATAAATTGATGGCTTCAGATTCAAAATCACATCCAAATTTATCACTTAGTTTGATCAGAGAGTCAGAGTCCACTCGAATTCGAATGAGTAATCTAACAAAATAATAAAATAATTGAAAACTTGAGTATAAAAATTAACAAATTAAAATTACATTATAGCATTACAGTAAAGTAAAACATACATAAGAATCTTGAAGTATATGTGATTTATACATACATACATACATACATAACTTCACGCCAGTTCCCTTGCGAGGTAGCAAATTAAAATTACATTATAGCATTACAGTAAAGTAAAACATACATAAGAATCTTGAAGTGTATGTGATTTATGCTCATTCAAAAAATTCCGTAAAGTTGATTGATAGTCATTTACTGTTTTTGCATACAAAAGTATTTAATTCAAAATACAACTTCCTTAAACTATGCAACAGATTTTATTTAAAACTACTTTTTCATTGATATACCTAAATATAAACCTAGCTTAAACAATTAAATAAATAATAAAACTAAACTGCTAGCGTAAAGCGTGCCCAGAAGGCTGGCTGTATAGCAATGCTAATTCTCTGACCAAAATATGAGTCAGCGTTCTGAACGGGTATTGTCAAAGTTTGGCGTTATTTTTGAACTCTCCAAAATCAAATGTTTACAAAATTATCCACTCTATAGTCAGAGGGGGAAGGGCACAAATTTCATGACTTTGAAACCAAATATTTCGCCACCTGTTGACTTTAATAAGAATGTTAATAAAAATGAAACGTTTAATAAGAAAAAGATCAGTTTCTTTTCGCTTTTGTGTAAGATTATGGTTTTTACATTATGAGATTCGATATTTCAAGTATCAATGCAATCCCAAGCTAAGTATAGCTAGTGTTATGGTTGAGTTGCAAAGTACAACTCTGGAAATGGACTCATTAATACAAAATTCATAATAAATACTTGAATGTTTGTTGGGAAAATTTATCTCACTGAGAATGGAACACAATACCTTTGAGAACAGTTAAGCGCTTAACGCTTAAACTACTGCACACTACGCTACACTATAATGTGGCCTTAATATTTAAGGCCTTTGTTGTCGAAAATAAAACATAAATATACGAAGATGTACCTAAGTTAATTATTGTTTTAATCTTTAAAATTTACGTATCGTAAAAGTAATAGATTTCCCTTAAACTTTGTAATTTGTTTTGAAATAACAGATATACTTAAATGATTATAGTAGTATTATAATAATGGTACCTCGCATCTGGCCAATATTCTTTCAACTTCTTCAACTCATAAGCGGAGTCAAATGTTGTATATTTAACACCTGTTTCTCTCGCGTAAACCATTTGTTCTGGTGTTTTTATAGGCATCGCGTAGAGTATGCTCCTAAAAGGTATATCTGTCATTATACATATATAGATATATTTGGAATGATTGAGTTTTTACTTTTTATATTTATGTAAATATACATAATGTATTATATTTTTGTTGTTGTTTCTTCAATTGTCTATTGTGGATCGTTGCCCTAAACTGTAGATCAAAAAATGTGTAAACTTTTGCCTTAGTAAAATATGAAAAATGCGAAAAATTGAGCAAATGCGCGACTGTTTACCAATTATGAAGGAATCTCTAAAGATGACAAACGTTCCTTGTTTTCGTTCTTTGGAAATAGAACCATAAAAACAACTTAATCATAAATAATCCATATGTCAAAAGCTACTTTACGTGCGCAAAAAAAATCGTTAAAAGTATTTTCCAACTCTTAGGATTTTTGTGGTCTTCCACTTTAGAATTTAAAAGTTAGAGGTTTATAGATTCGGTTTTACGATCTTGGAAGCTATACATACGTCTATCTCACCACTTATTGACTCAAATAAGAAAGACCATTAAGAGCATCGTCATATTTTTATGTCTTAGTAGCCCTGTGGAGCCCTTCCGCTCCGTATGTCTCAGTATGACTCAGTCATTGTTTTTGAAAACTACTGGATCCAAATAAATTAAATTTGACAATAGTAATGTAATAGTAACTCATGAAACTATATGACTCCCATCACTTGTTCTTTACCATCACGGCATATAAAATTTGAAATAGTGTTTATATAATGTCACTTACTTTGGATTTACATTGAGTTGTCGAAGTTTGTAGATTTCGGCAGGTGATGCGCAATCGAAGCCAAGTCCTTGTGATATAGCAAATTTTAACATCATCTCTGTATCATTTGATTTCATTGCTGTAAACGAACACTAGTAAAAAAAACAAGTAAATCGAGCAAATGTGTTCGAACTATGAAGGTTTTTGCAGACATTTATTTTATTGTTATATCTTTGATAAAACGCGTCGAATAGTAATTCCATACATGTAAGACCAAAAACAATTAACAACAAAACACAATAAATAATCTTAACCGAAAAATTAAAACTTAACTAAAATAGGAGAAGATTATAACTAATAAACAAAAAAATAACTTTAACACTGAGTATTTACTTTGATTACAACTCGTTGTTTTAAAAATTCTCTTCAATTTTTTTAAGTATTATAGAGTAATTCTGTAAACATTTTAATGGCTCGTCTGATGGTAATTGTTGCTCCAAACTCCTATTGATACGACACAGTGATACCCCGCTTTACGCGACCCCGCATAGCGCGGATTTGTAATAAGGCGGTTTTTAAAATTTGCGCTAAGTATCCCCCCGTTTACGTGGATTCATTGATTGGTCCATTAGCTTGCTCCCTGTAGTGAATAATAACAATAACAGCGCGAATATTCTCACTTTATGAAAAATCAATTATTGTTTAGTCTTCGGCAAACAATACAAAACAGTGTAGTTTACTACGAAAGAATTTTGTAAGAACGCAAACAAAATATTACTCAAAAAACATAAGATAAGTAAGTCACAAGTCTTTTATTTATTACAATAATATAAAATTATAGAGCGTAGATGTCCTTGGATGGTTTTTGTGGAAATCGAGATATTTCTATTTTATAAAGTTCTTCGGCGGTAAAAGAAAGAAATCTTAGAGATCTATGAATGGGTTCACGAGTTCTCTGAAGTATATCATACACTGTAACAACATCAGCTTGTGGGGCCTCACTACTAATACCCGATCTAACAAACCCTGTGTTAACAGCATTAATAGTTTCTTTTGTTGTGCTGTACCTATTGCCTTGTGAGTCTAATATAAAGTCTGTAAAGTCCGACTGAGGTGCATTATATTTGCCTCGTCCTTTATTAATTATATGCCATACTGCCTGGGATGTAGTCACGTTATTGGAAATTAAGTCACAGTAACAGTTTTTCTTCGCTGCTTTAACTAACGTGTCATATCGGGTAGTAACGTCCATTATTTTATTTTTAATAGTAACATTAGTGGGATCTAATCTACTCAGTTTTATAACATGAAATAGAAAGTTTTTTATAATTTTTAATGTCATCAGTAACCCAAAAAATGTACTATAATTATATATATATATGTACCATGTAATTCTTAAAATTAAATAAATGAAAAACTGTAACAATAAGTAACTTTGTTCTGGTTCATTTTTGCGATAAGAGCACTTTAATTATTTAATTGGTTTGTTTTTTCATTCTACCTTGCTATACGCGTACTTCGCTAAATACGATTTGGTCTGGAATATATCCCTCGCGTAAAGCGGGGTATTTACTTACTGTACATGGTCAATACCGACGGTTTTTAACATTTTTATTTGTGTACTAGACTTTACCCCGTGGCTCCGCCGCGCGTCAAACTCTAGTGCGTACCTCTTGTTTTAAGAGCAGGCGTTAATACAGGATATATTGTATTGTATTTTTATTTTGGTGCTATTTGCCCTCGGAAGACTTACTTCATTTTATATCGCAAACTATCCCATCTACCGGGATGAATAGTATCTATGTCCATTTTCGGTATTCAGACAGACAGATCGAGTGAAAGTCGCATTTTTTTTAAAGATTATGAATGTTTATATCTATAAACTTGATAAATGATTGGTCCCCCATACAAACTTTAATACACTATTTCAACCCGTTCTAGTTTTATTGATATAACTAAATATTGTGTAAACTACACAAACGACCAAAACTACCAAACGTACTAAAACTGCCGAAACTACCAAATCTACTAATAAAAACTACCAAATCCACCAACCAAAACTACCGCAACTACCAAAACCACCACAACTAACAAAACTACCACAAATACCAAAACTACCACAACTACCAAAACTACCACAACTACCAAAACTACCACAACTAACTAAACTACCACAATTACCAAATCTACCAATCAAAACTACCAAAACTACCACAACTAACAAAACTACCACAACTACCTAAACTACCACAATTACCAAATCTACCAATCAAAACTACCACAACTACCAAAACCACCACAACTTACAAAACTACGACAACTACCAAAACTACCACAATTATCAAAACTACCAAATCTACAAAACAAAACTACCACAACTACCAAAACTACTACAGCTACAAAAACTACCACAACTACCAACACTACCACAACTACTACAACTACCAAAACTACCACAACTACCAAAACAACCGAAAATAGCAAAACTACCAACCAAAACTACCACAACTACCAAAACAATCAAAACTACCAAACCTACCTAAACGACCAAATTGACCAAAATAAACAAAATGACGAAAATGGCAAACCACAAATAAAAAACCTATCCTAGTTTCCGGGATAAACTTTACATAATTTTATCCCAAAATCTATCCCAGTATCCGAGATGAAAAGTATCCCTTGGCCACCCTCGGTATTCAAATTACATATGTACCGAGTATCAGCCAAATCGGTCCAATAGTCTTTCCATAAAAGGATAACAAACAGAGAGACAAATATACTTTTATCCCGAAAACTATCCCATTTTCCGGGATAAAAAGTATCCTATGTTCATTCTCAGCATCAAAAATATATATATACTGAGCTTCAGCCAAATCGGTCCAGTAGTTTTTACGTGAAAACGAAACAGACAGACATACAGACAGACAGACAGACATACAGACAGACAGAGTTACTTTCGCATTTATAATATTAATAGGGATAACAAACTTGTACCTATTGAAAAGACTCGGAAATGGTTAACAGAATTTCAATGATTATTTTAGTGTTTGAAGCAGGTATTTTATCTAAAACTTTAGTGTATGTTTCCTTTCGTAATGTTTCAGGGTTATGAAGATAAAACTAAGTCCAAGTAAGTATAAAGTAAGTAATTAATGAACATTATTGTGACGAGTTGCGAGACTCGAACTAAAATGTCGTTGGAATTATTATAGACTTTATTAGAACTATACAAACACGTATAACACAGGTACAAATATAACCGAACACAACAAATCGTCAAAGAAGGTCGTATTTCAATAAAATGCGCAAAGTCCATCACTACTAGATTACCGATTGTACACACGTCTCGCCTTGATCGTGGTTCTCGCTTGACTGCCCCCCTCTCAGTCAGGGCATCATTTTACACTCACAAATGCAGTGTGCCCGCCCGGCAACGTGGACCGAATTTCCTAGAATCAGCTTGTAATTTATATCCGTAACACTTGGCTAATGATTACAGCCGCAAGTGGTTGTTAACGATTACAATACAACAATAGGCTGTTCTCTAGAAGCGTATGCCAATAAATAAGTAAACAAAAGAAGACGATCATAAAAGAATTACAATAGTTTCAATGTTATTAGTTCAAATGCCGACGGATAATAAATGTGCTTCTACAAATCTGTATGTGAAATTTGTCTCTATCGGCGCCTAGCTTGTAACATTATTAAGTGACATTTTGAGTAATAAACGCTGTATATTTGTGTATTATTGAGTAATGTTTATGTATACATAATATTTTTTTTGCGTTTTTTTATTACGGGTCTAACAGCAGATGGTCCACATGATGGAACGTGGTAGTACTATGGACATTTCCAACAGGAAAGGTGCTACCAATATGCTACCAGTGTCGAAAAGAAGGAATGAAACCTGGCTACTAATACCGGAATACAACACATGGTTGTTATATGGCGGCATGCACTAGACCAGTGGTCGTAGTCATGCCGGCACGGAAATATTTTACCACCTGACTGTGGGTTGTTTTGTCAACTTACGACCGGCCACACTGCCTCAGGAATATTCTTATAGTGGTATTCTTTCTCCGTTCCTAGATTTTATATAACTACTAGAGTTTACCCCGCGGCTCCGCCGCGCGTCAAACTCTAGTGCGTACCTCTTG
Organism: Dendrolimus kikuchii; assembly: GCA_019925095.2. Taxonomy (NCBI): domain Eukaryota; kingdom Metazoa; phylum Arthropoda; class Insecta; order Lepidoptera; family Lasiocampidae; genus Dendrolimus; species Dendrolimus kikuchii. Next base: position 19,631,420 of record CM034394.1, read on the forward strand.
TTTTAAGAGCAGGCGTTAATACAGGATATATTATATTGTATTTTTATGTTGGTGCTATTTGCCCTCGGAAGATTTACTTCATTTTATATCGCAAACTATCCCATCTACCAGGATGAATAGTATCTATGTCCATTTTCGATATTCAGACAGACAGATCGAGTGAAAGTCGCATTTTTTTTAAATTATGAATTTTTATATCAATAAACTTAACACTATTTCAACCTGTTTTAGTTTTATTTATATAACTAATTATTGTGTAAACTACACAAACGACCAAAACTACCAAACGTACTAAAACTGCCGAAACTACCAAATCTACCGACCAAAGCTACTAAATCCACCAACCAAAACTACCACAACTACCAAAACTACCACAACTACCAAAACTACCACAACTATCAAAACTACCACAACTATCAAAACTACCGCAACTACCAAAACAACCGAATATACCAAATCGACCAACAAAAACTACCAAATCTACAAACCAAAACTACCACAACTATCAAAACTACCACAACTACCAAAATAACCGAATTTACCAAATCTACCAACCAAAACTACCAAATCTACAAACCAAAACTACCACAACTACCAAAACTACCACAACTACCAAATCTACCGAAACTACCAAATCTACAAAACAAAACTATCACAACTACCATAACTACCACAACTACCACAATTAGTAAATCTACCAATCAAAACTACCAAAACCACCACAACTAACAAAACTACCACAACTACTAAAACTACCACAACTACCAAAACTACCACAACTACCAAAACTACCACAACTATCAAAACTACCGCAACTACCAAAACAACCGAATATTCCAAATCGACCAAGCAAAACTACCAAATCTACAAACCAAAACTACCACAACTATCAAAACTACCACAACTACCAAAATAACCGAATCTACCAAATCTAGCAACCAAAACTACCATAACTACCAAATCTACAAACCAAAACTACCACAATACCAATACTACCACTACTACCACAACTGCCGAAACTACCAAATCTACAAACCAAAACTACCACAACTACCAAATCTACCGAAACTACCAAATCTACAAAACAAAACTACCACAACCACCACAACTACCAAAACTACCACAACTACCAAAACTACCACAACTACCAAAACTGCCAAACAAAACTACCTAAACGACCAAATTAACCAAAATAAACAAAATTACGAAAATGGAAAACCACAAATAAAAAATCTATCCTAGTTTCCGGGATAAACTTTACATAAATCTATCCCAAAATCTATCCCAGTATCCGGGATGAAAAGTATCCCTTGGCCACCCTCGGTATTCAAATTACATATGTACCGAGTATCAGCCAAATCGGGCCAATAGTCTTTCCATAAAAGTATAACAAACAGAGAGACAAATATACTTTTATCCCGGAAACTATCCCATTTTCCGGGATAAAAAGTATCCTATGTTCATTCTCGGCATCGAATATATATATATATATATATATATATATATATATATACTGAGTTTCAGCCAAATCGGTCCAGTAGTTTTTACGTGAAAACAGAACAGACAGACAGACAGACAGACAGAGTTACTTTCGCATTTATAATATTAATAGGGATTTTTCTTACCGTAAAAAATTTTGATTCTAGGCATTAGCTTCCGAAAATGTTGAATTCGATTATGTGCTGCATCCAAACTGAATATATAGAAGGGTTGTCTCTGTTTTCCATTCTCGATCATAGCTCTTCCCACATCTTCGGGCGAGTAGTTGTTTAACACGGAGATGGGTGTAGTGCAATACTTTTTGTAGCCATTTTGTATTTTTTGTATGATAGTATTCATTTTGTCTAATATGTAGACAACTGTATGTGTCTAGACTATGAAATAGTTTGTCTTAATGGCTGAATCGAGTGTATCTAGCTGTTTATATACGATTATATGTTCAATTCTTGCTTAATAAATATTTATGTCTTTTAAACAGCCAAGTTTCACGTGTACAATAGAACAGGTGAGCAATAAAATATATTTTAATTCTAAGTTTCAAGTCGTCTGGTAACCAAAAGAATAAATGTAATTACCACCATGTAGTATAATAACAAGACAGAGCAAAACATAAGAAGCTTTTTTCGTTTTATTCTAGTGAATTTTTATACATACATACATACATACATAACTTCACGCCAGTTCCCTTGAATTTTAATAGATTATTTTAATGTATTTTTTTGAGATACGCAAACAGGTTCACCATCCTGAAGTCTACATTTTAATATAGGCAGAGTAATTATTATACAGGACACATAAAAACTGCATTAAAATAATAGATAGGTTAGGAATAAGTAAATAAGAAGTAATGAATGAAAACACTCTATTGTTCACCAAATATTACGTTGGTACTGTATATTATTCTGGATGAAAGGTACCCTATGTTCATTTCTATATCTTTGAAAACATGTATGCAAAAATCCATGATGATCTGTTTCATAGGTCACAAACAAACAAACTCTATATTGCTACTTATAATATTAATTAGGATTGAGACTATTAATTATCTTTAGATTGTAAGCAAACTAAAAACGACTTTCTAATCAGTGAATAAATGGTTCTGTCTTACTATACATATACTTAGTCTGGCCATAAATACAGTTACAATTAAAAAGAAACAAAATATTACATTTGAATTTGGAACCTGTCATTTTTATATGATTGTACATTGTGTTTTCTCATTTTGACGCCAATACATTGTACAACATTTTGCGATTTTAAAATGGAGTGGGGCTATAAATAGAACCGAATCGCTGCGATTGCATTATATAAAGTAGGTATGGAGCCAAATGCAACTTTTAAAACTCTCCATACGCTTGGTATTAGTCAAATGTTTGTGTACTGGGCTATTAATAGGTACAATGAGACCTCCACTATTTGTGACAGAAAAAGATCTGGCTATCCACGTAGAGTTCGTACGAAAAAGATGGTCAAAGCAGTAAGGGAAAGAATTCGAAGAAATCCTGTCCGAAAGTAAAAGATTATATCTCGGGAGATGAAGATATCACCTAGAATCATGTCGCGTATTTTAAAAGATGACTTAGGACTTGCAGCCTATAAGAGGCGCACTGGTTATTTCTTAACTCATAATTTAAAATAAAATAGGGTGATAAAATCGAAACAACTACTGAAGCAGTACGCAAAGGGAGGTCACAGAAAAATTTGGTTTACGGATCAGAACATTTTTACAATTGAGCAACATTTTAATAAACAAAATGACCATATTTATGCTCAAAGATCTAAGGAAGCTTCTCAATTAGTCGACAGAGTGCAACGTAGGCATTATCCGTCTTCAGTGATGGTTTGGTGGGGTGTTAGCTATGAAGAAGTGACTGAGCCATATTTTTGTGAAAAAGTGTATCAAGATACCATTCTTGAGAAGGTAGTTAAGCCCCTTAACAACACCACGTTCAATAACCAAGAATGGTCCTTCCAGCAAGACTCGGCGCTGGATCGTAAAGCTCGGTCCACGCAGTCTTGGTTGGAAACGAACGTTTCGGACTTCATCAGAGCTGAAGACTGGCCGTCGTCTAGTCCCGATCTTAATCCGCTGGATTATAATTTATGATCAGTTTTAGAGAGCACGGCTTGCTCTAAACGCCATGATAATTTGGAGTCCCTAAAACAATCCATACGATTGGTAGTGAAGAATTCTCCCATGGTAAGAGTGCCTGCTTCTGATGATAACTGGCCTCAACCTTTAAAGGACTGTATTGACTGTACTGCCAATGGAGACCACTTCGAATAAGTTTTTTATATTTTAAATTGTTTTATATTTATGTAATAAACTAACACACTGTAAAACTTATAAATGTTATTTGCAATAAAAAAAATCTATGTTACAATATTTATGGCAAGACTAGGTATACTCTTTTGTTTATTGTTAACGTCAAATTAACAGTGTAGCCTTGGCGCAATCTGTGATTATAGATGTATATAGTCTTTGACAACGGAACCTTAGTAATGTTGAAACTTGATATTTAAATTAATTATGGTCGAATTTCGATCACGGGGCGAACACTAGTATAGTAGCACAATGGCGAGTATATATTTTATACGTCGTTGAAATATTTCCAAGAGCATTTCATAAACTCACAATATGAATTTATTACAATTCAGCCAGTGTACGGTTATCGGTCAGTTAGTTTGTCATATAAATTGAGCTATATTTTGTAATGAAACGAGACGGATATTTTATAAAAAACTATTTGGACGCTGTTACAAAATTATGTCGACAGTATATTGACATGAAATATCAAATGGGGCTTCTTACGCCCTTGCTCCATCTGAGACAATGTAAGCGTTAATGACTAACTGTCCACAGGCGTCTTATCTATAGCTTCAAAAATAACGCAATTGATGAAATAATGTGTACAGACTAAATTTGATAAGGGGGCCTTTAGGGCCAAATCCTAAACTTAAACAGGGATAAACACGCAAAGGAGCCTTGAGTCAGATTTTGACGAAAACTAAAGTGGTATATAGATTATTGAAAAATCAATTACCCTTGTCAGGAATCGAATCAGCTGATTTTGGAATAAAACGCATTCTGTATTATTCTAAATCATAGTGATTTGATTAGATTAGATTTGGTAAAATAATACAGAATATGTTATTGAAGTGATAACTTCTTATGGGAGGGTAAACCGCTTCGTTACGTAACGCGTTACGGCCCAGTCTGTCTGGCTTCCCTTTCTCTTACGCATACGGCAGCGGTAGGCAGGCTAAGTTATCACTTCTATCGGGCGTCCCGAGACGCACACGTTTTTTTTATCTCCAGCTGTAATATTTCGTGAAGGAAATAAGTATGTATGTGTGTCTATAACAGATGCATATAAACAGGAAGTCATTGCAATGAGACCATACGAGTTTTTTATTATCCTGAGATACACAATAAAGAACGAATTATAATTAGCCGACGTAATTATGTTTAATTAATTAATTAATTAGTTGAATTGTCTTGGAGAATTAATTGAAACATAATAATAACATGTAATAAAATGTAAGAAATGGTTAATGATGTAACGTGATTTACATTTACATCTACTAAGTCTTAAAGTACCCCTTTTTGTTTTTTATTATTATTGCAGGAGTTCAGCAGACAGGCAGACGGCCCACTTGATGCAAAGCGGTTCCCATCGCCTATGGACATTTGCAACACCAAAGGTGCTACAAATGCGCTGCTGCTCACTTAAGGGAGACTGGAACCTGGTCACTAATGCCGGAACACAACAGAAGATTGTTATAGCGGCATACTCTAGACCAGGGGTGGTCGCCATCCAGTCGGCAAATCGGGTGCTCACTTTTGATATACTAATGTAGCTATTATATTTTAATTGGACTGTTTATAGTATGATTTTAGGATAACATTTAAAATATTATGCTAAAATATCCAAAAAAAAACATTAAGCTTTCAAAAGTGTCCATTGTACGTGGGACACCCAGAAAGTTTTGTGAAAATACAATAAAAATGTTCTATAGGTAAATATTTTTTATTAAATCATTTAAAAGTACTCTCCACCAACCTCTGTACAAAGTTTCATGCGTTTGAACCAGTTTTCGAAACACTTTTTCTAGTCTGCCGCAGACACCTCATTTACAGCTTGCTCGAACGCTGACAACGCATCATCCGGCGACGAAAATTGTTCCTTTGAACTGGTTTTTTTTAATTTTATCTTTGGGAATAAAAAGAAGTCACATGGTGCTAGGTCAGGGCTGTCAGGAGGGTGACCCAGGAGTTTGATCGACGTACTGTCCAGGAAGTCCCTTGTTTTGAGCGCAGTATGGGCGGGCGCCTTATTGTGGTGGAGCAGTAGCCCGCGGAGCCCTGTGTAGCCCCAATAAACGTTAGTCGCTTATTGCTCACAACAGAGAAAACTTTTGCCAAGCTTTTGGTAGTATAATATTCGGCGGTGATGCTTCTTTGGTTCCGTATAGGAATTGACACCAAGTAGCCAGTCAAATTGAAAAAAATCGCTATATAAATCTTCCCCCCGCTTCTAGATCGCTTCACTTTTGTAGGCGTTGATTCGTTTTGAAACATCCAAACCGTCGACTGGCGCTTCGTTTCTGGATCGTATTGATAAATCCAGGACTCATCACCTGTAGTGATGTAAACACCCCGAGACAAAGCCTGCTTTAAATTTGTTTATCATACCACAGCTCAAGCGAAGTTGCACATGTAGAATCTTGTGAAGGCATTCCGATTCAATCTATAGTACGCGCTGAATATTTCGATACGTAACTCGCCTATTATCTTGGATAAAATTTTTCACTGCTAGCACATTTTCTTCCGTAACAGTCGTTAAAACGCGACCACTTCTTTCTTCATCCTCCAAAGTTAGTCAACCGCGCTTGAATTCGTTGTATCAATGGTACACGGTTGCCTTAGAAGGGCCTTCATCCCTGAATGCCATTTGAAATGTATTTTACGATTCGTCCGGTTTTATGCGACAATTGAAATAGTAAAAAATCATATAGTGAAAATGTTCCCGGCGCAGATCCATTTTTGAATGAGACACGATAATTTGAATTAGTTCGCAAACAGTATAGAGGGAGGTTTTAAAATTAGAACGTACCTATTTTTAGTTATAAATAATCATATTTTCAAAATAGATTATAACTGACCAGTCTCTCTCATACATAGAAACTTTTTTTGCATTACTTTCTGAGTGGCCTGGTATTTCTTATATTGAAAATAATGTATATCATTTTCAATTACGCTTAATTTTATTATTTATATTTCTGTGCTCTCTGAAACAAAGATTTGCCCACGGTAGCTAACTGACTAGGATGGTGGTGAGACGAACCATTAAGGTATTTATCTGTATGGGTAGATTTCCTATACACCGTATGACCAAGAGTATTGTCAGTGTTCCTTAGGATGAGTACATCCAGAAACCCAACCACTACATCAGATTCGATAACCCACAAATCCTCGCGAAAGAGAATCGTTTCATACCTAGAATGATGCGTGAGGCTATTGAAATCAAAAAACACCCAAATTTCAATAGAGAAGATGGTTGGCAAGACCACCTGTTTGGGATCCAATTATCAAAACTATTAAGACACAAACCCAGCAAAAACCAGCTGCCAGACCTCAAGACACTGTGAGCTCTTTCTGCGTACAACGGAACACAAACCAACTTGACTGATAATTACTTTTATTTTTCCTTCCATTTTAATATTATATAAATTATTAGAGCTAGGCATGTTTGCTGAAGAGTTTCTTGCGCCGCTTCTTCTCTTCAAGCCATAACATCTTGCGAAGCGGTAGTAAATTACATTAGGCTCCCATAGAGTAAATAATAACAATAAACAAAATTAAAATTAAATAATTAAAATTAACAAGTTGGCGGTAGGCTAAATAAAACTTTAACAATACTCGTTGACACTTGACATATTTGTCTTCTGTGATCACGGCCACTGAAAAGTGGCCGAAACGTCGGAAAAACCAAAATCAAATAAAATTACCGCGCTTAAAACCGTTAAAACGTAGTTTTATTAAAAATTATGGTAATTTACTGTATTAAATATAATAAAATAAATGAATAAAAATGACACAATCTAACAGTGTTTTAAAACTGTCTCACTGCAACTAAATTATACATACTTGAATTATGATTAAAATTACATAATTATTTGAAAATAAATGCTTATTTAAATACATTTTAATGATATCTACTTAGGTACATAATTCACCAAAAATCTTCTTTATAAATAATTTCGGAATTTCTTCGTTTTACAGCACCTATAAAATATTTATCTATAAAAAGTAGGATACTTAAAATTTGTTTATACAAATAAGTTACAAGCAGTGAAATTTACAGTGTACGGAGATCAAATTTTTAATGTTGGTATATGCGCATGTTCGTGTATCCTATTCTCATGTAGTAGAGGTGGTAACGTTGTGGGAAGTGGCGTAGAGATTTCCGCTTGAACAACGAAGTCTGACGAATTGAACACAGCGTTTTCTTTTATAGAACGCCTGTAATAAGGTTAAAAAAACAATTACAATGATCTTACAAGCAACTAGATGGCGCTGTAGATAATTGTAACTCGGTATGGTGTGCATTGTAGTCACATTCTTATTAGATTAATTTGCTTTGTGATTGGTCAACGGGGGCGAAATCATTAATCTCCATATCTTATTTCAGTATTAAACTTACGAAAAAGTTTTTTTGAAGTCTCATATGCGTTTCACCACGTTGATGAGATGAACTCATCAATCTCATCAACGTGGTGAAATGAAACGATTATGATCTCATGGAGATGATTAAACGGTTTATTAATTAATAAAATAGCGATGCGCGATTATAAGCAATAATTACTTTATTAAAAAATCGAGTGAATCGACAATTGTGCAAGCGCCGCTTACACAATTGTCGATTCACTCGATTTTAGATATGGGCGTTATCAGCAACTTTTGGCAACGGGTATCTAGTCGATATTTGGTGTCAATATCGGTATTGATACCCGTTGCCGAATATCGGTATCAAAGCAGGTTTTCAACTAATACGCGCATCGTTTTCGTTTGTAGTCGATAATGTAAATAAGGTTGTCTTTGGTTCATAACAATATTTGTGAAATGTCGCTAGTCTCTCCTCAGTCTGTGCGTTGCTGGATAAATGGTGATTAAGTTGCTAGCCAATACTCGCGTCTTCTTTGTTTTGCAAGTTAGCAATCATTTAGAAAGAGAGAGAAGGCATAATTATTTTGCTTATTATCGTTCGATCGGTTACCAACGTAGCGAAAACGGAATCACTGATGAATCTAACCAGCTATTGTGATTATTCGTGTTATTGTCAGTAGGTTGGCAACGTCGCGTCATCGTCAGTTGTTTATACCTAGATATTCGATAACTGATAGCCGTTAGTAGCTGTATCAATACCGATACGGTACGTTAGAGGCATGTCAACCGTTTTCGGTTACGTTTTGCTATAGCGGACACATGCTTATCAAGCGCGTATTTGATTGTCGACTCATTCGTTCTCGCCGAATAAGAATCGAATGTAAATTAAAAAACGAATACAATTGCGCGCGCACAGCGCGATAAATAATAATTGCACCGAACCGCAAGTGGGCCAGGGGTAGTCGCGGTTGGCATCCGTAGATTAACTGTAATAGCAGATTTGGGGACCTGACCGATCAAACGATACAGATAGAGGTAATGATATAACTGGGAATTCATCAGGTTACGTAATTGCATATAAGTGTGTTGCGAAAGCTTAGACTAATAATAGAAAGACAGAGTCTCGGACTCTTATACTGAAGCATACAAAGGATGTTGGAAGGACGGTACAAAGGATTTACAGGACGCCGATCGCGCCGCAGTGTGTTACAAGAACTCAATATTAAAAATAATCGAATCAGTACGGATGAAGGCGAAAGTTTCCAGTGGATTTATTACTATTAACCATATAGACGCAAACCACGTGTATACTACATAAGTTTACGCACACAAGTCTTTGAGAAATACTTCACTTCATTTGACGCTTTTTTCACGTAGGTTCCGTCTATACTTTTAAAAATTTCTAAAATAACTAACCATAATTCTATAGAAACAATAGGTCTTACTAAAGGTGTCTCAAGACTTGAGAATCTAGTTGAAAACGTTATTGTGTAAGAACCATGATTTTCTATAATTAGCCAGTCAAGTGGTGTACATCTTGGTAACTGTATTGTGTAATCCATCACGATTTGATCTGTTGAGTCACAGCTAGGACCCCAGAGAATCGTATCCTCTAATTCTTCCATGTCTTTTTCTGTTGATCTCTGTAAAAATGTTAAATATTCTAAAGTATCTTGTTGATTTTATATATGGTAAGTCCCGGCGTCGTCGTCAACGTCATTTCGGTCGGTTTGCATTAAAAATCAGCGTTGTGTCGAATATAATTCCGGCACAGTAATACCTAGTCTTGCCATAAATATTGTAACAAAGATCTCCATTGGCTGCAATACTGTACTTTAAACGTTGAGGCCAGTTATCAATAGAAACACGCACACTTTCCATGGGAAAATTATTCGCACCCCAGCGCCGGTCATAGGACCGTAGAGGCAGTTAGGCCCGTCCTGCCAAAATGGATAGACCGGAGGCACGGCACCCTGACGTTCCGCCAGACGCAGGTATTGACCGGGCACGGCTGCTTCGGTCGGTACCTGTGTCAGATAGGACGTGAATCGTCGTCAGGGTGCCAGCACTGCAGTGCCAGCGTCGAGGACACGGCGCTGCACACTCTGCAGGAGTGTCCAGCAGAGGAGCGCCTTGTCCTCGGCACCACCATCGGAAATGACCTGTCGCTCCCGGCCGTGGTCCAGGCCATGGTCGGTGGCCAACCCGAATGGGACGCCGTCGCGAGGCCGTCATGTCCGCAAACGAGGCGGCGGAGCGGGAGAGAGAGCGAGCAGCCGTGCTCCTCTCCCGCCGCAATAACCGGTCTCGGCGCCGGAGGAACACGGACCTCCGGCCGCCATGAACGCGCGGCGCGGGTGACGGTCAGGGGAGGCTATAAGGCCGTCGCCCGCATCTAAAGCCGCTGAGTAGGGGGCGCGTCGGTGGGCGCGCGCGGCCCTCTCAAACACAAGCACGGAGAGGCCCGCCCCTTGCTGGGGTGGGCTCACGCCAGCCGGGGTCGCGGAAGAAAAGCTCACGCATATCCCGTGACCCCGGCTCATGGCGTCAGGTGGCACCAAGGGGTTTTAGTGGGTATTCCGGCTTCTCTAGCCGGCGAGTCCCATACTCCCCCGCCGAAGTCTCCCCGGCGGGGGGTCCGCAAACGGATTTCCCCTTGTAAAAAAAAAAAATGGGAAAATTATTCACTGCCAATCGTATGGATTGTTTTAGGGACACCAAATTATCATGACGTTTATAGCAAGCCGTATTCTCTACAACTGACCATAAATCATAATCCAGCGGATTAAGATCGGGACTAGATGATGGCCAGTCTTCAGCTCTGATGAAGTTCGAAACGTTCGTTTCCAACCAAGACTGCATGGACCGAGCTTTATGACCCGGCGCCGAGTCTTGCTGGAAGGACCATTCGTGGTTATAGAACGTGGTGTTGTTAAGGGGCTTAACTACCTTCTCAAGAATGGTATCTTGATACACTTTTTCACAAAAATATGGCTCAGTCACTCCTTCATAGCTAACACCCCACCAAACCATCATTGAAGACGGATAATGCGTTGCACACTGTCGACTAATTGAGAAGCTTCCTTAGAGCTTTGAGCATAAATACGGTCATTTTGTTTGTTAAAATGTTGCTCAATTGTAAAAATTTTCTCATCCGTAAACAAAATTTTTCTGTGACCTCCCTTTGCGTACCGCTTCAGTAGTTGTTTCGATTTTACCACTCTATTCTTTTTTAAATTATGAGTTAAGAAATGACCAGTGCATCTCTTATAGGCTGAATGGTATCTTGATACATTTGTACTGATGTTTTGATACCTTTTTCACAAAAATATGGCTCAGTCACTCCTTCATAGCTAACACCCCACCAAACCATCACTGAAGACGGATAATGCCCACGTTGCACTCTGTCAACTAATTGAGAAGCTTCCTTAGAGCTTTGAGCATAAATATGATCATTTTGTTAGTTAAAATGTTGCTCAATTGTAAAAATTTTCTCGTCCGTAAACAAAATTTTTCTGTGACCTCCCTTTGCGTATCGCTTCAGTATTTGTTTCGATTTTACCACCCTATTCTTTTTTAAATTATGAGTTAAGCAATGACCAGTGCATCTCTTATAGGCTGCAAGTTCGAAGTCATCTTTAAAATACGCGACATGGTTCTAGGTGATATCTTCATCTCCCGAGATAAAATCTTTTGCTTTCGGGCAGGATTTCTTCGAATTCTTTCCCTTACTGCTTTGACCACCTTTTTCGTACGAACACATCGTGCACGGCCAGATCTTTTTCTGTCACATTCAGAGGAAGATCTCATTGTACCTATTAATAGCCCGGTACACAAACATTTGACTAATACCAAGCGTATGGAGAGTTTTAAAAATTGCATTTGGCTCCATACCTACTTTGTATAAAGCAAACGCAGCGATTCGGTTCTATTTATCGCCCCACTCCATTTTAATATCGCAAAATGTTGTACAATGTATTGGCGTCAAAATGAGAAAATACAATGTACAATTATATAAAAATGACAGATTCCAAATTCAAATGTAATATTTTGTTTCTTTTTAATTGTGACAGTATTTATGGCTAGATTATGTACACATACATACATACATACATAACTTCACGCCAGTTCCCTCGCGGGGTAGGCACGAACAACAGAGTGCCATTTAGGCTTATTCTTACACACCTCACTTGCCTCTTTGACATTCATAACTCTTGTCATGCAAGCTCGTCTGTTCTTAAGGCTCCTGACATCACCTTCTGCTAGTACACGATCAATTTGATCATGGAAGGTGTGTCGTGGCCTTCCACGACTTCTGCATCCATCCACTTTTGCATTGTATATCTGTTTAGTCATTCTTTCATCATGCATTCTTTCCACATGCCCGAACCACCGGAGCATTCCTTTCCTTACCTTCACCCCGACACTCTCTTTCAGACCAACTCTCTTTCTTACTTCGGTATTACGAACGCGGTCCGCGAGCGTCACTCCGCAGATTTTGCGCAGTGCTCGCATCTCGACCGCGTTTACTCTACTTTCATGCTCTTTCTTCCATACCCAACTCTCGCTTCCATACGTGAGCGTAGGTACCAGCACCGCGTTGTGTACGGCGAGCTGGGCCTTCTGGCTGAGGTTCTTAGCGCCTAGAAGTTTACCTAACGCTCCATTTAAACTATTCCCCAAATTCACTCTTCTTTCTATATCAGCGGTGTACCTTCCATCCCTGCTAAAAGCACATCCAAGATATACAAACTCATTCACTTGCTCCAGCATAACATCATCGACCATTATCCTTGCATTCGTTCTGGTTTCTTCTCTTTCAAACACCATAACCTTTGTTTTCTTCGCATTCAAATGTAAGCCTCTCGCCTGACAGTCATCTTTCATCATTGTGACTAGTGTTTGCAGTTCTGATGGCGATTCGGCTAAAAGCACGGCATCATCCGCATAAAGCAAGGTGCTTACAACTAGATCACTCATCCGCCCCCCAACATCCATCAATCTTATTCTCTGGAGACAATCGTCCAGATATAGGATGAACAGCAAAGCCGACAGCACGCAGCCCTGGCGGACGCCAATATTGACGTCAAACCAGGGCGACAGGCTGCCTTCCACTCGCACGCATGCCATACAGCCCTCGTAAGTGGACTGCACAGCACGCATCAATTGGCCATTAATCCCATATCCGGGCAATATGTCCCAGAGGTCCTTCCGCACAACCCTGTCAAATGCTTTCTCTAGATCCACAAAACCGCAGAAAACCTTCCGGCCCATAGCCAGCTGCTTCTCTACGATATTGCGGAGAGAGAAAACTTGATCCATACATCCCCTTCCATTTCTGAAACCACCTTGTGCATCCCACAGTAATCCATCGGATACAACTCTCATTCTCTTTTCAATAATCTTCGCATACACTTTAGATGCTGTGCTGATCAAACTGATGGCCCTGTAGCTGGCGCACTCCATACGTGACCCCTTGCCTTTATACAAGGGCACGATGACAGCGCGCCTCCAGTCCTTGGGAACCTTTCCCGTCCTCCAGCACAAGTTGCATAAGGACAGGAAAGCGTCCCGGACGCAGGTTCCACCATATTTGATCATCTCAGCAGACACACTATCGATTCCTACTGCCTTTCCATTTTTCAGACTTCTTATCGACCATTCGATCTCTTCCAAAGTGATCTCGGATGCTGACTCCTCGGAGTCGGTCACAGACTCAGTCGTGGTGCCAGCATCCGGGATATCATCATACATTTCTCTAAAATATTCACTCCATCGCGCTAATACCTCTTGTGGGTTAGCAAGAACGTCCCCTGCTTTAGATTTTATTCTTTCCATTCTGGAAGCTGACGAACAACCCCGAGACTTCTTAACCTCTCTCCAAAAGAGTTTGGTATTCGCCTCGAAGTTCTCCGTCAGCTTCTCTTCTTCTTTCAATTTTATTCTTTCACGCTTCTCTTTCACTAAAGCTTTGGTTTCATTCTTGCAGAGGCGATAAATTTCTTTCTTCATCTCTTTCATACTGTCATTCTGTTGCAAGGAAGCAACATAATCCAGCCAGGCTTTTCTCTTTCTCTCTACGCTGGATTTAACATCCGCGTCCCACCATTCATCACCTTTCGTTGTTATGTGCCTCTTCGCGCATCCACATGCTTCTTTTGCGCTTTCCACTATACTTTCCTTCATACTAAGATCGGCATTAGCTTAAATATCGAATACATAAAATTGCAACCATAACGTAATAGTTAAACACAACAATACCATTCTAATAGAGGTTTTCTCAAATGAGCCATGCGCTTTGGAGCACTTCAGATAATTATAATAGGTAATTATAGCGACTGAGCGTAATTTTTTAAACATCAGTACCTAAGTTGCGTAGCGGACTTTTGCGTAAAATATGCATGATCGTTACAAAATGAATCTTAGAAGAAGAAATAAAAAACATTCGATTTATGTCAGATTTGGTTTATATGTATTTTAAAAGATAAAACGTTGATTAAAATTTTAATGATTTTTTGTCTTTAAGGGTGAGAATGATTTGTGTCTGACCTTAGGTCAGTAGTGGAAGTGTAAAGGACATTTTCTAAGTTTTTTTACTGAGCAATGGTCCTAGCATTCTCTCTCGATGATTACCGAATCAACTTACCCTGCGAACGTCACTTATGTTGCAATATAAAGTAAATGCAGAGTCACTTATATACGCTCCTGGTTCTGCGATAACTTGGACGTCAGGGTCGGGAAAGAGATCTTCAAGAGCAGCATTTACAAGTTTCGAAAGCTGTACAAATAAATTAAAATGCTCAAGAATTTTAGTATTGCAAGAGATAATAACACTAGATTGCCATTTATAGATGTAAAGGTCAGTATTAAACATTGCGGCGTGGTATCAATATAATCCTGATCTGCGCCCGTTGCTGTCTCAGAACTTAGTCTGTCTCAAATATGATGATTAATTACAGATGGTTAGATACATTTCGTTGCCTCAACGAGAAATCAATTAAGAAATAATCTTGATATAAGCTATATTGCACAAATAATTAAACATAGCAACTGAATGGGCGTGTAGCAACTGGCAGTACGAGTACCAAACTGCAATCATCTCGTAGTGTTAGATACAACGTTTCAGCTGGCTGGATAAACTTTCATTAAAGAGCCAAACTTCTTCGCTCTTAGAACCATTGTAAACTCTCATGTGTAGATTATATTTTATTACTATTTTTAACGTTCTTGACATAAACTTTTAGGGAAACATTTTATACGGCTGTATTCTAAATTACGTGGAACTTACACAGTCGATACTATTAGTTCTGTCACTAATAAAACCGCCGCCGATGTCAACAATTTTCATATTCCTTCCAGCATTGGCTTCGTGATCAAACAATGCTCGGGCGTGTTTCAAAGCTGTAATGTAGCTATCTACAGACGTGCAGGCAACACCAACGTGGAAAGCTACACCAACCACCTAAAAATGATCACATTTAAAAAAATTCCTATTACATGCTCAAATGTAATCACAAGAATATAATTTTCATTTTCAGTTACTTTTAAATCAAGATCTGCTGCTGCTTCCAATAAATTGATGGCTTCAGATTCAAAATTACATCCAAATTTATCTCTTAGTTTGATCAGGGAGTCAGAGTCCACTCGAATACGAATGAGTAATCTATCGAAATAATATAAATGTTATGAAAAATTACATATAAAATTAACCTAAATAAATCAATCGCAGCTTACATTAAGTATACATAAATGTCACGCAGAAGTGTCCCGTAGAGGTGAAAAACGTCCACTGCTTTCTTAATTTGTCTACGGAACCATTAAACGTATTAACCTAATTGAAGATACAGTGGACTCTCGGTAATTCGACAAAAGTTTTGCAGGAAGATGTCGGAGTACCGAATTTGTGGGATTATAGACTATTACCACAGACATCCCATAGTCCGTTTTTTTTAAACATTAGATACCTTGCACTACGACCAATTACAAATCAAAGTAATAAGATTCTATGTGAACTGCAAATCATACTACATATGTATATAATACATATTTGGAATTTAGTAAATTAAACAGCACAATAGAGAGCTTACAATTTATTATAAAATTAACATAATTAAAGCTTATAAAAAATAAATTGTCCGATTACAGAGGGTGCGGGATTTGACAGGGGCTGGATGGATCATTTACAAACAAATGTTTCTTAACCTGCCATTGGTAAAGTCAAATTTATTCACTATCTTTAACCCCGGCCTCACGAACCAGATTGGCAACAAAACTCCAGAAGAGCCGCCGGGTATCCAGCCAGCGAACCAGTGAATGGAGGACGCAAAGTTAGGCAGCTGTTCTAAATCACAACACAATTTGATAAAGGGTTAAAAAGATATGAAATTTTTTCGTACTACCCGATCTCTCAGACATGGTAATTACGTCACCAATGTCAGATTAAACGATTATTTTTTAATTGGACACGATTTTGACGAATTTCAAACAAATGTCTCCCCACCTATTAACTTAAATAAGAATTTTTAGAATTCGTATACAAATGCAAAGTAATTTACATTATAAAAAACAGAGATTTCTGAAAAATTATGCTATAAACGTCAGCTTAACAAATACTTTACTCCTACAATAGATCATTGAGATTGCAATTACTAATATATTCCTAAGCTTAGATGTTACACGTAAACGAGAAATCTGGGACTGGTCCTATTACCACATAGTTTACAATAAATAATGCGAAGATCGTGGATATATTTATCTCACTGAGAAATGACACTAATACACAGACGGCCAAAAGTTCCAAAAAATTATCATTTATAATTAGGCCATATATAATATACCTTTCACTTAAATGTTACCATTTAAACACTATCCGTGCAGGAACGGAGAAAGAATACAATTTCCTGCGGCCGGGCGGCCTGTCGTAAGAGGCGACTTAACAACCCACAGCCAGGTGGTAGGGCATTTGCCCGACTGGATGGCTACCACCCCTGGTCTAAAGTATGTCGCCATAACAACCTTGAGTTGTATTCCGGCATTAGTGACCAGGTTCCAGTCTCCCTTAAGAGAGCAGCAGCGCATTTGTAGCAACTTTGGTGTTGCAAATGTCCATAGGCGATGGTAACCGCTTTCCATCAAGTGGGCCGTCTGCCTGTCTGCTGATCTCCTGCAATAAAAGAAAAAAAAAACACATAGTTTAATTATATTAATATAAAGAAACAGCACTTCGACAAATTATAGGCATACAAAACTACAACTTCACGCAGCATATTAATTATTACCTTGCATCTGGCCAATATTCTTTCAACTTCTTCAACTCATAAGCGGAATCAAATGTTGTATGTTTGATACCCATTTCTCGCGCGTAAACCATTTGCTCTGGTGTTTTTGTAGGCATCGCATAGATTATGCTCCTAAAATATTAATTAACTGTAATTACGTATTTCCAACTGTTAATTTGTTGCTTCAATACTCTTATACGGATCGCTCTTCTGAATTGTACAGCAAAAGCTGTAAAACTGTGAGTCGGTGAACTATAAGCAAAATTGGAAAAATACGTGTTAATCTACGTACTATGAAAGGTTCCGTTGAAATCAAAGACTAGTTAGAGATTACTACGTAATGTTGAAGTGACAAATCAAACCATTATATAGTTACAAAATATAATGAATCAAACTATGTGTATGTGAGTAGCAAAGATTTGTTCAAATACACAAATTTATTTATTTTTATTTATAATAGGTAGTATCTGGATATTTTTCCCGTGGAGTCTACATGAGAAGACTAGAATAGAATAGAAGAATGAAACTTTTTTATGAAACAAATCCATTGACTCTTAAACATTACATTATAAAACTAAAGTGGGCCCTAAGGTTATGTGCTATTACTAATACTGTTCATATCTGACTGCCCATTGACAAACTTCATTGCTTTGAGGATAACAGCACTGGTGACTCGTTGTCACTATCGTGCACCATGGGTTCTCTATCAGTTGGGCGTTACTCCTGATTTTTTTAAGCCATTACGCTAGTCTACATAATAGTTCTCAAGGATGTGTCTCTCGTGTACCTTATAGGTTTGGAATGAGCTCGTAAAATAGATCTTCCTAAGCGTTTATGAGATGTGGTTGCTTTTTTTATTACAAGCTTTTATTTAACTTGCAATGGATGTATGTAAGTTCGGGTGGAATCTTGCAAGTTAAATTTGACCAATTTCCCGGTTTCCGATTGAGCTGAAATTTTGCACGCATATGTATACCGCGTGACAATGCAATAATAGGGTGTCCATGGAGCTGATCTGATGCAGTCGGAAGGTGGTCATAGGAACTCCTGTACTAAACAAGATAGACTCGTCGTGTTTTAGCTCGTTTTACTTGGCTAGCACTCTGCTGCTACATGATATCAAGGATCTCAAAAGCTTGTATTTAAAAAATAAAATAAAAATAAAATTAGATTCGTTCGAGATTGGCAGCATTTTGGCAACGCTTCTGATGTTGCAAATGTCTATAGGCGTCGGTAGCCACTTTCCTTTCGATGGGCTGTTAACCTGCCTGTTGCACTTCAGCAATAAAAAAGTAGAAACTTAATAAGTACGGACGATTTCAAAGAGAACAAAACACATTTGGAGTTCGTATCTTAGATTTTACTTACTTTGGATTTACATTGAGTTGTCTAAGTTTGTAAATCTCTACAGGGGATGAACAATCGAAGCCAAGTCCTAGTGATATGGCAAATTTTAGCATTATCTCTATATCGTTTGATTTCATTGCTGTAAAATAAAGTTCAAAATAATATATTAATAATTTTAATAATAATATTAAAAAACGCCTGGTCGATAGAACAGGAGACCGGAAGGCTGGAGCTTACCTCGCTCAAAGGACTAGCGTCTGTATCCAGCGAGGTAATGCTGCCAGCCTTCTAGGTACAACGCCCAGAGACAGTGGTCTGGTGGGGCTGGACGGGTTTTAATATGGGTTTTTATTTTAATTTTAGTTTTTTACTATTGTATATATATTTTTAAGATAGTTTTATTTATAGGATATTTTAGTTTTTATTTTAAGTTGAATAATGTTAATTATTGTCATTATTGTTACTTAAATAAACACATACTTCAAAGTAATTATATATTACTAGAGTTTTCTCCGTGGCTACGCCTTGTGAAAATCCCTAGGTAGTAGTAAGCTCTATGTTACCTACATAAAAAACTAAAGTAGGTTTTTTTATATATATTAGGACTAAAACTTTACTGTTTCTTGTTCAATTCACTACAATAATAAAGAAAGTCCATATAGTCTAAATAGCTGCCCAGAAAACATAGAGATGAGTCGAAGCCAACCTGATTTGAAATAATACAATGAATGACTTTTATAACAACGTATTTGTTAGTGAATTAAAAAACGCGATTGCAGCGCTATCTATTTAGCCTATTTTATGTAAACCACCTCATTTATCGGGATAAAATGTATTCTAGGGTTATAAGCGAGCACTATGTTGAGTTTCATTCATATACGTTCACTAGTTTTCAAAAAAAAACATTGAGATTGCAGCACCATCTTTTTCATTATTTTTGTCTATTCCATGAAAACCACGTTATTTATCGGAATAAAAAGTATCCTAAGTTACGCCCTGGGATATAAGGTAGCTTTATGTCGAATTTCATTTAAATCCAGTCAGCAGTTTTCACGTGATACTCTAACAGACAGACCGGCTGAAAGAAAGACAAACAATAAATCTAATGCATTTTTGTAATCTACTGGTCTGAATTATCTCCTCGACATACATTTTTAAACGCATTGTACAAACTCGAATTATTTTTAATTTATCAAAAAAATAAACTAAAAGTAACCTATATATATATAGGTACACACTAAAATTAAACTATAAAATCTAGTACCAGACCGCTGTCAGTCGGAAACGTTCCCAAAAAACTGGTCACATTGTCTCGCTGAATGGCAACGCTAATTAGTTGCCCTCGGGCAACGTTTATACCTCGGTATGAACCAGTCTTTTGGTCACGTGAGACATCCACCAGACGTTTGGCTATGTCTCGATAAAGCTTGTCAGGTCCCCATGGTCCCAAGGTCTCGACCCCAAAAGCCGCAAATATGTAGCCATTTCCGATGGCTGAGTATTTGCGGCGTTTTAAGGCCTCCTGTTGTGCAGCAGCTGTACCGGCAGACATGCTAGTAGCTGGAAGATGGGACGCATGCCATACTAAGAGACGACCCATCTTCCAGGGCACCAATGACATACCATCGGGTCTCTTGCCATAGTCGCGGTACAAGCCGTTCGGTTCAAGAACGGCAGGTACCCCGGCGGCGACGAGAGCTCGACGGATTATGTCATAAGTGTTGCATGACGTAAAATTCTGTAGGCACTCCTGATACACGATAATCCATGATGACCGAGGCGTTCTACCTTATCTCCGCACTGACAGCGACAACGGGTGGTGGGACAACACAGGCCGCCCCTAGGCAAGCACTTCTTCTAAAAGTGTTATCGTCTAGAAAAGTTCCCAAATTTGCCTGTAGCCACAAGCCAGATTCCCAACGTTAGACATCTAGGAGACGAGCACGCTCCGTCTCATCAGCACACGTATCCAAAAGATTTTAAGGCACCAATAAGCAAAGCGGGTCGTCCCATAGCTTCTGTGACTTTAGATTTATGAGTAAATTTTGACATAGACAGACCACAGACTAAGCATTTCTGACTTCAGTCAAATACAGGACCACAAAGTCACCAAGTAACGGATTTAATATTTTGCCAATGAGGTCCTTTGTACTGTAGACTGAAAACAGAAACTAGAAATTTTGCGTATACCCAGACTCCCTCCATACCTTATTGGTTACGGAGGCTTGGGTCTATGTACGATCATTAAAAGGAATGGTAAAAACTGATGAGAGAGAGTACCGAATAACATTATACAAAGTTTTTAAAATATTTTGGTTTTGCCATAAAGGACAACATCTTAAAATATATATAAAATTTGTCGTAAAAACATAGTACCGAATAATATAATATGCGCTATGTAAATTTATACTTTTTAGATTTTCGAACTTTAACTGGAAATTTTGAATTTTGTCACTAACGAAAGTAAAAAAAAACTCCTCAAAAACGGAGCACCCAAGGAGACTGAGGCTATTTTTGTCAACAATTCCTAAGTTTAGTCCCAAACTATGAAAATCTGATATAATATTATGGATATTTTGGACTTTTTCACAGAAATATATCGCACATTTTGAATAATTTAGCTCTAAACCAATTTTATCAAACTCGTAAATAAAATTTTGTATATATTTTTTAAGAGTATCAATGTCTCCTCCAAGGGTACCGTGGTCGAGGTACCATACGTTGAATTTAGAATTTAATTTTTCTATAATGGGATGAATGGCGAATGAAAATATAGCCGGCGCAAAAGGGTCCCCCTGGTGGCAACCGGTTTCTGAAAAAAACTTTATGATTTTGATACATTAAAATTGATTTATCACAGTAGCATTAGTAGTTAAAATTGAAAATTCTTGGTGAGTTATTATTTAATTATTAAAAGCGTTCTTTACATCCCCCTTCAGAAGAGCTTTGCAACAGTCTCTGAATGCCAAGGTCAATGTACCGTCGCCTCGCAGCCGCCCTTTATGCCAAAGCCTAATTGGCGTGTTGCAAAATAGGAAGAGCTTAAATCCGTTATCTTCCGATAGCATATCTTGGCGGCAAGGCGGCGATATGTAGTACCCACCATAAGGCGTATGCCTCCATCTTTTTTATTTAAAGCACATAGATTTGCAATGTATAAAGTTGGAACAACGTCATTAGTTACTGCACCCGAAAGCATTAGGTTAATTAAGTCTGTTATGTCTTTCAGAAGAGTTTCAGCAGCTGTGCCAGTACCTCCTCCTAACAAATCCTTTAGGCGTTGGGGGGGTCAAGCCATCAAGCCCACCGGCTGAACGACTTCTGAAAGGTATAACGGATGTAAAAACCGATATTGGTGCTGCAACTAGGCTTTCTTCAGGACATACTAAGCTGGAGCCTAAAGTTGCATCTGAATGTGGATGTTTTTTTTCTAAAGCACGCAGTGTGGTCTCGTTATTGGGAGCAATGGTGTTGTTGGAAAACAGAATTCTAGCCGAACCCTTGATGTTTCCATCAGAAAGGTTTGATTCCACAAATCTATTGAATCGGTATGTACAACTATTCACAATCGTTGTTTACTAATTATGTATAATTAAAACTATAAATATTTAAGATAAAATAATACATATAATTAAAATTAAATTATATGAATATCAGTCAAAAATAATATATAATATAATTTAAAAGTCACCTACCATAACGTCTTACTATAATTTGATACACGTAAAGGAACGTCTCAAGGTGTACAAAAAAGACGACTGAATGACGGTGGGCAGAAAAAAGAGCATTTTTGGGCTGGCTCATAGATGAGACTGCGTATTTAATTGCTACATATTTTGAAAACTATTATTCTAATATCTTAGTTACTAAATACAAGCTAAACTCGTAAATATTATTTATATTCTTGTTAAAATAAGTGCTTATTATTCCCATACTGGGAATTTCGTTGGGAGTAATAAGGACTGCCGTGCTATCCAGCATACTGCAAGGATTCTTAGGCAAGTGCGGTACCTATTCTAAGACTAGCTAGGGAAACTGATTTTTGTTTGGCGAGAACCCACTTGTTACCCTCTTATTTTCTTAAAAAAAAAAATAGTTATAAATAAAGTCATTTCCTTATTCTAGTTTTGATCGCGTTTTATTTATTTTAAAATAAAACGTGACAAATGGCGCCCAAAACTGGGTTTACTAAAGACATAGTCGGTTTTCCTGGTTAATTCTTACTAATTGGCTATTCGTAAGCAATGGCAAATGCAAATGGTATCAATTTTGTCCGTAACAGGGCGACCGGAGCGACGTGCATCTTTGATATCAAAATTTCCGGATTGAAAACGCTTAAACCAAATTTGCGCTACTCTCACAGATACTGCATTAGGTCCATAAACACCACAAATTTTTTTCGCGGCTTGTGTTACATTTTTACCTTTTTTGTAGTAAAATTTTAAAATGTATCGAATTTCTTCATTAGATTCACTCATTTTAACAATAAGAAAAACAAATGAAAATCACACATTTTCCTAATTTGAATTTGGAATTGTCTTCTTTAAAATTAAAACTTTTTAATGATACCAAAACCAGCCAGATACAAATGGTATAGCCAAAGAGATCTTATTACAAGTTCATACATACTATATGCGAAAAGACTTATTCCCCAACCTATTATAAACTAAGTAAATTAAGAGGACTAATAGATCTGGTTAGAAACAAGAACTTGAGAACATTTATAAAATTGTAGTGTAAAAAATCCATGACTATGAGCCAAACCATAGACTATGAGCGTTTCCTATAGTAAATTTTCGATATTACGCGTACACTTCGGCGCGACTGTATTGTTTTCATGGCCGGCTGGACCAATGTGTGTACCTTCGTTGGTCAGTCGTGCGCCAACAACGATAAGTGACTTATTTGGCTAAAGGAGGTTATATTCTGTAATTGTTTAGACCTAAAACTTTATAGTTTCTTGTTCAATTTAATACAATTACAAAAAAAAACTAAGTCAATATAGTATAGATAACTGCACAGCAAAACACAAAGAAAAGTCCTAGCGAACTTGATAACGTATTTATTGTACTGAATTATACAGATGGTTGTCTATCTACATCGCGATTCCAGCGTCATCTTTTCTACTAATCCATCTATTCCGCGGAAACGACGTGTTTTATTGGGATAAATGGTATCCTAAGAATTGACTCTGGTTATAAGTCAGCTCTGTATGGAGTTTCATTCGTATACCTTAAGTAGTTTCCAAAAAAGATGCGATCGCAGGGGCCATCTTTTTCGCTATTTTCGTTCATCAAATCAAAAGTATTCTAAGTTACACCCTGTGATATAAGTTAGCTCTATTTCTAGTTTCATTTACAGACAGAAAGACAGACAAAAATTCTAAAAACTGAATTTTTTGAATCTCTTGGTTCGAATTAGACCCCCTGATATTTTCACATTTTTTAACGTATTGTACAAACTTCAACCATTTACAGATTTATTATGGTGTAGATATATAGATAGATTTACCAGATAAGTATTGGAAACAGGAATTTTATCCACAATGTTCGTGTATGACCATTTCGATATATTTCAAGCTTCAGAAGATAAGATTCTCCCAAACTAAGTGGCGGGATTAATAAAGATTATTAAGTTTTTAGTGACAAATTATTTGCATGTTTTGTATATACTTATATACGGGTTATGTTCACGCATAGATGAATATGTGTTCGTGTGTGAATAGAGAAGTATAAAACGTAAGTAGGTTGGCAATAAAAGTAGAAAATAATAGCGGCGCATTCTCCCATATTTCTCGGAACTCTGGAACCCCAAGATTATGATAAGAGTAATTTTGGGATTTACTAGTAACTTTAGTATTACGTCGAACATATTGCAAGTATCAAGTTGGTTTATTTACGATATACGTATTTTTTCAACTATGGTGTTTTACTTTAATAATAATGGCTATTAATTTTGTAAGCCAGAGCTTTATAACACCTTATAACTGATTATAAGGACAATCTTTTGAGTAAAAGAAGTTAAACGCAATGGTTAGCTTATATTTGACTTGCTGCTGATTTATATAACAATTAAGATATGCCCGCGATTCTGTCCACGCTTGACTTGAAATTCCTGCGGGATTCTCTGGATTCCCGGGATACAGAGTTCCGCAGCTTTAAAAAAGAATGTAAATTATAGTGAAAACTGTCTCGGAATAAGCTAATTTTTATACAGCCGAATAACTACAAACCACTTTCAGAAAAATTCTTGCGGGATTCCCAGAATAAAAAGTTGCGCAGATTTTAAGTCTAAGAATTTGCTGTCGATAAGCGAAAACCGCATCGAAACAGACCCAGTAGTTTTTATATAAATCTTGATCAAACAGACAAGAAATGTTTTTAACCAATAAAAAGAGGAGATTCTCATTTCGCCTGTATGTTAGTTTCTTTTCTATATTTGTTAGTCAATTTCTCCGTCAATTGTGAACTGATTTTCAAATATTATGTTTAATCGTAAATCTATACACCCAAAGTCGTGCCATGGTCAGTCAAGATCTGGTAAGTAGTTTCCAGCGAAATCGAGAGTAAAAATTACTTATTAAAGAATGCCGTGCGCCTAAATTCTTGGAAAAAAAGCTTGTATACGCATGGAGGTATTATATTTCTACAGGCGCTTAATTTTTTGTGTACATGTATTGCGATTTCTCCGTCTAATGAGGACCGATTTTCACCTTTATTTATGTATTCGTAAGAGTATTCACTCAAAGAGTTCCCATGATTACCAAGTTAGGATCTGATGAGTGGATTGCAGAGAAATGGAAAACAATTCTCTGCAGACGAGCGTCAACACCGAAGACTGAGATAACCTTGTATACGCCTGCCAGTAGTACAATTTCTACAAGTGCTTGATATATGATTTCTAGAGATATTCAAGTGCTAGCGCAAGTAAGTAGTAAATTTTTTTTTAACAAAAACAAAACCGACTTTGACTAAAAAGCAATAAATAAATATTTAACCGCCTTGTTTCTACAACATCTTGAAGTTGGTACGAAGTAACACATTCGTTTTTGTTTTTTATGTTTTACTTGGCACCAACTTCAAGATGTTGAAGAAAGAAGGCGGTAGAATATTTATTTATTGCTTTTTGTTTAAAGTCGGTTTTGTTTTTGTTATATTTTTTTAAATACCTTAAATATACAGAGACCGCACGTTTAAAATAAATATTAAGGCAGATAAATATTTCTGATATTAAATGACTATTTATTTTTTCTTACCATAAAAAATTTGAATTCTCGGCATTAGCTTCCTGAAATGTTGAATGCGATGATGTGCCTCATCGATGTTGAATATGTAGAAGGGTTGACTCTGTTTCCCATTCTCAATCATAGCCCTTGCCACGTCTTCTGGTGAGCAGTTGTCTAACACAGAGATGGGTATAGTGCAGTGTGTTTTGAAGCCATTTTGGATGGTAGTACCCATTCTGTAACATCGTTAACCAAATTTTGTCAGTCATGAATTGCCACACCTAGAGAAGTTGAAGGACGATTAACTTAAAGATTGATTAAACATTAATATTCATGAAACTTAGCAGAAAGCCACAACTGGCGTTGTTCCTGTGTTGCCTAATGAAAAGTGGTTACACTAATACTTGAATAAATGTAATGACCCCTTTTTTTAAAAACCTGTACCATGTAGCCACGGGAAACAAATGCAATTAATTAAGAAGCAAAACTTACAAATAAAATATGAATCTATTGCATACCTACCCCCATCGTTACCGAGTTTCTGTCCATCCAAAGGTTGTCTGGAAGAAATCGCTCCCAGCGATAAGACCGCCCATTGTAACTTATCATTACGACTGTATGTACGAATTTATTTTGTAACATTGTGTGCAATAAAGTATATTCTATTTTAATCCCAGATCCGGAGTGTTGTTGTGGAGTTAAAAGTGAATTTATTTTATTTTGTTTTCAATATCAAACATTTGATGTTCGTTCTGATTAAGTTTTGACCACGTTTTTTACTAAAGTTGAAAGATTCTGCAACTATTATTCAGCTTTTTTATTTATTGATCCTGAGGCGGTACGAAGTTTGCCGGGTCAGCGAGTATTTAAAAATAATCGTCGTATTCACTTAATCTATACTATAACAAATCTGTAAAGGATTCGAATTTGTACATTGCGTTTAAAAATGTGAAAAAAATCGCGGGGCATAATTCGGACTAGGAGATTCCGAAAATGCAATTTTTAGTTTTTTTGTATTTTTGTCTATCTATCTATCAAAGCATCACGTAAAAACTGCTGAACGGATTTAAATGAAATTTTAAACGGAGAAGTTATATCACGGGGCGTAACTTAGGATATTGCTTATCCCGTTAAATGACGTGGTTTCAAAAAAAAAGATAGCACTGCGATCGCATCTTTTTTGGAAACTACTGACTGAATGAGTGAATCTCGACATAAGGCTGAACATTTATAAACAAAAATTAAAACAATTAATTAGGATTTTTTGGAAATTTATCCAGTTGGATTTTTAAAACTCGTTGCTATACTCGAAATCAGTCCTACAACTGAAGTCGCTGTAGCCAAATTATTTTCCTCCAAAAGTATACCTACTTTGAATCGAAGGGTCCAAGTATTACGTCGTTATAACGAAAAAGTCGTTACAACTGAGGCCGTTCGTTGTAAATGAAAACCATTGTAAATATTAACTCACTTTTCTTAAATTGGTACAAAACCTTCTGCAAATAAATTTTAACTAGAACTAACTGAATTTAACTGAATCACATCTGTATCCGAACTGACTTGTGTTCAAAATTTAACTGACTGACTTTAAATCTAACCGTATGATGCGTTTACAAAAGGGCTACTTATTTACTTCGTATGCCCAAACAAACAACAACAACTCATTAGCAACTGTGTTCTCGTGAGAATCACAAACAATTGTTTCTTATTTTACCGTATTCCTTTCTTTGTTAAATACTGATTAATTTATCAATTAAGTGTTTTGTTTGTTCCTTCACTTGGTAAATACTGATAGCCCATTCCTATATCTTGCCATCGTTTTTTTCTTGCCTTGCTATCGTTTCAAAAATGACATCAGCACCTAACAAGTAATGTCAAAATTCAATCGATGGTACTATTCTTTTTATTGCCCTAAAATGAATAGTATGATATAGAAATCGGCCATAAATGATTTGTTTTCTAGTGTGACATGGTGTGACTAATATCTGGTACATTACAACGCCAAGCTTGCGTGAGACCACGAGGCATGCACCTGTACTTGTAGTACAAATACTACTCTGTAAAAAAAGGACTGGGAAAAGATCAATAACACACAAAATGTTAGTTATTCATTCAAATTTATTTTATCATCTTCAAAGTATGCTCCTTCAGAAACGATACACTTACGCCAACGAATATCCATCCAATCATAAAAACATTTTTATACGCTTTTTCCGGAGTTTAGTTCTCGTCGCGAATTCCCCTTTATGTCTTCTATCGAATGAAAACGGGTGCCACAAAATGGTAATTTGAGTTTAAGAAAAATAAAGAAGTCTGCTGGAGCTATACCTGGTGAATAGAAAGAAAGAAAAAATATTTATTCAGAACTACATACACACCAAAACGTACTTATAAATAAGACAATACAATTGAAATGAAGTTCTGAATCGATCCTAACTAGCGTGATTCTGGTTGGCCCAACCAGCGCTGGTCTTCCGTTAGGGCCGTTCAAGTGATTTACGGATAGACAAAACCAAACAAAAAAATATATGACGAGTACTATTGTAGTGAGTAATAGGGTGGTTGTTCGATGGTATTTGTTGAGTTTTTGGTCAAAAATTCGTTACAATGATGGCCTTGTGAAGGCTGAAGCAAAGTCACATTAACGTGGTGCAAAATCAAAGAATTATCTTACCACAAATCTGGCCTTTTTCGTCAAATTTGCTCTCGTAAACGCAGCATAACGCTCAAATAATATACTTATTTATTGTTTGACCTTCCAGTAAGAATTCCGAGTGCACAACACCGCGATAGCCAAAGAAAACAGTC
Source organism: Dendrolimus kikuchii (assembly GCA_019925095.2). Classification (NCBI taxonomy): domain Eukaryota; kingdom Metazoa; phylum Arthropoda; class Insecta; order Lepidoptera; family Lasiocampidae; genus Dendrolimus; species Dendrolimus kikuchii. Next base: position 19,660,248 of record CM034394.1, read on the forward strand.
AACATGACTTTTGATCGACTTTGGCGTGGTTTTTTCGGTTTCGGTTCAGTTGGAAGGCGTCACTCCGAAGCATGTTGACTAGTTTGCATGTCAAACTCGTAAACCCACGTCTCGTCTCTAGTAACAATGCGTTTCATGAATGTTGTGTCGGAATTGACTCGTTCTAGCATGTCCTCAGCGACTCTTACGCGATTGAGTTTTTGGAAGAAATTCAGGTCTTTTGGGACTAGCCGAGCGGCAACATATTTTATACCCAAGTGATTATTTTAAATAATATGAATAGACTCGTGAGATACGGAAAGTTTGGTGGCTATTTCTTTCAAACTTGATTGAGGATTTTTAGTCACTACTTCCTTCACTTTTGCGATGTTAACTTCAGTTGAAGATGTTGATGGCCTACCAGGGCGAGGCAAATCTTCCAACATATCTCCACAGATTTTGAACGCTTTATACCACTGATAAGCACGTGTTTTTGATAAAGTCGATTCACCGTAACCCTTCTGCAATCTTTTCAGTGTTTCCGAACACGAAATTCCATTGGCGATGCTAAATTTAAAACAAACTCTTTGTTCGATGTTTTTGTCCATTATGAAATTCATAATACACACTAGATTTGATCTAACTGACAATAGCACTGTATTTAATGTAAATGACCGATGCAACTCATAATCCGCGCCAAAAATGAAAAACAGTTCTGCCAATCAATGTAACAAAAAAAAAACAGAATTCGAAACCATATAAACAAATCATCCATTCCCGATACTTTTCTGACAGAGTGTAAGAATAACCTCTAAAACTAAACTAAATGTAATAAATGTACAGTCTTATTCAAATTGGGTTAAAGTAAGTTTGTAGGTTTCTTTAAGGTCCTTAAAGAAGCTTCCAAACTTACTCTACCCTCAATATGAATAAGACCGTTAGTAGAGAACAATTTTAATTACTTTCCCATATTAAGTTTTTTGTGTTTGATTTAAAATTTTCCATTCATTCAGATCAGTATTTAATAATAAATTATTGCTTCGATTCATAATTGCACTGGCCCACAAAAAAAAGTAGTTTGTACTGTTGACCAGACCCATCTATTCTTTTAATTCTTATTCGCTAGTAAAATAAATATTTGAACCATTATTTTCCAAGGCCTCAGATCTCTAAAGAAGTCCACAAATTGCATGTGGCCTCGACAGGTAATCAGAAGATTAGTGTCTACTTCGGACTCATATGGCGATCAAATTAACGCATAAAATTTACTTAGAATATAGCCGTTTGGGCAACTCACCTATAGAACATATTAATCTAGGGTCAGTGTTTTAATTGTGGTATGAATATTAAAGAATAAAATTGAAAATACATTAAATTAAATAGTATTTATTCATTAAACGCACAGTGGATTTTACGGTTACAACCTAGGTGTATTAGTAGTAACCACATATATTTTTTTATTTTCCCTTATAAACTATCCTATAATCTAAAGTACAACAAAATTGTTAGTCGATTCTTTCCCGAGATTGTAAAGAAGGATAAAATAAACATCTAAATACAAGTCACCTTTCTATTTATATGTAAAATTATCTGGATTTATATTATTTATCTTATATATAAAAATGAATGTTTGTCTGTATGTCCTTTATAGAATAGTAAACTATACATTTGATCATGTGATGATCTTTAGCAAAGTTGTTGTGCATGAGCCAAAGAAGGTTTCCGAATTGGTTCACAATTGGACCCGGTAGGTAGCGCTGCTGTCGGCATATCGATTGAAGCTTTTCCGGGCAGGACGACGTCTGCTGGGACAGCTAGTTTATTATATAGAGCACTGACATCCAGCAGGTGTTATCATCGCGAAGCAGTGTACAAAATGTTCTTCAGTGAAACTTTTAGTCTGAACAAAACCTTTTGAATTTGAATTCAATTTTGTATTTTTAAATTTGTAAATTTCAAGTACAGCGAAGGTTTACACTTATATTGTATACTACCAATAATCCGTTAAGACTATAAGTAGAATATTGAGCCTAGATCATCGAAGTCAATGGGTAGGGTTCCCAGAAAGCTGGCTTCGTTACCTTGCTGGGAAGCCATACAGATTCGTTGTTCGAGGTAGAAACCAGCCCGCAGATCACCCGAAGAGTCAATGTACTTAGTTTTGATAGATCTTTGTAGAGGAAAATTATTATTCTAAATTTTAATTTCCTCGAGCAAATGAATTTTTAAAAATGTAAGCAAATTTACATAAATTCTGTATGGGTTTCACACTTTTAAAGTCGGTATATGGGAATGTTCATGAGTTGTGTCTATATGTGGCAGAGATGGCAATGTCATGGGAAGTGGCGTAGAGATCTCCTGTAGAATAACGAAGTCTGATGACCTGAACACAGCGTTGTCTTTTATAGATCGCCTGCAAAGAAATAAAATTCATATTTAAGAACTAAAATGTTAAATCGATTCGGTGAATCTTTGAGTAATCAAAATATATTTTATTTTATTGCACGTGTTCAGCAGGCAGCCCTATGGTCATTTGTAACACCAAAAGTGCTACCAATATCCTCTCGCTTTCTAAAGGGAAACTGGAAGTTTATTATGGCGATATACTTTAGACCAGGGGTGGTAGCCATCCAGATAGGCAAATACCCTGCCATCCAGCTGTGGCTTGTTTTGTCGCCTCTTATGGTTGCAGCAAATTTATCCTTTCTCCGTTAATGCTCAGATAGATATCGAATAAGTATGACGATTTAACGAGGTAACGTGGCCTAAACTCCTTTCAAGGGTCCCCTAGAGCCGTGAAAGCCTCTATTGAGATCTATTATCGTTTGGTAGAGGCGACGTGTGACCAAACGATTCAACATGGCAACATTACAGTTATTTTGGGACCGATTTTCGCTGATAGCGGTTTAATATTAACTTTTTACTTATAAATTTGCAAATAGATTGATATTATTTTAACAACATTAATTTGTGTTCTTCATAATTTATTTTTATTTATTATGATTAAAAGTTAATTTCTATATATTTTTCTTTTTGAAATTCTATGCAGGTTCTAGCAAAAAATTTACTATAAAATCTCTTAAATATATCTGTTGTAGAAAATTAAAACATATACTAGTACCTAATAGCTTAAGGGTGTAGTACATTTTAAATCCCAAATTATATATTACAGAATACTTGAAAATTTGCTTACCATAAATCCAAAGAAACAACAGATCGCACCAAAGGTATTTCAATAGTTGAAAATCTTGTTGAAAACGATATTGTGTAAGCACCATGATTTTCTACAATCATCCAGTCGCAGGGCATACATCTTGGTAACTGTACTGATCGGTTCCTCATGACTTGATCCAGATAGGCACAACTTGGACCCCAGAGAATAGTGTCCTCTAAGTTTCCCATGTCTTTCTCTGAAGGCGACTGTAAAAAATGTTATTAAAGTTTTTAGTGGTAGTCTTCCTCACTTTTTTGAATAATTGCATTACTAAGAAGTCACAATTCTACCACTAAATGCATGTTATGATAATATTTATATTTGGCTTTAAATATTTTATACACCCTACATTAATTATATTGCAGATATAACTACATATATATATATATATATATATATATATATATATATATATATATATATATATATATATATATATATATATATATATATAAAAGCCTAAAACATATTATGCACTAAATATCAAATGAATCAATATTATATTTTCGATGTGTTTAGGTTCAAAAATAAAACTAAGGCGTTAAAAGTTACGTCTAATTTTCTTTACTAAGAAAGGAATATCTTTAGAAACGCCTTATCAATTTAAATTTACCTATTATTAATTATAGACCATAGTTATTTTATGTATTAACAGTTTTAAAAGAGTCTGAAGTTTATATCGTCACTGAAAACCTAATTGGTATTTATCAGCTGTTGAAAATTTATTCAAAGTAAATTCAGCTGGAGAACACTTTTTGAAGGTTATACATATAAATTAAAATTTACTTTCTATTCTACGAGTACATACACCGCTTCGCAACGTGTTATTGCTGTTAAGGAGAAGAAGCATAAGAATCTCTTTATCCTATTATATTTTAAGATTCCGGTTATTTATTGCAGTATTAACATTAATTATAATAATTATATGTTGATAAAAATGTTTATGATTTTTGAAGTGAAACTTCTATATAAACGGGGGCTCTTAGGATTTTTCTGTAACGAAAAAACGTTACGGCCGCGTGGAGGAGCGGCATAAATTTAGACTAGACGTGGTGAGAGGCGGCATAATTTTAGAGTATACTATGGATACGTTTTTTAGTTCCGGATCGAATTCAGTTTTTTGTTTGATAAAATAAAATATGTTTAAATAAAAAATGCATTCATTAAAATGTACCTAACCTAACCAAATCATAATTTGCAGTAAACCTGCGAAAAATCGAAATGTGTGCTGGGACACATAGTAGAAGTGAAACTTCAACGGACAACTGGAAAAACGAATGGCAACAAAATTTTAACTTGAAATTTTACGGGCATGTTTTCAAATTGGACAAGTAGTACATTAACAATCTGCCCGTAAAACTTCAAGTTAAAATTTTGTTGCGATTCATTTTTCCACTTGTCCGTTTTTAATATATAAATCAACGCCATTTACTATGAGAATACGTCACTTAATCTTGATATTGTATGCTCACCTTAAATTTAGAGACGGCATGCCACTTCTCAGGATATCGCATTGTTCCGTAAACACCGTCGTTTATGTAAATCATATTGACTGTTTTACCGTTTTTAACCACCTTAAATTAATCAACTATATTAATGCTGCAATCGTTCCTGTCGAATACTAGGAATAAGGATCAAATAATTCCACTTTTGCATTATTGTATAAAAGGTACCATCGGTATTCATTAATAAACAAATCAGCTAAGTGAGTAGCACTTCACCACAATGAAGAGTTCTAGAAAGATCATGAACGTGAACTTTTACCGTCGTTTGGCTACCGTACGTCAAAATACTTTCAATCGAAAATATCCTGTATCTCAAAGATTTCAAAACGCATTTTGTCTAAATCAATTTTCGTAGAAAATTTTTTCACACTAGCACTACTTATCTGATCCGTGCAGGAACTGTGTTTAGAGGCGATATAATAATCCACCGCCAAGTGGTAGGATATTTGCCCGTCTGGATGGCTACCAGCCCTGATCTAGAATATGCCGCCATAACAACCTTGAGTTGTGTTGTGCTACGGCTTTAATGGCCAGGTTCCAGCCTCCTTTTAGAGAGCGGCAGCACATTGGTAATACGTCTGGCGTTACAAATGTCCATAGGCGATGTAACCGTTTTCCATCAGGTGGGCCGTCTGCCTGTCTGCTGATCTGATTCAATAAAAAAAAACTGCACTTTGTTCTTTTTAGATTTACTTAAACTAGAGTTAAAAGGATACATATGGGAGTAATTTTAACAATTTCAGAAGCGTATATCTCTCTACCTATTGCTTTCAATAAACAATCATTGTTCAACACTATTATGATTTTTCAACACATATCTTATTCACACACACCCTATGTATATGAAAATAAGGTATCTCTTTCTAAGGTCTAATCTATCAGCATTATGTATAGGACTTATGAGAGCCAACTTTTTTTTTGAGGATTTACTACACCATTATATAGCTACACTTTCCAATTTTCATCTACATAGACACGATAATTTTGGAAATAATATACAGGCATATAGACTTTACAATGTAAGGGTTCAGTTTTATCCAAAATATCTACAAAAGTTTAATAAAACGAAATATCGATAAAATTATTTTACCAGATACCACTTTCCATCAAGTAAATTTCTGCTGTAATCTAACAATGAACAAACTCACCCTGCGAACATTGTTTATGTTACTGTACAATGTGAAGGCGGAGTCACAAATGTATCTTCCTGGTTCAGCAATAACTTGCACTTCAGGGTCCGGAAAGAAGTCTTCAAGGGCGGTATTCACGAGTTTCGAAAACTGGGCAAACAAAAAACTGTTATGATCACATTAATGACAATTTTTCTACACATTCAAAGACAGTGACCGCATTAATTGAATATGGCCCGTACAATCTGGTCCCATGTGCAACAAAAAGAAGTTTAGATCTTGCAATTCATGTAAGCGAGTGAGTTTTATTTGTGGTTGCACGTATACATACATGCACATTGAAATAGTGTGCATCGGAATGGTCAGTAGTGAGAGCGTCGTCAAATCATACCCGCTTTTGGTCCCACACACACACAGATACGTGTTTACGTTTACGTGTACCACAATGAAAGCCCGCCCGCATTCGTTAATTGCAAGAATCAGCCCCAGATCTTGTATTTTTTCGGCAAACACGCAAAATTTCCGCACCCGCTCGCATATATTTTTAACTCATTCATCACTACATTTCAGCCAACAGACGCCCACTGATGGATACGTGTAAATCTGTGGTGTGCTCTCTAGGAAAAGTAATTTATGTGTTTAAAATACTGGACCTCTCAGTGGTCACTGGTCAAAGTTGCGTTAATGATTGAGTATTGAGTTGTGTATGAATTTGCCGTCCAAGGCTTGGTCCCTGGCTTGCCCCCCTCAGATCCGGCCCTGGCAAAAATTACACATATAATGCCAGTTTGTCAACATTAACGTAGCTCAAAGTTCGGACAAAATGAACTTCAAACAGATATGAATAAAGATATTGAATAGATATGTATAATGACTAATTTACATCTTTAATTTGTTATAGGTATTACACTTGATTATATAGTTACAATATTTATAAGATATTACCCATCCACCTTGCTGACGAAGTGCTTTTGAAGTTTAACAAAGAAATGTATCTTAAAATATTGTTACTTTATAAAAAAAAAATAACTTTGTATATTTACAAAAATAAAATGTGTTGATAAACTTACATGATCTATTCTATCAATTCTGTCACTAAGAAATCCTCCTCCAATATCAACAACCTTCATACCCCTCCCAGCATCAGTTTCATGATCGAACAATGCTCTAGCATGTTTTAAGGCTGTGACGTAACTATATAATAATTTACATTCAGTAACAACCCGGAAAGCTACTCCAACTACCTGACGAAAAAGAAATAATTTTCACAGTTCGTTTGCACTGGTTTGTCACAGTAATTTGAAGATGAAATATTAATTTTAAAAACAATGACATAATCATCCTAGCGGTTAAATAACTTCACTTTGTTTTATAGGATTTCAATTTCATATTATATATATATATATATATATATATATATATATATATATATATATATATATATTTAGGATAACTGAAAGTAAATAAATTAAAAGACTTTATGGTACTGCTCCGTCTATTTGCGACAGCTGATTATTTCTAGATTCCAGAATGTAAACTTTGTGGAGAAAATATGTATGTGAATATGATTAATACTTATACTATTCTAATTAGGACTATTAATATTTTTATAGTATACAATAATATAATACACTGGGAACGTTGTCAATTGTCGGCGATTTCAGACTCATATATATAATAATAACAGCCCATAAATGTCCCACTGCTGGGTTCGGGCCTCCCACTGGAAGGGGAACGGACAGTATACCCGACACACTTGTCCAAGGCGGCTCGGCAGGTTTGACACATCGGTTATCTCGATGTGCAAGTTGCATCACGATGTTTTCCTTCACCGTTATTAGCACGTGGTAATTGTAACAGTATGCACATTAGGTCAGAAAACTGTCTAAGTGGTGTACCGCGTTCCGGCCAGGATCCAACCCACGCCCTTTGAGTTCCGGACGCATGCGCTAGCCATTACACTACCACGACTTATTCAGGACTTATTATATCAGACTGATGTATTGTTCTTAATTTTTATCATTATAATTTTTTATATTTATACAAGAGTTATGAATGTCAAAGAAGCAAGTGAGGTGTGTAAGAATAAGCCTAAATGGCGCTCTGTTGTTCGTGCCTACCCCGCAAGGGAACTGGCGTGAAGTTATGTATGTATGTATAATTTTTTATGTTGAGCTGTACCTATATAGGTACAGCTCAACATAATATTTAGCTTTGTTTACTGTACTAGTTTGTATTTAGTTAATTGTCGTTTACTTTTAGTTTTAATTGTATTTTTCATATAATACATACTTATATTTTATATAATATTAAAAATGTAAGGTGGAAAACACGTGACCTCTACAGCTCCTATGTTTAAGTATCAGCATGTACCCATGCAGTGACCGGTCGGTGAGTACTAGAGCCAACTCGTCATTGTTGAAAGGAAAATGACTTTTAATATCAGTATATAAATGAAGCTTCTTGTTATATGTCCGACTCGCATACGGCCACATGTTCTAATCTACTTCACACGATTTTAGATATCTTTCATCATGAGCCGTTTTAAAAATAAATGTATTCAGCTAATATATTCAAATTTACTAGTATGAAAGATACACATTGTTAAACACATACATTAGAAACCTGTTTGAAATGCGTTATATTGTATTTTATTGTTCTAAAAAATCTTCAAATAAAAAAATTCAGATACCTATAATGTGGATACGTATATTGCGACTAATTAAGAATTGGCTCTATAATGTAGAAGGTTAACCCTTGATCTTTTTACAAGCTTTTATTTTACTTGCAATGGATGTACCTATTATGTATGTAAGTTTGGGTGGAATCTTGTAAGTTTGATCAACTTCCCAGTTTCCGATTGAGCTGAAATTTTGCACGCATATGTATATCGCGTAACAATGCAATAATATGGTACCATGGAGCTGATCTGATGATGAAGTTGGAAGGTGGCCATAGAAACTTCTGTACTAAACAAGATAGACCCGTCGTGTTTGGGCTCATTGTACTTGTTTTGGCTAGCACCCTGCTGCTACATGATATCCAGGATCTCAAAAGCTTGTATTTAAAAACATTTTTAAAAAAGCTTATTAGTTTAATAGAACGCACAGGTTCCCTGTTGAGTAATTTCATAAAAGAACTATCAGTAATTTACTAGCCTGAGTATCTGAGACTGGCCTCAGTTAACCATAACACAAACATAACTTAGCTGGGAATATCATGTATTATTTTTTTGACGATTTATTCAAAAGGAAAAATGTAAAAATAGTCTTTATTGCATTGTACTGGCTTAGTAACTCCACAGTACATTCAATTAATGTAAATTCAATTTATGATTGAGAGTACTCACTGCTAAGGTAGATTGGGATAATGTACATACTGAAATTGAAGAAAACATTGCGAGGAATTTTGCACAGCAAGATATGTATCGATGTTTGAAATCAGCCATTACGCCACGTAGGATGGCCGGGAACTAGGGCCCAATATTTGGGCCTCATATTCATTTCATTCATTCATTTGCTAGGTGGTAGGGCATTTGCCCGACTGGATGGCTACCACCCCTGGTCTAAAGTATGTTGCCATAACAACCTTGAGTTGTGTTCCGGCATTAGTGACCAGGTTCCAGTTTCCCTTAAGAGAGCAGCAGCGCATTTCAGCAACTTGGTGTTGCAAATGTCCATAGGCGATGGTAACCGCTTTCCATCAAGTGGGCCGTCTGTCTGCTGATCTCCTGCAATAAAAAAATAATAATAGGGTGGAAGTTTTGGCATCGCGCTGGGCAGGTGTGTCTGTATGCCTATGACTATGACGGAGGACTATGATAACTTGCGCAAACTAGCGAAGAGCTAGATCCTGCGGTGGACAGTGATAGGCTGACGCCGACGATTTTGTCATGTATAAGCGTGGTGAGTATATTGTATACTCGCCTAAAAAATGGGGAGGCTCGAGCCCAGCAGTGGAATGTTTTTAGGCTGATATTGTACTTTCGATAAAATGAAAATTAAAGGCTGCAGAAAAGCGTTTACGATTTGATTAGCAGTCAATGGCTCAAATTAGGAACCTAACGAACACGTGTAAGTGTATTAGAAGTCATTATCAAGTTGTTATTTTTTGAGGCTTACATTTAAACCAAGATCTGCTGCTTCCTCCAATAAATTGAAGGCTTCAGTTTCAAAATCACATCCAAATTTATCACCTAAACTGGTCTGGCAGTCGGAATCGACTCGGATACGTATCAGTAATCTGAAACAGTACAAAGTCTTAATTTGAAATATAGCTTATCACAGTGTACGTATGTGGACAATGTAAAGTATTGATGGATATAAAATCTTTTTGAATAAATTTTGTAGAATATAAGTACCGGGCGAATGCTGGACTCATTCATACGTGGTAGAGCCTGTATTAAAAATCTATCAATCCCTGCCAATTGCAGCCTGGAAGAGATCGCTTCTTAGCGATAAGGCCGCCCGTTGTACTATCTTACATATTTTTTAAGAAGTAAACTCCAAAAATCAACTACTATTCTATAAAAACATTACCGAACAGAAGTAATACGTGGTATGCATATAAAATATATTACTATTGTATTGTTTCTTGGAATAATCTCACATAAAAACCTTGACCCCGGGTAATTACGCTACAAAGATATGACGTATATTCTCTCTCTCTTTTCTTTCACCATATCCCAATTACTTAGGGTCGGCACAATATGTCTTTTCCTTCCACACTCTTCTAAAGATATGACGTATATATCATTCATAAATATTTTAATTATGTATATTTTGACATATTACGTAGGTATAAGAAGTATATATACTTTATACTTATATCTAATAACTAGGTTGTGCTCGCGATTTCGTCCACGCTTGACTTGAAATTCCCGCAGGATTAATGGGACACAAAGTAGCACAGCATTTAAAAAAGAATATAAGCTATCGTTTTAGTGAAAACTTTGCCATAATAAGCTAATTTTTGTGCACCCGAACAACTACAAACCATTTTCGGGAAAAATCCTGCAGGATATAACACAAAATATTTTATTACATTAAATTTGTTATCGAACAATAAAAAAATCACATTCGAATTCGATTTTTTTAAATTTGGGAATTTTTAATAATTCCTAGAAAAAATCCCGCGGGAATCCCAGAATAAAAAGTAGCGCAGAGTTTAAGTCTCAGCATTAGCTGTCGATCAGCGAAAACCACATCCGTTCCAGTAGTGTTTATGTGAATCTCGAACAAACAGACAAAGACAAACAGAAAAGAAATCTAAAAGAATACTAACTACTACTAGATACTAAAAGTGGTCAAAACATCATATAAGATTAAAAAACAAATTTAAATAATGTTTATGAGTAAAATAATATTTTAATTAACAGAGGTTTAATTTAAAATGGGAGAATGAAAACATGATACCTTGCATCTGGCCAGTATTCTTTTAACTTTTGCAACTCAAAAGAGGAATCAAAAGTTGTATGTTTGACACCAGCTTTTCTTGCATATACCATATACTCCGGTGATTTGGAAGGCATCGCATAAATTATGCTCCTGGAAATGAACAAAGAAGATTAATAGTACAAAAGACTACTAGGTATTAGCTACTAGGTAGTTGTTATTTGATACCAGGTACTTTGTACTAGGTACTTAGTACTAGATGTTTTGTATATATTTTAAGAAAACTGTTTAAAACTCCTGGAATGCCTGATTTTTTTTCGTAAAATGTGGTAAACAATAGAAAATATTTTTTGGAAAATTAAAAAAGAATCACTTTTCAATAGAATTCTTCATTATATTTCACAGGAAACGTAACCAGTGGCAAAATTTGGGATTTTATCGTTGGCCAACAGTGGGCACGCAACATGAGCGTAGGTAAAAAGTTACACGGTTGGGTCGCCGACATTCCAGTTTTTAAATACGGTTTTATATTAAATTTGTGTTATCTCAGAAATAGATTACTTTAAAAATGATTATTTTCTTCAGACGATTTAAGGGCATTTAAGTTTGTACGGAGTTTAAGTTAGTTTTAACTTACATTGGATTTACATTGAGTTGTCTAAGTTTGTAGATTTCTCCGGGTGATGCACAACTAAAGCCAAGTCCTTGTGATATTGCAAATTTCAGCATCATCTCTATATCGTTAGATTTTATTGCTGAAAAATATTTTTATTATTATTAACAGATGTCCACATTACTTCTTAAATACTTTTTCGAAGATTTAATGTTAAATGTAAAACGTATATATATAACATATTTAAAGTGGTTTGTTTAATTAAAGGACCGAATACCATTGACAAAGTTCGTCTTTTGCCCGCGCACATTAGCCCCCCCGCCCCCCCCCCCCCCCCCACCCCGCCCTCTCTTAGATCGCAACGTATAAAATAAACATAGCTGCGCTTTGCCCTGCCACAGTACTTAAACTTTTGACAGCGTTTGCAGTACAATAACTTTATTTAACTTTAGTTTTATACTTTGAAAATACATTGACAGCAATGTAAGGCAATATGAGCGCGAAAATCACTATACGTTTGCTTGTTCGTCTGGTCTTTAGAATTAAATGATTTCCATGAAATTTGTTGAAAATGTATAATTTCAATTAAAAAAAAATAATCAGCGGACACTTTTATCTCGGAAAACTGGATAGTTATCATGGATCTAGCGGTCACACGAAATTGAATAATGAAATATCATTAAACAGGTTTATATGCATTTTGATCACTGTAAAGAACAACAAAACAATTTTTTTACGAAAGTTTTCTTTGATAGTTACCCACAACGTCGATAACCCACAAATCCTCGCGAAAGAGAATCGTTTTATACCTAGAATGATGCGTGAGGCTATTGAAATCAAAAGACACCCAAATTTCAAAGAGAAGATGGTTGGCAAGTACCACCTGTTTGGGATCCGATCATCAAAACTAATAAGACCCAAACCCAGCAAAAACTAACTGCCAGACCTCGAGACACTGTGAGCTCTTTCTGCGTGCAACGGAACACAAACCAACTTGACTGATAATTTCTTTTATTTTTCCTTCAACCCATTTTAATATTATATAAAATTATTAGAGCTAGGCATGTTTGCTGAAGTGTTTCTTGCGCCGCTTCTTCTCTTCAAGCCATAACGTGTTGCGCAGCGGTAGTAAATTAGATTAGGCTCCCATAGAGTAAATAATAGCCCTAAACAAAATTAAAACTAAATAATTTAAAATAATCATGTTGGCGGTAGGCTAAATAAAAGTTTAGCAATACTCGTTGACACTTGACATCTTTGTCTTCCGTGATCACGGCCACTGAAAAGTGGCCGAAACGTCGGAAAAACAAAAATCAAATAGATTACCGCGCTTAAAACCGTTTAAACGTATTTTTATTATGTATACAAGTCGCGAAAACTTAAGAAAATATTAATACTTCCAATTTATATTTGATAAATAGAACGAGAATGGACATATATTACGTATTTAAATTACATATATACCAAATGTCAGCAAAACGGTCCAATAGTTGTTTGTACTTGAAAGCGTAACAGACAGAAAGACTGATATCCCGGAAAATACAAATGCTACGAGATCCTAAATACTATGATTGGTTAATAAAGTTATAAGCATACTTATTTAAACTGTTAACATAATTGATATATGTAAAATGTTCACATTAAAATAAAATATTGAATTTTGTATCGACAAAATTCAATATTTTATTTTATATTTTTACATTAAATCAGGTTCAAATTACTATGGTTTTATATATTTCTAAGAAAGGTAAACATACTAATTCAAATAAATAATTGGTCTAATTTAACTTTGGTGAACGAAGCAAAATTACATACTTTAGCATTAGTAGAAATTAGTGTAAGTCGTACGAGGTTTACTTATTGGTCTGCACTATACTGTGTCATTTTTATTAGTCAAATATTTGTAAAAATACTGTTATTTTTTAATAATTTCTATGAGGCATTTTTCGTTTATTTTACACGTGAACTGTTGCGATTATCACAAGACTCGTCACCTCCTCATTTTTTTATATTTCGTCCTTTTTTATTTCAACAACGCCACTCATACGACGCGGCTCGCTGCGTAATGCAAATGAATTCGACGCCAAACACGCAAGTAACTAGAAAGAAGATGGCGGCATTATATTGAAGGTACTCCGAAATAAATTGCGCATAACCGCAATTAAAAAACTTCGTGATTTTTTATTATCATTTGAGTAATATGTTTTTTTTTTTTTTTTTTTTTATTGCAGGAGTTCAGCAGACAGGCAGACAGCCCACTGGATGGAAAGCGGTTACCATCGCCTATAGACATTTGCAACACCAAAGGTGCTACAAATGCGCTGCTGCTCTCTTAAGTGAGTCTGGAACCTGGTCACTAATGCCGGAACACAACTCAAAGTTGTTATGGCGGCATGCTCTAGACCAAGGGTGGTAGCCATCCAGTCGGGCAAATGCCCTACCACCTGGCTGTGGGTTGTTTAGTCGCCTCTTACGACAGGCCGCCCGGCCGCAGGAAATTGTATTCTTTCTCCGTTCCTGCACGGATAAAATGTATGTGAGACATCATATCGAAATACATTGTCGTGTAGGATATCCTGGTATATTTCGAAATTTTCAGAGGCAAGTTTGGATTTTTTTTCTGTCAAGGCTTTTGTATCCAATCGCGTTTCCACTTCGGCCAATTTAAGACCTATATCCTCAAGTTTCACATATTTTAATTTCAGTATCGTACTATACTGCATTATCTAGATTTTCGGTTTTGAAATACCTATATTCTGGGGGTTAAAAGTAACCTACTATGGTGCGTACCAAATTCAATATACCAATATATAAACATAATCGAAACTTTATAAAAAATTGTTATTATTATAAAATTTCGATATTTATGTAACTCAACTAAATATTTGATGATAATAACCGTACAGACCGCATCGTCAGCACATACGCGAGTACACGATTTTGGGCAACCAAATCATTAGCTCACCCAACGACATCGCGGCTAGCGTTCGTGTACTCACATCAATCCATCTCTCATAATATCTATCTAGTATCAAGTTAAAATCATTAAATATCTTAACATTAAATCCAATATCTATCATTTATAACATCTCCAGGTATACAAACCTTGTACAAGTACTTGTACAAGTATAGTTGTAGCATTTAAGAGCTCTTCAGACAAAAGGTTTTTACGGGTAGATTTTAATTACTACTATTCTGCTTCAATGGTTACTAGCATATATTCCTTACCGTAGAATATTTTGATTCTAGGCATTAACTCCTTAAAATGTAGGACGCGACGATGTGCCTCATCCATGTTGAATATATAGAAGGGCTCCTTCTGTTTCCCACTTTCTATCATAGCCCTTGCGACATGTTCGGGCGTATGTTCATCTAACACAAAGTTTATTGCGAAGCTCTGTTCCTTAAAACCATTGTCCACAACATTATTCATTCTGTAACATAATATTAAAAAAAAAATTGTACAATTTCAAAGACACTGCGCAACTATGAACTTGCCGTTTTCAATTTTAAATTTAAGATTATATTTTTTTTAATTTTCAAATTTAATTTGTTGTAACTTTCTTTTATGTTATGGATGCTAATAATTTTAAAAAGTGTAAGTACAATTCATAAGGACTCAATTATATAAGAAAACTCGCAAAGAAACATACCAAAAAATTAAAACTAAATATTTAAAGCTGATCCGGTCAATAACTAAAACTTTTAGTAAAACATAAATGGAAATAATTCGGGTATCCCATCATGTAAACTAGCTAAAATTTTCTTTGAACGTCACCCTGTATAAGCATGGTAAAGGGAATATGCCTAGATACTTAAAGGAGGGTTTACAGCTATTTATGCTATTGAATATACACTGTTTGCTACAACTCCATTAATTCTTCAAAAAGTAATTCACTGACATACTGCTGTATAAAACGTATTAAAAAAAAGAGAACTTGAGATATAAATAGAATAAGAAATATAAAGAAAAAAAATATTTAGCTAAACGTGTTGCTGGGGAGTTTCCTGCCGGCTCTTCTACTTAACAGCAATAACACGTTGCGAAGCGGTATACATAGAATAGGAAGTAAAATTAAATTATTATTATTATATATTAACTTATATGTATGACCTTCAAAAAGTGTTCTCCAGTGGAATTTATTTTGAATAACAAGTTTTGAATTTGAATTTATGAAATGGAAGCCTTTTTTTTTTGGTGTTCCGTCCTGCGCCTTATGCCAGGGCTACGGGAAATGGGCTGCCCGACTCCGCAGTGCCCTGGCAGGCGTGGGCCCCCCTCACTGGGCCTCTTCCTATGCCAGGGGACGTATCCGCCGGCTACTGCTTGGTCTAATTATTGCGTAGGGCGGTCTGTAACGCGCCCCACGGGAAGAGAGATGAGCGCGCGCGGAACACTCGCGCTCTCATGTCGACGGCATGTGCGGGTGAGTGAGAACCCCTATACCCCTAGGGGCCTCACCCGAAGAAATGGAAGCCTATAATAACTCTTATGTATTTCTTCCGTATAATAAACGCTTTATCAACTTCAATCAAATTGCTCCACATAATTCCGTATCTAAGAACAGACGTCACATATCCGGGTTGTCTGGAAGAGATCGCTCTAAAGCGATAAGGCCGACCTTTGTTCCTGCCTTGACACGAAATGACTGTAAATCATTTACTTTATGTGTATGTGGTGAACAATAAAGTATTTTCTATCTATGTATCTATTCATTAGTCGCGCATGAAGAAGTTCTTCAGATGCTATTTGTCCTTAACACCTAAACAAATCTATTTAGTTTTCCACATTAATGATCAATCTGTATTTTCCAGTTATATAAATAATCTCAATGAGAGTTATAATTACGAATACACTTAGTTATATAAATATGTTATTATTATATTATTATTATAATATAAGATTTCAAATTAAATTGTTATACTTACATATATTATTAGATGTATGAGCTGTATTTAAACCAAGAAGAACGTATGTAACAATACTTGCATGTATTATCTATGGATACTTGTTGTTGCGCTACCTTTTTATATATAGGCGTGCGATAAGACGATGGAAATTTTGTCTTATACATATTTATAAGCTTATACCTGGTCTACTAATGTTCTTAATTTGTGTATATCTTCATAATAAACAAATATTGTCTTAGTAAAATTAAATTTATTACATACACGGTAAAAACAATGTATGTGTGTTTATTTATTTTCAATGAAGTATTACAATATAATAGCTATATTATTCAGATCAGTAATAGAAAGACGGAGTCTCAAACTCTAGGGCCTTACTTAAAATCGTTTCTTAAATTTAAAGAAACTGCTCAGCAAATGATTAGTGAAAATCTTACCCATAAACTCCTCTTCTTTAGTCGAATATTTTGGGTACAACCTACGTTTATCATTAAAATTTCATTAATCTCTACTCCTCTTAGGTAAATAACAGGTAATATACGTTTATAAATGAAAAAAAAGATATAAGTTGATTAGGGTCTGAATCTGATTCTCTTACTTAAGAGTTGCCTAATCGTTTCTTAACGAGATTATTATAATAAAGACCACTAAAGTGAAAGTAACTAAAGAAAGGTTTAGGTGCTACCAGCGTAACGACATTTAGATTCCCCTACTTGGGAGTGAATATTTCTTGATAAGTTTTCCGTAATTAAACAATAAGTTAATATGCCAAATTTTTTAGCTTTGAATTTTGTTTTTATTTCTTATACTTTTTTATGTGTATTGTAGTCTAAATATAAATAAAACTATTTTAAAAGTTACTCAACTTTTTAAAATGTGAGTCAAATCTGTCCAGAAATACACTATATAAACAATAGAGAACATGATGCAATTTTTTTTAGATTGTCTACTTGTCTGTTTGTTCGGGATTCACGTAAAAACTACAGGGCCGATTACGATAGAATTAAAATCTGCGCTACTTTTTATCTCGGTCAACCCGTGGATTTTTTTGTGGAAATGATTTAAAATGGCAGGATTGAAAAAAGAAATATCTAAATACAAGGCGGTTTTTTCACTAATCGATAGCAAATTTAATATAGTAAAACGTGTGTTTTTTATCCCGAGTATACCGCGGGAATTTTCCCAGCAGCGGTTTGTAGTTTTTCGGGTGCTTAAAAATTACTTATTATACAGTTTTCAATAAAACATAAATGCTGCGACACTGTGTCCCGGGAATCCTGCGACAATTTTCCAGGGAGGGGTATAAATGAGTTATATTGCATAAATATTAGCTGATTTCGATACGATTTCACTAGAAGGATAACTTAAGTCTTTTTTCAAGTGATGCGACACTTTGTATTCCGGGAATTGTAGTTGGTGGCTGTTTTGAATGTAGTGTTTTTGAAAGTTCATTATTTTCATTTCTACATAAAATCGGCTATCGCTGATTATATAAATAAAAATAATGACACATCCATTACAATTCCAATATTTGATACGATTATCTTTTATGAAGTTATTTACAGCAAAGTGTCCGCATATAAGATTTTATCGTATGACGAATCTAGAATCTGCATCCCGAAGTTAACATACAAAACGACAAATCTTCAACTTATTAATTGTCACAAAACAAGGCCTTGTAAAAAGTTCCAATATATGTTTGAATAAAAGAAATAAAAATATTTTTTGTAAAATCCTAAAATATAGTTAATATATGAGCAATAACGGCGGAATAGTTTCAAGTAGTAACATTTTTATTACATACACAAACGTAAGCCATTATCCTGCTACATAAGTTTATATACACAAATTTGTAAAGAATGCTTCACTTTGACGCTTTTTTTTTACGTAGGATCCCTTTAGTATACCATCTAGGTATCTATCTATGATTAGCCATCTCTGAAATAAGAGACCCCTTATAAGCCCCAAATCAATGAATATCTGTTTTTCACTTATAAACGTGTATTACCTGTTTCTTGCTTACTACCTCTCGGTGTTGGTTATTTTTGACAGTTATTTATTAGTTACTTTACCACCTCTTATCAAGCAAGATTGTCACTAATCAGTTGCTGAGCAGTTTCTTAAAATTTAAAAAAACGATTATAAGTAAGGCCATAATTGTCTGAGCTGTACTGTTTTTGTATTTCAAAAAAATAAAAATTCGAATGAAGTTGATATACAATAAGGAGATACACCGTAAAGACATCAGTGTCTAATATAATAGTAATTAGATATTAATTAAAAAATGAGTGATGCTATAGATATTAATTAAAAAATACTCAGCAAAATTTCAAAACATTTAATTTTGCAAAGCATTTTTTTATCTTATACCTAGTTAGGTGCAGTATTTTATCTATAGACTTTAGACATGCTGCTTTACATATTTCCACATCTTATTATTATTCACCAATTTAACGTATAAAGGTGAATGGTATTAGAAAAGTTTTTATGGCCTTGTGTTAGAATGAATACATTTTAGGTCGGGGATTCCCAAAGTGCACGATAGTGACCCCCTGGGGTCGAATTCGGTTTCCCAGAGGTCGACATAAAACAAAACTGACTTTGGGGCTCGACGAGGTCTAAAAACCGTCCCCTATTAATTACCACAAGTTATTATTTGAAATTTTTAAGATACTGTATAACTTGTATTACGTGCACCAACATGTTATAAGAATGATTAATATTTTAGTAGAAGGTATCATAGCTGTACTTTTAAAACCCTCAACAAGTCAATAACCTTGCACAAAGAACTAGAGGTAGGATTTTTAAAATAACTGGTGGTCACCCGTGGTCGAAATTCAACCATAATAATTAATGTCAAAGACTATACTTAATATTTTCTTAAGTTTTCGTGACTTGTATACATAATAAAACTACGTTTTAACGGTTTCAAGCGCGGTAATTTATTTGATTTTGGTTTTTCCGACGTTTCGGCTACTTTTCAGTGGCCGTGACCACGGAAGACTATACTTCTATAATCACAGATTTCGCCAAGGCTACACTGTTAATTTGACTTGAACAATAAACAAAAGATATGCGTGTGTGTGTCAAATACATGGTAGTGTGTGTAATGGTTTTTTATTGACTTAATGTATTTTTAATGCATAATGTTATAAAAAATATTAGTATTCGTTGTTTCTTCTCTATATAAACTATAAGTGTGCGAAATTTTATACTCCTCCGTCCGCGAATTTTAGTAAAAAGGGGTACAAAGTTGTTTCTTCACTTATTAATATATAAATTTAGCTATGGGGGTCTGAGGCATCAGTTTATTTTGAAAAAGGGGTCTCTTGCCTAAAATAGTTTGGGAATCCCTGTTTTAGATAGTAAATTTTTCTAGATAAAATGATACCATGGAAAAATCGGCCTCATTTGGCATGTACGCGTAATACTGCCTAATATGTAGTTCCAATAACGCAACGTAACCACTTATACTATGGTTGCCTTTTATTAGACCGTTTCCATGAATTTATAGAGAATCTACTTAATAATTATACTTCTAATAAACTATTGTTGAAAATATTCACCCATTTCTTTGAATCAAAACAAAGTTTACTTAACATTTTAACGTATATATTTTTTTTTATTGCACGAGTTCAGCAGTCAGGCAAAAGGCCCACTTGATGGAAAGCCGTTACCATCGCCTATGGACATTTTCAACACCAAAGGTGCTACAAATACGCTGCTGCTCTCTTAAGGGAGACTGGAACCTTGTCACTAATCCCGGAACACAACTCAAGGTTGTTATGGTGACATAATAGACCAGGGGTGGTAGCCATCCAGTCGGGCAAATTCCTTACCACCTGGCTGTGGGTTGTTAAGTAGCCTCTTACGACAGGCCGCCCGGCCGCAGGAAATTGTATTCTTTCTCCGTTCCTGCACGGATACAAATTTATTTACCAATTACAGATTTACTTACAGTTATGGGCCGTTTCACGCAAAAGTGTCGATGGGTGAAATGCGTTATTTGTGATCCAATACTGTTTTTAATTTCAATGATGTTGCATACTGATAAGATGTAACGTACCTTTGTGTATGCACTAATGTGGCTATTCGATAAGGCGTTATTTTTAAAGCCTTATATAAGACACATTTCGCCACAGTCAATAACTATGACATTATCGCAGATGAGGCCCAATCCTTACGATTTCATTGTCTTTAGTCAAATTAACAAAAAATGACTTTTTAATTGTTATTAGTTGAGGAAATATTTGTTTTCAAAGTCCTAAAATATGTTTCCAAGTTTAAATACTTTACTAATTTACGAGGCGACAAATTTTGAAGTAAAAAACAAGGTTTTAGTTGAGTTGAGTGACTATAGCGCGAACATGAGCTTATCAGCCTGCTTCGCTCCCGCCAAAGATGGACTCGTCGCTGCCGGAGGGTCTTTATGGACCTTTGGGTACTATGAGACGGCGGCGATAGTACGCTCCAGAGAAAGGGTTCCCAACAGCCATTAGAACCGCCGAGAGAAGGGCGCGCTATACTCCACACGCACTCATCTCTCCGCCCATGAGGCGAGTTATAAATCGTTATATCTGTGCAGGAACGGAAAGAGAATACAATTTTCTGCGGCCGGGCGGCCTGTCATAAGAGGCGACAAAAACAATCCACAGTCTGATGGTAAGTCAGACAGTCACAGGCTATTTGCCTGCCTGGATGGCTACCACCCCTGATCCAAATTACGCCGCCATAACAACCTAGAATTGTGTTCCAGCATTAGTGGCCAGGTTTCAGTCTCCCTTTAGAGACCAGCAGCATATTAATATCACCGTCGCCTATGAACATTTGTATAATCACAAATGTTCATAGGCGACGGTAACCGCTTTCCATGAGGTGGGCCATCTGCCTGTCTGCTGAACTCGTGCAATAAAAAATGTCGGACTAGAGAGGGACGTCGGAAGTATAATCGATGCTGGGATTATACTTCCTCCCGGCAGTGGATATGGCCCTTGGGACTCCCGCCTACCAGGGCACGTGGGGTTGATTTTGTTTCCGCTTCCTCGTAGCCCTGGCATAAAGGGAAGAAAGGAACTCCGAGGGGTTTTCTGAATATCCCCGACTCGGGTAGTCATAGAATTTCCTTTGAGGTAATCCTTAAGGATTGAGTTTCTATGGACGATCATCTCTATGAAACCTTACGTAACTTATCGGATAATTTATTTGTTTATTTATTTACAACATATTTCTAAGTGTTTGCACTGTATGTACAATGTTTTTAAAAACCTAAAATTATAACGGCCTCTGTGGTTGAGTGGACTAAGTTTTAGCCAGCCGAACTCATTGGAATGCAGAGGGTCCAATTCGATTCCGGGTATGGTAAATTCCGGAAACATTCTCTCTGTTATTTACTAGGTCTGGGTGTCTAGTATCGGCCCCAGAGTGGTCCGTTGTATATTACCCATAACACAAGCGTTACCTACTAATTTGGGGATATACAATGTGTGTAAAAAAACTGACTTATTTTTTTAATTACTTTTTGACTAACGAAAAAAAAACCAAAATTGTTGAAATAAAGAAAATGTAATCTAAAGTAAGGTATTTTGTTATCGTTTCTATTGCAGTTTAGGTAATACCAGTAATACTGAGCTTATGTCACCATTTCCTATAGATAGGGTGTACGGATAGCTTACATATGTAGTTACCTACTTTCATATACAGGTGAATTTTTCACGTGAGCCTTCAGGGTCAAATCCTCAACTATGCGAAATAGCCAAAAACGATTTTGACCAAAAATAAAATGCTATCATTAGATTATTAAAAATCAACTACCCTTGTCAGGAATTGAATCGGCTGATTTTGATAAAAACAACACATTCTGTATTATATAAATATATATAAATACATGACAAGAGCTATGAATATCAAAGAAGCGAGTGAGCTTTGTAAGAACAAGCCTGAATGGCGCTCTGTTGTTCATGCCTACCCCGCAAGGGAACTGGCGTGAACCTATGTATGTATGTATGTATATATAAATAAAATAAAATGATTTTACCAAATCATAGTGTAGCTTGTAAGGATCTACTTCTGTGAAGTAATGTCAATAGACAAACTAAGGGAAAGAGTTTATTTTTTGTAATAAATCGGTTTATATATTTTTTTAAATATACCTTTTTTGAAGATGCCCATATTCTAGCGCTTTGAGAAAACTTTGAGTTTCATTCATTCAATCTACAGTTAGCATAAGTACGAGAAATAGTAGTAAGAACCACATACGATGGCCGTATGTTTATTAATTATAGTATGTCTTTGAAGATCATGGACTATAAAATTGGTCGACACTGACTGGGGATTATCCCTGTCTACACCATATAATAATGCATCCAAGGACAAGCCCCAGTCAGTATAGGACTATTGTGGGAAATGCGAACTGTTTATGGAAATGTTTATTATAATTATTATCTTGATTATATATGGACCAGTGTGATACCACTCTCTTATAAAATATCGGCGTGAAACTGTTAGCCTTGAGCTAATCTTGTTTTGTACTGTGAATGAGAGCTCCAGTGGCCCACTTCTGATTCCATGTGATGTCTCCCTATCTCTTCCCACCTATTTCAGTCCCCAATACCATCTTCTCTATACCGTCCGCTCTATCTTATTCTAAAAGCTGAGAACGCTATGGCGTCGCCGTTGGGCCCCAAGTCTAACTTTCACAAAAAAACTATGCCAATACGAGTCAAGACCCATTCGACTTTCAATTGGTCAAATATCCGTATTATCTAAATTTTTGCATTAAATTACTCTCGATCAAATTAAAATTGAATCAACATTGAGCCGAAATGGTGTACAACAAACTCGTCAAAAGTTACGATTCCAATTTAATATTAGCAATATTACAGAGTCGGTTGTTAACGTCCATAGGCGACAGTGACAACTTCTCGTCGGGAGGGTCGTCTGTCTGTTTGCCGGCTTGCGGCAAAAATAAAATGTAGAAGAGTTTCACTTACTGGTAAGTAGTGCGACGGTAAAATGACAACGATGGTATCAACTTAAACAGTTCATCGGAGCACGCTCCGTTGTTTGAACATTAGAATATCCTTAAAGAGCCAACGTCTCTTCTAAGACTGAGAAGTTCTAGCCCGCCTCTAAGTTCTGTGTTAAAGTAAAGCAATACTGCAGCAGACAGTTAAATCAACTGAGATATTTTTTATAAACTTACAGAACGCCGTACTGCAGCGGCGGCTCGAGACGGTAGGCACGGTAGGCAAAATTTAGGGGCGGCAAAAATGCCTGCAAAAACGCTTAAATTACTAAAACCAAAAAAGATAACTTTTTTTAATCTGTATTAATATTGATGTCTTAACTCAATTATATACTTATATTATTATAATTTTTCTGGTTAACGAAGTTCAGACCTCACAAGTAGGTGCAAGTAAAAGGTATCAAATAACACATTAATTATTATCTTGAAGGTAATTAATATTATTTCGTTTCTATAATTACAATTAAACTATAAAATCTAGTGCCAGACCGCTGTCAGTTGGAAACGTGCCCAAAAGACTGGCTACATTGCGTCGCTGTATGGCAACGCTAATGCGTTGTCCGAGTAATCTTCAAGTAATTCAAATTATTTCTATTATGATATTTTACAAATTAAATCATAGGATGTTATTTTACGGCCTCTTCTTTCGTATGTAAAGTTTTTACAATTTACTGCAACATGCATCCATTTTTCTATTGTCATGAACTCTAGCACGCACTTCCGATAATAGGGATGAATTTAAAATTAATTTTATCGCGGACAATGGGATAAACATTCACGGTCTTATTCATATTGAGATAGAGTAAGTTTGATAGCTTCTTTAAGGTTCTTAAAGAAGTGTTAGTAATAAGACCATCAAAGTTTACAATATCGGAGCCACATCGAGATTCCTAGTCTTAAATAGAATTTTCATTTCTTTTTATAATCTAAGCGAAGCAGCTGGTGTTCGGATAAAATTGACTACGCATAAGCTTCGTATTGAAGATGTTTCAACCGTTTCAAATTATTTCCCCCTTCGGCATTTTTATTTTCGTTATGACTGACACAAAATTACATTGGGCTCATGCTCACTGGAGTTGTAATTTTCTCCTTTTCTTGACTTTCTTTGAGATATGAATAATTTTATAAGCCAAACAAAATTTTTTTACGTAACAAACATCTTGCAGTATCACTCGTAGACAATAAATACATTTAAATAATAAATCGTTCCTGTTATTAGTTTCATATTCGTGAAGTAACTCGTAAAATTTTTGGACTAAGAAAATTATCTCCAGCCTCCTAGCTGTAAAGGTATCACAAAACGATAACTATTTTAAAGAAGATATTTAGTTCTGATGTAGCGAATAACAAAGATTTATATTAGCAATTGTCTTAAGAAGAACAAAGACCTATAACTTTATCTTGTTTTCTAAAAAGGAATAGCAAGCAAGTATTCCTTCGTAGCTACTGTCTAAGATATTGTTTAATCTACGTTTTACTATTTACTAATACTCTTATTAATATCTATAACATCATATATTTGCATGTTACTGGATATTTTACACTTCGAACATATATTAATATAAATTACGGTAATTTAAGATATTTTAAGGTGGACACGTTTGTTCTACTAACTGCCAAGTACAAGGTTCTTCAGTAAACTGAGGATATTATGAATTTATGTAACTCTTTATGTATTTACTATTTGTGTCTTATTGTTTCTACTTTATATATTTAAGATGATATAAAGACCTTTTAAATAGTAATTTAATAACTGTGAGACATGGGGTGCCTATAATGGGGAGGTTGGAGGTCACCGAGTCAAGTTCGGCCCAATCTTTATATCATATCATATCAGTAATATACCCAAATATGTTGATATAAAATTATTGAGTAGAGTTAATAGAGATACTCATTCTCTTACTTCTGTTTATATATGCTTTTATTCTATATATTTTGCGACGTCGCTAACATGGTATTGCAAATATCCATTAGAAGCGGTATACAATTATTATCAGTTGAGCTGTTTGCCAGGTTACTTAGTCTGTCTGCATACTTATGTAAATAACTGCAGATATTTAATATGTCTGTACTTAATTATGTATGTACTTAATTTTACTTTGAATCACCAACAATAGATAAAGGCAAGAATGTTGTAAGGTCTCTTGATAAAGGTTATCTATTGTTGGTAGTATTTTTCTATGTACGTATATATCTTACTTAGCACTTAAATTGAGGACTTTGGGTAATGATTTTTTTTTTATTTTTTTATTGCAGAAGTTCAGCAGACAGGCAGACGGCCCACTTGATGGAAACCGGTTACCATCGCCTATGGACATTTGCAACACCAAAGGTGCTACAAATGCGCTGCTGCTCTCTTAAGGGAGACTGGAACCTGGTCACTAATGCCGAAACACAACTCAAGGTTGTTATGGCGACATACTCTAGACCAGGGATGGTAGCCATCCAGTCGGGCAAATGCCCTAGCACCTAGCAAGCTGTGTTGACTTCGATATTTTAACACAAACAAGTGGCCTTGTTTTAATCAGACTCACACGCAGAGGATTTCTGTATAGAAATATACTATATTATAAATATTCAAATTCAAATGCTTTTATTCAAATTAAGTTCCACTAGAGTATCAATATCCTCCCCAGCAAACGTCTAGCTAAAAAAAATATGTTTACATGATAATTATTTACCTATCTCAGACTTCTTTTTAAATATATATAAAAGTTGATAAACAATTACTTTTAAGAGAATTCATGGAGTTTTAACAAACAAAAAATATTGTTATCGTCGCAATAATGACATACTAAAACTTCATACTGCGACATATCTCCATAGAGCCCTTACATGTTATGTAAAATATAAATACGTTCTCTCTTTTCTTTCACCATATCCCAATTACTTGGGGTCGGCACAATATGTCTTTTCCTTCCACACTCTTCTATTCTGACATACCTCTTCTGTCACACCGCATATCATCATGTCATCCTTCACACAATCCATCCATCTTTTTTTTTAATACGTTATACAGAAGATAATATGAAAAGCTGGAGCGTAATGTAAATGCAGTTTTGTCATTTAAATATTCTTTAATGGTATCCCTTTTTACGCAAGGTGCTTTTCAATTTAGCTTTAAATTTAAGGAAGGGCAATTGAGGAAGCGTATACCAACCCCCAAATAACAGAACAGTATTTTTTGTAATCTGGAGGATGGCAGTATTAGTCTATTACTAAGCCTGGTATTGTTGTCATAATGAGTTAGATTAAGTTTGAATGCTTCTTTAATATTCTTAAAGAAGCGTTCAAATTTAACATTAATTAATTTAGTCAAAGTAACAGTGGGTCGAAAGTAACAAACGCTTTGTAGAATTGTCCAATAGGCGAAATAAGGTGGCTGATTGTTGGATGCTAGCATGCGTCCTTAGCCCTGCTTCCGCCTTATCACCGCGTTCGTACAGTACTGATATGTTATTTTTGATAAGACTACATCATTTTAAGCACAAATAATAAGATGTTTTATGGTTATACATTTTTTTTTGTATTAATATGATGATGATATAAATATAACTATTTGGTTTGTAGTATTTTATAAGATTATCTATAACGTATTATTAATTATTTATATGCAGAGCAATGAATTTAATGTAAAGTATACTGTATACTTTACATTAGGGTATGACGCATGAAATAACAAAAAAATTAACGGACACAAAAGTAACATACCGAGTACAAAAAATGTAGCATTTGGCATGTCACGCTATAGAGATTCATGCAAAAACTTACTTGTATCAGTCTCATTAAACTTCTCCTGATTCTTGCTTAAGAGTAGGTACATTATTATTTCCAAGAATAACATCTTTTTATTTTTTTGAGCGTCATATATTAAAAGTTTCGTTTTTTTTTGATTTTGTTATTGTGTAATCTAATTCTTCATTTCATATTGTGTGAAATGAATAGTGACAAATAACTATACATATAATAAATATTACGTAGAATCCTAACAGCGTTATTTTCAACATGCATCGTGTTACTTTTGTCCTTACGGTTAGGACGAAAGTATCATTCGCTATTACATTTTGCAATATGCGTAATACATCAAATAAACTAATAATTTAAATTTGTAGAATAAGGATGGTAGTATCTAGAGTTATATTTATTTTATTAAAAACATTATGGTTGTTCAAAAATCTAACCAAAAGTACAAACTACTTTTCTCCGGCCTCCCTTAAGAGAGTATAAATTATAAAGCTACTTAAAACGTTCTATTACGATAAATTGGTATTACTCACCATCTTACACGACAGTGATTATTACTTTTCTATGATATAACTATAGCTCATGATATAACTATAGCTGATGTTATAAATGCGAATGTATGTTTGTTTGTGAATTTTTTTAAAGTTTTGGTCAGGGGTATAGGGCAGACGGTACCTTTTCTCCAGAAAAAATACTCTTCCAGACGGATAGATATATAGGAATATAGCTGAAAATATAGCGTATTCACTAACAAATACATCGTCATGACTGCTACAAGAATGACAGCCACAATATTAATATGAATCTGTTAGCTGTTAGGTTAGGAATCAAAATACATCAGTAATTCTTTTTATATATATATTTAGATCTCTTGTAGTAAATATTATACATTATCGTTAAAGTATATACCTTAATATTTAATATTCCAGTTTCTTTGCTGGCAACTGGTTAGGACGGCAGGCTGGCATGAACAGATAGACAGACACAGACTGCTGCGCCGCCAATCGCGATCTCTCCACGTCCTTGCGAAGGACGCTAGGAGACATAGCCCCCCTCCCTCCCTCCACAGAATAGACTAAGCGTGTTGCTGGGGAGTTTCTTTAGCTGTTTCTTCTCTCACAGCCATAACACGTTGCGAAACGGCAATAAGGTAGCGTAGGTCACCTCGAACCGCCGATCCCGGTCCGCCGTGATCCTTCTCCTCGGGCTCCATATCAACCGTCGCCCGTTTTCAATTAGCACATTGTTGTCACCCGCTGGTTGGCATCATTAGATTCATCCCCTCTCAAGGCAACAGTCCAGCAAAGGTAAAGCCCTCTAGGGATCCACCTCTAGCAGGTTGCCCCCCGGCTCGAGAAATCCCGAGAAATCCGCTAAAGTTGTAAGGTCTTTGGACCAACAACATAAAGTCAAGTTCAATAAAAAAAAAAGTTAATCTTACTATATCAGTTAAGACGCAGGTAGACATAAAACTAAGCAGTAAATTCTGTTATGTAAACCAACGTTGACTTGAGGTTAGGTTACAATGACTATGTATATTGATTGATTATGTGTAAAAGGAAAATAAATGCCGGAGAATTAATCCAAAGTATGTTTTGTAAGACTAGTATTCTATTTGCCTTATACATGATTAGTTAACTCCAGCTTCACTATATGGTGTTACAGATATTTATCATTAGATACTCTGTATAAGAAGGTTTGACGTTTCTAAGAATTATAACATGTCCACTTCATGATCCCTTTTAACGCTAGCGAAGGCGCGAACATAATTTGTAATTAGTTAAATGTACACTATTTTGACGTCTCTTATTGCACAGAGCATGTAAACACTTACTACTTGCGTCTTCCTCACAGAAGTATTATGGGATTTATTCACGGCAGCATGAGCAACAGCGGAAGTAGCTGAATATAGTAAATGTTACGTTATTAAATTTTACAAACATGATATCAAAACAAAATATGCAAATACATATGTAGAAATGTGTATATCAGTTATGAGCGGCCGGTACGTGCTTTCGCGTCACGACTGCTTCATCAATACTATAAAAGTACAACAAAATTCAATTGTGCAATCAAAGGGGACGGATTGTGTTGTTTACATTTCTTATTGTATCGATATCGAGGGATGAGACTATTTTATCCGGCTTAAGTGAATATTTGACCGATATTCATAACACCTGTCTACCTGTCTTTATATATATATATTTTTTTTTGAAGTGAAACTTCTATATAAACGGGGGCTCTTACGATTTTTCTGTCAAGAAAAAGCGTTACGGCCGCGTGGAGGAGCGGCATAAATTTAGACTAGACGTGGTGAGAGGCGGCTTAATTTTAGAGTATACTATGGATGTGTTTTTTGGTTCCGAAAAATCGAAATGTGTGCTGGGACACACAGTAGAAGTGAAACTTCAACAGACAAGTGGTGAGTACGGAGAGGCCTGCCCCAGTGCTGGGGTGGGCCCACGCCAGCCGGGGTCGCGGAAGAAAAGCTCACGCATATCCCGTGACCCCGGCTCATGGCGTCAGGTGGCACCAAGGGGTTTTAGTGGGTATTCCGGCTCCTCTAGCCGGCGAGTCCCACACTCCCCCGCCGAAGTCTCCCCGGCGGGGGGTCCGCAAACGGATTTCCCCTTGTAAAAAAAAAAAAAAACAGACAAGTGGAAAAACGAATGACAACGGATAAGTGGCAAAACGAATCGCAACACAGTTTTAACTTGAAGTTTTACGGGCAGGTCCTTTTTCGATGCCGAGGATGAACATAGGATACTTTTTATCCCGAAAAATGGTATAGTTTCCGGGATAAAAATGTATTTATCTCTCTGTTTGTTATGCTTTTATGGAAAGATTATTGGACCGATTTGGCTGAAATTCGGAACATACGTAATTTTAATACTCAGCGTGGCCAATGGATACTTTTCGTCCCGGATAATGGGATAGATTTGAGTAAAAGGTTATTCCAGAAAGTAGGATAGGTTTTGTGATTCGGCCATATTACCCTTATCGTCCATTTTGTCCATTTCGTCCATTATGTCTTCTTGGTTCCTTTTTGTCAAGTTTTTTCATTTATGTAGTTTACAGATAGACGGGGGATGGGATAGTTTGCGATCTATTATGAAGTGAATCTTCCGGAAGCAAATACACTTACATACATTTAAGACAATGTAACGTGTACCGGCTGCTCTTTAAACAAAAAGTACGCACTACAAGTTGACCCGCGGCGGGATAAACTCTAGTAATATATATAAGATTGTATTAAATATATAAGTTAGATATAGTTTGTCATACCATGAAGAGTGGAACCTTCTGATATAAGTATTTCATACTTCCAAAAAAGATTTCACCAACAATTTGTATTAAAGTTAAGGCAGAAACCTTCAATAAAGAATTATTATCAAATAATTATTGCATAAATTATGCTGAACACGTGTTATGTGAACACACTCAACTTCTAAACTGCTCGATCGATTTTGATGAAATTTAATGTTTGCTATAACTTTCTAACAAAAAGCCATCCTAGCGAGAGTCAGGATCCGTTAGACTAACGATGGTCAAATATCCGTTGACTCCAAAATTCATATTAAATCAATATTGAGACGAGATGATTTACGGACTACCAAAACCGTCAACACTTACGATTCAAATTCGATTCGATTGCAAATTTGAGTTGCAGATTCGGGGCTTTGGTAGTGGTGCTGTAAATCGACTTCTAGATTTTTCTTTTTTCAGGGCAAGACAACGTTGGGCCCGATAGTAATATGCTATTTATAAAATATTGCGCCGTAGCCACGTAATTGGAAAAGTTCCGAAGAGGTGACAAACGTCCCTTGTTTTCGTTTTTTGGGTACGGAACCATAAAAAAGCATTTAATCAAAGTACCTCGTATCCCAAAAGATTCTGGGAAAAAAGAAAGTGTTTTCATTCATTTATACGTTGCTACGTCTGAATGAATGAATGAAAACACTTTCTTGTTCACCAAAATTAAATGACTTTCTTAAAAACTAGGTACAACAAGTGTTGAACAAAGGGCGCCCTTATCACATAAAGCGATCTCTCAAGGAAAATATTAAAACATTACAGTGGCGATAAAGACGACAAATAATATCAACATTCCAAGAACAAGTAAATAAATAATTTACTTAATGTAATTTACGTAATGGATATAGTTCAAACCTTAACTTTTAAAACATTTTTAAAGCTCTACAAGCTGTTTTTTTCACTTTATAGTTCAGAAGTCAGAGTAACAGCGGGTAATATATTCCAACCTGTTGACTTAAATTTTCTGTCTAAATTCATCCATATAATTCCAGTAATTTGTGAGAAAATAATTGTGGCCTACATAGACAGACTGATAGACTTACGGACAGAAATACGGAAAATATAACGTTCCTTTTATTCTAGAATTGCTAGTGAACCCTTAAAAGCTATTAGAAAGTACGTAATTGTATAACAACTTATATATGAATAAAAAAAAGAGCCTGAGATAGATAAATCATTATGATGAAGTTTTTTTTAGCTATACGTGTTGCTGTGCAGTTATTTGTCGCTTCTTCTACTTTAAACAGCGATAACACGTTGCAAAGCGATGTACATAGAATGAAAGAAGATTTTAATTATGACTTATATGTATTATGACCTGCAAAGTGTTTGGAAAACTTTGGAATTTGAATTTGATTAATAACAATAATTAAAATAAAACAATTTCAGAAAATATTATGTTTTATTACGTTTATCACTATAGTCATATTAAAGAAATATATATATATACCAGTCCACAGACGAATAAAATAGGTACACCGAGCCCTAAGCTCACAGAGTGAAGCCGACTAAAGGAAGTCGATCGCACCGCAGAGCATTATGAGAACTTAGTATTAAATAATCGAATTAGTAAGATAAAGGTGAAATAGTTCCAGTTACCCAAACAGATGTTAACCACGTGTAATCTATACTAATATTAAAAAGACGTAAAGTTTGTGAGTTTGTGACGTTGTAGGGGGTAATCTCTGGATCTACTAAACCGATTTAAAAAATCTTTTACAGTTCGAAAGCTACGTTAACAGGGAGTGTGATAGACTATATAACATGAGGATATTATCCACGGGAGCGGGACAGAGCGCGGGTAAAACCGCGCCGGGCCGCTAGTTTATTAATATAATACATTTTACTTGATTTGACGCTGTTTCACGTAGGCGTGCTTTGATTGGTCTGGGTGCTAATCTAATCGATTAATGTTTCAAGTTTATATTTGTTTTCGAAATTCTCGTCCTTTCTCTGAGGTATAAGTGGTGGCAAAGTTGATGGAAGAGGGGCTGAAATATCCGGATTCAATACAAAATCAAAAGGAGTGAAAACTGAACAGTTTTTGATTTGGTACCTGAAAAAGAAATTATGTATTTAAAAAATATATAGATATAAACAAAACGGTAACACATGAGTATTTCTTGTCGGACTCTGAGGCTTAAGTCATAGATAATCGAATTGAATCAGACTATAAGAGATTTTTTTTTTTGCTTCATCTGCGTTAGTGTCAAAGATTTAAGGCGTTGTTTAAGATGCGACATTGTTAATGACGTTGAATATTGAAAGATAAGGTATGTCTGCGATGAACAGAACCGTTTCGTTCATTAGAACCTCATTTCATTACTACATAATATTATTATAAATTACACATGTCACTCACCTTACAAACGTCTAAACAACGATACCTAATAATTTCTATAGACATAAATAGTTGTGAAATTATAAAATATACATACTAGGTTCGTAATAGAATTTAAATTTAATATATTAAGAAAACAAGGTATGTTTTTTTTTGCAGGAGTTCAGCAGACAGGCAGACGGCCCACTTGATTGAAAGCGGTTACCATCGCCTATGGACATTTGCAACACCGAAGGGACTACAAATGCGCTGCTGCTCTCTTAAGGGTCACTGGAATCTAGTCACTAATGCCGGAACACAACTCAAGGTTGTTATGGCGACATACTTTAGACGAGGGGTGGTAGCCATCCAGTCAGGCAAATGCCCTACCACCTGGCAAAATGTATATACACTAATGTTGCTGTGCGCTAAAAGCGTTATTTTTAACGCTTTAAATAAAACGCATTCAGCCACAGCCGTACTCTTTAACAATAACGCAGATGAAGCCCCAGCATTATAGATGTTTCTTACTTAAAATATGTATCATAAATCATACATAACAATAGTTTGGATGTTGTTGCGAAACTTTCTCTTGAATGTTTAAGTGGTCTGCATATTTAAGTAACTATGTTGGAATTTGCAAGAACACAAATTCTAGTTGACCGACTTCAAACTAAATAAAAGTTTAAGTGCTAATAATTTCGAAACTTTACTGCTTGGTTTGTACAAGTAGGTTTAAAACTATCAAATTTTACTCTGCTTTATATATATTTTTTAATGAAACAAAAGTTTTTAATGAAACTACAAATGTGTCCCACTGGAGAACATGTTTATAAAGTCATAAAATATTTAAAAAGTTATATCTAATATCTAGATTACGAAGATCGCTTCCCTACGCGCCGCAATAAGCGGCAAGAAACTGCCCAGAACACATGTAGTTAAGATTCACGTGTATTTTATTTCATTTTTTACTGATAATATTATATTTTTTATTATATATGGTACAATAATAATAAATTATAATAACAATCCATCAACGTTCCATTGCTGGGCTCAAGCCTCCCATATTTATATACTAACTGATTTGATATATACACTAAATGAATTGATCATACTGACATATATTATAAATACCAACTAATGTGCAATGTGGTAATGTTGCCTGAGGTAGTTCGATCACGTTAATACATTGGTTCATCATGACAACTACTTTGGAAAATGCTTTAATGTAGCGAAATCTTCAAATTGGTGCCCAAAAAATCCATTACTTAAGCGCCAAATATTATAAATACTAAACTAGACGTATGAGGCAAAGGATTGATACTCCAGGACGTCGATAAATGTGCTATTTGCAAGACTCGTGTATTTAAAAAAAATTAAAATCAAACGCAATCGGAATCTATTTGAAAAGTCTTATATAATAAAAGATAATATATGTGTATATAACGAAACTCCTGCGACAACCTATAACCCCCGCTCCTTCCACCATTAAGAACAACAGTACTAGGTGCTAACTCCTCTATCTCTAGAATCTCTAGAATGTGTAGAATTCTCAACATCAGCAGTGATGTTATGACATTTACTTTGACTCCAAAAATTCATTTTATAAAAAGATTCGTTTAGCCCAAAAAGACACTAATTAGACATAGACTGACGGACAGGCTAATTTCATTACCTTACACACTTTACTTATTTTTATTATTAGAGTTTAATTAAATAACAGTGAAGAAATTATATTGCAAGCTGTGTTCACCTATAATTAGTTTTTACATCGTATTGTAAACCTTAGTCGTAACTCCAGAAACAAATCAAATGTACAAAACTGTTGGTGATCCTTAATAAAGTAAAATAAAATATTTATGTTCAACTTCTGTAGTACCTACAATAATAACATTTTCTTAAAAAGGCAATTCATACCCAACATGGTAAAGAGATAATATTAACTTTTACAGTACAAATTACGAATAAAAACATAAGGTTTCTATACAAAACGAAATGGACAAAATAAAATTGCAAATTAAGTTAATCATGATTTAAATTCTCTGGGTGTGGCTGACAGTGATACTAACCACAAATCTGTCGAAATAACGGGTCTAGTAAGTGCAGTTTCAAAGCCTGAGAATCTTCCAGCGAACACTAAACTGTAACAGCCTTGCATCTTAAATACAAGCCAGTCATTTGGTGTACAACGTGGAAGTTGAACTTGCTTCATCCGATCGTTTAAGTCTGATGATGGACCCCACAGAATAGTATCTTCCAATACTTCGTTATCTTGTTGCTAAAATAAAGATTTATTAGCAAAAATACAACTTACCAGATAACCTGCATAAGAGTGGCCTACACTGTTACAACAAACTTGAACAGAATTCAGATAGTTATATAAAAAATAGAGTAGATGAAAGGGACATGATACAATTGGTAAAGACTAAAAAATAAACAACTCCTTCATCCACTGAAGTCTTGATATATGTCTAACCATGACGCCTCTGTCAGGTCTCAGTATAGATAGTAGACCCAAGAAATATTACTTGCTTACTGGCATTAATGTTTTGTGCAGACAATCTCACTACAGGGATATTTTAAAATAAACTTGAATTGAATTGAATGTGTCTAATAAGATTTTAAAAGTAAATAATAATTATTAAATATTATAAATAAAATGTCTTTAAAATAAATTTTCCACTAAATATTTGGTTAAAAGCTTTCTTATATAATACGTTCATTCATATCAATATTCAGAATGCATTTGTTAGGCAATTTACTCTTAACATCCTAAAATAATACTTTACCTACCTCTAGCTTCTGGACAGAGTGCCATTCTTCGTAAGATCGCAACGTACCATGTATTCCATCGTTAATATATACCATGTTTAAACGTTTGTCGTTTTGTATACTCTGAAAATAACAATAATAGTTTAATCACACAATTTCAGTTTAATAAAAATTATATTTCCATTACTTTTTGCATTAGTTATCCAAATATTATATTATAATCAATTTTCCGTTAGATATGCTGATTATTATCTAACTCAATAAATCAAATCGCTTTCTGATTTCCTGGTGCAGCAGCGGGATCGGTATACTCTACGCGGAACCGAAAGCTTACCGAACACCTATGGCCTTACTTATAATAATCTCGTTAAGAAACGATTAGGCATCTCTTAAGTGAGAGATTCAGAATCAGACCCTAATCAATGAATATCTTTTTTTTTCACTTATAAACGTGTATTAGGTACCCGTTATTTACCTAAAAGGAGCACAGATAAACGAAATTGAAATGATCAATGTAGGTTGTACCCAAAATATTCGACTAAAGAGGAGTTTTCACTAATCATTTGCTGAGCAGTTTCTTTAAATTTAAGAAACGATTATAAGTAAGGCCCTTAATTCTATATTTCTATGAGCGTTACCTGATTCGTTTGATATGTCCCGCACGTACGGCGATGTCAAGTCCGGTAAGCGTTCATTATCACGTATAACAAGCCTAAGGCGAATTTATATTTGTCTGACGTGACTTGTTGTGAAGGGCTCTGATGAAATGGGTTTCACATCTAATAAATATGTCGCCTTCTATAATGCCTTCTGACGATATTTTTCAACAGTACTTTCGTAGCTCTCGGAGAGCTTATATGTTCGCAATGTTTTTCCATGAATCATCATATTCTGATTCGGATTATAAAGAAGATATTCAGGTATTGGTACTGACAAATCTTCAAAAAAAAGAAGAAATAAAAATACAACGAGTCACAATATAACTACAAGCGCTTTTATACTTCTCTAACGCGGCCGCTCCTCCGCCTCTCTCGCCTTTCCCACTGCTGATACTCTGACGGAGATTGGATTGCTTTTGATGCAACACAATTTAAGCCATCACAACATATTGCGCTCGCTAATATAAATCTCACTATACTAACTGCATGAAGCCCATACTGTTCTCACGCATCACAACATGACACATTCGACTAATATAAATCCGCCTTTACCGATTCCGTATCGCTGCTGCATCGACAAATCAGAAAGCGACCTTAAGTAGCTGTGATTTTAAAACAAATGCTAAAATTTTAATGACAATTGATATTTGTCGATATTTAATCATAAATTACATTTTTTAGAATTTTCGTCTGTTCGATCTGAAAATTTGTCTCGAAAAATTTCAAAACAACTTAGCGGATTTTCATTTCAATATCTTGCAGGGCTTAAAAGATATAAAAATTAAGTCCTACTTTGACAGGATTGAAGTAGCAGCCATAGTTAATAATGTTAGCTACAAAAAAAGACTATGTGTGTGTGTGCGCAGTTGACACAGTAGAAGTGAAACAAAGTGTGACAAGGGGTGAGAGGGATTCTAAATTTCGTGACGTCACATTTCATATATTATATCTCTACAGTATATTTAACCTTTAAAACACGAAATTTGGAGTATTAACGAAAAACTTCAAAATATTTCCAACTCTATCTGTATGAGCATAGTGTTTTAATGATTAAATATAATGTATTTTTATCTCATTCTCTCGCAGGATCAATCCTATAGATTCGTGTATATCTCTTTTTAGTGTCGCTTTTTAGTTTCATCAATTTTCAAATCACTACGATTCTAAAGAAGTTTCACTTTAAAAATGGCATATCACCTGGCGAACGCTGTTTATGTTGCAGTACAACGTGAACGCTGTCTCACAGAGATATCTTCCAGGTTCCGCTACGATCTGTATATCTGGATCGGGGAACAACTCATCTATATACTTGTTAATTAGGTTTGCTGCCTGTAAAACATATTTTCAAGACACATTTTTATTTTCCATTTACACATAATAAAATGAATGTATTGAATCAAATTAATATAACAAACAGCAAGAAATAGCCCACTGGGTTCGCGGTCTCTATTTTAGGGAATTGTCAATGTACCCACTGCACTACTTATTTCTCGATGCTTTCTTACAATGCTTACGCTCACCGTCAGAAAATTGCCCAAGTGGCGAGTGCTGCCCAATTAGGATACAAACCAACATCATTGATATATAACCCACTGAGCTTCTACGATTTCAATCAATCAATTAATGCTACACAAATATGTGTAATGCACAATCCTTTGTATTCTTAATCTAAACATAGTGAGTTTATTTATAGAAAAGAACAAACTATCTAACTCCATTGGCTCAGCCACCCAAAATATGTCTTGGCCTCTGAAATAACAACACGCCACCTGTTTCTGTGTTGTGAAATTTCTTGCCAGTTAAGAGCTTGAACCTCACGCAGGTCAGCTCTGTCCCTCCACCGGTACTTGGTGCGACCGGACGTCGCCCATCCGATCGTACCAAATAGGCTCTCTTCACGCTTCGATCCTCTCCCATCCGTTACACGTGACCGAGCCAACGGAGGCGGTGAGATTTTATCTCTCCTATTATGTTAAGCTTGACCTCTAGATTTTCAATTACAACGTTGGTTCGGACCCTCCAGCTGCCATCGTATCTCCTTGTATAGAATATATATTATATATAGAATAGAATGTACTTTATTGCACAATAAAATTAATGAAACAATACAACAAAAAAACAGCTTAGAATTAGGTACAAATGGCGGTCTTATCGCTAATAGCGATCTCTTCCAGACAACCTTGTGAGAGAGAACCTTGTGTGATGGAGAGAGAAATATGGCACAGAAGCACTAGGGCAGGGTTTCTTGCACAATATTTTTAAAAGGTTACATAATATATATTAATATGTTCGTATGTCTTTTGAGACCACGGGCCATAAAAATGGCCCGGACATTTGGAAGACTTGCGTGGGGCCATGGGAAGGCCAACACGTAGAGGCCCCGTGACAAATTTAATGTAAATGTGGCGTGACACTGACCGGCAATTATCCTTGTCTACAACATATAGTGATGCACCCAAAGACAAGCCCCGGCCAGTGTAGGACTATTGTGGGAAATGAGGACAAAAAGTACCGGGCTATTGGGGTGAACTGCTAGTGGTACAAGGGGTCTGAGAATATGGGGACTCTGGCGTCTGCTCGTCATGGAAAAATGGGCAGACGGTGACTCGCCACTCCCTGCATGGGCCCCAAAAAATGCCATAAAGACACGGGCAACATGGATGTGAATGGCTAAGGGGTGTATTAATATTATTATTATGCACATAGTATACTTTTATTTGCGCTTAATTAAATACATATGTTTTTCTTTATTTTTATAGACTTTAAACGTTAGTCAATTTTAAATAATATATATTATGGAAATCCAGCGAGGAATTGTAGCGATCTTCCTGGGCACCTTACCCATAGAATAGTATTAATAGGCTTAGTATTCTACTTATAGTCTTAATGGACTATGGGTAGAATACAATATAACTAAGTTAAGTTTTATTTTATTGTATTAAATTATAAAGTCATTGTAATAAATATAATTTTATTTATGTTTACAGATATTTATATTTTATATGTATATAGACACGGAGCCGCATCCTTTGTTGAGTTTAGTGCATGCCGTTTTTCACAGTTTAGCAGATAAGTAATAATAATGAATATAGTATTTATAGCGATATGAAAACCAAAAATTAATATAAGTACCAAATACATATATATCTTGTATCAGAAAGTAAAATCTAAGCCGATGTTTACGCGGAAGTTAGCGCCGATAAAATAAAGAAATTAATTACCTTTTCAAAACTACCAATGCTATCAGCGAAAAATCCACCGCCAATATCTAAAATGTCCATATGTCTTCCAGCGCTCTTTTCATAGTCGAATAACGCTTTTGATTGCTTTAACGCTACTACGTAACTTTGCTCTGAGAAACAGGCACTGCCCACGTGAAAAGCTACTCCTTTCACCTAAAAAAGCAATAAAAGATTTAATTTTCAAGTTAGTTACGTTTCTTTAATTATATTTGTTAGAGGTCAGATAGTAAGGTCGGGTGAGACTTGCGGCGACTGCCAGCTACTCATTAAAACCACTTCGATGTTCCTTATATCATCTTATTTTTTTAAAACGCAGGAAGAATGTATTAACGCGTCCTCTCTGAACCCGGGGGAGATCAACAAGTGCTGTATGAGGCATGCAGCGGCCGGCTTTGTATACACTTTCACCGAGGAAAGAGTTATGTGATGCGCGCCGCCAGACTGTCCAATGAATCTGCTAGCGTCCTTCCCCATCTTGGTGAGGCAACATAGGGCCTACCATAGGCATTCCTCACGGCACCTCCCATTACCCACTAAATCTCCCAGCGTCCTTTCATGTCTTGGTGAAGCACTACGGGGCCTACCATACATAATTCGCCACAGTCCCTGTGAGATGCTCTAATCCACAGGTTAGTCGCGATTTCTGTGGAGTGTATAGCGGAGATATGACCTAAATCCTTGCACTATAAAAGCAGAAGCTCCACCAACCTTGAGATCAGCCCTCTCCTGGCTCGGTTCAGCTTGCACTCGCGAACAGAGCACGGCACTGTGTTTCACTTAAGAGCTACTTAGAGCACGGCCAGTAATTGAAGTAAGTAATTAAGTAACTAAATTTAATCAAACAGACGAGCGCACGGCGCGTTGTCGTCGACAAGTTAACAGTGAATGTTCAAAATGGCTGCCCCTTACTCTGCTGTGCATTGGCCGTCGCCTCACATAGAAAGAGGGTAGTCAACAAAATCAGCGGAGCGGATGTTTTACCTACTTATTATAGGCAAGGACCGAACAGTCCTCCCTTCTTCTATCATTCTTGACTATGAAGAGAGTGTCCCGTATAGGGTGGAGGAGCGAGATGGAGCGTCTTCTAGCGAAGCTATTGGTGTTCCTCGCAGGCCTAATCTACCCGTTTTTTTTATTGGACTTGACTTTATGTTGTTGGTCCGAAGACCTCACAACTTTACCGGGGTTTTCGGGGCTGCGCTTCGCGAAGGCGCTCGAGCCCCTGGGGCAATTTGCTCGTGGGAGCTCCCTAGGGGGCTTTACTTGAGCTGGACTGTTGCCACGAAAGGAGGATGGTTCTAACGATGCTGACTAGAGGGCTGGGCGACACAATGTACTAATTGAAGGCCTATCCGTTATTACTCGAAATTTA
Source organism: Dendrolimus kikuchii (assembly GCA_019925095.2). Classification (NCBI taxonomy): domain Eukaryota; kingdom Metazoa; phylum Arthropoda; class Insecta; order Lepidoptera; family Lasiocampidae; genus Dendrolimus; species Dendrolimus kikuchii. Next base: position 19,701,438 of record CM034394.1, read on the forward strand.
TATATATTTTTTTTTGTACGTTTCGAGAACCGTTTGCGACCTCAATTATTGTACAGCACCATCTATTGGCTTATAAATGTTCCACTACAACTAAGGTCGTGGAATGATGACTACCTAAGTTATCGCAAGATATAGCCCTGGCAGGGAATTTTAGATACATTTTAGTGCAGCACTCAGACCTCTTCCATATTACCGTGGGATTAGCCCCCCAGCGAACTACCTCTCATTTATAGATTATAAATATACAAATATAAAAAATTATTCAAATATGGTAATGTTACGAATCTATTAGATAAGGTTAAATTTTTAATACTAACAGAATGTAACAAACAAGAAGAATTAGTTAAGAAGACTGGACTTAACTACACGGGACCCAGATCTAGCGTATGTAAATATATTACTCTTAAATAGAATAACATGTATGTGACAAGGCTCGAGGAATATATGAGACCAAACATTGTAAATGATCTCACAGAGGACCTGCAATCAATGTACAAAAATAACCATAAATCGATCAAATATAATCTAAAAAGATTGTTTATTCATTCCCAAAGCGGACCATCAGGCTTACATATGCAGAGCTGGGACTAAAACAGAAGCATATACTAGAATGATGATAACTCCGTTTTTATTATCAAATCAGAACTAAACACTTGAATGATGACAACAATTCTTCGCCTCTGCTCCTATTTTTGATATAACAATATTATTGTATAAATTCATTTTTTTTAATGTCACTGTATCATAACCTAATTCTATTCTACACGACTCTCTGCGGCACAAATAAACCCATGAGGTTTCTGTGCCACAGTCGAATATGTTATAATTTATATGAATCTAAGCATATTTGGACAATAAATAAAAAAAAAACAAGGATGCAATTTGATTTGGCAGTATCAAATCGCTTTAAGCAATAAGGTAACGTATTGTTTTGTCTAAAACGTGTCGATACCCTCTTGTACACAACTCCACTACGTTTATTTTCGCGTTTTTAATACTATGCAAGTATTGATATAAAGTTAATTAATATATCAAAGCGCTGAATTACTTCGAAACTCGAATAAGCTTGGGTATACCTTTTACAATTTGTGCCGGCATGTGTCGAACTCCAGTCTACGCGTATAATAGCTGTCAGACGTCAAGTCGGGATGGGTTATTGCATTTTTGCAAGGAAGGAAGTTCGAAAAACGATGTTGGAGAATACTTAATACTTTCAAATGGATTACATTACGCGAATAATGAGGCATATACCGCTTCGTGCCTTATAAGCGTTGTGGCTTATTTAATACTAGGATACTTCTCGTTACTTTGCTGTGTAAATATTGAGTTATATTCGGAAGAGACTTTCATTTTTATATTTTTAATCGTCTTCCAAAAGGAAGAGGCTCTCAATTCAATTGTATGGTTGTTACGTGATTTGTCCGTCAATTATGGACGAATTTGTATTTTTTTCTTTATTCGAAAGATTATAATCCTGAGGTGGTTCCGTGCGTGTGTGTGTATTATGACGTGGTCTGAAGAAGATCAATCATTTCATTCTACTCGTTGCTTTTGGAGCCACTTTCATAATTTCGCGGGAATCGTCCATTGTCAAAATTAAAAATGGTGTGTTTAGGAAACTTAGAGGTTTGGTCCAATTAGTTGAACGTGATGACACCGCTTTTTCAAAAACCAATCAAGACGCGTATATAACGCGTACGCCATTGGTCAAGTTAGCAGAACGTTTCGTTTGTTTCAGTTTACAAAATAATGCGTTAAAAATCGCGAGTGCGACAAACATATCTTTATCGTGATATTCCTTTTTTAAAAATTAGGGCAGGACTGTTTAGCCCATTAAAATATTCCTAACAAAATAAGATATTAATAGCCTATAGGCTATCCTTATTAGAGATTTTTATAAGAAGGATTTTAGAATGGAATTCTCTAAAATCTGTATCTAGATCTTACAGGTCCCAAATGATCTTTTCTCCATTTCTTTTTTGTCTGCGCCTAACGTGGACTGTTCAAATATAGTGGACTAGTGGCGTGTCTTTTGGAAACCAGAGTTAACCACGCAAAGGGCTGGGGGCCCGTATTTGTATAAAAGTGTACAGTGCTCGTTTAAAATATAATTCCTTCGTGAATTCAGACACAAGTTTCGTTGGCCAATAAGGCAGACCTAATTAATATAAAGTCGAAAGTTAGACGTGCGAAGCCCCGACACGAAAAAGGTATTAATTTGCGAGTTTAACCATATCTCTTACAAGTAAAGTTGATTTATTTTCCCGGTAACCTGGCCAAGACTACTTCGAAATTACTCCTTAAGATGAGATACGTATCTATGATATGAACGGAAAGTTTTGATAACGTTCTATTGTTTATATTAAACAAAACTACTTCATGAAAATGAAGTAAGGTAGGTCCGTTAAAGGAGACTATAGTTTGGCAAAGCCGTTTCTTTGTTTTATTTATCAAATGCTATTTGATTCTCCTGATGCTGGTTAGAATTGGTTTAAGAAGGTATATATAAGTACTGTCAAATATCATATTACATAAATTCTCCGTTTATACTTAAACAACGCTTACGTGCAACTTGTTCTCTTTATCGTACACTAGAAATTGAACTTAACACCACGTCGTTTTTACAATTTCAGTGTGTGGGGTTTTGAAGTGAAACTTCTATATAGACGGGATCTTAGGATTTTTCTGTCTCGAAAAAGCGTCACGGCCGCGTGTTCTAATACTTACATTTTTAAACTTGTGATATCTTTCGAATGGAATACAATATAGCCTATATCACCCGGGGACTATCACCGGGTGACATAGGCTAGCTTGCCGACAGTGAAAGAATTTTTCAAATCGGTTCAGTAGTTTCAGAACCTTTTCAATGCAAAGAAACAATCTAATCTTTCCTCTTTATACCTAATATTAGTATAGATATTCATATATATTTATTATAAAATTAATTCTATATTTGCATATTATAAAAAGCGCAAGATTTTGCGCTGGAAGTTGTTTAATAAAATTGGGAGCTGGGTTGCCTTAAAAAGCGCTATATCTAACTCCGAAAGCGCTAAATTGGCAGCCCTGGTGAGCCGAGCGCCGGGGAAGTCCCGTAAACGAGAAAGCGAGCGAAAGAGCGAGCGAGGATATACCTCGTTCTCCGACGACCTCTTCCCTCTAATACCGAAAATCGCGTTCTGCGCATCGAAAAGTGCAATGTTCCGAGCCGCCATTAATGGAGGCAAACTTAAGTTTGCATCGAACTATACCTCTGCTCTCCACGTGGCTGGGCATCACTGCCTCTATTTGTGGTCTGTGTAAAAAAATATTAATAAATAAATAAATAGAGAGTTTGTTAACGAAACAAATTAACAACAAGAAAACTTTGCCAACGGTTCAGTTTTTCGAAAGTCACAACAAAAGTGTACAACAACGAACGACAAAAGTGTTGACGGAAAAAAATGGTCGGTGCGTGTGTAGCGTATTACACCATTAAAATGTACCTAACCTAACCAAATCATAAATTGCAGTAAACTTGCGAAAAATCGAAACGTGTGCTGGGACACATATTAGAAGTGAAACTTCAACGGACAAGTGGAAAAACGAATGGACACGGATGAGTGGAAAAATGAATCGCAACGGACAAGGGGAAAAACGAATCGCAACGGACAAGTGGAAAATCTTCAACTGACAAGTGACAAAATGAATCGCAACAAAATTTTAACTTGAAGTTTTACGGGTAGTTTTTCAAATTGGACAAGTACATTAACAATCTTTTTTTATGGCCTTGTGTACGAGCTGTTAAATCCACCTTCGCAGACTTTCATTTAATAACCACCGTTGAAGACCGTAAGCAATTGTTTGTTTTTCAGCCAGCAAATTGGAGAACCTGTTAGGGTAGCCTTAACCTTCGGACCCTCGACAGCAGGCCTCCAGAAAAGTACACTATTCCTGGCTACTCGGTCAATGCATGTCTAGATACCCCAGAATATCAAGTGACGCTTGTTTTTTAATCTAAATTCTTTTACTGCTGTGCACCTCATTAATTTTCGTTCTACTCGTGTCGTCAAATTTAACTTGCTGACTTTAATTTGTCTTTATACTGTTCTTAACTAAATCCAACTTTAGATAAGTACAACTTTCTCGCCGACTATTAGGACTAGTCTTCTTTAGTAGGAACAGCCTCTGGCATCCCGCGGCCGGACATATTAAAATTATCAAGTAGTAAACTCTCATGTAACTCTTTATCAAGGTGAAAGTCAATGCTTCATCAGTGATTGTTTACTTTCTGTCGGCATTTACAGATAAGACAGATCTGACCTAGTCATATTATCTTTTATTTGAGTATTAATGTTTATTTTGTTTTAATTAAAATTTATGTAAGGAAAATGATATAATGGAAGACAGAAAAATAAAGGTTATAAATTGCCATCATTAATTGTTGTATTTATTCCCAAACCTAGTGTCAAACCCAACATTCTCATAACACTCATACATCACTTTACACAAATATCCGTCCTCTAATCTTATATCTTAGTTTCACATAAAAAAATGACACCAAACATAAATATATATATACAAACATACTGTTTATTATTTAATACGGAACCAACAAGTCGTATTTACCTTATACCAATTTAAAATCTCCATATATAGATTCACAATTTATACCCGGTAGGTGGCGCTGAAATCTGTTCTAGGCTTTATTTTTTCATGTCAGAACAATGTCTGCCGGTACACCTAGTATAATGAAACACAACAAGAATTTTAGTAATTGCATAATAAAAAATACTTACATGTAATCCAAGGGCCGCGGCTTCATCCAACAACGGTTTTGCTTCGGTATCATAGTCACAGCCAAATTTTTCACCTAACTTATAAACACAGTCACTATCAACACGGATTCGAATTAGTAACCTGAAAAAAATGTCTTAAAATTTTAAACACTGACAGACAGCCATACAATTTTTTTTAAATATATTCGTAAGCTTCTGGTCCGAATTAGCCTCCATGAATTTTTTGACTTTTTAATGAATTTATCATGCAGTACAAACTCAAACTTCTACAAATTAATTGCACCTACTATAGCGAGGTAAAAAACCAATCATAGTTAATGCCACAGAAATATTTCAGACTACTAGGAAGCTAAAATTCCTAGTAGTCATTACATGGCATACCGTTGGAGTTATTGACATTTCGATGGGTCAATGCAACAATTTGAATATTTGTGTTGTTGTTGTTATATTGTTATATCCTTACATATGAAGTTGGCGTTATGTCGTACTGGCCACTTTGATCTTAAATATCATACTTTGATCTCTTTGGTTAGGAAATCCAATTTCAAATTTATACAGCTATTTTTATGCTTTTGTGTTTTGAAAACCGTAATTCATTTGTTTTTTCTTTGCGTCACTCAGTTTACAAGATGGAAAACTTGAAATATCGCATTATTTACGAGTATGAGGTCCATCGTGGCACCAGTGCTGCCGAAACGGCTCGAAGGTTTAATGATGTGTATGACGGCGGTGTCGCAAAAGAAAACACAGTGCGTTTTTGGTTCCAACGTTTTCGTTCTGGAAATTTCGACCTGCAGAACAAGCCGCGTGGACGGTTGGAGACCATATTTGATAATTCAGAATTGAAGGTTATTGTGGAAGCGGATCCATCGCAAACCACGTCCGAGATAGCTGCAGGCTGCGGTGTTAGTGATAAAACTGTTTTAATCCACTTGTAGCAAATTGGGAAGATGAAAAAGCTTGAAAGGTGGGTTGAGTGCAGTGCAGTGCAGTGAGTCCACATGAATTGAGTGCAGCAAACCGACAAACGCGTGTCGACTGCTGCGTTACATTACTCAACCGGCACAATAATGAAGGGATTTTAAATCGAATCATTACCTGTGATGAAAAGTGGATCCTGTACGATAATCGGAACCGCTCATCGCAATGGCTGAACCCTAGCGAACCAGCCAAATCCTGCCTCAAACGAAAATTGACTCAAAAAAAAATTACTTGTGAGCGCTTGGTGGACTAGTGCCGGTGTCGTTCACTACAGCTTTCTTAAATCTGGTCAGACGATTACGGCGGACGTCTACTGTCAGCAACTGCAAACTGGTCAATTGCTCTAGGCCACTGCTGCTTCAGGACAACGCTAGACCACACACTGCCCAACAGACGGCTACCAAATTAGAGGAGCTTCAATTGGAATGTCTAAGACATCCACCGTACTCCTCGGACCTTGCTCCAACAGATTACCATTTTTTCCGAAATTTGGATAACTTCTTGCAAGGGAAAAAATTCAACTCCGATGGGGCAGTCCAAAGCACCTTCAAAGATTTTATTGATTCCCGTCCGAATGATTTTTTTAGTAAAGGGATCAATGAACTACCTATGAGATGGTAGAAGTGCATAGATAGCAATGGTACATACTTTGATTAAATAAATATATTATATTTTAAAAAAATCGACTTAATGTTCCTCCCTTACAAAACGCCAATTTCATATGTAAAGACCTAATATAATAAATAATACTGTTTTGTGTTAAATGCTACCTTTTACTCTAGTTGATAACGTGCACTATAAACACACATTTATAGCTGGAAATAAATACTATTTTTGGCCTCAGTAAAGGGCTTATGTAGCACAATTTTATTTGAGATTTGTACGCGGGGTGATCGGCGTCTTTGTTTACTTCAACGGCCAATCAGTCAGTTAAGCCGCGGTCACACACAGCGAATACTCGCTGCAAATGCCTACTCGCCGCGAGTTGAATTCATCGCGATTTGAATTAAGCATGTTCAATTTTACTCTCGGCGAATGCGCATTCGCCGCAAGAATTCGCTGTGTGTGACAGGGTACTCACTACGAATAGCCATTCCGCGCTCCGCTCTAGACTAGACACGTCTGTGCTACAGGTCGTTTTGTCGCTGCATAGATACGAGTATATAATGATGAGTCAACCAAAAACCGATTCTCTAAAGTGGGGAAATAACGATATAATTCGTTTCTTGGGTGTGTATAGAAAATACGAAGAGAACCCATTTTCGCTTCTTGTGGGTTATGAGCTTAATCAGCATTTGGTTTGCTAACTCTGCACATACCAACCGAATACACTGACTCGTGCGACGAGCAGATGACATTTTGAATTTACGCACCAACAGACTGTCGAAATTCTCGTGTAGAACTCGCTTTGTGTGACAGGCAGGCAGCTAATTGTCGCTGTGACTATTATTCGCGGCGATTGTACTCTCAGCGAGTAATCGCTGTGTCTGACCGCAGCTTTAGGCACTTCTACGTCACGCGAAACTTAGATGTAACTTAGTGAAACATGACGTTCAAATATCCATTCTAAGTTTATTAGAAGTCGGAGTCAATTTAGCAATTGGTAATGTAAATAATAATAACTCCAGTGATTGACTAGGTTATAAAATAATTATATTGTTATTCTTTGTTTAAGTTATTTTAAATATTATTTATAAATATGGATTAGTGAAATTTGTATAAATACATTTTTTTTTTCAAAATTAGCTTGGCTACTAGCTAGTGTTTTTTTTGTATTATTAAAATAAAAAACGCGTATATAGGTATATCCACATTAATTAAAACACTGGTATATATACCTACAAACAAATCGATCTAACAGATCGATCTAGAATAACGTACATATCTGTCATAGTAACTAATGTATGGTTTCACAGACATCATGTGAAGCTTGTAAAAAAATATATCAAACTGAAACTTTGAGGGCCTCTATTGTAAATTTGTAATTTTTAATATAATATTTCTTGGGAGAAGCACTTACTAGGTTTTGAAATTCTACAACTTAAATAATATAAAAGTAATTATTATTTTTCTTACTTCGCATCTGGCCAGTATTGTTTCATCTTTTTTAATTCGCATGAAGTGTTGAACGTAGTGTGTCGGACGCCTACCGTCCTAGCATATACCATTTGTTCCGGAGTTTTCGCCGGCACAGCGTATATTATGCTCCTGAAACACAAAAAACGCCATTACTACAATCTTTGTCTTATTATATCAGATTAACTTTTAGAACTACAATATACAAAATACATTAAAACACTGTACGTGATAACTACATGTATTAAAATTATAAGCAGCCTCTGTTAGATAGTTTTTAACACAGTTTACGAAAACGAACCATATGTATATTTCTGAATATATTAGGCTCTAAAATAATACGCTCCGGTCAAACAAGTAAAGTAATGATTAATAGCTGATGAGAAAATATGGAGAGTAGAGATAAGGAGTAACGTCTCTGTTGAAAGCGTCCGTCAAAACGCGGATCAGTGGAAAAGCAAAATTTTATTGTGGGCAAGATACATTTTGCGAGACCCTCTAATAATGCAAAAAGATGAATTTAAAAAACAATTGAAAGTGACTACTGGTATTGGTCGGCGGTGGTTCCCCGTTACCACGAATGTTGCTAGCCGAAATAAAAAAAGAATTTGGTCTGCGAAAGGATTATTTTTTTTACGATGAATTAAATGTTTCAACATTTTAAACGAGATTTAAAAAAATACTCTTCCTGTCTGCGGAGTGCGAAGGTCCTCGCACTCCGCAGACAGGAAGGGCAAGAAGGGCAAAACCGTAGGTGATGACCCACGTTGCCCATGCTTTACGGCGCCTTTGACGCGGATAATAAGGGCGGCGCTTAGCATAGGATAAATTTTAAAAAGAAACGCCAGAAGTATTTAGAATGAGATAACCAAGGACTAAAAAATTACAGCTTTGTTTTTTATTATGAAATTCACAATAATTAAATCAATTAACCCGTTTTCTCATAGCATTATACTTACTAAATTATTTTAGACTACGTAAATAATTGTAGGTTTTCTGTACTGGCATTTTATTAATTCACTTTATTATTATAGTACTTTAACAATGTTTAATTCATATCGTAGTTTTTTGTACACCAGCGCTATTTTGCTAGGTAGGTATTTAAACCTCTATTTTCAGCATACTGCTGAACACTCTTTCAACTTCCCCTTCATATAGGATGGTACTCCTTACTGGCTCTCATATGAAAAACCTAGTTACTTACGTAGGTCGCACATTGAGCTGTATTATTTTGCTAATCTCCCCAGGTGAAGCGCAATCAAAGCCAAGTCCCATAGCAACTGCCAACTTTATCATGATATCCGCATCATTGGCTTTCACCGCTGCAAATAATACTTCATCTTTAAAAAGTATTTGTCTTTGACTTTATTAGACATAAAGGCCAATGGCATCTTGTCAGGGACTACTACTACTACGAGTAAAAAGATTAACAACATATCCTTGTTTTGTGCATCTGAATGTTGTGATATCACACTATCGTGCTTTCTCTCTCTTACTATTCGATACGGCGTGTGCAAAGAGTAGCCAGCGTAAAGTCACATGCCATGCTATTTAGAATAGAATAGAATAGAATATACTTTATTGCATAACATTAAGATACAATTCAAGAAGTTTAAGTACAGAAGACAACAAGCGGTCTTATAACTAAAAGCAATTTCTTCCAGACAACCTCAGGATGGAGTAGAGAAAAAATATGTAACAACTGTTATTTGTTTGAGATCTAGTGTTTATCGTTCCTGGTACAAATTTCTAAAGCATAACAGAAAATTGGTAACTATCATTGAACATTTGCTAAATCTTACCAACGTAGATACTATAAACCGCAAAGAAGTTTTATGGCACGTTTCTTAAATATCCCCAATTAACAGCCCTTTGAAAATTGCAGCGCGTTGATAACACCTCTGGTGTTGCAAATGGCCATAGGCAACGGTGACCGTTTTCCATCAGCTGGGCCGACAGCCTGTCTGTTGTACTCCAGGAATAATAAATATAGCTGTTGGATAATTTGGTAGGAAGCTGTTTTCTAATCCTCAATGTGGATATATAATAACAGCCCGTAAACGTCCCACTGCTGACCTCGGGCCTCCCAGTAGAAATAAGAAAGAATATTTATTTAGGTCAAGATACAAAAAGTCTTACATGACAATAGATCTAACAATTAATTGTGGTATGCTAAAAAGGCTCTTGCTCAGCATAATGCTACTTTCACAACCAGCGCTGATCTTCCGCAAGTACCTCTAAGATGCCACGACTTAGCTCCACAAAGCAAATTAAAAACAATAAACATTAATTATAAATTAAGCAATTAGTAGTGTATATGAACATTGTTATAATTACAAATAAAAATAAAATGAACAAAAAAACAACGAACAGAAGTGACGAACAAGATGGAAATAATAAATTCGTAATAGTTTGCTATAGCGTACCAAACCACATATTGTAATACTATAAAATACTTGTGTCGTAGTTAAGGTCTCACAGTATAAGGAAACGGACAGTATACCCGCCACGCTTGTCTAAGGCGGCTTAGCAGGTTTGACACATCGATTGTAGGTTTCATCGCGATGTTTCCCTTCACCGTTGTAAGCACATGGTAATTGTAACCATATGCACATTAGGTCAAAAACTGCCTAAATGGTGGATGCGTTCCGGCCAGGAGTCGAACCCGAGTCCTTTGAGTTGGAGATCTGTGTGCTAGCCATTACGCTACCACGACTTGAAAATTTGGATAAGTCCTCAATAATATGTCTCTTTGTTGACAATCATTACATATTGGAGCGCAACGAATCAAAGAAGTCTGAACGAACATGCTCTTTCGTTAAGAACCTAATATTTTATTCTAATGAGGTAGTAGACTGAAATCCTCTGAGACAATCACGTTAATAAGGCCGCAAACCCCTACATTTTATATGAGTTTAGCAAGGTAAGACGTATATTGTTTAAGTAACAAATGAAATTATTTTTATTTTAATATTTTAAAAATAAGATGGTAGTATAGATATATTTATATTATATGACTACTGTTTTAGAATTTATTGAGAATTTGTTAATTAATCAGTTTCGTAAACAATTGTGAATCTTCAGTTTCTTACAAATATCCTCATTGAGGGATTTTTCTATATGTAACTACATTTTATAAAATTATTTTAGGTCCTATTAGAAGAGGCATGTTCAAGAAATGTTTGCTTGAGATTATGGAGGGTTGATATATCTACGTGTTTGTATTCTCACAATAACAAAATAGCAAAACCGCGCGAAGTGGAAAACAACAGAGGAAGAGAAGAAAAGGTAGGACCACGACAAGCAGACCTTGTACTTCTAAGCAAACTATCCGGTGTAAACCAGGATTGGAGGACGACTAGGATGATGATAATATCGAAGGTATACATACCATAAAATATTTCTACCCTTGGCAACTTTTCTTTAAAATTTTTGATGAGACGCCACGTTTCGTCCATATCGAAGATATAGAATGGTTCTCGCTGCCGACCATCAATAATTGATTTGGCAACATCGTGTGGAGTTATATTATCCACAATAAAGGCAGGTACGTGTGGTTGTTTTAAAAATCGATCTTGTACTGATAGCATCTTTAAAATGATATCTTCTTTAATATGATGCGTCTAAAATCAACTGCGAAGAAAAATTAAAGAGGGTTAAATATAATATTCATAGACCATTAATAGAAAGACGGAGTCTCGGGCTCTCAAAATGAAGCCGGCTAAAGGATGTCTGTGGATCGCGTCGCAGTGCGTTACGAGAACTCAATATTAAATCTAATCACAATACGGATAAAGGTGGGATGATTTCCAGTGGATACATTACTGTTAACCACACAGACGCAAGCCACGTGTATAGCACAAAGTTTACGCACACATGTTCAAAAAAATACTTCACTTCATTTGTCGTTTTTGGTCACGTAGATTTTATATGTACTTTTATTTCGTCTGAGACAGTATTAAGTAGGTACACTAAATTTTAATAGAGTAGCTTTTTGGTTAATTTGTAAAAAAGTTTTTTGTAACTTGTTTTTGTAAAAAAATTATAGAAAAGTCTGTCTTCCGTCTGTCTGTCTACGTTTGTCACAGCCATTTTTGATTAAACAATTACGATAGTTATTACCGTAAATTAATTTCAATATCAAAAATATAATTTTCAGGCGTAATTATATACTTTAAAAGACGAACAAAGTGTATAAAACACACGAATACAATGTAGGTACTGAATAATTGTTTACCCATATATATAAGAAACATCAGCCAAGTGTGTATTGATCTACGCACTATGAAGGGTTCGGTAGTTGTGAATAATGTCTATTTCCTGTTCGGCTGAAAAATCCGAAAAGACTTTTAACTAAAAATACCCGATAACTTAAAAACTACTTAACGTTTTTTGATCATGCTATTCTTTGTTCAAAATGTTTTCTAATATATACTAATTTTGTTTTTTAGAATATTACTATCGTTTAAATTTTAGTATCCACCAAGCTATGACTTACTCTTTCGATTTTTAACGAAAATATTTCACTGTCTAAATACGGTTACCAATTGTAAGGCCATGCCTAACGATTATTCACAAGCTTAGATATAACTCATTCCTCAGTTACATGTATGATGGTCGCCCAGAGGTCTATCATTATACTAAGCTAACTCCGTTGGCACAGGGGCCAAAATTACAAGGTTGTAAGAGGTGCCCTGATTGAGAACCAAACGTAGGGCTGTCATAGATGTAGTATCTATGGTCGAGTTTCTATGGCAGGCAGCGCACAGAAGAGGGGCACAGGTTAGATTTAGTGGCTAGTTTAACTGCCGATCATCCCCCCGTCTCTTATAAAGCGTTCCCCCCAGGCCCGATGTTGGTGTCCCAAGAAAAGACATTCCCCTGCGTCATCCAAAAAAAGGGGCCAAAATTGACTTTTGGCCTTCGATACATTACGCCACTTGCATCTATCCTACATAGGTCCTGTAAACGAGTGGCATTAGCGCTAAACGAATAGAATAGAAAATGTATGGGAATGACGTATCGTTACACTGAGTATCATCTAATTCCCTCATTTTATTCCTTAGGACTAACGCCACTTGTCTATAGAAAACACTTCTCTATCACACTTCGTTGGACAGACAGATATAACTAATTATATTTGCTCGCGGACCGCGTTCGTAATACCGAAGTAAGAAAGAGAGTTGGTCTGAAAGAGAGTGTCGGCGTGAAGGTAAGGAAAGGAATGCTCCGGTAGTTCGGGCATGTGGAAAGAATGCATGATGAAAGAATGACTAAACAGATATACAATGCAAAAGTGGATGGATGCAGAAGTCGTGGACACACCTTCCATGATCAAATTGATCGTGTACTAGCAAAAGGTGATGTCAGGAGCCTTAAGAACAGACGAGCGTGCATGACAAGAGTTATGAATGTCAAACAAGCAAGTGAGGTGTGTAAGAATAAGCCGGAATAGCGCTCTGTTGTTCGTGCCTACCCCGCAAGGGAACTGGCGTGAAATTATGTATGTATGTATATCTGTTCGTATGTCTCTACTACTAAGTCTGTCTATTTGTCTTTTGCGATACTTATAACCTGGGTGTCTTCAAATCCCGTGTAAATAGGTACCATCTAGGTAAGCGTACGCCATCCTAGATCTTTTTGAGTTTTAACCGAACACAACTTTGTTCTACATAGGGCGAGATCGTGGTCAAACGCTAACCTGTACTACAATAAAATAAAGTCATATCTGTTCTCTTATACCTTATATTAATAATCGTATATTTTTTTTGTATTAGGCTAAGGAACCTTAAAAAGATTAGAAACAAGACCTGAAAAACATGTATCGTATTAGTGTAGTACGAAGTAGTGGAAAAATATTAAGGCTGTAGCAAAAACTAAGCGTCGTTAAATAAATTTTAACATAGATACAAATGCAAGGTTCCTTAAAAGTAACAAACTATTAACCAAAATTTTCCTCATATTTATACTTCTGAAATCATCACAAAAACTGCTATATGGATCTAGGTTCAAACCGACTTTCGTTGACAATGTTTTTTGAGCTCTGCGATATCCGACGACTATTTTCGCTGAAAAAAAAATGATCTTGGAAAAACTTTACTCATCGATACTTGGCATCTTTGCCTTCTATAAGATCAAAATAAAAATCAAATAAAATACCACAATCAAAACCGTTAAAAAATAGTTTTATTATGAAAAAAAAAATGTTAAGTACTTTTTTTTACAGTTAGTATAATTACATATATACATGTAATTAGCTGACTGTAACTTATTTCACATTTTTTTCATATATTTATAGCGTTCACTATTAATATTCTTTTTCTCGTTTTCACATGATTGTGTAACTTAATACAGAATACACTTCTGTGCTAAATTTCCATTAATATAGAAACAGCAGATTCTGAAAAAAACTGTGATACACAAATAAATAGCGGACGGACGAAGGATAAAATCGACCTGTATAAGCATAATTATAACTACAATTACATATATCTACTGGAAGACCATGATTATATTCAACCTTTACCGCCATTTTATCGTAAGCGACATTTGTACCTAATAATAGTTTTTGTTACAAAAGGTATGTTAAATATATATATGTACAAATGTCGCTTACGATAAAGGCTCGATACTTTAAAAGGCAAATAACATTATTGGCCTAATCGAAACATAAACGTTTAATTTATGTAAACAAAACCTTATTGCTTAAATTAGTCCAATCTACACTGATATGTAAATTAAAAACTAGTAACATCGAATTAGGCAATGTTTAAACAAAACTATTCTTTGTTGAAAAGCGACGTAATACTACGATTACTTACATCTGATGAAACTATAGAACTCTATTACCTATATCTAGACCAATATTATAAAGAGGAAATATTTGTATTTTTGTAACGAATAAACTCAAAAAGTACTGGACTGATTTTAAAAATTCTTTCGCCATTAGAATGCCACATTATCCTTGAGTAATATAGACTATATTTATTACTAGAAAACACTAGGGATTCATACTAAAACTTTAGTGTAACTCATTAATCTATAAAAAATTCTTGGCGCTGGAATCGGGTTCCACGATTTTGATGGAATTTTATGTCTGCTTAAGTGGGTCCCAGGGTGGTTTAGATTCACAATTAGATCCGGTAGGTGGCGCTGGAATTAGGTTATACATATTAATTTTTCAGGACAGGACAACGTCTGCCGAGACTGCTTCTTATAAGCAAAATCGCACACGAGTTGTGAAGAATGTCTGTAAAAAGTCTATTTTCTCTGAACACACTGAACATAACTTGTAAAAGAAGAAATAGTAGAACATATCGTGAATAAATATTTTAAATTAAGTAAGGTGAAGCAGTTACGGACATTAAATATGCAACTTAAATTTTATAATAAATAACACATAAATACGATAATTATTATATTGTTTACTGTATGTATTGTTTGAAAAATTTTAAAATGATAATTCATATACCTAATGTTAAAATATACAGCTAATTGGCTTATATAAATATTCATCAAAAATTAAGTTTTGTTTCAAAAAACAAATCTTTTAAAACTTGACAGTAATTCGATGATAATCATCCGACTAGGATGAGGCCGTGAGGATAATCATCACGCCAACGTAGACGACTCTGGCGTGATCTCGGTAGACTACTTATATATTATATAAATATGAAAAATTACTTTGTTTGGATGTTTATAAATCGATTCAGCCCTATAGTAATGAATCTTAATTTGCAAAGATAAAGATTTTTTTATTATATATAATCCCCTCTCTCCGGACGACATGGATTTTCCGGGCTTATTGCTTTTTTATATTTTTTCTTTTTATAATATTGTTACACGCCGACAAAAGTGGATGCACACTTGCCTACCACAAAGCACACACTTTATTACCTTTCCGCATTTGGACTTCTTTTGTTTACTTTGTGTTTAAAATTTGTATTTAGAAAAACAGCCTATTGTGTATTGTAACCATTTATGGCAGTCGTTAGACAGGTGTGTCGAACTGATTCTAAGAAATTCGATCTACGCGGACGAGCAGCCATATTGTATCGGTGCAGTATAAAGCAATGGTCCAATGGAGAGATCGGCAGTCAAGCGATAAGCACTAGCGGAGCAAGACGTGTGTACTATATTCCATAATCTATTTAGTGATGGACTTTGCGCGTGTTATTGAATCGTGCATTACGTTTGAGCTGATTGTGTTCAGTTATATTTGTACCTGTGTTGTACGTGTTTGTATAGTTCTAATAAATTCTTTAGTAATTCTAACGGTATTTTAATTCGAGTCCTGTAACTCGTAACAATATATATATATATATATATATATATATATATGTATATTTTCCTTTTGTTTAAAAAAATATACAGAGTCCTTACATTTATACAAACTTCTAAGCTAGTTCAACATGTCAATATATCTATATTTGTTAACTATTTTATATATTTATCCTTGCATTTACCTCTAGTTTTGATCTCTTTTATTTTCTATTCAATACGTTATATATGTTAATAATATACTATACTATTTTATATATCTCTTAATCGATATATATCGTTTTCTATCCGTAAACTTTATACATTTATTCTATATAACTATATATACTTAAAGATAAGTAACAATGTATATTATTTATCTATTTATTCCTTTGTACAACTTACCTAACTATATTAATGCGATATGCGATAAATTCGTTTCTATGTCTTTTAGACATCAGGTCCTCCATATTTTTATAATTGACCATTATATTTATTTTTGGCTCTAACTCATATCTCTCGCGGGAATATACAGGACACCGGAAGATCAGATACGGAATATCTTCGTTCTCCTCGTCGTCACAGAAGATTTGAGGTGGTTCAGGTACTCAGAGGACCTCCCGTGCCTTGTGAAGAGTTGGGTGTGCAAGCCGGTGAGGCCGACCTGCCTAACTACCTTGTGGGTTCGCGCAACTTCCGAGAAAAAGAGTTTCGTAACGGACGCCGTTGACGCTTGACGGTATCTCCAGTTCCATTTGTCAACTGTCTCCATACGGAACTGCCGTTTGACGAAGGAAACTGGACACTTGTCGTAAAGCGGCTTCACCTTCAAAGAAAGTGCCGCCGCTTTTGCCAACTCGTCCGCCCGCTCATTTTCCTGCATATCGACGTGGGCCTTCATCCAAAATAGCTCTATCGTCTTGCCAACAGACGTGCAGTGCAAGATATTCTCCCGCGTTTCGACTGCAAGTGGGTTTACGGAGCAAAAGCAGATAAAGATTTATTGTATGTCGACAATAGTTTGTAAATAATATAACTAGTATCCACCTTACCAATTTACTTTGACAGCTAGGAAAAACATAGCACATAATTTTATCGCGGAAAATGTGAAACTTAGCACAAGGATTCGAAATCTGGGTTTGTTAGTACACACTCCACAGTATCAAATTTCCGGAGTTCATCTTCAATTATATATTACAGTTCTGTAAATAAAAATATCATACGTTTTCGGGTTGTCTGCAAGAGATTGCTCTAAAGCGATAAGGTCACCCTTTGTTGCCCGCCTTGATACGAAATGACTGTAAATTATTTACTTTATGTGTATATGTGGTTAACAATAAAGTATTTCGATCTATCTATTTATCATTTGATATTTATATTATTATAAGACGAATAATAACATATACATCAATTTGAGCTTACCGAAAACGAGAAAAATGATTTAGTTGCATAGCTACTGCACGATTGCTCATTGCGCCTGTAACAATTTAACAGCAATGAAACTAGAAACACTCTATTTTTTCCGAAATAATTTGATCAGGCGTTAAATATTTAATAATAACAAGGGCAATTTGCATCCTGGGGGTTGGAGAATCTATGTTATTTAGTAGCTATACATATATATATATATATATATATATATATATATATATATATATATATATATATATATATATATATATTTATATATATATATATATGAATATATATATATATATATATATACACAGGGTGTAGCGTAATTAATGAATAATCCTTTTCCTGCGGGTGGAGGACATCATTACTGAACAGAAAATCAAAATTTATTCTTAGTAAAAGTGTCGTAGTTTTTTAGTTATCGGCCATTTTTCATTTTTTTTTAAATTATTGGACCCACTTGCATAAATATAAGCCTTTTTCATTCTGATTTTGGGCGTTATTCTTGAATTAACTGTACTACCAAATGTGCTTAACGATTTTTGTGCTACTGTTTAATTTAAAAATAAATATTAACTTAAATAAAAGAAATTGAATATTTAATATATTTCTTGACTTTGGGCTCTTGTGGTATAAAAAAATTGTATTGAAACCTAACTAACCAACTAAAAAATAGTTTGTCGACAATTTCATAGTGATTCTAAAATAAACTACAATGATATTAATCCCAGATAAAA
This sequence comes from Dendrolimus kikuchii, assembly GCA_019925095.2. NCBI lineage: Eukaryota > Metazoa > Arthropoda > Insecta > Lepidoptera > Lasiocampidae > Dendrolimus > Dendrolimus kikuchii. The sequence continues at coordinate 19,719,685 of CM034394.1, forward strand.
AGTGCCCCTGAACTAAACTGACATTTTTATGTTTTAAAAAATAAGAGGCAAAGAAATTATACGTATGGATGATAAACTTAAAAAAACTTATGAAATATAAATAATGATTTCTAATAAAATTTTATTACTATAAATATCATATTTAGTTAAAGGAAGTGATATTCTGTAATTTTTTATAAGTAAAACTTTACTGCTTCTTCCTAAATTCACTACTATAACAAAGAAACTAACTCCATATAGTCTACACAACTGCCCAGCAAAACAGAGGCAAATCGAAGGTATATGAGCAACCTGATTTTAAAAAACACTATGAATGACATATTGTTTATGGCAACGTAGGCATTTGTTAGTGAATTGAAGAAACACGACTGCAACACCATCTGTTTTGCTAATCCGTTTATTCTAAGGAAACGACGTCATTTATTTGTATAAAATGTATCCTAACTGTTAACTCGGCTTATAAGCCAGTACTGCGTCGAGTTTCATTCATTCAGTTCAGTTCAGTAGTTTCCAAAAAAGATGCGATTGCAGCGCCATCTTTTTCACTACTTTCGTCTTTCCCACGGAAACGACGTCATTTATCAGAATAAAAAGTATCCTAAGTTACTCCCCAGGATATTAGCTAGCTCTGTGTGGAGTTCTATTTAAATACGTTTAGTAGTTTTCACGTGATGCTCTGACAGATAGATAGACAGACCATTTACAGATTTATTATAGTATAAAATATTTCCAATGGTGGCATTAATTCGCTACTTAGGGGCATGGCTTTTGGCTGTAAAGATGGGGCAAAGATGGGGTGTCACCTTAGAATTTAAATATAAATAAGTACTATAAAGTTTAAGATGCAGAAAACTTCGAATAAGTTTTCTAAGCGTTGCAACTTCGTGATAGAACGGCGTTCAGCTTGTGTGAACGAGTTCTTCAACGATGCATGCTCTGTTAAATTTTCTACTAAACTTTTGCTTGGCATATTTCAAACAGGGATTTTCGGAATATTAATATATTTCAGGTTTTGAATGCTTATAAGCGAAAACTCAAGAAATAAATGTTTAAAATTTTGGTAGCTTTTCAATATAAATTTCAGCTAACGCCATTTCTGCTGGTGGCAATACCAATGTTTTTGTATAATTATTCTATCGCGACGATGTCGAGAAAATATTGTGGATTTAGTTGAATACGAATTTTTGACGCTATCGCGATGGAATCGTGCGTTGAATATCTTCGCAAAGCTAAGAAATAGCAGAATTGGGCCCCTGGACACGGCACGAATTGTGAGGAGATTCTTACATGTATAGCCTTAACCACCAGTAGTTTTAGCCTCAAGCCCCGCGTCAAGCACTTTTCAGTATTTTATATTTTAAAAAATACTGATTTTTTTATTTTTAATCGTTCAGTCGTGGTATCGTAACGGCTAGCGCACGCGTCCCAGACTCAAAAAGGGCGCAGGTTCGATCCTGGCCGGAACGCATGCACCACTGAGTCAGTTTTCTGATCAAATTTGCATATATAGGTATATATAAGTAACAATAAGTATAAAATTAGGATAAGTAATAATGTAATAGTAGATAAGTTTTTTTTTTTAAGAAAAGAAAATTAAGATATAAAAGTAAAAAGAAACCTTTCCCTGTGTTGTGTTTTAAAAATAAAGAAATAATAAACAAAATAGAAAAATAAAGACCTCTATCTTAGCTCATGATGGAGAAGGCTAAAACAAAAAAAAACGATGAAGGAAAACATCGCGATGCAACCTGCACATTGAGATAACCGATGTGTCAAACCTGACAAGCCGCCGTGGACCAGCGTGGCGGGTACGCTGTCCCTTCCCCATAATGGGAGGCCCGAGCCCAGCAGTGGGACATTTATGAGCTTATATTATTATTATATTTTTAATAACGAAATGTTTATATGTATATTTTTTTTCTGTAATGTTTACTGAGACAATGTAAAACATTGTGGAAATATGGGAATTTATAGTACCAATACAATAATGATACTGTACTACCTATAGCCAGATATAACATACATATATGTAATAATCGAAAAAAAAAGATATCAATTCTCAATAAACTAAAAAAAAAAACAAAAATAACTATCTAAAATGTTTTCGCAAATTTTATAACACTCACTGAGTGCTTACCATTTTCTTGTTGTCTATCCTAAAGTAATAAGAAAATTCTGACAGCAACAAGGCCGATATTTGTATGGATTATATATTGTACAATATTTGTATTTTAAATCTTGTATAATTTACGGCCACTATGGTGTAGTGGTCTACGCGTTGGTTAGCCTAATTCACTACACCGCACGGTCCGGAGTTCAATTCCCGGTAGGGTACTTTTCGTCAACGGGTGAATCTCACACGCGCGTGAGTGACGATTGACGCTTAGGAATTTTTCCACTCCAAATGCCTTGTTGACCACAATAATTAGCATTAATAAATAATATTAATAAAAACGGTTGCGGACAATGATGTGCTCAGAAGATTCGCCAAAACGATCTTACCGTTATTACATATAAACAACCCACGGCCAGTAGGGCATTTCCCCGACTGGATGGCTACCATCCCTGGTCTAGAGTACACCGCCATAACAACCTTGTATTGTGTTCTGGCATCAGTGGCCAGGTTCCAGTTTCTCCTTTAAGGCCGGCAGCACATTGCCGGCGCGTCTGATATTTCTAATGTCCATAGGTGACGGTAACCACTTTCCATCACAGTTGGGCTGTCAGCCCGTCTGCTATGCTTAAGCAATAAAAAAAATACTTTGGCCTGGTTGTAAGGGATGAGCCCCGTATTGTATTCGTTATAAATCACCTATAATACAAGCGTAACTTGCTTATCTTGTCTGCCATTTATCTTCGTTACATAGTAGAAAACAAAGTTGCTTTTTGCGTCTGTCTTCTAGTATATCCGCTACCTCATCCTAAACCACGCAAAAGACTTTTAAGCTGTTTTCACCATCAGTTAGGTAATTTCTCACTGAAGGTTTATATATGAATAACTTCCATCATCGGACAACCAGACGCCCTCGCTTGCGGCACCGCTTTACGATGGACATACCACCTATACGAACAAAGCGCTTTGAGACCACCTTCATTTTGCGCACCGCAAAGGAGTAGAACTCACTGCCGGAGTCTATTTTTCCCCTAAACTACAACGTGGGTGTCTTCAACTTCCGTGTGAATACCGTATCCGTACCTTATAGTAAGCATGCTTCATCTTAGACCATACGCCGCTCGAAATCGCACGAAATAACGGTTAAACGCGAACCTAGTAATAAAAACATAATTAACCTAACCTAATTATTTTTTATGTAAGTCAAATAGAGTTACTTCCTAGGGTCAGACTAGAAAACACTATTAGTCACATTAATAATTAAAATAATAAAAAGGTATAAAGAACACAACGTTTAACTATCTGAAATATATCCGTAATGTCATAGATACCGATTATCTTATATTAATATATAAAGCTGAAGAGTTTGTTTGTTTGCTTGAACGCGCTAATCTCGGGAAATACTGGTCTGATTTGAAAAATTCTTTCTGTGTTGGATAGCCTGTTTATCGAGTAATATATCACAACGCTAAGACCAATAGGAGCGGGGCACCAATGAAGAATGTTTCAAAATCGGGGGTTTTTTTTTAACTTACTTGTTTTTAACTATTCCACGCGGACGAAGTCGTGAGCAGAAGCTAGTTATAAATAAAGTAGTGTCTAGAGTAGTAAACCGATTTTGTGTTATTGTTTTTACGATGCCTAGGTAAGCAAAGATATATTTTTAGGAAAGCAAAGAAGAAAAAGAAAACAAAGAAAATTTCCCATAAGTTTTGTACGAGCCAGGTTTATTGAACGAAAGCTCTGCTAAATTGAACAAATGAGACCTGAGTCAGCAAAGGGATATCTTACGAACTAAGCGATATTCGATATAGCTGCGTTGCTGGACCCGTTTATGATAGATTGCTTTGTCTTTGCTCTTCCTAATTGTTGTGTGTAGGGAAGCATTACAGACACTTACTAACCATTCTGCCCTATTAATGGCACTTGCAGTGATCGACGTTTTTGGGTGCTTCTACTTTTTTGCAAAAATGGTATCACAAGGCGCTAACCTATACATTAAGCTTTTTAATTTTTTTCTTGTTTTTTCGATACACTTGTAGGGGTGACCCGTATAGGGTGGAGGAGCGAGATGACATGCTCCTCCGTCTTAAAGGAAGATCTTCCAGCGAGGCTAATGTTGTTCCTCGCAGGCCTAGGCCCACCTGTTACAGTTGAAATTTTGTATATATTCTTTGTATGTTTCGGGAAACGTTTGTGACATCAATTATTGCACAGCGCCATCTTGTAAGTGTTCCACTACACACTAAAAAGTTATACAACATAGACATGTTGTTTAGATATCTAACAATACAATTACCGTGTATGTCTCGTAACCGCCATTTTGCAAGTACTGCATTTGCTATAAGGAGGGCAGTACTATAAATTACTAGAGGTTTCGGCAGACGTTGTCCTGCCCTGAAAAACAAAAATCTAGGTCCCGATCCCAGCGCCACCTACCGATTCCAAATGTGAATCTACACCGCCCGGAGACCCACTCAAACACACACAGAAATCATCAAAATCGGTTCAGGAAATTAGGAGGATCCTAGAACCCGATCCCTGCGCCACCTACTGGTTCATTTAAACAATCATGACGGCCTCTGTGGTTGAGCGGGCTAAGCCTTTGCCGGCCTACTTCACTGCAACGCAGAGGCTCCGGGTTCGATTCCTGGTATAGTAAATTTCGGAAACGTATTTTCTCCGTTATTTACTGTGGTCTGGGTGTCTGGGATCGGCCCCAGAGGTAGTCCGTTGTATATTACCCATAACACAAGCATAACTTGCTTAATTTGGGGATGTACAATGCGTGTGTTTGTCTGCCGATTATTATGCCGATTATTCATTCAAACACACACCAAAAATTTCATTAAAATCGGTAAAGTCGTTCTCAAGTTATGCGCATATATACATTTTTACGATTCATTTTTATTTACATAGAAGATATAAGATGTAAACTGTGTGTACTATGTAAGTAAATAGGTTATTTGGTTAATAATGTTTGGTCAATAACAATCTTGATAACAGCTATTAGGATCGGCTCGGTCGGCGTGATACCACGCTCTCACAGAACATTGGCATGAAACGCTTAGCCTTGAGTTCATCATGTTTCGTGGGATGATTAAGAAATCTGATGGACCACTTCCTTCTCCCTCTATCCAACCTTCCCTATCCCATCCTCCTATTCCAATCGCGTATTCCATTCTCTCTATCCTATTCTTCTTGTCTGATCCTTCCATCTCACCCCTTATCCCATCCTAAAGGCTGGCAACGCATTAGCTTCGCCGCTAGTGTTGAAAAAATCTATAGGCGACGGTAACCACTTTCCATGAGCTCGGCCTTCTGGCTGTTTGCCAGAATCGCAATAAAGAAGAACAAAATATAGTATAATTCAAAGTGAGCTGTGAGGGGTTACTTCTGACGCAGCAAAAAAGTTTTTAAACATTATTACTCACCAGTAACCCACATAACTGAGGTTTTAAATCCGCCAATGCGGCAGGGGAGAGCGTTGCTGCTATACTGGCTGTCTCGTATAAATAGGAAAGGCTAGATAGAGCCCAACAGTGGGACATTTATGCACTGTTTGTTATTATTTTCTTTTTAAATAGATAGTTAAAGCTGGTAAGTTTTGAATTCAAAACCAAATTGATTTTGAATTTAATTTGGAAAACGACAAATTTACAACCACTTACCTTGTTTGCTGTGCTGCGAGAACCCTTCGATTGTGGATTTTAAATCACAGTCACTGGCACGATTTTTTGATTGGCAAGGGGTTTAGCTAGTTGTCGATTTTGGAAAACACTCGTAAAAATGGACGAAAAAACAAGAAGGTCCATGCGGCGCGTGCGGTGTAGCGAGTTGCACTGACAGTTCGCAAGAGGTCAGTATAGATGTAGATAATACACACGGGGTGGCGATGCATTTGTTTTAATGTGTTATTCAAATAATGGAAGTTAAGAAATTCCCGTGAAAATTGATTGTGTTAAATACGGAACAATACTAAATACATTATGATATAGATACGAGTACAAATGTACTTAAGAACAATATTGATTCGAGATAAGAATTCATTACATACAATCTCTCAAATAAATCTCACGAGAATCACTCCCCACAACCTCTTAAGTCTTAAGAACACTCGTAATGTATGACGGTCTTGCGCAAACATGCACTTCAAAGCACGGTTGGTTACATTCACACCGTATACGGTAATCTAAAGAATTATATATATACTAGCTGTACCCGGTAGACGTTGACCTGCCCTTAAAAAATAAAAATCTAGAACTCGATTGCAGTGCCATCTACCGGGACCAATTGTTAATCTAAACCATTCTCGAATCCAATTGAAGAAACACAAAAAATGACATCAAAATTGGTCCCACTATTTAGGAGTTTAGCGCCACCACCTACCGGGTCCAGTCGTGAATCTAAACCTTCCCGGGACCCACTTGAACACAGACAAAAAATAATTTCACCGAAATTCTGGCACCCGATGCAGCGCCATCCACCTGGTTCAAATTTGAATGTAATCCATCCCGGAACCCACTTGAACACAAAAATAATTCACCTAAATCCTGGAACCTGATTGCAGTGCCACTTACCTGGTTTAATTGTGAATCTAAGCCATCCCGAGACCCACTCCAACACACATAAAAAATTTCGCTAAAATCCTGAAAACCGCTATTATCCGCTATATTAGAGGGTAATAACATACGATGGCAGAGCCCTCTAAAGTTTCATTATGTTAGACAGATAGATAGATAACACTTTATTGCTCACCATAAATATACAAATACAAAAACAAAATGTATAATTACAATAATACTTCTTGGCAAAACTCCAGGCGGTATTATCACTAAAAGCGATTTCTTCCGGACAAACTAACTTTAAAAAAAATATAAACTAATAGGCGATGTAGGTGGAGCAGAAAACAGATAGGACTGTACAATTTTAATATACATACTTATACTAATTTATAAATTTCTTACATACATAAATTAACTTAGTAATTTAAAACATCTATAGAATACCCATATATTTCTCTTTTCCCCGTTAACTAAAATAATTCAAATATTTTATACCTAGTTAATGCTAGAACCGTACCGCAATAATCTTAAAACTATGGGCCATTTCATGCAGATGTGGCAATTGGTGTAATGCGTTATTTATGATACGATATTGTTTTTAATTAATTAATTAATTTTATTGCTGAAGCACAGCAGACAGGCTGACAGTCGCCTATGGACATTAGCAGTATTAGAGATGCTGACAGTGTGCTGCCGGTCTCGATGGGGAAACTAGAACCTAGCCACTGATGCCCGAACACAACTCATTTATTATGGTGACATACTCTAGACTAGGGGTGATAGCCATTCAGACGGACAAATACCCTACCACCTAGCTGTGGGTTGTTTTGTCGCCTCTTACGATAGGCCACACGGCCGCAGGAATCAGTATTATTTTTCCGTTTCTACATGGATAATTGTCAATGACTTTACACATTGATAGATAACGTATAGATATACACCAATGTGGCTATTTGTTAACGGCGTTATTTTTAACTCTATAAGCCCCATTTGGCCACAGCCAATATCTTAAACATTATCGCAAGTGCGTTCCCAGCATAATAGTATTTAAAATAAAGCAATCTCAAATATAATCGCCTTAATTTATTTCGGAAATAACGAACGGACTGGTCCGCGACGATAGCAAGAGACCATGAATTATACATACATAGATACATACATAACTTCACGACAGTTCCCTTGCGGGGTAGGCACCATGAATTATCAGGTACTTTAAATTATTATCTTGTAACTCTTTGTTTTCAAATACTTACCTTACCTACTAAAATTGTTACACACTCACGTCGTAGTTCTTAAGTCGCTGGAAGGGACTAACACCTAAGAAACAGGCTTGGCCTAGTTTTTTTTGTTTTTTTTTGCCTGAAGCAGGCAAACAGGCGGACGGCCTACTTGATGGAAGGTGGTTACCGTCGCCTATGGACGTTTGCAACACCAGGGGCGTTGCCAACGCGTTGCTGGCCTCTAAGAAATTTTTTAACGCCCTTCTTAAACGACCCCATGTCGTAGCGCAAAGGGAAAACTTCAGCGAGAAGTTCTCTCCAGATCATTGTTGTACGCGGAATAAACGTTCTAGAGGACCGTTGCGTAGTTGAGCATGGGTGCTCCAGGAAAAGGGAGTGAACACCCCGCCGATGAATTTGGCTGTTAGTACCCAAACAGTCTTAATTTTAAGACAACATGTAAATTTAATTTTGGTGTCAATAAAAATCTTATTATTATATTAGTATGTATGGTTTTGATTCCCTAGAGTTGGGAAGGCAGCTTTTGTGGGACGTTACCTGTGTTGACACACTGGCGCCGTCCCATTCCAGGAGTTCGAAGTTGGGCCGGTCGCAGTGCCAGTTCTGCCGAAAACTTCAAAGGGGGCAAATATGCAATCTTTGAAACAGGTTACATATTTGAGCCGTTTGGGGTGGAGAATTTGGGCCCATAGGGCCAAATGCCCACAATTATTTCAAAATATTAAAAAAGTCTGGTCGCTACAGCAGGCGACTGGAAGGCTGGAACTTACCTCGCTCAAAGGATTAGCCTCTGTATCCAGTGTGGTAATGCTGCTAGTCTTCTAGGTACACTGCCCAGGGACAGTGATCTGGTGGGGCTGGACAGGTTTTAGTATAGGTTTTTTTTACTATTGTATATACATTTTTAAGTAAGTTTCATTTGTAGAATAGTTTTATATTTAGTAATTAAAAATAGAATCTGGTTTCAGTAAAATAAATAATCTTCACTATCAAACATGCTATAAATATTAATAAAAAAATTAAAGTATTTGTTTGGTGTTTAAATAATTGAACTGAAAATTGCTATTTATTACGATGTCTAATTGTAAATGATGGTTATTACAATTTTTACGTGATTGTCTCAAAGTTTGTCTCGAATATACTCCGTAAAAGCTCAAGGGGTTTCAATGAACATTTATGGAATTAAAGCAGTAAATGTCTATAATATTTTCTTAAGTTTTCGCGACTTGTATACTTCTCTATTGAAATTTGGGTGTTTTTAAAACACCCAAATTTCAATAGAGAAGATGGTTGGCAAGTACCACCTGTTTGGGATCCAATTATCAAAACTATTAAGACCCAAACCCAGCAAAAACCAGCTGCCAGACCTCAAGACACTGTGAGCTCTTTCTGCGTACAACGGAACACAAACCAACTTGACTGATAATTACTTTTATTTTTCCTTCCACCCATTTTAATATTATATAAAATTATTAGAGCTAGGCATGTTTGCTGAAGAGTTTCTTGCGCCGCTTCTTCTCTTCAAGCCATAACATGTTGCGAAGCGGTAGTAAATTAGATTAGGCTCCCATAGATTAAATAATAACCATAAACAAAATTAAAAATTAAATAATTAAAATTAATAAGTTGGCGGTAGGCTAAATAAAACTTTAACAATACTCGTTGACACTTGACATCTTTGTCTTCCGTGATCACGGCCACTGAAAAGTGGCCGAAACGTCGGAAAAACCAAAATCAAATAAAATTACCGCGCTTAAAACCGTTAAAACGTAGTTTTATCAGTAAATGTCTTTCAAAAAAAGATGTTTTTTTTTAATTTATTGATGTACAAAACAAATTACAACCATAGAAATTAAAAGATTAATTTAGTAACTAAACAAATCTGGATTGCAATCCAAGACAGGTGCATACAGAAAAAAACCATTTAACTGATCAGGTGTAAACACTTATGTGTGTATATGCATACACACGCAAATACGCGCTCGCACACACACACACACATACACACACACATACGCTACTATCTAATTAAAACTATTGCATCATTAACACTGGAAAACATTATTTAAGAATATTTTGTAATAGTTTGCAATATTTAGGAGAAGCTGTTTTCAAATATATCGAGATCAATGTTGTTACTTGCCAACTCATTATAATATTGTTACGCGTTTAGCGGGACTCGAATTAAAATGCCGTTGGAATTATTATAGAGTTTATTAGAACTATACAAACACGTATAACACAGGTACAAATATAACCGAATACAACAAGTCCAAACGTAATGCAGAAGGTCGTAACTCAATAAAACGCGCAAAGACCGACACTATTAGATTCCCGATTGTAGTACACACGTCTCGCGTCGATCGTGGTTCTCGCTCGACTGCCCCTCCCTCAATCAGGCCATCGTTTTATACCGCACAAATGCATTTTGCCCGTATCGTAGTCAACGTAATCCGCCACACCTGGCTAATAACTCGGCCGCAAATGGCCATAAAAGAGTACAATAAAACAATGGGCTGGTTTCTAGAAACTTATGCCAATCAATAAGTAAACAAAAGAAGATGATCATAAAAGAATTTCAATCAGTTTAAATGCCGACAGGTAATAAAATGTGTTTTGTTTCAGATATGCAGGTGGATTTTGTTTTTGTCGCGACCTGAGTTGTAATAATATCAAATAAACATGCATGTATGAAGAGGTTACTGAAAGTAGATGAAGCGAAAGTTGTTTGTCAGGATCGTCGCAAGTGGAGATCTACAGTCTCTGCCTACCCCCATGGAAAACCGGCGTGATAATATGTATGTATTTATCTATGTATGCACTTGAAATATTTCATCAACAAAGATGTATTAATATATGTAAATATTTCAATAATTTATTGGAGAAATTGCGATTTCATAATTTTTTTTAATTTTTTTTTATTGCAGGAGTTCAGTAGACAGGCAGACGGCCCACTGGATGGAAAGCGGTTACCATCGCCTATGGACATTTGCAACACCAAAGGTGCTACAAATGCGCTGCTGCTCTCTTAAGTGAGTCTGGAACCTGGTCACTAATGCCGGAACACAACTCAAAGTTGTTATGGCGGCATGCTCTAGACCAGGGGTGGTAGCCATCCAGTCAGGCAAATGCCCTACCACCTGGCTATGGGTTGTTTAGTCGCCTCTTACGACAGGCCGCCCGGCCGCAGGAAATTGTATTCTTTCTCCGTTCCTGCACGGATAGAATGCATAATATCAGCTCTTAAACGTCCTAATGCTAGGCTCGATTCTCCCACTTCAGAGGAACCGAAGACTTGTGGCATGATACTTAATAATAAGAATAACACTTATTTACGTTATCTTGATGTGCAAGTTTTGCTACAATGTTTTTCCTTTGGCAGCAGTACATGCTAATTGTAACACACAACAAGTCTGAAAAACTGCCAAAGCGGTTCATGCTCCCTAGGCAGGATTCGAAGGGACAACATTGAAATGAGTACTTTAGCCACTAAGCTACTACGACTGAATTGATTCAAATTAATAAAATTTTGAGCAAGAATATATATTTATAGAGATTAATTAAAGATCTATTTTTCACGTCAATAGTCTGATCCAAACTTCATCGATTTCAGATAATAATTGATAGAATAAAAATGTCGCATGCCTTTACGATTCCATAATACCTAATATGCAATTTAATATATTTCTTAATTTGTATTGATTATTATCAATTCAAATGTCTACGTGCGCTACAATATTGCTCTAAAGTATAAACAATATTTGCGTATTATCGCTGTTCTAAGGGATGAAATGGCAGTAGAATTCTCAAGAACAAGCTTGGATATAAATGATTGTGATTATTATAATTATTGTTTATATCATGTATATTAATATGTTTTGATATCAAAAAGGGCCTTCTAAAAAATAATACAAAGTAGCAATAAATTATATAAGCAGACTTGTAATAAATTATTATTAAGCATTTTAATAGTTAATAGTGTAAAGATTGAACTTTAAATCATATAATTATGGTTTTAGATATGTATTTTTCGTATTGAATTTTTACTTAGAGCAGAACGCAGTGGTTCCTTTTAGGGTCAGACCAGTCAATTGTAGCGCCAATGACCCGTTGCTTGTCAAATTTGGCCAGCCCATAAAGTGAATCTTATCGCTCTATTCGAACCAAATGTATATGAAAATTGTGTCAATAAATCTATTGTTTTGCGCCTAGTTTCTTTTTGTAGATACCGTCAAGTTGATATTATGATTATTTAGTTACTTATGTGGCATACATAGAAAATGAAAAAGTATCGTGACCTAGTTAGTATAATTAAGTATGTATTCTACTTACTTTATAATCTATATAATTGATGAAAAATTATGTAAGGTTCATATTATATCTTCACATTTTAATAATGATTTTAAATCATATAGTTACGAGTTTAGCGGGACTCGAATTAAAATTCCGTTGGAATTATTATAGAGTTTATTAGAACTATAGAAACACGTATAACACAGGTACAAATATAACTGAACACAACAAGTCCAAATATAATGCAGAAGGTCGTAAGTCAATAAAACGCGCCAAGTCCGTTACTAATAGATTCCCGAATGTACACACGTATCGCTTCGATCGTAGTTCTCACTTGACTGCCTCCCCCTCCATCAGGTCATCAATTTATAATGCACAAAAAAGGCATCTAGCGGAAAGGCATCTAGCGATAAAGGCATCTAGCGATAAAGGCATCTAGCGATAAAGGCATCTAGCGATAAAGGCATCTAGCGAAAAAGGCATCTAGCGCAAAAGGCATCTAGCGCAAAAGGCATCTAGCGCAAAAGGCATCTAGCGCAAAAGGCATCTAGCGCAAAAGGCATCTAGCGCAAAAGGCATCTAGCGAAAAAGGCATCTAGTGAACAGTTAGTGTTCAATCAAATAATCTGATTTATATCTCAAATCTATATAATATATATCTATTTATATCTCAAATCTATATAATATATATATAATAAATTTGAACAAATTGTGATTAGTTGTGGTGAAAAGTAACTAGATGGCATCACATGTCTTGAAATCGGCATAAAGTCGATTTATTCTCATACATTGAAAATTTTATCCTACCTACATGACAGTTCTATATTATAGACTTTGTTCTGCCACAGCTGTGTTACGAGTTTTATTTCAAGTTATAAATCCTTTCTTTAGTTTGCGAAAATATAAGTAAATAGTGATAATTAAACGAGCTATTTCGAACAGTTAGCATAATCATTTTTATTTTGTTAAAAATACTGAACCAATGACCATTATGTTTTCAAAATTATTGAGATTAAATTCTTCAGCGGAAACTAAAATAATAGAACATAATGGGAAATGAAAAGCACTAATTGTTTTGATATAAAAGTCGCAAAGATTTATTCACACTACGGGTGCAATTTTAATTGGAGTCCACATATTTGCACGTTTAATGAAAACAGGATGTGACTTGTGCATTCCTTTTAAAGAATAATAAATTTAGTATCTATTTGAATATATATATATATATATATATATATATTTTATTACTGAAGCACAGCAGATAGGCTGACGGCCCAACTGTCATGGAAAGTGGTAACGGTCGCCTATGGACATTAGATATACCAAAGGTGCTGCCAATGTGCTGCCGGCCTTGAAGGAGAAACTGGAACCTGGCCACTGATGCCGGAACACAATTGTAAGTTGTTATGGCGGCATACTCTTGATCAGGGGTGATAGCCATCCAGTCGGGCAAATGCCTTACCACCTGGCTGTGGGTTGTTTTGTCGCCTCTTACGACAGGCCACCTCGCCGCAGGAATTAGTATTCTTTTTCCTTTCCTGCACGGAGAGTTCTCTAGTTGAATTAGTTATCTATAAAAATACAGTATTCATTTATAAGAAGGTCATCCTTACGATTCAAATACTTGTTCTTCATTTTATTCTGTAAGGTTATCTGTTTTATCCTAACCTTTCGAGATAAAAGTAATTTATATTCATTTCTAAGACTGTAAGCAAATACATACTTACCGAATTCTATTATTATATATTATATATTTTGTACTAATATTAAATTGTTCAAAATATGTATCTTTTGTCTATTCTTTGTTTGATGTTGTTCTAATTATAAATAATATTACATGTTCGTTAGTTGTTTTTTGCTTCTGTGAAGGTGACGTTACTGCTTGGCACTAACGGACGACCAGCGTTGGTTGTTATCAACCAACATTTGCTGAGTTAGGGCCTGTTTAGAGTTAGTTAACCTCTATCTTTTGTTAAACTACTTATGTATAATTTCTATTCTAAGTAACTCTAAATAAACATTATTTTCCTTCGTTCTTTCTTTTCTATTATAATCAGTTATTTCCAAGGTCGTATAGAAGGATGTCTTGTTGTTGGACGAGGGAATAGAGTAGGGAGAAATCAAGTTAATAATTCAAGAGGATACTGTCCATAGTCTCTACCCGATAAACTAGACCCTTACAGTCTTATTCATATTGAATTAGAGTAAATTTGAACGCTTCTTTAAGAACCTTAAAGAAGCGTTCTAACTTACACTAACTCAATATGAATAACACCATTAGTCAATAAATAGCTCTAGGTTTTAAAATTAGTCACGAACAAGCTGATTGTTTCCAGGCTACCACTTGGAACTACTACTAGTACTTTTATTTATCTACTACAAAATACATAATGCGATAGTATACTGCATAAGTCATAAGTACAAATACTGAAGTGGTATGCAGCCCTGCTTCCCTGGGTTTGTACTAATCTGGCACACTGGAACGTCACAATGCAATGATTTTGTCCTAGACCCTGTGTCGTTCTGAGTGTTTTCTTTCTTCAGGACGCAGGTAGGTTTATTGGGTAGTTCGTCGGTCCTCTACCTTCATTGGAAGAGAAACCGGGACTGTCAGGTACGAGAGTCCCACACGCAGTCGATACAGATGGCATTAGGCACTGCATCTGGCCTTGTGACGCAAGAAAAGACATTCCCTGCGCTAACAAAAAATTATAAATACTGACTAAATTAAAAATCGATTGGAATGCAATAAACGGCGCTATTATGCTATGTGTATAAACAACTATTAAGTAGGCTACTGGGCAATTGAGAATAATAATGCGGTATAGCCTTAAGAGGTCTGATTACATTTACGTGATCTGTAGTTTAATTTACAATAATTCTAGCTTGTTTACTAATAACAAACTTCTTATTTTACTTACATATCTATATAAAATTCTGTGTGTACATTGAAGCTATTTAAAAAACAACTGGAATAGACTATATAAACAATGGAGAACACGATGCATTTTTTTTCTTAACTTTTTGTTCGGGATTCACGTAAAAACTACTGGGCCGATTTCGATGCGGTTTTCAATGATCGACAGCATATTCTTAGGCTTAAAATTTGCGCCACTTTTCGGGAATCCCGCGGGATTTTTCTAGGAATGATTTGAAATGGCCAGATTAAAAAAAACGAATTCCAATGTGATTTTTTTACTGATCGATAGCAAATTTAATGTAATGAAATGTGTGGTATTTTTTATGCTGGGATCCCGTAGAAATTTTCCCGGTAGCAGTTTGTAGTTGTTTGGATGCGTAAAAATTAGCTTATTCCGACACAGTGTTCACTAAAATGATAGCTTACATTCTTTTTCAAATACTGCGGTATTTTGTGTCCTGGGAATCCGGCGAGAATTTCAATTCAAGCGTAGACGAAGTCGCGGGCATATCCTAGTTACATATATTTACTTTTTATACATGATTTTATGGATTAAAACTTTTCTAGATTTTGTTGACGGTAACAAAGAAAAGTAAAGTTAAATTTGACATCTTATAAACTTTCATACAAAATGTATTTTTGAAAAGATTGTAAACGGGTTGAAGAATAAATGAATAGAAAAACTGAACCGGATTTGTAAGTAAAAAATAACACTTTTAACAGATTAGCACAATTCCATTTCTTACCACGACTGCTGCAAAGCGTTTGATAAGTCAAAGCTTTTTAAATAGAGGGCGTTTTTAATCTATTGAAAAGGGAATTTATGTGTCACACTTGTGAAAATCAAAGGAATAAATTTTTTTCACATAATTTGATTTGACTTATCTTGCTTATTCAATTCAATATGTAATTAATTCTTTAACAGATTGGACAAGTATTTATATAATGAAGATACCATAAATCAAAATTTTACAATTTAGACTTAAGAAGGCCAAGATTGTATTTCGGAATTATTAAAGTGTATAAAAATCAATGGATATTTTGGAGTACTAAGCAATTCTTTGCTTCATATATTTGACTTTAGAACAACTGGTTGATGCTCTAGAACATGGATTATTTTGTGAATAACATATATTATACAAAATTACATAATGACTAGGCTCAGTATTCTACTTAATCTTGACGGACTATATCTAGAATACAGTATATTTAAGTTAAGTTTTCTTTTATTGCATTAGTGCATTCTATCCGTGCAGGAACGGAGAAAGAATACAATTTCCTGCGGCCGGGCGGCCTGTCGTAAGAGGCGACAAAACAACCCACAGCCAGGTGGTAGGGCATTTGCCCGACTGGATGGCTACCACCCCTGGTCTAGAGTATGTCGCCATAACACCTTGAGTTGTGTTCCGGCATTAATGACCAGGTTCCAGTCTCACTTAAGAGAGCAGCAGCGCATTTGTATCACCTTTGGTGTTGCAATTGTCCTTAGGCGATGTTAACCGCTTTCCACTAAGTGGGCCGTCTGCCTGTCTGTTGAAGTCCTGCAATAAAAAATAAAAAAAATAGTTTATTATAATAAACTAATGCAATAAAAGAAAACTTATAAGTCTACATTTAAATGTAGACTTATATTATTGAAATACTATACAAAATTTAATTAATATATTCCAAAGCAATATCGCTAGCATAGCCTCAGCAATAGCTTCCGATATGCCAGATCATGTATTATAAAGTAGAAATTGTCTGTACTCGCAAACAAAGTGAAGTACCGAATTTATTCAGCAACTTTGATGTATTAGTGAAGATATACCATGCTATAACTCAAGATTAATATTCTAGATTATCTGCTTTATGATGAGCTCCGTTTGAAATATTAATTTAAAGCCAGTATCCAATGCTATTTCTAGATTAATCTGCCAGGTGGTAGGAAAATTGACTAGCATACTGGGTTTAGAGTATGCCAAAGTAACAACCTTGAGCTGTGTACCGGCCGGCATCTGTGGCCAGGTTCTAGTTCTACCTCGGAAGCCAGTATTTGGAAGCACTTTTGGTGCGGCATATGTAATACTAGCCGTGTACGGCGGTAGTTTTTACATCAGATGGACTGTCAGCAAAAAATAATTAAAATCATAAAAAAAAAAAATCCTAAGATCTTACTTACTCTACACGACAAAATAATTGTAAATTATTCTTCTGTTGATAAATGTAGAATACGCCGTTTACATTACAATGTGCCACTCTATGCTTAGGCCACCGTGCCAGCAAACTATTATTAACTTCTGGTCTTGATGGTAGTATATCTACTGATAAAAATCTCTAAAATAATATTCGCATCTACCTCCACATATACTACACTAACCAAAATAAAAAAAAACCAGACTTTCAATGTTAACTATTTTGGTATTTTTTTTTAGTAATAAAACGTTAAAAGGCTGGACAAGAATTACCTGTGGCGACATCTAAGCATAAACGGACTAGGAGGTATTCAGAATTACATTATTTACTGAACGATTAATTATTTACAGTATTCAAACCCGAACCCAGCGGTGAGACGTTTATGGGCTGTTATCATATCAATCGATAAACCAGCGTGAAATAGTCGTAATAAGACGAACAAATAATGAAAGTCGATAAGAGAGTAGTATTCTAACAATAAAATAGTTTATATTGGCAATAAATGTAAAGCTAAAATAAAGCCTGGCCATAATGTCTAGAACATATTTTTTTTACCTTCTAGCAATATTCTATCTTATATATATTCAATGTCAGTAAACTGTAAACAAAGTAAATTTATCCATAATATTACAATTTTAACGTCGATCCAAGTCTAAAATCCACTAAAAATAAATAAGTACATCTATTAAATTTCAATTGAGCAATGATTTTTAAAGTTTACCGAGGATGTCTAGTGGAATTTAAAGAAAAAAATCTTTTTGTCATAATTTGACGTTATTTACCACAAACTACCGATGTAACAGGTTTGTTCGTGTAGGTATGGTTCGTGTCGCTCCTTTTAATAATATAATTGCTCTATTCATTATCACAAAGTGTTAAAGCTATTGCCTACAAAAATGTAGTGCTGATTATTAAAGTAAACATCATATTGTAACAAAAGGCGTTTGTCTTAAATATAGCAACATGATACTTGCAAGATATAATACTTAAAATTTCTAGTAGTAATAAAATTACGCATGATCATCATAATATTGGATTTTCTAGAGTTTGACATATTTGCCAAAATGGCGCCCCTAAACTTAATTAATTTTTATTTGGCCAGCCTGTAGCTGTTATTTATGTAAAATTGATATATTTTGTATTTATCGTCTCAATTGAATGAAACTAAGCCCTTGTAATAACCAACATAATAAGGTCTATGTGAAATAGCTCGTATAATTTATTTGTATTACACTGGGAAAGACAGTACGGGTCACAGTTTAGTGGTCCTGAGTTCTTTATTTTGGTATTACAATAACCACCCACGCGTTTCGTAATTTCATTTGTTCATTATAGTTTGTCGAACTCAACCACAAGTCAGAAGCCCTGGTTTACATGATCTTCTGATCTAAGAATCTGTCTTTTAGATTAATATACTTAGTTTTGAATCACAGTAAAGTAAATTTCAAAAATGATCTTTCCAATTCTTCAGTTTTGGGAGTCTAAAGGGCCATTTACTTGGAGAACGTTTCTTGCCTTGAAGATACGATTGTCGAAAGCAAGAAAAAAAAAATATGATCATATAAACTAAACATACGATATCGTACGTGGAAGGGCGATAATTGTCTGATCATTGAATATTCACGTCTCTGTGTATACAAAATTCCGTGCTCATCACCGAGCTCGAAAGCCAAGTCTTCCATTCAAATCGGTTCAAATTCATTTGTACGATACTCGCATGAACTTAAAGAAATGTCACACGAGTTCTATTTTAGGCAAGTCGAGAAATCATAGGAAAATATCTCAATGCTCTTAGTGTCGTAGTTTAAACTAAACTTTTGTTTATAATTACCTTACGATTATCGTATAACATACTCGTAGGCAAGTTTATGTTTTTTTGTCGAATATAAACATGTCAATACGATTATTGTCTAAAGAGTATCGCCTACGAAAATGTAGACGATTCTCGTAGGCGATACTCCCCAAAACGTGCGATAAACTCTCTCCATGTAAATGGTCCTTAATACAAACATCCTAGTTAAAACATATTTTTTATATTATATGGGTCCGCGTTTGACTGACATTTGATGTCAGGTATAAATGCAGTCTAGGCTGGAGCACGATTACCTTGAAGATACCTTTCACGCGAGACTTGAATACATCTGAATTGTATTTTTTGGGAAAAACAACCGACGGTAAAGAGTTGCACTCCTCAGTGGCACGTATTATAAAGATGGAAGCATAGTGCTTCGTCTGCTTCGTTGATATTTCCACCATATAACGGTGACGTGAGCTAGTACGTTTGCTTATTCGGTGGCAAAAGGTGAGCGGGGAATTAATTTGTGCAATTCCTCGAATATAGTTAGATATTTTATTTTGCGGCTTCTGAAGTTGAGGTCCTGGGACCATGGGAGCCTGAAGAGCACAAAATTTATCAAGATAGATAAATGTCTGGTAGACGTGACCAAAAGACTGCTCTATACGTCGGGCAACGCATTAATGCGTTGCCTTCGGAGAGGTAATGTGACACGTTTTCAACTGCCAGCGGTCTAGCACTAGATCTTATAGTTTAATTTTAATTTGTATTTATATCGTTTATTTTCAGTTTAATGTATAGTAGGTTAATAGTTATATTATTTGTTGATATTAAGTTTTATTTTCAAAAAATTAATGTTATTAAATATTAAACAGTAATACGTCCAGCTCTCATATTTTCAAAGCAACATTTCGAAGTTCTTTAAGATAAGTAGTTTAATTATTAAAAATACATTTATGTTAATACTGGACATAGAAGTTCTCTTTTGCCTTAAAATATTGAAAGCTTTAAAATAATTCATTATGAAGTATGATAAATATATTTTTAAATATCAGAATGGTATATCACCTGACAACAATTATAATTAGTACTTTAATACCACCGCTAAAATAACCAATACACGTTATTCATTTACTCTTAAAAACTTCTATCACAAGTTAAACTGCTTTTATGAATGTGAAATATTAACATTTGCCCTAAGTGCGCACGATAGTCTATATTTCAAACCATATTTGGCTTGTCGTGAAAGTAAACAGAAAACATGTAGGTCACTCTCTATGTTGGGACAGTGTAACTCATAGTATATCAAGTAAACTAATACTATAAAAATAATATATTTGCTTTGCGTAAGCCGCCTCGATTGTT
Source organism: Dendrolimus kikuchii (assembly GCA_019925095.2). Taxonomy (NCBI): domain Eukaryota; kingdom Metazoa; phylum Arthropoda; class Insecta; order Lepidoptera; family Lasiocampidae; genus Dendrolimus; species Dendrolimus kikuchii. Next base: position 19,740,152 of record CM034394.1, read on the forward strand.
TAGGCATAGTCATTAATAATCTTGAAAATATGTATGTACTGGTCGCTTTTGTTTGTTTGGATAACATAAAGAGAATGTTTTATTAGGCTTTCGGTTATTATATTTCAAAACGAACCCATATCCTTAAGGCATGGACCCGAATGAAAATTTGCCGGTTTTTTTCGGTTATAACCGGTTTTAGTTAACTACTTCGTACGGAGTGTGAACCTTAAAAAGAGTGTTATATAAGCTGGCATTAACCTGTATATTCCGAGAGAATTACTTTCTCATTCTATCTCTCTCAACATGTGATTGTGTGCGACTGAACACTTGCTGTACCAAATGGCTGCGCATTGAAGGTGTGTGGAAAAAATCGATCGAAACCGGTTTTTATCAAGATCTATTTACCGAACTTGTGTTACCAAAACCCTTTTTAACCTCAACCGGTTAAAGTTAGAACAAAACCGAAAAGAAAAGTTACTATGTACTTAGGCTGTAACCGGTTCAACGTTTTTACCGGTTTTCAAACCCTGATTATGCTGATACTAGACGACTCAACCAAATTGAATCAATTTAGTTGAATAGGCCATGGAAAGGATAAAACGATGTTCAATGACATTGAATGATTCCAGTTTATGTTTATCTGGATTACTTCAGTTGATTCATCGAAATTGAAAGATAAAATTGAATCATCTACTATGCATACCTTGTTTATTCTTACAAGATAATTTTTTGTGGATAAAATTTTAGTTAAATTGTGTCTTTAGAGGATTAATATAGAATATTTTCTATTGTAATATCTAAATTTAGATGTAGCTTAAATTATTTAAGACATTTAAACATCATTAAATAGTTAATTCATTGCAAAAATCCTGTTTGTAATGTTTAAAACTGATCTTCTAAGGTAAAACAGTTATATACACGGTTTTACCTTGTATTGTTCACATGTAGAACGACTTTATATACTCGTATATAATGTTAGCCCGACCTTACACCTGTAAGTTTTGGGCGGCAAGTCTCTAAGGCTAACCGCGCATTACCTATCAATACCGGACTTAGTTAAAACAAACGTAGTGCGTGCTTGGCCTTAGAGGCTTACGCCAGCTAAAGCACGTGTGAAGGAGGCGATGCGTTCGTTGTCGTCCTCGTTAGGACTTTGGGATGTTAATTTAATTCAGAATTAAACCTATTCACGAGTAAATCTGTGCTTAATATTATAAATAATGCTACCACATTACAGACTCAATAAACAATAGTCTAAGCCCAAGGCATACAACTGTCACTGCCTAATACATCTATTGTAACCAACATCAATTTGACAGGTACCCGCCCATTTCTTATAAAGGAATCCATAGAAAGAATTGGTTCTGTCATTTATAGCCTGCAGCAAAATAACCAAGTAAATCGTAAGTAGGAAGCCATAGTAGCTTAATGGTTAGAGCACATGTCCCAAACACAAAAACCACGGGTTCGAATTGTGACCGGCAAGCATGCACAACTTAGGCCGTTTTCAGACCTAATGTGCATATTGTTATAATTGTGAAGGAAAACATCATGATGAAACCTGAACATCGAGATAGCCGATATGTCAAACCTGCTAAGCCGCCTTGGACAAGCGTGGCGAGTATACTGTCCGTTCTCCCACAATGGAAGGCCCGAGCCCAGCAGTGGGAGGTTCATAGGCTATTATTATAAGTAGTAATTGTATTAGATAGAGTTAAATCAATAGGTGTTGAGATGTTAATTTTAATGTCATAGTAAGCAATTACCCCTCCTGGCAGACTTTTCAACTACATATGTGGCAAATTTAAAAAAAAATACAACCTAAAATACTTTTAACGAAATTTGCTTAAATAGATGCGATGATTAGTTTTTGAAATGAGTGCTATTTTTACATACATAAATAACTTCACGCCAGTTCCCTTGCGGGGAACTATTGTGCTATTTTTGATACCTATATATTATTTATATAATATTTAGACATTCTATTTTATTTATACATTAGAAAAATTACAGCAAATATGGCGAATGTAAATATAACAATTTATGAGAGAAAATGAAACATACTTAAACATGATAAAACGAATTTCTTCTGTATAAAATTTTGCCTTGATGTTTGCGTTGAAAAGATGAGCCTTGGGAGCTTCAATTTTCGTTAATTACAACAACATTCCCGAAATTCCCAAAATAGATTGTAATCTTATCAACGTACATGCTGTCAATTTGTTAAATTATTGTCACCTACGCACAGGTGTTTCAATATAGCAGCCCTTTGCAGAGTAATTTAATTTTCTTACTTTTCATCTTTATAATAAGTTGTCAAAATGTTATTTATTCAAACCGAATAGTATTCTCGATCTTGATAGATGAAGAACTGGCAAAGAAACCATACTCTTACAACCTCGTCACCTGTATTAATTAATTATGACTATAAATACAACTAAACTATAGGTCTTCGACTTACTCCAAAAAGACGACATTTGTACCTACTTATGGCGCCATAACTTTGCGCACTCAAACAAAATCTAGAAGATTGCTATGTTTTAATGAAACAGAAATCGACTTCCAGAGTAACCATAAAAAATACAATATATTTAAATCGCTGCCATATCATAAAAAAACAACAATATCGAAGTCGGTACTATATCATAAAAAAACAACAAATTTGCAAAACGTAGTAACACTTCAAAATTCTGTGGAAATGATTTATTTCTTTCTTTTTAGTTATTCATAAAGTCATTTTTTTTTTTGCTACAGAATTTTTATTTTTCACTTTAAAATCACGTTTATGGTATTCAATTACAATGAAATTTGTTTAAAACCAGCTGTACTGAATCTAACGCAAAAAGAATCATCAAAATCGATTCAAAAACAACAAAAAATATGGCTGAACATATATAAATAAGATGAATTAAAAACCTCCAACTTTTTTTAGTTTGTTAAAAAAGGAAAAGAAATATCTCAGTAGATTTGTGTTATTGTAATCGGAAATCTTCTAGTAGATAAGTCTAATTGCTTGACTCGTATATCCGTGCAGGAACGGAGAAAGAATACAATTTCTTGCGGCCGGGCGGCCTGTCGTAAGAGGCAACAAAAAAACCCAGCAGCCACTTGTTCATTTGGATGGCTACCACCCCTGGTCTAAAGTATGCCGCCGTAACGTAATCTTGAGTTGTGTTCCATATTATTGGACCAGTTCCAGTATCGCGTTAGAGACCAACAGTGCATTTGTAGCATCTTTGGTGTTGCAAATGTCCATAGGCGATGGTAACCGCTTTTCATCAGGTAGGCCGCCTGCCTGTCTGTTGAGCTCATATGACTTATCTACATGTTAAATACGATAGAAAGGAATTATTAAAGTAGATGTAAGTAATAATGTTATTCTCACCCTCGTCTTCCAGATCCGAGACCGAGGGTACCGAATCATCAACGATGCGGAACAAACCACAGGCTGCCACCCTTTAATCAAAAATTTAAACTCAAGACGTTTGGTATTTGTAATAAATAATGCGAGAAAATTTTGATGAAACAAAAAGGAAATTCGGTTGATACTGTGTTTATTTATTTATTGTGTGAGAATATTTCTGAGAAGTTTCTTGATGTATTGGATTATTAAGAAAAGGAAAACTGGTTCTGTTTTACGTACATTCAAACATTGTGAAAGGCCAATTCCTATATTTACGAGCCGTTCATTTTTCATACTACTGGTTAAAATTTAACACGATATTCGTGATGTCAAATTTCTACCAATAGTTAGTTAAGTGAACTAATACTAATATATGTACCAGCCACAAATGAAATCGCCAGTGGTAAACAATGATTGTTACAAAATAATAAACTAATTTCATAATTAAGTATATTGTAAAAAAACGAGTGTCAAAATATCATACTAACAGCGCGTTCCATTAGTAGCTCACAACGCCCAAAATGATCCGTTAGCCGTTCCACAAGGCGAACGTGGTCGTTGTGATCGTGGCGAAAACGTCATTAATGACGTCATCATTTTTGATCACACAACGCTCAAAACGACCCATGTCCAGAGGTAGGTCGAATAACCGTTCCACTTGGGTTTACGATTGTAACGCCGGCAAGCAAGTCGAACGGAAAAAATCGCGGTCGTGAACGTGGTCGTTGTGAGACTCTAATGGAACGTAGTCATTGTTTAGATAACAGCACAGCAAATCTCAAAGAAAAGTCGCAGCCGACCTGATTTGAAGTACCTAATATGTAATGAACGACATGTGGGCAACCTGACAACGTACTTGTTATTGAATTATAGCAATGGTTTTCTACATCACAACTGCAGCGCCATCTGCTTTGCTAATTACGGTTACGGTCCCAGCATGGCTCTCCCACGTACAATAAACGTAAATATGTAATATAAACGTAAATATATATAAAATAACAAGCATTAAAATAACGTTTTATTATTGTCAGAAATTATTTGAATTACTTTTCAAACAATAATTAATGCGCTATTTGACTACTTTTACTTGTACCTACTTATAACGTCATAAGTAGGTACGCTCGAACAAACTCTATGAGGCTGTGACCTTCTTTTTCATAAGAAGAATCTCAGTTGATTTGACTGTCCGCTTCCTTATTTTACGAGTTATGCTCAAGAGATCTTGAAAACTAATTTGGGATGTTACACTACATTGTGAAATGTTATAATAAATTTTAATATTTTTACATATAAAAGAACAGTCGTTAAAATAACATGCTGTTATCTAACTTTTTAAATGTAATGATAGAAATAATTTTTATCCTTTTCAAACATTAAGAATGTGCAATATCACACCTTATGACGTCATAATTAGGTACGGTCGTACAAAGTCTATGAGGCTATGACTTTCTTTAAGTTTATAAATAGTATGTCCGCTCCCCTATTTCACGGGTATCACTCAAGATATATAGAGAACTGAATTGTGTAAATGAAACAACACGAATTGTTTAAATAATTCAATAATAATCCCAGTACCAACAGGAATAATTAACAAAGCGTTAATCTCGTCTGTCGCCAGTTAACTCAAGTTGGAAATCCAATTCAGTTAACAGCTACTTCTGGAGACACTCCAATTTTCCTTGAAGTTACTGGGCTGTCTCTGTTCAGGCGAGCGGAATAGCCTTTCGGAGTTAGCCTAAACTTGTTACCGGTCGCTCTGGGTCGAATATTTGAATTAGTTTACAATGTAATCATTTGTATAGATCTAGTCAAATCTCAAATGATCAACCGGACTGTGGCTTCCGCGGTTACCACGCGTTTTCGTGTTGACATGAGAATCCCTACACATGTACAAATTTTCTCATATTCTCCATTTGAATATACAACGCTGGGTTTGCTTCTGAATATTTTATACAAACGTATCGTAACGGTAATGGGTGAGTTTTTTATCAGTCTGTTCGAGTATGAAGACGAAATATTTTCATGGTAGGGGCATAGAAGTGGCTCTACGTAAGCCAGTACGGCGGTAACGCTGTTTGAGCCAATACGTTTGTTTGCGAACGACTTTGGCTTTTCGATGTTTTCGCGCGTAATCTATATGAATACGAATGTTCAATGATTCTTTAATGTGTTTCAGTTGAGTAAATATAAGTATTTCAAGTGATTGTGTAACTGTGTATAGTGGAATTATTTGTGACTTAAATATTATATTAAGGAGTAATTTAATCTTCTCTATAGTTTAAGGTGAGTTCAATTATTTAATATAAGTGGCCCTGTGCGAGTCTCGTTCACACATAAAGGATCGCTCTGGATTTCTATAAAATACATATATGTATTAAAATAGTTTTCAATACAAAACTTGGAAGTAAGAGATGCTGACACTTCACATTCTGATACTACAGCATAACCACGCTGGTTCTCTATGTAACTTATGAAAATATCTAATGGTTTATTATTTTTTAACCTAATTCCATGAATGAAAAGGATCATTTTCATTTGATAGCCTCTACAGTGATATTATTACTTTTTAATTTTCAGCTTTTATCTTTCTGTGTGGCCTTCAATTGATTATACAAGAAAAGTCGTAAATTCTCGATTGTCTGCGAGTCTAGCCCGATTACGAAAACTTCTTACTCGGGTACAATCATACGCTATAAAAAAATAAGTTTTTATTAATCTAAGAGTAAAATTCGATACGTGTTACTATAAATTGGGTATTTGACAGTCAAATGAACTGAAACGCTTTTTATCATCGCACAAAATGTCATAGTGTCCTTGATATTGTATGAGAATACTGGTTTGGGACGTCATAATTTTAGTAAGTCAAATAGCGTATTAATTTTTATTTAAAATATACTTAAAATTATTTCTATAGTGAACTGTTGAAAGTAGGATGATAATAAGATAATTTGACACCTGCTCTTTTATATGAATACTATTTTAGAATGTATTGTAATATGTGTCAAATACCTAATTCTAAAATCAATGTTCATATTTAAACAAGCAGCAAATAGTTTTAATATTACAATATGTAATCATTTACGTTATGACGTCACAATTTTTTATTATTTTGCAAAGTCTAAGTGGTTTCGGCGTTTTGTAAGATAATAAGAAATGACTCAATTGACTTGACTCTCAACTACCCTATTGCACAGGCTATTGCTCCTATAACGTTTAAAGGGATTCTTCTATTAAAATCTCATTAATTGCTCAGTAAAGTTTTAGCAGAATTTCTCTGCTAGAGTAGCCGTTTAATTGTTTTGAATAATGAATTTGATATTATTAATAGACTATACTTATATAACTATACTTAATTAAGGAACTCAATTAAACTAAAATCGAAATATAATCTATTTTAAACATATGTATGTTTAAAATACACATATTATCATACTTGTTTCCCATAGAGGTACGCAAAGACGATGGATTTCCACTTGCTTCTATCTTCACATACATCTTTTGCTTCATCTACATTCATGAATATCTTTATACATACATATTTATTATAGTTGCTTTTGACCTGGCCATTCTTTAAGACATTTGCGATTTTATCGTGTCCGTCATGGTCTTTCAACACCAACTCTACCATCCATGTATTTTAAAATATTACTCAACTATATAACTTTAATTCTGTAATTACCTAATGTTTTAAATATATAAAAAAAATATTAAGTGTACCGGTCCCAGATCGCAATCTGTTCGGAAAGTTCCCAAAACGATGGTATCATTTCCACGCGGTATTTTGACTAGGAATATGTCATGGTAGCTTACTTGCAAGGGAACTGGCGTCTCGTTCCAAAATATTCACCACTACCACGTGCTCAAGATGAAGAAAAATGTCGTACTAAAATTTTAATGCTAAGATAACCGATGTGTGAAATCTCCCAATTCGCCTTAGAAAAGCATGGCGAGCATATCGCCCGTTGTTGGAATCTCCAACAAATAGTTTTTACTTATGTGGTGTGGCATAATGGCATGTGGCATAAGCCTGAATGGCGCTCTGTTGTTCGTGCCTACCCCGCAAGGGAACTGGCGTGAAGTTATGTATGTATGTATGGTGTGGCATAGTACTGGCCACCAAATATACTGAATGTTTGAATTTAGAACATTGATGTTATAATAATATAATAATAATCCCTCCATTTAAATCGTCATATAGTATAACGCACGAGCGGGGTTTAATATTTAAATAAGTGCTGATCACCCGTTCTTTGATAATGGGTAGCTCTAAGCCCAACAATGGGATATTTATAAATAATTTACACAGTGAAATATAATAGTAATGACTGTTTCTTTTACTGCGAAGCTATCAAGCAGACAGACGGCCCAGCTCATTGAAAGTGGTTACCGTCGCCTGTAGAAGTTTGCAACACCAAGGGCGATACAACGCGTTGCCAGCCTTTACTGTTAGGAACTTCCAAAAGAATACTAAAAAATAAGTTAAAATTGTGTTTAGATTTTTAGTTCTGATCTTTTTAGATCTAAAGGCTTCTCCCAAATAGACTCTGAAAAGGCTCAAAGGATTTCAATGAAATGTTTGAGATTTCAACGGGAATTTTCTGAAATTTTCATGTGTGTTTCATTTATAAATCTTGCAGGGTTTCGAAGATAATGAATACCTACAGATTTATAACCCCACAGATACAAAGTAGTGAGCTCTGCTAGTATATAAATAATATAAAACATCTATACTTTATATGTGTGTATTATAGCAGGTGGCTAATTACAACAGGTAACGCCTTTTCCTGTGTTATATTGTATTGCTAAAAACGATATTATTATTCAACATTAAACTAAAAAAAAAACAAATTATTCATAAAAATATAACCCTACACCAAATGTTAAAAAACCGTAAAATTCATTAGAGCTATCAACGCCTACACAACGAGTTAAAACAGTAGGTAATAAAATTGAGAAGGGCGCGATAAAGAAAAGTTTATCTTTTGTCTCAATGAAATACTTTAAAACATCCCTAATTTATACAATGACCTTAGTCTCAAAGCAGCAGGCGGGTTAGTTCAAGAAATATTATATTCATAAAACTAGATTCAAGAAGAAATGGTAAACTAGTTATTAATTAACTTTATTCCCAGGGTTGTCTATATATTCTATTTAGATAAACCGCCCTTTCTACAAAATTAGTTTTTTTTAGTTATTTCGTGCTAGACGTCCCCGTGACATTATTCACAATTGAAGTAATTTGAAATCCACAGAAAATAGTCACCTACAACTTAGTATTCTACAAACATTTTTATACAAATTATTTTATTCTACTTTCGGGATTATAGGTAGAATACCCAGATGAAATAAAATTATTGACGGAGCTTGTGTGAATAAAAGCGTCAAATGAAATGAAGTATTTTTTTAATCTTGTGTGCGTGAACTTATGTAATGTTAATAGTAATGTATCTGCTGGAAAATATTACACCTTTATCGATACTAATTCGATTATTTAATACTGAGTTTTCGTAATGCACTGCGGCGCGATCGGCACCCTGTTCTAAGATCGGTATCCTTTAGCCGGCTTCACTTTAAGAGCCCGAGACTCCGTCTTTCTATTCATGGTCTAAGGTAAAATATAATATAATCAACCAATATTTTAGTTGTACTTAGGCTTAAGTTTTCATTATTATATTATAACTTAATGTAAATAATAGATATTTATAAGCTATAATTTGTTGTTATTCTGGTGTATAAGATATGTTACTGTAAAATTGCAACAAAATTAGTTTCAATAATTTTTTCGTTAAATAGTAATAAATATCCATTGATTCTTCCATACTTTCACGTTTATAATACTATAATAGGAATAGGATTGGTATAAATATACAATTACTTTGGTATCTCTTTCTATCTAAACTAGAGCTGCATACATAGCTGCTTTCTTTTCCGTTTCAGTTTTGTATCTTAAATAAATTATTAATTATTGATATAAAACAATTAAAGTTCCTTTACCACTACGGAACTTTTCAACGTAAGCATTTCGCCGATTTTTATAATATTATAAAATTCTAAACATGCCATGTCTGTGCATTGAAACTATTAAAAAAAAACTGGAATGGACTATTTAAACGATGCATTTTTTATATTTCTCATCTATTGTCGAGATCCACATAAAACTGCTGGGCCGATTTCCATGTGGTTTTCACTGATCGACAGCAAATTCTTAGAATTAAAATCTGTGCTACTCCTTATCCTGGGAATCCCGCGGGATTTTTTCTGGGAATGATTTAAAATGGCCAGATAAAAAAAACGATCTCCTATGTGATTTTTTTCACTGATCGATAGCAAATTTTATGTAATAAAATATGTGATATTTTTTATACCGGGAATCCAGCAGGATTTTTCTCGGGAGTGGTTTGTAGTTGTTCGCGTGCATAAAAATTAGCTTATTCCGGTAAAGTTTTCACTAAAACATACATACATACATAACTTCACACCAATTCTCTTGCGGGGTAGGCACGTACAATAGAGCGCCATTTAGGCTTACTCTTACACACCTCAGTTGCTTCTTTGACTTTCATAACTCTTGTCATGCACGCTCGTCTGTTCTTAAGGCTCCTGACATCACCCTCCGCTAGTACACGATCAATTTGATCATGGAAGGTGTGTCGTGGCCTTCCACGACTTCACTAGCTTCACTAAAACGATAGCTTATATTCTTTTTAAATGCTGTGGTACTTTGTATCCCTAAAATCCTGTGGCAGTATCAAGTTAAGCGTGGATGAAGGCGCGGGCATACTTCTTATGCCAGTATATTATACGTAATATGTCAAAATATACATAATTAAAATATTTATGAATGATATATACGTCATATCTTTGTAGCGTAATTACCCGGGGTCAAGGTTTCGATGTGAGATTATTCAAGAAACAATACAACAGTAATATATTTTATAAGCATACCACGTATTACTTCAATTTGATCATGTTTCTGTAGAATACTAGTTGATTTTTGGAGTTTACTTCTTAAAAATTTATTTTCATATAAGGAGTGAAATAATGCAAGCGTAATTTAAAAGCGTTACTTAAAATTCAAATTCATATTTATTTACTTGCATAAAACATGGTTTAAAAGGTACAGTAGTTATATTTAAGTACACATGATTTTGCCAGATTGGCGTGCAGATTTAGTTCGTTTTTTACATTATGTTTTTTTCTCATCTCATTTAATGACAGTTATTTGTTAATTTGTATGTTAATCTTTATCTCTCCTATACTAGTTTGCTTATCACAATGAGTTTTAGCGAAACTTCTATTATATTTCTGTCAGACGTATATATAGGTTATAATCTGTATGGTTTTAATCTTTAATCAAAATGTTTGTTAGTGTGTTTTGTGTTCATATGTGTATTTTCTACTGGCTAAATAGTTTTCTGTCTATCTGTATGCCTTTTTTGCAACCGCCCTTATTCGGCCGCTGTTAACGCGCACGTGCACATGTTTTTTAATTTTTATGGAGTAAACTCCAGTCGTGTGTTGGAGCTGACACAAACAAGTTTTATTAAATTTAGTAGTTTTTAGTCAAAGTAATTTCTGCTGAATAACAATTTGTGAAGCTATACATACATAATTATTGTGTACTTGTAACTTAGAAAGGTAAGTCTCTTTTTGCAACGTACAAAACGTGAAGGAGAACATTATGATGAAAGCTCTATATCGAGATAATCAATGTGTAAAACCTACCAATCCGTCTTGGACAAGCGTGGATGGTCTACTGTCTGTTATTTCCTAAAAGTAGAGAGATCTCAGCTCAGCAGTGGGACGTTAGGAGCCGTTATTATTATAAAAGAGAACAAAAGAAGATAGTTTTTGTTGTTAGCGGCTTTGTTCCCATCTGTTCATTATAAGATTGATGTTTAAGCTATTTTTATGCAAACGTAAAAATGACAGCTTTGCTAATAGAAATCAGGAAAATATTCATTGTGTTGTGGATTTGTTAACCATTATAGGCGGCGATTAGGTTGCTGCCTCAAAGAAAACCTCTTTGCCCGACGCACTCCTGTGCAAACTCGCAGGTCGACGTTTTGCTGAGCCTGTATCTTGGCTTTTCCTGTGACCGAGCACAGCGCGTACCATGATGGAACTGCATATGTGAGCCTCGAGCGGAGATAGATCTTGTAGACCCCGATCTTCGTTCTCGGCTTGGAATCAAGGATAGGTCGGAAAAGGGCGACCGCAACTCGCGTTACGTTTACAATTCGTTCCACCTACAGGCCCATGCTCAACGTGCGCTCTGAGGTTTTTGACCGAACTCTGCCACTCGATCTCCTAACCTCGAAGCTTCAGCAGATTGGGTTTGTAGGGTCGGTGGGTGTCTAGGAGCGCGACGGTCTTCCCTACGTTAACGGTCATGTGCCACTTGTCAAGCCACGCCGGGAGCTCGTCCAGTACGCGCTGCATCTGTAGAGCTGTCACATCTACACTATGTGAGGTCGCAAAGAAGGCGCTGTCATCTGCATATAGTGCCAGCGACACATGCTTCTCCTAGGGGTGTAGAGAGGCCGGTAGAGTCGGGATATCATTGCTGTATAGACCATATAACGCTGGCGAGAGACAGTTGCCTTGTGGTACGCCAGCAGTGATACTCCGCAAATATTTATTGACCTTTTTTAGAACATACGTAAGATCATGTAAAATATAGAATCATGCTTGTTGTGATTGCTCTTTAGGTATAACACCTAAATATTTATTATCAATTAGAAAAAATACCACTATTTAGTGTAAAACTATAAAGTTTCAACCTTATTGTGTCTGGATAAAACTATATTTATATTTTATTTTTATTTATTTATTGGAAATTTTACATTGAATTATTAAGTTTTCATGGAAGATATTTCACGTTTTAATAAATTTGAAAAACTTTCTAATTATAATTATTAATAAGGTACATAAGACTGTAAAAATACCAATCAAATATTTTCATAAACATTTCCAGAATTCCTTGTATGATAAATATAAACATGATCAACATTATTCTAGCGTTTTATTTCAAAATGTTATTGTTCGATAACATTTGACCTCTCTGTTTTGTGCAGACTCATACAACGCGAAGGTCATGATTAAATAGTCGATTCTTCTGATTGAATAATTCAAAGCATGCGAGGCTGCGGGTAGAACCGGCTCTTAAATACATCAGACACTAATAAAGAATTTATTTTTAAGATCCTTTCTCTTAATAAAACTTAAGAAAATATTATCTTTTCTCTTCTTACGATATTATTAAGCTGATAATTTCGAAATTATTTACGGTTCAAGCTACAATATGTCTTAAAGTAGTATTGTCAGCGTTTCTTTAGAATATCAGTTGCAAAATTGTAGGCGTTTTCCTAAACCAAGGCAGATTTTTTTTATAATAGCTCACAAAACCAAATTGCAAAACATGACATAATATCTACCTATTCCTTAGTTTCCGCCAAAAACTTTTTTAAAATTTATATTTAGGTTTTTTTTATTGCAAGAATTCAGCAGACAGGCAGACGGCTCACTTGATGGAAAGCGGTTACCATCGCCTATGGACATTTGTAACACCAAAGGTGCTACAAATGCGTTGCTGCTCTCTTAAGGGAGACTGGAACCTGGTCACTAATGCCGGAACACAACTCAAGTTTGTTATAGCGGCATACTCTAGACCAGGGGTGGTCGCCATCCAGTCGAGCAATTACCCTACCACCTGGTTGTGGGTTGTTTTGTCGCCTCTTACGACAGGCCGCCCGGCCGCAGGAAATTGTATTCTGTCTCCGTTCCTGCACGGATGAAAAAGGTTCGCGTCACATATGTCACTTTTAGGGTAGGTATTTATTAGTGCAATTTGCAGCGTATATTCTCAAGTTAAGCAATTTACGCTTGTGTGAACAAAATATGTTATTATTTTTCTTTAGGACAGTGCTTTTCAATCTTTTTGAATATGCGACCCCTTTACAGGTTGCAAAATTTTCGCGACCCCCTTAGGTCATAGACAGACAAAAAGTTAATAATTTAAAAGACTACGTTTATGTTTTTCCTCTAGTTTGTTACTCATATTCATTATTAGGGCCTTACACTCCGCAAAAAGCTGATTGCCTTTGAAAGTACTTAAGTACGAGGTAGAAATTCAAATTGCCTTTTCCCTTTTGCCGACGACCCCCCTAGGAGTCGCGACCCAGAAATTAAAAAACACTGCTTACTGCTTACTTACAAAATTATGCACTGCTTACTTACAAAATTATGTCTTAAAATTTAGGATTGGTACGGTCACAGGCACTGGTTTAATGAGTAAAATCTATTTTGCTTTTCTTCAATACTAAGTTGTGAATTTAACCTCATGATAAAACTACTAGAGAGTTGGTCTGAAAGAGAGTGTCGGGGTGAAGGTAAGGAAAGGAATGCTCCGGTGGTTCGGGCATGTGGAAAGAATTCATGATGAAAGAATGACTAAACAGATATACAATGCAAAAGTGGATGGATGCAGAAGTCGTGGAAGGCCACGACACACCTTCCATGATCAAATTGATCGTGTACTAGCGGAGGGTGATGTCAGGAGCCTTAAGAACAGACGAGTGTGCATGACAAGAGTTATGAATGTCAAAGAAGCAAGTGAGGTGTGTAAGAATGGGCCTAAATGGCGCTCTGTTGTTCGTGCCTACCCCGCAAGGGAACTGGCGTGAAGTTATGTATGTATGTATGTATGTATAAAACTACTAAAAACATGACTGTGTAATTTTCATAATACATAAGTCGTCTCCTTTTTATTCCATTTGTCTCTGCAATATAGTTTATGGAACGGAAATCTCATAACGCGCGGCGCAAGTGTCCGACTACTTTGATTCAATTCTGGTGTCAATCCCAGAAACCCAGATCAGAGCAGATAACAGAATTGCCGTTAACAAAGTCCTGTTAAAAATATAATATAAGTCGGGTCTTTGGTGTTCCTGTGAACTAAGTGGACCTGAACTATACCAAGAATATACAGCCTGCACTTATTCTAATCATGCTTATTATTATTTATACTTTAATATAATATGTATATTTGTAGTTCTAAGCGACCTTGTAAGTTGTTCGCTATGTATTATGTCACGGCGATGCAAAGTGAGTCACGTGAGCACTATAAATGGAGATTCAATGCCTAGTAAGTCAGTAGAACTAATCATGCGCCATGCTAATTGATCTAGAACGAATGGCTTCATCGCTTATAGTTTTGTTTAAATGTTGGTTACTATTTTTATTACCTATATACATACATACATACATAACTTCACGCCAGTTCCCTTGCGGGATAGGCACGAACAACAGAGCGCCATTTAGGCTTATTCTTACACACCTCACTTGCTTCTTTGACATTCATAACTCTTGTCATGCACGCTCATCTGTTCTTAAGGCTCCTGACATCACCTTCTGCTAGTACACGATCAATTTGATCATGGAAGGTGTGTCGTGGCCTTCCACGACTTCTGCATCCATCCACTTTTGCATTGTATATCTGTTTAGTCATTCTTTCATCATGCATTCTTTCCACATGCCCGAACCACCGGAGCATTCCTTTCCTTACCTTCACCCCGACACTCTCTTTCACACCAATGTTTTATTACCTGTACTATCTATACTAATATTATAAAGAAAAAAGACTTGTATGTTTGTAATGATTAAACTCAAAAACTACTGGACCTATTTCAAATTTTTTTCACCATTAAAACTTCAATAATGTATTGTGTTCTAGATTTTTATTTTTTCAGGGCAGGGCAGGTCACTGTGGTTGAGCGAAGGCTTTCCAGGCTAGTTCATTGTAACATAAAGGTTCCGAGTTCGATTCCTGGCATAGTAAATATCGTAATCGAACTTTCCTTTATTTTCTATGGCCTGTGTGTTTGGGACCGGCCCCAGAGTGGTCTGATGTATCTAGCCCATAACACAGGCGTTACTTATTTAGTTTGGGGATATATAATGTGTGTGTTTGTCCATGGAATATACTATTGTTGCACCCTAGTGGTGAAACTTTTCAATAAAACCTATTCCAAAGAAATCTGGTAAGTGCGTCACTTGCAATGAAGGGTTTCATTCATCAGGCCATTATCAATTGTTTTCAATGTTTTGCTATGGAACCAATAAATAAAGAATTTAATCTAAAATATAACCCACATATCCGAAACTATGCATTATTCAAACCAATTTTCGTCGAAAGCGTTTTTAAATCTCTACAACCTCGAATTGTTTCAGAATTTTTCACTTTATAATTCAAAAGTTAGCGGGGGACAACATTTTAACTAGTTTCAAAGCAAATATCCCGCCACCTATTTATTTACTTAAACAAAAAATACAATAAACTTATGTACACAGAAAAAACATTTTACAACCTTCAGCGACGTGTATGGTTTTTACTCCAAATTTTTTTCGCGATTATAATACATAACTTTACGCAGTATAGACTACAACTCTTTACTTTCAAATTTGAATAATGTAAATGTAAATTTTGCGAGAAAAAATACTGTGTATGAAACACAAAGATAGACGGACGAACTGGTTTCATAAGAATTTTTTTAAAGGCCCCGTAACCCCAAAAACTAAGTAAAAATTCACAATATAAGGAAAAAATCATATATCATAGAATCTAGGCCAACTTTGATATCAGGCTTACTAGAACTATCTCTGCAAACATAAATCTCATCCATATACTTCCCGCCCAAAAATACTTTAGGCTACAAATCTAAAAGTTTTATCTAACTGTGGTCTCTATTTTGTAAAAAATCTTCTGAAATAGTCTTCTGTACCGAAAAAGTTGATAAAGAACCGGATAAACTACCTTAAAACACTTTAAAGATTAACTTTTTTTACTATATTTTATTGGAACAACAGATAGCTACATTATTAAAATTGTGTACACAAAGTTACAAATTAAAATATTTAGTAATAATACAGCCTACAGCGCTGTCCACAGGTTAAATAGGAATTATATTATTAAAGGGATGTAAACTTACAGTCTTACTAATATAGAGTTAGAGTAAGTATGGAAACCTCTTTATGGTTATTAAAGAAGCGTTCAAACTCACTCTAACTCTCTATGAATAAGACCGTTATACATTAAACACTAATATGAATATTGAAGTAAGATTCTTTAGCAATAAAGCCGCCCGTTGTATTATCTCTCGTATTCTGTTATTTCTGTTTATCTGTGCTTTGTGTACAATAAAGTGTTGTCTATCTATATATCTATTCTTGGTAAGTTTGGATATTCGATTTTTTTAAGCTTTATACTTTATACAATCATAGTGTCTTTCCATATGTCCATTTGCTATGTCACATCCATTTTTCTCATAAACAAATGGGGCCCCTATGGATGAAATTTGGTATAAAGATGTTATATCCTCTCTGCCGCTAGCAAATACTGTATATAAGTATAGTAAATGTTCAGAAGGTATAAATATCAAATTCTGTACAAAAGAAGTGGCAATCTTTTTTTATAACGTGGTAGATCCATGCTAGAGTTATTATTTTCATTGCTCATAGGGCCAGCTCGATCGCTGTGATACCATGCTCTCGCAGAGTATCGGCGTGAAACGGTTAGTTTTGAGCTAATCGTGTTTCGTACGATGATTGATAGTTACCACGGCTTACTTCCCCTCTTTCTATTCTATCTTCTCTATCTATCCCGTCTCCCTATTCCATTGCTCTATCTCCTATCCCATCCTTCCTATCTTATTCTAAATACTGGCAACGCGTTGGCTTCATACCTGGTGTTGCGAACGTCTATAAGGTGATAGTAACCACTTTTCATTAGGTAGACCATCACCCGTCTGCTTGTTTGCCAGCCTCGCATTAAAAAAAGTAAATTTAATTAAGCATATATATCTGAAATAGAGTTATTTGGTTATTAATTTTAATTCGATATAGCTCAAATGAATATTCAGAATATTCGGCGATGATCAATCCGCCGTCAAAGGGAGGGTCTCGCCTACTAGACCCTTACGTTGTCACAAACATAAGCCTATCTATCATTGAATAGGGTCAGGACAGTATTGAAATACCGTTACCTGTTCTATTGCCTATTAATATATAAATCAGAGTATATTTGTATGCTTGCTTGTTCTTGTGTAAATTAATAAGAGATATTTGGGGAGGCCTACGCTATAAAGGTAACTTCCATTGACTAATATATGAATTGTGTGTTTATTTTTAACAACTATAATGGTGTAAATAACGGCATTTTTATTTTATTTCGATTTAATAATTTTTATCTTATAACCTTTTTTATCTTTTTAACCGACCTTAAAAAGGAGGAGGTTCTCAACTTGATTGGTATTTTTTTTATGTATGTACACCGATTACGCTGAGATTTATGATCCGATTTATGTGAATAGTGAATAGATGCCATTTGGTCCCCTAAAAATTTAACATAGTTTGGCTCAGTAGTTTTCATTTTATGAACCATTTTTAATGAACATTTTCCGTTCCCGTTTGTTGGGACCTATATTTTTTAAGGCGCGCGGCACCTTTCGTAGACCTACCCATAGTATAGCTAGTCACTAAAAAGTAACAAATACAAAAAAACTTCCTTTAAAAAAACCGTCTTCAAAAACTAAAAAGTATAAAATAACTTAATAAAGATTTTTGACTAAGAATTAGATAATAACGATTTTTGAATAAGAAGAATAGTTTATTATTTCTTATCCTATTTATCTATTAGTACATTCATTTATTTACTTAAATCTAAGGTCTATTATCACTACTGTTTATTGTTTCTTATTACTATGTTTACAAATATATACTACATTATATATTGGCAACATTTTATTAGCTTTTGTTACGTTTTATCACCTATATCCTATTATTATCGCGTACCATTGAAGACCTGGATCTTAATAATAAGGGTCGAAAAAAGACTGTTAAGGTGGTTTGTGGGTATAGAGAGAATTGTTGAAAGGAGACTAAAGAATGTGTATGACAGCAGCAGTGATAGGTATATAGGTTTCAGAAGATCGCAGCGTAGTTACTATACCCAATTCTCAGGCTTTGATCAAAGACCCAAGACACTATGACTTGCCGGGATAAAAGTACTTTATGATTGTATCTCGTTTTCATGAAATTTTAATATAGAATATGTACAGAAGCGATACCCTTTTACGCAGAAAACTTATGAAAAAGTTCTCTGAGTACAAGATTAAATAATCTTTTCTTTCCCTAACTACTATTATTTTTGTAAATTGTATCGTATATATACTATATTATATATTCTGTAGCTTTCACATGACATCAAATAGAAAGTAAATGTGTTCTATAATAATTATAATAACAGCCCATAAATGTCCATCTGCTGGGCTCGGATATATCTCCCACTATAGGAGGAACAGACAATATACCCGCCACGCTTATCCAAGATGGCTTAGCAGGTTTGACACATCTGTTATATCGATGTGCAGGTTGCATCACGATGTTTTCCTTCACCGTTGTTAGCACGTGGCAATTGTAACAACATGCACATTAGGTTAGAAAACTACCTAAGTGTTGCATGCGTTCCGGCCAGGATTCGAACCCGTGTCTTTTGAGTTTCAGATACCGGCGCCAGCCTTTACGCTACCACGACATTTAAAAATAAAAAATATTCTTACAACTATCATTGAACAAAATAACTAGGAAGATGAAAATTCGTAGAATTAAGGATGAATAAGTCCAAGAGTTTTTAGTTAATCATAAAAGATATGACTCATAAGTTTACCATCTATTTTCCTAGAAATATGATTTAATTAAAAGATATTTCCATGGGATATTACTACGAAAACAGCTATGTTAACCGTTTGGGCGCGAGCCGTGGCGCCGTACGAAACCATACCGAGATAAATCTATACTTATATTATAAACAGATCAAGTTCGTGAGTTTGTTTGTAGGAAGTAATCTCTTGAACTACTGAACCGATTTTGAAAATTCTTTCATCAGTGGAAAGCTACATTATTCTTGAGTAGCATAAGCTATATTTGATTGTGACCAATATTTCATAAATTTTTAATCAGCCCAGTGAAGCGGGCACGGGAGCGCCTGTTAAATATGTAACAGCAATAACGTTCCATGCAAGAATTGCTCACGATCTCGTACGAGGCACTGCGAGTGCTTTCCGCGTTTGTGAATTAATTAAAGGTTACAACGCTTAATTAAACCTTGATTTGCATGCGTGCGTGTGTGCGTGCGCGCGTGTGTACTTTCAATGATGCCCAGGGAAGTGGGCACGGCTCACCTGGTCATTCATAAGTCATTCAACGAATTGCAGGTGACAATCAAATTAGCTGAAATACTTTTCATCTTACAAACCGCCAGAGCCTCCTTGATTTTGTAAGAGTGTACTGCGTTATAAGATTATCATTCTAACCAATTGATTATAATTATTAAACAGTAAATAAAGTTAATTTCTATGATGAAAAATTTAAAGATATATAATTTTACAGCCGCTCTTTTGTATGAACATTCTTTTAAAATGTAATGTAATATTTGCCAAAAACGCTATAGTAGGAAGATCCGTATATTTAGTATAAATCAATACGAAACCCTAAAAATTGAATGAGTGTTATTAATATTAAAAATTGTTTGTAGAACTAGGCCTTTTTCTTGCCTTAACGCGCGCCTAAGTATTTAAATATTAAAGTTATATATACAAGGAACACAGGATTATTTCAGTTCCCCGAAACAATGGATTAGAGCGAAATTTATGACTTAAAAAAATTTATATTCTGTATTTGTTGGTTTATCTGAGAGTGGCTAATCGAAATTTAACCTGTAATCGATACATTGAAAACACATTAGACGGATACACTTGAGCTTTAGATGAGTTCACATTATATTATTGTTCTCAGAAATGATTATTTTATTTATAAATTTAGCATTGTACTAGTACACTTTAACATACATTAGAATTAGTTTTTAAAGAATTATACTTAACATATGACATTAAGTATAATTGGCATTTTTTTTGTTTTCAGATGAGTATGGAATAACATTTGGGTTGGGATAGGAATAGGGTTTGGTATGATTTAAGATTTTTTTTATGTAGGATGAGATTTCATTGGTTGAATCAGGAAGAACCCTAAATAACACAGGCTGTAAAATATCTTGCTAAAATTACACTTATAAAATATCGTAGTAAAAGAATTTTAATTATTTTCTGGACGATATTTTAAATAATTTAATTTGTATTCTGGTTATTATTATGAAATATTTCGTAAGCTGCAGGTGCGGCAGGATATCATACTGACATCATTTTATTTCAAGCCATATTTATAAAATAAATTACACTGATTTAGATGTTAAAAAATTACTAGATACGTCGAGACGGTATATTGTAAAAGAAAACTCCATATAAAATATTGAAAATAACCTATATAGTTTTCATCCGTATTGACATTTACAATATTAATATTTTTCTATATTGTCAAAACCTAAATCTTTCAAAGAGATTCTACAAATAGTTAAGTTAAATTAATCTCATTCAAAATATGATATCATTCAGAACTTAGTACAATAAATAATAAGTGGTATTTACATTGATACAGTCCATGTTAACTAATGTTTTGGCGTCATAACACAAACACAGTTTACAATAAATTTGTAGACTGCTCATTGAAATGTCATTGTCAAGAGCGATGTGTTGTCAATGTCAGTTTAGCGGAGCGTCGTATCTATGCAGACGAGGCGGCCATCTTATAAAGAGAAGTCCACAGAGTACATTGTGTATGGAGAAATCCCTTCTTCTGGGGAACGGTTGCCAGCGTACCGAGTTTTCGACGAACCGCTATCCATCACTTTAATCAAAGTGAATTATAACGTAATTAGTGTTAATGTCAAGAGTGATAATTATTATTTACACAATAGAAACATTATTTGTTTCGATTAGAAAAGTAAAGTTATTGCAGTTCATAAAATATGTTAATTTCATCAATCTATCCACATATTCATGTTATGCCACCATGAATTATGATGAATAAAGTCTCCCTTCCTTTGATGAGTTTACAAATTCTTAACATAATAAACATACAAAAATTGGCCAAGTATGTTTGCGCAACAATACTACTCTGACAAAAAAGTACCGGGAAAGGTCAATAACACACCAAATGTTAGTTATTCATTCAAATTTATTTTATCACCTTCAAAGTATGCTCCTTCAGAAACGATACACTTACGCCAAAGAATAATCTAATCATCGAAACATTTTTTCAACACATTTCCGGAATTGAGTTTAGTTCTTGTCGCGAATTTTCATTTATGTCTTCTATCGAATGAAGACGGGTGCCACGAAGGGGTAATTTGAGTTTAGGAAAAAGAAAGAAGTCGGCTAGAGCCATATCTGGTGAATAAGGTGGTTTTGGTCGATGGTATCTGTTGAGTTTTTGGGCAAAAATTCATTCACAATAGCCTTGTGCGAAGCGATGCAAAATCCAAGAATTTCCTTTTCACAAATCCTGCCTTTTTCGTCGTTTTTGCTTTCTTAAACGCCGCATAACGCTCAAATAATATATTTTATTTTCCGTTTGACCTTCCCGTAAGTATTTCGAGTGCACAACACCGCGATAGTCAAAGAAAACAATCAACATGACTGACTTTTGATCGACTTTGGAGTGGTTTTTTCCGTTCAGTTGGAAGGTGCCACTCCGAAACTTGTTGACTAGTTTGCATGTCAAACTTGTAAACCCATGTCTCGTCACCAGTAACAATGCTTTTCATGAATGTTGGGTCGGAATTGACTCGTTCTAGCATGTCCTCAGCGACTCTTATGCGATTAAGTTTTTGGAGAAAATTCAGTTGTTTTGGAACTAGCCGAGCGGCAACGTGTTTCATACCCAAGTGATTATTTAAAATGATACGGATCGACTCGTGACATACAAAAAGATCAGCAGCTATTTCTCTCAAACTTAAATGAAGATTTTCAGTTAGTATTTCGTTCACTTTTGCGATGTTAATTTCAGTTTAAGACCTTGCCCGCCTACCAGGGCGACACAAGTCTTCCAGCATATCTCGACCGCTTTTGAACGCTTTTTACCACTCATAAGCACGTGTTTTTGATAAAATCGAACACGAAATTCCATTGGCGATGCAAAATTTAAGACAAACTCTTTGTTAGATGTCTTTTTTCCATTATGATATTCGCAATACACGCTAGATATGATCTAACTAAAAGCAGCATTGTATTTAATCTAAATGACCGATGCAACTCAAACTCTGCGCCCAAATAAAAAACAGTTATGCCAATCTAACAACAAAAAAATAATAATTTGGAACCATAAACAAATCATCCATTCCCGATACTTTTTTGACAGAATGTACTTCGCCGCCTTTAATAATGTCAATGTAAGCCTACTACACACATATACTTTGTCTTTTCTTACCAAATATTTTTGGATAACAATTTATTGAAATGTGTCTTTAAATCATTAACTTAAAACATTTTTTACTGTAAGATCCAAATTTAGATATGGCTAAGTTGTGTTGTGTTGTGTAATTCATTGAACAAATCCTGTTTGTAAAGTACGAAAATGGTCTTCTAAAAAAAGAGTTTAGTTATTATGATGTAATGTAATGTACACTACTTTGATAAGTATACACGATGCATATAAGTATAAAAACAATATAGCTGTATGTACAAATGTATATTCACATATGTAAACACAAATATATATATACATATGACAATATACACCCAATTATATAACAGATTAGGAATTACTACTATATACACAATAGAAACGTAATGCTTCTGAACCTGATTTTTAAAGCATTGTAAGGATTTGGCCTGTCTTATACCAATAGGTAGCTCGCTGTCTTATATCAATGTGTAATTCCTATTCGGCCATCCAGTCCTCTGCTGGAAATAACAAAGTCCGCGTTACGTATTCCAATCCTCAGGTATCCTGAAATGTGTGCACTTATGAATAATTATATATTCATAACACACAAGCTAAGCTTCCTGTTTTGTTTTGATTCTAAAGTCCCTTATGACAAACAATTCGGAGCCATTAAAAGTTTCCCTTTTGTAAATTGGAAGTTAAGACGAACTTGTCCAGCACCGGAGTTGTGTGTCTCGTTTCAACAACAAAATAACAGTTTTGTACAAGGCTGGGCTTTGTTGTTGATGCTACAGATGGGACAGAGCGCTTTACATAGAGCAACACGGCTTAATTTACATCTAGAAGGGAGTCAATTTTTTTTATCATTTTTTTATATCAATAGCTTTATTTATTATACTAATGTAAATTTTTATAATACACACATTTTAAACCATTCACAGAGTCACACATTCTAATAAGTGAGTATAATAACATATGTAAGTCAAAGAAATATTTTGTGCTTAACTTGCTATCTCTAGACGACTAATGTAATGAGATCGTGGATTGAAGTCGTTTCGTTCTCTTAAATATTATCGTAATTATTAGAGTTTTTTTATAATAAATAGATTCAATACAATTACAACACAAATACAATCTAAACTTTTATTCAAGAAATTATAATCAAGAGCCTCTGAAAGTAATTTCATCATATAAAAATACTAACAACGCGGTAAAGAAAAAATATTACAGATGTTGGCAAAGAAATCAAGAGTTTAAAATGCAATAAAGTCAACTAAAAAAATCGAAGTTTTTTTATTTTATTTTTATTGCAGGAGTTCAGCAGATAGGCAGACGGCCCACTTGATGGAAAGCGGTTACCATCGCCTATGGACATTAGCAACACCAAAAGTGCTGCAAATGCGCTGCTGCTCTCTTAAAGGAGACTGGAACCTGGCCACTAATACCGGAACACAACGCCTGGTTGTTATGGCGGCATACCCTAGACCAGGGGTGGTCACTATCCAGTCGAGCAAATACCCTACCACCTGGCTGTGGGTTGTTTAGTCGCCTCTTACGACAGGTGATGTTTCGAAATGAAAATAACTGTTTGTATATATTTTTATTCACAATATATATAGTATATTATCTATGCATAGGTATGTCCAATTTAAACCTATAGGTCGAAGAAACAAAACTTCAACAAATGGTTACTGCTATCTATATGCCTTGAGATTCTATTCGTAGCTCAAGGCCGATGAAAATGGAACTATTTACTGTCCATGAAGTACCAGATACTTGAGCCTAGTGTATCATTTTCCTTTTGGTATAAAGGATCCCTTGCCCTTTTATAACTACAAGATTTATTCAAAGCTTGCTTTGAATATAATAAATATCTTTGTGTACACTACTAGCCTCTTCACATAGCTTCGCCTGCATATTTGTCTACCATATATACTGCAAAAACTTTCAGCCTTATCCAGTCTATGCTCATCGGCAGTGTTTAGGGAACATCTATAACAAATGTTATAAAGTATATTTAAAGTGGTGAAAAGGAAACAGCGTAACAGCCTATAACAATGTAAATTATAATATAACAATATCTTTATCTTTATATAATACTAACAGTGCCCGCGACTTCGTCCCGTGGAATTTTTTTCGCGGTACCCTAAAAACATAGCCTAAGTTAATCCTTATAACATCAGCTATCTGACAACGAAAGTCCCTTCATCGGTCATCGGTCCAGCCATTTCAGAGATTAGCCGGAACATCCAAACAGACAGCCAGACAGGCCGACAAACAGACAAACAGACACAAAAAAAATGTAAACATTGCATTCTCCTGGTACAAATTATGACCTTATTTTTTCATATTTTTTTGACATTACATACAGACACTTCAATTTTATTTATCTGTATAGATACGAATTCGCTTTCCGCGTTTGTCAGTCTGTGTATCCGCTTACTCCTCCTATACCACGCAACGGGTTTTAAGCGATTTTCACCGTCAGTTAGATAATCTTTCACTGAAGGTTTATATATACATATGAAAAACCTAATACAGTTTTTATGTAAGTAAAATTAAGCTACTTCGTACGATTTGAAATCTCCAGTACCAATCTAGTATAGTGATTATAACATAAAAATAGAAATGTATGAATGAATATTTGTAATAACTTTACGTATTACTTCATAACTTCAAAGATGTACAATTGTTTAAAAATTCCTTCTCTTTCAAGGAAAATACAAATTCTGTTATACAAAGATATTCAATGCCCTATGGCATTGAATATGAAATCTTTTATAATTTTCTAGATTATTTTGTCTTTTAGATATGTATTAATATTAAAATTATTAATATAGTAACTAAATTAAAATATTGTACTTGGTAATAAATAAAACCATTTATTTATACAATAATATTAAATTATCATTCCACTTTCGCTATTTTGTATAACGTATATACGTTTTTATCCGTGCAGGAACGGAGAAAGAATACAATTTCCTGCGGCCGGGCAGCGTGTCGTAAGAGGCGCAAAACAACCCACAGCCAGGTGGTAGGGCATTTGCCCGTCTGGATGGTTACCGACACTGGTTGAGAGTACGCAGCCATGACAACCTTGAGTTGTGTTCCGACATTAGTTCCGTCTTACAAATGTCCATAGTCAATGGTAACCGCTTTCCATCAGGTGGGCCGTCCGCCTGTCTGCTGAACACATTTAATAAAAAAAAGTTTAAATAAATTAAAAACTGGAAATGAGTATACCTTACGTTTATCTTGGAAAATACCCGATTTCCCGCGGAATACAAAATCAAAAGAAAACCCTAGGAAATACTCACATTTTCTTTGCAACAGTCGCACATTTTTGTTTTTATAACAGTGATTTTTATCTTGTCATCGTTTCAGTTATTTGTTCGGATGGAAAATGAAACGAGCTTTTATTCACCAGTTTTTCATCTTAAGATACAATGAGAACATGAAAAAGAAAATGTAAGAATATTATGAATACTAGAATTTCTCAGGCGCTTTTTCTCGCGTATCTCATAACCTCGGACGGAATCTATGCAATTTTCCGTGATAAAAAGTATCCTATGTTCATCTTGTTGATAAGTGTCATTATTATTAGATACAAATGAATCAAGTTAACGTCATAACGGTTTCAAACTCATCATTTTATTTATTTTAATTCCGAAGTGTTGGCGACTTTTCAGTAGCCGTCTTCCGTCATCATTAGAACGTAATTTTAATTATGTGTACTAGTCGCGAAAACTGAATAAAATATCAATGAATGTTCTGTAATTTTCTTTATAAGTTTTAGCATTTTTTTTTTTGAAATCCGACTCGCCCAGAGTTACGAACAACTTTTATATGTATACTGGCTGTGCTCGCGACTTAGTGCCGGCGAAAACTAATTAATAGACACTTTTACATTAAAATAATAATAATAAATATATAAACCCGCAGGGGGGCCTTGTGACACCTCGTACCTGACTCCGGGGGCCAAGGCAAGGCCCCGCCTCCGTGCTTGTCTTAGCCGGCCAGCACGGAGTGGAGATCGCTAGAGCTAAGACTCAAACTCCAGGGGTGGAAGTGATAAATGGCATCACGTCAGAAGTAGCTTCGGTGAACATGCATCCTACCTCTCTACACCCCTTAGCCACTCACACCCATGTTGCACCTGTCTTCTATGGCATTTTTTGGGGCCCATGCAGGGAGTGGCGAGTCACCGTCTGCCCATTTTTCCATGTTCCCTGAACATTGCGACGAGCAGACGCCATAGTCCCCATATTCCCAGACCCCTAGTACCATTAGCAGTTCACCACAATAGCCCGGTACTTTTTGTCCTCATTTCCCACAATAGTCCTACACTGGCCGGGGCTTGTCCTTGGGTGCATTACTATACAGTGTAGACAGGGATAATCGCCGGTCAGTGTCACGCCACATTTACATTAAATTAGTCAAGGGGCCTCTACGTGTTGGCCTTCCCATGGCCCCACGCAAGCCCTCCAAAAGTCCGGGCCATTTTTATGGCCCGTGGTCTTAAAAGACATATAAAAATATATACACATACATGTTATTTTAAATATAGCGTAGATCTATTTTACACATACACATATAAACATAGTGAAAAATCTAATACAGTATAATAATAAACAGATTATACACGAAAATCTATAAATATTATAAAATTCTAAATATGCAGTGTAACTATATAAACGATGGAGAACACGATGCAACTTCTTTTTAGATATCTTGCCTGTTTGTTTAGAATTCACGTAAAAACTACTGGGCCGATTTCGATGCGGTTTCGCTGATCGACAGCAAATTCTTATTTTGTGATTTCATAGCTTTTTATGTATTTAGATTTTACATAGAAATTATTAGGTATTCATGTTTAGACGTATGCAAGGCGAATGACATGTGTGATTTAATTGAATTAAATTGATGTAATGAGGTTTTATTAAATGAAGATGTTACGTTAATCGCAAACAGTATATTTATCAATTTTATTATATGTTCTACGAAATCACTATATTATTTAAGTAAATGTATTTCTTTGTAGTAATAGAAGAAGCGCCGATGTCCATTGGGAATATAGATTAGGTGGATTCAGCCTAATAGCCACCGGCCTCTCCTAATTAACAGCTAGCTTACAACAGATCCAGTGGATTATTGCATTTTATTACCGGGAATAATCTATTAGGATAGGCTTCTGTGTGCTTGATTAGGTTCAATTTACCGAATTAATGACATTAAGTAATCACTACGATACGCTTTGTTAACTTGTATATTAATAAATGCTGGTCTCGTGCTAAATTTGTTTAGTGACAAAAATAAAATATGAAGAAGTTTTCGGAGTTAAATTAAAGGATGGATATACATTGACCATACTATGGTTACGTACCAAAAACAATAACACCTAGAGTACCTATTCCGATCACTGATGATTACTCGGTTGTAATGAACTTCTTGCAATTCTAAGCACATACAGCGCTTACTGCTAAATATTCATTCAAAAGCTTCTAAAATCTAAATAAAATGAATATACGTAAAATTCTTATTCATATACGATTTTATAAAAAAAAAGACCAGCTGTGCCCACGACTTCATCCGCGTGGATTTTTTTTATGCGGTACCCTGAAAAAAAGTAGCCTAAGTTACTTCTTTCTTATAACATCAGCTATATGACAATGAAAGTCCCGTCAAAATCGATCCAGCCGTTTCAGAGATTAGCCGGAACATCCAGACAGACAAACAAAAATGTTCAAAATTGATTATTTAATCTAAGTACCGTACTACCCGTGCGCAAAAGGTTTGCCGATAGCCTCATAATGTCACGCGTCGATGGTCAATAGGGTTTACAAAAAAGGTTACATAAATAGTTGTTGCAATAAATTTATTATTGTATATATTTATACTTTACATAAATATATTTTATTTATTTTCAAAAAGTATCCAACAGTATATCCATAAATTTAAGGCCTAACAATATATAATAATAAATCTAAACCAAAACTGGATACTTATAATCTAGGAACATAAATATATACAATAATAGTAAGTAATACATTAAAATAATTGTAAGTAGTCATCGGCAAACCTGCACGCGGCTTATATATACTTTCATATGCATTTAGTAAAAAAGTTATTATTTTGAAATTACAAACAGACACTTCAATTTTATTTATCTGTACACATAGATGTATAGATTATAAATTATAGATAAACCATTTCATTTTTTATCCAAAATATTGAAGGATTTAGTTTCATTCAAAGTATATACAGTAGGATTACGTCTGAACTACATCATTATGTTAAACTTGAATGTAAAATTTTAACAAAAAAGAAAGTGGGGCCATATTGTTGGTGAATAGGGCTGACAATTTATTTTTTGCAGTTCTACAAGGTCATTCAACAAAGCACTGTTTCTCTGCTAATATGACCTAATTCTCATATGCGCTTTAGGACCATGAAGTAAGATAATATTATATTAAGGATTAATATTCAAAATGTATTCAAATCTGATACTCGTACATTAGGCTCTTAAATGTAAATTGAACATAAGACCCTCATTACTACCCCACTTATATGGAACTAGCTTAGCTGTCGGTAATGGGAATATGTAGTAACGCATATTGCCTACTCATTCACTAATTGCTTTGCTAGCTAAAAGCGTCTGAATTTTATAGTTTTTCCATGCGTAGCAGTATGCTGATATACTTGCATCCATCGATTTAGAACCAATAAAACCTTGATAAGTGTGCCCTTAATATTTGAGAAACATCTGTTATTGATAATTACAATAAAGTTCCGACACTTTTGTATTGAAAAACCTCTAATAACGGGAATTTTCAAACCTTTTTAACTGAGACTTGATCTTTTAAATTTTGCGATGTTTACCTCTATAATTTTGTAGCTCATTAGCCCGTATAAGTGAGACAATTTATTAGGTTTAGACAAATTATGACACGTTTGTTTACAAAAATTCTAATAATTCCTTCCCTTATATTACTACTCTAACACGAAAAATTTCGACCTCTCATAGTGGGACCCGCTATAAATAAGAAAACTGTCATGTTAACCTGCCTATTTGGAAAAGCGGGTAAATGTAAAGCCTCTCTAAGTGCAAAAATATAGGTAACTTCAGATCTTAGTTATACAGGTTATACTGTATAACACGCTATGTCTATCTTTCTGAAATTAGGCATAATTAGCTTTTGTTGCTGATGCTACTCCAAGGGAACTGTACATTTTCCGGGATAAAAGTAACCTATGTGCCCTTCTAGATTATTCTATAACCATCTCTGTACCAAACTTCAGCCGTTCAACCGTTCTGGCGTGATTGAGCAGTAACAAAAATCCATCCAAATTTTCGCATTTATAATATTAGTATACATTGTTCAGTCCTTGCCTAGTATTAATCTGTACTAAGTAGGTAGAACATCGCTCCAACAATTTTGCTCACTGCCCTCTTTTGTGCGAGGTGACGGCTAATGCACAGCAGGGTAAGGGCAGCCATTTTGGACTACTCCGAGTCAACGTTTGACAAAAAACACACCGCGCCGCGCCATCTTTTCCTACCAACTCTTTTCAACTTCAACTTATTGTATTTACTGGCCGTGTGAAGAACTTTTACTATACTTAGACTTTGTACAAAGCGTTAGTTCTAAGGTGGAATTTATTGCCGTTTACCATTCTTGTGTGCAACTTGAACCGAGCCACGAGAGGACCGATCTCAAAGTTGGTAGTGGAGCTTCTACTTTTCTAGTGCAAAGATCTAGGTCATATCTCTTTCATACAGTCTATCACAAATTGAACCAGGATGTCATCCGTGGACTAAAGCACACCATATAGATAGTAAAGATAGTGTATTAGTATAGATGAAAAAAGGAATACGAATGATGATGGAATCTTCAACAATAATTTTTAATTTATTTGATTCGATTCGTTCTGGTCACTCAACATTTGTAGGGTTCCGTAGCCATCTTGGTAAGAAGGATTTTATTTTCAACATATCCGTCCGTCTATCTTTG
Source organism: Dendrolimus kikuchii (assembly GCA_019925095.2). NCBI lineage: Eukaryota > Metazoa > Arthropoda > Insecta > Lepidoptera > Lasiocampidae > Dendrolimus > Dendrolimus kikuchii. The sequence goes on from CM034394.1 coordinate 19,770,884, forward strand.
TATGTCACAGTCTTAGTTCTTAGAAAATCTAGGTGTTCCAAAGTTCCTACTTTACTGCACGGCGTGCGGTGAAATAGGTACTTAGCTGAGAATATCTATTTTTTGCAGGTTCCATTGTGTGGTGCATAATTTTTAATTTTCGAACAACAGGCTTCGTAAATGCATTCTTTGAGTAAATGTGTTGAAAGAGTATTCTATTACAATCACATAACAGTCAATACATCGATAATTATCATTAGCGATAGGCATCCAATTAATACCTATTAAGCGTTATGCTCGTGCGCATGTAGCAAATGCAAACAGATGTTAAAGTTCATGGCCCTATTAGTTAGTACCTGATGTGCTGCTTACTATTTGTAAGGCCATAGTCACAAAGTTAGGTATCTGTACTTAGTAATATCCAAATATAAAAAGTGATAAGTCCGTGCTAGTTCACACACAATGGACGAATCTGTGGAGGTGACAAATGTTAACTATTTTAATTTTTTGGTTACGGATGCACAAAATCGCTTTTAGTCGAAGATACTCTATATCTCTAAAACTACTCAACGAATCTTGTTGACATCAATTTTCTTTGAAAATATGGTTCGTATTCTACAAGCTCATTTTTTTTAGAAATTTTATTTACATGTTCCAAAAGGTAAAGGGACACAAGAAGTTTTACAACTTTTGTAGCATGTTTCCCCAACTAATAATGAATTCAATAAAAAAGTTCCCTGAAAACATCTTTATGATTTTGATCTGACTAATGATATATTACATAACTATGTTGTATATTAAAAAAAAGTTCAACCCTCTATTAAAGATGTAACAGCCACCCTTCTTTTTTATCAAGATTTTTCTTCGTAACTGTGTAATAACATTAGATAACCCTTTCTTGTCAAATATCAGCCGAATATTTTTAGTATTTTCGGACCTGTCCTGTATGGTACTACCTGTATGGTAGTGAAGCGTGGTCTTTACTTGAGCCACATAAACAAGTGCTGCGTGTCACGGAGATGAATATGCTTCGGTGGATGTGTGGAGTCACGCGAAAGGACCGCCTCAAGAACTCCCGCATCCGCGGCGGTCTACACGTCCGTGAGATAGCAGACAAACTGCAGGGGAGTCGCTTATGCTGGTACGGCCACGTTTTACGGAAACCGGCTAGTTACGTAGGGGAACGATTATATAGGCTGCGCCGCCTGTGCCAGGTCCCAGACAAAGGGGTAGGTCCAAGAAATGCTGGCTTGACGTTGTAAAGGATGACATGCGTACTAATGATCTCGATTTGGCCGTTAGTTGGCGAAATATAGGACTGTCTCTCTTTTTTCTACTAACTACTGTGACGAGTGAAGTAAACATATTGTTTCAAAGGCAGAAAGAAACCCCAATCACTTTCTTAATAACATGTGAGATTTACTTATCATGTTAATAAGAACGAATAAACACGACTCTTTATTTTCAAATTACTTTATTAGTACAAATTAACTTCATTTATTTTACTTCAATCCATACACATTCAGCTATATATAGTTAAAGAGCATTCAGCAATCTATAGAGATATATAAAATTTAAGTATCTGTTTGTAACATCAAATTACAGCTTTTTACTAAATGCATATTCTGAAAGTATATACGGTATTTACATCAAAAAATCAATTTTTATAAATGTTTGTTTGTCTGTCTGGATGCTTCGGCTAGTCTCTGAAACGGCTGGACCCATTATGACGGCACTTTCATTGGCAGATAGCTGATGTTATAAGGAGTAAATTAAGCTACTTTTTTGGGTCTATAATAGGCGAAAATTTTAAACACTCCCTAACAAAACAAATGTTGAGATATTTCTTTGTTTTATTAAGCATACAAATATTGTAGAAAATGTTTTTAAAAACACATATAACAAAATACTATGCTATAGTACAAGCCAAAAGTTCGTAACATTTGATTCAAAGCCTTGAGACGGTCTATCTTAGGTAATCTATGCATCTGCCATACTGTATTAATACGGTTGCCTAAACAGTCGCTCTGTACATAGAAAAACGTGATTCACGCATATTCAATGCCAATGGCGTTGTAATATTGAATTTATATTGTGATTTTTAACTCTTAATTATACAAAAAGAAACTGTTGAACTAACAATTCAATTATGAAAAGATAAAGATATTTTTGTCAAATATTTATAAATTTACAATTTTCTTATTGCGTTGGATCCACAGACCGCTGACTGATAAAAACGATTTCCATCGCCTATGGACATATGTAACACCAGATGTACTACGAATTTGCTGCCGCTCTCTAAAGGGAAACTGGAACCTAGCTACTAATGCCGGAATACAACTCAGGATTGTTATGGCGGCATACTGTAGATCAGGGGTGGTAGCCATCCAGAAGGGCAAATACCTATGCCTAACTGCTATTACTAGCAGCCGGACAGACATTATCCTGCCCCAAAGAATTAAAATTTAGAATCCGATTGTAGCGCCACTTACCGGGTCAAATTTTAAATCTAAACTGTCCGAAGACCCCACACGAACACAGACAATAAAGTTCATCAAAATCGATCCAGGGGCTTAGGAAGAGATTAGTGGGGCATATACACTAACGTTAGAATTTCCTTTATAAACAAATATGGTTAGGTATTTTCTTAAGTTTTGGCGACTAATAAATACAAGAAAACTACGTTTTAACGGTTTTAATCTTTATTTTATTTGAATTTTATTATTCCGACGTTTCGGCCCTTTTTAAGTACCTAATCGTAATTACGGAAGACAAACATGTCAAGTATTAATCAGTATTGTTTATGTTTTTATTTAGCTTACCAGCAATTTTATTTATTTAGTTTTAATTTTTGTTTATGGTTATTATTTACTCTATGGAATCCTAATCTAATTTAATTTAACGCACTTAAAACTGTTAAAATGTAGTTTTATTATATAATGAATATGATTACACTACACATAATATTGTAATAACAGTAGAAGTTTTTCGTAGTATATCTCATGTGATTAATATTTAAGCATATACTATTTGAGTATCTCTATGATATAAGCGATGGACCTCTAGTTTACTAGAGGCACTCTCGTCTGTGTGTATGGGATCAGCTATAGAGTTCCCAGTTGTAACTTACCCAGAAACAATTTATGCTCTTGTTTATTGAAAAACAAATAAGTAAAAAAACTACCTGCTGTCTCTAAATGAGAAAAAGAGAAAAGTAATTATCTACGATCATTATAATTAATATCTACAAATGAAACCGTCTTAGCTGAAACAACGATTTTAAAATGTTAGATGTGATTTCCATTAGCTTAATTCTCCTAAAATAAAACCAAAAAGCTATTTCAAACACAGCACATTCCGTGCCCAAAGTCAATGTACATTACCTTTAAAACTGTTCCTGAAATGGACTGTCCATTTACTTTACATCCGTTAGTACCTTGTACACGTGTACTTTGCTTCAATGAAGTTTACCGTAAATATAAACAAACTTTTATATGTAGAGATGTAAGCGTAAAAATACCATACATAAATACGTCATGTCAGAAGCGTGCTCGTCGCGATCCCCGCTGGCCCAGAGGGCCACAATTCTGACCAGAATTCACCGGCGTGCAGTGCACGATAGGGCGTCCCCCGCAGGCGACGCTCACCGATGCGCCCCCGTCGGTGTGAATTCTCGCGCATGCGGCGAAGGGGGCCGCCACCCTTTACGCAGCGCCAAACCTGGCGGGTCGAGAGGAGCAGAGTGCCGTATAGGCACGTGGAATGTGAGAGGTGGGATGAAAGATAAGATGGACGAAATGATTGATATAATGAATGAGAGAAGCCTGGATGCCTTATGTCTGACAGAGACAAAGCGGAAGGGGTGCGACGTCGATGACCTCCCCGGTGGCATGCTTGCTCTGTGGTCCGGCGTGGACCTGGACGAGCGTGCGAGTGGGGGGGTAGGCGTCTTACTCTCATCCCGCTTTGTGTCTGGAGTAAAAGCTTATTGTCTGGTGAACCCGAGACTTCTCTGGGTCCGCCTAAAACTGGGGATCACGCGAGTTTTTCTGGTCGCAGCTTATGCTCCCGTCAGCTCAGCGGATCCCCAAGAACTCGAGAAGTTTTGGGAGTCTGTGAGAGAAATTCTGGATCTGGCTGAAGGGAACGAAAGACTAATTATGTGTGGTGATCTTAATGGCTGGGTGGGGACCAAACGAGACGGCCTTGAGGCTGTCCTTGGACCCTATGGTGACAAGAGAGTGAACGATGCTGGTAGGCCAATCATAGACGTATGCATGGAAAGAAACTTGCTTGTGTCGAACACCCTATTCCATCATAAGGATATTCACACGTATACATGGAGAATGAATGATCAGAAAAGTATGATTGATCTGATTTTAATTGATAGTCGCCTCCGAAACAGAATAATGGATACAAGAGCCTACAGAGGCCCCACTCTTGAAACGGACCACTACCTGGTGATAAGCCGGTTTGTGGGCCTTTTCAAGAAGTGGAGACACTGGCGAGTGCGTACCAATTTCGGGGAGCTTGAAAGAATAAAGTGTGAAAAATTGGAAGATGTTAGTGTAAGGAGTATGTATGCGCGCCTAGTCGAAGAAAGGCTTGCAAAAGCGGACTTCTCCGACTTAGATGTGGATAATGACTGGGATAGTATGAAAGAAAGTATAGTGGAAAGCGCAAAAGAAGCATGTGGATGCGCGAAGAGGCACATAACAACGAAAGGTGATGAATGGTGGGACGCGGATGTTAAATCCAGCGTAGAGAGAAAGAGAAAAGCCTGGCTGGATTATGTTGCTTCCTTGCAACAGAATGACAGTATGAAAGAGATGAAGAAAGAAATTTATCGCCTCTGCAAGAATGAAACCAAAGCTTTAGTGAAAGAGAAGCGTGAAAGAATAAAATTGAAAGAAGAAGAGAAGCTGACGGAGAACTTCGAGGCGAATACCAAACTCTTTTGGAGAGAGGTTAAGAAGTCTCGGGGTTGTTCGTCAGCTTCCAGAATGGAAAGAATAAAATCTAAAGCAGGGGACGTTCTTGCTAACCCACAAGAGGTATTAGCGCGATGGAGTGAATATTTTAGAGAAATGTATGATAATATCCCGGATGCTGGCACCACGACTGAGTCTGTGACTGACTCCGAGGAGTCAGCATCCGAGATCACTTTGGAAGAGATCGAATGGTCGATAAGAAGTCTGAAAAATGAAAAGGCAGTAGGAATCGATAGTGTGTCTGCTGAGATGATCAAATATGGTGGAACCTGCGTCCGGGATGCTTTCCTGTCCTTATGCAACTTGTGCTGGAGGACGGGAAAGGTTCCCAAGGATTGGAGGCGCGCTGTCATCGTGCCCTTGTATAAAGGCAAGGGGTCACGTATGGAGTGCGCCAGCTACAGGGCCATCAGTTTGATCAGCACAGCATCTAAAGTGTATGCGAAGATTATTGAAAAGAGAATGAGAGTTGTATCCGATGGATTACTGTGGGATGCACAAGGTGGTTTCAGAAATGGAAGGGGATGTATGGATCAAGTTTTCTCTCTCCGCAATATCGTAGAGAAGCAGCTGGCTATGGGCCGGAAGGTTTTCTGCGGTTTTGTGGATCTAGAGAAAGCATTTGACAGGGTTGTGCGGAAGGACCTCTGGGACATATTGCCCGGATATGGGATTAATGGCCAATTGATGCGTGCTGTGCAGTCCACTTACGAGGGCTGTATGGCATGCGTGCGGGTGGAAGGCAGCCTGTCGCCCTGGTTTGACGTCAATATTGGCGTCCGCCAAGGCTGCGTGCTGTCGGCTTTGCTGTTCATCCTATATCTGGACGATTGTCTCCAGAGAATAAGATTGATGGATTTTGGGGTGCGGATGAGTGATCTAGTTGTAAGCACCTTGCTTTATGCGGATGATGCCGTGCTTTTAGCCGAATCGCCATCAGAACTGCAAACACTAGTCACAATGATGAAAGATGACTGTCAGGCGAGAGGCTTACATTTGAATGCGAAGAAAACAAAGGTTATGGTGTTTGAAAGAGAAGAAACCAGAACGAATGCAAGGATAATGGTCGATGATGTTATGCTAGAGCAAGTGAATGAGTTTGTATATCTTGGATGTGCTTTTAGCAGGGATGGAAGGTACACCGCTGATATAGAAAGAAGAGTGAATTTGGGGAATAGTGTGAATGGAGCGTTAGGTAAACTTCTAGGCGCTAAGAACCTCAGCCAGAAGGCCCAGCTCGCCGTACACAACGCGGTGCTGGTACCTACGCTCACGTATGGATGCGAGAGTTGGGTATGGAAGAGAGAGCATGAAAGTAGAGTAAACGCGGTCGAGATGCGAGCACTGCGCAAAATCTGCGGAGTGACGCTCGCGGACCGCGTTCGTAATACCGAAGTAAGAAAGAGAGTTGGTCTGAAAGAGAGTGTCGGGGTGAAGGTAAGGAAAGGAATGCTCCGGTGGTTCGGGCATGTGGAAAGAATGCACGATGAAAGAATGACTAAACAGATATACAATGCAAAAGTGGATGGATGCAGAAGTCGTGGAAGGCCACGACACACCTTCCATGATCAAATTGATCGTGTACTAGCAGAAGGTGATGTCAGGAGCCTTAAGAACAGACGAGTGTGCATGACAAGAGTTATGAATGTCAAAGAGGCAAGTGAGGTGTGTAAGAATAAGCCTAAATGGCACTCTGTTGTTCGTGCCTACCCCGCAAGGGAGCTGGCGTGAAGTTATGTATGTATGTATGTATGTATAATTACGAAATGACCACAGAATACAATTTCCTGCGACCGGGCAACCTGCCGTAAGTGGCGACGAAACAACTAGGTGGTAGGGTGTTGGTCCGTCTGGGTGACTACCACCCCTAGTGTATAGTATGTCGCCATAACAACCTTGAGTTGTGTTCCCGCACTAGTGGCTAGGTTTTAGCCGCCGTTTATAGAGCGACAGCACATTAGTAGCTTTGCTATTACAAATGTCCATAGGCAATGGTAGTCGCTTTCCATTAGATGGGCGTCTACCTGTCTGATGAACTCGTGCAATAAAAAACATATTTGATATCAATCATTAGCAAACACAGTGAGAGAAGTTTTAAAGTTAAGTTCATGTACATATCGATTTTGTACACTTGTCCCATAAAATTAAAAATTTAATTATCGAATGTAAGTATCCAAAGCGATTAACATAATAGAAAAAAATATTTATATTATAAACTTGAAACAGATAAATTACTGATATCCAAATTTAAAACTGCTAGTGGTCGCCCGTGGTTGAAATTCGACCACAATAATTTGTTGTCAAAGACTATATTTCTACAATCACAGATTTCGCCACGGCTACACTGTTAATTCGACTTGATCAATAAACAAAATAGTATATATGCGTGTGTGTGTGTCAAATATATAGTAGTGTGTGTAATATTTTTTTAATAAAACTACGTTTTAACGGTTTTAAGCGCGGTAATTTGATTTGATTTTGGTTTTTCCGACGTTTCGGCCACTTTTCAGTGGCCGTGATCACGGAAGACAAAGATGTCAAGTGTCAACGAGTATTGTTAAAGTTTATTGTAAACAACATCCCCTTGCGACCTATAGTTAGCCAGCTTGACTCACCAACATACAGACTGGCACAACATCTCGCGAAGACACTCAACAATCTCCGCGGCAACACACCCTACCATGTCAAGGATTCCTTCGACTTCATCAGCGCAATTGAAAATTTGACATTGGCTGAGGATGAAGTACTAGTCAGTTTTGATGTCCAGTCCTTATTTACCAGTTTACCAGTGGAAGACTGCATTGAGATTGTCAAAAGTAAGCTAATAGATAATAACATGCCTGAGGAATATGCAGATCTACTAAAACATTGCCTCACATCTGGCTATTTCGTGTGGGACTACGGCTTCTACGACCAAATCAACGGTGTAGCCATGGGCTCACCGGTGTCTCCTGTCGTAGCTGACATTTTTATGGAAGACTTCGAGCAGAAGGCACTGGATACCGTTCCGGCTAAGCCGAAGATGTATAAAAAGTACGTAGACGATACTTTTGCCGTCCTCCCAAACTATAAAGTCTCTGCATTTCTAGATCATCTCAATTCCATTAGCAGTAATATTAAATTTACTATGGAACTAGAGGCAAATAATAAATTAGCTTTTCTGGATGTGCTCATCCTAAGGAACCCTGACAATACTCTTGGTCATACGGTGTATAGGAAACCCACCCATACAGATAAATACCTTAATGGTTCGTCTCACCACCATCCTAGTCAGTTAGCTACCGTGGGCAAATCTTTGTTTCAGAGAGCACGGAAAATTTGTGACGAGAACCACATAGCTGGAGAGCTTCAGCATGTCAAGCGAGTTCTACAACGCAATCAGCTGAAGACTCCACACCAACGTCACAAAGGCCCCAAACCACCTTCAGTTGAGCGGTGCCCTGCTACCCTACCCTACATCAAGGGGGTCACAGACAGAATTGGTCACATCCTCAGGCGAGCTTCAATCAAAACATATTTCAAGCCGCAGAAAAAGATTACCCAATTTCTGAGACCTGTGAAATGCAATATCCCACTCCAGGATGCAGGGGTTTACAAGCTTGATTGTGAGTGTGGATTGTCATACATTGGGCAAACAAAGAGGAGCATAAAAACACGAGTAAAAGAACACATTGCTGACATGAAACACACAAGGTCTACGAAGTCTGCGATCAGTGAACACACGCTGGATAAACCCAACCACTACATCAGATTCGATAACCCACAAATCCTCGCGAAAGAGAATCGTTTCATACCTAGAATGATGCGTGAGGCTATTGAAATCAAAAAACACCCAAATTTCAATAGAGAAGATGGTTGGCAAGTACCACCTGTTTGGGATCCAATTATCAAAACTATTAAGACCCAAACCCAGCAAAAACCGGCTGCCAGACCTCAAGACACTGTGAGCTCTTTCTGCGTACAACGGAACACAAACCAACTTGACTGATAATTACTTTTATTTTTCCTTCCACCCATTTTAATATTATATAAAATTATTAGAGCTAGGCATGTTTGCTGAAGAGTTTCTTGCGCCGCTTCTTCTCTTCAAGCCATAACATGTTGCGAAGCGGTAGTAAATTAGATTAGGCTCCCATAGATTAAATAATAACCATAAACAAAATTAAAAATTAAATAATTAAAATTAATAAGTTGGCGGTAGGCCAAATAAAACTTTAACAATACTCGTTGACACTTGACATCTTTGTCTTCCGTGATCACGGCCACTGAAAAGTGGCCGAAACGTCGGAAAAACCAAAATCAAATAAAATTACCGCGCTTAAAATCGTTAAAACGTAGTTTTATTATGTATACAAGTCGCGAAAACTTAAGAAAATATAATATTTTTTTATTGATATTATGTATTTTTTATGCATTATTTAAAAAAATTGCATTCGTCTCTTCCACTCTACATAAACTATAAGTGTGCGAAATTTCATATTCCTCCGTCCGCGCAATTTTCGTAAAAATGCGTACAAAGTTTTTGCTTCACGTAATACAATATATAATGCAATACATAGATTTGGCACATAAAATTTTCATAGCCCAGCATACAGCTTATTTTTTATATTATTACTAATTCCAAATACGGACTAATAAGCAACCTTGGAGCAGCATTAAATAATTCTAATCCATAGAAATGGGCATAACTTATTTCGACATAAAAGCCAACCAAAAATAACCAATTCTTTTACTTTTAATATTGATTAATGACAACGAAAGTAATATAAAACTAAAATACAGTTCCAATAAGAAGTTTTAAATTCATATTATAGTAGTTTAAATATATTAAGCTACCACAATGAATTATTAAAGATGTTATAGATAAATTTGGATTTATTAGTTAATTAGAAAACGTCTTATATTATCGCAGACATAAGCGAAGTCTCACTTACATGACATGACATTATATACATATATTCATAAACGTTGGTAGAGAGAGAAACCTCCGTGTTACAATATTGTTTATGTTGTTCAAAAAGACCATTGAAACGCTTTATACATATATTCGTTGGTGCCTTTGTAGTCGAATAGAGATGCATCTGGCTCTGGCACGTGGCTCAAACAAAAATAGAAGGCGCCTTGAAAAGTCAGGGCCATGCTTTTGAATCGGACGACGTGATGACATTTATCATAATGAACTTTTAAGTAGATTAAAATATTACGTCAGTGGTGAAGAAGACTTATGAGGGAAAATACCATAAATTGATTCGATGTAATTAATATGTAACTAACAAAAAGCGGTGCTTTAAGAGGGATCGCGAAGTTTTCTACCTAGTAATAATTAATGAATTACTGATTATTTATTTATGTTTAACCAAGAAACTCTAGTATTTTGAACTAACAACATTCTGTTTACATGTTTACATCGATACTAGTTCTTTAGTGTTCGAACAAATGGCGTTAGGAATACCGTCGGAATAATTTTTATTATAAATAATAAAAAGTGTTATATCTTCTATTCTTCTTAATCTTTTTCTTTTCTTCTTCTTAATCTAGAAATAAATTGAAATTAATGTGTCAAAGTCCAAATCAAGTGTACCACAAAAATGTATGGATTGTAGGATAGTGCTCGGTTCGCTTGCGCTGATTAATAAATACGTATATTGATAATAATTTCATCAAAATAACAGACACAACACATTACTTATAATATTTTTAGGCAAAGCAATAGGCGGCTTCATCACTCAAAGATATTTCTTCCAAGCAACCTAACTTGCGGTAATTAAAGGACATATTTACTTATACTTTGATTTTTATTCATGTTTATACTATTATTATAAAAAGGCAAACGTGTGAAGTGATCTATTGAACTAGAGAGTCATTTTGAAAATCCTTTAACCCGTGGAAAGCTACATTATTCCAAAGTAAAGTATATTTATTTGTGATTAAAAAATTAGATATTAATTATCTAATACTTGCTGACCCGTGTCCACTTCGCTGGGCGTCATTAATGTTTTAGTCACAACTAAATATACGTTACTTTGGAATAACTAACCAGTAACTGTACTTCCACAAATAAAATATCCACACGTCACACGGCTAATATACTATACCTATAATGCGACCACTGTGGCCACTAAAACACAAACAACCCCTTTACAAACTCTTTACAAATCCTCTACAAACCCTTTATAAAACCTCTACAGACCCACTACAAATCCTCTACAAACCCTCTATAAACCCTCTACAGACCTACAATAAACCCTCTACAAACTCCTATAAAACCTCCACAAACCTCCTACAAACCCAATACAAATCCTCTACAAACCGCCTACAAACCCTCTACAAGGCTTCTATAAATCGCATACAAGTCTTTTACAAACCTTCTTTAAAATGTCTACGAACCTTCTATAAACATTCTACGAACCCCTTACAAAGTTTTTACAGACACTCTAATAACCCTCCATAAACCTTCTAGACACCCTATACAAGCCCATTACAAACATTCTATAAACCCTTGACTAATCTTCTATAAATACATTACATACCCTTTACAAACCCTCTACAAACCGTCTTTAAAACGTCTATAAGTAGTCTTATAAATCCTCACAAACACTCTACAAACAATCCAATAACTCTCTTCGACGTGTCCTCAAACTTACTATAAACCCTCTAAAAAACTTCTATAAATCCATTACAAACCCTTTACAAACACCCACAAACCATCTATAAACTCTCTACAAATACGTTATAGGCACTCTACAAACCCTTTATAAGACCCTTTACAATACCCTTACAAACCATCTATAAACCCTCTACAAAGCTTTTATAAAACCTCTACAAACCCCCTATAAAGTCTCTATAAACATGCTAATAACCCTCTACAAATTATTTCTAAACCTAAATCTTTACAAACCTGCTACAGACTTTCTAAAAACCCTTAACAAAGCTTCTATAAACCCTCTGCCAACCTACAAACAAAGTAGTTCTTAAATATAGAAAGGAAATAGGAAAGCACGAGGAGCAAACAAAGAAGTATGTAATAATTCGTTATTACAGTACGGTTTGCTCCTCGTGCGCGAAGGAACAGCACCATCTACGTTTGAACGTTGTAAATTCCAGCTTATATTTTCTAGGAGATATTGCTCTATAAAAATTAAACTTCCTTAAACTTTATATATAATTTTAATCTGTTTTAGTTATACAGGTATTTTCTACAAAATAGTGAAGAGATCTAAGCAAATCTTGAAATGCATAGAGTTTTTATACAAGTATTAATGTATACCAACACTACTATCTTGAGTGAATTATTTTAGAATACTATGTGCATTATTAAAATTATTTTTTAATGAACTTTGCATGAATTATTTTGGAATAATTCACTCGAGATAGTAGTGCAAGTGTATTCCTGGAAAATTTCATTGGTGGAATAAGTATAATCATGCGTATGTCTTATTTCAATAGTGCACATAATATTCAGCGCATAGGCACTCGCGCGTAGGTAATTGAGATACTAACAATTTACCCGAAAACGCTTTATCTAAACATGATCTAAACCGCTTTATCTGCGAAAAGCCAAAGATTTATACTATCAAGGTTTGTTAGCTAACGCCAACAGATAGCGTCGACGTAATTTAATCTACAAATTTACATTTATTATGACAATTTAAGTATCGTAAACATTACCATAAACCGTTTGCCCTGGGGCTCGATTCTGCTATTTTAATATCTTGCGTTGCGAAGACATTCAAATTACCCACGATTCCATTGCGATAATGTCAAAAATTCGTATTCTACTAAATCTACAAAATCTTCTCGATGTCGTCGAAGCGGAATAACAGTAGAAAAAGTGTATGGAATTAGCCTAAATGTATATTGAAAATCTACCAAAAATTTTAAACATTTACTTCGCGAGTGTTCGCTTATAAATATTTATAAAGATGGCCGTGGTACGCCATTGAAAGAAAGAAAGAAAGAAAAATTATTTATTTAGGACAAGTTTAGTCATATTAGATAATAGATCTAACAAATTGTGGTGCCCTAAAAATGCTCTTGCCAGCGCTGATTTTCCGCAAGTAACTCATAAGTGATGCCACGGCTTAGCTCCACAAAGCAAATTAAAAACAATAAACATTAGTTATGCAATTAGTAGTATATATGAACATTGTTATAATTACAAATAAAGGAAAATGAAAAAAAAAACAACGGACACAGGTGACGAACAAGACCATTGGAATTAACAGAATACCGAAATCAGATAAACCTACAATTGCGACGATAGTGCCCGGCGATTTTGACGAGATAGGGATAGCAGAATAGGCCCCTGACCTCTGTCATCGGTGAAACCTTTTACCAGAGTCAGCGATAGGTATCAATGCAAACTCTCATGACGTAACTATTTGCGGAATAGTTTCGGTCAACGTACACCCATCAAACAAATTGGGTACATAGTAAAAAGGTCAAACTTCCAGGGAATTTGTCCATAAAATATCTACTTTGCGGAGTTGGGTAACTGGTTTGAAGCTTATGTAAATTACCAGAATAATCGTGTAAAAAGTGTAGTAAATTTTTTTGTAGTCAGTTTCTTGGTTAACCACATGTAAAATAGTTTTCTACAATTATTGAGTACTTTAATTGTAATTAATTATAATTAATTATTTATTGGTAGATAGAAAATTGAATTATTAAGTGCCTTGGTCTAAAAAATACTGTTAACAATATACGTCAAAAAGCGACAATGACTTGTGACGTCACCTAGGTAGGATATTTAGGAGATTCTCAGAGTTACATTTTTTATTAGGCCATTGTAAGTCCTCTATATAAGAAATAATACATAACCATTCGTACGTATACGTAAGTCATAGTAGCGTAATGTCTAGCGCTTGGCTCCCAATCTCAAAGGGCGCGAGTTCGAATCTTGGCCGTAACGCACGCACCACTTAAGCAATTTTTAGGCCTAATCTGCGTAATGTTACAATCACCAGTTGCTAACAACGGTGAAGGAAACCATCGTGATGTAACCTGCACATCGAAATAACCAATATGTCAAACCTACCAAGTCGTCTTGGAGAAGCGTGTCGGGTATACTGTCCGTTCCCCCAATAGTAGCCAGCCCGAGCCCAGCAATGGGACATTTATGAGCTGTTGTTATACACATACGTTCCTATGCCATACGTACCTACATCTCGAAAAAAAATGTGAAGCTTAACAAGACAAAGACATGATATTTAAGCTATGTTAAGAAATAACAGTGATTTTTTATTCTGGGTTGAATCCTTAGGGACTACTTTCACGAAACTACATTTTACAAGTAGTATAAGTGGGTAGCTCTATCCTTAGTTGCTAAAGGTTAAAAGCGTTTAAGTTTAAAATGTTTCGAGACACAAAAGGAATAGATGCAATACGTTTTATAATTCCGTACTATTTGTTATCCACGACATAGCCCGTAATTATTTTTTAATTTCCTAATGAAGTAAGTTAACTGTAATCCTATAATATGCATTTATTTACTACGTACCAAAATCCTAAATATGAATTTTCTTATATCTAAGGAATTATAGTAGTAGTAGTAGACATTTTCGTTCCCTATTATATCGCCTTCAAGATTATTTTATGTGAAAACTTGTAGCATACGTCCATTCTCAGATCACAATCTACCTCATATAGAGAAAATTAATAATATCGTAGATAAACAAACATACTTTCGCAATTACGAGTATATGTAATTAAGTTAATAAATCTTAAAATCAATTCACATCGCAGCTTTTTTATCTAATGCTTTGATAAGAATTTCAAAAGTAATGTATTTTATAATTATATACTTTGTGTGTCCAAATTGAATTTTTAGGTGATATAATTTACGTAAATTTGGGTTTAATATTTCCCAAAAGCTATCTATCCCATTTACGGGATAGCAATACGAAATGAAGGGACACAATTTGTCAGGTCAGCAAAATTGCACTTATAGTGACGTGCGGCTGCGCCCGTGAGTCCCATACCTTTAATAGCAATTAAAGGCCATTACAACATAGCCATGTTTTCTTTTTTAACCCGATAATGCCCCGGGTCACGTATCAAGCAGATGATTTGGGGGTCCACATCATCCGCCAAAGAAACGTTGTTAGTTATGATTCTCAAAGCCCTAAAATATCCCATAGGGTATATACACTGATATCTTCTTCAGTCTTCAATTATATATTTATAATGGTCACCATATTTTAATGTTGTTCGTGCCTACCCCGCAAGGGAACTGGCGTGAAGTTATGTATGTATGTATGTATGTACCATATTTTAGACGTCTTAGTTTATGAAAAAAGGCCTGTGATAGATGTAAATGGACTATAAAACAAGCCACTTACTTGTTAGTCATACAACTCCATCTTAAACTAACCCGTGATGCAATTTCTTGTCTTCTTGTCAGCTAAATTACATAGTCACAGAAGAGCTTTTTTCTACATCACTCACATAGCGCACAGGGGTATGTAAGGCATCCTTTATCCCCGCATTTTGTATTACAACGCTTGTATTGTGTTCTTAAAGAGAAAATGTCGGTTATAAATATTCAGTCTATGTACAGAATAGTCGATTGTTACGCGAGAGATGAAAGTGACCTATTTAGGCACGAGATGGTTTGGCGCACGAGAGAAGTGCGGGCGCTAATAGTTTGAGTGCCTTAATAGGCATTTAACTTGAGGTTAACACGCTGCTATTCATTTTGAATATGAGGAAAGTAAATAAAAACTGATAAGTTAATCAAACAACAACTTCTCTAATAAAATCAGGCGCTAAATCTAATGAAACGTCATCACGTGCATCAAATATGAAACATCAAGTATTTTTTTTTCCTGTAGCATTCTACCCGCCAGTATTTTTTTGACACTGATGGTAGTAAATATTTAGCTCAAATTTATGTAAATTAAATAATAATTTAGTGAAAAGTAATTTATAAGTATAAAATGATATTACAAAATTGTTGTTTTTTTTTTATTACAATTTATGCCGCGACTTGACAGTGCCTGTAAAAACAGTTGGGACATGAATCCCATGTATTATCTATGGTTCGCATAGTTTTCTAAAGTTTTTTGACAGCAAAGAGAATCGTTTCCCAGGGACGAAAAGTGCTGTTTTCAACCCTATTATTAGGCAACTCCAAGCATACATTCAGAATATGAGAAATGAAAAATATATAACTTGCTCAAACTTTTATAATTATCATATATTTTCTAATACTTTATACTGAAACATCTAAATGTAAATATTATAAATATTAGGAATATCAAAAGCTCTGAGTTCCATATTCTACCGCACTAGTTTGACTTTACAGTTCATTTTTTGTCACTTTTTGAGTTTTTATTATTTAAACATATTTTAGATCAAACTATATGTAGGTAGGTATAGGTACTAAACTTTATTCATACGAATGGAGTAGTTTATGAGAATTAAGATTACGCCATTGGTACATAGACGAACAGGTGAATGAACGGATATTAAAACCAGGCGCCGATTTAGACATTTGCCCTGTAGACTATTCAAATTATGGCGATCCTACCAACCTCTACATCTCTACACAATCGATATCCTAGTTAACAATCATATTATTTACTTTCTTTTTTGTCAATGAAATTGTATTTTTACGATTGGTGCACTATCGTCTTAACCTTTCTTTCATTGTGAATCAGGGGATTGGTGGTTTTGTTTCTGCCGTAACCACAGGCGACGACACAAATTGTAGAAAAAATTATCTATTTATTGAAACATGTAACATGTTGAATTATTTGTGTGGACTTAATAATAATTATCTTATTAAGTCTTAGAATTTAAGTAAGACAGAATTTCTGTATCGTCGTCGTCGTCAGCCATTCGTAGTCCACTGCTCGACGTAGGCCTCCCCAAGACGGCGCCACTCATCCCTGTCCTCTGTTTTCCTCATCCAGCGCTTACCGGCGACCTTGCACAGGTCGTCGGTCCATCGGGCTGGAGGGCGTCCAACACTACGTTTACCGAGACGCGGTCTCCACTCCAGGACTCCTCTGCTCCATCGGCCATCGGTCCTGCGGCAGACGTGACCGGCCCACTGCCACTTCAACTTGCTAATTTTGCGAGCTATGTCGGTTACCTTGGTTCTCTTACGGATATCCTCATTTCTGATTTTATCCATAAGAGAAACACCCAACATAGCTCGCTCCATAGCCCGTTGAGCGACTTGGAACTTGTGGACCAATCCTGCCGTCAGTGTCCATGTCTCAGCTCCGTAGGTCAGGCTGGAGAGGACGCACTGCTCGAAGACTTGTCTTCAAGCATTGCGGAATGGTCGACAATTTCTGTAAGACACAAAAAAAATATTGGCCTCAAATCTGCCACCCTAGGTTACTTAGCCTATTAGTAAATCCGCCGCTAATTAATTAATTTTAATAATCATAATAATTATACGAAAAATAGTCACAAAACCGAAAAGAAAAGTAGCTCCAGACAAATACAAAAATAATCTTTCTGTCTTAATTTAATCAATTCCTTTTCGTTCCACGCGCTTCGTGTATGATCAAAGGGGATAAATTCGATTAGTCTCCGAGAAACAGGTGACGTGCTCAAATTATTACAAACTTCATTATATAAATGGGCACATCTGACACCAATTAGCGAGAGTGGTGCAAGTTGTAGTAAAATAAAAATACGCGAATCCTGCAAAACTTCGGTGGAATTATAAATTTAGTAGCAAGTTCTATGAAGTTGTTTTACATGTTTGAAAATGTTGGGAACTATTTTTAGCTTCAAGAAATTTTCTTAATATGGTGCTAGCAGTTGAAATAAATTCACTACAGTAAGTTACAAAAAAAGCAGATAATTTATACATTGCTATATAAGCTATATAATAATCGGGTGTATTGTATTTGAAAATTAACTTCAAAATGAAAAAAAATGTGTTTGACAGCTCCGATGCACTACTAGGTACGATTGTCTTGGAATATGTAGTGATGGATATTATTATAGATCTTACTTCATTGCATTAAAGTTCGAAATTGTATAATAATAAGGGCTGTTACAAGGCTTTCTAATTTCAAAATGCCATATCTTAAACTAATGGATATAATTTTAAATGATATTTCATTGCATTAAAGTAGATAGATAGATAGAAAATACTTTATTGTTCACCACATACACATAAAGTAAATCATTTACAGTCATTTCGTGTCAAGGCAGGAACAAAGGGCGGCCTTATCGCTTTAGAGCTTAGAGCGATCTGTTCCAGACATATTGCCACTCCCCAGTTAGGGATACCCACTAAAACCCCTGGGTGTTCCGTCCTGCGCCTTATGCCAGGGCTACGTGAATGCGGGATTCCCAACTCCGCGTGCCCTGGCAGGCGTGGGCCCCCCTCACTGGGCCTCTTCCTATGCCGGAGGACGTATCCCCCGGCTACTACTGAATCTAGTCCATGCGTGGGGCGGTCTGTAACGCGCCCCACGGGAAGAGAGATGAGCGCGCGCGGAACACTCGCGCTCTCATCTCGACGGCATGTGCGGGTGAGTGAGAACCCCTATACCCCTAGGTGCCCCACCCGCGCCGCCCGCTTACGGCGGCCGAAGGTCACTGTCTGACCTCCGGCGTCGACGCGTCCTCCTTTGGCGGGAGCGGAGCAGGGAATTACGCTCACGCTCCCGTTCCGCCTCCTCCTTCGCGAACATAACTTGCTCGCAGAAGGAGGAGACGGCGTCCCATACGGTGGAGCTCCCGACCATGGTGCGTACCACGGCCGGGAGCGAGGTGTCAAATCCGGTAAGGGCGACGAGCTCCCGGCGCTGCTCCGTCCAGGCTGGACATTCCTGGAGAGTGTGCAGCGCCGTGTCCTTGTCGCCCATGTCACAATGATGGCACCCTGACGTGGCCTCGCGGCCGAGGCGACACAGGTACCTTCCGAAGCAACCGTGCCCCGTCAGGACCTGCGTCAGCCTGAACGTCAGGGTGCCGTATCTGTTCCAGACAACCCCAACTGTGGAGTGTGTGAAAGGAATCAAGCGTGTATGACGGTAGTGTGCAAATCAAATACATGTAATTAATAGGATACATAGATATTACACAATACATATAATTAAGAAAAATAAAAATAAAATAGACAATAACACATATTAATATTAAGTACAAAATTATATAATAAGGACGGTTACAAGACTTTTCAATTTCAAGACTTATTTTAGATCTTATGTCATTGAAATAAAGTTCGAAATTATATAATAAAAAACGTAACGCTTAATGCTATTTCTTAAAATTTCCATATCGAGGGCATTAGATGAAAATTGGTTCTTAAGGTGTAAACTCTAAAAAACGTGAGACTAACTCGAACCAGCAGAAAATACAACTTTTAGAATTCTTGTTTGTCTGTTCAGGCTTCACTTTGAAACCGCTGCATGAATTTAAATGAAACTCGACATAGCACAAGAATTCTCTGTACAAACTCGACTCCTCAACATGTTTATTATATTATGATAACCTAAAAAGTGCGTAATATTTGGAACACCAGGTATTTCATAGACCTTTCATTAAACACGGACTTGTTATAAATGTAACATGAAGTGCCATGTTAATGAGAATCTTGTTCCACTTGTACTGCTTCCGATAACCCATTTAACAGGAACCTTTAAGATATGTTCATTAGTGCAATTGTTACGACATTTACTTAAAACTCTACTGTTAGTCTATATAATATGATAATATAAATTAATAACTTAAACTTAGAAATTTTGTGCTTTATAAATGTATATATGCAAGCTAGAATAAAAAGTTTATTACATAAACATAATGTTACAATTTGGGCCATCTGCATACCTGTAGATAAAGCACATTTATTACCTGCCGGCGTTTGAGCTAATAACATTGAACCTATTTATGACGGTCTGTTTTTTTACTTTGTGTTTAAAATTTGTGATTATAAAAACAGCCCATTGTGTATTGTAATATTTTATGGCCGTCATTAGACAGGTATGTCGAACTGATTTTAAGAAATTCGATCTACGCGGGCGGGCAGCCATATTGTATCGGTGCAGTATAAAGCAATGGCCCAATGGAGAGATCGGGAGTCAAGCGATAACCACTAGCGAGACAAGACGTATGTATATTCGATAATCTATACAGTGACGGACTTTGCGCGTATTATTGAAACGCGCATTACGTTTGTACTGGTTGTGTTCAGTTATATTTGTACCTGTGTTATACGTGTTAGTATAGGTCTAATAAATTCTATAGTAATTGCAACGGCATTTTAATTCGAGTCCTGCATCTCGTAACAATAATAACAGCCCAACGTCCACTATAGGGGAGCAGACAGTATACCTGCCACGCTTTTCTAATGCGGCTTAGCAGGTTTGACACATCGGTTACCTCAATGTGCAGGTTTCATCACGATGTTTTCCTTCACCGTCGTTAGTTCGTGGTAATTGTAACAATATGCACATTAGGTCAAAAAACTGCTTAAATGGTGCATGCGTTCCGGCCAGTATTCGAATCTGCACCCTATGAATTTGGGATGCGTGCGCTAGCCATTACGCTACCACGACTTGAAAATGGCTTGTGGGACTGTAAATATTTAGCCAATCCTAAATTCAGTTTCTATACACGGACATATAATTTTCTTTAAGTTGTAAATAATTTAGTATCAACATGCCCGAAGCTGTTTAACGACTCCGTTTGTAATTTTTATATAAGAGGCGGCCTCCTAAAGTAATTTGGCTGAATACGACATGGAAAATAAATAAACATTGTTTGAACTTTTACTGATTAATTGTAATAAAAATTGAAATGTCTGAACATTAAAATATTTAAGTAAAAATGATATACATATAAATGATTGATAGTTCCGTGTGTCTGGAAGGTTATTTCATATAGGCTTCAGATTGCTCAATAGATTACAATTCCTTTTAGAGGGCAGCAGCACAATGGTAGCACCTCTGGTGTTACAAATTTCCATAGGCGATAGTAACCGCTTTCCATTAGATAGACCGTCTGCCTGTCTGCATTCAGACAATAAAACTGTAAGAACTGTACCAGGATTTATTTTTTCGTCTATGATCCAATAAGATATATTTCTCCTTTAGACGATATAAATGTAAAGTCCCGCGCGTACGGAGACGCAGGCACAGAGGGCCTAAAGCGGCCGCTTTAGCAGATTGATATGATGAAAATGATAAGTATCCAAATAAAGTGGAACTTAACGCGTCAATTTCACTAAGCGATTGTTAAAAAGGAGCCACTGAAAGAATCACTGTTCGTGCCTACCCCGCAAGGGAACTGGCGTGAAGTTATGTATGTATGTATGAAAGAATCACTCCTGTCTTTACAGGTTTTAATCAAACAGACTACGAACCTGAAAGTTAAATTTGTTTATGATAATATTATATTAACAGCTTCCATTTTGCCAAACATTCTACGAACTACAAAACCCTAAAAAGGGATTACGGTAATAGAAAGTCTACTTTGTATCTCTTTAAAATTTAAGAAAGACTCTTTATTTAAGAAAGTTTTAATGGAATCTTAATATTTACCTGAATGCGTAAAATTTCTTAGAAACCAAATTAAGAGTAAATTTATTCTAACTAACATTATAAATGCGAATATGCGTTTGTTTGTCTGTTTGTTTGTGACGCAACAGATAGTCACAAAAGTTTGCGTAGACGTTGTCAGGGGTATAGTATAAGACATAGGATACCTTTCATCCAGAAGTACTATTCCCGAGGGATAGACGAATATAGCCGAATAGATGGCGTCACCGTTGTAATTTACTAACAAATACATCGTCATGGTAACAACAATAAAAGCGACAATTGTAATGTATTACTATCATGGTTAGTTAGGTCCACCTTCTCTAGATGGTGAATATAAAAGTATATATGAAAAAGTTCGACATGTCTAAGAGTTATAACCTGCCCAATTGCCCACTTTATAACATACATATCCTTTTTAACGCGAGCGAAGCCACGGGCAAAAGCCAGTTAAATTTTAATCAGGAACTAAAACTTGAAGTGAGTCAGAGGGCCTAAAGAAGTCGTCTTTGCAAATTCGTATGGTGGCCATCTAACAAATCTATCTATATTATCGATCTACGATCTATTTTTTTTTAATTCTTGTCTGTATGTTTGTTCGGGATTCACGTAAAAACTACGGGCCCGATTTCTATGCGGCTTTTGCTAATCGACAGCAAATTTTTAGACTTAAAACCTGCGCTACTTTTTATACCGGGAATAACTTAAACTAGCCAGATTAAAAAATCGAATTCCAATGTAATTTTTCACAGATCGATAGCAAATTTCATGAAATAAAATGTGTGATATTTTTTATCTTAAATACTGTAGTAGTTTTTGTCCCAGCAATCCCGCGGGAATTTCAAGTCAAGCGTGGACCAAGTCTCGGGCATATACTAAAAATAAAAATCAAAATAAAGTGCTATGTGTTACAACCAGTATATTTATATATCTAGACATAGGTCAATTTCACTAATAGTTTCTTCAAAGGCGACCACTTTAGGCCCTGTGATATGTATATCCTCAAGTACACGTGATACGTAAAATCCCAATATTGGCTAGATTACATTAATGAGCTTCTCGACTGCATAGCCTACATAATTGACGACCTTGAATTTTTTAATGTAAATTTATTTTTAGGTCTATGGTTTTAATCATTCTATTTTTACAATAAAATAAATATATTCTATTCATTAAAATAAAAAAAACTTCAAATCTTGCTAAATTATCACCTTAAATTGTATTGGAAATTATACCAGCATTATCCGGAACATCCCTTTGAAATATCCAGTAGCGGGGTTTTTGATATTTTACGCTTTAGCAAGCCAGATTTTTGTTTGTTGAACAAACATTCGCAGCACGCTCGCCATCCGTCCTGCTTTCTGCTTCGTGCTCAAAACAAATAACAGCCTTGTTTTATAAATGCCAAAATTTTGTGCTCAACTGCTGAATTATAATTTCCTATATTTTTACGTAAAGACCTCATACTAGAGGTTTTCTTTCTGAGCCATGTCTGATAAATCTTAAAGAAAAATGTTAGCAGTATGGAAAAATCAATTACTTTCCAAGATAGTACATAAAACTTATAGTCGTAAAATGGCCATCCGTTCCTTTATGTATATCATACATATGAATGAACACTTTGCACAAAATTTTTGATCTTGCGTAAATTAAGTAAATTATATTGAATGAAGAAGAAGAAAAAGAAAAAGCAGGAAAGGAAACTCAGGCTTCAAAGCAGATGCTCCAAGTGCAACCGGGATTTAACACTAGGATGACGATAATGATATCGGATAATATACCTTGAGATATAGGATATTTTCAGTAACAAATTTTTTAGGTTGCATACCTAAATAATAAAAACCTTCATTGTACACCCACGCCCTTAGCCGAATTTTTATATAAAATTATTACGCAGATAACTAAAGTAATATAATGTCAGTAGTAATATAAATTTGGTTTTATTTGAGTCTTCCAATTTTTATTTGACAGCCGCCAGATAAAAACATTATTTACGCGCTTCCATTATCAAAATTCTTCGCAAACGCTTCTGAAAGTTTTGGGCGGACCCGTTCAATTTTTTCAGCAAAAACGATAAGTTCCCAAGTTTACTCTTCAGCTTTTCCCATTATCTTCTGTTCTTATTAGATGACGACATTTCCGATAAGTTAGTGCAATTTTTGGGCAGGTGGGTATTCAATAAAGTTTTTGAATGTACTTAAGGGTAACTCTCCTTGTTGGCGGGCCATTGTCCAACTCGCATCATTGATCCCAACTAGGTTTTCTTTAGACTAATGCCAGATCATTCATGTTCGACTCGATTAATTGATTAGCGCTCATTATTATTATGAACAAAGCAGTTGAAACGAAAAGAATCTTAAAAAGCCATAATATTTTTAAAGAAAACCTGGTTGTGGCGAATGACGCCCGCGATTGGACACGTAGAATAATCCTTAAATTATCATTGCGGTTTGTGTTACTGAGAGGTATACAGGTGAATTTTTCGATTAGGACTCGAAGGTCAAATCCTATATACTACATTATGAAACAGCCAAAAATACTTTAAGGATTCTAGGAGCCGATTATGATGAAAACCAAATCGGCATCGTTAGATTTTAAAAAAAATCAATTACTCTAGTAATGAATCGAAACGATTGATTTTGAAAAAAAAAACATGCTGTATAATTACACAATCTCATATACTGCTAGCAAGAATTCATTTATGTAAAAAATGTCAAACTTCATGCCACTTTAGTTTTCGTCAAAATCGGCTCTGAATCTCCTTTGAGTATTTTTCACTATGTCTCATATCTTTAAAATTTGGCTATGGAAGCTCACTTAAAAAAATCAACCTGTATATAGATATAAAGAAGCTTCATGCCAGGCGCAACAAGAAAAAAGGCGATCTTCCTATTACAATTACCAACCCTGCACACCACATTCTAGTCTTACTCAGATGCATGACGCAGCGCACATGTGCTATGCGCGGCGTCCATAAACCGTACGCCGCGTCCGCAGCCATTCTTGAACCTTCCAGTATAAATACGTCGCGTTTTTGCTGTCAAATAATTTGCAAACAAATCTGACCAATCATAAGAGTGCCCAGGAAAAATTTACACGAATTTAGATTTTTCCAGAGTGTCTGCGATAAACAGAACTTTTGCAATCATTACATGTCACTCGCCTTACAGACGTCTAACATAAATATTACTAATAAATAATATATATAAATTATAAACATAAAAAAGCTGTAAAACACGAAATATACAAGTGAAAACAACACAGACTTTTAATATTTTCTTAAGTTTTCGCGACTTGTATACATAATAAAACTACGTTTTAACGGTTTTAAGCGCGGTAATTTTATTTGATTTTGGTTTTTCCGATGATCACAGCCACTGAAAAGTGGCCGAAACGTCGGAAAAACCAAAATCAAATAAAATTACCGCGCTTGAAACCGTTAAAACGTAGTTTTATTACAGACTTTTAAATTTAATATATTAACAAAACACAGAGTAACCATCGGTTTAACGTTAATTCGATGCGGAACGCGACGTCCAACGTCGACTGACACTAGACGCTGCTTTCAACATCTGTAACAAAGTATCGCCTTAGATCAAAACATCCAAAAATTATTTATTGATAATATTCTTCCCGCAATAAAAAGTTTTCTCATAAAACACAAAAACTTATAAATATCAGATTTGTAGATTGAGATTTGAAATATAAGATTTCGAGTGCAGCGAAGGCTACGACCAAAATTCAATAGAGCAGTTCCATACGTACAATTTTCCTGTTGCATCTGCGCATTATGAGAAAAGCTGAGCAATGGAGCTGAAAAATTCTCAAGGGAAATATGGCCTCTCTTGAACAGCACGAGCAATTGGAACAAGGTTTTGTGATGCAGATTCACATACGCCTGACTGTAACGAAAAGACAAAACACATTGTGCCAAAGGTTTGTTGCATTTCGCATGTGACAAGCAAGTGTTTTAAGACTATTACACTATACTTGTATATATTTCTGGGATATATAAAATATGATTAGTAGCCTGTCTATAAGCAGATTAACATATTTTATAAAGGAGAGATTCACAAATTTTTGCTATTTTTCTCTTTAATTTACTCCTTTACTAGACTTCGTAAAAGTTAATTACTTATAGGTACTAAAAAAATATGGAACTCGCAAATATTTATGTCCATAAAAATAATAACTTACAATTATAATTATTTTCAGCGTTTTACATTTTAAACATTTTATTATATACCTTGATTTTTTTTCAGATAATAAACTTTTGATAAAAATTTAGTTAAATTGTGTTTTAGATGTTTAATATAAAACATGTTCTACTTTAATATCTAACGTAAGATGCGACTTAAGTCCTCTAAGATATTTAAACATGATTATAAATAGTGTAACTCAATGCAAAATCATGTTTTTAGTGTACAAAAATTGTCTTCTAAGAAAAACAATTTATATAAAGAGTGCAACTCTCGTGAAGTGTAAGAGGAAAGTAAGAACGTCTGCTTCAGAACTTGGGTTCTAAAAGATTGTTTAATAAGATAAGAAAACAAGAAAGATGCTACAACAAAGTGATAACGAGTTGAGAGAACTATAGAAGAATAATTCTGCTGTGAAAATAACAAAACCTAGCTAGGTAGTTCACAAGAAAATTTTAAGTATATGCCATTTCTAAACAATTGATGTAACTTATTAGGAATTATACCAAGTGTTGATACACTTTCACATGTTTTGATAAGAATAATACGCTAGCCAATAGCTAGCAAGATAATTAATGCATGGTCATTGTCTATAAGTTTGTTCTTTTGTAGGAACTAGTGTCTTAACCTACTGCACCATTTCGAAAATTCTTTCAACAGTAGAAAGTTACATTATTTCTGAATGGCATAGGCTATACTTGATTGTCATGAATAATTTTTTTGACGCCCACCGTAGTTGTCATGGATCAGCTAGTTATAATATAGAAAAAACATCAGTTGCTATGTTGACGTTGCATAGTTGAATTTTTGCGTAATTTTTCGGCCTACCCCTAAATAAGGTCTATTCCATATTCAAATCTGACAAAGGACCGTTTTAGAATAACCCTTCTGATCCTTAAACCTCGGCCCCATTGTTCTTGCAAATATATTATATGCTCGGCTCAAACCTCGTAAGGTTCTGCAATTTATTTGGAATTACAATACAATTACTTTATGGAACCATCTCTCTTCAATAACATAGTGCCAAAGTGTCTGTCTGGGAAATATTTATTGCCTATCTAACTTGCCTAGAAGTTTGGTATATTTCGCGAGCAAGTGATATTGAGCTCGAAAAATAATACCAACTATAATTTTGTTGCTTAACTCAGTCTGTGAGTTCTTCACGAAACTGAATTTAATAGTTTTCGTATTATATATATGATTAAGTATATAGCCAAATGAAATTGATTTATTTCTGGGTTTTTTTTCAGTTTTTTCATGATTTGAAATAATGAAATTTATTTTTTATACATACATACATAACTTTACGCCAGTTCCCTTGTGGGGTAGGCACGTACAACAGAGCGCCATTCAGGCTTATTTTTACACACCTCACTTGCTTCTTTACCATTCATAGTTCTTGTCATGCACGCTCGTCTGTTCTTAAGGCTCCTGACATCACCTTCTGCTTGTACACGATCAATTTATTTTTATTTTTTATAAACAACATTTTAATATTTTTTTTAATTAGAGTCTTGAGAGGCTATAGGTAGTATACGTAAGTAATAATGTAATTATCTGTAGCAGTAACATTGACGTATCTATCAGTGATTTCAATATAAATACCAAAATTTAAGTTAAAACTACTATTTAAAACATGCCTAATCGTAAATAACAGTTTATAAAATTTCAGTCTCTCATAATCGGTTTGAATGTTTATCTACAATAGCTTTGGAAACAATCTAACGGATTATAATACAAATATTAGCGATTAAAACAGCAATCTTATCTTATAATAAGTATAACTTACAAGATTCAAAAGATAATGTATATACAGTCCATGTCAAACAAAATAAAAGCTACAAGTTAGTATTACGTAAAAATATATTAAAACTTCATATAACACAGCGTACTATATTTTTTTCATTTGCGTTTTACATTCGAAACAGACAACTAATAAAATATTCTATTAAACCAATCGTTATAAAACAAATAACACGTACAATTGAATTTATTACTTCATCCACAAACATGGCTTTTAAAAACAAACAATTCTTGTTTGCACATTGTTTGATATCAGCTAAATGTCTGGCCATGATGCTTTAAATAAATAAACTGGCTACATTCGAGAACAAACAACTAAAGCTTCAATGGCTTCAGGCGGGCTAAGCCTCTACTAGCCTACCTCGCTGCAATGTAGTAGTTCCGGGTTCCATTCCTGACATGATAAATTTCGGAAACTAATTTTCTCCGTTATTTCCTAATTGGTATAAGTGTCTGAGTTCGTTGTATATTACCCATAATACAACTGCAACTTGCTAATTTGGGGATAAACAATATATGTGTTTGTCTGCCGTTTATTATTATGTAAAAAAAATGACGTGGATATTTTTGATTCCCCAACTACCTCTATTTTTCGGGGCGGAATAGGGTAGTTGACAGTAGAATAAAGTGATACTTTTTATTGTTTATCAAAACGACGCAGTCTGAGTCTGAGAGTCAAAAAGCATATCTTTATTGTTGTTTGATTAGTATTTAAAATATTATAAATTATATTTATATAATTGATGATATTGTAAAAGGTGATGTCAGGAGCCTTAAGAAAAGTCGACCGTGCATGACAAGAGTTATGAATGTCTAAGAAGCAAGTGAGGTGTGTAAGAATAAGCCTAAATGGCGCTCTGTTGTTTGTGCCTACCCCGCAAGAGAACTGGCATAAAATTATGTATGTGTGTATGTATGTAAAAGTAAGATGGTAGCAAGGTATTTAACGCCCGCTCTTTTATATGAACATTGTTTTCGGTAAATTTGCATAAACGCGGAACCTGAAAATTACGCATTTTTTGTATTCAAAGACTTTACATATGGTTTGCTATGGTTTAATAACGACACTAAAATCATCGGTAAGCCATCATTTAGACAAAAAATTAATACACATTACAATTAATTACGAAATACGTGCATTATATCGATAGAAATAATGTTCAATTTTAGCGTGACGACTTACCTACTAATTATAATAAAAACACAATTACTTTAATTTTGGGATTAATCTGCAAATGTAACATATATGACATGATCAAAATAATTAATAATAATTATAAAATCAAATATTACGGCATTGCTAAAAAATCACGACATTTCGTAATATGTAAGTAAAACCTCAGATTAATAATATTGAGAGACAAAGTTTTTACTTCACTTTGCTAAATGTCAGGCAAAGGAACTAAATCCGTACAGCATGAATATCAATATTATTCAATCAAACTGAACATCTTTGAATGACATAAAAATGCAACATAAAATCAAGAACATTAATATACAAGTACAATCGGCGGTCTTATCGCCCATGGCGATTTCTTCCAGACAACCTTTGGATGGAGTATAGAAGGACAACAAAAGTCGGTAGTTGCTAAACCAGCACTTGTACAATAATTTAGTTTATTTTAGTGTCTTTGCCTAACAAGTAGAAAAGTGAAGTAAAAACTTTGTCTCTTAATATTATTAATCTGAGGTTTCACCTACCAATTACAAAATATGGTGGTTTTTTAGCAATGCCGTAATAGTTGATTTTATAATGATTAATTATTTTGGTCATGTCATATATGTTACATTTGCAGATTAATCCCGAAATTAAATAAGTGATTGTGTTTTTATCACAACTAGGTGAGTCGTGACGCTAAAATTGAACATTATTTTTATTTATATGATACAGGTTTTTAACGTAATTAATTGTATTCTTTTTTATTTTTTTATCCAAATGACGGGTTTCCGATAATTTTAGTGTCCTTATTACACCATAGCAAACCATATTTATAGTCTTTAAATACAAAAAACGCATAATTTTCAGGTTCCGCGTTTATGCAAATTAACCTTGTTTTCTAATTACCAACGAAGATCTAATTCAAAGAGTAGCTTTCGTTCATTATCATCCGAGCGTTAAATCCCGGTTGCGTTCGGAGCGATCGCTTCGACGCCCAGGGTCCGGTTTACTACTTTTTCTTCTCCACTTCGGGCGATCTTCGACATCCTTTGTGTAATACTTGCAACAACTCAGAAGGGTTTATGGTAATAAAAGAACAGCAACTGGTCATATAGTTATAATCAGAGAACCTTACGGTTTTAACACATTTATTACACTAATCTTAACAGTCATCGAGTATTTTTAGAACACCTCGCCATCCCTCCAACAATTCAACAGTTTTATTAACTTAGCATATTAGCACTGCCGATAGCGGATTGAATTCATTGATAAACTAATTTAATTAAAGGGTTTAATTAAATATTTTATATAAGATATTGTATAAAATATTATACTTAAAGTTTCATATGCAATAAACTATGCCGAACATAGTATAAATCTATCGCGTCTACCAACATGACAATAAAATGTAATGAATACCGTCTATATACAATTGAGAGGTTTGAATTATAATCTGTATATAATTATCACACATTGCAACGGATAAATAATGTAACAAAATTATTGTAAATTATAGACAACTACTCTATACAAAACAGGCGCTAATAATAGTATAAATAAAAATATAACATTACTATTCAATTAAGGAAATGGCCGATTGTATCGTTTAGAAATAAGAGGGTACGCAACAAAAATAATTGTTTAAACTTTAAACGGAAACATGACAAGAACTATGGTACTAAATAACTTTAACACTTGTTTTAAGAACATTGGTACGCATGTCAAGGAGTAGCTTTCGTTATGTGATTACAATCAAATATCAATATGCAAACACAGGTAAATGCAATACTAGTAAAACACAAGTAACTATTGCCAGAGCGGTTATATTGGAATTGTAAACGAATCGGTACTCATGTATATATATTCCAAATCGATTTCACTCTGGTTAACACAATAGTCGATTTGTGTTTCGAATAAACATTTTCCTTTTACTCTGGTAATTATTCTTTACATACACTTTTACCAGTAATTCTTTTTGTATGACATTCATTAGTCCCGAATGTTGGTGTTGCTTTGTTCAGTCTTCCTACTTATTCTTATTAATTAACATTACAAAGGCAATTTAATTAACATTATAAAGTACCAGCTGCGCCCCGCTGTTTCACCAGCGTGCTGATGGAAAATCGTTATATTTTGAGTAATACACATTATATCTTTATAAATTATACCATATGTGTTATTCTGACGTGTAAGCTATATTATTGTAAAGTTTCATCAAAATTCATTTTGTAATTTTTGTCTGAAAGAGTAATAAACATACACCCATATATTCTTACAAACTTTCGCGTTTATAATATTAGTAGGATTACTATTTATTGGTTATCTAATTTTGTAAATTTGAGAATAAGTAAGTTTGTATCTTGTTAAAGGACATATTATAGATTGAGATCCCAGTCACCCCAGACTTACGTGATTTTAAGAAAGATGAAATTTTCATGATCGGTAGTTTAACATACGCTTAGAAAGGAATCGATACTCGCTAAGCTGAAAGTGGGGCCGTTTTTCAGGTAGCAAGTATCAAAGGTGAAAAAAAACCATGCTAACTTACGTCAAAGTAGCAAGGCTAGTTTTTACGTATGTCATGTATAATATTGTTATATACAAAGATATACAGTTGCCAGACACTTCGTGTGGACCATACCTTTAGACAGACACTTTAAAAAAATGTGTGAACTTACGTCATTTTAGGAAGGCTGAATTTTATATATATTATCAAGTACAATATTTTAAAATCTTTTCCAATGAGCCAGACAAGTCTGACGGGCCAAACATCTTCCTAGATTCGTTAAGAGTTCCGTTGTGTGAGGAAGCGCGAGAGCATTAGAGCATTATTCAAGCGTATAAGTACAAGTGAGATGCACTCTGATGCGTGAATCTTATACTAATATATAAAGCTGAGGAGTTTGTTTGTTTGATTTAACGCGTTAATCTCAGGAACTACTGGTCTAATTTGAAAAATTCTTTTAGTGTTAGATAGCCCATTTATCGAAGAAGGCTATCGGTTATACATCACGCTAAGATCAATAGGAGCGGAGAACTGACGTAAAATGACGTAAGTTCCCACATATTTTTTTTAAGTGTCTGTCAAAAGTTATGGCACACAGGAGGAGTCTGGCAACTGTATATCTTTGTTTATAACAACATCATATATGACATATGTAAAAACTAGCCTTGCTACTTTGACATAAGTCAGCATGGTTTTTCCACCTTTGATACCTGCTAACTGAAAAATGGCCCCGCTTTCAGCCTAGCGAGTATCCATTCCTTTTTAAGTTTATGTTAAACTAACAATCCTGAAAATTTTATCTTTCCTAAAATCACGTAAGTCTGGGTGACTAGGATCTTGGGCCGTTAAGCTATCTATAAGATTTTATTTTAGATACTATGTGTTGGCGCGGCCGGGAGCGGGGATAAAAGAGATGGAAAGGACTTACAGAATAAGGTCGCCGCACCAGACACCCTAAGAGCGTTGCGGCCTTCGCAGCGGCAGGCGCACTATTTCTCGTGGTCTTTCCTTCTCGTCTTACGGTTCCTTCGATAGTGGACCAGCTGAAACGGTGCAGTGGGCACCTTTCTGCGCGCGCGTTGATGTAAGCGGGTGTAAAATTCGGCACAGCACACAAAACGCGGCGAGGTTTGTGCAGGATCAGCGGTGCGTTCCACGGTCGGGCGTAGACTATGTCACATTGCAAAGTGAGAGATGCGGCAAAAGAAAAAAAGGAAACAAAGAGGCGGTGACTAAATAGGTCGGCGTTAACACTATGTTATTTAGAAAAATCCGTACTGAATATTGACTATTTCAATTGACGGCCTCCGGGTTCGATTCCTGGTATAGTAAATTCGAAAAACATATTTTCTCCGTTATTTACTATGGTTTGGGTGTCTGGGATCAGCCCCAGAGTAATCCGTTGTATATTACCCATAACACAAGCGTAACTTTCTTAATTTGGGGATATACAATATTTGCGTTTTTCTGCCGATTATTTTTATTATTATTACTAATTTAATTCTTATCATAAAACACAGATTTTCCTCTACTTCACAGATTCAAATGCCGGCTCAAACGGTGATTTACTATAATGATATGAATATACTTTAGTACATTGTTGAAATTAAAGTGAACAACAATTACTTTCCAGTATTTATAATGTTTAGGTTACTTTACCTCGAACCACGATCTTTTTCCTCGCTGTATAATAAATTAGTTTTCTTTCACGAGACTGATATGTCGCCTTTCAAAATGATTATCCTTACTTGAGCAGCCGCGAAAATTTTAGTATCACCTTATTTATCTTAGAAATGTATTTTATTTTTTATTTATATGTTTACAATACAATATACAATAATTTTATGTAATCCATAAATTAGACAAATATGTCTTAATATTTAATTATATATAAGTAGTGAGAAGGACTTTAAGTTGATATGGAAATATAACGAGGAGGAAATAAAATCATGCCATCAAAAAATTGTTAAACTGAAAGGAAAATTGATGAATATAAGAATAATGGTAGGATAAAAAATGGGTGGATTGTGTAAAGGGTGACATGAATTTGTAGTATTCCAGAGGACGTGTGCTAAAATAGAGGAATAGAGGTATTGTGCCGACCCCAAATGATTAGAGAAAGGCGAAATATAAGAAATATTATTTCGTAGATAAATCAATAGGATAGATAACAGTCAATATGATTAAGATATTTTAATATCCTTAAAAATCACAGCCGCGAAGATTCTGTATGAGTGTACAAAGTAATGACGTCATACCCCTATAACAATTCGAATACGTTATTCGACTTGGTATAGATTATTCATTAAAACCTGGAATGTCGGCGACACAATCGTGTGTATCTTGAACTTTTTAACTACCCACTGTTGGGCAATATTAAAATACCGAATGTTGCCCTCCTGTGAAATATGTTTTATTGTCCAACTCATTTACGAAAAAAAATTTCGGCATTCCAGTAGTGACAGGTTCCTTTAAGTTAAGTTTCCTTTACCGACCGTTCATTTGACTTACTAATGGTTAAAATTTGACATAAACTCCATAAAACTAATCTCAAAATTCTACTGATGGCGAGGCAAGTGAATGAATAGTAAGATACCATAGTAAGATACCATATAGTAAGATAACCATTCATACGTGATTATACAAACAGTTATTACAAACGTAAGCTAGTTTGGTATTTAGCGCCCACTCTTGTATAGGAAAAAAAATAGAATCTATCATAACACGTGTCATCTATCAACATATTTATGTAAATTTGTATCAAATTTTAATTAATTATGTACATTATCAATTTGCATTAATAGATTTCTGAAGAAG
Organism: Dendrolimus kikuchii; assembly: GCA_019925095.2. Taxonomy (NCBI): domain Eukaryota; kingdom Metazoa; phylum Arthropoda; class Insecta; order Lepidoptera; family Lasiocampidae; genus Dendrolimus; species Dendrolimus kikuchii. The sequence goes on from CM034394.1 coordinate 19,804,849, forward strand.
TCTATAAATATATTGTTCAATTTACGCAAAATTTATTATTCTATAAGATTACCATAAAACCTTATTAGCTATTCTCTATGTTCCCACATTACGGAGCATGAGTAATGTTTAATTAATCGCATTTTCCTTCTGAGTGCTTGCGTATTATCTAAATCAATAGGACACATACATGTACATTATACGGTTAATTCAAATTATTCAGTCCTCATAGATTTAAGCACTGTTACTTAACATCGCACTCACTATTAGGAACTTGTACGTTATTTTAAAATAGTAATCCATAGCTCATTTACCAAAAATAACCTTATATTTTAATTAGTGATAGTACATTTCACTGATCACGGGTTAAATAACAGTGATATAAAATAAACCACTTTTCACTCCAGTTACAAGAATAGGAAACGACAGTGAAATTTCCCAAGATCACGTGAGACAAGCCGTTAAAGCACCATGTAATAAATACAAAATATCTAAAGCTAACTTTCCCTGACTAAAGCTGAATCTTATGCTTTAAATCGTAAGGCATTCATTTACTTGAGTTATTAATAACACAGTGAAGTAAGGTTGAGAGTGCAACGTATTACTTCACTCCACAGTTTCAATAATCACTTGTAGTTCTAGTATCGTCACTTCTAAAATATCGGTTGGTATTTTTCACCGGTGAAATAGCAATAACAATGTGAAATTACTTAACGGCACTGATCGATGTATTAAAAAAGGTGTAATTTTCACCGCTTTTTTTAATTATGTCCGTCTACTCGTCTGTGTTTGTATGTCATCATCATCATCATCCGAGCGTTAAGTCCTAGTTACACTGGGAGCGTTCTCTTTGAAGCTTGGTGTCCGCTTGCCTAATTTTTCTTTTCCACTTCTAAGACCATTGGTACACACATTATTCTTCACGACGTCAATTTAAGCCAAACTGTTTCTTAGCCTTGTCCCGGGACTAGACTGGCGGAGGTGGCATATCTAGTCTTTATGGCGCTACAGTGCTACATTATAGCGTAATAATTTAAAAAAAAAAACTAAAAATTAGGGTTACCGACAAAAATGTAATGGAGGATTTAATTGTTTTCAAGTATATAGACAACTGTGTATATTGGGTGTTAAGTAAAATACTGTCCTAAATATACTATTAAGGGGCATACATGACAATATATCTACAAATAAATTTAGGACTACGTTTTTTAATTCGATTAAAATAAAACAAACAGAAGTATTGTCACCATCACAATGCTATAGAGTTTTAAGTTCATTTCCTTTGTGTTTCAGCGAGGCTTATGGAACTAACTCCAGAACTCTTAATTAAGCACGATAGTTACACAAGTTAAGAGTGAATTTTATTTAAAGGTTTATTTATCAATTTCGAAATGAACTAAGTAAATTAATATTTAATTATATCAATGTTTTGTAATTTATTGATAACTTCTTAGATTTTGTATAACCTCGGTAACTTCTTATTATAATACTCTTTTCCGCAAAAGCTATACAACGAATTTAGGTGAAACTTTATATTAATAGAACAATAACATAAAGATATTGTTTAAATTGGCCAGAATCTTAATATATATAAATTACGTGTCACGTTGTTTGTCCGCAATGGACTCCTAAACTACTTGACCGATTTTAATCAAATTTGCACACCGTGTGCAGTTTGATCCGACTTGACAGATAGGATAGCTTACATTTGGACCCGCTAGGTGGCGCTGGAATCGGGTTCTAAATTTTATTTCTTCAGGGCAGAACAACATCTGCCGGGACAGCTAGTATAACGATATATTTTAATCCTCACCGAACGAAGACGCGGGCATAGCTCATAATACAATAAGAAACATTAGCTAACTAAACATAATGAACACAAGCTTTTTAAATATGTCTTATTTTTCCTATTAAATCTTTTATTTTAATTTAAATCTCTCGTGAATTCGTAAAGGAAGTATTCTATACAAGCAGTGTATGTATGTACGTTGTTGAAGTGTAATAAATATATTGGGAGATACATATTGCTTAGCTTTATCCGGTGTACGCAGTTAGTTTCTCTATCGAATTGTCTCACTCTAGGCCCATATTATTGCCACTCACTTCCAAATCACCAAATGAATACCAAAAGGCTAGACCTCTCTGACAAATACATAGGTAGGTGTAAAATCATAAAAAGGACACTTTAAAACAATTTTACTCTCGTAAATTCGTAAAGTATTATACAAGCAGTATATGTATGTACGTTGTTGAAGTAAATATATTGGGAGATACATACACATTGCTCAGCTTTATCCGGTGTACGCAGTTAGTTTCTCTATCGAATTCTCTCACTCTAGGCCCATATCACTGCCACTCATTTCCAAATCACCAAATGAATACCAAAAGGCTAGACCTCGCTGACGAATACATAGGTAGGTGTAAAATCATAAAAAGGACACTTTAAAACAATTTTAATTTCCATGCAAATTATGTCAGAGTTTGTTTATTCTGTCGCTTTGTTTGATGTGAGCTGAACAAGCGAAATTCAACCTTTTCAGGTAATAAAAAATTCTCTCACAGCACTGACCGGAAAACAAGTAGCACGTTACCTCACGTAACCCCTGTGTAATGTGATAACTTGAAACAAGGTCAGCGTTATATTACACATTCAGATCTATTAAAGTCATAGGACTGGGGGAATAATACATTTTTTAAAGTGATATTTCTTTAGAATTGTGATTTGAAACTCGATGAAACGAAAAAGCGACTCTAAAAAGAGATAAACACATAAATCTATAAGACTAATCCTGCGAGAGAATGAGATACGAGTCTTACATTGTGCAGCACAGATTAGAGAGTCAATAAGCCCGATGATTAAACATAGGTCCAATCTCGACAAAAATAAAACTGATAATATTTTATAGACTAAAACAGTGAAGAATTGAAAGTGATACTTATTATTAGTTTATTTTTAATAATAACATGTAGACGGATAATAAAACTACGTTTTAACGGTTTTAAGCGCGGTCATTTATTTGATTTAAATCACATTAAATCAAAAAAATTACCGCCCTTAAAACCGTTAAAACGTAGTTTTATTATGTACACAAGTTGCGAAAACTTAAGAAAATATTATATTGACGGATGTACGCCAAAGGAATTATATTTATATTAATAAAAGTTACAGAAGAAATATCGGTAAATATATTCGCTAAGTTTCATTTCTACTGCGTGTGAACTGCACATACATTTTTTTTAATAGTTTGATTTTCCATTGTAGTTGAATACTAAAAATGAGAGTCACTGTTGAAGAAGTCACTTTGAAACTCAGAGCCATGACTGAAGTTATCGATATAAAACTAAAGTTATAGTCCTTTTATGAATATACAGTAGTACTACCCGTGCGCAAAAGGTTTCAAGATAGCCTTTTGATATCACGCGTCGATGATCAGTAGGGTTGACAAAAAAAATGTTATGTAAATAGTTGTTGCAATAAATTTATTCTTGTATATAGTTTACATAAGTACATACAGTAATAGTAAGTGAAACAATACAATCATAATAAGTAGTCAAAGGCAAACCTTCTGCGCGCGGCTTATAAACTATATAAGCACTGTGCGTAAAATAATACGTCTTATATAATAGTTCTTTTATTTTAAACGAGTCACAAGCTAAAATTGACAAGTAGTTTTAATAGGGTAGATACCAACCAGTCAAATCAATTGTGACTTTTTTGTCATCTTACAATATGTCTCGGCCTTATAAATTTTGTATAATACAAGTGTACAAAATTGTAACCTCACAGTTTTGTACAAGTAAGAAAAGGTAGCTCATTATTTATTGTTTAAACAGAAGGTAATGAAAATTATTTATATGTTGACATTTTAAACATATCTTCTAATACATAAAATTCTTATGTCGCGGTATTAGTTACCAAACTCCTCCGAAACGGTTGAACCGATTTGTATGAAATTTTGTGTGCATATCGGGTAGATCTGAGAATCGGCCAACATCTGTTTTTCATACCCCTAAATGATAAAGGTGACCCACACCCACCCCTAAATATATTTTTTTCTTACAATTTTTTTTTTATGATTCGGCATTAATAAATACATACAACCCTAAATTTTCACCTGTCTACCACCAACCCCTATTTTTCAATAGCGATTTAGTCTTTAATAATTTTCTACTCTCGGCAGTCGATAATTGATCGGTTACCACTCGATCAGTTATTCCCGCCAGGCGTCTACCGGTGTCACTTCTCACCCCGTAAACAGCATGGAGCAGGGATGAGAACGAAACCGGTGCTGCAATCGGGTTCTAGATCTTTATTTTTTAAGGGCAAGACAGCGTCTGCCGGGTACAGAGCTAGTAACAATATATACAAAGGTATTTTAAAGCCTGTTTTTTGATCATCTAAATATCCAGTCAATTGTTTACATACATACATACGTAACTTCACGCCAGTTCCCTTGCGGGGTAGGCACGGCCAACAGAGCGCCATTTAGGCCTATTCTTACACACCTCACTTGCTTCTTTGACATTCATAACTCTTGTCATGCACACTCGTCTGTTCTTAAGGCTCCTGACATCACCCTCCGCTAGTACACGATCAATTTGATCATGGAAGGTGTGTCGTGGCCTTCCACGACTTCTGCATCCATCCACTTTTGCATTGTATATCTGTTCAGTCATTCTTTTATCATGCATTCTTTCCACATGCCCGAACCACCGGAGCAATGTCAATTGCTTATATAGTTCTAATTCTGCTATAAAATTAAAAATATGTACTGTCCATAATTTTATTTATTAACTTAGACCAACTTAATATGGTTGTCATTAATTTAAAGCAAATTAGCGATATATATCTCTCTTGGTTATATACCCTCTGAAACGGATTTATAACTACGTCATTCAAAAAGAAGACATATACCACTGAGAGGTGGTAGGGCATTTGCCCGACTGGATGGCTACCACCCCTGGTCTAAAGTATGTCGCCATAACAACCTTGAGTTGTGTTCCGGCAGTAGTAACCAGGTTCCAGTCTCCCTTAAGAGAGCAGCAGCGCATTTGTAGCAACTTTGGTGTTGCAAATGTCCATAGGCGATGGTAACCGCTTCCCATCAAGTGTGCCGTCTGCCTGTCTGCTGATCTCATGCAATAAAAAAAAAAAAAGATATAATCAAACTTTAGGTAAAAATAAATGATTGAATCATAGACATTGTTGGCGAAATTAAAATGGTCTTACAAATTTCACGTACTTACTGAAAGCTCGTCTCTGATGAAATCGCATAACATTAAGTGAATGAAATTCATTCAGCGATAATCTCAACTAAAACATCCACCTAAAGGAATCTCAGTGAAATTCAAATCTATCAATTTCATTGGAAGTCCTTTAAAGAGGGATTTATTTAAATGGATTTTCAATATTACAGTAATACTCCGAAGGAATATGAATCTTATTGCCGAATGATTTTCAAATATTTATGTTACTAAATTCTTAAAAAAGTTTTAGTTCGAGTTTAAATCTTTTTCTTTCACTATTTTCCAATCATTCGGGAGCAGCACAATCACTTCTCTTCCCATACTCTTCTATTATGGCATATGTCTGCTGTCACACCACGAATTGTCATGTTATCGTTTACATAATCCATCTGTTTCTTTACGTTCACACTTATACCCAGTATTTGCCAGGTTAATATTCTTATTATCATAGGACTTTCTTTTCTCCTCATTTAAGAGTTTTAAGATTAGTTTTTTAAAAATAATTTAGACACAATAGATTAAAGCGAGAACCTTTCCAAATATTTATTTGATTAATGTAATGATTTTTAGACGTAATTTGTATATTTTTTATTGCATGAATTCAACAGTTAGACAGAGGGCTCTCAGTATGAAAAACGGTTACCACCGTCTATGGACGTTTGCAACACCAAAAGCGATACAAATGCGCTGCTGGTCTCTCAAGGGAGAGTAGAACCATGCCACTAATGCCTAAACACAACTCAAGGATGTCATGGCGGCATACTCTAGACCAGAGGTGGTAGCCATCCAGAAGGGCAAATACCCTACCACCTAGCTATGGATTGTTTTGTCTTTCTCCGTTTCTGCACGGATACTTACAACGGATACGTATATTGACCATTAAATCTGAAAATAAAAGAAATTTGTGCCCTCTATTTTATCCTCTTTCCCATTCACTTTATCATGTCCAAGGCCGGTTGGCTTCGCCCCTGGTGTTGCATATGCGTCTGTACCCACTTTCCGTTTCTTTCTTTTCACTGTTTGCTATCTTCACAAAATCAAATTGTTCAATGAAGTGACATCGAGAGATTCAGTATTTATTAAAAACTTTAATTTAACTTAATTTTCGCTGAGTTTATACAATTTCTGACACTGAGAAATCTTCATTATCTGGAAATAATAGTGGTTCTTTAATAAGACGCTAGTCTATTTAAGTTAACAATGGGTCTCGCCGGTCTCCTGGGCGTCTTGCCGCCCAGCGGAGTAACCGCTGCATTTAATCCGCGTACAACGGGTTCTTCGAAATAATGAAGGCCAATGAATGGGTTTTGTTGGTTCTATACAGACGTTTCATCGAACGATCAAATCGCCTTTGGGTACGTGACCTTAGGATGTCGCAGCCGGCGGCGGCTTGATTCCACATGCCCCGCCCATCTACACCCATGATTAATCCAAGAATCATATGTTTGTGGGGTGAAAATCTCCTTTGACCTCAGTTTTTGAACGTTTTCAATTAACTTTCTTTATGGATGTAATAAGCAAAATCTCAAGAAACACGTTAAGGCATTTGCGCAAATTCGAAATTTTTCTTAACAAACATTTTATTAGTAGTTATATAAAATAACTCTGAACTAGCAATTAAACTGTAGAGTAAACTTAGTCACAAAACTAAAAATATTTTTATATATATATATATACGGAGCTTGGCAGAGAAACATTCCAGTTTTACTGACCCTTTTAACACAAATCAAATCGACGTTATAAAACGGGAAGTTAAAACTTAAACCATGCTTTTTATGGCTCCCGAACTATTTTAAACGGCCTACCAGATAGATATTAATTTGCATCGCCTGAGGACGTTTCAGTATCATAGGTATTTGACTGGTTCCTATATCTTAGTACTATCTATTTTACTACTATAGATATCGCTAATAGTGATAAGACCGCCTATTGTATTGTAAAATTTTATTTCTGTTAACTGTATCTTTTAAAACACAATAACGCATATTTATTCATTCATTCATATTACTCATTCCTTTGCCTTACCGTCGGTGGAATTTTGACATTACTTGTATAAAGTTTTTATCCGTGCAGGAACGGAGAAAGAATACAATTTCCTGCGGCCGGGCGGCCTGTCATAAGAGGCGACAAAACAACCCACAGCCAGGTGGTAGGGCATTTGCCTGACTAGATGGCTCCCAACCGGTCTAAAGTATGACGTCATAACGACCTTGAGTTGTGTTCCGGCACTAGTGACCAGGTTCCAGTCTCCCTTAAGAGAGCAGCAGTGCATTTGCAGCACCTTTGGTGTTGCAAATGTCCATAGGCGATGGTAACAGCTTTCCATCAAATGGGCCGTCTGCCTGTCTGCTGTACTCCTGCAGTAAATAAAATAAAATAAAAGAAGTTGAATGGTCGGTACCGGCCTATTACCAACATGCTGTCGGCATCGAAAGAGAAACGGCTCACCTCAAAAGAATGAAAGCAAAAAAATTCCATATCGTAGTGCTGTAAAATTTCGGTTGAAAACTCATTCCAAATATCTACATACACACAACAAACCAGTTTCGTTTCACGCGGCTGTAATAACGAACAAAAGGTAGTACAAACTTATGAAACACAAAGCTATCCGTCCACCCTACCCAACCTTTGAGCGTATTTCCGTCATGTTTGAAGGATAAACCATAGCGATTCCTAACAATCCCCTTAAATCCGGATACAAAACATTCAAAACAATCAACGCCTGTGTGGCATAATACCGGGCAATACATCCGAAACTTGTGAAATATGTGTTTCGAAATTTAATAACCAAAACAGTAAAACGTCGAACAATGTTCTTGAATTATGGCCGAGATAATCGTAACTTTTCACGAATATTTTATACATTTTTGTGTGGAAATTTAGACATAATTTTTATTCCATCAAAAGTTTTCGTATCGCCAAAGCAGTATATATAAATATTTTATAATGGTAGGGCCGGTATTTTTTATAAGTTTTATTATCTATGTATCTCTAGTGGTTGCCGTGCTCGAAATTCGACCATAATAATTAATGTCAAAAACTATACTTCTATAATCACAGATTTTGCCAAAGCTACACTGTTGATTTTACTTGAACAATAGTCAATAAGCAAAATAGTATATATGCGTGTGTGTGTCAAATACATGGTAGTGTGTGTAATTTTTTTTTTAATTGATTTAATGTATTTTTATGCACAATTTTAAAAAATACTAGCATTCGCCGCTTCTTCTCTATATAAACTACTAGCTGTCCCGGCAGACGTTGTCTTTCCCTGAAAAAATAAAAATCTAGAACCCGATCCCAGCGCCACCTACCGGTTCCAGTTGTAAATCTAAACCATCAAAACACACACAAAAAGTTTAATCAAAGTCGGTAAAGTCGTTCTCAAGTTATGTGCGTACATACATTTCTACGATTCATTTTTATATATAAGAATAAGTGTGTGAAATTTTATACTCCTACGTCCGCGCACTTTTCGTAAAAATGGTTACAAAGTTTTTGCTTCACATATTAATATATAGATAAAGCTATAATAAATCTGTAAATGGCTCAAGTTTGTACAAAGCGTTTAAAAATGTTAAAAAATTAGGAGGGATAACTCGGACCAGGAGATTCCGACAATGCAATTTTAAGAATTTTTGTCTGTCTGTGTGTTAGAGCATCACGTGAAAACTACTAAATGAATTTAAATGAAACTCGATACAGAGCAAACCCATATCCCGGAGATCACCGAATGGTGTGTAAGACTACCGATGACTGGTTCTCCACGCTGTCTTCCGACCGGAAGAAGTTGCGAGGAACCGGCCGCTAGATTACCCACTGAACCTGACCAACCTCCCTAATCCTGGATTGTACGAGGCGTCACAGGAACTAGAGCCATATCATCCACAGTACAATCTAGCGTAACGTTTTATCTGAAGTATCCGTATACAAGTTTTTCTCAACTTAATTTCATATCTAAGAGAAGGAATCAGCAAACGTATAAACTTTTTAAGAGATGTGGTGTTGCTCCCTACTATAATCATTTATTCTTCTATGCCCGCGGAAATTAGCGAACTAATTTCAGTTGATGTCAGGAGCCTTAAGAACAGACGAGCGTGCATGACAAGAGCTATGAATGTCAAAGAAGTGAGGTGTGTAAGAACAAGACTGAATGGCGCTCTGTTGTTCGTGCCTACCCCTAAAGGGAACTGGCGTGAAATTATGTATGTATGTAATTTCAGACAATGTGACATGGTGATAACTTACCGACATACTGATTATATTATGTTACTGTAAAAGCCCGAGCTACGTTAAATCCTGATAATAAAAGAATTAATAAGAAATGATTAACTAATATTTAATAACAAATGATTACTACGTGCTTTATTCCCAAAATCAACATTTAACAACTCGTATTGGTTAATCCTAAGATTTACCACTCTCTTACGGTAAAAGCCCGAAATATCTTTTCATTTTAAATAAATTCGGACATTTAACAACTCGTGTTGGTTAATAATAGGATTTACTGTAATTCGGGTTTTTACGGTAACATATACATTTTCCTTGATATTTGTAATATCTAAACGAGGTTTAAAATTTATGAAAAAAAAATTAGAAGTTTACTACTTAAGAATCGCTTTCATATAAGACCCCCGGTATGAACATTTTATGAGGATTGAAGCAATATAATTGGAACTCAAATTGTTATGTTTTTTTTTATTTTTTTAAACCACCCCTCTATTAGAGTGAACAGACAAAAAAATATTCAAATCGGTCAAGACATTTTTGTTAATTGAAGTAGTTAAATCTGTATGTCATGTTAATGTTCACCTCTTCTACATGCTTTCCAAGATGAGTTTTAAGAATGCTATTATATTTCGATCAGGTACTCTGATATTACTTATATCATTTTAATATTTAATTAATATGTTTTTGAGAGTGTTTTGTGTTTATATGTATATTTTTTATTGGCTAAATAGTTATCTGTCTGTCAGTATGTTTTTCTCTTCTTGTCACTGCGTACATGCACACGTTTTTTAATGTAAAAGTAAACTCCAGTCGTGCGTCGAAGCTCACACACAGAAGTTTTTTTTTATAGTCGCATTCAGATTAATAATTATGAAAAACATATACAGAGAAATGTGTGAACATGACTTACGTTACGATTTCCATTTTTTCTAAACAACTACGGGGCCACTAGAAAATACGAATATAATTAATAATTCCAATACATTCAACTATCTAGCTATCTAGTATTCCCTATCGACTACGAAACAAGTAGCAAAGTGGCAAATAAATCAATCTGGGCAAGTGGTCTGCACACTGTGGGTAATTCCTCGGACGCGGGTGGGCATCAGCAACGACAAGTCGCACGATTTACGACCCTACTTCCTGACTTTATACTCCGCATCAATAGCTGCCTCATATGTTACATATTGAACTCGTAGGTTACGATAAGTTTTATGGATGCGCCAAATCGTTCTTGTTGGATATTCTAAAATGAGACCGGGTTTCTTGATTATTTTCGTGATAAAATCCTCAGTAAATATATTATAGGTGGGTACACGGAGCAATTTTTTTTATTTTAAAAATAAACATTTAAAAATCGTCTCATTCAGACTTTGAATTTTGCTCCATAAAATTACTTAATTTTATATCAATTGCATGAATAAAACAGTTGAGTGGTTTCACTTTTGAATTCATACAGGTTATAATTTATTGGACTGATAACTTTTATCTGGTGGTTGAAACATCGGCCCTTGAGGACCTAACTTTCAACTAGGGATAGGAAGCAAAGGGCTATATCTCATCGTAGTCCCTCAGCCGAATTGTAGCTTTATGACTGACGCCAAGAGTTCTTGTGGATTACAAAAACACTTAATCGTTCCTAAAAACAATCAATATCCTACAATTATTGCTTTTATTAATTTAATTATTCTTAACAAAATTTATACATATTCTTTAAGATAAAATAGCACAGCAAAATATCACATTCTACTTTCAGCCAAATAATTGCTTCCTTTATCCGAAGGAGAAATAATACGGCATCAATGTTCTAAAAAAATAATAACTTTCATCAACTTTCCGTAATCAAATAACCGTGAATAAAAAGTGACGAAAAATATAACAAAAACTTGATCGGCAATATGAAAAGGCTAAATTTTTATAAGAAATTTCCTTTTACGGGCGATATCAAGTTAACGCAACACAAAAATAACTGTGAACCATTGTCCATGAAAAACGATAGGATCTTAGATGTCTTTATTTTACCTAATCTAAAAATATCGTAGGAACCTGATATTTTTATGTCAACAATATATTTTTAGAATAAGGCCTGATTTTACATTTGTATTAGTTAAGAAGCGAGTTAATTTCGAATGTCTAGTCGAGCCCTTATAATCGTTTGCACAGAAATTTGTTCTACGTTTCGTGTACAAAACACCGTCACTATGCCGCTGCTGCGCCGCTAAACTGTGTACACTACCGGCGACCACGCCGCTGCCGCACTTTCGCTGTCGTTTGGGCGTCAGCGGTAGGGCCGCAGTATAGGAGAGGGTCGTTCGCGTATAGGTAGAAATTCACAGAATATCCACGCGGTAGCGGTGTGATGGCGGTTTGTTGGCGGTGCCGTCTAGAGAAGCACTAATATTACTACTATATTTTTTATATATTTTATAAATAGCTAGAGAGTAACAGCGCACTTGTAACACATTTGGCGTTACGAATGTCTATAGACGATGATAACCGCTTTCCGTCAGTTGGGCCGTCTGCCTGTGTGCTGAAAAAAAGCGTACATTCTCTCATCTATTAGAATTCTTATATATATATATATATATATATATATATATATATATACATATCTCTCTCTCTCTCTCTCTCTACGTTCCATATGCTACCATATATCATAACAACTACTACAATGTGCTGCCTATTTCTTATTACTAGTTTATTAACAATGACTAACTATTTAATAGAATCGCGTCAAATTCAATTTACAGAAAAGCCCTGTAATGAAATTTTATTCCATAGCTGCCCTTTGCTAATATATGGATGCCATTTATCGGTTGTTAAATTTGTTACGCGTCATCGAATGTACCGCTGTTTTATTAGGGGTTCCCATAATGTGGGTAACTATTTTCACAAAAACGGATCTCGTATAAAATTGTCAAGTACATATTTTCGTATGTATGTCACAGACGTTTTTCTCATTACTAGAGTTATATGCATCAAATTTAGGAGTAAGATCTTTATACATATGATTCTTCTGCTAGTATGTATTTCATTGAACTTCTTCTTAATGTTTGGACTGATTTTGATAATTTTTTGTCGCTATTCAAGTTGATTTTAGATTGGTTAGAATCACAATTGAACAAGGTAGATGGCGCTGGAGTCGGGTTTCAATATTTTAACGTATTTTTTTGTATTTATTTGAGTTGGTCCCTTGGTGGTTTAATCTACGACTGGACGCAGTAGATGGCACTGCAATCGGAACCTAGATTTTAATTTTTCGTAGCAGAGCAATGTCTGCCGGGCCCGCTAACATTTTTATATTAATTCGCAACACTGGTGATGTGAAAACGCAATAATACCAAAGCAATAGTGGTCATCTCACCATATATTTTATTAAATGTATGATGTACGGGGATTAAACACGTTTAATGCTTCTTCTAGATGAGAGATAGATCCGACAAAAAAAATATTTTATGGATGGATATGTGAAGTATGATATGATTATTTGTGGTGTGTCAGAAAACTTATGTCAGAATAGACAAGGATGGAACTAAAAGACATATTTTGCTTACACCAAATAATTGAGTGATGGTGAAAAAAAGATAACGCTTCTTTTATAATTCTGTTGGCGAATGAGAATGTCGGCTATCCTAGTGTTCAATTTTAGCATTCAGAGCGTGTACCTTGAAGTCCGGGATACGCTTTCCTACCTTTTCTTCACCACTTCGCGCGATCATCGGCATCCCCAATTGTGAAACCTTTGGCACGCATGTCATCCTTTAGACGTCAAGCCAGCATTAATTCTTAGGCGTACCCCTTCGACCAAGACCTGGCAGAACCAGCATGACTAGACGACATTTGTTCAATAAAAGATGACTGTACAGAAAGAGAATTTTGCAGTTTATCCGCAATGCTATGGATAAAGACGCTGCAGCGAATGCGAGAATTCCTAATTTGGTCCATCACGTTAATTATACCTACTGCAAATAGACCAATTTTATTAAGTGAATTGTAAATTTCTTCTTCCATGTACATTTGAATATGTAAATGTTTATATTCCAAACAGTTGCTCGTTCAACTTCTTACTGGATGTCGTAAAAGCTGAAAGCGAAAATAGTAAAATCCTCGGACCTTGCAGTAGTACCCTATCCCGAATGACTGTCATAAAAAATTTCGGCTACCTGTCAGACACTGTCTAAGTTAAACTATAAAAGACTTTGTTTATTAGATCTATGTAAATATATGTTCGTATTATTTCATTTTTATGGGGCCTGTTAACTAACAAGGAAAATAACAGGGTCTGCGCTCTTATTATCAGAACCTACAACTACTATTGTGGTGTTTTGAGTTGCCCCAAGTGTGATTGCACATTCTTGGCTAAAATAGGCTACATAAACCACATGTGAGCATACGGCCGAACTCGTAAATCAGAGGTTTAGTACACAAGGGTTGCTGTAGCTGAAATCGGTTTAGACAGTGTTATTTATTAACTAACAAAAAAAAGTACCCAACTAGCACGGCTCAACGTCGTTAGTATTCAGACGATAAGATTAAAATTATTTGTTAAATGTTTTAATTATTATATAATATTGAGGCCGTAGATACAAGGTTATTCTTAGTTTCGGTCACAGCCCAAACATATATATGCTGTACTACATCTAAAAAAATTTGTTACGTTGCCTAGCTATTTTTTTTTTACTGAAAATAAAGGTTATTATTATTTATCATTATTCATAATAATTAACTTTTTTAATTTAATTAGTATTATCTAATAATTAACTTTTTTACGAATAATTTTAATTATTATTAAATTTTTAAAGTTAATTATCATTATATAATAATTAACTGGTTTTTTACGAATAATTTTATTCCTGTCGTTTGAATACTAATGACGTTTGATCGTACTAGTTGGGTATTTTTTTTTGTTAATTAATCAATAATACTACATAATGGTTGCTGGAACTGAAATCGGTTTAGACAGTATTATTTATTAATTAACAAAAAAAAAGAACCCAAGTAGTAGTATAGTAGTAGTATTCAAACGATAAGATTAAAATTATTCGTAAAACAAGTTAATTATTTTTACCATAATTTCGAAGAAAGAGGTTAGTCTAGTAGTGACATCATTCAAGTGATGTTTCACTGCGCGCAACTATAAAACAGGAGCAACGGTGCCGTACTTTTACTTCTCGCTTGACTTCCGAATGAGTCAGACGTTTTTTAAGCTTATTGTACTAATAATCGAATTGCTTTTCTCCTATACATCATAACAGTTACGTTATAGTTATTATTTGCATTTTATCTTGTATACTGTGTTGTTGTATTTATAAAGACGTTTTTTTTTAAATTACGATCTAAAAGCTATCCTGATTTTTGTAAATTAAACTGTAACTTACTATGCAAATCTTTGTTTATTTTAATTAGTTTCTGAGAAATTAACAAAACTGTATTAAAAGACATGTCAATTAAGTAAACAAACACAAAATAAATCAGTAAAAAGGCAAAACTATGCACACATGTTCGTTATCTTAAAATAAATCCAAGGTATATAAATAGGATTTTACAAACATAAACGTAGCACTGTTTGTTTCAGAAAAGACGACCGCTTCTGTAAGCTCATGTATTTTCAGAGTAGTGTATTGCACTATCGCACTGCAGCTTGGAATGTAAACACAATTTATAAGGATCGCCACACATTAATCATCAATAGAATTATTACTCTAAAACAAGCTAAATAATAAACAAAGTACTTAATATCATATCTCAATATCATGGTTATGATTTAAGATTTTTGGAAACCTATCTAACGATACCCCACATGCCTATCTACGTACACTGCTTTTTAAACTTGTATGTTAATGTCTTTAATTAGGGCTAGTCTCGAACTAATACTAATCGGCTAAGATAGTGAAATTTTCCACTTCTTCATCTTCATATGTCTCGGAATCTGTGTGCCAGTGCCAAATATCGACGAATATTCAGAATTACAAGGTCTTTAGCTGAAGCCATACGAGCCTAAAAACACATTTGACTAAACAAGCAGTTAAGATGTTCAATAAAAATGCACAAATCTTTGTTAAAAACATTCATGATTTTTGTAAAAGAAATTGCACGACAAAATATCAACCCTTCAAATTCCCGGCTTTAAAATTTACTTGAAGTATAGTCTAAGTCAGCAGTAAAACAAATTTTGAATATTATGAGACATATTTATCTAAGTATAGAATGTACCTTATAAGATTGGGTTTCTTTTTAATTTTTTTACCGACCAATAAGAGGTTCTCAATTGTACTGTAGATTTTTCTGTATATTTGTTATTTTTTCAAATTTGCTTTTCAAATTTTTTTGAATTCGAAAGAGTAGAATCCTGAGTTGTTCCCATTATTACCAAATTAGGATGGGATCCACTCGATCCCAAGGAAATCGATTGTAACCCTTGTTGAAGAGCGCCAACACTCATCGAAAGGCAAACTTGTATACGCGTGACAGTACAATTTCTACAGGCGCTTGATATATTATTTCGAAAGCTATTTACACAACTAAAAATTATAAACGTAAAAAATACTATTTTTTCCAAATTTGTTGTTGCTTTTTTATGGTTGAAGAAAATGTTTACTTTTGCTTTTTAGATTGAAGTCGGTTTTGTTTTTGTCAAAAAATTATAATAATTCGAATAAGCGATTTTAAATAAAAAAAAAACAGTTTAAAATGTTATTATAGTTAGTTAAATTCATATATTTGATTTATTTACGTAAATTAGTCCTACTCCACCTAAATTGTAGCAATTTCTGCGCGTATAATTAAGCAACTACTCCTTAATATGTACGTTCTACTCGAATACTTTAGCGATATTACACAAAACTGTCTTAATCATGTTGCAGAACTCAATTTGTTAGAAATTTTTTATGTTAGTAAGGAAAATTCTTAAAAGCGGCATTTTCTACTTAGTCGGTCGCCGTTATAATTTTCATTTTATGGCAAAACTGTTTTTTGCATATTAAAGGCCATAAATCACATTGAGAAGTAATGAGTATGAAGTAAACCTATTCCGAAATCCTATTTCGAGATAAACGCAAGGTAAAAACAGTGAACTTCCTATGCTAAGTACTAAATGGAAACTCCTTCAAGTACATTACGTAGCTCTGTTCACAACCATACTACTACACTACTACTACTAATATCCTAGCTAATATTATAAACGCGAATGTGGGTTTTTTGTTTGCGACACTTTCAAGCCTTAACGACTTAACCAATAATCGTGGTCGTTGTAGTTGGTATATGACGATATTTAAACGTATATATTATTCATCTATAAACATTGATATATATCATTTGATAGGTATTTATTTATTTATTTGGTTCGTTTACAGTTACTACACCATAACATTGTAGGAAACAATTTAAAAGTACAATACTAAGATTAGTCTGTAACCTATTACAAACAAACACAGCTTAGGTTGAGAATAAAAAATAAATAAAAATAAGGATAAACAAATTTAGACATACTTTTATATAAATATACAACCACAAGCACACATTTATAGCTTAAATGAGGATTATAAAAAATATATAAAGTATTAGATAGAAGCACATTGTGCAATGTACGGCGAAACTTAGGTACTGAGTTGGCAAATATATCTAAAGTGGAGATATATTTATTGTATAGTTTAACAATTCGTGGAATGTGTGAAGTGCTGCCTAAGACTGTCTTGCGCAAAGGTGGACTAAAGATAGTGATGCATGAGCGGGGATAGTTAGCATGTATTTGTATGATATGTATATTAGGTATATATCTATTTAATATATGTAATTTCTGTATATATAAAATTTATGTATTTATTACTAACTAGCGGTCTCAGCAGACGTTGAACCTATTCCAGCGATACCTACCGGGTCTAATTTTGAATTTAAAACACCCCGGGATCCACTTAAACACACATAAAATTTCATCAAAATCGTAGAACCCGATACTAGCGCCAAGTATTTTGTTTAGATTGATGATTTACATTATTGAAGTTTTCGTAAGGATCCCTAATTTTTATATAGCCTATATTAATCAGGAATAATGTAGCATTCGAATGGTGAAAGGATTTTTGAAATCGGTCCAGTAGTTTCTGAGTTTATTCGTTACAAATATACAAAAATATAAATCTTTCTTCTTTAGTATAGATAAAATGTAAGTAATTGTACTAAGTATATTTTGCCTATACCACAATCGCCATTATCATCTCCATTAATTCCTGGGATTGTCTGGAAGAGATCGCTTTTTAGCGATAAGGCCGCCCTTTGTATTGGTGTCTTGGTGTCCAATAAAGTGCTATCTATCTATCTATCAGTAATCAAGTAATTATGCATACACGTTATCAGGGGCATAGAAAAGGAAATAGGTTACTTTTTATCCAGAAAAGGTACTGTCCCCGAGGGATAGACGAATATAACAAAAAGATGGCGCTGAGATCGCGTTTTAATGACACCACCGGCATTACAATTCACTAATAAATACATCGTTGTAGCAACGCGAATGACAACGACATTGATATGCTGCTCGTTAGAGCATAGATGGTGGAACTAACCATTAGGTTAGTTCCACCATCTTCGTTCATATAGAAAAAATTTACTGTTCCCAAGGGACAGAAAAAACCCGATTGGATTGACAATATCTTTAACACCAGCTAAGCCGCAGGAAAAAGCTACATTAAATATAAATGTGAAAGCAGCCTGTTATTCTATTATTCGTTCACAAAAAATCCCCCACATCGATTTTGCTGAAAGATATATAATTATGAATGATATCAAGAATGGACATAGGATATTTTTTATCCTGGAAAATGGGGTAGTTTTTTTCGTGGGCTGGATTGGAATTTCCCGGGGGCGAATAACGCCTAGATAAACAGTTTATGCAATATAATCTGTGTGAATCCTTGTTCTCAAAATAAAGTAGGGTTAAAAATAGGTACTAGGGTTTGATCAGCGGCGAATCTATATATAAAACTAGTACTTGGCTCTTTTAGGATTCCGTGTCATGTTGGAAAAATAGAACACTTATAAATATCGTCCTTCTGTCCGTCTATCGATCTATGTGTCTATGTCCCATTTACAGATACGTTTCTCAATAAATTTTCGTAATATTATTGAAATTGACGTGTAACATTTTTATGAATAAAAGATTTCTATTTTCTTATTTTGGCCTGGCCATCTGTCCGCGTATCTATGTCACATTCATAGGCATGTTTCTTAATTTTAGCAGGCATGTGTAGTCAACAGATATAGATTTTACTTTTGTTTGTCGTGCCTGCGTTCCTCTTTCATGACCAAAATGACGAATTATGATCAACCTAAATTAGGTACATGTTATCCTATTAAAATTATGCGTAAGCACGTAGCTATGTCTAGGCAAACTGAAAGGGTTCAAGAAGGGTACTCGACTCGCAAGAATCAGGGTCGCTTGGGGCGGACTCAAGAGCACATTACCTCCTTGTGTGACGTCATTGCCTGAAGTGTCGTCACTCAAAAATGCCTTGCCTATCTTTGCTTCATATTTACTTACTGTTCCCCATAAATAAATATTTCTCTGCTGTTCCCTATTCATATTTTTTTAAGAAAATCGATATAAGACACAAAACCACATTTATTGCCAACTCTAAATGATATTATATTTTTCAGATATCCATTAACAAATACGAATAAATTATTATAAATTGAAGCTTCGTGTAATTCTAATATGAATGCCAACATAATTGAAAATGGATTATACGATGCAAAATAATTTAGCGTTTTTAAACGAATTTTTAGTCGTGGTAGCGTAATGGCCAGCGCACGCGTCCTAGACCCAAAGGGCGCGGGTTCGATCCTGGCCGGAACGCATGCACCGCTTAGGCAGATTTCTGCCCTAATGTGCACATTGTTACGATTACCACGTGCTAATAACGGTGAAGGAAAACATCGTGATGCAACCTGCACATCGAGATAACCGATGTGTCAAACCTGCCAAACCGCCTTGGACAAGCGTGGCGGGTATACTGTCCGTTCCCCTATAGTGGGAGGCCCGAGCCCAGCAGCGGGACATTTATGGGCTGCTATTATAATCGAATTTTTTATTTGACTGTCTGTAAATCTCTTTTTAAATGGCCCAAAAGTAACTACGGATTTCAATTTAGGGATAAAAATAGGAATCTTGTCTTAGAATTTTGTATGTATATTCTATTTCAATATCTTACAGAGTCCAGGAAATATTCACATATAATATTATTAATGAATATAAATATTGTCTGAAAGAGAGTGTCGGGGTGAAGGTAAGGAAAGGAATGCTCCGGTGGTTCGGGCATGTGGAAAGAATGCATGATGAAAGAATGACTAAACAGATATACAATGTAAAAGCGGATGGATGCAGAAGTCGTGGAAGGCCACGACACACGTTCCATGATCAAATTGATCGTGTACTAGCAGAAGGTGATGTCAGGAGCCTTAAGAACAGACGAGCGCGCATGACAAGAGTTATGATTTTTTTTATTGCAGAAGTTCAGCAGACAGGCAGACGGCCCACTTGATCGAAAGCAGTTACCATCGCCTATAGACATATGCAACACCAAAGGTGCTACAAATGCGCTGCTTCTCTCTTAAGGGAGACTGGAACCTGGTTACTAATGCCGGAACACAAGTCAAGGTTGTTATGGCGACATACTTTAGACCAGGGGTGGTAGCCATCCAGTCGGGCAAATGCCCTATCACCTGGCTGTGAGTTGTTTTGTCGCCTCTTACGACAGGCCGCCCGGCCGCAGGAAATTGTATTCTTTCTCCGTTCCTACACGGATAGAATGAATGTCAAAGAAGCAAGTGAGGTGTGTAAAAATAAGCCTAAATGGCGCTCTGTTGTTCGTGCCTACCGCGCAAGGGAACTGGCGTGAAGTTATGTATGTATGTATGTATAAATATTGTCGTTAATATGTAACGACATTAATAATTAAAAACAATATTGCATCACAAATAACGCATTATACTTATCGCCACATCTGGGTGAAACGATCTTATAACTGTAACATTATCCCTGATGTTTTTTTTTGAAACCACCTTTACAGCCATTTAGCGGGGTGCAAAAGTACTATTTTTTCAAGTTTCGCAGGAACGAAGTCGCGGGCACAGGCAGTTCTTTTCTTAATTAATATAAATTTAAGAGTTCTTTGTGTTTATTTCTTTTTGCCTATCAATAATTGCTTTTTACTCAAATCACTTGACATGAACTTTATCGTCTTGTATTGCCAAGCCACATTGCCAGGCTTTTATATTCTGTTTCAAAAAAAATAACCCGTCATTTTGTTTGTGTATATAATAATATTTTGTATATAATAATATCAATGACGTTTTAATATAATATTTTTTGTGTATAATAATATCAATCCTGAAACGTTACACTACTAAGCTCTGGTTTTTGCAATTTAAGAGAATGATCGATAAACCTGATATTTGTCCGACTTCGAAGCGGATTGGCGAGTTTCATAAATCAGTAACCTCGACGTGAAGATTCCCGTACGATGTTTGCCTTCATTCTCAACACCATTGTAATGTATTGTAGTACGCAATAAAAACTAAATAAATTGCTTAAAGTAGAGCAATATACACACTATTTATTACTTCAATTCCTGTGTAACGTGAAAGCAAAACAATCCAGTAATTGTGTATTCATTAGTTAACCTCTGTAATAAAGCAGCACTCAGTTCCTTAGGGAGCCCAAAACACAATGGTCACTTAACCTTAACAGCACATTACTATAACCACCGTTTGCTTTACTGAAAGACGTTGTTTGTATAAATTCAAGCCATGAACTTACATGGCTTTGGCTTGCTCAATCACTACGATAACAGCCACTGAACTATCAGCGTCCAGTACAAAAAGACCCGTACAATTTATTAAAATACCCCGTTTTATTCCAATATTAATAGACAGTAGGGAGACGAAGGAGGTCAAGTTAACTAAGTAACACTTCAAAGAAATTACGACGGCAACTTTGTGGGGGAATAAATACCCCGTTTGTAGGACCTGTTGGCTTATTTATATTGGTTTACTTTGACTTTGCGAAAACGTTTTCTTTTAGAAGAGTTTAAATGTACATTTCATTCGCTGTTTTGAATTTAAACTTACTTTTATAATATAGGTAGGTAGGTATAAAGGTCATCAGCGATAAGCTGTTGGTTCAAGACCAAGTTTAGAAGTAAATGGGAAATTGTAATGAGACGGTTCGGGAAGTACAAAATATTGAGAGTCAATCCTATTAGTAAAACTGCGGTTCCCAACTTTTAAATGTAATTTTATTTATCTAAAGATCATGTTGATTTTATTAGATATCTTTTTAACATATAAAACATTTATCATGTAAAACTTTTATCATATAAAACTTTATCATATAAAAATTATATCATATAAAACAAAATTTACATCATATAAAACTTTTATTACATTAACTTGTGCTATCATGGAAGAAGAATACTAGGAGTAATAATAGCACAGTAAAAGAAGCTTCTTAATCCTTTATTGACAGGTTATAATTATAAGCAGGCGCCACATGTGTTTCTTCTTACTTCACTTAACGCCATATTCTCTGCAGATTAAATACTAGGTGGTGGTGTATCTACTAGTCTGGATAGCTACCACCCCTGGTCTAGGGTATGCTACCATAATAATCTTGAATTGTGTTCCTGTATAGAGCGGCATCCCTTTGGTAGCATGTTTGTTGTATCAAACGGCTATATAGGCAATGGTGATCGCTTTCCATTCGGTGGGCCGTCTGCCTGTTTGCTACTGAACTAGTGCAATGAAAAAAAGTTGTAGAACATTGTAAACCTGATTTTGTATAAAGAATCAATATATAATAATAAGCCTAAATGGCACTCTGTTGTTCGTGCCTACCCCGCAAGGGAACTGGCGTGAAGTTATGTATGTATGTATGTAATCAATATATTACCTCACAAAATACAAGTTGACTCTTTTATAACTGAATATTACACTAATAAAAACCATATAATTCTTCAATAAAATAACATAAAATTCGTGATCTGTTCACAGTCTAGAAGCTGTAAAAACCTTTAAATTCGATTTAAAGCGTAAAAGTAACTTTTGATCATCTAGTTTCCGAACTCGCATCCATACTACCAACTAGTTAAAGTAAATTTATATGTCATAAGCTCTGCATTCGGAATATAAAGTTTGAACAGAAGTACAGCAATTCTGTTGGTTTATGAGATTATTGTTTTGTAGGGCTCCGTAGCCAAATGCTAATAAAAATATTACTCGACAAAAACTTGGTCACATATGAAATTTGATACAGTACTTGCAATTCACGAAGGCGAGCAGGTATTACTTGTGGTAAACACTTCTCTTTGTGCACGTGACACCAAAATCGGGTATGATGGGACGACACGCTCGAGACTGATCGTTCCGTCAGACGCGCGCACTATGCATTGTACAATTACCCGTTCAATCACGAGTAAAGCTCGCTCGCCTACGTATATTGCAAAAACTATAATATTGCATGTTGTTAAGCTTTGCTATAAAATGCTTGCTTCTAAATTCCCTGAATAGGGATGAGGACACATGTTACATACAATAAATTACAAAAAACAGGTGTTAAAATAATCTCAAAATCATGAGTGTCAATCGAATCAATGAATATTTTGCAACATTCTCGAGTAGCGCTCTAGTTTAGAGTATTGTTTATGTATTATTTTTTTATTTATTACGAATGTTTCTCAAACTTTTTGTGTAACGCCCATTTTAGGAAAAATGAATACACGACGCGCCCCAGAAATTCTTAACACAAATATGTAGGGAAATAAACAATAACAGCTTAGGTTGAGTTATTTTATTTCTTAAAAAAAAATGTTCTTTATTGCGGGACATTCAAATATAGCGATGTAGAGCAAAATATACACATAGTAAACAGACAATATATTTAAAGTTTAATTTATTTTACATTTATTCATTCCGTTATACTTTCCACTGCTCACTGATTTTTATTTAGCGCCCTCTAATATTACTTAAAGTTTTAATCGCCCCTTCAGATAGCCTCAGCGCCCACTGAGGAGCGGTACCGCCCACGTTGAAAACCTATGGTATAGACTAACCTTTAGCCTTATTATACATAATAATTCAGATTTGTTAATTAATTTGCAAAGCCGGCTAATTGAAGACTTTATCATCGTTTGAACAGAATTTTCCAGATACGAAGTAAGATGTTTGTCCAAACGTTGATAAGGATTTAACTGGCCAGTTTCATAAGTTAACTAACTGCTTATTTATTAATGCAAATCAAGCTTTAGTCTATGTACGTTATAATTATGAGCAGGAATTAAATAGCACACTTTGAATCGATTCCTGATTTGTAAAGCAAATTAAACCTTAATTAACTACCAATGTCTATCATTGATTTTTTGGTATTTAATAATTAAACAATTTATAATGTTGAATTGATTCGAAATGAATGATTATTATTATTATTACATTATACATTTACACGTTTCGTACATCTACTAAAATATATACCTACTCTTGTATAGTTAGGTATCCTTATTTCTAGTTATTGTCCCGTATAATGTTCACTTAATAAGCAATACATTATAATTGTAACTGTATTTTAGATATCATAGAGCTATTGACTCATTAACTCTTCAGAGAATCAGAAGGATCTTGCCTACTTCGGACAAAGGATAAGTATGGCGATCCAGCGAGGAAACGTAGCCAGCCTTCTGAGCACCTTACTCATAGAAGACGGCAACACAGGCACAATAGTCTACTTATAGTCTTGAGGGATTATAGGTAGAATATCGTACAATTAAGTTTTCTTTAATTGTATTTTATCATGTCTTAGTTTAACAAATTCTTCATTGAAAATTCGATTTTTTTATTCAATATTTATATGTCGGCTAAACATATAGACTTTCCTTACACTTATTATTTATCTTAACAAAAAAAAAACTATAATTTCACTAATTAAATATCTCAAAACGAACAAATCTGTCTTTGAGTCTGGCCTCGTCATATAACAAATTAAATATGTGCTTATTTGATTTTTCATATTTTGTCTGATGTCTAGAGTCTAGACGCCAATATTTCTATATATTTCTTTAGTCATAGTAATAGAATAACGTAGTAAAAGCTTGTATTTGTTATCGTAATTATAAATTAATATATGTATCACATGATCACAACCCAAACCCTTTTCAATATGATCAAACGAATAGCCCCTCGACGTGAAGCCGCAAACAAAATACAAATTACCCGTTTCGTGCTAACGCTTTCCTCTTATATACCCAACAAACATAAAATATTTGCCCATATTAAACTCATTTATTTACCTTTTGCCCTTTGAATTATATCCAGGCAAAGTCATTTATGTTAACACTAGAGTGTTCAAAGCGGTTTCGCTTGGATACTGGGCCGTCCGTAGCCATTTTGCCACCGTAGGCAAACTCGAAAGAAAACTTAAAAAAATCTTTATGTATAGCTTTCTTCAGGTTGTTGATTTCACTACTCATATATTGCTCGCTCATCCAGCGACCTTAAGTGCGGGCGGACCCTCCGTCGGGTTCCGCCCGCGGCCGTTTGCTCACGGTGCCGTTCATTCAGGCTAACCCAGCGCCGGAGTCTTCATTAGCGCGAAGGCCGAGCTATAGCTTGACGCCCCCGCTCTGGGGCCCAATTCTGCTATTAAAATATCTTGGCGTTGGGAAAATATCCAAAGTACGATTCGATTGCGATAGGGTCAAAAATTTATATTCTACTAAATCCAAAATATCTTCTCGATATCGTAACGACGCAATAACAGTAGAAAAAAATTGGTATTACCATCAGTAGAAATGGCGTTAATTGAAATGAATATTGGAAAGCTACCAAAATTTTAAACATTTATTTCGCGAGTTTCGCTTATTTATAAAGATAGATCGGCGTGCCATGGACACACCTCTGTAGTCTACAGAATACCGAAATCAGGAAAACCTACTATTGACATGATAATATCCGGTGATTTTGACGAGATATTAATAGCAGAATTGGGCCTCTGGTCCAGGTGGTCGTCGTCTGGGTAAGCGACGGAGAATCAGCGCTGCTCAACCCGGGAGTCAGAGCCGTCCTCTCACTCCTCGTCGGTGTGTGTTGTAAGTGGTGCTCCTCCAACCTTCTTTATTACGAGCTATCTATTTTACTTCGTTCTAGAGTACGATACGACGTCACCAATATATAAATGTCACTTGCAGAAAGAAAGGATCCCCAATCACTATTTCAATTTTAGGGACAAAAAATATCCTATGTTAATTTTCGTTGACGAAAGTCATTTGGCAAATTTTATATTCACCAGTACGTATGCAAGACTGCGAAGATGGAATCAACAAAATAAGGACCTACACAGACTGACTTTCACATTTTTATATTAGTACTATCTGGCCCGGCAGACGTCGTCCTGCCCGGAAAAGCTTCAATAGATATGCCGACAGCAGCGCCACCTACCGGGTCCAATTGTGAACCAACTCAGAAACCTTCTTTGGCTCATGCACAACAACTTTGCTAAAGATCATCACATGATCAAATGTATAGTTTACTATTCTATAAAGGACATACAGACAAACATAAATTTTTATATATCAAGATTTATGGACTAGTAAATTTTCCTGGATAATTGTAAATCAAGAACTTGGTAATTTAATAAAACAGCTCTGACTTTAAAGTGTTCAAAGTGAAATTAATAACCTCGGAGTAGATACGACTAGAAAGGTGAGGAACCCTTAAAAAATTTGTTAATTAAGTATTAACTTACACAACTACGCTGCTTTAGGAGGAAAATGGAATATTATTTCGAGATAAGGTCCCTGTATTATTAAATTGGACGTACGCAGCCCCCCCGGTACACCATGAAGTCGTAAATTCAAGTATGCGAGGGCTTCATAACATCTAGGCGTATACGCAAGAATGCCACATTTTTGCTGTTTACTAAAAACTGTGCATGTTACAATTTAGAAAGTCTTACCAGTATGCAAGTTGTACCTAAAAAGAAGTGTATTCCAAATTTCAGCCTTATACAATCAACTAGTTTTGTTTTATTCACAATATTGTCCCTTGTGTAAAACTGCACTTTTGTCTGTACATTTGTTATGAAGCCCTCGATTATCAAGCGTTTGCTCTTAGCTATCTTTCTTTATCTTTTAAACAACAGGATCTAAGGCTCCATACCACTTGACTCCCAACAGCTTTTTTTTCGAATACGTAACTTTAAAAGTTCGTTAAAAATCGAAGGTCTTATAGTTTCTTCCCGATTTCATAATATTTCAAGTTCCAATTTTTTAAGAAACTTGTTTTAATTTACAGTGAATAATAAAGTGCTTCCATTTCTTCATTTATATTTAAACATAGTATTAGAACTAATTAATGGCTGGCACCTAAATCTTACTATTCAGTCACTTGTCTAACCATCGGTTAAATTTTGACATTACTTGTATGGCGCTTATGTCCAATTTTAACCGATAGTAAGGCAAATGAACGGTTGGTACAATATAGGAACCGGAAGAATAAGGTCTCACAGCTTTAACTAGACGTAAAATTAGGAATATTTGAATGTTGTAATTATGAGACTGCGATAGCTAACTTTTTGTTACTAGTATAGGTAAGGTATGGTCTAAGATAGTGCACGCTTGCCTAGAACGTACCTATTTACACGGAATTTGAAGACACCCAGGTTGTAAGTATCGGAAAAGATAGACTCCAACAATGAGTTCCACTCCTTGGAACTTGGTGAAACTAACCACCAATACATTAAAATAAGTATTAGCATTGCGTTCTTAGTATTGTGCTTCTATAGTATAATACTATATTTCATATAAATATTATACAAGGAGACCCTTGCGATTTTTTTTTCGCAAAACTTGTCTTTTTCTATAATTTTTCATTTTCGAAATTTATATCCTCTAAAATACTTTTGAACAAAGCTGCTGCTTTAAGATGATTAGATACAGGTTCCCAGAACGCACAAATTAGAATCCATCGGTAGCGATTTGTGAGTTCTGCAAAATTCTATAGTCCTGCAAGCACCCTTAGGCAATGAAGTCTTATTTAGAATACATCACTTCACTACTGCCGTGATGCATAAACGTTTTTAAATCCACAACATTTAATTTTTACTAAATTTTCAAATATGTAGGT
This sequence comes from Dendrolimus kikuchii, assembly GCA_019925095.2. Lineage (NCBI taxonomy): Eukaryota > Metazoa > Arthropoda > Insecta > Lepidoptera > Lasiocampidae > Dendrolimus > Dendrolimus kikuchii. The sequence continues at coordinate 19,832,464 of CM034394.1, forward strand.
ATCAAAAAAATATCGGTAACGTTCGAATATATCGCAGATTTGTCAGTGAAATTCCTGTTTCGTGAATATAAAAACCGCCGGACGCTTTTCTATCGTTTTAAATAACAAAAGTGTTCGGAAAACGATGGAAACAATAGTTTATCGCATGAACGCTCCACGCGTTTGTTTTGTTTCGCACACTGATAACCCAATTCTGTTTCTAGAAGAATGGGTACCACACTACGTGTTTAGAACGATGTTTACAACACTTTCGTAGACATTTAATGGATTTTTCCTGTCTATACTAATATTATAAAGAGGAAAGATTTGTATTTTTGTTTGTGTGTAACAAATAAACTCAAAAGAACTGAACCGATTTCAAAAAAAATTTCACCATTATAATGCTACATTATTCCTGAGTAACATAGGCTATATTTATTACCAGAAAAAATTACGGTTCCCTACCGAAACTTCAATAATGTAACCCAAGGTGTAAAACAATTAACCATGAAACCTTTGCAAAGCCGGGACGGGCTAGTGTAAAATATATTTGTGGGCTGTGGCCGCCACTTTGTTCGCGGTATTCATAGACTTTATATGACTTTATACTTGGTAGAGCCATGTTGGAATAATTATCTTGTTTACAACTCTTAGGACCCGGCTCGATCGGTGTGATACCACGCTCTCACAGAATATTAGCGTAAACGGTTAGCCATGAGCTAATCGTGTTTCATATGATGAGTGAAAATTAGCCATAGCCATTCCCCTATCCCATCTCCTCTTTGTTTTAGCTAGAAGAAATCCGATTGAGAACCATAACCCTCGACAAACACAGAAGCTTGGGGGATAATTCGCCACCCATGTGTGGGAGTCACCAGATCGGGGGTGGCACTAGCCCAGTCTGAACTGATGCCATGCTATTGCCACGCGCCAGTTAGGGATACCCACTAAAACCCCAGGGTGTTCCGTCCTGCGCCTTATGCCAGGGCTATGGGTTTATGACCTAACCTCTCCGCAGCCCTGGCAGGCGTGGGCCTTGCAAGGCCACTTTCACTGCCGGGATCTCCTCTATTTTATCCTCTTTATGTCGTCCCTCCTATCACTTCCTATCCCTTTTCAAAGTTTGACAACGTGTTGGCTTCGCCCCTAGTGTTGCAGACGTCTATCGGTGATGGTAACCACTTTTCATTAGATGAGCCGTCTACATGTATGTCAGCATCGCAATAAAAAACAACAAATGTCGTGATAGCCATTTGGCCAAAATTTTATTTAATTTTTTTATTCAGTTGATTAACCTAGAAAAAATAATTTAAAAACTGAAACACCATTAACATATATTTACTAAATTCAATATGAACGAAAATGATTTCCACGCTTTTCAGCTATAATATTTCATTTCCAATGTGATTAAAAGTGCGCTTGACGCTCGGGCAAAATGGCTGCCATTTACAACGTCTCGTAACCGTGAATGCTTTTATAAGTGTTTTATTTGTCCATTGCTATTCCATGTCGTTACTGTTGCTCTCTTGTTTTTTAAGTGAATACTTAAATTAATGTTTACAAAAGAATATAAAACCCAATTCTTTTATTTTATATAAAAGTTTTCTAAAATAAAATGTAATAGTTGTTTTATAAAATACAAAATCTTGATGCACTCCGTCAGCGCTATATTTATATATTACCATTGTTAATTTTTACACACGGATTTGTTGGCCTTATTCATTAAAACAAAACAATTTGATGAAATTTATGAAGTTTCATATTTATTTGTACATTGACAAATTTTATTCGTCGTCGGCGCCTATTGACGCGATATCATTGCTAATATTATATTTACCGTTCTATTTACACAGAAAGCAACTACGCAATATAACAAAAATATCATCAAAATATACGAAAATAAATGTCGTACACTCAAAATGACATAGTTGGCATCCATCCAAATACATATTGTCACTAAAGTGAGTTTACCGTGTTACGCGTTGATGTGATAAACGGCCGCCTGTCGTGGACTATTGCATGGTACATATTGCAACGAGGCTTTTATTACGTTTTTAATTTACTTTCAATTTGTTATCCGCACTTGTATGTCATTGTGATGTTTGTTTATTTGTCTTCATATCCTTGGGTATAGGTGCTAATGAAATTTGGACGTGAATAGATGACGCCACGTGTCATATTTCTCTCGCTTTTGAAATAGTATAACGGCAAAAAGAGAAAGTTGCAAAGTTGTTGTTGGTATTTTTACATTCCTAGTACCTTTTATTCCTAAGATCAAATCGTTCCGGTTCGGTGGCGGAAATAGCTGAATCATTCAAGCGGCGCAAATATGCAAGCATCAGTGAAAGTTGGAAAAAAAGAATTCGGCAGACAAACACACACACGTTGTATATCCCCCAGCTAAGAAAGTTACGTTTGTGTTATGGGCAATATACTACGGACTATTCTAGGACCGATCCCAGACCATAGTTAATAATAGAAAGTTCGTTTAAATAATTTACCGTGCCAGGAATCGAACCTAGAGCCTCTGCGTTAGCCCGCTAAACCAAAGAGGCTGTCACTTGTTTGTGCCGATTGTTGTTGAGATGCTTGGGTTGTGAGGTCCTGAGGCCATGAACCTCTATAAAGAGCTATCAAAACGCATAACTCTTCAGGTGATAATAGGGCAAGTTTCTACATAACGAATCAATGTGGCGATCCAGTGTGATAAATTAGCCAGCCTTCTGGAAACCTTAGCCCTAGACTTCGATGATCTACGCTCAATATTCTACTTATAGTCTAAGGGATTGTAGGTAGAATACAATGTAACTAAGTTGTTTTCTTTATTGTGTTAGTTAGTAATAACTTATGTATATTTTGATATTATATGTAGTATATTAAAATGACAAGAGTTATGAATGTCAAAGAGGCAAGTGAGGTGTGTAAGAATAAGCCTAAATGGCACTCTGTTGTTCGTGCCTACCCCGCAAGGGAACTGGCGTGAAGTTATGTATGTATGTATGTATGTATGTATATTAAAATCCTTCATAAAACATTAAACTTACGGTTGATTTAAAATGCGAATAATAAATATTATAATAAATTATAATGATAATAAATAAAAACCTTCATTATTATTTACACTTACCCCAAATAAATTTGCATTAATAAACGCATCTAATCTGGTTAATTATTCAGTGGAACAAGATAAGGCGAAGTTAAAACATGATCATAATTTTCGTTCTAAGGGAGATAAAGATAAAGCTATTAGGGTGAGATCAACTTGTCAAGCTTTATTAACGTACGGGTGTCCTAATATTTTGGTTTTCTGTTTTCAAGAAGGTCAATACACGCATACCAGTGAATTTTAATTAATAATGTTATTCCAAAAGTCTACTCGACGCATAAACGTGTACGTTAAGTAATAGTTGTTTATGATACTAATGCGGTTACTTAGTTTTTACAAACGAGTAGACAATTGTAAGCCCAAGAGGAAGTCGAAGTTAACATAGTCATGAGTTCTTAAAAACCAACAACCGCACGTTGGTCATACAACGTTATTCAACACATTTGCGAGAAGACTACAATAGGTAATGAAACAAACAATATATGTGGAATCGAGACAAATGTATTGATTAAAAGCGCCTCGAAGGAGGTTCGATTATTCAGCTTATTTATTCTCGTAATGTGAAACTCCTTGCTGGAATTCTTTTTTTCAGCTAAGTACCTATTGTACCGCACATTCTGTTATTTGGGGCATTGGGGTTTCGTAAGTGCATTTTTTGAGCAAATGTGTTGAACATATATTTTTCTCTACTCAAATAATAAATAAATTATAAATCGATCGACAAATACACGCCTTATATGCCCCTAAGCAAGCTAAATAAGTTACACTTATGTTATGGGTAACATACAACGAACCATTCTGGGGTCGACTCAGTCGCTTAAACCATAACAAATAACGGAAAGTTCATTTGAGAAATTTACCGTGCTAGGAATAGAACCTAAAACCATTGCATTCCAGTGAGCTAAACAGACAAAGGCTTAACCACAGAGGCCGTCTAAATAACAATAATAAAAAAAGCAATACAACAATATACAATGTCATAGGACACAATCCTGGCGATCTAACTAGTTTATAGTTAATAAGAAATAGAAGCTTGATCTGCAAAAGCCATTTCAGAGATCGATTCAAATAAGCCATAACTTAAAGTGCAATTTAACTATCGCCATCAATCCCTAATAACGGCCATTCTGCAAAACGGGGCACAATCAATCTAAAACCCATAACATTTTACGACAGTTTAGTTATCTCCGAGTCAATATACTCCTAGTATACTTCATTGATAACAAAGATTCTTGCAGTATTACAATTGTATATTAAAGATAATATGTTCTTCCTCAACCAGTCGATGTCCACAGCTAGATATTTGCCTCTTCCTGTTAACGAGTTTATTTTATGCATGCAGGGATTAAGAAAGAACACTAATTCATGCGGCCGGGCGGCCAGTCTTGAGACGACAAAACAACTCACCATCGATATGCTAGATACATTATTATGATTTCAGCTCTTAGGGCCAGATGGTGAGATACCACCCTGTCACAGAACATCGACGTGAAAGGGTTAGCCTTGAGCCAATTGTATTTCGTGTGATGAGTGAGTTCCGAGGCCCGTTTCCCTTTCCCCCTATCTGTTATATATCCTATTCTTCCTGTCTCACCCTCCCATTCTCTTTATCCTATCCCTTTATCTAATCTCCGAACCCCATCTCTCCTATTCCACCTACTCTATCTCTTTCTAAAGACTGGCAATACGTTGGCTTCGGTAGTTTTGCAATCGTCTATAAGCGACGGTAATCACTTTCTAGCAGGTGGTCTATACCTGTTTGCCAATTTTTGACCACCTTAAGTTATATTCTGGCATTAAAGGTCAGCTTTTAGTCCCCTCTTTGAAGCCGGCAGCAGATTTGGTCCATAACCGAATCTTTGTTGTATTCCGGCAATCAAAAAAATCCTTGCTTCTCTTATGGATATCCTCATTATTTATTCAAGAGAATTACATAGCATAGTGCTCCGTATACCGATCTTACCATCAGCTTCCATTATATAATATAAAATAATAATATTACCTTTTGTCCTCAGGTACATATATTCAAGCTCGGATTTTCACCGAAGAATTTGAACTTAAGGTAATTTTGTAGAATGCAAAGAAAAGTATTTAAATATTGATAGAAATTTCTTCAAATAACATTATCATTAATCCATGAACGAAGATATTGCTAAGTACGTGTATATTGAATGAATAGGTCTAGTGATAGCTGAGATTATTTAACTAAGTCAGAAAAAATTAAGTAAAGTATGAGAGATATATATATATATATATATATATATATACACACGTGTATATATATATATAGTTCAAAAGAATTAAGTACTTAATCACGCGCGCTACACCCGTGCAGGGTAGGATAACACAGGGTTACACTCTCAACTTTATTTCCGTGACAAGCGATCATAAATCACAACCCTTTTCACCAAAAGCTATGATAAAGAAACAATGTTACAATTGTGCCGGTGTTGTCGAATAATCCAAGACTGATAAAACATGAATAAAGGCAGCGGAAACCTCCCAATGGGAGCACGTGTTAGTTCACATGATGGACTCCTTTTTATTCGCCGTGAGATCGATTTAGGCAAACTGTTGAAAACAAGTTTTCATGGTGTTTAGAGCCTTGTAATGTTTCTTAGGTCTCTTTTCGCATCAAAGCGACGTATTAGTTAAAGTTTCGGAACCATGATGGCAAATATGGGACCAATATTTTTATTTGCTGAAGTACAGCAGACAGGCTGACGGCCCCGCAGATGAAAAATGGTTATCATTGCTTATGAACATTTGCACCATCAGAGGTATTGCCAGACTCGAATGGTGGACTGAGACTTGGCCATTGCCGCCGGAATACACTCAAAGTTGTTATGGCAATATACTCTAGACCCAGGATGGTACCCGGACCATGGATGGCCCTCCAAACGGGCAAATTCCCTATCACCTGACTGGATTGTTTTGTTGCCTGTTACGACAGGCAACTCAAACCGAGGAATTAGTATTCTTTCTCATTTCCAGCACAGATAAAAAGTATAAAATTTTCATGTTTGGCCATCTGTGATCAGTATGCCTTACACATGTCAAAGCCTTTTTGGTCGAAATTGTTTCACTTTAGTTTCACAATTAGATGGCGAGATAGTTGCTTTCTTTTTTCAGAATGAAATATAAGTATCATTTTTAATATTTTTACGTGTTGTTTTATCTCTTAAATAAGTTCTATCTGGTAATTGAAAATTTAGTCCTCAGTACATTTTCCATCTATCATTCGGACGCTACAAAAGTAAGCTGCCACATGAAACTAATCTATGCGATGAGCGAAACGTCTCCCTGTGTTGTGTTGTCCGGCGTTATCTTTGTCGTGTGTTGTTCGTGACAAACCAATTTCCGGCTTACTTTTGCCGTGCAAACAATCTAATACGCACCAACTCCTTTGTCTCTATTTGTAATACATACTCCGGACAGTAGAAGCTAAATGAGACAATTCAGATTAAAATTATTGTGTAATTTAGGTGCATGTATTCTAAATTGACGGGCTTTGTGGTTGAGCGGGATAGGTCTTAGCCGGCTGAACTCGCTGAAACACAGAGGCTCCCGGTCCAATTCCTAGCATGGTAAATTTCAGAAAAGATCTTTCTGTTTTTTACTATGGTCTGGGTGTCTGGGATCGGGCCCAGAGTGGTCCGTTTTATATTACCTATGGGTATGTGTTATGACACAAGCGTAAGTTGCTCAGCTTGGGAAAATACAATGTGTGTAATTGTCTGCCAAAATTATTACTATCTACCTATAATAGTGCAATGTTGTAATTTTTAAAAAATAGTTTATTATTTGATCCAGTGACTGCGAGTAAGTCTCATAGCGGCTTTTATGACTTTAAAAGAGAAAAAAAGAGTAAGAAGACTACGGTGGTATGGGCATGTAATGAGGAGATATTAAGGTCACAAAAAAGTCAACCTGAACGATGGACAGGTACAAATACAAAGGTAGACCAAAAATACATGGATGGATTGTGTGAAGGATGACAAGATGACTTATGGTGTGACCAAGTATGTATGACAGAATAGGAGTATGGAAAAAGACATTGTGCCGGCCCCAAATAATTGGGAGAAGATGAAAGAAAAGAAAGAGCGCATTGTTTAAATTAAAAGTATTTTTCTAAGTATATAGCTGGTAATTAGGCAGGTGGACCACCTTAAGGCGAATCCAACGCATTACCAGCCTTTAAAATGGAATAGGAGGGCAACTTGCTCGAGGGAGCTCCCTAAGGAGTTTTACCTTGGCTGGACTGTTGCCATGAGAGGGGGATGAATTTAATGATGCCCACCATAGGGCGACACAAAGCACTAATCGAGAACGGGCGACGGGTAATATAAAGGGCGAGGGGAAGGATCCCGGCGGACCGGGATCGGTGGTTCGCGGCGGCCTACGCTATCTTACTGCCGTTTCGCAACGTGTTATGGCTGGGAGACAAGAAACCGATATAACGGAGCGGGCCGTTTTATACTGCAATCGTAGTGAGAGGTAGGCGGGGCGATGACGCTGCGCACGTGTACAAGCACGTGCCGCTAGCGAACGCTACCGCCGTATTTTTCTTGAAAAAAAAAGTCAACTACCGCCATTATGGCTTATAATACTCATTCTAGTAAACAAAAACTAGTTTCAATATTATTGCATAAAACAGTTAGAGCTTTTTAAGAAGGGTCTTTGCTTACTTTTGAACTATAGGATAGGAAATTCCGGAAGAATTCAACGAAAAAAACTGGAAAAGCACTTTGAGAGAAGGTTGATTTTAACAAGATTCTTTAGTTTTTGAGATATAGGACATTTTCGTTACAATTTTTTTTTACTGTTACATTGTAAAACATTGAACGTATTTCGCTAATACAGAATCTTATATAGTAAAATGACTAAACGCACTGAAGTGCGTTTAGTCATTGTAAAAAGAGAGAGAGTATAAAAATAAATGAAAAATGGTTTTCATTTATTTTTATACTCTCTCTTCTTTCACCTTTCCCCAAATATTTGGGGTCGTCAAAATGCATATGTCGTTTCCTTCCATACTCCTCTATTCTAGCATATATACGTCTTCTATCATACCATAAATCAACATGTCATCATTTTTAGTAAATCTTTACACTTCTTTACATCAATCTTCTAGCTTAACATTTTTTGTAACATGACCTTCATTCCTCATTACATGCCCATACCACATTAATCTTCTTCCTCTCAATTTTTCAGTCACGGGTGCAACTATCAACGCCCCTTACGTACTCATTTCTCAGTGTATCCATTCATGTAACACCACACATCCGTCTTAACATTTTATTTCAGCCAACTGGAGGCGGTATAGGGGGTAGAGGTATAGGGGAAGCAAGGGGAATGCCGTTCAGTTAAGGAAAACCTTCTATATTTTTTCTATAATATTTATATTATTAAAGGTGAGACAAAATAATACAATTGTTCACTTATTCAGTAATCTCTACTTTATTTGTTATTGCTAAATAGAACCAATAATTAACTAAATTAATATTACAAACAATAAAAAATAGATTCAAATATTAAAGTTACTAATAAAAACGTTCAGTGAACAACTTTGATAGCGGGCCCGAAAACAAACATTTCTCTTTCTCTTGCTGCTAGCGGATTCCTAAAACTAGTTACTGTTTGCTCTCGCTGCATAGCCCCCACGCTTTATTTAACATGTGTCCCGCAATCCAACGCACAGTTTGCCAAGGTATACTTGTGAACGGCATTACCCCTGTTTCCCCTATCATTTTAGTGGCGCAACATTTTTATACAGCTTATTCAAATGAGACGAAAATATTCTCCTAAATTCTTGTCATGAAAGAATGATTAGCGCTTGAGGCGTCCGTGACCCTGTATACTCTTTGCAAACAATAGGAGCAATCTATGTAAAATATAGATTACAAAAAGCAGACTTTGTTTTTGTTCCACTTCGCGATGTGCCTCGCGCCTCTCTGACTAATGGTTTGTCATGTAAAAAATATATGGAAACAATTTTTTCTTTCCCGCTTGAATGTGTTTGATTTTGTTTGTTTTGCCTCGATGTTATTCAAACAGCTTTGTTATTAAACGTACCTATAGTCTACATGCCAGATTCGGCATCCTGATATCAATCAAAAGCAATCACGGACTTTTGATTGTTTGTTATCGTTCTTTTATTCGAAATACGAGAATATTGTTATAACATTTTATATGAAAACTTGGTAAATAGATAATCTATATATATAAAAATTGCTGTTCCTTAGTGTCGCTAAAACTCGACAACGGCTGGACTGATTTGGCTAATTTTGGTTTTGAATTATTTGTGGAAGTCTAGGCAAGGTTCAAAAGGTGAGTAAATATGAAAAAAATGCTTCGAATATAGTAAAAACAACAATTTCGCTTTCCTTTAGAAACTATTCCTACATGTCAAACATTTGATGTTCGTCCCCATCGTTTAGAAATCAATTAAATTTAAAAGTGAAGTTTTTTTTTCGTTTTTTTGGTTTAGAATGTCAAACGTTTGATGTTCGTTCCGGTTAAGTTATGACCACATTTTTTACTAAAGTTGAAACATTCTGCAATTATCATTCAGCTTTTTTATTTATTGATTCTGAGGTGGTAAGAAGTTTACCGGGTCAGCTAGTTTTATATAATTATACAATTAATATACCAAAACAAAAATTACTAAGAGATTAATACCGTGATGACTATTTAACTGTGTATCTGTAATGCCGGTCTTATAGCTAATTAGTGACTCCCTTCCAGACAAACCCAGGAATCAATTAAATTGATAACAGCGACGGTATTATACACAAAATAGTAGTTATCATTTCAATATAGGTCAGCCAAATTGTAGGTCTTTGATTGACGCCAATTAAACTGTGTTCTTGTTACAACTTGAAAGGCCACATTTGATAACACAGGTCTTAAAAAACAATCGTATAAATATTGCTCATTATAGAGTAATATTATACTTTACAAAATAAAACTCCACAGCACATCACTCTTCAGTTCCCACCAAAATCTCCTTAATTGTTCCATTTACATGGTTTTACCAAAGACCCTAATTTTACTTATTACTTGCCAGTAACAAACAAGTAAGTAAAGAGTACCTAATTTCTTTTCGCATGACCCTCGTATTACTTCAAAGGCAAACTCAACGATCATACGAATTAAAGCATTTAAAAATACGAAATAGGTATGTTATAGCTTTTATTAGAAAAAAATTAATATGAAATTATTGGAAAGGACTTTCGAAGTAAAATTTCAAAGATACATGTTGTTAGTCGCATTTCATAGTCACGTATGAGCTGAATCGATTCGAACTATATGCTTTGTTAAAGAAATAACTAACTTATTCTGAAAGCATTTCTTAGGTTAAAGCTTTTAAACCAATAGCAAATTACTTGCTCCGATGCTTTCTTATCAAGGTTCTAACACTCGCTTCAAGTCATTGAACTACAAATACTAGTGGCATTAGAAATATCAAGTCTGTCTCTTTCTGACATTGCAGCTGCTCAGTATTTAGGACCATTATTAATGGTCTAAGGTATTTACTTATTATTTTAGGCTGGTATTGTACTAAATTTCGTGCACACACCAAAATAAAAGAAGACATATTATTATATGTATGTCAGATCTGTAACAAAATTTTGCAATAGTTATAGCCGTTCAAATAATTATGAATGAATATACCTTCTACAAGATCTATACAACTAAATAATGATGATTCAATCAATATTTATTTTTGTCTTCTTTACAATTATTGTACATATTATTAACTGATGCATAGTTATTGTTTGTTAAATTATTATTATTATATGTAATTGACAATGGCGGAACAGGACAGGATTTAGTATAGCTTTTTTCATTGTATATATATATATATATAATTAAATATTATTTAAGTTATTTTTATTCAATGTATGTACCAGTCGCGGTAAAAAAAGGTTCATCACCTTAAAGTCGACTTTTGCTTGCACGAGTACAAAAAACAGTACCGCCAACATTTTAATAAATGTTACCTTTTGTTACGTTGATAAAATATAGAAACGTGAAAAAATAAAATTGCAATATTGACAATGCCATACACTAAGATTAACAACACTTTTAATCATTAGAAAGAAAGAGGATAATTAATTATAATCACTACGCTTATCATAAATATTAAAACCAATAAAAAGGTTTTACATCTCTAAACATTGTTTTTAAACAAGATAGAAGATCAAACAACTTTGAACTAAGTGATTTTAAACTTGATAGTCAAACAGTTAAACATATTCTTTGTGGAACAGTCTATTCTGTGACTTAGTTTGAAAAGGTAACAGTGCTCGAGGAACATTAAACGAATTAATTTGAAAACTGGTGAACCTTTTCATACCACGATTGTACCTACAAGAAAATTATTAAAAAAAAAATAACGAACATAAAACTATTTCTTTATAAAATAATAATGTTTTCTATTTTTTTATGAATAAATTATATATTTTTTAAATAATGTAAAACTAGGTATTTAATTTAAAAAAAAACGAATAAACAATAACATAGTTAATGTTTTTTATATTTGTTTGTCTGTTTGGGACTCACGCAAAAAGCCGATAGAAAATTCCAAGACTTAAAATCTGCTGTATTTTTGATCCCAACAATCTGGCGGGAATTTTCTTGGGAGAGGGTTAAAAGTGGCCAGGTCAAAAAAATAATCTGATTCCGATGCAATGTCTTTACTTATTCAAATTCTATGTATAAAACAACTGTGATCTTTGTTACCCATTCAACGTGGACAAAGTCGCTGGTGAATCCTACTTATCAAATATTATATTATTGAGTGACTTACTAGATACGCTACAAAACAAACAAATTACCATACAGCAAACAATCTTTTCATGCAAAATTATATACGAATCGACGTCCGCAATTCATCTTCCATTTCCCGACACGGTCGTTCAATTCAAGTTACCAAATCGAATTTATCTCGGGTTTGTAATGTGATTCCAGTTACTTCCCAATAAAACCAAATACAACAAAATTGACACCGCGTATTGGGATTGATTGACAACGCCATTCCTTGTACGATTTTATTACGATGTAAAATGGAAATGTATTTAGGTTGGTGTCACACGAAGTAAAGTTGATTGCATAATGTAATAAGCACAACATCGCCGACGGAAGTGTGCACTCGCGTGTGATACGATCCTTCCTCCCCATTCCTATAGAATCCTATTAGTATTTGACCGACTTCGAAAAAAGGAAGATTGTCAATTCGTCCTTGTATTGTTAATAACACTTCTTACATTTTAGTATTAGTGGCTCCATCTATTATTTAGACTAGTATTTGTTTTATAAATAATTGATAATTTGTGCATGATATAACTAATCGGAATAAATTGTAGAGTTTTTTATACTTTACAATAATGAAGGTACTTTTATATTACAACACTGAATAAATACGGCAAATCCGCTGCGAAACTGGCATTCTTTGCTCGGAAGTCAAATAAAGCAGTCCTGAAAGTTCTTCCTGTTTTGTTATATAAATCCCGCACTATACATCATTATGTATTGCTATTTTTTATTTATTTGCGAATATTATTGATTCTTTTTGCATTACATATATTGTAGCTTCAAAGGGGTGCCATATTAATTTAATTAGTATTGGGGAATAAACTTCAATCCTATACAAAGATCTCCTCGTCGCCCATCAATAGCTCGTTCGCTAGTATTGATGGCTTGCAGTGACATCATCGAATACAGGTGCGCAATTAAGTTGATTGAGTTGAAGTGTTCTCGTGCGTTCCGTTCTATACCTACTATGAGATCAAAAGGTAGGATTCGTATGATAAAGGAGACGGAGACTTTCGGGCCAAAGAAATGTAACGAGTTGAAATAGGGCTTAAAAAAAGCGTTATTTTTCTATTACAAAATTAAAAAAATCAGACCTAAATTCTGTATGGAAGACGAGAAATCCTAATAATAAGGTCACAAATAAAATAAGTACTCCTATCTTATTACAATATGGGCCCAAGAATGTATGAAAGCGTATTCGTCTCCTTTTATTTAGTTACATTTGTAAACATTAATCAACCGAAAATGGCTACTGAAACCTGAAAAAGTTGTAAAATTTAAATCGTAGATATCTTTCGTGTCTTTCCCTAAAGTGGAAACATATCTACGCAGACGCCAATTGTTTTCGATGCCATTTGCTCCACCAAAATAGCATTCATGCGTGAATTCCTCCTATTCCCTTGATATGAATTTGTGCGACTTCAAATAAATCCGACATACATATAAGAATATAAGGAAAGAATTTCTATTCATAGAGAATTCTGAGAAAGCATGTTATGCATAATTTCCCATTAAATTGTATACAGTTTTAATGCATATAAATGACTTTCTAACCTTCTATATATATATATATATAAATCATAGAAATGTATGTACGCGTAACTTGAAACGACTTTACCGATTTTGATAAAAAAATAATTGTATGTGTTTGAGTGAGTCCCCAGATGCTTTAGATTCACAATTGGAACCGGTAGGTGGCATTGGGATCGGGTCTTAGATTTTTATTTTTTTAGGGCAGGACGCCGTCTGCCGGGACCTCTAATTTGACATATTACTATATTTAAAATTAATATTCGAATTAGACCTACTTGCACTCTGCTTTCGATCCCGGTTGTGAACGCTTCATTTTAGAGTTTACTTTTTAACCAGCTTCAAAAATGGTTTCAATTCGACTGTATACTTTATTTTTTATGTTTGTTACACGAATTCACGGTCAATTTGAATCGGTTTTGGACAAAAAAAATGTTCACAAGAGTATCTCTTTCGATTATCACTCAGGTGGTCCCTAAAGCTTTTCAAGTATTTTCGATACTAAATTTTTTTTTAACAAAAAGCAGAACCGGCTTCATGAGTAAAAAGCTAAATATAAATATTACTACAATATATTAAAGTCGGTGCCAAATCAAACATAAAAAACAACAACAATTTTGCAAAATATAGTATTTTTTGTTTCACTTCGCACCAACTTTAGGATGTTGTAGAAAATATATATTATTTAAATCGGTTTTGATTTTTGATATTTTTTTAATTTTCTTTTTAGTTAAGTGCACATTAGTATACTTTAAAAGTATATATTTGTAAAAATATTTTAATTGTTTTTTTTTATAATAGTGAACACACACTTGAGCGCTTTCCAAATAGTTAAAATACTCTAAAGAACCAATTGTGAAAATGAGACGGTCCCCGGTAGTCACTGCACAAGCGTGTGCTAATTAGAGGGGAAGAATTAAGAGGGTGAAGTAATTAAATTAAAACAAAAGTCAAGGTTTATTCAGGACGCTTCCGGTTGAAAAAGATTATTACAAATGAGAGTTGAATAACTGTAAATGAAAAGGGTACTTTTATACAATGCGTAACAAAAACTCGATGTTTTGCATATAGACTGCCTACGTAATTAAAATGAACCATTAATGAGTATCTTAAAATATTTTCTTTATTTTATTTAGGGCAACGAACAATTACACCACTAGGAAATTAAATAACAATATAAATTATTGGCAAATATTACTTGTGGCGCAACCAGCAATATTGCCCACAACTATAATAAAAAATGGAATAAATTCATCTGTCTGTCAGTCAGTTATTACCCAGAGAATTACGAATCGATTTTATAAGATTTGGTGGTCAGTCGTCAATAGATGTGAAAATCACTACAGTACTTGACTAATATCTGTTAGTGATGAGCAACAGATACATCCATTGACAACTCTACAAACTTTTTTTTGTACAAAGAAGAACTTAGAAAAAAAATGTCAGCTTCTGTATAGTGTAATATCAGATCTTTAACTTGCATAATTAAGAATACTTAAAAACATTTTCACTATACGTTTTTATGTATACTAATTTGTTGTATGTAGCAGTAAATACACTGACTTACCATGATATACATATATATATTATTTAATAATCATATTTCTGAATAGAGTCTATATTTACTTAACTATATATATCAAAAACTATTCTAAGGTTTTACATTATCACATAGTAATGTACATATATAGGATTTTCAAATTAAGACACGGAAACTTAGCGTAAGTATTTTTATTATGAGATATTTTGAATTGTGTTTTTTAAATATCGTTAGAAAAAAAAATATTCGCTTCACTATAGAACTCGTCTCTGTGTTTAACGCAAAAATACACACCAAAGCCGCCAACCCGCCGGCACAGCCCACCAACACAACCTGGCGGCCTATATGACAACAATCATATCGGCTACATGCGCCCGCGCGTGCTGCCCGCCGACATATTGGCGGTATGTCGGCAGCTTGCATACGCAAGCACTCAGTCCCGAGGACACTCAAGCTGTAGTGGCGTGCTTTATTCTTTGTTTCTCATCTCGAGCCGCCGACAAAAGTTTGCCGACGTGCAATGAGTGAAGCCGCCAACTAGCCCACCGACAAAAAGTTGCTGACATAGGTCGGCGATCGGCGGCTTTGGTGTGTATTGCGCTTTAGATTGACACGTACTTACTTTCTTCTTTAATCCATTTGATTTTCCAGAAAATTTTAAATTACAAAATAAGCATTAACGGCCAACAAATTAAAACATTTTTGAACATTTCCCTTACTCTAAAAAGTTAGAATAAACAAATTTATAGGAAAAGTAAATCTCGATCTTGTTACAAATTAAATCCGTTCAACCTTTATTAGTACGGTCCTGTGAAACCCCCCGTAGGCAAAAGAAGGAAAACCATTATTTCCTCCTTTTGAAAAGAACAAATAAATACAACAGAAACAGTTTCTACGTTCTAACCTTACGTAAATTGTTTTCAAATGGGGGTTAACATCAAAAAAAATCCCAATAGCCTTGTAAATTGTATTAGCTATATTTATTGAAAAATATAACAATACTGGTACATAAAAGCTGCTAATTTATAACAAATTCTTTACTTGCATTTTAATACTGTTTTTCTTATGGGATTAACATTTTCTATGAAAATCATCTGGAGTAAGAAAAACACTGTAAATTATTTATTAAAGGAGATACCTAAATGAAATTCGATAATTTTCATCAGATAATTTTAACCCATTATTTACATAGGTGTGTAAGAATAAGCCTAAATGGCGCTCTGTTGTTCGTGCCTACCCCGCAAGGGAACTGGCGTGAAGTTATGTATGTATGTATGTATGTATTTACATAATTATATACCATATCTATATGTATGTTTAATATTATTCAGGGTTGTATAGGAATTAATGTTGTAATTACATATTTATTTAGCTATTTGATAGTATTATCGCAATAATATATTATTATTATTATTATTCGGGAGATGTATTGTTTGCCATAACTTCGCTCTCGGCTCAAGCGAAAGATCAGCGTTGGTCCAACAGACCACCAATAATGCTGAGCTTAATCCAATTTTTAGGACTTACATTAAAATGTCATTACAGTCAGTGATTGTTTTTACTTTATTTATTTTTACTTTGAACATCCTTATTTTAACTCTGTGTGTTTGTCCTAGAAATAACCCTGTTCTCTTTCTTTCTTTCTATATCTTGCTAACACATTACCACATTTTCGAAAATATAAATTGCGAGAATTCACTTACTACAAATCTGTATTCTACAAATATCATCAATAATATTACGAGTGTTAAAGTAATGTTGTACATTTTTAGGAAATAAAACTGCACAGGACAATATCACTCTTCAGTTCTTCCAAATAGTCCGCAAAATAATTCTGATCAACTTTATCCTTTTTTTATATTATATAGGCTCGCATTTGACTGACATTGCATCTGACGTCATGTGGAAATGCAGTCTAAGGTGGAGCACGTTTACCTAGAAGGTTTGGTTGAGGTTGCCTGGAAGAGATCGCTTTGAGCGATAAAGCCGCCTATTGTATTATTGCCTATAAAAAAATTGTAAATCTGTTCTGTTTTTGTAATTGTATATTTTGGTGTGCAATAAAATGTTAACTCTCTCTCTCTCTCTCTCTCTCTCCCCTCTCTCTCTCTCTCTCTCTCTCTCTCTCTCCCTACATATTCACGCTAGATTTGAAGACACTTAAATTGTATGTTCAGGAGAAACAGACTACAAAAAAGAGTTCCACTCCTCAGCGGTATGAACGATAAATATGGGAAGCATAGCGCTTCGTCCGCTTGGTTCATATTTGCTCCATGTATCAGTGGCGTAAGCTCGTACGTCTGCTTTTCCAGTGGTAAAAAGGTTAGGGAGAAATTAATTCGTGCAATTCCGCGGCATACCCGCCGAAGTGTATCCTATAGAATACCGACAAACTAGTGACTCTGCGTCGATGATGTAGGCTCTGAAGCCTCCAACAGAATAGTCTACGCATTGGAGTCGATTGATAGGAGAGCCAGGTGGCTCATTGGCAATGATACTCTTTTTGATGCTTAGCTTCAAAGCCTTGAGCATAGCCGCAGGGTAACTGGTTCGTCCGTTTTCTATAGGATACACCTTGGACAGTGTGCTATGGAGTGTGCCTCACGACTTGGTTCCCCCATCCCATTTCTACCATCGAATATCCAGACGCACGGATTTGCGCCGTCGTTACATGGTGGACATACAATTGGTTAGAACTAAACGGTTGGCCTCCACCTTTTTCTTGCGCACCGCTGTCGAGTGGAACAATTTGCCGAAGTCTGTGTGTCTCGAATCATAGAAATTAGTGGTCTTCAAGTGACGAGTGAATAGGTATTTTATAGATGTACTCCACCACTCCACGATGTATATGTGTACTCCACCTTAGATCGCATCTTCTCCCAAATGTGAACGTATAACACTATTAAAAGGCCAGCCTATCACCTTCCTAGCTCTTTTCTCATTTGACTCGAGTGTCTCGAGCTATAATATTTAGCTAAACAATCCCAAAAATGAGATTCTTAAATAAGATCGAATTAAGTCGGTTTAACCTTTCCACTATTATCACGATAAGCAATGCTCAAAGATACCTTAATTTCCGTCGAGTGAAAAATCGTATTTGCCTTAGAAATTCGTGGTCTTTTTAAACCGTGTCGCCTTTTACAAACTCATCTTAGCGACAAAAATAATGTGACAATGTTGCTCACACAAAGTAATGGTTATGTTACAGCCGGTATATTTATGTGTCGTGGGTAGGGCACAAATAATATTTCATGTCTTATTTCTATATTTACGAAATATAAATATTATTCTTGAGAAAACAAAAATCCACTTCCAGTCGAAGGAATGGAAGTGTTTACGCTATTTGAGCTCGAAGAGGCACGTTTTACTAAACAGTTGAAATTTTCAACACAAGCTTCCAAATCGTCGTTTAAAAAATCAATATTCTATAAGTATTGTTCACTTTTCCCCAATAAAAGGTATACATTTATTGAAAACTAGAGGTCCCGGCAGACGTTGTCCTGCCCTGAAAAAATAAAAATGAGGGGCCCGACCCCAGCGCCACCTACCGGTTCCAATTATGAATTTAAAGCATCCGGGGACCCACTCAAACACACACAAAAAATTCATCATAATCGGTAAAGTCGCAAGTTATGCACGAACATAAAATTGTGCGGCAAAACTATCAAGATTCAAGAACTACATCTTTCGTCACTCATTGTGATGAACTGAATGACAATAGTAACTTGGATGATGTTAATTCATACAATTTTAGGCCGACCTTACACCTGTATTTATTTTTTGATCGTGTATCTCTGTAAGGCTAAAGGGGCACTACGATTGACAATACCGGACACATTCGTTCACAGCCGATCCCGGTATTGATCAATCTTAATATGTTTTAGGCTTAGAGACTTATCCAAGCAAAGACCAAGCTTAAGAATACAGATTCAAAAATAGCAGTTAAGAATCAAATAATTATCTACTATCATTATTTTTAGCCAGGGGATAAGTCGCGACCCGTGTGTGGGAATCGTCAGGTCGAGATGGCATTAGCACCTCTAGACAGAACTAAAGACGCTATTGCCACTCCACAATTAGGGATACCCACTAAAACCCCTGAGTATTCCTTCCTGCGCCTTATACCAGGGCTACGCAAAAGCGGAAGCTCGACCAACTCCGCGTGCCTTGGCAAGTGGGGGCCTCGAAGGCCACGTCCAAATATGTACTGTAACTACTTACTAGACTGATCAAAGTAATCAAATATAAAATGCCTATATCAGTATCACAAACAAATATATTGACAAAGTGAAAATACTTTTAACTTCATCACCATAACACCGTAAATACAATGATAGCACTATAAAACTCGATAAATATTATGACTGTACTATTTGGGTTCCAACGATATCAATTTTATCACGTTCCGTGAAACGTAAATAAGAGAAATTACATAAAAAATGCCATAAAGTAGAGGTGGGTGATGTACTGCGAATTTTGCTCGTGAAAATAATAAATATAATGTTTGCAAGTTGAAAATAAGGAAAACACAAAGGCAGCGTGCGGATCCTTTACTCAAGGAAAGTCTAACAATGGAGAACGGGGTCCGAAACTTTTTATCATTATCCAAAGCAACTTCGTTTTAAATGAAAAAGTTATGAACTGTCCCAAGCGATATAACTTCAATTTAAGTTTTCACTTAAATTTCTGCGTTATTAGCGTGGCGTAGCCATTTTTAAATAAATGTCATGGTCGTCTGTATTTGGACCATACAAGCTAAGTAGAATTTAAGACAAAATATTGTTACGATTCATAAATACACTGCAGTCTGTAATAAAGAAATTAAAAATAGCATCAGTATTCTCATCTGTATACCTCAGCAAAATCCTTGAGTACTTCGGACACATAGCCAAAAAACAGCGAGACACCTTAAGCAAACTAATGGTAACTGGTAAAATGGAAGGAAAAAGATCTTAAGACCGCAGTTCGTTGCGCGACTAGGTTTCAGGTTTATGTTTCAGGCCGCCTTCGCCAATTCGTATTACGAATGTGACAAGTGTCAAAATAAAGTGGGACGTCATGAAATGTCTTAAGCATAAAAGTATATCTAGACATGTGTCAATGTTACTAAACAAAAAAGAGCCTGAGATAGATAAATAATTATGATGAAAAAAAAATTTTTGCTAGCCGTTGGGACGGCCGGTAGGTCGGCGTCCGGTCGGCCGTCCCAAATATCGCTGGAAAACAGAGTGAAGGCTGACCTGTTGGAGCTACGATCCAATCATTGGCAAGAAACTGCGCAGGACAGGAAAAAAATGGCATAGTCTCCTTTCGGAGGCCAAGACCCACTTTGGGTTGCTGAGGCAACGGAGTAAGTTTTCATTTTTTTCAAATTTTCAAGTTTTCATCCGTGCCGGAACGGAGAAAGAATACAATTTCCTGCGGCCGGGCGGCCTGTCGTAAGAGGCGACTTAACAACCCACAGCCAGGTGATAGGGAATTTGCCCGACTGAATGGCTACCACCCCTGGTCTAAAGTATGTCGCCATAACAACCTTGAGTTGTGTTCCGGCATTAGTGACCAGGTTCCAGTCTCCCTTAAGAGAGCAGCAGCGCATTTGTAGCACCTTTAGTGTTGCAAATGTCCATAGGCGATGGTAACCGCTTTCCATCAAGTGGGCCGTCTGCCTGTCTGCTGATCTCCTGCAATAAAAAAAAAGTAAGAAGTAGACGTGTTGGGGAGTTTCTTGCCGCTTCTTCTCCTTTAAACAGCGATAACACATAGCGAAACGGTGTACATAGAATAGGAAGTAGATTTAAATTTTGGGTTATATGTATGACCTTCAAAGTATTCTCCAGTAGAACTTATTTTGAACAAAAACTGTTTTAATTTGAATTTGAACAATGCTCTAAAAGCGGCCGCTTTAGACCCTCAGATCTTCACCAAATGACTCCACGTACGATGTTAGCACGTCGTACATGGGGTTGAGACATATCGATGCAAACCGTCACGGATGCCTAAAAACACAATAAATAGTAGTGGGCAAAGGTCACGACCCTCAGGAATGAAGAATACGACTCAAGGAGGGATAAGGTAAACGCAGAGACAGATGGTTGGGCAATTTCATAAGGATTCCCTTTATGTCAAAATAGCTACGAAACTCCAAAAAGGATGTCCTCTTTTTGCTCTTGTAGCATCCTACCAATTATTCTCAAAGCTAGTTGATATTCCATGAGAGTTCATGGAAAATTTGTGCCAAGATATTATGAGCTATTACTTGCTTACTTCGAGCAGGGTTGAATGGCATTCCCTTAATTCCTTAGAACGAGACAAAGTTCCCGGATTATGCTAATTTTATGTAGCTATTTCTTTATTTTCCGCAGACAATATGAGGCACACGTCGTGTGTCGCATGTTTTTTCAACGAAGCTTCTTTTGAAAATAGCAGGAAAATATGCTACACAAATTGGTTCTAAATAAATGTTTCATACTCATACGACCATCGTGTTGTTTAAGAACGTAATATGTGTAGTGCATCTTGCAAAGGGTTTCCAACCAAACTGTTTAAAAAAGACGTGTCATAAATCCTTATTAATTTTATAAATGCGAAAGTAACTCTGTCTGTCTGTTCCGTTTTCACGGAAAGACTACCGGACCGATTTGGCTGAAACTCAGTGTGTATATGTATATATATATATATATATATATATATATATATATATACGATTCCGAGAAGGAACATAGGATATTTTTTATCCCGAAAAATGGGATAGTTTCCGGGATAAAAATATATATCTCTCTCTGTTTTTTATGCATTTACGGAATATATGTATTCGATATATATGTAATTTTAATACCGAGGGTGGACATGGGATACTTTTCATCCCGGATAATGGGATAAGTTTGGGGATAGATTTATGGAAAGATTATCCCAAAAAGTAGGATAGGTTTTTATTTTGGGATTTGCCATTTTCGTCATTTTGGTGTAAATATGTAGTTTTAATACCAAAAATTGGCATAGATACTTTTCATCTGGGAGATGGGATAGTTTGCGATATAAAATGAAGTTAATCTTCTGGGCCAAATTGCACTAACATAAAAATTTAATACTATGTAACCTGTGTTGTAGCCTCTTTAAACAAGAGGCTCGGACTAGAAATTAACCCGCAGCGCAGCCGCGGGGTAAACTCTAGTTTCCTATAAATCCAATAACATTTTTTTAACTATGAAATTATTTTTTTATTATATTTAATGATTTCTAAATACGATAAATAATCAAATACAATAAAAGAAAACGTTAACTTATTTATATTGTATTCTACCCATAGTCCCTCAACAGTATAAAAGCCTAGGTCACCGTCTGCTATGGGTAAGGTGCCCAGAAGGCTGCATACGTTTCCTCGCTGAATCGCCATACTGATACGATATTGAAAATCCAAGAGGTAGGCAGTAGGCTTTCTTTCTTTCAGTCTAGTCGTTTGTTTCCAAGATAATATTTATATGTATTGGCATTTCCTTAGACTATTAATATGAAGACGGAGTCTTGGACTTTCAAACTGAAGCCAGCTAAAGGATGCCGGTCGCGCCGCAGTGCTTTACGACTACTCAGTATTAAATCGAATTAAATTAATCAAATTAGTACAGATAAAGGTGGAATGGTTTCCATTGGATATATTACCATTAACCACACACACGCAAACCACGTGTATATTATTAACATAAGTTTACGCACACAAGATTTAAAAAATACTTCACTTCATTTGACGCTATTATTCACGTAGGCTCTGTCTACACTTTTCGTATGAGAACATCTCAAAAAAATCTTTTGATATCCAATCACAAACTCGATTTCTTTAACTTCAAACAGCAGTTTGCGAAATGAAACTCGTAAATCCATTATTTTTTATTATATTTCGGTAGTATGTGAAATCATTACAATGTTCACAAAAACCCAGATTCCATCTCTCATCGTGCTTTTATTTATTTTTTTGTCTACATCGAACACCCCTATTTCTATTCGGCAGCCAACAGCGATGCGCTCGGCTGCATGCCAATCCCCTAAAACTACCGGATAACTTCAGAGCCATGAAACTTCGTAATATGTAGCACCTTGTACAAATTATTATCTTTCGGCGTAGCCTATTTGGCGTGCTCGCGTAGTACTTTTATTATTTTAATATTTTTTGGTTCAAGAAGACTAGGCCATAATTATTTTAATCTTAAATAAAATAAGGCATGTTCGTATATCTTACTAACCATTCATTTACCTTGCTAGTAGTAAAAAATTAACATAATCTCCATATAAGTAATCTCAAAATTCTACCAATGATTAGACAAGTAAATGAATTGTAAGATATACGAACCGGCCATTAACTCACTGTAACTAGTGAAAAATTTTAAGTTTGACTGTCTCTTTTCAATTAATTATTGATCTAATAACGAGTTGCCCGACTGGATGGCTACCACCCTTGATCTAAAGTATGTCGCCATAATAACCTTGAGTTGTGTTCCGGCATTAGTGACCAAGTTCCAGTCTCCCTTAAGAGAGCAGCAGCGCATTTGTAGCACCTTTGGTGTTGCAAATGTCCATAGGCGATGATAACCTCTTCCTGTCAGGTGAGCCGTCTGCTTGTCTGCTGAACTCATACAATAAAAAACTACTTTAAAAAAATATAGATATAAGGTAAGAAAACACGACAGATTCAGTAAGGGTTTAGTAAGACTGCATGAATATGAATTAGTAAAAAAAATCTATCTTCACTTCTCTGATTCCTATAAAACATAAATATTTAATATATTTGATGTTGCACCTTATTGCTTTATTTGCCTGCATAGAGCAATTAAAAAGAATATCTAGTAATTTGTAAACAAGAAATACTTTATTTATTATTTTATAAACTTATTCTATAAACTTATATAGTAACTGCTCAACTAATAATAAAACGTTTCCACGTCGTACAGCGTCAAACATAATGCAAGGTTAGAGTAAACAACACGTTACGCAGGCCTGTCTTTTCTCGGCAAATACACCAAACTACCGCAAAAAGTATAAATCTCTTATAAAGGCGTAATAAATTGGTGTAACGAGGTCGAATCTTGTTAGGTCGAGACGGCCCATAAAACGGGGGATCCGGGCTGACTTTCGCCATACGATACCCTACGTTGTGGTCCTGCTAGCCATCTCAGCACGTAAAGGGTTGGAACGTGACCGAATCTTGAGAAGAAGATACTTCTACTGCTGTCGGCTACGAAATATTTTTTGACAGATTAAGAAAGGAATTTTTGTATTTTTTTTTATTGGTCTACACAATTGAATATAGATTATTAACCTTTTTTATTTTATTTTTATATTGATTAAACCATTTCATAGTTTAATACTACCTATATATTTGTTTATGCAAAGACGGCATTGATAATATAACTGATTATCTATGGACTATGTATGGTATGATCTTAAAGTGGTAAAAACCAAATACAAGTAGGTGTGACAAAGTTAAGAGGATTTGAACAAAGCCTTGAGTCGTTTTTTAATAGAAGGAGCAGAGTCGGCGAATATGTCGACCTTATTATTTTATTATGATTATTATTTCTACTTAATTTTATTGATTATTTACAATTAAAATTTGCATTCACATTAAGCACACAAACTTAAAATTAAAATATACAATAATTTTCAATACAAAACAATTAATTTTAAATACAAAAATATGTAATAATTAATATAAAATAATTAATTAAAATATACATCCTAGAGTTTAATTAGAGACAAAAAATTACTAATAATAAATAGTTTCTAAATGACTATTAGTTGGGAACGTTCCCAAAACGCTGGCCTCGTTACCATGTTGAATGGCAACGCTTATGCATTGTTCAAATTACAAGCCAGCCTTTGCGTCGCATAAGGCTTCTATCAACCTTGTAGATAGGTCTTGATAAAGGCACTGAGCTTCTGGAACCCAAGCCCCAGAGTTTCGACACCAAAAGCCACAAATATGTATCTGCAGCCGACGGATACATATTTACGGCGTTTTAGACCGTCTTGTCGCGCGGGAGATGCACATATTAACACAACCGTGTCTGGAAGATGGGACGCAGCCAAAGTCACAACCTACGTGGTGTCCCACACTAATGGTCGCTCCATCTTCCTGGTCACCAAAGACATCCCGTCCCGTCTCTTGCCATCGTCGCGGGACAGTCCACTCGGTTCCGGGATGGCTGAAACCCAGGCGAGGACAAAAGCCCGACGCATAACGTCATTTAGGGCGGCATGGCGTGCTAATCTGCCGGTACTCCTGATGCACGACAAGCCAAATTTTGTAATTTCATAGATATTGATCAAGTGTGTATCAGGCCAAGCACGGTAACAGTAGAGATAACAAATGTTTACTGTTATACCATGAAAAAGCATTTCGTCGAAAATACTCTCCATATGTCAAAAACTACTGAACGAATCGTTTCAAACCAATTTTCGTTGAAAGTGTTTTTAGTTCTGTCTCATTGATGATATTCAAATCTTTCTATCCCTTAGACCAAAATGTACATAGAGACATGGAAAAAGCCTTCTTGTAAGTTGGAAGAAAAAAAGGACTCAAATAAAAAACTCATTATGACACATCGTTATTGTTGTTAAAATCTATCTAATGATGTGCCACACGACTATGTACACTCATAAAAAAATATCTTAGTTGCATGTATAATCGCAGCCACCTTTATTTTTTAGTTTTTTTGCGTCATGAGTATACTATTATTCAACGCCATGTAGAAAATATTTTAGGGACCATCCACAAATCACGTCAAACGAATTTCATGATTTTTGACCCCTTCCCCATCCTTGCCACAGCTGGTCACATTCGCGAGACTCCTCCCTCCCTAGTGTGACATCACATATTTTGAAATTTTACATCAAGAAATAATTAAATTAAAACAGCAGTTCTGCAATTCGCTTAAATGGGAGAGGTTCAAAATTTTTGCAGTTCAGAAATTTTGAACCTCTCCCACCTCTTGTCACACAATGTCATACATCGTCGAACAACTCCCCCCTTAACGTGTAACGTAATTTATGCATGGCCCCTTCCTAGAAAGTGTCATCCATTTAATCCAGCCACACTTTTGAAATAATAACTTCTTGTGGGAGGGTAACCCGCTTCGTTACGTAACGCGTTACGGCGCCAGTCTGTCTGGCTTCCCTTTCTCTCACGCATACGGCAGCGGTAGGCAGGCTTCTCCTCTCGCACTCTAACCCACAGCGCTAGCCGTATTTGGCAAAGTAATGACTTAAGCTTTGCCCAAGTTAAACAATTTCAATATTAAATAGTTCAACTTAGATTAGTTTAAGTTATCACTTCTGTCGGGCGCCCCGAGACGCACACGTTTTTTTTTTCTTATAAGAGCCACGTAGACGTATTAGGTGCTTTGGGCCACAACATTAATTAATTTCGGTGTTTTTTTATTGTTAGAGCACAGCAAAGAGGTTTGCGGCCTACTTGATGGAAAGTGATTACCATCATCTATGGACTTTTGCAACACTAAAGGCGTTACCAATGTCATTGTACAACTATTAGTATGTCAGACAGGCTACTTACAAATACTCGGCGGGCAACATGCGGCCCGCGGGTTGAGTATCGCTAATTTAAACCCCTGAATAAAGAAAAACTAGGACATACATAGACGAACGGAAACACGCACAGATAAACATGACCAACAACAACCCTCCGATTTTGAAAACAAATTCCACGCGGACAACGTCGCGGGCTCAGCTAGTACTTGATATTCAAAGTCAAACAGAACAAATTTAAAAATTTAACATCTTGTGTTGTTCTCCACAAAATATTTTCTGCAAAAAACAAGATTTTACTATAAAAACATTGTACATATCCTTGCTCTCATAACATTTACATGAGTAGGTTTTATATTCTACGTACATAAGCAACTATAATATACCGCTGGGAGATAGTAAAATTTAATGGGCACAAAGGTTCGTGGAGAACGGCCCATTGTGTATATTTCAAGCCACTACCAAAACCTTCGTACGTTTTTCGACGACCCTCTAGTACCAGCTTGAGTAAATAGTCTAGTGCCTATTATTTATTTAACTCTTATCAATACAACGGTAGTTGGTCTATCAACATCCCAAACTTTCGTTTTTTATTGGTGATATGTTATTTATATGTGATTTAGAGCAGCTTTAAAATGACTTTGTTTATAATAAAAAATGGCGTAGTATATATTTTATTTAAAAACTATTATAGTATTATTTCTATAAATATTGTTACGAGTTGCGGGACTCGAATTAAAATGCCGTTGGAATTATAGAGTTTATTAGAACTATACAAACACGTATAACACAGGTACAAATATAACTGAACACAACCAGTCCAAACGTAATGCACGATTCAATAACCCGCGCAAAGTCCGTCACTAAATAGATTACCGAATGTACACAAGTCTTGCTCCGTTTGTGGTTATCGCTCGACTGCCTCGTCCATCAATCGAGGCATTGCTTTATACTGCATGGATGCAATATGTCTGCTGAATATGAATTTCCTAGAATCACACCTGCTAATGACTGCCATAAAAGATTACAATACACAAAGGGCTGTTTTTCTAATCACAAATTTTAAATACAAAGTAAACACAAAAAGTCCAAATGCCGCAAAAGGTAATAAAATGTGTTTCTACAAGGCTGCAGTTGTGAATTTGCCTTTGTCGGCACCTCGGTCGTAACAATATTATCATTTTCATATGTTTCATGCTCAATATTACTTTTTATTTATACGTTTTTTGTTATTGCAGGAGTTCAACAGACAGGCAGAGGGCCCACTTGATGGAAAGGGGTTACCATCACCTATGGACATTTGCAACACCAAAGGTGCTATAAAGGCGCTACTGCTCTCTTAAGGGAGTCTGGAACCTGGTCACTATTGCCGGAACACAACTCAAGGTTGTTATGGTGACATACTTTAAACCAGGGGTGGTAGCCATCCAGTCGGGCAAATACCCTACCACCTGGCTGTGGGTTGTTTTATCGACTCTGCGGCAGGCCGCCCGGCCGCAGGAAATTGTATTCTTTCTCAGTTCCTGCACGTAGAGAAATATAGTAATAGAAATACGTATAGTTTATTAATATTTTTTTGTTTTCTAATTAATCAAGTAACCTTTATAATATGCTAGATCTTATTGTTTACAACCAATAACCATGTTACATACACTGTTTTCCTCAGAAGATCATTTGCGAACAATACGCACAAGAAACTAAAACAGGTTGTAGATATAAGATTGTACTCTCACAGTTATAATTATTACATCATTTTTTTTATTGCAGAAGCAGGCAAACAGGCAGACGGCTCGCCTGGTGGAACGTGGTTACCGCCTATGGACGTTTACAACACTAGGGGTGTCGTCAACCCGTTGCCAATCTATAAGAAATTTTATAGCGCCCTTCTTAAAGAACCCCATGTCACAGCGCAAAGGGAAAACCGCGGCGGGAAGTTCCCTCCAGATCATTGTCATACGCGGACTAAATGTTCAAGAGAACCATTGCGTAGTTGAGCGTGGGAGGTCAAGGAAATGGGGGTGAATATCCGGTTGCTGGCAAGCGGTACGGTTGTAAAAGTGAGGCGGGTGCACCAGATCAAACAGTTCCTCGGAACACTCCCCATTATACAGGCGTTAAAGTACGCAGAGGGACGCAAAGTCGAAAGCTTCGAAGGCTAAGCGATCCTAAGAAGTCATTTAAGAAGTTAAAAGAATAAATTACGACAATGTCACGGGTAACAACTAACTTCTTATATTACAATGTAAACTTCTTATATCTAATTATAATTTCGAAATAAATTAGAGACCAAACTAACTAAAAGTTTCTCTGAACACCACATTCAGAAACAAAAGATCCAAATATTTTTTTCTTTTTACATTCATGATGCTTACTTACTGCTGTTGTTTGCCCTCCCCTTCGCTTTGCCAACGTCATTATAGTCACCAATTAGCCTGGTGGTTATTTTTAGATATGTATTTAAATTATTTTTTGTCTTGGCAGTATTTTGAACAAAGGTTTATGGTTTCTTCTCAATTTTTAATTATTGAAACACATTTTTAGAGAACATTATACGGGAAATTTAGAGCGTACTTACAGATAAAATCCTGCATTCGAAAACAATAGGTACTGAAGCGCAAACAGCGCTTGAGGTTATAATCTGACCAGATTAAAACTTAGTTCGATCTAGTAAAACATTCGTAAATATCTCCCCATCTATTCATTAAAAATTTGTTAAAGAATATTGCCATATTTTTGGACAACAATATCCCAGAGAACTGTGTATGCAATTTTTTTTTAACCCTTTGTAACTAATTGTAACACGTAGGGTGGCCATAACAATAACGACAAGCATATAATAATTTGAAATCTGATATTTAAACTTTCTTTTTATATTCTATAATAATATTGTATACTTAAATTTAAGTTTTACCAATAATAATAATAAACATAGGTATAATTTGCTAAGCCTCACAGACTATGTATACGCGACCGTTAGGCGCAGGAAAGAGACGGGTCGGACTGAGATAGATATAGTTTATTTTTAACCGTTATTAATTTGAAATTAAATAAATAAATTATAATTATAAGAATTGAATATAAAATGTAATAAGCCTTAACTCACTAGGAAATAAATGTTGTAGCGTTGTGCCTTTTATTGACCAGTAGGACCCTATTAGATCCCGGTAAATGAGACCGGGCTACAGGCGTGCAGAACGCCGCCTGGAGCCCGGGACTCAGCATGTAAAGGGAACCGGGTTACAGGCGTGCAGAACGCCGCCTGGAACCCGGGACCCAAAAGGGTAGCGGAAACCGGGCTACGGGACTGCAGAACGCAACCGGAGCCCGGGATCCGTGAGGTATGCCTGCACTACTGCCTACTCCGAACGCGAGTAGGCCATAATGATGGTGCAGGCAGAGGTCCGCGCTCGACAGCGCACGTTTTTGTAATGAGGTAATGGTAAGGGCGCTCAGCGCTTTATATTTATACTAATGAAGCGGGGGGCGAGGTAAACGCCCATTACGACGTCCCGCTAACAAAAACCATGGGTCACAACTGTGTAAGGACCCTCGAAATGTACTAAGATCTAGGGTGTACCAAAATGTATAATAGTGGTAAGTTAACATAAGGCTTAATGTATGTAAAATTAAGGAAATAAAGTAAAGGGGGTGTTACGACGAAGCGAGGGGTCGGCGGAGGTAGCCTCTATAAATATAGGACGCCTTTGGGGCGCATTTTTGTAGTTCGTGAGTAGTTCGTGAGTAGTTCGTGAGTAGTTCGTTTAGTTCGTTCGCAGTTCATAAGAAGAAGCTCCCTCCCGCCAACGCCAACGAAGTCGAAGCCTCCCGTAGCATCGTTTTCGGTTGTTTTCATTTCGGAAAATCGGTTACCCGAACCAGCGACCAACCCTCTACAGTCCTACAGTCCACTGCAACACCAACATCGTCTGGTCAGCTTCGAGCCGTATTGGAAGAACTGAAGTATGCCGAATACGAGAAGCAGAATCGAAAAGGACGCTGCGCAGGCGAACAAGAAGAGTGCGACAGAGGTAGCAACAACCTCAACGACAACTGGCAGTGTCACGGCGGAATCCGGAACAGAGACTAGCTCAGTAAAAGCAACGACCGTAAAAGCAACGACAGTAAAAGCAACTGCCGTAAAAGCAACGCCAACGGCGTCGGCAACGACAGTAAAAGCAACAATGCCGGTCTCTGTTACGGATTTGCAGCCACAACCACCGCCAGTTTTACGCGAAATACTTCGCAGAAAAGAATGCACTCTAGAAGAAACTTCAAGACCGCAGTCACTACGCTCCACGACTTCCCGCAGACGACTTGCCGAGCTGGAAGCCAAAGAGAGACTAGCCGCATTGAAGTTGAAACAGTTGGAGGCAGCCGTTGAACTCGAACAAGCGAGAATAAATAGGCTACAAGCCGAATCATCGGACGATGATGACGTCATCGAAGAAAGCGAACTACCATCAAGAAGAGTAGACATGTGGTTCGAGAGACTGCCGCAAACGCAGGAACCACATGCCACAGAACCCCCCCCCGCCCCAGCGACGTTAGCCAGCGATATAGGGAGAATGAATGAACGGGGACAGGGCGTCCACGTCGGAAATATGGCACGCGGACAACGGGTCTCAGAACGAGGCCCGCCTGCACGTTCAAACGTCATGGATGTGACGTCACTGGCAGAAGCGATCACTGAAGCGGCGCGAACGAGCACAAGACAGGCGCAGCGATACATGCAAGAACTCCCGACTTTTAATGGAAATAGTGGCGAATGGCTGTCCTTCCAGGCAGCCTTTCGGGAATCGGGAGGGAGCTTCTCAGCAGGGGAGAACGTCGCGCGCCTACGTAGAAGCCTAAGGGGAGCCGCACTGGAGGCCGTCAGTGCCCTGCTGATTACCCAGACGGGGCCTGAAGATATTTTGAAGGCATTGGAAAGAAGGTTCGGCCGTCCAGATGCCCTTGTGCTGGGAGAAATGGAGAAAATGAAGACATGGACACGAGTCACCGACAGCCCTCGGGACTTGTGCCTATTTGCCAACAAGATGGCAAACCTAGTAGCAACAATTGAAGTATTGAACAAGCCGCAGTATTTACATAGCCCAGAGATGCTACGCGCGGCAGTGGAGAAGCTGACTCCAATCGTAAGGAACAAGTGGTACGACTATGCAGCTATGAAGACCGAAGGGGTTCCGGAACTTAAGAAACTTGCGAGCTTCCTGAATGAAGAGGCAGACAAGTGCGCCGCGTATGCACCGATCGAACGCGAGAGCGAGATGGCACGATCGAAAAGGAGGACGGAGCACATACACATAGTGAACAACGACAGTGAACGCGTGAATATGAGAAAAAGTGAACCGTGCCCAGTCTGCAAACGCGATCATAAACTTAGCGATTGCCGCAAGTTCGTCGGTGCGGATGTGAGCGCGCGGTGGGACTTAGCCAAAAAGTGTAAAGTGTGCTTCCGCTGCCTGCGAAGTAGGCATCGACGTTCTTCGTGCCGCGCCCCGCCGTGTGGGGTGGAAAGGTGTACGCTACACCACCACCGCTTGCTGCATCACCAAAGGAGACCTGAAGTTAACGAGGTAAGTCCAAGTGCAGTGAGTGTGACGTCAGAACCGGCGGGAGAAGTGTTAGCGTCCGCGATCAACAGCGTTATCAATGATGGAAGAAACAAACGACGTGCCTATCTGAAGGTGGCCCCGGTCGCTATAACCGGACCGAGGGGCAGTCGTCACACCTACGCACTATTGGACGAAGGCAGCACCGTGACCATTATTGATGCGCAGCTGGCCGAGCAACTGGGACTTAGCGGACCACGGGATCCCATGAAGATGCAGGGAGTCAACGGTGAAGAATCATCGCATGACTACAGCATGCGAGTGTCCGCCAGGATAAGAGGCTCATATGAAACAGAAGAACACACACTGAGGGACGCTCGCACAATAAAGAACATGAGCTTCTTCAGCCAGACCGTTCATCGGAGCGATGTGCAGGGCTGTGCACATCTGCAGGAGATAGAAAATGTACTCATCTATGAAAAAGCTACACCGAAGATACTAATCGGCCAAGATAATTGGGAGCTGATTATTTCAAATGAAGTACGTAAAGGCCCGCGTCACCAACCGGTCGCCTCTCGTACGCAGCTGGGTTGGGTGCTGCACGGCTGCCGCACCTCAACCACATCGCCGGTCGTGTTCTGCTCACACTTGAGCATGATGGAAGAAGACCACGACCCGCTTGAAGAAATTATGAAAAAATATTTCGCGTTGGAATCACTGGGAATCGAACCCAGAACGCAGGTTAGCGATCCGCAACAACGCGCCTTGGAAATATTGGAAAAGAAAACTCGTCGTTTGGAAAATGGACAATTTGAAACGGGACTTTTATGGAAAGATGAAAGTTCACCTATGCCAAATAATTATGAAAATGCATTGAAGAGACTTCAGAACTTAGAAAAAAAATTGGATCGCGATGAAGAGCTTAAAGCGAAGTATGAAGAGAGAATTGAAAATTTAATGTTGTCAGGCTACGCCGAGCGCGCCTCCACTCCCCCCACCAGCGGGAGGACGTGGTATCTTCCCCACTTCGCCGTCGTGAATCCAGACAAGGAGAAAATAAGGGTGGTCCACGACGCAGCCGCCAAGTATCATGGCAGAAGTCTGAACGATATGTTGCTGCCTGGACCCGACCTTCTTCGATCACTACCGGGAGTCATCATGAAGTACCGGCAGTATCCAGTGGCAGTGTCTGCCGACATAAAGGAAATGTTCATGCAAGTGAAGATCATAGAAGCCGACAGGGATGCATTACGCTTTCTGTGGCGTGGCAACCGCCGCGATAGCGAGCCTCCAGAGGAATATAGAATGACGTCGCTCATCTTTGGTGCAACGTCTTCGCCTTGCGTAGCCTTGTACGTGAAAAACAAGAACGCAAGGGAATTTGAAAATGAAGACAGAGAAGCGGCGAGGGCAATAGTGGTCAATCATTACATGGACGACTATCTGCAAAGCCTTCAAACAGTTGAAGAAGCCAGGAAAATGACAGCTGCCGTTGACAACATACAGCGGCGAGCGGGTTTCCAACTCCGAGGGTGGACCTCCAATTATAAGGAGGCGATTTCAAGCTTCGCGCCATCCGGTCAAACCACCGTTGAAATCGGCGGGAGCGAAATAGAAAAAACATTGGGTCTGATGTGGCACGTGAGAGAAGACACGCTTGGCTTTCGTGTCAATCAAAGAAGAGTTCCGGCAGAAGTATTGGCGGGGAGTCGAATGCCGACGAAGAGAGAGGCACTGGGACTCATTATGTCAATATTCGACCCCCTGGGGTTCATTTCCCCCCTCACCACACCGGCGAAACGCATCATGCAAGATACATGGAAATATAAAACAACATGGGACGAAGTCATCCCGGAGGAACTGCAAGACAAATGGAAAAATTGGCTGAGAGACTTGATATCTCTACCTAACTTACGCATTCCACGCTGCTACGAATATTCACCGGCAGCGATCAGGGAGTTGCACACATTCGTCGATGCTAGTGAAGAGGCATACGCTGCGGTTGTGTACATACGCACGACACGGGCGGACGGCCGGGTCAACGTCATGATAGCGGCAGCTAAAAGTCGCGTGACACCAATGAAACCAGTCTCCATTCCGCGACTCGAACTCCAAGCAGCCGTCCTGGGAGCCCGCCTGAGCAAGTCCGTGCAAGAGGGACACGACTGGGAATTACACCGTCACACATACTGGAGCGACTCGCGCACTACGCTAGCATGGATTCGAGCGGAACCGCGAACTTACAAAACGTTCGTGGCCCATCGCCTCGCCGAAATAGAAGACCTCACTAAGAAAAATGAATGGCGATGGTTACCCTCGGCGCAGAACGTTGCAGACGACGCAACGCGTAAAACACCAAGTGACTTCAACCCACAACACAGGTGGTTTACGGGCCCCAAGTTCCTGTATCTTGACATAGAAAAATGGCCGCAAGAAACGAAGACCGAGGTGCCAACCACCGGAGAAGAAAAGTGCGCAACATTAACTGAAGACAATGACGTCATCGTCATCGACTTCAAACGCTTCTCACGTTGGACTACCATAGTGAGAACGATGGGACGCGTACTTCAATTTATCAGACTATGCAAACGACCCACGAACACGGTGGCAGCCGCGCGCCGTAAAAGAACAAAGAAGAATCCTACTCCAGACGAAGAGTGGAAGAAAAACATAAAGAAGAAGAACAAAGAAAAATCGAAGTGTCCAAAAGAAAATAACGTTGAAAGAAAATTCAAGAAAATCAACGGGAAAATGTTAATGTTGTCTGAGCGTAAACTCATTGCGCTCGCACAACGCGAATCGTTCGGCGATAAACCGCTCGATACGATACGTCGACGTCATAACAAGGGAGAGCTCGCCGGTTTAACTATAGAAACCGACGAACATAACATATTGCGGCTGCGAGGAAGAATCGACGAGGCGCAAGAAATAAGCTACGAGATGGCCAATCCTGCCATCTTAGACGGGAAACATAAATACACAAAGTTGTACATACAACATGTACACGAGAAACTACACCATGGTGGCGTCGAGATGGTGGTCAACGAGCTACGACAGCGGCTGTGGGTTATGAAGATACGGCCCTCAGTCAAAGCAGTGTTGAGGAACTGCCTCCAATGCCGACTGAGGAGGGCCCAGCCAGCGAGTCCATCGACGGGGAGCCTGCCTGCAGCTCGCCTGGCGCATCACTCGCGCCCCTTCACCTTCACGGGCGTAGACTACTTTGGCCCACTGGAGGTGACCGTGGGCCGTCACCGGGAGAAGAGATATGTGGCGTTATTCACATGTATGACGTCACGGGCACTACACCTCGAGGTCGTCGCGTCGCTGAGTGCTGACTCAGCCATCAACGCGCTGCGCCGCTTCATAGCGCGGCGCGGCGTCCCCACCGAACTCTGGAGCGACAACGCTACGTGTTTCCGCTCGGCCGACCGCGAACTCGCGGAGGCTGGGCGCGCCGTCGAAGAGGAAGCGTCGCGCCGGCAGATCGCCTGGCGGTTCTTACCGCCGGCGGCACCCTTCATGGCCGGCGCCTGGGAGCGCATGGTGCGCACCGTCAAAGAGGCGTTGCGCGTCACCCTGCGCGAGCAGCGCCCGAGCGATGAGACGCTCGCCACACTGCTCGCCGAAGTCGAAGCCACCGTGAACTCGCGGCCGCTCACTCATGTGGCCGTGGGTCCCGACGAGCCCCCAGCCATCACGCCGAACCTGCTACTCCTGGGGCCGAACTGCCACATGCCGGCCCCCGGGAACTTCGAGGCCAGCGACGTGACTGCGCGCGCGCACTGGAGACGCGCGCAGTACCTCGCCGATGTCTTCTGGCGACGGTGGGTGCGGGAGTACCTGCCGCTACTACAATACCGGCGGGAGCCCTACGCAAGTGGTGACAACCCTAAGGTAGGCGATTTGGTTATTATTTGCGACCCAAATCTGCCCCGTAACACATGGCCCCGAGGACGAGTGACTGCAGTGCATCCCGGCAGAGACGGCGAGGTTCGAGTCCTGGACGTGACGACGGCCAGCGGACGAGTGCTGAGGCGGCCTACCAAGAGAGTCGTCGTGCTGCCCATAGGAGAATCGCGAGACGCGACGGCGGGAGAATGTTGACGACGACAAACACAATGTATGAAACTCACCGACCCGTCTCAATAGGCGATAAGAACATAGGTATAATTTGCTAAGCCTCACAGACTATGTATACGCGACCGTTAGGCGCAGGAAAGAGACGGGTCGGACTGAGATAGATATAGTTTATTTTTAACCGTTATTAATTTGAAATTAAATAAATAAATTATAATTATAAGAATTGAATATAAAATGTAATAAGCCTTAACTCACTAGGAAATAAATGTTGTAGCGTTGTGCCTTTTATTGACCAGTAGGACCCTATTAGATCCCGGTAAATGAGACCGGGCTACAGGCGTGCAGAACGCCGCCTGGAGCCCGGGACTCAGCATGTAAAGGGAACCGGGTTACAGGCGTGCAGAACGCCGCCTGGAACCCGGGACCCAAAAGGGTAGCGGAAACCGGGCTACGGGACTGCAGAACGCAACCGGAGCCCGGGATCCGTGAGGTATGCCTGCACTACTGCCTACTCCGAACGCGAGTAGGCCATAATGATGGTGCAGGCAGAGGTCCGCGCTCGACAGCGCACGTTTTTGTAATGAGGTAATGGTAAGGGCGCTCAGCGCTTTATATTTATACTAATGAAGCGGGGGGCGAGGTAAACGCCCATTACGACGTCCCGCTAACAAAAACCATGGGTCACAACTGTGTAAGGACCCTCGAAATGTACTAAGATCTAGGGTGTACCAAAATGTATAATAGTGGTAAGTTAACATAAGGCTTAATGTATGTAAAATTAAGGAAATAAAGTAAAGGGGGTGTTACGACGAAGCGAGGGGTCGGCGGAGGTAGCCTCTATAAATATAGGACGCCTTTGGGGCGCATTTTTGTAGTTCGTGAGTAGTTCGTGAGTAGTTCGTTTAGTTCGTTCGCAGTTCATAAGAAGAAGCTCCGACAGATATAAAAGTTGAACTCAAAGCCGGTCACGAGCGAGGACAGTCCCGTTTGCGTTATTTATAGGTAATAAAATTTCGCTTACGTACTTTTTCTTCATTAAAGTCTTATCTAATTTTGTTTTGGGTTTATTTGAGCACTTTATTCGTTGTGCTGATAGCTGGACCAACCAAATTGAATCAATTTGGTTGAAAAGCATAGAACGAAATGGCTCGACGATATTCAATGACATTGAATGGTTCGTGTTTATGTTTATACGGATCACTTAGAATGATTCAACCAAATTGAAAAACAGTAATGAACCGTCTAATATAGGTATAACTTGTGGTTGATTCCTATATTCATTGGGGTCT
Organism: Dendrolimus kikuchii; assembly: GCA_019925095.2. Lineage (NCBI taxonomy): Eukaryota > Metazoa > Arthropoda > Insecta > Lepidoptera > Lasiocampidae > Dendrolimus > Dendrolimus kikuchii. The sequence goes on from CM034394.1 coordinate 19,869,895, forward strand.
TAAATAGTAACTGATCAAAGTCTGTTTCTATATTGTGGATAAATTTCTCAAAAAAGGGCTTGTCGTTATTGTTTATAATATAGGAAAACTTAGTACTTTATTTGTTTTTTTTTTTAATTGAACATAAATTATAAATATAGTATTTTTTTATTTATTAATAAGGCATAGCTGACATCTTCCTAAATTAGAATATTAATCTAAATTAAATTTTAGTATTTAAGTATAGTTATTTTGTATACCTACCACTATGCCGTAGAAAGTGTTGGGGGCTAAGAAGACGTGATTAATGAATACGAGAGGTTTTCGTTGTTACAAGATATACTTTCAAGTGTAACTTCATCGGTGGCAGAAACAACTTAAAGACAGCTACGCATTCCAAAAAATTAAATTCAAATTTAACATATACAAAAAGTTTGTATATCCATCAGAAAGTACTGTGCGTCTACAATTGTTTAACATCTCTGTAAACTAAATTCTTGATAAGAAATATATTGATTGATTGATAGGCTTAAGATAACATAGTCTAGTTAGTATACACACTGATGATAGCCGAGCAAATTAACAAATGTTGTTTATTATGTTTAGATTAACTTAAACTTGTCTTTTCTCGAGGTAGAATAGTACAGAATTTTTATTGCATACCTCACGGAACAGGCAAGTAGTGCGATTATTACGGGAATCCCACGGGCATTTTCCCGGGAGCGGTTTGTAGTTTTTTGGGTGCATAAAAGTTAACTTATTCCGACACGATTTTCACTAAAACTATAGCTTACATACTTTTTAAAATGCTGCGGTATTTTGTGTCCCGAGAATCCCGCAGGAATTTCAAGTCAAGTGTAAACTAAGTCGCGGGCATATATTAGAATGAAATGAAAATAGATAATAGTCAACATCTTCATTGTAATGACCAATAATATATTTTTTTAATAATAATAATAATTTTTGCATAGGTACCGAAACAATTATTTGTCCTTCCTTACTAAAATCCAAGCGAACGACAAAACCTCTTCCACGCTTATACGTACATTATACCAAAAAATATATTTTGCCAGACTTCTCAATGCTTTGTTATATACAAAATAGCAATTTCTATCCATCTCACGTACAAGTGCGTTTTGATCCCGACGCAATTCACGTGTGCGGACGAAAAGTTGGCGCCCAACGAATGTCTGGGATATCCCCTATTATATGAGTGCGTATTGTGTATCACAATCCATACACACTCATCATTCACAATACACACTTTTATGTACTGTGATAGGATAGGATCAGTCAATAGGATCTATGTACCATGGTAATGGTATATACGCAATATATTATTCAAAATTATCTGGTAAAGATAGCAAATATATTTATGTACCTACGAGTGAGTTTGATTGGATGTTTGTTTTTTTCTTAACAAGGGCTCCAAAGAGGTAAAGTAATCAGTTTTTGGACACTTTAAGCTAGAATTGGTATAGTGATTGTAAAGACAATTGACGGGAAAAAAGTAGTAAGGGTCTATATGCGTGTCGGACTTACGCACCAAAGTTTCCTCTAAAAAATACAATGCGGTTATAAAAAAAATATTATTTATTTATTATTATTATTTGTTTAAATGTACAGACAACTAGATCCAAATATTATTATTTTGTTTTAATTGCAGGAGTTCAGCAGACAGACGGCCCACTTGATGGAAAGAGGTTAGCATCACCTATGGACATTTGTAACACCAAAGGTGCTACAAATGCGCTGCTGCTCTCTTAAGGGAGACTGGTACCTGGTCACTAATGCCGGAACACAACACAAGGTTGTTATGGCGGCATACTCTAGACCAGGGGTGGTCGGCATCCAGTCGAGCAAATACCCTACCACCTGGCTGTGGGTTGTTTTGTCGCCTCTTACGACAGGCCGCTCGGCCGCAGGAGTTGGTATTCTTTCTCCGTTCCTGCACGGATGAACCGAAAAATGATAAATCTAAAAATCTGCTTTTTTGTTACTCATTATTATAATCCAACTTTTTGTTACAATCTAAAAATGTATGCTCAGCGTAACATCAAATTTATGGAGGTACAAGAAAAAAAATTTGTAATAAAAAGTCCTTTGTCATAAAGCGGTTTCTGCTGACGGTGCTTTATTTTGTGGAAGCGAGGCCGCTGATGGGGATAACGAAGCCAGGCTTAATTGATCGCGGTCACCTATCCACGCCCCATTAAGCCTTTTAAGCATAGCTTTTTGAGCCAGAAGCCAACTGCATGTTTGCAAATAATTACAGTCGTAATATGCAGTTCAAAATATTTTAAATAAGAAATAAGGTTGATTTAACCTTGCTTCCAGGGGTGGTTAAGATCAGCAGAAATTGTATTTAAAAACTAGGATATATCCGCGACTTTGTCCGCGCTTGACTTGAAATTGCCGCCGGACACCGGGACACAAAGTACCGCAGCATTTAAAAAATGATGTAAGCTTTTGTTTTAGTGAAAACTGTCTACAAACTAAACTACAAACCACTCCCACGAAAATTCAAAATTATATTGCACATTTTATTACACAAAATTGGCCATGGATCCGTGAAAAATTCAGATATGAATTTGATTTTTTTAATCCGCCCATTTTAAATAATTCCCAGAATAAAAAGTAGTGCATATTTTAAGTTTAAAATTTGCTTCCGATCAACGAAAACCGCACCGAAATTGGCCCCGTAGTTTTTACAGACAAGAAGTCTAAAAAAATGCATCGTGTTCTCCGTCGTTTATATTGCGTATTCCAGCTGTTTGTTTTTTTAAATTAGCTTCAATGTACAGACATGACATTTTTAGAATTTTGTAATATTATAGATTAATGAAATGCGAGGCGATCCAGGCTATTTGAATGGTTCCATAAGCAAACATCTCATAAGAAACCAATAAAGATCTTCATTATTATTCATAATTCTTGCTATAAAACTATAATATTAATATAAACTTTCTCAAAACACTTATTAAAATACAATTAAAAGGCGGACAAAAACACCCGTTAATTACTTTGCTCCTTAAAAGAAACGGCTTTGGAAACTTTTCGAAGATCGTTCCAATGTCGAGAATATTAATTATCTTTGTTGGATTTTCAATCAACTGCAGAGGTATTTTACTCCTATCCAACTCGGCCTATTGTTTAGGGTAACCAAGTTTTAAACGAGAACGAGACTTCTTAATCTTATTTTAATACCATGTTCTGATTATGAAATAAGTACCTAGTAAAATTAAAAAGTACATATATAGGTCTATAAACATTATTTATAAAAGCTTTAAAAATCCGGGTAATTTCAATCTTTTGGTGATCTTTATTAAAACATTCATAATCATGTTATATCTAGTATGTATGTCTGTATCTAGTTATTGCCTAAGGGAAGTCTGCTCAAAAGACTAGCAACATTCCCATCATTATTCATTTATGTTATGTAAGCGAACCAAATAATATCGATCAATAGCCAGTAAGTCAATCAATCGTTATTTGCATAAACATACATACAATATTAGGTATTTCAGAATATAAAGCACACAAATTAGTTGCGAAGGTTGAATATACTGTACATAACATAGGCATACCAGTAGATTTAGTCAATAATATCCTTGCAAGAGGCTATAAAATAATAATAATAACAACAGCCCACACATGTCCCACTGCTGGGCTTAGGCCTCGCACTATACGGGAACAGTAGGGGTTAATGATGATGATGATGATGAATCTATAGAAGTTATAATAAGTTGATTTAAATAAATATCTTGTTTAAACAAAATTATTTAAACACTAGCTGACCTGTACCCACTTCGCTGGGCGTTATTAAAAATACACACGCAAACACGCACGCACGCATATAAAGATTTAATTGGGCTTTGTAACCTTTAATTCATTCAGAAACGCAGAGAGTACTCGCAGTGCCTCGTATGAGGGTGTACGCAATTCTTGCGTGGAACGTTATTGCTGTAACATAATTGACAGGCGTTCCCGTGCGCATTTCGTTTGGGTGTAAAACATTTTTACTTTTTTGATCTATTAATCACAATCAAATATATCTTATCTCACTTGAGAATAATGTAGCTTTCTTTTGGTGAAAAAATTTTCAAAATTCAATCAGTAGTACCGGAGATTACCCCAAACATTGAAACTCACACACTTTGCCTTCTTGTAATACTACTATAATATAGATTTTTCCGAAAATCCAAGTATTTTCAAACTTTTGGTGACTTTTATTGGTAACCTTCATTTAAATTTGAAAATGAGAGACTGTTCGTGGGATGAATTTGTAATATTTAATCCGATTTATATGTTAGCCTAAAAGCACTTATCAACGTACATGGAAACTCTTTCAGGCCTTACATTCAACTAGGGCATACGTGGATGAATTACCTTGCTCAAAAGCTTTTAAGTACTGGTATCGTGCTCTAATCAGGTTGAACGAAGGGAACCCTAACTATTCCACAGTCTGTGCATTTTTGTGCTACACTTTACTAAGAAACTATCACACTTTCCGATTGGGGCTTTGACATAGTAATTTCAATTTATTTCTAGATGTGTTATATATCGTAAAAATATTATTTTATACACATTAAAAAAAATTAAAAAAAATATTAATTAGATTTTTATTATATAAAGAATTTTGTTTGGATAAAATAAAAAAATAATGTTTATTACTAGCTAGAAAACTTCTCAAGCCCTCCTAAAGCATCGCTTTTTGCTAGTATCTGAAATGCTTATCCCCTTCATATTTTACTAATAACAGTGAATATAGTGCAAGCGGTGTTCACCTGAAAGTAGTTTTGACAAAGCTATGTGAAACCTTAGTTATATGCTCATTATGATACATACATACATACATAACTTCACGCCAGTTCCCTTGCGGGGTAGGCACGAACAACAGAGCGCCATTTAGGCTTATTCTTACACACCTCACTTGCTTCTTTGACATTCATAACTCTTGTCATGCACGCTCGTCTCTTCTTAAGGCTCCTAACATCACCTTCTGCTAGTACACGATCAATTTGATATTATGATTATGATATGATATGATTATGATACTTGAACTTATATAAAAAAAAACTGTTGCTGATCCTTTAATAAATAATAGTTATATGAGGTTCATAGGTTCATTAAAACAGTTTAAATAATGAAATAACACTAAGTTTTAACGGTTTTAATCTGGGTATTTTATTTGATTTTTATTTTCACGGTTCGGCCACTTTTCAGTAGCCGTAATCTCGGAAACAACGATGTCAAGTGTCAATGAGTAATGTTAAAGTTATTATTTAGCCAGCCTCCTAGTTATTCATTTTAATTGTTTAATTTTAAGTACGTTTTTTTTCATTTGGATTACTTTGTTCAAGTTAAAATAGATGTTATCAATAATTACATTCAGAATGCAATGACAAAAAGCAATATTTTAATTTTTTTTATTACTGGAGTACAGCAGACAGGCTGACAGCCGAACTGTTATGGAAAGTCGTTACCGTCGCCTATGAACATTTGCTAACTAAAGGTGCTACCAATGGGCTGTCGGACACATAGATGGGACTGAAACCTGGCCACTAATGCCGGAACACAACTTAAAGTTGTTGTGGCGGCATGCTTTAGGGCAAATACCCTACCACCTGATTGTGGGTTGTTTTGTCGCCTCTAACGACGGGCCGCCCGGCCACAGGAATTGGTATTCTTTCTCCGTTCCTGCACGGATAATACTTCGTTTTAATTACCTTATAAATCTTATACAATTTTTATGTATAAGAGGGTTTTACATAATTAAAAACTAACAATGCCTGTGTTTTAGTATTTATTCTCGTGTGACATAAATAAAATATTTAAAAGCAATCCTTTGTTTTCAACCAACCCGGTTTAATTACAATATGAGGACCCAATTTTCATTATAAACGGGTAACTGAAGTACACTTTATGTAAAGAAATTGTCATTTATTAAAAGGTATTACGTTTTAATTAAGTCTCTTTTGACAATTACAGTGCACACTGTAGTAATCAAAAGAGACTAAGAGTGTGCCCTATACATACTAGTAGATAGATAGATGATAGATAACACTTTATTATACACCAATACAAACATGAACTTAGACTAAAATTATATCTTATTATGTACAAAGGGTTGTCGCTAAAAAGCGATCTCTTCCAGGCAACCCCAGGAATAAATTGACATGATAATGCGATGCGATCGTGGTATACCTAATAAAATATAATATAGTACGAACTACTCACTTTTGATAATATTTACACTTTATATATATATGTATGTGTATATGTATATAATATTAATATATAAAATATAAAAATACATACATATATATGTATATGTATGTATTTTTATATTTTGTATATTAATATTATATTATATATTAAGTAGATATATACTTAATATACAAACGATATAAATACATATTTACAAAATATATAAATGTTTATAGATGAATTTAAATATCATATTTCAACGACAAAAAACCTAATATAGAACCTGACTCGTTTTTTAATATTTGGGGTTGTTAATATTAGGAGAAAACCTCGACGCATAAAGTTCCCTCCTGTTCAGAGGCGGCTCTAGCTCAATTTAGTGCCCGTGTGCAAGCAATACCCTAATTTTAGTTATACTGTCAGCAGTTAACAGAAATTCGGGTGCAAATGGTACAATTTTAAATTATTTCCGGAAGCAATAGGTACACGTTCAGAACAAGAAATCGTGCTAAAATAGCAACTGCATAGGTACAGTTGTTTCATTTTCTCTTATGTCACGTTTTGGTATGTAGACTGAATAGGCAAATAGGTATTGCTTGGTAATACTGCTACTGCTGAGTGCTTCATGCTCATGCGTTCGGCGCCCCCTCAGATCTGACGGCCATGTGCGCTGCAAACCCTACACTACAGGTAAAGTCGGCACTGATCCTATTTATCGTTGGACGCGGTATAAACGCTTTAGAGAACCATTACATGGTTGAAAGTAGTAACGCTGATTGACGTATTAGACGCCTCAACCAAATTGAATCGATTTGGTTGGAAGGCACAAAACTGAAAGGACATGTTGGTATTCAGCGATATTGAATAATTCAAGTTCATGTAGGATGAATCAACCTAAAAAAAGACAAGATTGACCTATCTGATATCGAATTAACGAAATTAGAGTAGACAAGGACATCCCGCCAAGGCGTTGGTGAACGGTGCGCTTGTGGACACTTCCACACCTTGACACTTCGAGACGTAAGCATCAGATCGTTGTGGTTTACACCTAGCAAGAATAATCATAGACTTCTGCCAACAAAGTCGAAAAAGTCTGTCAGTTGATTGAATCGTGAAAGTTTAAATTACTTAACCCCATAACTGAACAAAACATTTTCATTTAACTTCTGGAAATGCATTTAAACTGTCAATTGATTCAGTCACTCCATATAAAGACAACCCATCTCAGAAACAAAAAAAAAACATAAGTTACGGAAATAATAAATCTATACATATAAATAACATTACAGTGTCTGTTTGTGAATTCAAAATGAATAAATCAGTAGACAAACACACATTGCATATTCCCAAATTAAGCAAGATACGCTTGTGTTATGGATGTACAATGTATGACAAACCATTCTGAGGCCGATCTCAGACACTCAGACCATAATAAATCATAGAAAATACGTTTGCGAAATTTACTATGCCAGCGATCGAACCCAAAGTCTTTGTATTCTAGTGAGCTCGGCCGGCAAAGGCTTAGCTCAGTTAACCACCGAGGCCGTCAAATACCAAAATTTAAGTAAAAATGCTGTTTATGCGGTACTTAATCCATGACAGTTAATAAAAATTAAAATTATTTATACAAATTAAAATAAATAATATACCCCGGGGGCATGCCGGGACCAATGCCCTGGACGGCCAATTCAGAGGGCGGCAAATTCAAACTTCGCAGATAAATACAACACACAACTCATCATTAACGCAATTTAGACCACTGAAACGTCCAGCACATAAATTACTTTCCGGGGGGCGCGTAGGCATAGGTTAAAAACCACAAACACACGCGTGCGCGGCGACGAAAAAGTGATGAGCGGCGGGAAAGTGAAACCCGCTCACATTTAGGGACGAATGGCGAACGTGCGAAAGGGATGAAGGTATATTTGGAAATAAATTAAAATATATATTTTTTTTTTATTTCAGGAGTTCAGCAGACAGGCAGACGGCCCACTTGATGGAAAGCGGTTAGCATCGGCTATGGACATTAGCAACACCAAAGGTGCTACAAATGCGCTGCTGCTCTCTTAAGGGAGACTGAAACCTGGTCACTAATGCCGGAATACATTTCTAGGTTGTTATGGCGACATACTTTAGACCAGGGGTGATAGCCATCCAGTCGGGCAAATGCCCTACCACCTGGATAACACACACGTCCACGTGTATAAAAATAGTCTTAACACAGAAAGAGCGGCGCTAGACCGGTCATTGTGGCATTCTTTCCGGGACGCCTATGCCCATCAGTGGGTGGGATACTGATTGAAATGATGATGATGATTGAGGTAAAAACAGGCGAGCGGGGGCGGCATTCTTCAGTTTTTGCCCCCTCTCGAAAAAAATCAAGATCCGTGGCTGTAAGTACCGCTTGTAAGCTTTAGAATGTGGAATTTAGAAAACAATAAATACACAACTACTTACCTTGTTTGCTGTGCTGTGGGAATTCTTCGATTATGGATTGTAAGTCATTGGTATGATTTCTTAATTGGCTAGGCGATTTGTTCATTGAAAATTTTGGAAACACACTTGAAAACTGAACGGAAACCAGGAAGGTCCACGCTCGATAGCTCACACAAAGTGGCGATGCATTTGTTTTAAATTTACAAGTAATAGAATATAGGAAATACGCGGGAAAATTGATTGTACTGATATTATGGAACACCGATTACATAATAATCTGCATTAATTATTTCAAAGAGTACACTAATTAATTAACGATATTCCTTATTATCACTAATTGTAAGTGAATTAAGAGGTTTTTGTTCGTCCCACGTTGGGCGCCATTAATCTTCTTTTGCTGTGATGTAATGAATCGCCCGGTCTCCTTCGCCGCCGTCTCATAATCTAATTAATAACCTTTGTTCCGATGCTGAGGTAATTATTACTTCATTATCATGTCCCCTTGCCAATTAGTATGATTGGGGAATAAATGTTTAATTATTGGTATAAAAGGAAGACATGGATATAGGATTCTTTATAATTAGAAGGGAACAAATCATCAGTTGAAAGTTGTAGCTTACTTGTAATGAAAACTGAAAGTACTTTTTTCAAGAGCAGTATTTATGTTTACACTATCAATTTAAAAACATAGGTACATGAACAGGTATTTCATAATGTAAAGTTTTGTCATTCATATGACACCCAAATGGCTACAATAAGTAAATAATATTTACTAGTGAACCCGGTAGATATTGTCCTGCCCATGAAAAAATAAAAATCTAGAACCCGATTGCAGCGCCACCTACGTGATTCAATTGTGAATCTAAACCATGCAGGAACCTACTCAAACACACACAAAACATTTCTTGGAAACCAATTTCAGCGCCACCTATCGGTTCCAATTGTAAATCTAAACTATCCATTCACACATAAAATTTTATCGAAATCGATCAAGCCGTTTTTGTGTTTTGGCCAGACTAAAGGTCAACAATTGATTTTTAAGTATAAGAAAATGGATACATTATATTGGACTGAACCACGAAAAGAATACCTACTAACAATCGCTCAGCAAAAGATATAACTCGTAACCTGCTCTGCAATAACAGCTGACGCCGTCAGCCTTTTTTAAAAAGTATATAGCATCTCAATTACCTAAAACTTTTAATCAACGTCTTTTTTAATTAAATTTTTTAACATAAATCGGTCATAAATTGTAAGGTAAGCTCTCCTTTTCAATATCATATAATTTACAAAACTCACTTTCATATTCTCAACAAATATTCATGATAATCCAAGATATACAAACTGAAAAATATTAACCAATAAAGAAATTATGGTGGATACAAAATTATATACTTTACTGAAAGTATTTTCTTAACTTATCCCACACTTATCCTCACTAGTGTACGCAATGAAAAGTAAGTTTAACGGTTTTAAGCATAGCAATCTGTTTGATATTTATTTCAACCTTTCGGCCACTTTGGATCACGGCTACTTACTGAAAAGTGGCCGAAAGGTCAAAATAAAAACAAAATATAGCTTTGAAATAAAGAAAAATAACTTTATTTGAAGAAATAGCGACGTAATTACATTCCTTATAAATTATTATACACAGAGCATATTTTGAGAATTTGTACGCCGCATTTTTAGCAAACAAGGTTTGCACTCAATATATTTTTCTGTGCCGGAATTATATCCGAAATAACGCTGATTTTCAGTGCAAACCTTCCTTTTGGCGTAAGACCAAAACGACCCAAGTTTGTTAAATAATAATTATTATTATTAATAAAAGTAATTACTTCTAAACTAAACTTCGCATTCAAAATCGTAAAACTAATTTTTATTTACCTTACTGAAATCTATATATAATATTAATACGTGAAGCAAAAACTTTGTACCGCTTTTTACGATGAAAAATATCCCTTGTCCACCCTCGGTATGAAAATTACACATATACCGATTTTCAGCCAAATCGGTCCAGTAGTTTTCCGTAAAAGCATAACAAACAAACAGACAAATATATTTTTATCCCGGAAACTATCCCATTTTTCGGGATATTCTATGTTCATCCTCGCCATCGAATATATATATATATATATATATATATATATATATATATATATATATATATATATATATATATATATATATATATATATATATATATATACTGAGTTTCAGCCAAATCGGTCCAGTAGATTTTCCGTAAAAACGGAACAGACAGACAGGCAGACAGACAGAGTTACTTTCGCATTTATAGTATTAATAGGGATATAGAGAAGAAGCGACGAATGCCATTTTTTTTAAATTGTGCATAAAAAATACATTAAATAAATTAAAAAAACATTACACACACTACCATGTATTTAACACACACACGCATATATACTCTATTGTTTATTGTTGTAAGTCAAATTAACAGTGTAGCATTAGCGAAATCGGTGATTACAGAATTATAGTCTTTGACAACAAATTATTATGATCGAATTTCGACCACTGGCGACCAGTAGTTTAAATAAAACGGTATCAATGTATTAAACATATATGTATGGACAGTATGAGGGTATACATGGATTAAATAAACTCGCCTGCTCTTACTAAATCTTATTACAGACGGGATAGAAGGCATCCTTTCAGAATAAACAACGCCCATAAAAGAGGGTTACTTTGTAAAAAGTTTCTTTTTCTGTGTTGACGACCAATTTGATCTCGTAATAAAATCAAGTAAGGACATGGTACTGTATTTTATTACTGTTGAAAACTGTTGTAGGGAAGATCAATCACTGTATGCATTATCTACACTAATAAATAATATATTAGCTATAATGCAAAAGTAGCTAACTATACATTGTAATTTGGTAGTGAAAAAATACGCAATAACGTGCCAAATAATTATAAATTAGCACTTCAACGTTTTTTAAGCCTTGAACAAAAAATGTTAGGGACTGTATGAATTTAATATAAACTAACTAATCAACAGAAATGATTTTGATATTTTTTTATATTCAGTGATCTTACAACTTTTTATGTATCTTGGCTTAAAACTATTATGTATTGATGTTTAGATGTATGTAACGTGTAGATGATTTGTAATAATATGTTATACAGGGCCGTTCCATTAGTTCGCTTCGAAAATCGGCCCTTAGATAGATATTTTATATTTCAGTATGAATTAGTATGTGAGATAGCCATAGACAGAAGAATGTACAGATGAACATGCCAATTTTATAATGCTTCTAAAAATGTTTTTGCCAATATGCCTAAAAGTCTATATCCTTGTCTAATCTCTGCATAGTACAAAAAGAAGTGGTCTCAGCTTCTGTGTATCCGCTAATTACTCCCAAACCACGCAACGAATTTTTAAGCGGTTTTCACTATCGGTTAGATAGATTTTTGAATAATTTTACATTGATCATATTTCACTTACGAGTATAACGTCGTATTTCAAAAGCCCTCTGTTGTAGTGTACATAACAGCCTAAACTACATTATCCAACTCCTTTGACCCTTTACAAACAAAATTGGAAGGAAACTTATAATTTACATAGTAAATTAGAAATGAGAATATTAGCTCAAAACAAAGAGATATTTTCTGCGTGTTAATTACACGGTACTAGTTAAGCTCAGCATATTTATTTATTCACTCGAGGGTCGGTAGGAACAAACATTAGTTAAAGAATAAATATACAGCCGCTCTTATAATTAATCACTCCCTAGCAACGTTAAATTGCACGGATGTTGCTTATCGACAACCATAAAATTGAAACATGTATTAATAAATGAATATTTTTAAAGATTGTCTGCCGTTTTAGGGTTAAGTGGTCATTTTAGTAAAGACGGAACGCTTAACGTATAGGCATACGCACTGTGCGGGTTAGTTGTCCAAGTGGCCGCAGGGAGTAAAAATGTATAAAAACGGATTTCTATGTAAACTACGCGGCGGCTGTAGTCAGTCAGCTGTGAGTCAGTTTTACACAACTTTCTGGACTGCGTCTAGCCGTGCATGCGTCCGCTTATGTTTTATTCATATCCGTTCTTCATTCTTCACTCATTATACTTTTATGAAACAGTAATTTTTCTTTGAAACAACTGGATGTGTCCATTCAGATGAAAATTGTAAAAAGGTATAGCGATATGGCGGTAGTCACTGGAGTAACAAAATTGCGAAAGTACCAACAATAAATTGAGGGTGGCTGCCATGGATATAAGTAAAGGTTCAAATATTTGTCTTCGGTGTATTAGTTTTTTCTTAAATTAAATCAATCGATAGTAAGACTAGCCACCATTGCCCTGAAAATTGTATCGCCCCTCTTACTTTTGAACTATCAAGAAGAAAAAATTCTAAAAAAAAATGTTTGTTCCTGTTTAACGACCTTGAGAATATGCCTATTATCATGAAATGTGCTCCTGAAATGAATGAACATTACTATAGGATACTTTTTATCCCGGAAGTATGAGTTTCCGCGGTATAAAGGTAAATTGTACTAAAATGTATTTACTTAAAAAAGTATTTTTTATTAATAAAAGCAAGAAATTATTGCTGTTTGTTTTAAACTCCACTCGGTACCTTACATATCACTATGTAAGTATCGCAAGATTCTCTAATTAAACAGAGTAATTAAATAATGGTGACAATTTCCACGTTAGCTGTTCCATGTAGAAATCAACATCACAAAACCCGATGTAATTAATGTCTGTGAGGTTTAATTTAGTGTGGTGTGGGCACATCTGTTCTCATTGCAGCAACTGTCTCATATACATAAATAGTGTAGAGCACAACATAACCCAATTTTTTTTATTAAACACAAATGTAAACAAGATCTTTATGTGAAGAAAAATAAGGATCAAGCGCATGAAATTAAATTAATTTGCTTATTAAATGGTACATTGATCAAAAAGATACGCTAATCTTTAAAAAGTCAAATATTTAGAAAACTTAATTGTAAAAATTTATTATTAGCAATTCAAATTTATTTACTTGCATAAAACATAGTTCAAACTGTGTTACAGTAGTTAATATACGCAATGAAGGCTATTTTTATTTTTGGTAAATTGATAAATAGATATTTTTATAATTCGTTCAATATATCATAAACCATAGGGCGTACAAATATTATATTGCCTTATTCTACTATTAATATTGCAAAAATAGGTGACCATAAAATAAAGTTATTTAAAATAATAATAAAAATAATATCAGCCCATAAATGTCCCACTGCTGGGCTCGGGCCTCCCATTATAGGGGAAAACGGACAGTATACCCACCACGCTTGACCAAGGCGGCTTGGTTTGACACATCGATTATCTCGGTGTGCAGGTTGCATCACGATGTTTTCCTTAACCGTTGTTAGCACGTGGTAATTGTAACAATATGCTCATTAGATCAGAAAACTGACCAAGTGGTGCATGCGTTCCGGCCAGGATCGAACCCGCGCCCTTTGAGTTTGGGCTGCGTACGCTAGCCATTACGCTACCACGACATCTTGAAAATTATATATACTCATAATAGATTATTTTTTATTTTATACCAATTTATTAACAAATGTTTTTTCCATAATATTCGTTTCTGATAAAGCAGTAATTTAATATTTGGATATTAGCTTTTATGCGACTTCACTCACGTAAAAATTGTTTTCGTATTTCGCAAATTTCTCGTATTTTGTGGAATAAATAGTATCCTATATTTATCTGAAGTGTTTACAATCAAAATACATTTTTTATCGGAACCCAGGCCAAAAAAGAAAACAAACATATCTAGAAATGAACAAATCCATCTTCCACTTTATACATACATAACTACGGATTTGATTAGGTTTGATTTAAGATTTAAAATTATAAATTACTTTTTGAGTGTTACTTTTACCACAATTCTGTCTTCTTCCTTGAGATTACTTTTATTTCGTTTAAAAACTTCGAAGAAAATTATCGAGACTGTATCAAACAAATATCATATAAAAATAATTATTTTTTCTCTAGTATATCTTAAAATACCTAATAGTTGTTCTACAAGGCAGCTCCATAAGAGACTCGATTTTCGAATCTATAGACAATCAACATCCCGGATATTACAAATAAGTTCAGTTCCTTATTCTCTCGTCAATATCTAATTAAAAAGTATATATCATAACTAAATCGCCTGTCCCTATTAACAATGTATTATATGCAATTTTCGACATTTTGGTTTTATTTCACTAATGACCCTAAAAAAGCATTGTTTTTCAATAGCAGCAACAAAAATGTAATTTTTTCTCATAGTTTTTAAAATAGCCACATTAACAATGTCATATATGCCACCATCTCCCATTAACAGTGACGAATGTTAACTCCCGACGTTATTAGCTGAGCGCGAGGGGGGTATGCGGGGTATATTTTTGTAAGAAAGAAATTACTAAGACTGATTATCTAAGCTAATGAAACCTGAAATGTGATTATTAAGTGCCATTCATACAGGTAGACTTTATAATTAATAATTTTAACAAATTTTATGGCAAAGATTGTTTTCATTTTGTCCCTAAATTGTCAATTATGTTTGATTATTTGTTATTTGTGAAACAAATTTATTAAAAATTGGATTTAATTTATAATATCAATTTAAATACGACAAACTTAAACAGGATTTACTAATGACAATGTTGTATGTGGCACTTCTTACAAAGAATAAATATGTTTGTCCATGTAACTTTGTTGGATGTGACAGATCCGACAAATCATGATGACCCATGTACGGATAACAAAGCCATTACTAGCTTTTCAAATATTTAGATAAGTAAAAATGTTATTTAATTGCATTGCAAATAAGCTCTCGAACATATATTAACATATAATATTTTAATATTTTCTTAAGTTTTCGCGACTTGTATACATAATAAAACTACGTTTTAACGGTTTTAAATGCGGTAATTTTATTTGATTTTGGTTTTTCCGACGTTTCGGCCACTTTTCAGTGGACGTGATCACGGAAGACAAAGATGTCAAGTGTCAACGAGTATTGTTAAAGTTTTATTTAGCCTACCGCCAACTTATTAATTTTAATTATTTAATTTTATTTTTAATTTTGTTTATGGTTATTATTTTCAATCAAAACATATTTCAAGCCGCAGAAAAAGATCAACCAATTTCTGAGACCTGTGAAATGCAATATCCCACTCCAGGATGCAGGAGTTTACAAGCTTGATTGTGAGTGTGGATTGTCATACATTGGGCAAACAAAGAGGAGCATAACAACATGAGTAAAAGAACACATTGCTGACATGAAACATACAAGGTCTACGAAGTCTGCGATCAGTGAACACACGCTGGATAAACCCAACCACTACATCAGATTCGATAACCCACAAATCCTCGCGAAAGAGAATCGTTTCATACCTAGAATGATGCGTGAGGCTATTGAAATCAAAAAACACCCAAATTTCAATAGAGAAGATGGTTGGCAAGTACCACCTGTTTGGGATCCAATTATCAAAACTATTAAGACCCAAACCCAGCAAAAACCAGCTGCCAGACCTCAAGACACTGTGAGCTCTTTCTGCGTACAACGGAACACAAACCAACTTGACTGATAATTACTTTTATTTTTCCTTCCACCCATTTTAATATTATATAAAATTATTAGAGCTAGGCATGTTTGCTGAAGAGTTTCTTGCGCCACTTCTTCTCTTCAAGCCATAAAATGTTGCGAAGCGGTAGTAAATTAGATTAGGCTCCCATAGAGTAAATAATAACCATAAACAAAATTAAAAATAAAATTAAATAATTAAAATTAATAAGTTGGCGGTAGGCTAAATAAAACTTTAACAATACTCGTTGACACTTGACATCTTTGTCTTCCGTGATCACGGCCACTGAAAAGTGGCCGAAACGTCGGAAAAACCAAAATCAAATAAAATTACCGCGCTTAAAACCGTTAAAACGTAGTTTTATTATATAATATTTTTTTTGAAAATTTAATTCTTGTAGTAAAAAAAATATAAGCAATTCAAAGTTCAGAGCGCTCTCCTGTAAAGTTGCTGATTTGCAGATCTGACTGTTAATAGGAACAGGCGAAATATGTTACAACACTACTTAAGTAAGTAGCTCATCCGAAGATGAGTCTGCGGTTCGATCTCACTAATGATATCGCACTCAGCACTAATGGTTTTCTGTGACACAAATGAAACCTGGAAATACTATTTGAGGCAGGGTTATTTGCTAAAAGCCACGTCGGTTTCGTACGAAAGTGTCAACGCTTACCATCTACTTCCTATACATATTTTTCATTATATAAAGTTAAGAAGGCTGGCTGTTTACATTTTTAGAAACCAATTTTGCGATATAAAGAGTTACTGAATTGAGTTGGATACTATCCGTATTACTGATGCAACAATATTAAACGTTTCATGGGCTATAAAAAGAACTATAACTATGTCAGATGTTTCTTTTATGAATAAAATATGAAACCAGAATTTACATAAGAGAACGAAAACATATTACTATTACCTCGGGCTCTAAAGTCAATTATCACATCTTTATCTCTCCTATATTAGCGTAATTCTATGCAATATCACTATGATTATTATTATTGTATGTCCTTCAAGACCACGGGCCATAAAAATAGCCCGAACTTTTGGAGGGCTTGCGCGGGGCCATGGGAAGGCCAACACGTAGAGGCCCCTTGACAAATTTAATGTAAATGTGGCGTGACACTTATTATTGTTATTATTGACATGTATCAATATATGTATATTTTTGTTATTTTTGTCTTATTTCTATTATTCTTGCCATTTCATATATATATACTTTTTATTCTAGTTATATTGCAAAACCCACATGTTACACATTTTTTTTCTAATCCATCCTATCCTAAGGTTGTCTGGAAGAAATTGCTTTTAGTGATAAGACTGCCTATTGTCTTCTGTACTTAAACTTCTTGAACTGTACCTTCATGTTACGCAATAAAGTATATTCTATTTTAAAACAGTCTGACGAGCTTGTCTGTCGCTGGACCGACACCCGATGGAGTAGATACATCTTGGAGTGCAGAGTGTGTCTTGGTAATGTTACCCAAGGTTGCCAAACGAGGCTATATGAAGAAAAGAACGACCCATAACCCTATGTGGCGAAAACTAGGGAACGCTGACTACGATACTCTGACAACAAGTGAAACTGGGCCAATAAAGAATATTAGGATATAAGGCATAAATCTAGTTTCTTAATCTACATATTAAAACAGGTAATAAATTCATACTAACCAAAATAAACAAAGATATTTGTATGTAGCAAATAAGTGTTTAAAGTGGGAGAAGTAGTAGTAGAGTAGATTATGATTTTCACACGGTTTGAACGTATAATAAATTTTTTGTTCATGGTCTTGGGATAAAATATATTTTCAAAAAAACTTCAAACGTTGTTGTTTAGCGACCGAAAATCAATTTTACAACACTCCAAAATATATACTTTTTAATCTGGACATTTGCAATAATTCCCCGGGCAACGTAATCGAAATTTACATTCATACCCAGAAAAGCTTTTCTCTTTGAATAATCTCTAAAAATCTGTATAAAAGTTATATTTTTTTGCATTTCTGAAATAGAATTCCTTTGTTATTTTGATCGATGCAAAATATATAATGATAAAAAAAGTCTTGAGATTCTTAACCCTCATAAAGATAAACGTTACGACCCTTGTATAAGGCTCTGTAATAACCTCGTAATTCAAAATTATCACTGACATCTTGAAAGAAAAGATAATCTGAGGGAGATTTAATCGGCTGCGAACAGAAAAGCGCGAAAAAATTATTATCCTTTAAATTGCTTAGCACTGTAAAACTTCAGTAATAAATTCAGGGTGCGTCGAGAACAAGGACACTTGGAAAGTTCTGCAGAAAAATTGAAGATATTTAGCTAGTTGGATAAAGAATTGTTTAAGTAAATCTATTAGTCT
Source organism: Dendrolimus kikuchii (assembly GCA_019925095.2). Classification (NCBI taxonomy): domain Eukaryota; kingdom Metazoa; phylum Arthropoda; class Insecta; order Lepidoptera; family Lasiocampidae; genus Dendrolimus; species Dendrolimus kikuchii. The sequence continues at coordinate 19,888,476 of CM034394.1, forward strand.
CCAAGTTACAATACCTCTCAGATATAACATTGCGACCCCAGTCACAAAGAGAATTGAACGTATAATTCATTTTCTCCAAATTTCTTTTTAACGTTTCTCTTGAATTTTGTTATATATTGTTATATAAAGTTGAATATTCAATGTAAACAAAGTAAAGCGTTCCTCGTAGCCTGGCTCTCGTAAACTTTGAATCTCTACCGGGTAAATATTCCATTCCTAAAAATAAAATAAAGTTCACCAGATTATTGGGATCAAATATGATACGCGTCTATGGATGGATGCGTAATGTGATCATGTCTTAATTGCCTTGATTGTTGTAAATACCATTAGGCGTATTTATATTCACAAAAAATCCTTATAACGCCCAATCACATACAATTGAAATCATACACATAAAATTAGTATGAATATAAATTTAATATCTTTAACCTAATGTAATTTTCTCCGTGCAGGAACGGAAAAAGAATACTAATTCCTGCGGCCGGGCCTGTCGCAAGAGACGACAAAACAACCCACAGCCAGGTGGTAGGGCATTTGTCCCACTGGATTTCTCTAGAGTATGCCGCCATAACAAGCTTGAGTTGTGTTCTGACATCTATGGCCAAATTCCAGTTTCTCCTTCAAGACCGGGAGCACATTAGTAGCACCTCTGTTATTACTAATGTCCATAGGCGACGGTGACCATTTTCCATTACAGTGGGGCCATCAGCCTGTCTGCTGTACTTCAGCAATAAAAAAAGTGTGTGTGTGCAGTGCTCTTCACACACAGCAGAAGTGGAACTTTAGAGAATAAATAGGCGAACATAATCTACAACGTTTAGTAAACAAGAGTGAGGAGGCTACGAAGCACCGCACAAAAAGGAGACTGAGTAATGTATTCTATCTCATTCTCTCGCAGGATTAGTCCTATAAATTTATATGTTTATCTCTTTATAGTGTCGCTTTTTCGTTTCATCGAGTTTCAAAACACAACGATTCTAAAGAAGTTTCACTTCAAAAATAAAAAAAATATTTATTCCCGATTCTATCCGGTACGGCCATGAGAGGTTTTATATCCTGGTGACCAGAAAGGGCTGCTGGGTCGAAATTGAAGACTCCTCCACCGGAAAGCTCTACAATCAACCAGCCTTTATATAACCTTTATTTGTGTAAAAAGGTACATGAATAGGTATTACATACATAAATGCTGTAGTGTTTTATTAAGTCTTCGAAACAAGTGAATTGATCTGGTAGGCCTAGGCCCAATAATTACACCGGCCCACGAAAAAAGAAACGTGGTCTATACATTTGACTAGACTCATCTATTCTTATGTATTTCGATGCGCTGAATCCGAATCTGAAATCAGTTTGGCCTATACCAGGGCTTGATAACGTATCAATTACCTTTAAAATAAAAATTATATGCATAACATTATATCGTATCGGTAATTTTAAGAATTTGCTTTATTAAGACTGTATGTTACCGAAACAATCGAGAAACACAACTCTAAATATTACGCGCGCTGTTAGCACAGTGCAGTTTGACAATCTTTGCGAGTGAAAGAGAGCGACGATAGTAACCAAACTTAGTTATAACGGTAAAATTACCGATAAAAATAGTATTAACGTTATATTTTTTACCGGTAAAATAGCTAGATACAACGGTAAGTTTAATAAAAATATTTATTTTTTACGGTTATCTAAAATTAGGATAAGTAACGATACCACATTTTTACCGATATTTCAAGTCCTGGTCCATATATTCTCAAAATTTTGAGAGATCAAAAGACCGAATTTGGGGTCAGTTTATATAGAATAGATGGGTCTTGTCAAAGTACAGACAACTTTTCTTTTTTGTGGGCCATTGTTTATTTTATTTTTTTTATTGCAGGAGTTCAGCAGACAGGCAGACGGCCCACTTGATGGAAAGCGCTTACCATCGCCTATGGACATTTTCAACACCAAAGGTAATGCGGATCACAAATGCGCTGCTGCTCTCTTAAATAGAGACTGGAACCTGCTTACTAATGCCGGAACTCAACTCAAGATTGTTATAGCGACATACTTTAAACCAGGGTAGTAGCCATCCAGTCGGGCAAATGCCCTACCATCTGGCTGTGGGATGTTTTGTCGTCTTTTACGACAGGCCGCTCGGTCGCAGGAAATTGTATTCTTTCTGCGTTCCTGCACGGACAGAAGGCCAGTCTTATTGATGTGATAATGGAAACGCTGTTTAATTCGTAGAGTGTCATCCTTGACCTGGTGTTACGCTCCAGCCACTTTGGAGCCTGGAGTCGGCTTTCGTACTTGATGTATTTCCCACCACGCTGTCTGCATCATAATATGTCATTTTAAGATAACTGGTACTAATTTCAACTTCTATAACCCTATACCAGCATTTCTCGGGTTTGCCTCGTAGCTGCTATTTTAAAAATCAAATGTAAACATTTTAAAAAAGTCCGATAAGCGATTCAAAAGGATTAGACAATACAAGGCTCTGTATAAAAGGTTTATCTTTGTAAAAGCGTCGTATCTGCATTTACGGCACCTAAGAGCCGTTAGCCGCCCATTTGCGGCCGTATCTTGCTATAATTCACTGAACACACGACAGCTTTGACCAGGTAGACCCACTTCAGCGGTTTTAAGGCTGTATGCTATTATTCTGAAACACTAAGGAGCCTTTCGTTTTGTTTAAGGGGATTCGAATTATATTGAAACAATGTAAAACTAAAACACCATTGTTCTGACACGAACGGACTTTTCACGCATAATATTAATTCAGTTTAATCGCAAGAAAACAAAACATGACTACATTTTTGTTTTATTTTGTTGTTTTGTTTCAGTTGTGCAATTTTAAAAACTAGCAACTGATATTGTTTTTTAAATGAATGTTTATGTAGTAATTAATTGTCTTGTTATGCATTTGCTGATTTTTTGCCAAAACATGTGAAGCCTGTATAAAAAATATGGTATTACTCCCAAAAAGCTTAATAGATAGCGCTTTGCTTCCACTTTAATAATACCTACCACTGAGGAGTGGAACTCTTTACCATTGTTTATTTTCCGGAAACATACAATTTAGCTGTCTGCAAGTCTCGCGTGAATAGTTATCTTCTAGATAAGCGTATTCAATCTCAGATTGCATTTTCACCTGACATTAGATTCAATGTCAGTCAAACCGCGAATCTATATTTATAATATATTGTGTCTGTGTAGTTCACATGCAGTAGAAGTGAAACAAGTGTGACAAGAAGTGGAAGTGATTATAAATTTCTTGACGTCTCATTTCATATGTTATATCGTTATATATATAATATATTTAAGCTTTAAAACACGACATTTGAAGTATTAACGAAAACCTTCAAAACATTTCCAACTCTATCTGTATGAGCAGTGATTAATTTTTTAAATATAATGTATTCTGTCTCATTCTCTCGCAGGCTTAGTCCTATAGATTTATGTGTTTATCTCTTTTTAGTGTCGCTTTTCCGTTTCATCGAGTTTCAAATCATAACAAATCTAAAGAAATGTGACGTCACGAAATTTAAAATCTCTCCCACCCCTTGTCACACTTTGTTTCACTTCTAGTGCATGTGAACTGCAAAAAAAATCTTTTAACAATGCCATCTACAAACATTGGCCAGTCAAATAATAAGCCGTTATTGGAGATAGTGTTTGTGTTTCTCCAAGAGTAAAGGATCAAAGTTGTTTTATAGGCCCATCAAATAAAATTGACATGGTAATTTATTTGTTACACTGTTTTTCTTAGTTACCCGTATCCCGTATCTAAATGGATTTCAAAACCTGTATACGTGATGAGTTGAAAACATTCAAAAAGGAATTCTTGGTTATGTAATTAAACAACCGTTATTTTTCAGCTCTATAGTCAGTCTGTCATGAATTAGGTACTAATAGATCAGAATTCCGACTACACACAACAAGGACAAGGTCGTCGGGTTGTAGCTCTTCATCAGTGACAATCTTTTTTATAATAACTCTTTAAGTAGAGCAGAGAATTTAGGTTACGACGAGCTTCACATATACTTAGATATGTATATGTAGCCATGAGAACCGACGACATATCCGCTATGGTCAAACAAGGTGAATTACTAGGTTTCACAATTTCGATATGCGAGATATCTCACGATGTTTGCCTTTGTCACCAACACATACACTTCGGCGTAAATCGCGATGCGAACTATTTTTGGAAACCACTGCATACTCTCAGGAATGTATAAGTTAATATTGCAATTACTTATATGTTATTTATTAGGCCTACGCACACAGACATGTAATCCACTCAATTTCATTTATGGTCCTTCGAGCCGGATATAAACTAGCGACGTATATATTCATCTTCAATAAGGCAGTTGAGTATAAACAAACAAATACCCAAACATAATGTTATTTTTATTTACTAGTATGCAACTTATACATTGCAAATCGATATGAGTATAGAATTTCGATGTACAGTGGAGCTTGTTATTAATTGATTTAGAAATCTCTAGAGGCGCACTCCATAAATATACGCAAACAAAAGCTTGGAAGTGTAACATTAACAAAACAATATATAAGGGGCATTATTCTGAAAGGATTCCCTTCCCGAGGGGGGCTAATTAAATTTCTTTACTATTCAAATATAATAAGACTTGTTTGAACAATAATTTACTTCATTATCTTCGGGAATACCTTCGTCCGCGTCCACTCAACGAATTTACTAAGAACTCCAAGGTTTCTGCGTTACGCTAATTAAGTTTTGCTTTTCCAATTAATTTTAGCGTTATGATTTCTCTGAACGTTTTTGTTTTTATTTGGATTCATATTTTCATTGACTACTTTATAATAGATGACTCACAAATGTTCAACGTAATTTATTTATTTTTCCCTTCTTTATTTTTATAGCCTTTTTTAAATTATATAATTGTTGTCGTTCTTTGTATCGAGCACAAATTGTAAGATACCACGTTAGACATTTTTCTCATCACCATTCAGTTATTCGCAGGATTCGTTATTTTCAATTTTGAGTTGCCTTTATTTTAGATAATAGTTATTTTATTTCATATTAAATTTTTAGACCTAATTAGTTTGGAACGCAATATCAGACAAGACAGGCGGTGGATCGGCTAAGATATTAGTCCAAACTTTATACGGGTGAAAAGCGAGATAACAGCTAATCACTAACATGTTAGTTAAAAGAAAAAAGTATCAGTAATTAAATAAAACTATTTAAATTACTTACTTTTTTTATATTGCAGGAGATCAGCAGAAAGGCGACGGCCCACTTGATGGAAAGCGGTTACCATCGCTTATGGACATTTGCAAAATCAAAGTTGCTACAAATGCGCTGCTGCTCTCTTAAGGGAAACTGGAACCTGGTCACTAATGCCGGAACACAACTCAAGGTTGTTATGGCGACATACTTTAGACCAGGGGTGGTAGCCATCTAGTCGGAAAAATGCCCTACCACCTGGCTCTGGGTTGTTAAGTCGCCTCTTACGACAGGCCGCCCGGCCGCAGGAAATTTTATTCTTTCTCCGTTCCTGCACGGATAAATTTTTTACCTCCTTTATTTTTTGTCTTATTTTAATGTAGAAAATATAGAATTTTGTTCGTCACGCCCCAAGGGTATTCAATTTTAACTTAACGGATAGAAAGAATAGTTTCATTAGGCTATCAACACTTACGAAGCTGGCTTACATTTACTTATTGTAGTCTTCTAGAATTCTCTGACAAACATGTTGCAGTGAAAAATCCTTTATTTATCGGATCATTAAGCACGCGAGAATAAACATTAAATACGTGTTTGTTTGTCCCGGAAATCAGGATAGATTTTTTTTATTGCTGGAGTACAGCAGCCAGGCTGACGGCCCAACTGTGATGGAAAATGGTTACCGTCGCCTATGTACATTTACAACAGTAAAGGTGCTACCAATGTGCTGCTGGACTCATAGATGGACTGGAATCTGGCCGTTAATGAAGTTGAATTACCTGATTTTGGATATCCTTGATGTTTTCTTAATATATTTACTAGAATAGTTGAAATAATATGCATATGCAGTCAACAGAATAGCTTATGAGATAGACAGAACGATAAGTATCTGAACAAATATTGAGATGCGGTTGTATTAGTCCCTGAATGACCGTGACTACTTCGTATTCCAGCTAGCCATTTTATTAAACGAAAACATCCATCTTCGGACGACAATACGCTTTGGTCTATGTCATCGTTTCACAGTGGAAACACCGCCAGTACGATCGAGACGTTTTGCGTACACTAATTTCTGCGTAAGTAGTAGTAAAAAGTACAATCCGGGTGTCTTCAAGTTTCATGTGAATAGGTGCTTTCTAGGTAAGCACGATCCATTTTCGACTGCATAATCGTCAAAAGCGTGATCGTGGGCAAACGCGAACCTATTTGTCATAAAAACACCAATGAAACACAAACCAGCATAGCACTTTACCAGATATTGCAAACAGAAGTGTGAAGTTCTTAAGCTGTGCACGGCGTCTGTTAAAACAAAGATCCACATCGAGTATTCAAAGTCGTTATTTCAGCAACAACTTTGCAACAGATTTAACTTTGCAAAAGAGAATTTTGTTTATGCGCTGACTGTGGCTTTGTTTAGCATTAACCAGTTGATCTTGGGAGAATACATTCAACAAACATACAGGATTGGCTTTTTATTTCCCTGCCAATTTTATCAAACTAATAACGTTTCTATTCAAAAAGTTTTTTTTTGTGATATATATATATATATAATAAGACTATTTTATACTTCTTTTTATAGGTTTAAATTTATTTTACCTAAAAGGGAATTCTAAATGATTTTGCGTGAATTTAATTTCCCTAACTGTAGAATAAATAACAGACAAATCATTTACGAAATTTACTCTGTCGAGAATTGAGCCTGGATCCTCTATGTTCTGGTGAACCAGGCTGATCAACACTCAGAACACTAAACTATAGAGGCCTGCTATCATCATCCTAAGATTAAATCTCGGTGATATTCGCAGTGTCTGCTTCACGACGCAAAATCAAGTAGTACAGGTTACATTGTATTAAATTTTTATGTATTTGACCCCGAAACATTCACTTCATTTTATATCGCAAACTATACCACCCCGTCTATATGTAAACTACATAAATGACAAAACTTGACAAAATAGATAACATGGTTGGATCTTCGGTGGACCTCCTCCAGTGGACCCAACGGACCTAGTGGACCAAGTGGACCCAGTGGATCCAGTGGACCCAGTGAGTCCAGTGGACCAAGTAGACCCAGTGGTTCTAGTGGACCCAGTGGACCCAGTAGGCCCAGTGGAACCAGTAGTCTAAGTGGACCCAGTGGGCTCAGTGGACCCAGTTGACCCAGTTGACCCAGTAGGCTAAGTGTTCCAAATGGATCCAGTGGACCCAGTGGACCCAGTGGACCAGGTGGACCAAGTGGACCCAGTGGACCAAGTGGACCAAGTGAACCCAGTGGACCAAGTGGACCCAGTTGACCAAGGGGACCAAGCGGACACAGTGGCCCAAGTGGACCCAGTGGACCAAGTGGACCCAGTAGACCCAGTGGACGAAATGGACAAAATCTCAAAACCAGTCCTAGATTCCGGGATAAACTTTACATAAATCTATCCCAAAATGTATCCCGTTATCCGAGATAAAAAGTATCCCTTGGCCAGTCTCGGTATTCAAATTATATATGTACCAAGTTTCAGCCAAATCGGTCCAATAGTCTTTCCATAAAAGGATAACAAACAAAAAGGCAAATATATTTTTATACCGGAAACTATCCCATTTTTCGGGATAAAAAATATCCTATGTTCAGTGATGAACTGTTTGAGTTGGTCCACATTTTCTGAAAACTTGGCAGTCTACCACGAGCGAATGCCAAGTCTACCATACGTGGCGCTCTCTAAAAATGATATTTAAAACCTTTACGAAATAGGCAATGCAACGTAATGTCGCAGGTATAGAGATAACAGCAACCACTTACGATTAGAGAGAAAGAGAGATAACACATTATTGTACACCAACACAGAAAAACTTATAGCCTAAAAATATTCTAAATGTGCACAATAGGCGGTCTTATCGCTAAGAAGGGATCTCGTCCAGATAAACTGAAGCAGGAATGTAACAGATTCGATCTGTTGAAGGTGGTATACATACATATTATATGATATGCAGTTATGTAATGTACTTATATATGTAAGAATTATACTTAATAAATACATACATAGCTTCACGCCAGTTCCCTTGCGGGGTAGGCACGAACAACAGAGAGAACAACAATTATACTTAATAGACATATATAAATTAGATTAGATGGGCCGTCTGTCCGTTTGCCTACAAGCAAAAATAAATAAATCCCTCTTATTACTTTGACTAAGTTGCCATAAGCCGGCCAAGCCCATACAGCTTTGTCAACTTTTTGCTTTACTTTCATATAAATCGTTCACATTATTACATTCCCCGCAACAGCTACTTTATGCGAGAAAGATACTTTCCCTAACTTTATGATTGGATACCACGATACTAGATACGAGCTGTAAACAACATAAATATTTTTTTATGAGCCACCGCTGTTTACGTCTCAGAAAAAACCTTCAGTTTCACTCTTTTAATTTTATTGTCTACTAAAAAGAAATGACGTAAAAATTGAGACAACGACCATAAAACAAGGTACACCAGCGATGGTCCAAAATTAACTTTTCTAATAAAATGTAGTACCTTCAGTAGGTATTAGATTTTGTTCTATTTAAGTAGGGAAGATAGATTCTGAGATGTCACATAAATCATACAAGCCCTCTCTGCCAATAAATACCACTCAATGAAACAGATCCGTGATTTTTGCAGGCATGATATACTTATTTATATTATATTGAGGGGGGGGGGTGCCCCGTATAGGGTGGAGGAGCGAAATGGAATGCTCCTCCGTCTCAAAGGAAGATCTTTTTTTTTTTTTATTGCAGGAGTTCAGCAGACAGGCAGACGGCCCACTTAGTGGAACGCAGTTACCATCGCCTATGGACATTTGCAACACCAAAGGTGCTACAAATGCGCTGCTGCTCTCTTAAAGGAGACTGGAACCTGGTCATTAATGCCGGAACACAACACAAGGTTGTTATGGCGGCATACTCTAGACCAGGGGTGGTCCCCATCCAGTCGAGCAAATACTCTACCACCTGGCTGTGGGTTGTTTAGTCGCCTCTTACGACAGGCCGCCGGGCCGCAGGAAATTGTATTCTTTCTCCGTTCCTGCACGGATAAAATCTTCCAGCGAGGCTATTGTAGTTCCTCGCAGGCCTAGGCCCATCTGTTATTGTTGATTTGCATATATTCGTTGTAAGTTTCGGGAAACGTTTGCTACCTCAATTATTGCACAGCGCTATCTTTTGGCTTGTAAGTGTTCCACTACAATATATACCAACTTACCCTTTTAAAATATTTAGATGAATGGTGTCAAATTGAATATTACTGTTGACTGAAGGCACCTAATGTTTAAAAAATATATTTGCTTTGCGAGAACATTTTGATATGCTGTTCATTTACACATTTTCATATAAATTATATTATATAGTTGTACTGTTATACACTTACCACGTTCATAGATATAAACTTTTGTATTCGTTCCATTTTATTTGAGGCGGGAAAATGCATTACGCACACTACCGGCTCCTTTGCTAGGGATTAGACCAAAGCGATGAGCGGTGAAGCCACTGAAGATAGCGCAGCCAGCAGAGTCAATCGCCGGCATGTGTGGACACTCGGCAAGGTCCCTCTATGTGGAGAGGTCACCCATGGATAATACTCCACTAAAACCACCCTCCTCCCATGTGCCCCGCGCTTATGGCAGGAAGAGCGTGAGACTTAGAACGTAGTTATGTCCACGCTGATCCTAACGCATCAGTGCTTGAGAATGCCTCGGGAAGCAGTCGGATACCAGCCGTGTTCGGCCTTTCAAGTAAATCTTTCGCTTTTACATGGTTATTTATTAGATACTTTTGCAAAAGGCCGTTCATGTTTGCACTTGTACTTTATCATATATTTACTTTTAATTTAATTCTTTTTCGTTTTTTTTTTTTTGCTTTACCTTATTAATTTTATCCGTGCAGGAACGGAGAAAGAATACAATTTCCTGCGGCCGGGCGGCCTGTCGTAAGAGGCGACTTAATAACCCACAGCCAGGTGGTAGGGCATTTGCCCGACTGGATGGCTACCACCCCTGGTCAAGAGCATGCCGCCATAACAACCTTGAGTTGTGTTCCGGCATTTAGTGACCAGGTTCCAGTTTCCCTTAAGAGAGCAGCAGCGCATTTGTAGCAACTTTGGTGTTGCAAATGTCCATAGGCGATGGTAACTGCTTTCCATCAAGTGGGCCGTCTGCCTGTCTGCTGATCTCCTGCAATAAAAGCAAAAAAAAAAAAAAAAATTTAACAACATTATTCATTAACTTTTAACTATATTTGTACTCGACATATGCATAATATTGACATTAATTAATTAAATTACTAGAAATTGACATTCGAATTGTAAACGCTGTGCACTCCTTTAATCTCCTTAATAGTCCACACATCAGAACTTCTATAATAAACGATTTGTAATGTAACATAATAAAGTGTGTGCTGTTCAAGGTCAATAATGTAACATTTTTGGCATTTAACTTTTACGTTTGACAACAAGTTTTTGAAATCAGTTACGAGTATCCACTACATAGTAAACCTAGACAGGCATATAAAAAAAAACCTAACAACTACACTATGAACAAAACTGTAAGCTAAAATCGGTCCAGCCCGACTGGATCGCTGTAGTTATTTATTTATATCTCACGCTCCCAAGTCTGATAGGTATATACGTCGGCCAAGATGTTAGAGGTAAGACACCAAATAACACTGCACAGCGGAACATTACCCATTATGTTCCTGCCAAACACACCAAGGAGACGTTTGAGGGTTAAAGTTATTATTATATATTACTAGTGGTCCCGGCAGACTTTATCCTACCCTGAAAAACTAAAAATCGAAGACCTGATTCTTGTGCCTCCTACCGGTTCCAATAGTGAATCCGGAAAAAATTTCACTAAAGTCCGTAAAGCCGATCTCAAGTTATGCGCGTAGATACATTTCTATGATTCATATTTGTATTATATAGATAGACTAGGATATGCCCGCTACTTCGTCCACACTTGACTTGAAATTCCCGCGGGATTCTTGGGAGTACAAAGCATCGCACCTATCGTTTTAGTGAAAACTGTATCGGAATAAGCAAATTTTTATGCACCCCAACAACTACAAACCTCTCCCAGGAAAATGCCCTCCGAATTCCCGGGATAAAAATATTACACATTTTATTACAAAAAAATTTGCTATTGATCAGTGCAAAACTTACATCAGAATCCGATTTTTTTTTAATCTGTCCATTTTAAATTATTCCCAGAAAAAATCCCGCCGAATTCCCAGAATAGAAAGTAGCTCACATTTATAGTCTAAGAATTTGCTGTCGATCAGCGAAAATCGCATCAAAATCGGCCCAGTAATTTTTACGTGAATGCCGAACAAACAGACAAACTGACAAAGAGACAAGAAATCTAACAAAAATTGCATTGTGTTCTCCATTCTTTTAGTATACTTCATATCAGTTCATCATTTTTTATAGTGTAATTCAGTTGTTTTTCTTTTAAATAGCTCAATGTACAGACACGGCATGTTTACAATTTTCTAATATTATAGATTACAATAGTACAAATATAAGTATTACAGAGAGTATTCTACCGCATGAATTGTATCATGGATTCTTGGCAACTTGTACCACATTAGATCCAGCATTCGATTTACTTCTTGTTAATAAACCGCAAGAAGTATCAAAGTCAGTTAGCGCTGGAATTCTGACGCTTGAAAGTTAATATGTGCTATAAACTCGGGAATTGTGTTACATACAAATTGTAGAGTTGTGGCAATACCCTTTGTGAACTCAAATTTAAACTTGGAAACAACATTCCGTTCTTCACACAAACAATGTGTAAGTAGGTGTTTAAAATTAAAACTATTAATTCATTTTAAAATATATAGCTTCGCCTACGCCTTTTAGATATCTTACACCTATTTTTATATTGTAACTTAAAATTGATAACCTCTTCTATTCAAATTTGACATAGTACCTAAATCTCTTAATCTAAATCTTATATTGTATAGATTGACATTGTTACTCTATTTATATTCAATTTATTTGACTTTAGATAGATAGATAACACTTTATTGCTCACCAAATATACAATTGACGGCCTCTGTGGTTGAGCGGGCTTAGCCTTTGCCGGCCTACCTCACTGCAACGCAGAGGCTCCGGGTTCGATTCCTGGTCTGGGTGTCTGGGATCGGCCCCAGAGTAGTCCGTTGTATATTACCCATAACACAAGCGTAACTTGCTTAATTTGAGGATATATAATGTGTGTATTTGTCTGCTGATTATTAAAAAAATAAAAAAAATAAAAAAATAATTAAAAATACACAATTACAATATTGTCATGGTAGAAACAATAGGCGGCCTTATCGCCTAAAACAATCATAAATAAACATACTTAAACTACATATTTTATAAATTAAATACATATACTTAAATTAACATACACATACTTACTTTAATTGCATGCATAACTAAAAATCTAAATGTTTTAGTATTAATATAATTTGGAATGTAAAAGTTATAAAACATATATATATTTAAATAATTGTACGACCACAGGTCAGATACGGTGATACTAATCACGCTGTTTTACCAACTATTGTCGACGTACCACTACCTGTATCTATGCAAATAAACATTCTTCATTCATTCGTACGCTCTCACAGTCAGTTTTACAAAAACTTACTGCGTTTGAAATTAACGTATGCCGCCTTCAGTAGGCCCCGGCTCAGTTAGACCTTTAGGCCTTCTCTGCTCTTAGAGACAAATATAGAAAAGCTAATTAAAACGTATTCCCAGCAATATTGTGTTCTACTGTAATTTCCTCAATATTATCCTTATTATACTTAATCTCTGTCACGTAATGTTCTTATTGTCTGATATGTATTAACCAGAAAATAATAAATCTTTACACGTGATAAATAGGTACTCGCGTTACAATCCGCAAGAAATTGGTTAGAAGAGCGCACTGGAACCGCTCTACTGGTGCATATATAATATATTGTTATAACCTAAAATTCGCTCTAAAGTAATAGTGTGGTTAGATGGAACATTTTCGAATACTTTTAGTACTACCAAATAATAAATATTACAGTGGTATTTATTTCTATTAGAATTATAATATACTTATTTGATTAATATAGATGAAAACGATAAGAATGGAGTGTAACAATAGGCCTAAAGACGATGGACTAAATACTTTAAAGAATTATTTCAATAATAAATCTATATTAATTAATAGTGTTGTTAAATAATAAAAGTTGATGAAGCGAAAAGTATTTGTCAAAATCGTAGCAGGTGGAGATCCATCATCTCTAGCTACCCCAATGGGAAACAGGTGTGACAATATGTATGTATGTATGTAATTAATAGTGTATGTTATTAGCAATACATGTACCATGTACCTTTACTAACTTATCTTTGTCTCATGGTAATATTATGTAAACATACATATTATTATTCGAGACATGAATTATAATCAGGCGAATTGGGTCACCCATGTACCTACCTGTAGATGAAATGTTATAACAATTGTTACAATTAATTAGTACGTGAAGTAGGAACTTACTTACATACCTTCATATAAATACAGAGTTCGACGGCGCTAATGTTCCCCTAATGCCGCGCCCGCACTTGTGTTAGTGATAAAGATTTACGGTCTTATTCATAGAGAGTTAGAGTAAGTTTGAACGCTTCTTTAAAAACCAAAAATAAGAAGAATTACTCTAACTATCTATGAATAAGACAATGAGACTGTGGCTGAATGCGTCTTATTTAAAGCGTCAAAAATAACGCCGTTAACGCATAGCCACATTAGTGTATATACATACGTTATCTGTCAATATTTAACATAATCGACAATGTCTCATCTCTAATATCGCTTTAAACCCATCGCATTATAATATCTGCGTGAAACGGCCTATATCTGTAACACAGATATAGACTATCGCAGCTTTAGTAGCTTCTTTAGTAATGCTGCAAACTCATTGAATTTCGCCGAAAGTCCTGAACGTCAAACACAAGATTCCAATATCACAGGGTCGCCGGGGAGTTCTTCTGATTGCGTCCCGATATATGAGAGCGATTCCGATACACGGAGCTAACAAGTCCCGATCGTAATTGGCCATGACTCCCCTCCGGAGGGCCCCCGACGTCCGATTGATCGCCTTTGAGCTTAAATGGAAAACAGATAATGGACACGAATGAGAGCGGTCGACCGAAACGTTTAGTGCTTTGTATCAGTCACTTCTAAAAGTATTCGTTTTGTTGCTGTGAAAAATAAACATAATTACGAGTTTTTAGAACTTTTTGTTTAACGCTTTTTTATTTGTTAACTTTTTTTATTAACAGTTTATTCAGTTTTAAGAATCGTTGCCGTCCGCTCATAAGTTTTTTCACAGTGTCTACTTTTTATGATTAAAATAATAAGCAATTCTTCTCTCTCACGTAACACAGCCAGGTGGTAGGGCATTTGCCGGTCTGGATAGCTACCACCCCTGGTCTAGAGTATGCCGCCATAACATCCTTGAGATGTGTTTCGGCATTAGTGGCCAGGTTCCAGCCCCATCTACAAGTCCGGCAGCAGATTGGTAGCATCTTTAGTGTTGCAAATGTTTATAGGCGACGGTAACCACTTTCCCTCACAGTTGGGCCGTCAGCCTGTCTGCTGACCTCCAGCAATAAAAAAAGTAAAAAAAACAGAAAACATATAAATAAAAATCGAATACATATCGTATCGAGCTAGTCTAGATAAAAAGATAAATATGGAAATGACATGTCGTTCCGTATTTCGGAAATTGAGAAATGTAGGAAGAATTTTTCGAAATATCGTAATGAGTGTATGAATCATTCATGAGTTCACACCTTAGAATTTTACGGGATTGCCTTAAAGTACCGGCCATAAAGATTTATCAGGATGGAGGTATAGCCTGATATGAATTTGATTCAAGTAAGCCCACTGATTGAATATTTTAACAATTTTTGATTAAACTAAAGTGGAGACAAAAAATAAAAACAAAATATTTTTCATATTTCTAAATGTGAAAGTAAATATTTGTATTATTGCGAACCGATACTAATCCTTTACAGGTGTTTTATTACCCCTTCGAATCGAAGTGATCTATTTCTCGCGCTAATCCCTTTGTATTGCCTTGCAGTGAGACGTAATATATCCTTTTTTCTATTGTACTAATTTCATTGCACATTATTAGAAGCCATTAAACTTCCAAGTTCAGCCATTCTATGGAATAGAGGACATATTGCTGGGGAGTCATGTCTATTCTGCAAATAGATAAGGTCAGTCTGCGCTCCGGTTTGAGTTATTTGAGTTTTTGCTGTGATCGAGACGTTACCTAGTGTCCTTTCGGAACTTGTAGCTTATAACGGACTTTGTGCGTTTTATGCAATCAATATTAATCAATTTTCTGCTTTACAGTTTGGACTTGTTGTATTCGCTTGTATTTGTAAGAAATGTGAACTATGTGTGTGTACTTCTAATAAATTTTATGTACATTCATACGACATTTTAATTCGTATCCCGCGAATACGTAACAGTATTTTTAATAACTGTACCCGCTACTTCGTTCGTGTGTAACTTGGACTTCATATTTATATCAATATTTTCTAAACTTTGAGAATTATCGAAATTAAAATACATGAAGTGTGATGCCATACAGATGACTTGAAAACCATGTAACATAAAAGAGTGTTGTACTGAAAGATTGATGATTATAGAAATAGATGGCCTACTTGAAGCGTGACGGAGAACGTAGGCCGGAAATGAGCATTATGGGAGGCTTGGGAGGAAAACACATGCTTTGTCCGTCGGTAAAAGGAAAAGCTGGGATAGATTATCCGTTACTTCATACATTTTTATAATTTTAAAATCTTTCAGCCTACTAAAAAATGTCTAACATCGCACATGATCCATGAGACTAATATCGATGCCTTCAAAATTTATCAATCCTGAAAGGATAACCCTAAAATATTTGCATAATTTAATCACAATACTATAACATTACATTCTGGTGAAAAGCCTGTATATGTGATTAGAAAATAAAGTACTCCGAACTTAATAGGTATTAGGAGTATGAAAGGCTGAGGCAAACGTCTGGTGGCATCTATATCGGTTCATTACCTATTGAAATTGCCCGCATTTTTTGCTATCATCGTATTATCATTTCTATCGTTATACGGAACACGTTCCAAGACATAATAACACAATATTTTTGATTATTTTTATACCTAAGGTAGTTAGTATATTATATCACAGGACAATTTATATTTAGTTCACCAAAATAATACAATGGATATAAAACAACTAGGTACTATTTTTTTTCTTAAATTTTGCCATTTGTTTTGTAACCACAGGCAGACACTTTATTTTAATTTTATTTAGGTTTATGGCTTGACAGCTGAGCCTTTAAGCCAGATCTTAGATAATAATATGCTTTCTTCATTTTCTTAGGCCTATATATAACTCAGCTAAACTGTAGATTATCAACTGACGCCATTCAAGGAAGCTCTTGTAACAACTCGAAATGCCACATTTGACTATACAGTTCACATTTCTCACAAAAACACATAATTAAGTAAAATAAAAAATATTATTAATTAATTAAAAAAAACATTGATTGTGCTTATGCGGAGCAGCAGATTCAAGAAACACAATTTATGGAAGTTTTGCCTGCCTGACTGTTAGAGCATCACGTGAACTACTGAATTGACAGAAACAAAACTCCACGCAAAGCGAGTGTATATCCCGGGTCAATACTTAGAATAATTTTTATCCCGATAAATGACGTCGCTACCGTAGGATAGATGAATATAGCCAAAATCTTTGCGCTGCGGACTCATTTTTATAGGAGCCGCTGTTTCAATTCACTAACTGGTTTTTTGGTATCAATGACTGACGAACACATAGTCGCCATAACAACAAAAAAAAGCTTAGCTAAGACATGCTAGTTGATAATATAATTAATAAATTATTGTGGCGATCGAGAGTAGAACTTTCTGGCAGCGTAAGCCGATCTCAAGACTTTTAGAAAAAGGTAGAACATTCTGGAAGGAAAAACAAGGACAGATACATTTTAGAAAGGGATAGATGATGAACAAAAGAACAACGAAATGAAGATCGAAGTTCTAGAATAGAAGGTTCAGAAAGAAAAAGTCGGAGATAAATAGATGTTTGGAAAGGGATAAACAGTAAATAAAAGAATAACGAAAAGAAGATCAACATTATAGGTTCCAGAAGATTCTTCCGAGTGTATGTATATATAAGCAGCGTAATACGCGCCTAATGGGTAGTTCAGTTGAAGACAGCAAAGTCAGATACGAGAGAGTTGGGAGAAGAGTTAAGTAGAAGATAGTGACGAGTTTAATGGGAAGTTTAGTGGAAAGTTTATTGGGCAGTTCAGTGAAGGTGGAATTTAGCGTAATTTAAGAGGAGATCCAGAACCGAGCTACGCGCTGTACATTCGGAGGGGAGCACCGCAGCAGCACGATATCGTGAGTGAGACATCTCATCGTTGGGGCAGAGCGTCGTTAATTATGCATGAAGGGGCAACCCTGCAGAGAAGACTCGCGTACGGCCCGGTACGGCTGTGTAAGTCAATAGAAGCATTTAGTTGAACAAAACTGGTGTTTACTTCCAATCCTAATTACGTACCCCCGCTCGCACGTAACATTGTTAACATAACATATTTCTTCATTGTATATTTTCTGATATATTGCAAAGTTAGAATAGAGAACGTTGACGTCGATCGATAAAGTTAGAGCCGTCTAAGTTTTGAGTGCATCTAAGTGGGTTGATACGAAACTTTTGCTACATAATAATACTATCCCATGGTATGTGGATTCGTATGCATAACTTCGTAACCGTCCCCCTTGAAACTTTTTTATTTTTGCGATAGAACATATAATGTGAATTGTTAATATAGTTTCATTTCTAAGTGTGCAATCTATACTAATATCATACATTCGAAGGTTTGAATGAATGTTTGTTGCTCTATCACGCCAGAAAGGCGTAACTAATCTGGACGAAATTTGGCACAGAGATAGATTATAGTTTGGAATTGCACATAGGTTACTTTTTATCCCGGAACAATGTACGGTTCTTGTAGAATAACTCTGTCTATAAAATTTACATTCAAAGCTAGTAAAGTGAATAATTAATAATCTATATATATATATATATATATATATATATATATATATATATATATATATATATATATATATATATATATATATATATATATAATTGAAATCCACGTATATAATGACTCATCACGATATCTCAGGAACTATAATACCTATAGACTTGAATTTGGCATGGACCTTCCTTTCGCCAAGTAGAGGTCAGCTAAGAACGGATTTTACGGCACGCGAAGCGGGCGGGTATCAGCTAGTATGTTTATAAAGTTGTATTTCTTTTTGTCGAAAGTGGTTTTAGACTTTTGTTATCTTGACTTTTATCTATATTAATCATAAAACTGTATTTAAAAAAAAATTATTATATGAATATATTTTATCAGAGGACATATAAAAATAATACCTACTTTCTAATATTTAGGTCAAGAACCTGATTATTAAAAAATATTATTTTTGATTCAAAACTCGGTTGTATTTCAAATACATTAATTATTTAAATGTACACGCATTTGCTTTTAGGTGAAATAAAAATTTACAAAACAAATTCGGCTGCGACACGAGCACACTTGATAAAGAAATGACCTTTAACAACATGATAAGACCCTTTTCCGAGAATGTTGTTATATTTCAATTTCTGCAAATCAGTATTTGTGCTAATATATGCTCTGGGAAAACCAACGCCACGGCGAGATAGCTCAAGATCCACCGAAGCATATTATTTCAAGTGACTTCTTAATCTGTATAAGAAAAAATGTATTATTAAATTCTGATTTTAAAAGTTAATACTTAAACGACGGTGGCTCAATTTCACACATTTCAGTAGCAAAATGAGTTCATTATCTCCAAAATGACTGCTAATCATAATAGAAACTTAATATAAAAATTCAATTTCAAAAGTTTTTATTCAAACTAAGTTCCACCGGAGTACAATTTTTGGAGGTCATATAATTAGGTTAAAAATTCAATCTACTTCTTATTCTATTTGCACCGCTTCGTAACGTGTTTTTACTATTTTAAGGAGAAGAAGCAGCAAGAAACTACCAAGCAACACGTCCAGATAAACATCCATGACAAAACTACGTTTTAATGTAATTTATGTGATTTTTATTATTCCGACGTTTGGCCACTTTTCTGTAGCCGTGATCATTTCAATTAGTATTGCCGGTAGGCTAAATAAAACTTTAACAATACTGAAAGTGAAAAGTGGTCGAAACGTCGAAATAATAAAAATCAAATAAATTACCTGGCTTAAAAACGTTAAAACGTAGTTTTGTTATGCATACTATTCGCGAAAACTTAAGAAAATGCTAAACATCCATTACTTCATATTTGACTGTGTCAGGCTTTGTAAGTTGCACCTGTGATTGAAAAATTGAGAGGAAGAAAATTAAGGTAGTATCTCTCATCTCTCAACTTCTTCCACCATTTGGGGTCGCCAGAATACGTCTTTTTCCATACTCTTCTATTATAGCATACGTCTTTTGTCGCAGTACATACTTATTTATATTTTTATCTAAAACACCAAATGCATACAAATACGAGATTTCAACGTGACTTGACTGTTTATTTTAACGATCTTAACCTAATTAAACATAAAATATTCTACAAAATATAACTAAAGGATTGATATTGTAAATTTATATACGTTGCAAAAGCTTTACATGATAATAAAAGAAGAATAATAAACCGCTCATAACTCAAGCGCTTATAATACAGACAAAAAATAATAACCGCAAAACCGAAAATCTCGAACATTTATTACAATGACGCGTAAGCAAAAAACAATCCGGTACGTAATAATATATCCTAATGATAACTGTATTAATTTCTCATTATTCTCGGATTACGAAATATCGCTGAGATTCCCACTGATATAATTTGTTTGAACCAACTGTGAAAGGTGGGAATATTTGTGAGGTGATTTATTTAGAAGCGCTTTATTAGCTTAATGTAGACTTCTTTTCATTTTTATGTATAAGCTCAAGCGGTCCCTTAATTTAAATAATTTCCTTGCCTACTTCCTCCCTACTTAATCGCTAGCATCTGCGGCTTTTGTGTATATTTATATTATATATACCTACTATAGAAGAGTGTGCCATTGTATTTGATACACTGATAAGGTTGTTGTAATAAATAATGTGGACTATCATTTGAATGCTTTTTTAGCGAGGGAAAATCCACTTGGGGACCATCAGCCACGCAGGGAATCACAGCCGATCTGTGGGATTCGCCACGCTACTAGCACCGCTGGCAGATGCTATTGCCATCCAATTCGGGGATATCCACTAAAACCTCTCGGTGTTGCATCCATCCTTTGCACTTATGCCAGGACCACGGATAAGTGGCCAAGCCCCTCCACAGGCCCTGGCAGGCGTTGGCCCGTCGGCCTCAAAGCTCTCTTTATGGCGTAGGGCAGCCTATAACGCGCCCCACGGGAGGAGAGATGAGCGTGCGTGGAACACGGCACGCTCCCATCTATACGATTTAACGGCGGTTGCGAACCCTTCCCCAGGGAGCCAGCCGTACCACTCGTTCACGGCGGCCGAAGGTCTTCGCTAGCCCTCTGGCGCCGACGTGTCCTCCTTGTAAACATGACTCACTGGCAAAAGGAGGAGACGGCGTCCCATCCGTCCGGGCTCCCGACCATGGTGCGAACCACTGAGAGCAAGAGACTGGAAGCAAAAGATCAAATCCGGTAAAGGCAACTAGGTCTCGGCGCTGCTCTGCCCAAGCGGGGCATACCATTATTTAAATGCTGGTTTATTTCGAAGTTACAATTTGGTATGGTCCGTCGCATTAGTCGTTGTGCGGTCGAAATTTTTTTGGCGATGAGAAATCCACTTACAGACAATTCACTGTGGGGAAATCATGGTGAGAGCGTGTGGAAACTCACTGGCCTAGTCCTATTCTGATGGTGGTAGGTTACCACTGCCGGAATACCTATTAAAACTCTGCGTGTACCTTCCACTCGCCTATAGCAAGTCGTGTAGCATCTCCTCGTCCCCCGCTTCCAAATGTGGGTAAGCCAACATATACTATTCACAGGTTTTATACTTACTTGCCAAAGTATTGGAAAAAAACAGCCAAGTGCTTGTTGGACCATTCAAATTGGAAGATACCATAAAGACGATGAACGTCCTCTGTTTCTATCATTTGGCTACAAGACCCTCAAAATAATTATCCGAAAATACCCCATATCTAAAAAAGATCTTGTTGAAATCGATTTTCTTTAATAGTATTTATTAAGTACCAACCTTGTCATTTAAGAATTTTTCGCAAGTTCGAGGACAATACACACATTTTTACAAATTTTGAAGTGAATAACTCGAGACCCATTAACTTAATTAGAAAAATGAATTCTAGGTTTGAGCAATGACACCCTACACGACTTTGTCATCCCATCATTATTTTTCTCGCAATTTCACCACAGCATCGTGTAGTAGCATATATGTAGGTTACATATTCTTACAAAATTCCATCCATACAGTCGCAGTAGTTTCCCAGAGACAAAATACCAGAGGGCCTAAAGAGGCCGCTTTTAAAGAATAGTTTAGTGACATTGACACGTGTCTAGACATACTGGTAGTTGTTAGACTAAGTTCCACTTTATTTTGATACTTTTCAGGTTCGTCATACAAATCTGCTAAAGTGACCGTTGTAGGCCCTCTAATGGGAGAACAGACATATTGATCTTACAACAGCTCTATTTTTATCTACATCATTACAGAACCCTAAGAACGGTTGAACAAAACAAAAGCGAATAAAAGAGCACCATTGATTCTAGGTCCGTTGTAGTGGTCAGCGGCTTCCGCGGCTGTAGTGAATTATGAACGGCGTACGTGCTTCAAATTGATTGTGCAAACCGCACTGTGCGCGGGAAGTGAACCGCACGCTGATGTACGGCCAGCCGTTGCGCCGCAAAGCACACAATTATCCACACCCGGTTACTGTATGTAACAAGATCGATAAACTCTCATTCATGCTGTTTTCAAATCAAGGAAATCGGCCTAATTCGTTTTAAACCACGCACATTGAAGGGTGTGCTGCAAGGGCTAAGAACATCAAACTTTTTTTTACGTTTGAGTATGAAGCCTTAAATAAAACTTACCTATTTATATTTCCGAGTTATTCGATGTTTCAATCGTTTCCCAATAATTCTCTTTATTTATGGGGTAGGTAAGGTGTATAAGGTATATTTATATAATCTATTAAGTATAATTCTTACTTATTATAATATTTTACATACTTATATGTTTATTATTTAATAAAATATAATGTAAGTAACTACATATCGTATAATATTTATGTATACTACCTTTGACAAATATAATCTGTTTTATTTCTGCCACGGGTTGTCTGCAAGAGGTCGCTTCGTAGTGCTAAGACCGCCCATTGTGCACATTTAGAATATATTTAGGTTATAAGTTTTTCTGTGTTTCTGTAATGGTGCACAATAAAGTGTTCTCTCTCCCCCCCCCCTCTCTCTTCTCTCCCCCCTCTCTCTCTCTTGAGTAAATAAGGGAATCACTTTCAAAACCGTGTCGGGGTAAAGGTAAGGAAAGGAATTCGGGCATGTGGAAAGAATGCATGATGAAAGAATGACTAAACAGATATACAATGCAAAAGTGGATGGATGCAGAAGTCGTGGAAGGCCAAGACACACCTTCCATGACCAAATTGATCGTGTACTAGCAGAAGGTGAAGTCAGGAGCCTTAAGAACAGACGAGCGTGCATGACAAGAGTTATGAATGTCACAGAAGCAAGTGAGGTGTGTAAGAATAAGCCTAAATGGCGCTCTGTTGTTCGTGCCTACCCCGCAAGGGAACTGGCGTGAAGTTATGTATGTATGTACTGTTTACTGAACCATTAGATAAAAAACTTCGAGGTGAAGGACAAGATATTAATATGTAGTTTAAGCAGTTTTTGAAATATGGATTATTTTCGATCACAAGTTATTTTAAAGATTTCATAGCTAAATGATATTGACATTTTCGTACATTACAACACTGTCAATAAGTTCACTTACTTAAAATTACGGAAGATTGGTATACTAGTTACATGTAGCGAACAAGCTTAATCTATCATTCAAAGCAACACTTTAAAGTACTGGGAATACTGTTTCTCCATGCTTTTAAATCAATGTACTCCATTCTAGCGTCACCATTTAACGGATGCAATAGCGGTCAACAAACGTGATAGTGGAAGTATAAACAAGCACACCATTGTTACGTCGCTACGAAATAAGATACATGTCAAGATGTCATTGTTCCCATAGACTAAATATTTTATTAACATCTTCCCTTCGATTTCGCTTGTCGATTGGCGGTGCGTGTGCTTTAAAATTTTTTTAAAAAATTGATTAAGTCGTTACCTCCTATATCTGCAATAGGAAATTTTATTCTCACACTTGAATCTAAACCAGTATAAAGAAACCCTAACAAACATTCCGATTTTAGTATTTTCTTAAGTTTTCGCAACTAGTATACAAAATATCAAACCCAGCAAAAACCAACTGCTAGACCTCAAGACACTATGAGCTCTTTCTGCGTGCACCGGAATACAAACCAACTTGATTGATAATTTTGTTTTTATTTTGCCTCCCACCCATTTTAATCTATAATATTATAAAATTCTAAACATGCCGTGTCTGTACATTGAAGCTATTTAAAAAGAACTACTGGAATACACTATATAAATGATGGAGAACAGGACGCAATTTTTTTTAGATTCCTTGTGTGTTTCTATGTTTGGCGGTTTGTCTGTTTGTTCGGGATTCACGTAAAAACGGTTTTCGATGATCGACAACAAATATGTAGACTTAAAATCTGAGCTACTTTTTATCTTGGTAATCCCTCTAGAATTTTTCTGGGAATGATTTAAAAAGACTAGATTGAAAAAAATTTGGAATTCCAAAGCGATTTTTTCACCGATCGATAGCAAATTTTATGTAATAAAATGTGTGATACTTTTTATCCCGGGAATTTTCCCGGAAGCAGTTTGAAGTTATTCGGGTGTATAGAAAATTGGCTTTTTCCAATACAGTTTTCACTAAAACGATAGCTTATATTCTTTTTTAAACGCTGTGATATTTTGTGTCACGGGAATCCCGTAGAAATTCCAAATCAATCGTGGACGAAGTCGCGGGCATATCCTAGCATTATATAAAATTATTAGAGATAGGCATGTCGTTGAAGAGTTTCTTGCGCCGCTTCTTCTCTTCAAGCCACAACATGTTGCGAATTAGATTAGGCTCCCATAGAGTAAATAATAACCATAAACAAAATTAAAACTCAATAATTAAAAAGAACAAGTTCGCAGTAGGCTTTAATAATGCTCATTAACACTTGACATTTTTGTCTTCCGTGATCACGGCTACTGAAAAGTGGCCGAAACGTGGGAATAATAAAAATAAATAAATTACCGCTTAAACCTATTAAAATGTAGTTTTATTATTCCGATATTATATAAATTCTTAGGAAATAAAGGCGTACGTCTTTTATATCTGTCCCAGTGCTGAGTTTTTCAGATTTATACGGCACAAGGCACCCGCAAATCGTTGCTTAATGTCTGGAGAGAGTGAAAATATTCGATAAAAATGGTAATTTTGTACTTTTACGTTTGCGAATGCGATTTACCTTGTACCAGGGCAATACAACGGAAGCTGTTAGCGGCAACATCAAAAGACAGCAAGGAAATACTCTTACGAAGCAATGTTGACAAGGTATGCCAGGCAGCTACCTACAGAAAGTTCTCAGTAAGGCCTTTGTGCTTGTAATATGAGATGTAATTGCAATTTCCATGTGACATTGTTTGTAGGGATCTATGTGAATAAGCAAGGCAGGCTGTGTATGCTGAAACTTAGCAACATGTAAAGATAGTTAACTTCGAGTTTTTGTACCTATTATTTAAGCAAGGCTTCTTTTAAAACATCGTATCTATTATAAATCCAATATCAATACATACCTACCTCTCTTTTTCTTTCACCGTATCCCAATTAATTGGGGTCGGCACAATATGTCTTTTCCTTCAACACTCCTCTACTCTGACATACATCTTCTGTCACACCATGTATCATCATATCATCCTTCACAAAATCCATCCATCTTTTTTGGTTTACCTTTACATCTGTAGCCATACATCTAGTTTAACATTCTTTTTGTCACGTGACTTTCATCCCTCCTCATTATATGCCCATACCAACTTATTCTTCTTCGTCTCAATTTTTCAGTCACGGGTGCAACTTTCAAAGATCCCCTTATGTATACATTTTTCACCTTATCCATTCTTGTAACATCACATACATACCTACCTACCTACGTAATATACAGATAGGTATATACATATTATGTAACAATACGTGTATGTCAAACTAAGATATGCCCGCGACTTCGTCCACGCTTGACTTAAAATTCCCGGGACACAAAGTACTTCAGTACTTAACAAAGAATGTAAGCTATCGTTTTAGTTGTTTTATGTGTAATAGTAATTCTTAAACAATAACTTTACTAAATATTACGATCTGGCATATACAGTTACAGACTAATAAGTAATTCAATTTTAACTTAATATTCTACAAAATGAATTATATCTAAAAATGTGTACATTGGCACTTTACTTACTCATTTCAGTGAAAACTGTGTTGTAACAAGCTAATTTTTATGCACCAGCACAACTACAAGCCGGCCAAGAGTTTGTTGCCGATCGGTGAAAACCGCATCGAAATCGGCTCAGTAGTTATTACGTGAATCCCAAACAAACAGAGAAGAAATTTAAAAAAATGCATCGTTTATATAATGTATTCCAGTTGTTTTTTTTAATTGTATCAATGTACAGACACAGCATTTTTTAGATTTTTTTAATATTATAGATATTATGCGAAAGTGCCTATGATTGGGTGATTATTTGTTTCTTTTTTATTACGTTGCAATAAACCAATTTGTATTAAATTCGTACTTTTAAATACAGGGATATATAGATATAATAAGCAAATAAAAGCAGATAAATACGCCCCTTGTATATTCTCGAATTAGGTATCCATGGGACCAATCCCAAATATCCAGACCATGGTAAATAACAGAAAGTCCATTTACGAAATTTACGCTACGGGAAATTAAATTCCAGACCTCTGTGTTCCAATGAACTTGGTGGACGACCTCTTAGACCACTATATATAAGAGGGGATGAACATTTTAATCCAAAAAACGGAATAGCTATTACTTGTAATTATCCGACGTTTCATGAGTGAAGCTGCACGGCAAATCCTAATAAACCATCTAAACGTACTTACTTATACATAAAAGTAATTTTAAAATTCTCTCGTAAATATTGAAATATTTAAATTACCTTAACTTTGCAGTCTATTTAGAAACCACTGTAAAATATACTTTGGAATAAACAAAACATAAGAGTTCATTTTAGTCGTGTACCAAACAAAGCGCTCCTATTGTTAATGTGAAATACGTGTTTCCACAGCAAGAAGAGTTTTAATCTAAGCTAGATAAGTCACAATGAATGTTCGCAGTACTTTGGTATACACTGGCTGCGTTAAAATAAGTTTTGTTTTAGTGTTCCCCTAAGCCCTGGAATACATTTAAATAAAGCCTTGTAACAATAATTACATTCTTTTATTTATTTTTATGTATGACGACATCTCTCGCTTTACTTTTATTTTGGAATATTGAACTTGGTCTATTATTTACCTCTACTAATGGTCGGTTTCTATAACTTACTATTCATACTTGCCTTACTACTACTTATATGAAGTTTATGTCAAACTTTAACCAGTGGGAAGACAAGTGAACGGTTAGTAAGATATATATATATATGAATGAATCGTAGTTTGAATATCGTCGCAACGCCTAGATATTGAATATAAATATTGAAATAAATATTGAAATAACAGAATTAGGCTCCTGGCCCTACGTCTTATGATTTAAACAGTATTACAAGTGTCTAATAAACTTAAATATGAACTACCTAAAGGAAATAATTGTTACGGACTACGAGCCAGGAGATGGGTATGTGCTAAGATATGTAATGAAATACCCAAAGATATGTTAACAGAAATTATGTCCAGAGTTTAAAATGTATGTTACATAAGCATTATTTAGCACTGTGTCCTTGATGACAGTACCATATCTCATTGCGTATATGTTTATTACCTTATTTTATATGGATAATGTAAACGCATTCAACGAATTCACAAGAGGTTTGGTGTATATGTACTTTAGATAACAGTAGTAAATAGTGTAAGGCATAACACAAAAATTGGTTAACCCAATCATTTAAATAATTTTATATTATAATTTACATAAAAAAGTGTACTTAATTATTTAAAACAGAAGTTGGTATAATTTAATACGATCCGTGAGTACGCTACCGACCAACTGCGCTGCAGTTTGGCAATGTAATTGTTTGTATAAACTTGTAACTTTTTTTGAAAATAAATTAAAAAAAAGAATCAAATAATCAAAAGCTATGAACAAACCTTTGGAAATCATAAAGGAAATATTGTCTTTGCTTTACGCCAATTTCAAGTCGGTTACGCAACATTCGTACCTCAAATACGCCTATGTATAATGCATGAAATAATATTTTTATAGGTCTAGTCACTAAATGTGGCTGCCGGTTTCGAACCTTTTAGAGGCTGGTGAAGGACGTCGCAAATATTGGCCACCTATGTTTATCAAATTGTTAAATCAATTGGATTTAAGTATGTGACATATATTACAGTAACGTACATTTATTTTAACTAGTGATCGCCCATTGGTCGAAATTCGGCCATAATTAATATAAATTATATGTTCGAACATTATTAAGGTTCTGTTGTCAAAGTCTATACTTCTATAATCACAGATTTCGCCAAGGCTACAACTGTTAATTTGACTTTAACAATAAACAAAAGAATATATATGCGTGTGTGTGTCAAATACATGGTAGTGTGTGTAATGATTTTTTTTATTGATTTAATGTATTATTTGTGCATAATTAAAAAAAACTATTAGCATTCTGCACTCCTTCTCTATATAAACTATAAGTGTGCGTAATTTCATACTCCTCCGCATTTGCGCGTTGCAATTTAAAAGGGGTAAAAAGTTTTTGCTTCACATAATTAATATATAGATTTTCCTCTAAGTATAGAAGTAGCTTAGCTTGTATATTTATTTTTATCTTATTCATGACTTTGAGAATCAAATGACTAATGCTATTGT
Source organism: Dendrolimus kikuchii (assembly GCA_019925095.2). NCBI lineage: Eukaryota > Metazoa > Arthropoda > Insecta > Lepidoptera > Lasiocampidae > Dendrolimus > Dendrolimus kikuchii. The sequence continues at coordinate 19,916,998 of CM034394.1, forward strand.
GAAAGTTGGTGCCTATATACTTTCTATAACAGAGATTAAAATAAAATACTAATCTTCATAAAAATATATATAATATACCAAATGTTATAAGAACTGTAGGACCTTCAACTTTTGACTATTGTTTTGGTCTGAACAATACCTAAGTTTTCATAAGAAAAACTGTAAAAAGAGAAAGAAATAATGATGCTATCTAGCCATATAGAGTTTGGGAACTTTGCAAATACGATTTTGTTAGACGATTACTATTTATGCCTAGTAATTTTCTTTCGTCACATTGGATATCTTTATGACAAAAACCGAATTGTTTTTAAGGAATATGGATTCGAATTTTCATTTACACAAAATTGTATAAACCCGCTATTATGAAAATCATTTTATGCGATGACACGTAAAAATTCCTATAATAATAAAAAATAATAATAGCCCATAAACGTCCCACTGCTGGGCTCGGGCCTCCCATTGTAGGGGATCGGACAATATACCAGCCATGGTTGTTTAAGGCGGCTTGGCAGGTTTGACACATCAGTTATCTCGATGTGCCAGTTTCATCATGAGGTTTTCTTTCACCATAACAAGCACTTGGTAATTGTAACAATATGCACATTAAGTCAGAAAACTGGCTAAGCGGTGCATGCTTTCCAGCCAGGATTCGAACCCACGCCCTTTGAGTTTTGGACCGCGTGCGCTAACCATTAAACTACCAGAGGATTTTCCTAGTTACTTTATTATTATACTAAATATATTTCATATTGTAATTTAGCCACTTTAATATACAATTAAACAATTATTATTATACATTTTTTATCTGTGCAGGAATGGAGAAAGAATAAAATTTCCTGCGGCCGGGCGGCCTGTCGTAAGAGGCGACAAAACAACCCACAGCCAGGTGGTAGGGCATTTGCCCGACTGGATGGCTACCACCCCTGGTTTAAAGTATGTCGCCATAACAACCTTGTGTTGTGTTCCGGCATTAGTGACCAGGTTCCAGTCTCCCTTAAGAGAGCAGCAGCGCATTTGTAGGACCTTTGGTGTTGCAAATGCCCATAGGCGATGGTAACCGCTTTCCATCAAGTGGACCGTCTGCCTGTCTGCTGAACTCCTGCATTAAAAAAAAAACAATATTGTACCAACTTATATTACTACTTTCTTATCAATTGTAAAAGTATGAAACACCTAAAATTGACAAATAATGTGTATAAATAGATATCTACATACGTCGAATCAATATTTAAAACGATATAAATTAATTAATACTGAAGTTATATGAATTTCTACAAAATTATGAAAAGTTCTAGGCAAAAGGAAATAAGTTACATACATACATATTGTCAGGCCTGTTTCCCATGGGGGTACGCAGAGACGATGGATCTCCACCTGCTACGATCCTGACAAACACTTTTCTCTTCATCAACTTTCATTAATCTTTTCATATATATACACGCTTATTCAAACTGGAAATAAGTTTCAGCCAAATAGGCTGAAAATACAAAAATGGCCTTAAATAAACTTCTTCGAAACCGGCAATTGTGTTTACCCGTGTAATTATTTCAGAGCGTTCAAAATCTTGGCCCTATAAAAACCTTTTTTTATTTACCCTACTCATTAACCCACCATTTAATGAGGGCGTAACCGTGGATCCTCAATTATCTGAACAGTATTAAACCTGGAACGACTTTGGCCCTTTAAATTCAGCCCTTAATCCATCTGGTTCCGAGGGCTAACCTGTTTACGCTTCCTTAAACACTAAAGGAACATTCAACAGAGTGTTAGTACTTTGAAATAAAAGTTATACGATGTCAATTTGGTATAAAAGTAGTACAAAGAAATTTATTAAACTTTGCGCTGAGGTTTTCCCTCTGTGCTACATAATTATAATGAGGTTTTTTAATGGCAGCGTCCTATATCTCCATATACATCTATATCCATTCACTTGCCATTGGTAGAAATCTAACATTATGTAAATTATTTAGTTTCAGAAATGGCAACTTTATATTCTGTAGTATACTGGTAACATGGTAGCTCTATGTTCTCGCTGTGCTCGCGATGCATTTGTCTAGCCTTACCTAATATGTTTATTTTAATGTTACACAATAAAAAGAACTTAAGAAGGACACGTCTGTATAATTTGAAGAATCCAAAAGATCCCAGTCATCATTATTCTACATATTACTTGTATGGAGCTTATATTAATTAAATTGACAGCCTCTGTGGTTGAGCAGACTAAGCCTTCGCCGGCCGACCTCACTAGAACGCAGAGGCTCTGGGTTCGATTCCTAGCACGGTAAATTTCGTAATTGAACTTTCCGTTATTTACTATAGTCTAGGTGTCTGGGATCGGCCCCAGAGTGGTCCGTTGTATATTACCCGTAAGACAAACGTAACTTGATTAATTTGGGGATATGCAATGTGTGTGTTTGTCTGCCAATTATTTATTTATTTGATAATAATAAGGCAAATGAGCGGTTACGAAGTTACGAAGCAACGCATGGCGACGCCCTTGTCGTTGCAAACGTCCTAAGCAAAGGTAACCACTTTCAATCAGAGCCGTCTGCCTGTTTACCTGCCTCAGACCATAACAAAGTTATACGATGATACCTAAATATAATATTTACATCTTGTAACAAAATTGCTACACGATGTAAATATATATGTGTAATGTATTTGTTTATCTAAACATTGGATTTAGTAGTGTTATCATAAATATGTATTTCATGTGCCTATTTTAACTTGTAATTGTTAGTTACATATTATTCTTGTTTAACTAAGTACCTATATGAATTTTATATTAGCCTAAGAGAATGAAATGGTAACACCTGCACCGTTGTCAGTAAGAGAGGAAGAAAATTGTTCAACAGTTGAGACTACTTCTTCAAATGCGTTTTGTTGTATCGGCCGAAAATAAAATTCAGGCGCACATACGTGCTTAATAATTTGTAAACAGATCGTGCATATTGTATGCGCTGCTAGCACACTTAGTACAGACGATGAAGGCTTCGGAAGTAAAGTTAAATGCATGCATTGTGCACAGACAGATAATATCAAAATAAATAAAAAAAGGCTATTGAAGGTCTTCAAGCTCAGGCTAATGTTATGAAACAATATACTGAACGAAAATTTCGCGAATCGCGATTGAACAAACTGTAACCATATCTATTCCCAGCTTCGATAGAGCCAAAGGACATGCTCGAAATGTTTTAGGAATCATACAAGATAAAACAGTTGATGGTTTATACAGAGTAGGGACGAAACACGGAATAATAAACGCACTTTTTTCTAGGAACCAGATACAGGAATGCAAACTTAGTTTATTTTAGTTTTTAAAAGACGATTTCATATATTAATAAAATGTTTCCTAGTATCTTAAAAAAAAAGAATGTAAAGAGAATTTTCTTAATTTCGAAAATGTGCCCGACGTTCATCTGTCTCTAGGGGAAATCAGTTCAAAAGATTCTGTTTGGTGGCAGGCTTTATAAAATACCACTGTAATAAAAAATGCTCTTCAAAATTATGTAAATATAAAAGATCAAAAACGTATTGTGCAATTTAAAATGCCATAACGCATCAAAATAAAGACTATTTTTTTATTACTGTCATCAATCCTAATTCAAAATAAGAATAAAAAATGTTTTTAATTTTTTCAATGTTTTACTAATGCATAACTCGCTCGAAAAAAACTAAAGTATCTTATATATAAAATTCTCATGTCACAATGTTCGTTCCCATACTCCTCCGAAACGGCTTGACCGATTCTTATGAGATTTTTAATGCATATTCAGTAAGTCTGAGAATCGGCTACTATCTATTTTTCAAACCCCTAAGTGATAAGAAGGGGTGTCCACCCCAAAATTTTATTTTTTGCATAATTTTTATTTTTTTAGGATACAGCATTAAAAAATACATACAACCCTAAATTTGTACCCCTCTACGATCAACCCCTATTTTTTATTTGTTAATTATAAACTTTAATTTTTGGCAAGATTTTTAATCTTATTTTGTCATGACTTAGAATAAAAAAAATAGATACTCTTTTCGATTCACAATTAGAACCGGTAGGTGGCGCTGAGATCGGGTTCTGGAATCCTCCTAATCACCTGGAGCGATTTTGGTGATTTTGTTTTTGTGCGTTTGAGTGGGTACCCGGATGGTTTAGATTCGCAATTAGAACCGGTACGTGGCTCTGGGATCGGGTTCTAGAATTTTATTTTTTAAAGGCAGGACAACGTCTGCCGGGGCCGCTAGTATACTTGTGTGTGTGTGTGTGTGTTTATATAAAAGTTAGATTGCTGTCAAATTGTAAAAAAACTATAATATTGTTTTATGATATATCAAATGTCTAAACCTATTTTTCAGTTGAATTCCGCAATACGTAATTCTGTAGGAAACTCGATATATTGGAATTTTAAGCCTACGTAGGTATTTGAAAATGTCGCGATGCACCGCCGACAGCACAACGTTGCTGCACTCCACAATACTTCAGCAACGCTTGAGACATCTCTCGTGAACGCGACTAAAAGCATTCATCACCTAAATTCTTTTATGTAGTTATACTGAGAGAGAAATTTGCCAGTACAGTAGTACGAGTGAAGTAATAAGTCGTTGATTGAATATGTAGATGTATGTCCAAACGACGATAAAGACTTATTCTTAGGTTAACTAACTACTTAATAACTTGAGTTGATAGCTCTTTTAGGGTAGAGGCTGTCCGTTTATGGAACTGCACTCAACATCAGACAAGCTAAATCCATATTGTCTTTTAAATTGATGGTTACTAAATATCTTTGGTCCTCGCAAGTCTAAAACATTCTGCTGGTTCTGTATATAATATATTATATTATTGATGTATAGTATATAAAGTACATTATTATTTATTTTTTTACTTATTCTTGGAATGTTTCATATTATTTATTGTCTTCACCGCCACTGTTGTCTTAATATTTTCCTTAGATTAGGGGGTTGCCTGGAAGAGATGCTTTAAGTGATAGGGCCGCCCTTTTTTCAACATTTACTGTACTTAGTTTTAAGAACGTAGTGTTAATTTTTGGTGAACAATGAAGTGTTTTCATTTATTCATTAATACTTAACCAATGCAAACGTAAATCAGACTTAAGTGCTTGACTTTATGAGCTTTATCGCTATGACTTCTAGAATAATAGATGGTGTTATTTAATTTTTTTGCTCGACTTTTGTTAATCTAGAACTATAAATGTATAATTATATTTCAATCATTGCGCACGAGAAGTAGATCAGTATATTTAATTTACATTACAATTATGATTGAACACAAGAAAAAGAAATCATGCCTAGAAACATGAAATAATAATAATTGCTTGCACAGAATCGGTCTAATTCTGAATGTTTCCTCGAAGTTATTATATACAGTCGACTCTCATTAATTCGAAACACGAGGGACTCTTAGAATATTAGGAATTATCGAGTATTTGAAATAACGAATGGTTCGGAATTTTTTAGAGAAAAGAAATAAAACTTTGAATTATTGAGTGTTAATAATCAATTATATATTACATACATATTTATTAACTTCTATCCTTTAACAATGACAACAAATGACAAAAGTTAAGAGGTACATAGTGTACATATCCATAATGTGAATTAATGAATAAAGAAATCTCAGAGGGCAGACATACTCAACTCGATGGATTACTCTTCTGATCATTTACGAATTATCGAGTGTTTGATGCCGATGAGTTCGAATTAACGCATCGTTTTGTTACGTAGCTATGATTTTTTTCGTTCGAATTACCAAGTGCATAAAAATATATCGATTTAGTTCGAAATATAAAGAGATTTTCTTAGGAACTCATAATAACTTTGAATTATAGAAAGGTTCGAATTATCGCAGGTTTGAATTAACGAGAGTCGACTGTAATTTAATATTTTTTTTCAGGTAATACCAGTTTTGGAATGCATCCCTGGAAAATAACTTCATAAAGGTATTTAGTCAATATATAAAATAACTGTAAAGTATATACAAAAGAAAAGTGATTTGTTTACATGTTCGTTCCCTTTTTTACGGTTTTAGGAATGAAATTATTAGAATGGTAAAGTAAATACTACGAATGAACCTATATTTTTCATCCCATGATACTGTTACATTTATTTAGTTGCTTAATTGTCATGTTTCTTTTTAAGGTTAATGATTAATTTTATGTACCCTCTTATTTTTAAGATACAATCAGTCATTTCCTTCTTTGAATAATAATGTTATATTTTTATTTATTCTGTGATTAACGTCTGTTTTGTATAGAGTAGTTGTCTATAATTTACCACAATTTTATGTAACTATATTTATCCCTAATATGATGTGGTAATTATGACAAGACAAGACAAGACAAGAGTTATGAATGTCAAAGAAGCAAGTGAGGTGTGTAAGAATAAGCCTAAATGGCGCTCTGTTGTTCGTGCCTACCCCGCAAGGGAACTGGCGTGAAGGTATGTATGTATGAATGATGTGGTAATTGTGTAGATTACAATTCAAAATCTCTCAATTATATAGACGGTATTCACTACATTTTATTTTCATGTTGGCAGATGCGATAGATTTTTTACTGTGTTTGATTTATTTTGTTACATGTAAGACTAAGTATACTATTTGATACAAAATATTATCTAAAATTTCCAAACAATAATGTATTAAATTATTGTCATTCAGAACCCTTTTAATTAAATTAGTTTATCAATGGCTTCAATCTGCTGTTAGTTGAGCCAATTTGCTAAATTTCTTACACTGTAAAATTGTTGGCGGGATGGCGAAGTGTTCTAAAAATATTTGTCGAATGTGTAGAGTGAGTAGATGAAATGTGCTTAAATCGTAAGGTTCTCTGATTATAAGTAATGTTACGACCTAGACGCCGACAAAAGTGGATTCACACCTGCATACCGTAAAAACACATTTTACTACCTTCGGCATTTCGACTTCTTTTCTTTATTTTGTGTTTAAAATTTGTAGAAAACAGCCCATTGTGTATTGTAATCTTTTATGACAGTCATTAGCCAGGTGTGTCGGACTGATTCTAGGAAATTCGGTCCACGCGGTCGGGAAGAAATATTGCATCTGTGCAGCATAAAGCAATGCCGCAATGGAGAGATCGGCAGTCGAGCGAGAACCATTAACGAAGCGAGACGTGTGTACATATCGGGAATATCTATCAGTGACGTTTGGCTTTGTTGTGTTCGGTTATATTTGTACCTGTGTTATACGTGTTTGTATAGTTCTAATAAACTATACAAAACAAACACTCTATAATAATTCCAACGGCATTTTAATTCGAGTCCTGCAACTCGTAACAGTATTGTGACCAGTTGCTGTTTTTTTATTACCGTATAGCCTTCTGAGTTGTTGCAAGTATTACAATACAGAAGATTTAACTCCAAAAGAGAATATCTTTCATGATTTCATAGTGTATGAATTTAAATTTTACGCATCTAAACCCGCAAGTTAACACTAGTAGATACTAACAGGGTAATAAAAATAAATTAATGGTTCACTCTATTCTCTATGAAATGTGTTACCATTCACATTTGTAACAAAAATTATAATATTAGTATCTATCCCCCTTCCAACCGGTACTCGGGTGAAGTGTAATTCAGCCAAGTGGCTGGTTATTATAACTTATACTGGTTAACATGTTTTATCGTCACGGTCGAGTGCCTATGGCTCTGGATCCCGTGACGCCTCGTAAAGGGGCGGTAAAAGGAAACTTAGTTAAATTTAGTGGGTAGTTTGACGGTCGGTTCATCGCAACCGGCCACTAGGCACTAGTACTATTTATCCGTGCAGGAACGGAGAAAGAATACAATTTCCTGCGGCCGGGCGGCCTGTCGTAAGAGGCGACCAAACAACCCACAGCCAGGTGGTAGGGCATTTGCCCGACTGGATGGCTACCACCCCTAGTCTAAAGTATGTCGCCATAACAACCTTGAGTTGTGTTCCGGCATTAGTGACCAGGTTCTAGTCTCCCTTACTCGTGCTCTCGAGCAATAGCGCATTTGTATCACCTTTGGTGTTGCAAATGTCCAAAGGTGATGGTAACCGCTTACCATCAAGTGGGCCGTCTGCCTGTCTGCTGAACTCCTGCTATAAAAAAAAACTAGGAGTCTTACAAAACCTCCCCGGAATCCGGAGATAGTGCGCAAATGCATTCCCCAACGTTATCAATAAAGTTACAATATTTTATGCACCCCAAGAAATAAATAGATATTTTCAAACGACTACAAGTAGGAAAGCCTACACTGGACTTACTTATTTCAATGGGACACAGGTATGATTCTGAAAGTACTGTAATACTTGCAACAACTGGGAAGGGTTTTTGGTAATAAAAGAACAGCAACTGGTCACTATACTTCTAATTAGAGAACCTTACGGTTTACATATACATATTTCATACACTGACTTTTTACACTAGACAAGCATTTTTAAAACACCTCGCCATCCCTCCAACAATGTTACAGTATAAGAACCTTAACAAATCGGCACAACCGATAGCGGATTGAAGTCATTGATAAACTATTTTAATTAAAGGGCTATGAATGAAAAGAATTTAATAAATACATTATTGTTTGGAAATTTTAGATAATATTTTATATAAGACTAGCTGTCCCGGCAGACGTTGTTCTGCCCTGAAGAAATAAAATTTAGAACCCGATTGCAGCGCCACCTACCGGGTCCAAATGTAACCTATCCTATCTTTCAAGTTGGATCAAACTGCACACGGTGTGAAAATTTGATTAAAATCGGTCAAGTAGTTTAGGAGTCCATTGAGGACAAACATTGTGACACGAGATTTATATATAAGAAGATTTTATATAACATATTATACTTAAACTTTTACATGTAATAAAATAAACTGAACACAGTATAAATCTATCGCGTCTGCCAACATGAAAATAAAATGTAGTGAATACCGTCTATTTACAATTGAGAGATTTTGAATTATAATCTGTACATAATCAACACATATTAGAGATAACATAGCATAAAATTATGTTAAATTATAACTACTTACAATATACAAAACAAGCGCTAATCACGGAATAAATAAAAATATAACATTATTATTCAATTAAGGAAATGGCCGATTGTATCGTTTAGAAATAAGAGGGTACATAACAAAATTAATTATTAACTTTAAAAAGAAACGTGAAAGACAACTATGCTACTAAATAACTGTAACAGTTCATAATTAGCGGCTAGCTCAAGTAGAAACTTCTTTTTTTTTTACCTTTCCCTAATTATTTGGGGTCGGAACAGATTATCTTATACGTTCATGCTTTTCTATTCTAGCATACGTCCTCTATCACCATACAAATCGCCATGTCCTCTTTCTCAAATTCAATTCATATTTGCTTTGGACTACCTTTATTTGATTTTATATTATTAAACTTATCCAAAAAAATCCATACGTATGGCAACCTCATAGCATTATACTCAAAGCAATTTTAACGTAAACGTCCAACCTGTACAAAGAGCAATATTAGATGAACAATTACAAAAAGATGTATTCACTCCCACAACCTACGAACTGGCTTTCAATGTGTCTTTTTTGAGACATTCCTCATAGAAACGCGTTTGTAGAGTGAAGTACATCCAGAATCCGCATGAATATCGATGACTAGAGAAAAGCTCCTGGGATTATTGAATAATTCATTGTGCCCCTCGTTTGCATTCTGAACGCAAACGGCTGCAATAAGTTGGAACTAACACGTTCGCTACGAAGAGAGACGCATGAAAAGGGTAGCTAGGTGTTTGGTGTTCCCCTGAGATGTGGATCTTTTTGTATAGACCGGTCAATAATTACAATTTCTGACTAGGATTCTTGTTAACGACAGCTGTCTTATCTCAATTATTGGCAAAATGTCTTGATGAAAATCTTAACGATCCAGCCAACCATTTAGAAATTGACATTTAAATCCATAAAAATTTATATTTTGTACTGCACTCAAAGAGCTTAACAGACGATTTACTTAAGTAGAATTACAATATTTTAAATTATATACCTGTAATTGCAAGTAACGTTCACAATTTAGACTTTGCTTGTTACTGGGGTAGATAATGTAATAACTGAACTAACGTTAATGAGTCTGATTGCAACACTACGCTAAGTCAAAGAACCGCCAAGTGATGATCACGAGTCGTTAATTTGATCCCCATATCAATAAAAGAATTGCCAAAAAGACAATTTGAATTAAAATTACTTTTATGGCTGGTGGAAAAGTGTTTTTATGACATTAAGGATTTTATTATATGGTGCCTCTGACACTTAATTTATATTATTTTATTGACATTTTTTTATTTCTCTATTTAATATATAATTAATCAAATTGGGTTTATAAATTTAGAATAGTTATAATTTTTGAGATTGACGTGTACCCAAAATATTTGTATGATTATGTATGTATAGGTCAAATATAGTGAGACCAATTGACTTTGTTACCATCTTTTCTACAACTATTACCTATATTTCCACAAACAAAGATTTATTCATTCATTCAACAACAGGCGTCCAATTTAAAAAACTGAGCATATAGACTACATTACATCAAGCTTCGACCCAATACAGGACGGCTGTAATCATCAACCAATGACTCAAACATAGCTAAGACACCAAAAAGTAACAAGGAATGATGCCTCTCCAATGGAGACAGCTGATTACCACAGCTAATTTATATCAAACTAGGATATGCTCGCGACTTCGTCCACGCTTCACTGAGATTCCCGCAGGATTCCAGGGACACCAAAGTATCGCAGAATTTAAAAAAGTGTAAACCATCGTTTTCGTGGAAACTGTGTCGGAATAAGCTAATTTTTATGCATCCGAGAAACTTCAAACCGCTCCCGGGAAAATCCCCACAGGATTCCCGGGATGAAAAGTAGCGCAGATTTGAAGTCTAAGAATTTGCTGTCGATCAGTGAAAACCGTATCGAAATCGGCCCAGTAGTTTTTATATGAATCCCGAACAAATAGACAAACAGACAAGAATTGTAAAAAAAATTGCATCGTGTTTTCCATCGTTTATATAGTCTATTGTAGTTGTTTTTTTATATAGCTTTAACGTACAGACACGGCGTGTTTAGAATGTGATAATATTATAGATTACCTAAATAACTGAAAAATTGAGAAGAAGACTAAAGTGGTATGTCCATAGTAAGTAGTATGTCTATATATTATACTGAAAGATCGATGGACGTAAGTGTAAAAGTAGACCTAAAAAAAGATGTATGGGTTGTGTGAAAGATAATATTTTCTTAAGAAAACTTAAGTTTTCGCGACTTGTGTAAAAATGAAATGATGATTTGTGCTGTAACAGAGCACGTATCCAGAATAGAGAAGTATGAAAGGGAAAGACATATAGATATAGAAGACGAAGAACCAAATGATTAGGCGAAGGTGAATTAAAAGTAACTAACTTGCTGCGGCTCACCGACCCAAAATGAGTCCTGGCCTCCGAAATGAGAATACTCCACTCCTTCCTGTTCAGCGCTGTCTCCTGCCAATCATCGGCATGAAGCTCGCGCAGAAGAACCTCAGAATGAAAACAAAGAACTAATTTATAACAAAGTTTAATAATAATGGATCAAATTATAATATTTTCTCGGTAACACATTTTAATCTTCCTAAAAATTTGACTAGTCTATAAGTATGACTTGATAGCATTATATATATAAAAATATTCATTTGAGAATTTGCACTTTAAATTTACATATATGTACTTATATACATACATACATACATATTAAGAGTTTTAATATTCTAGGCATTTAAGTGATGCTCAATAATAATGACACCCGCAGCAACGAATCTCCAATCTTATTGGAGTAAAATACCCATCAAAACAGCTTCCAAGGTTACCTAATAACACAGGTTCGTAACAAAAATTGTGTGTGTTGGGAGTCAGAATATATTTTTTTCCCGCTGAACACGAATCTGAAGTGAGAATTAAAGGTCGATGAACAAATAATCGAGAAAACCCAAAACCGATCGCCCGATCTAAAAAAAGAACGTGATTTTTATCGTTTTTTTTTTTGGGTTTTCTCGATTGTTTGCTCCTTGGCCCACAATTCTCACTTCACATTTTTTTTATGGACCTGTGAATTACTTAACTTTGCAATAATAAGCTGATTTATTGACTAACATAAAACATATAGTCCTAAACAATTTCTTCTTGCTTTATACATTTTAATAAGTAAACAGCCTTTATATCGACTTGCATGGTTCCAACATTCTTTTAAAAATACTTCTTTATAGAGATTCAATTTTAAACTTACATTATTAAAATGGATGGATCTGCAAATTTGGTTTGAATTGAATTGAATCGCATATAACTAGTTACATCTGTAGATGAATAGCAAGTTCTTTTGAGATTTTTTTCATTTTATTGCATGAGTTTAGCAGACAGGCAGACGGCCCACTTGATGGAAAGCTGTTACCATCGCCTATGAACATTTGCAACACCAAAGCACACAAATGCGTTGCTGCTCTCTTAAGGGAGACTGGAACCTGGTCACTAATGCCAGAACCCAACTCAAGGTTGTTATGGCGGCATACTTTAGACCAGGGGTGGTAGCCATCCAGTCGGGAAAATACCCTACCATCCGGCAAAAATTTAAAAGATAAATATCTTAAATCTAAAAAATAACGACATCATTGATAAAAAAAAAGCTCAAATTTTCTTTCTAAAACGTGGTAACCTCACAGAAATCGACACAAAATCGTACTTGTAAACAGTTCTCATCGAAGTCGATTTCGAATACATCGGTTTGTTAGAGTTACGAGGCAAGATAAGCGACGTTCGTTGCATACAGAAGTAGGATTAAATTAGACACACTTCAGATGGTTCAGGATATACTTAAAGGCTTACCTGTCTACAACTATGTTATTACTAAAATACTCATGTATCCTTAGTAGCTTTAAAACAAGACTGAAATAGGTATGTATTATGTTGATCATTTTAATATTACAGTTCTCTACTTCAACTACTAATAAATTACTAGTTGTTCAATTATTGTATTTTATCATTATCAGATTCATAACCATTTTTTTTAAATGGTACCTTAAGGGCTATAGCACACCGACTGACAAAGTCGAAGCACATCGAAGCGTCTGTTTAAAAAGCTACATAGCTTATTAAGCCCTATGTCCACAAAGTAATCTTATTAAACAGACGCCCTATTCCATAGAAGAATTTTGATAGACGTAAATGTTAATTATTTATCATACCTACACGTGTAAAATTTTTATTATACTTATGACTTATGTAACAAATTTTTAAGAAGGCCTTTTACCTTATCCGTCGTACAGGAACGGAGAAAGAATACAATTTCCTGCGGCCTGTCGTAAGAGGCGCCAAAAATACCCCACAGCCAGGAGGTAGGTTATTTGTCCGCCTGGATGGCTACCACCTCTGGTCCAGAGCATGCCACCATAACAGTCTTGAGTTGTGTTCCGGCATTAGTGGCCAGGTTCCAGACTGCCTTTAGAGGAGCGGCAGCACATTTGATGTTACAAATGTCCATGGGCCATGGTAACCGCTTTCCATCAGGTGGGCCGTCTACCTGTCTGCTGAACTCATGCAATAAAAAAAAACTTGTCTTGTATCTAGAACTCTATGACTTCAAAATAAATGCGTAACAGGTTAATCGATCTCTCTAAAAAAAATGGATTAAACCCGTAATAGTTCTAATAAGACATCCTAATGGCCAATTCCTATATCTTTCTATTCATTCATTTCCCGTACCATCTGATGAATTTTGACATTATTTGTATGGAGCTTATATCAAAATTAAGGTAAGATATAGGAACCAGCCATAATTCTTTTATAATAAAAATATATGTATACTCAAATAATACTGCCAAAAACAGAAGTGATACCTTTGCAAACAATATCCTGTTTAGTACATAGTAATAAATTAGAGACTGCGTCATATTTTCATACTTTCGCTGAAAATGTTTGCAGTGAGTAATGGCGAAGTAACATGACACTATTAAACGTATACACTCTATCAGACAAATATTTTTTATACGATACGACCACGACTGACTTACGATTTTCATTATTATAACAAGCAATAAATCTGGTAACTGCATTGCAGTCCGAGCTCAATCAAGATTTCCGTAAAGATGATATACATATACTGTTTTCGTTATTTGGCTACGGAAATTAAAAGTATTTAATCGATCATACCCCATATATCAAAAATTACTTTATCTTGTTCAAACCATTTTTTGTTATATAATTTTTTCGTAAAAAATTACTAGTATAATACACACAATACATTTCGGTAGCCTGGTGCTATAACGGCTAAAGTATGTTTTTGTAAGATATGAGATTTTACTACCAGATTATTCAAAATGTATTTTCAGTAAACAATTTGATAAAACACACTACATTGGCCTTGTTACATAGTCAGCCGTCTCTTAAAATAATTTCTATAAACATATATTTTTAATATAAATAAATATCATATTTCTTGAATAATCTGTCATTTCTTACAAAAACGTATTTTAACCCACTAAACACCAGACCACAGAATTAACATTAATTATAATCTACATATTAACTAGCGGCCCGTCCCGACTACGCACGGGTGGTTTATGGCTATTTTTTTACACCTTGGGTTACATTATTGAAATTTTAGTAGGGATCCCTAATTTTTTTCTAGTAATAAATATAGCCTATGTTATTCAGGAATAATGTAGCATTCTAATGGTGTAAGATTTTTTTAATCGGTCCAGTAGTTATTGAGTTTATTCGTTACAGAGATACAAAAATACAAATCTTTTCTCTTTATAATAATTACGTTGCTGTGGATCAGGAAAAAAAAATTTTGTTTATAAATCAAATGAAACATATCCTATATCCTAGTTTGGAACAAATCCAGCAAAATGAAAAAAAAACATCAAAATTGGTGGAGTAGTTCGTAGTATTTGGTCGGAGTTGAGATTGTGTACAAAAGTACCCTACTTTCTAAATGATTTTGGTCCCAATTTTTAAACAGAGAGGCAAATAGTCCGTTAGCTTTTATATGAGCAAAAATTTATATCTAATTATTGTATAAATTTTCCTACCAACCTTTACATTTCAATATCGTACATTATAAATCTACCTTTTCAAGGTCTTTTTGAACCCCTCCCTTTATGTAATGAAGGCTCGGCAACATGCCAACGCGTCCAATTACTCATAATTATAAAAGGTTTGACTTCGAAATAGCAACAAGTGTCATCAACATAGGTTGACCTGCAAAAATTACCAGCAAAGTGCTATTTTAATGGCACAATAAAAAATTAAAAAGATACTGATCAGAACACATTTCTGATATATATATATATATATATATATATATATATATATATATATATATAAACCTAATTTAGTATTTATGTAAGTAACATAGTGCTAGGGATACGTAGGGTTTTACACGCGGCGTGGCCGCGGGGAAAATGCTAGTAATGAATAATTCAAATGATAACTTTTGAAACAAAACATGGTATTAACGTGGTAGACAATGCAATGAATTTATTTTCTTGCGAGTGGAAAAGCCTATAGAGTAGAATCACCTAATATAATATTTTATGCAAACCAAAAGTACATTTTGTTGGACAAATCCACATTGTAACAGACGTAAAGCAGTATTCCGGCAGGAGCTCTTTGGGGAAAACCGGTGATAATTCCCAAAGTCATTTCCTTTTTCTTTTTAAATTACATGTCCATAACATTAAAATTGTTTCTTTCTTGATTTGAATTTCTTTTTGTAAGAAATATAAGGTTTATATCAGAATATGTGTTGTATTTTATATACAATAGTGATAATCAAACTGAAAGATTGTAGCATTGTAAGAGTATATTTGTTTATTTTAAAAACTTGTAAACTGATTAATACTATTTTCACAGTTTGAGCTAGTTTTTAGCGATATGTTGGGGTATGATGTTTTACTGTGCAGTTTGTTTTATAATGTAAAATATCGGTTATAACAAAAGTTATACTATTGTATTTATTGAAGAATTATGTGTTAATTGATGATCTCAATTGATTAGTGAAATATGCCTTATCGAACTGCAACAAGAAATCCCTCGATTGACGTCAGTCAAAAACCTACAATTTGTCTTAGGGTTCTTATTCATAGATACTTCAGATTGAACACTGGCTATATATTATACATAACGTGCAGACCTATTTTAAAAAAGAAAACAATTTGAGATTGTTTACAATTTAATATTTCAAATATCGTTTGCCGTTTCAAACATTGATAATAATTATGCGTATCCAACAGCAAAACACA
The DNA here is from genome assembly GCA_019925095.2 of Dendrolimus kikuchii. Classification (NCBI taxonomy): domain Eukaryota; kingdom Metazoa; phylum Arthropoda; class Insecta; order Lepidoptera; family Lasiocampidae; genus Dendrolimus; species Dendrolimus kikuchii. The sequence goes on from CM034394.1 coordinate 19,933,293, forward strand.
TAATAAAACTAAGTAAGTAGGTGCAAGCATATTTTAGCGCAGTGTAAACGCAGACAGACCAGGTATTTATTTTAAAATGAAGAATTTTACTGCTATCTTGGTTTATAGCAGGAATATAATAATCTTCTTCTAGGTACTTAATCTAGTTAGGCACGCGAGTACGCTCACCACTAAGATACCATGGCTTAGGCAGGAAACTGAACAATAGTTTCTAAACAAGAATTTTCTTGTTACAAAGTCATTTATTACTTTTTATTAAACACAAAAACGAAAAGTGAATCCGTTTCCAGTTGATCAATAGAGCACATCGAATCAAATGGACAACGTTTTTGGTCCTTTAAAAAGCATCAGGTCTGTACTATGAATGAGAACCATTAAGGCTGCCTGACCGATACTAATTGGAGGATGGACGTGAGCCAACTGCGAGTTGATCAATTGATACAATGTCGATAATATGGCCGATTTTGTAAGCTTGTAGCTTTACAATTTATAAGTACTTTCTTGTTTAATAAATCTGTTTGGTTGTTGTACATTGATAGTATTATGGGAATTAACCAGTACAATTAAGTGAGAATTCGAGTTATATTCTAACACATTCTCAAAATATTAAGAGTTTTTTATAACAACTCTACGGACTCGAGTTCCGTACTTTTACAACTTAATTTAGAAAAAAGTTTTTAGAATTTATACACGCTTATATATTATTTTTATTATTGTGTGTGATATTTATTAAATGATGTTTATGTTGTGGTGTACCTTACGAATAACTTATTATATTAATTTATTCTAATTTTATTATTAAATTTATACTAATGTAGAGTATATCTGTTACATGCCGGTGTTGTGAAGAAGTGCATGTGCAGTGTGTGCCTTATGTCTATACCTATATATATTAACCTAACTAGTGCGTGTGTGTTGTGTTGCTTAATAAATATTAAGAGTTGAGATTTTTAATATCTAGTTTTCATAACAAATACGTTAATTAAGCACATCTGCACCCTCAAATCTTATGACGGTTCTCTTTCAGCACAGACTCTAAGACATAAACCCCGCCATAAATATCTATATTTTAAACGTTGTTGTAATTTGTGAATTAGAATCTAAGAAGTCTTCCAAACTAAATTTGCATTTATTACAACTACTAACAATAATATAACAGGAACACTTAAAATTATCAGGAAGTCTGTCTATTTATTAACCCCACGAAAACCATAAGTGTTTCCTAAACCCATAACATGAACATGTGTTGTTTTAATGGCTCTTTAAATAGTGAATCACTATATTAAACGTACTCTGAAACGTATAAATAAATTGGGTAAGTGCGTGTAGAGCTTTCACTTTTTGCAATTCGACTTCGATAGAAAGGATTTACTCTAAAGCGCCCCCCCCCATATCTCAAAAAGTACGGATATTGATCAAACCAATTATCATTGAAAATATTTTTAAGTTATTTACTTTTTTATTAGAATTTTGCACTTCATCGGACAAAAGAGGGGAAGGGGCCAATTTTAACTATTGACTAAATTACAAAAGTACATGGAAGATTCCTTAATGACTTTTGTATTGATAACTATCTAGTTATAATATTTGAAAATCTGACTTACGATGAGTAATTGAATATTATACTATTAATAATTATTACTATTGAAATTATTAATTAATCTATACTAATATTATAAAGAGGTAAAGTTTGTGAGTTTGTGACGTTGTCGTGGGTAATCTCTGGATCTACTAAACCGATTTTAAAAATTCTTTTACTGTTAGAAAGCTACGTTAACAGGTAGTGTCATAGACTATATAATATGATACTATATACCACGGAAGCGGGACAGAACGCGGGTTAAACCGCGCCGGGCCGCTAGTGATTAATAAAGGCTGGACGATCTTTAATATAGGTTTTTATTTTTTTACTATTGTATATATTTTTTGAGTTAGGTTTATTTATAGGATAGTTTAGTTTTTAGTTTATCATAATAATTTAGTAAAATTGTTTAATCTAATTAAAAATGTATATAATATAATATTTATTTGAAGTCATATTATTATTTCATTTTAAAATATAAGCAAAATAATAACTTTAACCTTACTTATCGACAGTTTTGTCTTCCGTGATCACGGTTACTGAAAAATTACCGAAACGTCGAAATAAAAATCCAAGGCAGCTTGGCAGGTTTAACACATCGGTAATCTCGATGTGCAGGTTTCATCACGATATTTTACTTCGACTTTCTACCTACTTCATACTAGGCAAGGACCGAACGATCACATTGAATTATTTAAATTGACGTTTATAAGGATGGCTTTGATTAATTCATCCTTATTGAAAAAAATGGACCGAGCAACCTTAGAGAAATGAACCGTCTGATATCGGCTGAAGTTTTGGAAACTGTCTTCTCGGTATTCGAAATTATGTTAAAAATATGGAACTCTTGTTAAAATAAATTGTGTATATTAAGTTGCTGAAAAACTCAAGCGCTATTAAGGAGTTGTTCACAACAATTTACCGAAGTTTCCTCTTCTTTGAGTAAAATAAAGCGAGTTGCAAATAAGATTTACAAGAGCTTCAGGTTCCGCCTTTTGCTCCTCTTTAAAACTACTTTAAACGCTGCAGCTATCTTTCGCATTTAACTTGGCAGTTTGCCCTTAGAGTTTTGCAACGAATTTCGGCACATCCTATATTTGAAAAATAAACAATAGAACTTTTATATTTTATTATCTAATTACTAGCTTTTCCCCGCGGCTTCGATAGCGTTAATGTAGACTTTATATATCCGTTCAGGTTTTTTTATCCCTGGGGAGCAGTAGCGACTTACATTTTTTCTAGATGAGCATGAAAACCCGTAACACTGTCTAGCGACAATGGTGAAATAACCATGAGAGTTATTAATGTTGTCGTCATTCGCATTGCTTCTGATGACGTATTTGTAAGTGGATTGCAATGACGGTACCAATAAAACGGGAGTGCACTGCCATATTTTTGACACTTTTCGTCCATCCTTCGGGTATAGTACTTTATTCGAGATAAAAGGCACCCCGCCTTTTATCTCTTAAAACCCCGCGGCTGCGCCCGTAACGCCGTCTAGCGACAATGGTGAAATTACCATGAGAGTTATTAATGATGTCGTCATTCACATTGCTTCTGATGACGTATTTGTAAGTGGATTGCAATGACGGTAGGTACCAATAAAACGGGAGTGCACTGCCACTATTTGTCTATCCTTCGGGAATAGTACTTTATTCGAGATAAAAGGTACCCTATGTTCAATTCTATACCACTGACAACGTGAATGTAAAATTTCCTGATGATTGATTAAGTAGTTAAGGAGTGAAAGTGTCACAAACAAATAAAAGCACACTCGCATTTATAATATTACTAGTTGACCCGTATCCACTTCGCTGGGCGTCAAACCAACATAAGCCAACATATAATTTCTACTAGGATTTTCCCGCGACTTCGTTCACACTTGACTTAAATATCCCGCGGGATTCTCGGGTCACAAAGTACCGCAGTATTAAAAAAAAGGATCTAAGCTATCGTCTTAATGGAAACTGTGTCGGAATAAGCTAATTTTATGTATCCGAACAACTTCAAACCACTCCTAGGAAAATTCCTATGAGATTCCCACGATAAAAATCACAAATTTTATTACATTAAATTTGCTATCGATCAGTAAAAAAATCACATTGGAATTAGATTTTTTTTAAACTGGCCATTTTAAATCATTCCCAGAAAAATTCCCGCGGGATGCCCAGAATAAAAATTCGCGTAAAGTTTAAGTCTAAAAATTAGCTGTCGATCAGCGAAAACGGCTCGAAATCGGCTCAGTAGTTTTTCCCTGAAACCTGAACAAACAGACAAAACGACAAACAGACTAGAAATCTAACAAATGCATCGTGTTCTCCGTCGTTTATATAGTCTATTTAAGTTGGTTTTTGTAATAGCTTTAATGTACAGCGGCATGTTTAGAATATTATAATATTATAGATAGATGGCAACGGTTACTATGGGAACGGTTACCGTGGCAAAAGCTACCAAGGCAATGATTAACATAGCAACGGTTACCATAGGAACGATGGTATCATTTATGATGATAAATAAAATATTTTGTATACGTTTTTAGTAAAATCTGTTCTTAGTACGCGTCTACGTTGCGAAAGGAGTACCTGTACAAATTTAGAAAAGTCAATAGGTCGTATGGTTTCAGAGATCTCGTGATGAGTCATCGTGAGGTCATATTTCGCTTATTTATAATAGTATTTAGGATTTGAGTTATGACTCAATTTTCTTATATTTTCTATATCACTTGCCTTTATATCTTACTTATGTAAACGCGCGCGTGCAAATTGGAAGGTAACAGATGAAAGGCCAAGGAGGGTGAACCTCGATCAACAAAGGAAAAGTTGAGTGTCGCGTAGTACAATCATTGAAACACTTGACCTAGGATCGAAAATATTTTGAATAATCCTCTTAACATAATTACTCAATTATAATACATTAATATTAATTTGTGGTACCTAATTAAAACGATGTATTGACAGCGTTTTGCAAGAACACGAAGAAACCTATTGAAGATTTTTACTGTTACAAATAGTCTTTATGTGAGTCTGAGTCTTTTCCTGCTAACCACAGGTATGATATGGTAAGGAACAGTGTGATAAGAGAACGTTGAGAATTAAAAGATGATGTAACAATACATTTCCATTAGAACAATGGGCGGCCTTATCGCTTATAGCGATCTCTTCCAGGCAACCCGGTGTCCAAGGAGACATATACAAAAAAAATGAAATGATATTTAGTGGTTTCACTCAATTAAAACGAATTTTATCGTAATTAAACTAAAAAAAAACAAAACAAGTAATAACAATAATAAACTAATATAGACTCGCAAGGGGGCTTTGTGGCGAAGCCTTAGGTGAGTAGCGACACCTCGTACCTGACTCCGGGGGCCAAGGCAAGGCCCCTGCCTCCGTACTTGTCTTAACCAGCCGGCACGGAGTGGAGATCGCTAAAGCTAAGACTCAAGCTCCAGAGGTGGAAGTGATAAATGGCATCACGTCAGAAGTAGCTTCAGTGAACCTGCAGCCCACCTCTCTACACCCCTTATCCACTCACACCCATGTTGCCCCTCTGTCTTCTATGACATTTTTAGGGGCCCATGCAGGGAGTGGCGAGTCACCGTCTGCCCATTTTCCCATGTTTCCCGAACATTGCGACGGGCAGACGCCATAGTCCCCATATTCCCAGACCCCCAGTACCACTAGCAGTTCACCCCAATAGCCCGGTACTTTTTGATCTCATTTTCCACAATAGTCCTACACTGGCCGGGGCTTGTCCTTGGGTGCATTACTACATGGTGTGGATAGGGATAATCGCCGGTCAGTGTCCCGCCACATTTACATTAAATTTGTCAAGGGGCCTCTACGTGTTGGCCTTCCCATGGCCCCACGCAAGCCATGCAAAAGTCCGGGCCATTTTCATGGCCCGTGGTCTTCTAAAATTAATATAGATATACATAATTAAATAGATTATAATAATATAAATTACATATACTTACATGCGAACAATAATACAATTCCATTTACTGCAACAGATTTTATTTCATGGACAAATAATAGTCAGTGATCAAGCGTTTGAATGTAGAAATAGATGTAGCTTGTCTGATTTTCAAGGGGAGGGAGTTCCAGAGGCGAACAGCCTGTACGGCAAAAGAGTTTCCTACAAAGTTCGTCCTTTGTATGTTTAGGTATCGTTAGCAGAAGATTTTCATTTGAGCGCAAATTACGGGATGAGATTGATAGAGGAAACTAAAAAGTTCTTTTAAATATGGGGAAGTACAGGGATTGAAAAGGATATAGTGCAGAAGTGAGAGTAAGTGAACATTCCGGCGAAGGCGAATTTCCAACCATTTCAGCTTATTACGAAATTCGGAGATATGGTCATATTTATGGTATATATAAGTATATTTAAGTCATATGAATGTAAGTAGAAGGAATCACAAAACAAGTGTAAGACAGCATTGTAAATGCTAGAGTTAGTGCCGGTAGATCACGACGTACACACCATGATCTAATAGCAGAAATACTAAAGAGAGGTCAGCTAAAAGCATCTCAAATAAACGTGCATGTAGGACGTGATTAATGAATGTAGATGAAACGAAAGTAGTATCTCAGGATCGGATCCATAGTCTCTGCCTACTCCCATTAGCAATAGTCTAGCAACAAAATCTTTGTACCTATATAATGTGACGGCGTCTCAATAATATCTTAATACAGAGTTGTTCTAAGCTTAATTATATGAACTTATTAGTGTGTATTGAGAAGACAACAGGATCGGTTCATTATGCATTCATAGCAATTATACCATACCGATTGGCTTTTGACGACCTATCGTGAAATGCTCCACGCATGGCTGGCTTCGCCATTGAATTGATGCAATTGTCAGTTCCGTGATCCGGATCAAAAATTTCAACTTTGATATAACTTTGAAGGTTTTTTGATCAACTCCAAACCAGTAAATATAAATCCGATTACTTTTTCGTCAGCTTTATCAAAGAGCAGGTTTGTAACAAATAATTTTAAGTAATAATGGCAGATTTATTGCCAATCGTGCGATATCCAGTTTTCGTACCTACTGCTTTTCAATCTATCATCTCATGTGACTTTGGATGATGAGAGCATGATCTATTCTATAATATGTAGATATTTGTGGGAGTTTTGGCGGAGCCAGTCTCTAAAGAGGCTAATTTCTTAACTATTTCATTATTTGAATTCAAAAACATAATATGATGGGGCTGACATGTCAATCTAGCAAATATTGCAAAAAAATAAAGAGAACAAATAATATGTATTTAAAATAAACAATGGGAAGTGGTTACTTTCATGGCCAAAGAGATTAAGGATAGAATCCAAGGACTTAAAAATGATACGTTCTTTTAAATAAATTGGAAACCGTGGTATTATGATAGAAAATCTCAGCACACATTCTGAATTACTATATTACGTAAGAGAAACCTTTTTGACAATCTTTGCATGCATGAAGGAAGGAATGGAAATTATATAATAATAATCGGGCAGACAAACACACATATTGTATATCCCCAAATTAAGCAAGTTACGCTTGTGTGTTATGTTATGGGTAATAAACAACCTACTCTACTCTGGGGCCGATCCCAGACACCCAGACCATATAGTAAATAACGGAGAAAATACGTTTTCCGAAAGTTTTACTATACCAGGAATCGAACCCGGAGCCTCTGCGTTGCAGTGAGGTAGGCCGGCAAAGGCTTAGCCCGCTCAGCCACAGAGGCCGTCAATTAATTGACAAAATTAGGATTAACAAGCATCAGGACGAAAACACTACTCGGAACAGTTCCGAGTGCTTCCTATTATACAGACGGCAAAAAACGCAAAGAGTAGATAACTAGTTTTACTAATTTATTATTAAAAATTAGTATTTTATAAATATGACAAATGAGGAATAACTATTTTAAGATTAGGATAATAGAATTAAAATTCCTAATGCCAATGTTTACAGAGCGCTAGTAAAAACGATGAAACGGAATAACATACTGAAACATTAATTCGTAGCCTGACATTGCTCTGAACTATGTGGTAATGGTCTATTAGGACGTGCAATCGCAATGAAAACTCCGACACAGTCGTCAGCAGTAAATGTAGCGCTCGTTCAACGAATGCAGTGCTTGATTCAAAGAATTAATGTGTCTGTTTTGAAGTAACTGAATAATTTAATTACTTCGTATAAACGAAAACATTTTTCAGGTAAGAACTACATTACATTGATTAAATTTTTTATCGAACAGGCAAATTCATGTGCTACTTCGAATATTTTTGATTTGTAATATTATATACCTTCTATATACTAATATTATAAACGCGAAAGTTTAGATGGATGTTTATTGATCAATCGCGCCAGAACGGTTGGACGGATCTGGATAATATTTGGCACAGGGTTACATTATAGTCCGGAATAGCAATGTACGGTTCCCCAGGTATAACTCTATCTATAGGTATAAAATTTACATTAACGCAAGAGAAGCCGCGGGCAAAGCTAGTATTTCATAATAACATATAGAACTAAAAATATACTCAGATGTGTGAGTGAGATGAAGAAACTTATTAAGATTTTAATTGGTCGAAAATAATAAAACCTCAAAAATTAAAAATAATGACCTTGTGACACAATTTAGTCGCGTGATGTTTATATAATATATTTAAATAATTATAAAAATAGAAAAAAATATTTATTGCGAAACGTTAAATCGCACTCAAGAAGTTTGCGTTTTTGCGTATATACTTGTACATAATCATACATACTCTGATCATCTAGATCAGGGATTCCCAAAGTGGTCGGTTCCCCAGGGGTCGACATAAACAAAAACGGACGACTGGGGGACGACGAGATCTAAAAATCGACCCCTAATAATTAACAAAAGTTCTTATTTGAAACTTTCAAGATATTGTGAAGTTGTGTTTCGTATAAACATGTGCTTTTTCAAAAAAATCGTTACCTACTTAAGTATTTTTACGTAATTTGTATTCATAATTATAAAATACACTTGACATTTACTGAATTTTGTCTATTTATTTTGTTGAATTTTGATGAAAAAATTATGTTAAGTTTACTCACTTAACCAACCGCAATGATTTTTTAAATAATTTGGCTATGGGGGTCTGAGGTATCAGTTCATTTTGAAAAAGAGGTCTCTTGCTCAAAATAGTTTGGGAATCTCCGATCTAGATCATCCAATATCTGAATTATTCCCAAATTATTTGTCCCAGTAATGCGTAAATTGACAAATGTACAGCAGTATCCAACGAAACCAATCTCGTAATTGTACCTGGCGGTTATGTAATGGATTGTTCAACCGCTTAATGTCGATTTCGAGCAAAACCACACACATGTTTCGGATGTCCATAAGCACATAACAAGCCTTGGAGATATTAAATTAAACCTTTGCATTTATTGTTATGTATCTACCCTAACAATTTCATCATAATCTTAAGCTTTACACGCGGATTCTCTTCTTCTCTCTATCTCTCTACTTCACTACTACAACAGTGTATGTACATAATCGTATTGTAATTGCGTTTATGAAAACTACTTTTAGTTTTAATGAGCTTATAAACCTCGTACGGCGCAATAGTTATTTATTATTTGTATAGGTATACATATTTACAAGAAATCTAAAAAAATTGCATCGTGTTCTCCGTCGTTTGTATATATTCCAGTTGGGTTTTTTTATAGCTTCAATGTACAGAAACGGCATTTTTAAAATGTTTTATTATTATACCTACTAATATAATACCTACACTTAACATTGATGTCAAAAACTGCTCAACGACAGTTCCGTAACTAGAGCGGTGACACCGGTGCCCTGCCACAGGGCGTAGATTCTGGGAGGCGCAAGAATGGCCAGACCAGGCAGGACTATTATTTTTTCGGTTTGCTCCTGGTAAGTTCCCGCTGCGCCCCTAGTGCTCGATTCCAACATATACGTACCTATATGCCAGTATCATCAAAGACGTCTGTTAAATTAGACAAAACGTCGTGCTCATTTTTTTGGCAGCGCACGAGCGTATTTGTGTTCTAGTTGTATAAAAAAAAAAATTTTTTTCTAAAATATTAGAGGTGTTGGTGGACCAATTGTCCAACCAAGGTCCTTGTTCTTTATTTTATCCCCCTGAATGAAATAAAGTAGGCATATACATAGCATTGCTCTAGCTAGGGTACCTGTAATATCTAAAAAAACAAGGATGCAGTTATAGAAGGTCGCATAGGACGCATAAAAGGCTATTTACGGCACTGCTCAACGATTACTTTCTTCAAGTTGATTTTCATTAAAAGTATTTATTAAGTTCTACTACGTGGATATAATACGTCACCACTTTCGCTATAAAAGACATTAAAGAACACCGGTATGCTTTTTAAAATAGGACAAACTATATCCACAGGACTATGTAAACTTAAATGGCCTGAATCTCGCGACTTGATTACATAAGTGTGTAGTAGTAGAGACTACACCTTGTCGAAGTTCGTCTATAATTATAGACCCAAGTGTTTCTGAAACAAATTAGTATGACATATAAACAGACAGACCGATATGACGATAGTATTAGCGTTCCGTTTTTGATATAATACTTAAAGAACCCTACAAATACTACTTCGTTTTATATACGTACTAGAGTATATATAATACGCGGAATCCAACAAATATAATCGAAATCTGCAAATAGTATGAAATACAAATATTAACTCAATCCCGTAAGTCCAAATAAATTATTTGTATACAGGGACCAATTTCATGCCGCTCGTACGGTGTATCGATACGATTATTATGTTAATTGATTGCCCGGCAAACAAATCTGATAACAACTCCCAAGGGTCGAATTATAGTGTTGCCAGCGATCATACACCTATTTATTAGTCTATTCTATCTCTTCGTCAGCCAATCAAAATCCACTGCTGGATGTAGGCTTCCCCAAGATTGCACCACATATACCGGTCCCCACCTGCCTTATCAAGCTCCTTCCGGCGGCTTTAAGCAGGACGTCGGTCCAACGTGGTAGAGAGCGTCGTACGCTACGTTTACTGAGACTCGGTCTCCACTCCAACAGACACGTTTTCCCCAACGAGCGTCGATCCAGCGACAGACGTGATCAATACTGCCTCTTCAACTCACTAATATTGCGAGCTATGTCGGTTACCTTGTTTCACTTACAAATATCCTCATTTCTGATTGTATCCATCCAAAAGAAACACCCAATTTAGCTTCATCCACAACTCGTTGAGTGACTTTAAATTCGTGGACCAATCACTCCGTTCGTTTCCACGTCCCGGCACCAACTGGCAGTACGCACTGTTCGAAGATTTTTTGTCTTCAGGCAGGCATGGTCGACGTGGAAACTTATCGAATCTTACCGAATGCTGCCAAACCCAACTGAATCCTTTTGACTTCCACCTCGAAATTGTGCCTGTCTACTTCGATTTTTTGTTTAAAGTAGACGTATTCCTGCAAAACACGGGACGAAGAAGACGGGAACAGTCTATGTTTACCGGTCCCAGTAGGACATGTTCATTGAACATGACTTTAGTTAGTCCAAATTCGTGCCAAGATGAACGACTATTCCATCTATACATTCTTTTTCTTTAGGGCCGATTTTCAATCATCAGATACAAGTTATCAATCGAATAAATTACAATCTGAGTGAAATCAAAAGTGAAACCATTTAACTGTTTTATTTATGCAACTGACATTTTGGCATGTTATATTTTATTCTATGAATAACTTTTATCTAGCGATTAAAAATGGACCCTTAGAAGACCGCTGAGGTACATCACTCACAAGTTTCGCAATTAATTAAACTATTTAATAACGTTTAAATGTATTAGACAACTTAAAGGTTATCTAAAATTAGATATTAATGTAGAAAATGATTTAAATTAACCATCTAAACAGACAATTTAGCTAAAATTTTATTCAAAATTTATCTCGTAAGAAAAAACAATGTATATATAGTATCTTAGGGAAGCCTAATTTAGCCAAAAAGACAATGAATACAAAATAAGTTATAGTAAATACATCGCAAGTCGTGGTGTTTAAGTGGCTAAAGCATCCGCATCTCATTCCAATGAAATGAGTTCGAAGTTTATTATATAACATACACCTTATTTAAGCAAAATGTTCATAATAAAATTAATTACCACAAACAGTGAAAGAAAGAGAATGAATCGCATTACTGTTGTAAATGAAAAATTACATCAATTAAGATTTTATAGTCATTAAGTACAAAAATACTTAAATTATATAAGTTTCTAAAGTCTCCTTTTATTAAATTGTGACTTTACATATAATATATGCAATGCATTTATGCGTACAAAAATCGTATTTGCACTTAATATAATTTGCTTCATAGATATCTTGATATTCTATCCGTGCAGGAACGGAGAAAGAATACAATTTCCTGCGGCCGGGCGGCCTGTCGTAAGAGGCGACTTAACAACCCGCAGCCAGGTGGTAGGGCATTTACCCGACTGGATGGCTACCACCCCTGGTCTAAAGTATGTCGCCATAACAACCTTGAGCTGTGTTCCGGCATTACTGACCAGGTTCCAGTTTCCCTTAAGAGAGCAGCAGCGCATTTGTAGCAACTTTGGTGTTGCAAATGTCCATAGGTGATGGTAACCGCTTTCCATCGAGTGGGCCGTCTGCCTGTCTGTTAATCTCCTGCAATAAAAAAATTAAAAAAAGATACTAAGAAATCAGTACTGCATATGTTCTGAAAAGTGTTTTTAAGTTACGACATTTTTTTAATAGAATTGCGATATGTGAAACCTACTAGTTCGCTTGAGCAAGTGTAAAGATATACCGTCCCTTAGCCTGAAATAAAGAGGCCTGAGTTTTGAAGGATTAAGAAATGTCATATAACTGCCTTGTTTTGACTTATTTAGATTGCAGTTTATGCTATTACACTAAAAATATAAATTTGTCATGCAGCTAGCGTTCTGGACAGGCTTTACTATGACAGTATTGTGATACATCCATACTAATATAATATATATAATATATAATTGCGATATATATATATATATATATATATATATATATATATATATATATATATATATATATGTGTATATATATATATATATATATATATCCTGAGGAAGGACAGTAAGAAACAGTTTCAGCGATTTAATTCCGTTTAGCTTCATTCAGAAAACGAACAAAATCGGAAATTATCATATCACTTGTTAGATTATATATATATTTATAATTTACTAGGATATGCCCGGGACTTCGTCCACGGTTGACTTGAAATTCCCGCGGGATTCTCGGGACACAAAGTACCACAGCATTTAGAAAAGAATGTAAGTAATGTATCGTTTTAGTGAAAACTGTGCCTTAATAAGCTAATGTTTATGCACCCGAACAATTACAAACCGCTCCCGGGATAATTTTCGCGGAATTCCCAGGATAAAAATTTCATACATAAAATTTGCTATCAATCAGAGAAAATATCCCATTGGAATTCGATTTTTGTTACCTGGCCAATTTAAATCCTTCCTAGAAAAAATCCCGTGGGATTCCCAGGATAAAAAGTAGCGCAGAATGTAATCTAAGAATTGGCATCGAAATCGGCCCAGTAGATTTTACGTGAATCTCAATCAAGCAGACAAGATCTCAAAAAAAAATGCATCGTGTTCTCCATCGTTTATATAGTCTATTCTAGGTGTTTTTTTTTATAGCTTCAATGTACAGACACGGCGTGTTTATAATTTGATAATATTATAGATATCTACTAATTATCCAATCAGAAAGTTTTCAATGCTGCCGTAAAGCTGATGGTGTTCAGTTCTGTTCTTCAAGTTGAATGAAGCAACCAAAATGATTAATGTAAAACATGAAATATAAACATTAAAGTTGTCATTTTCTTTCAGTTTTGCGCCTTTCAAACAAATTTTCGTGTAATTTAGTTGTAATGATTCCAAATTCTAAATTCTCTCTTACTTCAGTAAGTTGCTTATGGAACACTTCACAATTATCGTTTAAAATCTTAGTCCCAAAGTCATGCAATTCCGAAACAATTCCCGAAATGAAAGAGCTGGCAACCTTTGTGGGTCCGTCTGTAACGAGCGGCCGGCATTTTCATCACATGAGAACAGTTACGTAAATGTACGTAATTACATCAATGTCGATGGAAATCTCGTCTTCCTCCTAATTTCACAAAATTCTTTACTTTTTCCAACGAATGTACGCTTTTAATATAATAGTCCAATTTCCATTTGTGATTTCGGGTTTTATGTTTTAAACCTTGTTTTCTGATTTCTAAGAATACGCAAATGAAATATTATTCTCATTAACTTCGTAACTGTTTTAGCTGTGATTTGAATGGTACTTGTTCTCTGTTTTCAGGGTAGGATTCGTCATGAATATTTCAGGAACTCTAGTATATATATGAAGTAACGAATTACTCGTACTTACTCGTTGAATACATATTTCTATATTAATATTACAAATGTGATTAAACATTCATTCTTTCCTTCTTCACGATCATACGAAAAGTGAATCAGTTGTCAAGAAATTTGTTATGATCATCATCTTACTCAACCATTGAGACTACGTTTAGATCAGCTTTAGAGTCCGGGATTTGTTTTTTTGCTGTTTCTTCTCGACATCGCAGGTCTTTGACATCCCTCTTATCGGCTGGCATCGAGGTGTCACGGCAGTCATACCCATGGTTACGGTCCCGTGGTGCCTCATCATAATGCGAAGGGACGCTGGAAGGTTTGGTAGGTAGTCTGGCGGTCGATGCTTGCAAGCTCTAACGTTGAAGCTTGTGTAGAACACCAGTAACCGGGAGTCCCACATACCCCTTGGTAGTATCCCCGCAGCCTGAGGATATGCTCAAATGCATTCCCCCAGCGTTTACAAAAAAAAAGGTCTTCGGTATCCCTCATCGTGAAATTATTAACACGCATATCATTTCATGCGACGACAAGCCAGAATTTCTTGGCATGCCTTCTTTTTACCAACATCTTGGCAGGTGTACAACGACATGGCTAAATATTTGTTCTCCATCTAATAGACTGGTTTCATTATAATACAACCGTAACGACATAGACTATATACGATTCAACGTACAGCATTTTGCTGATGCTGCGGCTTACTTTAGGCTACTTTAATATTAGTATAAATAATGCTCACAAATATTTCGTGATTAAGTTGCTATCAAGTCGCTACGAGTTACTGTTATTAGTCGTAACATACGACTTCAACTTACATTAAGTTGAACCCAGGAAACAGTATCCAAAATCTACTAGTCCGAGAATAAATCCCTGTAAGCAACAAGGTGTATTTTCTTCACCCTACTACAAGAAAGCACCAGCACTCCGCCAACTACTGCTAGCATCCACCACTACAAGCAAGAGCAAGTGAACAAACTGTACAGACCACTTTCCTACATTTTGTCTGTTATATTACGAATGTTATGCTATACAATTGTATGTAGGTACCTTCGATAACGGGTATAAACATAACATATAGGTAACTATATATCGTAGAAAATGGGATAGTTTCATAGGATAGACATTCAAAGTTTACTCAATCGAATCTAAATTAATCAATTATAATGAATACAAATGTGAACTTTTGATAACAGAAAATAAAATAGTAGTTTCTACAAAATCTGAATCGGAAGTTCATGCAAATTAATCCGCGTGGAATGCTCTTAATGATACATAAGTTGTGAAAGTTGTTGTTACGGCCTTTGAAAGATATTGGTTAAAACCAAATTTAGTACAAATAGTGTAATTTTGATAACTGGAATAAATATAGACTAATCTTGTATCTCGCTAAATTTTATATTTTTTTACTTTGATAATGTAATTGCTCGTAATATTAATAAGTTGAATTGGCAGTGGGTCCGACACGTCTGTCGCAGATGGAGCAAACGGTGTCCTCAAGTAGTGACTACGTCTCGGTAAACATAGCTTAGGACGCCCGCAAGCCGGTGGACCTATGACCTATGACCTCTGAGGCTGGATGAAGAAGGCGGACAACCGGGAGACGCGGTACAGACTTGTGGAGGCCTACAACCAGCAATGGCCGGTAATTGGTTGAAGATGAGATAAGATTTTAATAATGGTGCGAAGTATAACATCATTGCGACTGAAACACTGCAATGTTTAATAAAATATACATAACAATACATATATTTAGACATCAGAGTCAACAAGGCAATTTAAATTTATATCCATTGCTGATATTTAATCATTATTAATTTTCTACTATATAGTAACATCAAACAGTAAATACATATGAGACATGTATTAATCTTCCTTAAGGAACTAATTTCCTCCACGAAAAAAATCAGAGACAAAACACTGGCAAGACAACATAGTTTATCTTGAACCAAAAGGAAATAACGTGGAAATTTATGTCAGTGCCGAACGGACAGACAGCGAATTTATGTACTCATAAGGAGCCAGAAATGTGAGCAACTTCACAGAAAGGACCCGATACAACAGACAGCCCTCCTGATTGTACGTGCCCGGAAATGAAAACAGAATAAGCTCCTGTTTGGTGCTTGTAGCACTGGTACAACTAAATTTACTTGTTCAGAGGTTTTCTTTACTCGATTTTCCTCACTAATTAAAAGAATTTGTTGAATCCGTTTATAAAAAATATGACCACGTCTCTGAATTACGCAAAAAACTAAAGATTTCGCCGGAAGACTCATATACTTTCTTTCCTTTATAGCATTTTATTGTAGTATTGTATTGTATTGTAGTATTTTGTAGTAGTAGTTGTATCAATATAAAAGCGTGTATTTATTACGACCACTTTGTGTATGTTATGACCAAATATAGAATAGAATATTCTTTATTGTACACTAAATTTATTTATTATATACATATATAAATATAAGTATATATAGATTTATATACACATAATTAAATACATAAAGCATAATATTTATTTATATATATACATATATATATATATATGTGTGTGTGTGTGTGTGTGTGTGTGTGTGTGTGTGTGTGTGTGTTTGTGTGTGTGTGTGTGTGTGTGTGTGTGTGTGTGTGTGTGTGTGTGTGTCTAAATAATATAAGTAGCGTTTATGTCGAATGAAATGTAATAATCTCCCTTATTATAATAGATTGAAACATTGCATTCATTCGAATCTCGTTGTGACATCTGCTTAAATTTTACTCTTGACATTTGCGACATTTGTGATTACGCCAACTGTCTTGTAAGAATCTGATAATATGCTTTTACAATTTCTGTACGTAAATACTTTGTTGAGAAATAATTTTTGACTTTAAATGTGTTTATATTTTGTAGTATGTAAGAGTGGTCGAAATTCTTACTTAAAAATTAGTACTTGAGCGTCCACAGTAACATATAGTTCGTTGCTACCGAAATAGGTTCAAACAGTCGTATTTCCTGGGTATGACGTTTACACGTTAAACGTAACAAACAAATATTTTACATTAGCTCTGACAGTTGATGCTATTTAAGAGCCCATCCTTACAATGCTATCTGATTGTATTAATGTTTAACAATCTTGATCATTGAATAATAAAAACTACAAGCAATCATGTACATAGAAGAAACTTAAACTTTTAATCTCTCAAATATAAATAAACATTTGTTTTTCTTGTTATTTTTCCTTTCTTAAAAATTTTACTTTACCACGTAATATATGTATTCAGAGAGTTTTCAAAATTATATGCATTTTAACGATTGTAATTTTTTTTATGTTTAAGGCTTGGCAACTAGGCCTTTAAGCCAGGCATCGTTGTATTGTAGGCTACAATCGACGTTATTCAACGGAGTTCTTGTGAAAACTCGAAGGGCCACATTTGGCTATATAGTTCACATTTCTCGCAAACACACATAATTACTACTCAAAAACTATAAATATCCTACAACTATTGTTCATTTTAGAGTAATTTTACACATTTTTAGAAAATAAAACTGCACAGCACAACGTCTCCTTTCAGTTCCCGCCAAAAACTCCGATTGTATTATATTTAAATTGAAATATAGACTATATTATGGAGAATATTTTTTCAATATTTTCAAAACAATTTTAAAAATAATAATTGTATGATTCCGCTTATTTAAAGAAAAGCCCATAAATCAGTGTTTCTTATCATCGTATAGGTTACGTTTGATAGCTATCTCATCTTTTTAAGACGGTTGTGTAATGTATTATCGTTAATCGCTTTAAATTATTTTAACGATAAGTTAACGAATGTAGGTACTACCAACTTTTTTGCTTGCAGTAGTATAATAACTACCTTACTAAATAACACGCTTAGTTTTTGCAAGTGAAACCAATTTATGTAAATAATAATATTATGAGATTCTAAGCATGCCGTCTCTACATTGAAACTATTTAAAAAAAACAACTGGAATAGACTATATAAACGATGGAGAACTCGTAAAAACTACTGGGCCGATTTCGACAACAAATTCTTAGACTTAAAATCTGCGCTACTTTTTATCCCAGGAATCTCATGGGTTTTTTTTTCTGGGAATTATTTATAATGGCCCGATTTAAAAAAAACGGAGTGATTTTTCACGTAGAAAAATGGGTGTAATTTTTTTATCCCGGGAGCGGTTTGTAGTTGTTCGGGTGCATAAAAATTATTCTATTCTAATATAGTCACTAAAATGATAGCTGCGGTTCTATGTGTCCCGGGAATCCCGCGGGAATTTCAACTCAAGCGTGAAAGAGTCGCGGGTATACCTTAGTTTGTAAACAAATGTGTGAAGGGAGGGAAGAGGGGATTCTTAATAACCCACGAGAGAAAAAAAATGAAGGTAGAATAAGAAATAATGAATATAAAATGAAAGACCCTGCAATTGACACCACATAAACACAATCCCGCGTAGCGTATCTGAAATATGACGTAACAATTTTCCCGGAGGGGAAGCTTTTTACCAAGAATAAAAAATAACAATTTTTAAAGGAATGACTTTCATATTTAATTCATACCTTGCTAACAATCGTCTTTTTTCACTTTTTAGGAGTTAATAAAAATTGCAAATTATTATGTCCTTTCACTGTGAACTTTCTTTGATGAATTTCCCAAATGAATTTTATACATATACGAGAATGCTTTTATTTCCTCGTACGGTAGGGACAGAATAAATAAGTAGTTTTGTTGTATTAAGGAATCGTGTGTTATTTCAAACGCTTCACGTTAAACGTTTTCATGTAGACTTTTGTTTAATACTTAACTATGAGCGTAATAGGTAATATGAAGGTATTTAATAAATAAAGTTATGTATTTTTCTAAGACACACTGTGACTAGATATATTTAGTTACTAAATATATGTATTTTCACCATCGTTGGTCAGCGTATCATTTTAATATCCTATCTAAATTCATATAGTCCCTAACAAAAGGTGTTAGCAATGCAATGCCGCTGTATAAAGGGAAACTGGAACCTGGGCACTAATGCCGGAACACAAATTAAGGTTGTTAAGACGGCATAATCTAGACCAGGGATAGTAGCCATCTACAGCCATACTACCTGGCAGTAGATTATTTTGTCACCTCTTACGACAGGCCGCCCGGTATTATATTGTTTCTCCTTTCCTGCAGTTTTAATTTGCATTCATTTTACGCAACACAAACATATTTCTAGAATACTATATACACATACATATATAACTTCACGCCAGTTCCCATGCGGGGTAGGCACGAGCAACAGAGCGCCATTTAGGCTTATTCTTACACACCTCACTTGCTTCTTTGACATTCATAACTCTTGTAATACTATATAGATTCCGGAAAATAAACAAAATATGTGACTACACCTCTGGAGATGAAATTAAGCTGATGTTCGTGTTCGCAACCGGTAATATCCACGACCTCAGCGCCGTAAACGCGTCGCTTGAGATGAGATAGGAGTTATAATCCAAACGATAACCTACACCTTCATCAGCGTGTTCACACGGATTTATCTCCCCCTGGAGTCGCTCAGATCGCAAATGACACGCATTAGAACGAAATAGCTTCTACTACACTACAACACAATATGTACTAGGTACCTATATAAATTCTTTAATCCCGAAAGTTGTCCACCTAACTACCTAGTCTTGCCATAAATATTGTAACAAAGAAAAAATTGTTTCTATTGCAAATAACATTTATAGTTTTACAGTGTGTTAGTTTAATACATAAATATAAAACAATTTAAAATATAAAAAGCTTGTTCGAAGTGGTCTCCATTGGCTGCAATACAGTCCTTTAAACGCTGAGGCCAGTTGTCAATAGAAGCACGCACTCTTTCTATAGGAAAATTCTTCACCGCCAATCGTATGGATTGTTTTAGGGACTGCAAATTATCATGTTGTTTAGAGCAAGCCGTACTCTCTAAAACTGACCATAAATCATAATCCGTGCCTAAATAGAGTATGCCGCCATAACAATATTGTGTTGTGTTCCGGCATTAGTGACCAGGTTCCAATCTCCTTTAAGAGAGCAGCAGCGCATTTGTAGCACCTTCGGTGTTGCAAATGTCCATAGGCGATAGTAACCACTTTCCATCAAGTGGGCCGTCTGCCTGTCTGCCGAACTCCTGCAATTAAAAAAAAATATCCAGCGGATTAAGATTGGGACTAGATGACGGCCAGTCTTCAGCTCCGATGAAGTCCGAAATGTTCATTTCCAGCCAAGACTGCGTGGACCGAGCTTTATGACCCGGCGCCGACTCTTGCTGGAAGGACCATTCTTGGTTATTGAACATGGTGTTGTTAAGGGGTTTAACTACCTTCTCAAGAATGGTATCTTGATACACTTGTGCCGATGTTTTGATACCTTTTTCACAAAAATATGGCTCAGTCACTCCTTCATAGCTAACACCCCACCAAACTATCACTGAAGACGGATAATTCCCACGTTGCACTCTGTCGACTAGTTGAGAAGCTTCTTTAGAGCTTTGAGCGTTCATTTTGTTTGTTAAAATGTTGCTTAATTGTAAAAAATTCTCATCAGTAAACAAAATTTTTCTGTGACCTCCCTTTGCGTACCGCTTCAGTAGTTGTTTCGATTTTACCACCCTATTCTTTTTTAAATTATGAGTTACGAAATGATCAGTGCGTTTCTTATAGGCTGCAAGTCTTAAGTCATCTTTTAAAATACGCGACATGGTTCTAGATGATATCTTCATCTCCCGAGATAAAATCTTTTGCTTTCGGACAGGATTTCTTCGAATTCTTACCCTCGCTGCTTTGAGCACCTTTTTCGTACGAACACTACGTGGACGGTCAGTTCTGTCATAAATAGAGGAGGTCTCATTGTACCTATTAATAGCCCGGTACACAAACATTTGACTAATATCAAGAGTATGGAGAGTTTTAAACATTGCATTTGGATCCATACCTACTTTGTGTAATGCAATCACAGCGATTCGGTTGGTTCTCTTTATCGCCCTACTCTATTTTAATATCGCAAAATGTTGTACAATGTATTGGCGCGCGCATTATAAAAATGACAGATTCCAAAATTCAAATGTAATATTTTGTTTCTTCTTAATTATAACAGTATTTATGGCCAGATTAACTATGTGTCTAAATCATTCATAAGTTATTGCTCAAACGAATAGAAGTGTAGTCTCCTATGTGACGAAAAGTGATGTTTTTTTTTAAACTTCTGTGCATATACTTACATAGTGGTTAATAACAATAATAATAATAGTTTGATTGTTTAATAGTAAGTTCTCATATTGATTGATATTGAAGAATCCATATTATTTATATATGTATATATATATATATATATATATATATATATATATATATATATATATATATATATATATATATATATATATATACATATATAAATAATACTGAACAGATTGAAAAAAGTTCCTAAGATATCTAGATTACCGGGCCCAGCAATCATCCAAATGCTACAACGAGCGCTATAAAACTATCATTTCTTTTTTATTTAAATATTAAACGCAATATAAATGATATATCTTTTTTGATGAAGTTGGCTAGAGGCGATACTGATCGTTCAGACTTAATTACAAATATAGATTTGCGGGCTAATCAGCTTGATCTTAGACAGAGAGGATTGTTTTACACACCTTTAGTGACCACCAACTATAGACAAAACGCCTTTACGAAGTTCAAATTCTTTCAACAAAATAGTAGTAAAATTGAACCTAGACTTATACTGCGAAAGTGAAAATACGGTCAAGTGAATACTGGCTCAATATTTTTTTGCAATGACAGAAACTTAGTAACTATAATATCATTTGGAATCGTGTATGTATGTATTGTTACCAATAGGTGGAGGCTTGTTGTCAGCATTTTTTTATATTCTACTTTTTATACTATAACTGCATGTATAAGTCTGTAAGCCTTCCTAAAATGCAATAAATAAATATTAGACAGATGAATCAAATTAAATAAATTTGGTTAAAAGGCACAATATCGAAAGAACACGGCGATATTCAATGACATTGAATATTACATATTTATATTCATACTAGCTGTGCACGCGACTTCGTCCGCGTGGATTTTTTTCTCTGTACTTAATAAAAAATAATAGCCTAATAAAGATACCTTTTAAAGGTTTTCCACGTGGTATTTTATTTGATTTTTATTATTCCAACGCGCGACGTTTCGGCCACTTTTCAGGAGCCGTGATCACGGAAGACAAAGATGTCAAGTGTCAATGAGTATTGTGAAAATTTGATTTAGGCTACCACTAACTTGTTCATTTTAATTATTTAGACTTAATTTTTATTTATGACGGTAGTAAATATAGGTAGGAATAATAAAAATCAAATCAAATAGCGCGCTTAAAACCGTTAAAACGTAGTTTTATTACAAGAATTACTTTAAAATTAGCATGTTTATTAATAGATACATTTAAATACAAAATATATATAATATATAACACTCTACCTCGTACAATACCTAATAACAACATAGATTAATAATAATATTTATTTATTTATTTATTTTAATTTCGATTAAGCTCTTGGGTCGATTACAGGCGTATTTCGGTGCTATAAAAAAGTAAGCACATACATTTTAATCTATCCGAGCAAAGTCACACATATAAAGCTTGTATCAAATTACATGCTAACAGTTCCCATTTTCTTTTATCGTTGGCACTTATGAACGTACCATAATGTGTCTAAATCCTTTATCACACACGTAATGTCTACTTAACATATTGTCTTGAAGGCCGCTCCAGACCACCCATGAGACCTACATTCTGGGAAAGTGCGAGTGTTTTAAATAATTTCCCTTGACGAACAGTAGAACAATTTGTCAACGTCGTGAGAGACACAGTTCATATGAGACTTGCCATTTTGTTCCCAGGCACGTATTTGGGTTGCTCAGTTTAAAAAATATAATTTAGCAGTGCTGGGGCCGATTTTTTAATCATCAGATAAAAGTTGTCCATCGAAGTTATAACCTGACTTAATTTAAAAGTGAAACAATTCAAACTGTTTTATTGGCGCAACTCTAATGTTTAATTTGTTCATGTTGTATTTTATTCTATGGATTACTTTTATCTAGTGGTTGCAATAATGGTAACAAAATAATTCAGGAACGCTTAAATCAAGGATTATATGTACCAGTGTATTAAATTGAATCTTCTATAATAGTAGGAATGACGATCGCCCTAAAAAAGCAGCTTTTAAAACACATAAACCCAATATTTCCAGAGTGTGTCACGTTTTATTACAGTAAAACACCACTAGCCTCCATTAGTCAATACTCGGCTACTCTCAGTATTCAGCCACTTTTTTAACTATTCGGTATTCGGACGAATATCGTGCAGCATTGAGCCGAGCCGAATATTCTTGGTATCTCTAGTAAAAACATAGTTTAACTATCAATAATTTGTGATTGAAATATATACATTTTTGAGAAATAATATTATAATAATCGCCAGAATACACACTATATTCAGGCAAATACCGAATAGAATCCGAATACTCGTGGCATTTTCAACCCACATTTTAAACAGGTATCAAGAATAATTTTTTTAACAACTCTACGGACTCTAGTTCCGTACCTTTTTTTTAGAATTTAATTTAGAAAAATGTTTAGAAGTTATACACGCTTATTTGTTATTGTGTGTGACATTTAATGAATGTATATTTGTGTTGTGGTGTACCTTAAGAATAACTTATTATATTAATTTTGATATTAGGATTATTTAAATCATCTACGTCAAAATTTTAAAGTCTTAGGGCCGCTTGCATAATGATCGCCTTTAAATAAAATTACTTAATCATATTAAACAGCCTAAATACGTTTTACACAAAACGTATTGACAGTTCTTTAAACGTATTTAGCGGCATATTTTGCGTTGTGCAAGACGCTAATAGTATTTAAGGGTGTTAAATACGTTTTGTGTTTCTTAAATAAATTTAAGCTTCCTTATGCAAGCGGCCCTTAAACTTTCTTTACGATTTAATGGTTTGACTGAGTTGTTCTAAAAAGAATAAATTGTTTTTTTAATAATAATAATCGTTATAGCAGGAAAATCAGAGTTGGTTAAAGGCAGTGGAATTTGCTATATCAAAACACAAAATACAAAAGTCTTGTGATGGCCTTAAAAATTAGGCTACATGAGCTCTTTCAAAAATACAATTCAGACTGGTCGGTTTATTTCGTTTTTCCTGGTTTAAGAGATTGTCTGTTCTGAAATGTAAGAAATCTATATAAATTTTTCCTGCAACTTTCGTAAACGACCCTGGCAACCCGATTTCTTTTCTGTTGTGAGCAGTGACGCGTTTTACTGTCTCGTACAATTCTGCCCATTGAATTATTCTTCTCTCCATATTTCATTCCTTTTTAAACGCTCCTAAATTCGCCATTCAAATGTGAAAATTAAGTCAGATGTATGAAGTACCCCTTAACGAACAATTGTTATTTCATTGTAAACTTCATTGACCTGTTTGATGATTTCAATATTTGTGTTTAAAATCTATCTATATTATTATAAAATTTTAAAAGTGCCGTGTCTGTACATTGAAGCTATTAAAAAAAAATCTGGTATGGACTATGTTAACGACGAAGAACACGACGTTTTTCTAGATTTCTTGTTTATTTATCGGTTGGTCTGTTTGTTCGGGATTCACATAAAAACTACGTGGCCGATTTTGATGCGGTTTTCGCTGATCAATAGCAAATTCTTAGACTTAAAATCTGCGCTACTTTTTATCCCGGAAATCCCGCAGAAATGTTTATAAGTAGAGTTCATATTGTCAAAAAAATTTGTGTCTATAAATATAAAATTTGGATATAATGAAATCGCGGAACACTGGACAATAGTGGAGTAACGGACACACATTAAAGACACTTTAAAATGATGTAAATCCCATTCATCGAAAATATAATTCTGTAACTATAATAATGTTAAGCTACAAGCGCAATTACGAAATATAATTGTGTATACTAATCCCTAGCCTGATTTAAATTTGCTGTTGCGGACAGAATCATCACCCTGACCTCTTCCCTGGGACTCCCATATCCCGACGCCCCTCTTATGTAACTCGCTCGATTAGCAGCTAAGCGGCAGCTTAAAAGTAGCTAGCGAGTGCGGTGCGAACTACCGACAATACTTAATGGTTAGTTTGTGAACAAGTATACAACCAGTTGCCGAATCTAGTTATACACACAAGAAAAGAACAGGAAGACCAGAAAGCATTCAGAAGACTCTACAGCCTTTTGGACTCTCGGCGTGACTTTCGAAGAGTTTGTGAATACCAGTGTGTTTAATTAGTGCAACTAGTATTGATCGGTGAAATCGATACATTTATTGCTATAAGTGTTCAGAGGAACATCCGGGTACTAGTGCTAACTTGTGTTGATGGACTAGAACGTGCCGTTTAGTACAGTAGTTCTAATCATACCTATTGCTGTTGTAAGCGCCTATAATAAATACAGTCCATATTTAAGAGGTGTTTCATTCAGTACACCACCTGCACCTTTGCATTATTGAAGTAGTTAGTTAACCTACGAAACGGGCGAGTTAAATCTTTATTATAGTTTTGACAGTGATTATTCAGTTAAGTAATAAGTTGTCTTTTAAGTAGACGTAGGTCGAAATTGTGATAAATGATTTATTCGCAAGTAAAATGCAAATGAAAATCATACTTTAATACCAAGAATCCAAAGTTGTATGTTGCCAGTTACATAACATAAATCCTTATTATTAGAATATTTTCTTCTCTCTGGAGACTTTTAATAAGATCAACTTGTACATCTGAATTGGAATGTTCGACAAGTTCATTTCATAAACTGTCTTTGATTTCATTACGAAGTTTGCTTTTACCTGTTTCGAAGGCTTCAATTCGAACACTTTGATAATTAAAATTTGGCAAATTCCACCCTCGTATTCTGATGACTTTGAACTTTCAATTAAGACTTTTAAAGTGGAAGGCTTGGCATAAAGGATTTTAATTTGTACTAGAGCCTTTTGCATGGGTGGACTCGTACCAAATTCTGTTATCAAAATACATTATAGATATAATATTAAATTTCATATTTTTTATTGCAAGGTGCTATCAAAGTGCTGCCAGCCTCAAATGCTCAAAACAAAACTATTCATAAAGAAAGTAAAAATTGTCTAGTTTTTCTGCAAGAAAACTATTTTTGTTGAATATCGGCATATCGCCCAAATTTACTTTTTTCAATCAAATTCTTCAGTTGGATTTCCATCTCAGCGTGTAAGAAGGCCAGTTAAAGCCAAAAATGGCCTATTAAGGGTGATTGTTTGTATTAATATGAAAGCTTATACTTTTACGCAGTTTTTCAAGATACTTCGAAACTATGAAGTTGCCTTTTTCAGTTTTTTATTTAAGATGAAAATTCGAGTGTGATTCGCTCGAAATAATTTTTTTCACTTTCAGGTGTAATTTTTGTACCTTGTTGTTGTTAGGGTGCTGATTATTTTACGTGTAAAAGTACAAGTCATAAGGACTTAGTTACATAAAGAACTCCCAAAAAAACATACCAAAAAATAAAATAAAAATTACTTTGCTGTCGAAATTTACTAAAAATCATTACAAAATGAATAACTCGAAAACTAAAATTTTTGGTAAAACATACATGGGGGTAATTCGGGTACCGCTTCATGTAATTTAACTAAATTTTTCTTTTAAACGTCACGGTTCTGGCCACCTTATATAGACCTCTGACAAACTACTAGGTATTTCGTAGATCGAAACTCATGGACCCCGAGAGGTTTACTGGTAGACAACGCGGAGTTCACCCGTGGACTACGATGCTTTTCGGGTTCCAAGTGGCTTTAGTGAGCTTTGTCCCTGAAGCTTCTTCAATTTTTGCAATTGTCAGTGTCTCAGGCAAAGTTTCTAACAAACGACTCATTAACTCTTTAGATGATCCAGAAAGTTTGTTCCTAATTCGGACAACAGATCAGTAGGCCGACCTAGCGAGGTAACATAGCCAGCCTTCTAGACCTAGTCTTTTGACCTATGTTCAGTACTTATAGTCTTAAGAGATTATAGTATATGTAAGTAGAATATAAGTTATGTTTCCTTTAAAATATTAGTTTATAATTCGATGATTAATTACCCAGACAAATATTAATCCTCCAACTCAAGACGCATATTCAGACAAAGCTTATTATACTGGCGGCGTAACTTCTAAAATTAGTTTCCATTGTTCGCAGTAAATAGTTTTTCCAGCGTAAAAGTTTCGAAATGAATATCTCGTAATTAAAGCTCTTGACATTTCACGTCTAGCCACAACCCCTTCATGAAGCTCCGTTTCCATTTAAAACTTTCGAGATTGTACTAGAACATTAATTTGTTTTAATTTTATTAATATTATTTACCTTTATAAACTCAAGATCGACACAACATCGCTCTCGTGTACTCAAAAAAGTTAATTTGAATTTGTTAGATTTATATAATATCAACCTATAAACATGGTTAAGAAGTAAATCGGTCATAATGGTAATATAATCATAATAAGGTGGATGTTATTGCAAATCAATGCTGTGCTGGAGGAAAATCCAGCGTAACTTTATGCTGAGTTTTCAACTTTATTTGTAAGAAATCCGGCGTATAATATTTTTACAACACACATTTGAATCTATTTTTTGTTCATAACTAGCTAATGCCCGCGGCTTCGTCCGCGTGGTGCGGTTTTTTAACTATCCCACGGGAACTCTTTAATTTTTCGGGATCAAAAGTATCCTATATATTGTCCAGGGATATAGGCTACCACCATATAAAATTTCATTTAAATCGGTCCAGTCGTTTCGGAGATTAGCCGGTACAAACAGACAGAAAAACAGACAAACAGAGAAACAAAAAATTTGAAAAAATATCTAAATTAGTTCTATTTCACTTCTTACATCCCCCTGACTCGGTTTTTAGCTTTTTTTTACATTGTACAGAAGTTCGACCTCTACAGTTTTATTATATGTATAGAAAAAATCTAAATTAGTTATATTTCACTTCTTACATCTCCCTGACTCGGTTTTTAGCAAATTTTTTTTCATTGTACAGAAATTCCACCTCTACACTTTTATTATATGTATAGATAAAAAGGCCTTTGTTGCTTAAGCGACCACGCTGCTTAAAGTGCTGCTATAAATACAACAATTAAAGTTTATAATCTAAAACAATACGAAGTAATTACTGATTGCTTTCATCAACTATTTATAGTATCCTGGCGCCATCCAAGGATGGGGCCGCCAGAATAGTATTAATTTGACCTATTATCCTTAAATTGACACCACAACTTTTTCTAAAAGTTACATTATGGACACATTCTATCAATATAATTATGATACATATCATCGATACTATGGCAAGTTTCTCAATTTGGAGAATTGATTCTAGGAACGTAAGAAGTCTAAGAATTTGTTGCATGGAATGTGTGCTGATGTTCACCGAAAACATCGTGAGGAAACCTGTGCATCGAAATAACCGATATGTCAAACTTGTCAAGTCACCTTGATATACCTACTGTCCGTTTCTCGGGCTGGGGCTTCCCCGTTTTTTTAGAGAAACGGACAGTAGGTATATCAAGGTGACTTGACAAATTTGACATATCGGTTATTTCGATGCACAGGTTTCATCACGATGTTTTCCTTCATAATCATCAGCACGTAATAATTGTGTCAGTATACTGTCTAAGTGATGCATGCTTTCAGGAGTCCAACCCACGTCATTTGAGACAAGAGTGCAAAGCTACTACGAGAAGCTGTTTTCCATATATTATTATATTATAGTTATATTTACGTCCATATGTATATTGTCGATTAATATTGTATAATCTTTATTGTACACATGTGGAAAGAATGCATGATGAAAGAATGACAACATAATGCAAAAGTGGATGGATGCAGAAGTCGTGGAAGGCCAAAAAATAAACATATATATAATAGGATATTAGGTAAAATTCTACCGTGAAGTTATGTATGTATGTATGTATAGTTATATTTACGTCCATATGTATATTGTCGATTAATATTCTATAATCTTTATTATACACCAACACAATAAAATGAAACAAACAGTTATTATAATATATTAGGTAAAATTCTACAAACTCTAAAATTTAATCGCTATATACAACAGTAATCCGGAACCAACACAAAATGAAACTAACAATAGCACTAATTAAGTCAATTTATCAAAAACCACTACAACCAGCTCTGTACACCGCATTGTGTTATATATAACTCGTATAAAATCCACAATACTGTGACAAAGCTGCACTTGTACAGGAATTATCGTTTATTGTTCCGGTGAATGCGCCTTAAAGACCATAACACTCATTCAGTGCATTCGCCATTTTGAACCGAACACGCCTGCTAACGACCACTGCTACTAGGGTGGCCAAAGGTTCTGGTTTTTCCGAATTTGTCCAGTAATATTGATGTGTGAATCTCCCCTATGTATCACTGTCCATACGGTAGATTTTTTAAATCCTGTATCATGTTGAGATTTTTTCGATTCATGAGCATAAATCAGTGATATTCTAGCCAAAAATAAATGATCTAGAAGAATTAATAAAAATCTAGTTGCGGACAATGATGCGCTCAGGAGAATCGCCGTTTTTTTAGTAAATGAGGGAAATCATAACTTACCCAAAATTCCTATAATTTAGTTAAAAATAAATTTAAAGTCAATGCATTTAGCATTGTTATCAAAAATGAGCCTATTAGACACCGCGCTCATAATTATCATATATAAAATCCACTAACTTTATTTATGGACATACTGTAAGATATAGTTATTCAGTCACATTAAAAATGCAGGTGAAGAAACATAATAAAACTACATTTGATTTTTAAATTTTACTCCCACGTTTTGACCCCTTTTCAATAGCCGTGATAACGGAAGCCAAAGATGTCAGGCGTTAATGTTGTTTGGTAGTTGTTGTAACATTACTTGTTGTTGTGTACTCATTCCCAAGTTGGGACTTGTTCATTATTTTTTTTTGTTTATGGTTATTATTTACTCTTATGGTACTTACTATTCGCAAAAACTTAAGAAAATACTACTTATAAACATATTTTACTAGAAAGTTTTAATTTTGCTTCAAACATCCGAAAATTTCTACGTAATTCTGGTAACCCTATTGCAGCTTTACTTTAAATGAACAAAGTTTTAATATTCCAAATTTCAACAGCTTTTATACAATCTTACGTTAGGCTGGTGCGTTCTCATTGTGGCACTTCAAATTTTCTAGTTTTATTTGCTCCTTGTCACACTGGGGTTTGGGTATAATTCCCTGAGGACATTTTAGCTAAGGAGATACGACAGAGCCGGGCGAAAAGAATACAAAATAAATTGGGTAAATGCTTGGCAGTCGGCACATGGTCTAGGGTTTTGTAGAGGTGACAAAAATGACGTGGGAGAGCCATGCTGGAATCATTATCTTAATTACAGCTGTTAGGGCAGACTTGACCGGAGTGATGCCACACTCTCTCAGAACTCAGCCCCGGATTTTGCAAATTTATACGGGCGACGATACTATCGGTTACTATCGTTTATGGCTATTTATAACGCCATAGGTGCTACCTATGCGCTGCGGCTCTATAGAGGAAGACTGGAACGTGTTTTTTTAAGATGCAATCTAATAAATTTCAAGACCTGTATGCGGAAATCAATGGAATTATTAACACAATACTTCTAAATATAACCAATACAATCTGTTAATTTTTTTTAAGAAAAACAAAACCGGCTTATCGCTAAGACTACTAAAAATACAGACGAATTGAGAACGTCCTCCGTTCTGGAAGTCGGTTAAAAAGTAAACCCAAGCAAACACATGTACATATATAAAGCACAAAGTTAATATCCATACAATCCTTCCGAGCGCTAGTTGCTATAATTATACCAACTATAAATCCCTTTAAAGTAATAACGAACTAAAAGGCCCAGCAAGGGAAGTACAAGCATTGACTGCGGCCATGTGGTTTGTATTTACATTACGAACTCAATTACTGGCCTCGGAAACCGCAGTTCTATTTAGGGTTAAACAAGCGTATGAAGCAACCAGTATTAGATGTTAATCGACAATTCACAGGCCCTTGTAAAAGACTGGTTAAAAATATTCAAGTGGTTTACAATTTATTCAGCACACAAGCCCATACTGCTTAGATAATTCTACGATTCATTCCCGTTTCGTGTAGATATAATAAAGAAAGCTATTAAAAATGAAAGTTCTTAGAAAATCAAAAACTGAGCAAACTAGCAAGTTATTATTTTTATTATATCTTTTCAAAATAGTTTCCGTTCACATCAATACATCGCTGCATTCGATAGAACCACCGAGAAAAGCACTTTGCCCACTCGTCCTTAGGGGTCTCTTCGATGGCCTTCTGGAACGCAGCCACTGCTTCCTTGGCGTCCATAAAATGTTTTCCTCGAAGTTTTTCTTTTATTTTCGGGAATAAATAAAAATCGCAAGGTGCGAGGTCGGGGCTATATGGCGGGTGACCCAGCAATTCCACGTCTGACGACGCCAAATAGTCGATCGTTCGCCCGGCGGTGTGCGAGGAGGCGTTGTCGTGGTGAAGGAGGATCCTACTGCGAGGTCGTTTCTCTCGAACTTTTTCCAAGACAAGTGGCAAACATTTGTTAGTATACCACTCTGCAGTAACTGACTTTTGATCTTCTAAAACAATTGTCGCATAATGACCGGTCCTTCCGAAGAATGAGGCCACCATATTTTTTCCTACACTTCGACCTCTCTTCAATTTAGTTGGCAACTCCTCGGAAGGAAACACCCACTGAGCAGATTGTCTTTTGGTTTCCGGATCATAGCAATAAATCCAGCTTTCGTCACCCGTAAGTATGTCGAACACAGCTTTTGAGTCACCTCCGTTAAATCTTTGTATCATTTCACGGCACCAATCAACACGACGGAGTTTTTGGGCCTCAGTCAAATAATGAGGTATCCACCGGGCACAAAGCTTCCTAACGGCTAAATGTTTGTGGAGGATTTTGTGCACTTGAGTCATACCGATGCCTAAACTTGTCCGAATCTGCTGATAGGTTACTCTTGGATCAGTCTCTATCATACACCGCACAACACTGATGTTATCTTCAGTCGTCGCCGTAGAAGGCCGTCCCTCACGCAGAGCATCATTGAGATTGGTGCGACCACGTTTAAACTCATTAAACCAGTTATAAACAGTGGCCCGAGAAGGGGCTTCATCGTGAAAGGCCAATCGAAGTCTGTCATAACATTCTTGTTGACTTAAATGACATCGAAAGTCATAAAAAATCATAGTACGAAAATTTTCTCGCGTTAAATTCATACTGGCGTGACACAGACAAATTTCAATTTGCCGCCAAATCGTAAAACAAATGACAAATGAATGAAATTAGTACTCAATAATATTAGCAAAGAGTTCTATTTTCAAAATTTAAACTTATTTTTTTATTATATTCTATAAAAGTATGAATATGAAGATAATAAAAATTATGTCAATTTATGTGACTGTCCACTATCCTATTATCGACAATGATCTTGAGATGTTAAGAGGATTAGAACCCAATTGGATGTTTGATATTTTTTTTGTAATAGTCACTGTGTACGATGAGTTATTACGAAAAATTATCATAGACACACACACACTCGTCGTGATTTCGGATTCAAAAATTTATTTTCAATTTCATATAACTTTTAAATTGTAGCGAAAAAAAAACTTATATATGATTTTTCCATTTATTTAAAAAAATAATCACATACCCAATTTTTCGCCACCCACAGCTTGCATAGGGAGTTCTTTGGTTTGGTATGACTTGATACATTAACATTTAATCATTAGCGTCGGTGTTCATATTAAATCCTATTTACTTAATTGTCTATCTATCTGTAATACTATAAAATTCTAAATATACCTTGTCTGAACATTAAAGCTGTTAAAAAAAACAACTGGAATAGACTATATAAACAATGGAGAACACGATGCAATTTTTTTTAGATTTCTGGTCTGTTTTTCGGTTTGTCTGTTTATTCGGGATTCACGAAAAACTACGGGACTGATTTCTATGCGGTGTTCACTTATCGACAGCAAATTAAAATTTGCGCTACTTTTTATCCTGGGAATTTTTCTGGGAGTGATTTAAAACGGTCAGATTAAAAAAACCATTCGAATTCCAATGTGATTTTTTCACTGATTGATAACAATTTTACGTTATAAAATGTGTAACTAATATCTTATATCCCGGGAATCCCGCGGTGAATTTCAAGTCAAGCGTGGGCGAGGTCCTGAGTATATCCTAGTAAAACATATAATTCTTTATAAGAAAAACCGAAATATAAAAGTAAAAGTAATTTCTATTAAATAACATGATACAGGTTAGGTTTTTTCATAAAGCACTACGATTGATTTTTTTTAATGTGTCATACAATTTCTTCGAAGCTGGCAGTAGGTTAGTGTAATATCCCTCATGTAACAAATACCTACAGGCTACTCTAACCATTTTCTGTCAGATGGACTACCAAATAAGAATTCTGTAAGTATACGAAATTTTGTTTCTCTAACCAAATAAAATAATTTAAACCGTAACACATGCAAATAGACAGTCGAAGGAGACCACAGGTGTTAGTTTTGACCTTTTTGTAGCAAAACCCTAAAATGTATCTAAAATATATGTAAACATAAAAGAGCATAAATTTAATATTTATCAAACTCTTTTATGCTCATTTTGTAAACTCGGCTATAAAAAAGATATTTTCGTAAAAATATTCCATTTTATGAACGAAGACTTGAAAACTAGTCTAACTCATAACGTATGTAAGTTACATAGTAGTAGATATGTAAAGTATGAATACTACAGGTGAATTTTTCAAGCAAACATCTGTCGCCAAATCCGAAACTGTAAGATATACCTAGCGAAATGTACTTCAAGGAGTCTTGAAACAAATTACGAGAAAAACTACAGTCATGTCATTAGTTTTTTGAAAAACCAAACACCCTGGTCAGGAACCGAATGGGATGCTTTTAAAATCAACCACGTGCTGTATTATATCACAATTTCGCAGTATAAGCAATACTAAGGGTCAATTTCGGTAAAGTAATGTCAAACTAACTGAAATACAATCACCTATTTACATATTGTTTTAGTTTTACTAGTGGTCGCCCGTGGTATACTTCTATAGTCACAGATTTCGCTAAGGCTACACTGTTAATTTGACTTGAACAATAAACAAAAGAGTATATATGCGTGTGTGTGTCAAATACATGGTAGTGTGTGTAATGTTTTTTTTTATTCATTTAATATATTATTTAGACGGAACCCCAATATACTATTACATATACCTATGTCATGGAAAAAGAATCAATATCTAATTTATTTAGACTGTAATGCTCAATATAGGCACCTCTTTCCGCTTCGTTCCGGATACTTCCAGTAAAGTATAAACGTCTTCAACTACTCCACACTTTGAACAATTTGTTAAGGTTGTTTTTCCCATGAGTTGAGCGAAATTATTTAATGAAATGTGTCCGGACGAAGCCTCAAGATAGTGACATCTGATCTGGCTAAATTCAATCCCTCAAACCAAAGCGTTCTACTAAACAAGGCTGTATTGTTTTGTACCAAATCCCCTTACTCTGTGATCTCGCTTCAAAGTTCTTTACATTTATCTTTTACATCTACTTGAAAAATATATAAACGGACGAAAAGAAATATGAAGACCAAATACGTTGAAAGCATTCAGCTGACCCACAGCATCCATGATAAATTTTATATAGATAAAGACAAAACGAATCGAATTAGATCGTCGTACGGAGAGGAAATGCAATGAAGCTGTAACTATGTGGAGATAAAAGTGATTTGTGAAAACGATGGACGATTTTTCACTGTAATAGCGTGGTCGACACGTGAACTTTTAACCGTTTTAGTACACAGTAATAAAAGTAATTTGCAGTTGTACAATTTACTTTCGTGATTTTATTTCTAAGTTTTGTTTTATGACTATCTGGGAGATAAAAAGGTACGCACATTGCACAATTCGCAGTGTCCTTTGATAGCTTATATGAACCAGGCACCAGTATCACACTCTCACATCTTCTAATTTCATTATTTTAAAGTTTTACACACGTCGCGGCACGGAGGATTGATTTTGAGCTCTTATTTAAATATTTTGAGTATAAACTTACAATTCGTATGCGTGCGTAGCGTGTGAGTTTTGCAACGTCTCTTTT
The DNA here is from genome assembly GCA_019925095.2 of Dendrolimus kikuchii. Classification (NCBI taxonomy): domain Eukaryota; kingdom Metazoa; phylum Arthropoda; class Insecta; order Lepidoptera; family Lasiocampidae; genus Dendrolimus; species Dendrolimus kikuchii. The sequence goes on from CM034394.1 coordinate 19,968,523, forward strand.
TGGAACAGAAGCGGGTAGAGGGGGGAGATATTGGGTACAGAACAGGAAGCAGCGAACAAATGAAATGAATGGCGCGTACACTATCAGTGCCAGTGAACCTTCGTTTGCGTTTCCATGATGACGACGTATTTATTAGTGAATTGTAACGACGGTACCGAAAAATGTGTCCAAATCGCCGCTGTTTCTTTTTTTGCCTATATTCGTCTAAATCAAATTCAAAAATTTTTAAACAAAAAAGTTCCGCTGAAGAACATTAATTAAGGTCATTCGTATAGGTTAATAAAATTTAATCTACTTCCAATTCTATGAACACCGCTCTGCAACGTGCTATCACGGTCTAAGGAAAAAAAGCGACAAGCAACTCCCCAGCAACACGTCTAGCTAGAAATTCTTTTCTACATATTTATGTATCTGAGGCTCCTTTTTTATTAAATACAGGAAAATATGTCATATAATTATTTTTCGAAAAATTAATGGAGTTACTATAACAATAAGTCTGTGTATTCACGGAAACGATGCATCTATCGGGACAAAAAGTATTCTAAGTGTTAATCCAGGATATATATGCGTGTAATGTAATTAAATACATAATTTCTATCCAGTGAACATTATTTACGTATTGTTACGAGTTGCAGGACTCAAATTAAAATGCCGTTGGAATTATTATAGAGTTTATTAGAACTATACAAACACGTATAACACAGGTACAAATATAACCGAACACAACAGGTCCAAACGTAATGCAGAAGATCGTAATTCCATAAAACGCGTAAAGTGCGTCACTAAATATAAGTAGATTACCGAATGTAGTACACATGTCTTGCTTCGCTCGTGGTTATAGCTAGACTGCCTCGTCCATCAATCGAAGCATTGCTTTATACTGCACGGATACAATATGTCTGCTCGGCCGCGTGACCGAATTTCCTAGAATCACACCTGGCTAATGACTGCCATAAAATATTACAATATACAATGGGCTGTTTTTCTAGTCACAAATTTTAAACACAAAGTAAGCAAAAGAAGTCCAAATGCCGACAAGGTAATAAAATGTGTTTCTGCAGGGCTGCAGGTATGAATTTGCCTTTGTCGGGACCTCGGTCATAACAGTATAAATAAAAGAGGAATAAAATAGTGCGCGATACTTTAGAGGCCGCTGCCTGATAGAGCATGTAGAAAAAAGCTTATGATGGTGGATATTAAAATTATTATTTTGATGAAGTTGTTAAGTAACAGTAAATAATATTATTTTAAATTTATTTTATTTTATTTTCATTTATTTTTTATAGCAGGAGTTCAGCAGACAGGCAGATGGCCCACATGATGGACATTTGCAACATCAAAGGTGCTACAAATGCGCTGCTGCTCTCTTAAAGGAAACTGGAACCTGGTCACTAATGCCGGAACACAACACAAGGTTGTTATAGCGGCATACTCTAGACCAGGGGTGGTCGCCATCCAGTCGAGCAAATACCCTACCACCTGGCTGTGGGTTGTTTAGTCACCTCTTACGACAGGTCGCCAGGCCGCAGGAAATTGTATTCTTTCACCGTTCCTGCACAGATTATTTACTGAATTAATATCGAATGCCGTAGCTTTATAATTTCAGAAAAACACGTAGTTTTAATTTCTCGAATGTATAAAGAGCTACAGATTCAGAAGCCCTTAAGTAGACCCATTTTACTTACCTACATAAAAACTTGATTATGTAGTTTTTATATATAAATCTTCTGTGAAAAATTAAGTAACGAATGGTGAGAACTACTCAAAAATCCATTTTATGATTTAGGAAGAGTTAGCGGATATACAGACAGACAGAAGCGAAAAGCGACTTTCTGTTTTTTCTATGTAATTTACACGCATTTACGACACAATTCCGTAAGCTGTCACCCATTGTCATTAGTTATCGTCTACAATCCGAACATAAATTAAGGCATAAGTAGCTCAGAACAATACATGATATCTCACTCTAGGGAACGACCCTTGTGTTGGTGACTAACGGCTTATTAACTTTGTGATTAAGCACTGTTTATTTTAATTAAACTTCACTGACAAAACAAAGGGATTTCTTTTTCAATTTTATTTCTGTTTATTTAAAGATTCCCTATCCAAACGGTCGATGTTGGTAACTATTTCCGAACCCTTTATTGATCGTAGTCCAACGCTTACTTGGCCTGTATGTTTTTACTGCCAAAGGCCTGAAAATTCAATATTTTTATGTTTTAATTTTTGGGTAGTCTTAATTTTTCTTTACTAATTTATTCATTCTATTTCAGCCGAACGTTTTATTTTTACATGAGTTCAGCAGACCGGCAGACGGCCCATCGCCTTTGGACATTTTAACACCAATGTGCTGCCGCCTCTACAGGAAGATTAGAACCTGTCCACTAATGCCGGAACACTTCTTATGACGCTATACTTTAGGGGTGCTAGCCATCCAGTCCGGCAAATGCCCTACCACCTGGTTGTGGGTCACCTCATAGGACAGGCCGCCCAGCCACAGGAAATTGTATTCTTTTTCCGTTCCTGCACGAAGAAAAACCTTTGGCTATAGCGGTAAAATCAGTATTAGATTTTATTATGAAAAAATTTATATATATATATATATAAATTATCTTCACGGGACTGATATGGACGTTCGTTTAAAAGTCCTTAAAATAAAATTTAAAAAAATATATATAAATAACGATTAAAAATGAATATCAGTTTTGAAACATAAATACTTTTATTTAAAAATTTACTCAAAATATTATAAACGTCATTAAGATCCCTAATGAAATTTTGATGATTAAATATAATGATAGCCTGTCCTCAATTACGTTCCATACTTAGTTTACTACGCCTTAATGACACCCGATGTAATGAAATACGAAAAATGTTATGGATACTCTGATATAGATGATAGCTTTCTCTAAAAACATTTATAAATTTGGTTACGTGGGCTGTAGGGACGATAACAAAAATAAAAAAGTTATTATTGGTCTGTATAAAAACATTGCTATCCCAATAAAAATAAAGAACTCATAATACACAATTTAGTTTTGAGATTTTTTTGTTACTATCCTCAGATAAATCAAATTAGGTAAACCGAACCCCGAGTTCTCAGAGTAACGCCGATTAAAGGAAGCCGATTTTGGAATAGTGACACCCTATCGAATCGCAGTGCGTTACGAAAATTTAATATTAAAAAATCAAATTGTAATTAATGAGAAAGGTGGAATATTTTACTATTGGTACATTACAATTGACCACATAGGCACCAGATACGTTTTTTACGCACATATTTTTTTATAAATTGCTTCATTTCATTTCACGTAGTCACATCTATACTTTTATTCATCCGTCTGATGTCACTACACTATAATTTGCTAACTAGAAAAATAAAATTACTAGTGTCATCTTCAGTTTATACTGAAGTTCATGAAAGGCCATACCGAGTTATTAGGGAATGATTCTCTTCAGGGTCTTATTCCTCTTTATCAGAATAAGGAGGTTGGGGCCGCGAGGTTGTATATTTTTATTTGGTTATTAATTTATTATTCCTTCAGATCTTTATACAATTTCCATCAGAGTGGTGTAGTATGATCCCGAATTTGATTAATAATACTCGTATGGGCTGACACGGGAAAACTGTCCCCGTAAGTCAAATATAGGGACAGGCGTCCTTTCATATTGTCATATTGTCAGCGTGTGAAACGGAATTTCAGATGATCCTTTCTATTTATACACATAAATATGTATTATTTTTGTAATTAATCTCAGTTCTAAGTATTAGGGCATTTTTATTTAAACAGCCTATGTGTTCTAGTGCTCTACGTGTCGACCAAGCTTGTTTATTAGGACGTGAAGATCCTGACGTCGACTATCGAGTCGAAACAAATTTTACCCTTGTGGGAATCGTTCCACAAAGATAAATTTTGTTAAAGCCAGAGTTGTATACCTATATTACTAATAACACAAGCGTAACCTGCTTAGTTTGAAAGTAAATTGCCCGATCTTATCATAACATATAAATAAAATTCACTTTCACGATTATTAGTTCGGTGTCTATACTTTAAAATGAATACTGTTTTGCTGGCACAATAATTAATGCAACCCGCGTCACCTTCAATTTATGACGGCAGTTCGAATACCGACAAAGAGCAACCGCCGCTTAGGTAATTTGCTCGCACTAATAATAATATAACTCAGATACAAAGTATTACAACTACAGAATTATGTCTAGAATAAATTAGAAGAACAAAGGGAGTGCAACAAAACATAATAAGCAATGAAAATATAAACTCCAAAGAAAATCGGGGGCGACTGGTGATATTTATAAAGAAAACCATATAACATAGAAATGGGTGTGCAACGACATATATCCCCATGTGATCACTGTTTCTGTCGCGAACTGGTGTTAATGGGGCGTGAAAAAATACTATAGCTACGTTCCACACGAACCTCACAACGACCACGCTCACGATCGCGATTTTTCCCGTGTCACTTGCCTGCGGGCGTTACAATCGTAAACTCGAGTGGTACGGATTATTCATCCCGCTTCTTGTCATCGGTCGTTGTGATGACGTCATTAGTGACGTTTTTGCGGCGACTATGTTCAGCAGCTGAAGGATAATTTTGGAAGGAGCGTTGTGAGCTACAAGAGGAACTCGCCCATTTTAGACACACCTGTACTCGTGAAAAAGAAATAAATCAATGAAAAAGAGATTTTTGTGAGACGTGTTAAAGTTTTTCTATCTTACTGGATAAGTGTAGAAGATTGTGAAAAGCTGTACTTTTTTAACAATGTTTTTCAACTACTTTTTAAGGGAGTTTTATTAATTTTTATTTCGACGTTTCGACCACTTTTTAGTTGCCGTGATCACGAAAGATTACACATAATAAAACTAGCATAAGTAGTCGCGAAACTTTAGTAAAATGCTAATGTTTTTCAAGTTTTTTATTGTATTAACACTTTATACAATTATAAAATCTTTTAGTCGTATATAATGTTTTTTAAAATTCTATGTCGTAATGAAGCTTCGAGTATACCCTGATTTATAATTATCTGGACTAAAATGACAACTGCGATCGACCTTTATTTTGTTCATTACTGAGTTGTGTGAGGTAAATCAAGAACTCACCATAGTGAGTTGAGTCCTACAGAATTTCTATAGAAATGCTATATAGGATTAAACTTACAGTGGTGAGTTGCTTCAAGCTTGCAATGTAGAAAAATTCGCAGCTGTCATTTTAGTCCAGGTAATTAAAAATCTTGAAATGTTAGTGAATGTATAGGTTAGTTCAAGTTGCGGCAATTTATTCTTAATTTTCTATAAATAGATTGTGTAATTCAACAAACATGTTTATTAGACATCTAAAAAGAATTAAATTTCAAGTTCAAATAAACTGCAATTAATTACGTTAACAACCGACAAAGAGCAGTAAAACGTTGAAAATCTTTTCCCTTCTAAAATATGGACGGCGTAATTAGCTATAAAAGAGACAGTTTAATTTTAGATGTGCCAAGGAGAATATTAATTTATGGCATATAACGGCTTGTAAAAGGAATTTGAACAAAGGAACTCTCACAACGCGTGTATATTTTTGCTGTCATGTTATTTCTCAGCTAGAAGTTCTTAGTTTTATATCTCCGTGATTGCCTATTAAAGATAATGTCATGATGATCGTAAAAGTCCAAGTTAAAATTATATCGTTTGTTGACAGAATTGTTGTCATCATCACCTTCAGTTCGATTTGAAGTAATCGTTACAGTGCCCAGGGTCCTCTTTCTAACTTTTTTTCTTCCACGTTATGCATACTTTGGCTCATTTAATGTTTAAAATCATATGCAAACATGTCATCTTGACGACGCTGTGTTTCATGGGCCCACCCATATAACAATGATTCTAAAACTTTTTAATAATATGATACGTTATAAGGCGCAACGTCCTCTTTTAAAACCCTTTTTCCCGATATTCAACAAATTTTATTTTAGTTATGGTCAAATTCGCTTTAAAAACAAATTATACCTAATACTCTGTACAAGTATGCCTTTAACAGGTTTGCTATAATTTGTTGGGTTTTTCCTCTTTTTACGTCTGTCCTCAGACTCAGAATTCATCTTCTTAATACTGGCCCTCACATTTTTATTACACCCTAAAATAGGATAATAAAATGAAGTACGCATTGCGGTCTCTCAAATGTTTCTTTTAAAAAGGTAAATTAGAATCGAGCTTCCTTGCCCCCAATTCAAATGTATTCTTATAAATATTTTAAAATAGCTAAATTTTCTAGGCTTGGTCTAAAGCAAAGGTTATTTTACGTCTACTCTTTTATGTACACCTACTTAATATGCTGTATTAATTGCTTTTTAAAATCCACTAAGACTTTCCATGCTATTTTACCCACGCAACTTCGAAGTAAAAAAGCATTTTAAATTCATAACCGGTTTATAAACTATATCGTAGTTTACATAATTATATATAAATCCGGATGAAAAATGACTACTGTCAGTTATGGACGTTGGCAACACCAAACGTGCCACCAATGTGCTGCCGGCCTCGAACAGGGGTCTAGAACCTAACCATTAATGCCGGAATATAATTCAAGGTTGTTATACTAGTCGACTCTATACTACAGGTGGTAGCTATCCAGATGGACAAATGCCTGAATTAAACAAAAAAACCTTATTCATACTAGTTATACGGGATTTATAGGAAGTGGCTAGTTGGATATCTTAACTTCAAAATATTATCCATTACAGTAGCTATCAGCTATCGCAAACCCAACATATTATACGCAATATAAGCCTTGAAACTACTCCGAAAGTTTAGAACCACAAAATCATAAGTAGGTAAACGGTCCCAGAGTGGAGCCTTGTAATGATGTCCTCAGGGATAAGATCTCTGCGAACGCAGTCTTGGGAACAATTTGATTAGAGCCGTCGAGGATCTTGACCGTCGACTAATTGCCAACATAACTCAGACTAATGTCAAGCCAGATTACAAGGCGCGATTGCTGCCCTTACACTACCTTAAAGTTGCGACACTTTGTTTTAGATGAGATATTTGACAGGCCTTATTATTTAACATTATAACCTAGATTTTGATAAGTCAAGTTTACGGTAACTTGTGCTTGAGGTGCTCATATCTTAATACAATGAACAATGTAACAAACAATGACATTGGTCCGAGTCTTGCCAAAAGCAAGTACAGATTAGCTAGTTTTTCAGACTAATTTATTTATCATTAAAACTTGTTGCATTCACAGAAAATGCCAAAACACACAAAAAATTATAATTATATTACAGAAAATGAAAATATTTATAGCACAAAGCAAAATTTTAGAGATTACATATTGAAAGTCGTGATTTTAACACCGCTTCCAAAGCAGTTTTAGTAACTGTTAAAGGAGAAGAAGCGGTTCAACAAACTTCTCAGTAATATATAATATTTTTATTTATACACAACTAGCTGTCCCGGCAGACGTTGTTCTGCCCTGAAGAAATAAAATTTAGAACCCGATTGCACCGCCACCTACCGGGTCCAAATGTAAGCTATCCTATCTTTCAAGTCGGATCAAACTGCACACTGTGTGCAAATTTGATTAAAAACGGTCAAGTAGTTTAAGAGTCCATCGCGGACAAACGACGTGACACGTAATTTATATATATTAAAATTTAACGAGTACCATAACAAACTCGTACAAATGCATAAAATATAAAATGCTTTTTCTAAAGGAAAACATCTTGGGTAAACCAGCAGATCAAAATTATCATAGATGTAATCTATATATATAAAAATCAATTGCTGTTCGTTAGTCTCGCTGAAACTCGAGAACGGCTGGACTGATTTGATTAATTTCGGTTTTGCTTTATTTGTGGAAGTCCAGGCAAGGTTTAAACAGTGAGTAAATATGAAAGAAATGTTTGGAATATATAATAGTAAAAACAACAATTTCGCTTTCCCTTAGAAACTATTCCTACCTGTCGAACATATCATGTTCGTCACGTCATTTAGAAATCAATTAAATTTAAACGTCGTTCAGTAATCAAATTAAATTTAAAAGTAAAGTTTTTTTTTTTATTTTTTTAGTTTTGAATAAAAGAGGTTCAGTAATCAAATTAAATTTAAAAGTAAAGTTTTTTTTAATTTTTTTAGTTTTGAATGTCAAACGTTTGATGTTCATGTCCCGTCGTTCAGAAATCAACGTTTTTTATTTATTGATTCTTTGACGGTACGAAGTTTGCCGGGTCAGCTAGTCTCAAATAAAATATTATACGAAAAACAAATCCAACAGATCATATTTACTGATGAGAAAAAAATAGGGAAAACAAACTTGATAAATCAAAGGCAGCCCATCAAGCGAGCAAAGCCGGTCACTTCCCTGCCAAATATCTCTTCACCTCCCCTTTCACGAAAATGAAAAAATGATTTCCTTATTTTTGTAATCCTTTGTCAATAGCTGTAAATATTTTTTCGTTATCGCCGAAGTTAAAAGAAAAATACGGCAAGCCCGAAATAAATAAGTTCAATAATACTGAACGTTATAACAAGTTCCAGATCGATGAATCCTCTCTTAATACAAATACAAAGTAGCTCTGTCCGCCACGCTGACACAGAAGAACTACATTATTTTATCCGTGCAGGAACGGAGAAAGAATACGATTTCCTGCGGCCGGGCGGCCACCCACAGCCAGGTGGTAGGGCGTTTGCCCGACTGGATGGCTACCACCCCTGGTCTAAAGTATGTCGTCATAACAACCTTGAGTTGTGTTCCGGCATTAGTGACCAGGTTCCAGTCTCCTTTAAGAGAGCAGCAGCGCATTTGTAGCACCTTTGGTGTTGCAAATGTCCATAGGCGATGGTAACCGCTTTTGCATCAAGTGGGCCGTCTGCCTGTCTGCTGAACTCCTGCAATAAAAAATTTAAAAAAAAATCCTTTTGCTAAAATTTAGCATAGGTGATGTAGTCTGTACCGAGAATAAACATAGGATACTTTTATCCTGGAAAACAGTATTATTTATTGGGAAATCTGAAATTTTCCGATAACGCATATCACCTTTTGAAGTGAAACTTTTTTAGCCACGGTAGTGAATTCTTTCGATGGGAACAAAAAACGTGACGCCGTGAATTTAATAATTACTTAAACACTATGCTCATACAGATAGAGTTGGAAATATTTTGAACTTCATAAGGCAAATTGAAACTAGAGCATTTGTTTCCTATTTTAGTTATCATAAGCCTCTCGTGTCATTTGTTCAAAGTGAAAACATAGTATCTTAATATTATGTGTTATAATATATCTTAAATATGTAATATATGAAATGTAATATTTTTGGGCTTAATAAAATAATAAAGATAATAAACCTTATAATTATCCTAATACTCCTGATACTCTATATTTATCTTATTCTCTCGTAGGCTACTTTTCTAAAGTTTCACTTCTGCCGTGTGTGAATTACACACACACACTGTTTTCATTCAAAAATATAACAGCTACAGAACATATATTTGCTGAATAACATAATTAAGTGCTAACCGAATTGATTTGTATAAGGCATCCTTTAAGAAACCACTTCAAAGGGGTCGCAGGGCTGATAAAACAGTTACAAACCAACCGTCTATTGCTCGCAAATCCGATAACCGCAAACCACGAATCAATCCTGAATACACCAATAACCTCCTAAACTCCTACAAGACACTGACACCAGAAGTTACGTCTTGCCTATAGATAATAACAAATCTCTTTGTAATGAAAGAAGTTTATCCCGAATGCTAAATTGAAATTGATATAGGAGAATCCATAATTATTTTCAACCATCCCAGTGATTGTCACCCTGTCAATTGCTTCAAAATATTATGCATATTAAGATTTTTTTGTAGCCATGGATTAATATCATTACTGTCATGGTGTATAGCTACAAAATAAAAAATTAAGATTTCATAACGTTTTGAATACATTAATAACCACGCATTATAGCATTGCTATACAGCATGGAAATACGGTAGTCGTGGTAGCGTAATTCAAAGAGCGCGGGTTTGATCCTGGCCGGAACGCATGCACCACATAGTCACTTTTCTGATCTAATGTGCATATTGTTACAATTACCACATGCTAACAACAGTGATGGAGAACATCTTGATGCAACCTGCATATCGATATAACCGATATGTCAAACCTGCCAAGCCGCCTTGGACAACTGTGGCGTGTATACTGTCCGTTCCCCCTATTATTAATTATTTTGGAAATATGTAGATAGATATAGATAGATAACACTTTATTGCTCACCAAAATAAACAAATACAAAAACAAAATGCATAATTACAATACTTCTTGGTAAAACAACAAGTGGCCTTATCGCTCAAAGCTCAATCGCTCTTCCAGGCAACTTCGCTTAAAATAAATTCTTAACTAATCTGGTGATGTAGGTGCAGCAGAAAAAAGATAGGACTGTACAATTTAAATATACATACTTACACTAATTTATGAATGTAATACATACATAAATATAATAGTAATATATACACGTATATACCAAATAATCTAAATAAATATATTTGTTAACATTATATGTGACCAGTATTTTATATATTACAATAGATAAATAAGTAAATGTTTAATATATTAGACATATTTATTTAAAAACAGATAGTACTTTCTAAGTAAGTTCCGAAATGTAGGTAATGTTTTGGCCTCTCTGACAGTAAGAGGCAACGCATTCCAGAGTTTGACAGCCTGCACTTTAAAAGAGTTATCATAAAATAAAAAAACTTCGTTTAAAAAAACCGACTTCAAAAACTAAAAAGTATAAAATAACTTATTTCTAAAGCTACTATTATTAATATATATTATCTTAAACATCTTAAAGTCCTAAGTCCTAATCTTAAGTCGACACACCTTCCATGATCAAATTGATCGTGTACTAGCAGAAGGTGATGTCAGGAGCCTTAAGAACAGACGAGCTTGCATGACAAGAGTTATGAATGTCAAAGAGGCAAGTGAGGTGTGTAAGAATAAGCCTAAATGGCACTCTGTTGTTCGTGCCTACCCCGCAAGGGAACTGGCGTGAAGTTATGTATGTATGTATGTATGTATCTTAAAGTCGGTGCTTAGAAATTTTCAAAAAAATATAGTAAATTTTATGTTTTACTTTGCACCGACTTCAAGATGTTTTAGATAATATATATTAATAATATTAGCTTTACAAATAAGTTATTTTATACTTATTAGTTTTTTAGTTTTTGAAGTCGGTTTTTTTATTTTATTTGTTACTTTTTAGCTATGTATGGGTACACAAAAAAATATAGGTCCCAAGAAACGGGAACAAAAAAATGATCGTAAAATGAAAACTACTGGGCCAAACTATATTAAATTTTTAGGGGACCAAATGGCAACTATTCCGCATCAAACTAAACAAGAATCACGTAAATCAGATCATAAATCTCGGAGTAATCGGTGAAAATACATAAAAAAAAAACAAAAAAAAAACAGATCCCGACGAATTGAGAACCTCCTCCTTTTTTTGAAGTCGGTTAAAAAGGATGAATTGTGTGTAGGTGTCAGGAGTCTACGATATGTATTTATCTGTATATGTATATATGTGTATAGTAGTTTTCTTTTTAGGATTGTTTGTTTGTAGATATTTATCGTTTTAGGTGATGTAAATACTTGTAGGAAATAAATATATATGTTTGTAATAAAAAAAATACATGAGTCATTACTGATTCCAAAACAGAATCATGGTAACCCTGCAAAATTGATCGGTTGATTCATTAAAATGGACTTTAAACCCGAAAGTGCGGGGTAAAGGTTAGGTTTGTTGTCTAACTTTGTGGCTTTATGTTAAAGTAATCTCATCTTTGGAACTACATGTAATATTCATTAATTCTCTGACAATACCAAAGTATCTGAAAACTTTGTGTATAAATTCGGACCTAAACAAATAAACTAGAAACCACAAGAACCAAATTTCACGTCGTAGTACTCAACTGAACTGGGAATTTGAGATATATTTATGCAAAATCTACAAACTCGTATCAAAGCCTTTAATTTCTATTTTTTATTACAGATACCGACCTTGGCTGAAACACAGGTTTGTAACCATTCGTTTGGGCTCAAATATTATAGGCTCTATTAGAATTTTATATAAATTACTAGGATATGCCCGCGACTTCGTTCCGGTCGATTCCCGGGAAATAAAGTACCGCAGCATTTAATAAAGAATGTAAGCTATCGTTTTAGTGAAAGCTGTATCGGAATAAGCTAATTGCAGCCGAAAAACTATAAATCATTCCCGGGAAAATTCCCGCGATATTCTCGGGATGAAAAATATCACAAATTTCATTACATAAAATTTGTTAAGAAATCGCATTGAAATTCTATTTTTTTCCAACTTGACCATTTTAAATCATTCCCAGATAAATTCCCGCGGGATTTCCGGGATGAAAAGTAGCGCAGATTTTAAGTCTAAAAGTTTGCTGTCGATCAGCGAAAACCGCATCGAAAGCGGCTCAGTAGTTTTTACGTGAATCCCAAACAAACAGACAAGAAATCTAAAAGAATTGCATCGTGTTGTCCATCGTTTATACGAGTATAGTGTATTCCAGTTGTGTTTTTAAATAGCTTCAATGTACAGACACAGCATGTTTAGAATTTTATAATATTATGGATAATCTAATACCATAGGAAAAGAACCAAAAATACCATAGGTATTTTTAAATACAACATTTAAGAAAAAAAAGGCAAGGATATAACAACATGTTTGTTTTCTGCCGCCTCGCGGCCCGGTGGCAGAGTCCATACTTGAAATCATTTGGTATACATGTCGCTTTGACGCCGTGGAATAGAAACATTTATAATAATTATAGTGACGCGGGTGTAATGCCCTAGTATTTTTTTTATTAATTAATTGTTGTGCCATGAACTAATTTGAAATTTAAAATTTGATAATATTGAAATAATTTACAATATAATTCTGTATAATAGGGAAATATCTATTTCTGAAATAAATGAATTATATTATTATTATATAACATTTAAGTTGGTCTCTACCGAGAACTGACTACTTAACTAACATGTGGGGGATATGATTATATACATTGAAAAAAATTCAACCCTCAATTACAGTCGTGTAGCACCTCTAATTTTCAATTATTTTAACATTTAACTACACAATTGTGTGCGGCCATATATATAGTTAGACTACACCTTCCTTTCAAGTTTTATCCATATGGACCCAGTAGTAGACGGTAATACTTTTATCCTGGAAATCCCGCGGGAACTTTAAGGGGGTGGTTTAAAGGTGTTTGGGTGCTAAATTATTAACTCATACCGACAATTTCACTAGAGCGATACCTTAAGTTCTTTTTTAAATGCTGCTGTACTTTATATTCCGGGAGTCCCGGATTTTTTTCTGAGAATCAATCACACGGCTAAAATAGTATAAAATATGATCATGTTACTTTTATTATGAATTAGCTTGGATTTCTTAACATCGATACTACGTGATTTTAAGGCTTGCCTGATGTAATATTTTCTTAAATGTTTTTCATTATTTATTTATTATTTACAATTATAATTTACAATCACATTAAACAAAAATATAACTAAAATATGTACAGCTTAATTTACAAACCAAAAAAAGTTACAAATAGTAAATGAGTCCCAAATCACCGTCAGTTGGGAACGTTTCCAAAACAGTTTCTATATTTGTTGAAGGGAAAAATTCTTTAGACACGTTTTACTTCTGACGTATAGTACTACGACTGACAGTTTTTCGCACTAAATATCTAAGGAATCCTAATAAAAAATATCTAAAGCTTTTCAGAAACGTGAGAAAATTCCAACATCAGGTAAATGTTTTGCAGTATCGAAGAGATCGGTTCTATTTCTAAGCTCAATACAAAATGGGACCCTTTGAAATCTATTGAAGGAATGCTTTTAAAAATTTAGCTTCAATTTACAACATAGTGTTACTTTGCACTTACATGAAAACTCTTTCAAAAGGTCATGCTTTTGATGAGATGGAATACGCCTCATCCGGATAAGCCTTTCAAGCCGGCTACGGTACAAATGTTTCGCCTTTTACTTGAAATTCCGTTTATATTTTCAGAGTTATTTGCAAGAACTTTAACACGCTTTGCCTGTTTTGCATTTAAAGTTTCTAGTTATTATAATTGTCTTATCTTATTATCTATAATATTATAAAATTCTAAACATGCCGTGACTGTACATACATTGAAGTTATTTAAAAAAATAACTGAAATATATTATATAAACGATGGAGAACACGATGCAACATTTTTTAGATTTCTTTTCTGTTCGTCTGTTTGTCTTTTTGTCTGTTTGACAGTTTGTTCGGGATTCACGTAAAAACTACTGTGCCGATTTCGATTGGTTTTTACTGATCGATAGCAAATTTAATGTAATAAAATGTATGATTGTTTTATCCCGGGAATCCCGCGGGAATTTTCCCGGGAGCGGTTTGAAGTTGTTCGGCTGCATAAAAATTAGCTTATTCCGACACAGTTTTCATTAAAACTTACATTCTTTTTTAAATGCTGTGGTACTTTGTGCCCCAGGAATCCCGCGGAAATTTGAAGTCGCAGGCATATCCTAATATAAATAATAAAAATCTTTATAGCTCATTGGCATAAAATTTTTAATATTTGATATAATTAGACGTAGTTATGTAAAACGCAAATAATACACAAGACTACAGTTCTGAGAGAATTAATATATTTGTAGAAAGCTATATAGGACTGCCAAAGAAATATGTTTTTTTTTTTAATATATATTAGACGACGGCGACTGTGGTTGAGTGGTTTCCTGTCTAGCTTACTGGAATGCACAGGTCCTGCGTTCGATTCCTGACGTGGTAAATTTCGTAAACTTACTTTTCGTTGTTTACTATGGTCTAGATGTTTGGGATCTTCGTCAGAGTTATCCCTTGTATCTGACTTAGAACACAAGCATAACTTGATAAGTTTAGGATATACGATGTGTGTGTTTGTTTACCGATAATATTCCATATACAAAAACAGCAAGAACACCACAAGCTGTGATAGCTTAGTGGATAACGCACTTGTGTCCCAGGCTCAAAGAACGCGGATTCGAATCCTGGTCGAAAAATATGCACCAATTAGGTAGTTTTCTAACCTATAATGTTCATATTGTTAAAAAATTATAAGTAAATAAATATTAAGGGTAAAGATTTCGCTAAATGAAGTAAGTATTACCTTAACTTAGCTTTATTAAGCCTCTATATTAGACTTAATTCAGGCAAAGTAATGTATTGATTCCGGTTTGCATAACTACATACGTCCAATCACAATAAATGCTGACGCTGAATATAATTATTATCAGGCAACGTCCGAGCTGATATTGGCGATCTATGAAAACCGCCAATCTGACATAAACGATTGCAGTTTTAAAAGAGCCACGAGATTGATTGATAGCGACCAGCTTGTCAATACAAGGCTTCAAAGCCTAGAGCATCGACGCCGGGTTGCTAGTCTGTCGGTATTCTACAAGATTCATTTCGAAGAGTGTGCGGTTGAACTGCTCAACCTATTTTTTTTTTATTGCAGGAGTGCAGCAGACAGGCAGACGGTCCATTTTATAGAAAGCGGTTACCATCGCCTATAGACATTTACAACACCAAAGGTGGTACAAATGCGCTGCTGCTCTCTTAAGGGTCACTGGAACCTGGTCACTAATGCCGGAACACAACTCAAGGTTGTTATGGCAACATGCTTTAGACCAGGGGCGGTCGCCATCCAGTCGGGCAAATGCCCTACCACCTGGCTGTGAGTTGTTTAGTCGCCTCTTACGACAGGCCGCCCGGCCGCAGGAAATAGTATTCTTTCTCCGTTCCTGCACGGATAAATTAGTTATAGTTTCCCCTACACCATTCCATCTTTGGACGACAAGGCGCTCTGGTCTACGCCATCATTTCACATTGGTAACATGACCAGTGCGAACGAAGCGTATTGCCTCCACATTCCTTCTGCATACGGCAGAGCTGTGGAATGCGCTACCAGAATCTGTGTTTCCCGAATAGAACAATCCGTCTTCAAGTCTCGTGTGAATAGGAATGTTCTAGGTGGTTCCAGTCTCCCTTAAGAGAGCAGCAGCGCATTTGTAGCACCTTTGGTGTTGCAAACGTTTACAGGCGATGGTAACCGCTTTCCATCAAGTGGGCCGTCTGCCTGTCTGCTGAGCTCCTGCAATAAAAAAAAAGGTAAGTGTGCTCCATCTTCGACCGTATCATCATCCTACATTAGGCGTGATCGTCGTCAAACACGAACTTATTTATACATACACACATACATAACTTCACGCCAGTTCCCTTGCGGGGTAGGCACGAACAACAGAGCGCCATTTAGGCTTATTCTTACACACCTCACTTGCTTCTTTGACATTCATAACTCTTGTCATACACGCTCGTCTGTTGTCTGAACTTATTTATCATACAAATAATAGTTTAATGGTTCCCAATTGACTTAAGTATATCCAAATTTAATAAAGGGTTCAAATTTCAATAACAATAATAGCCCGATCTACAAATAGCGCGATTGACTTCATGTTTGTAAGATATCAAAATCAATAATACCATTGAAAATAATAAAAGAAAATTACCCTTGCCGTTTGCTTAATGAAAATATTTGTGAAGATTCCAAATATCACTTAGGCATTTTTTCAACTACGTAAATTAGCAAACCAATTAGCGTGCCTTTATAAAATCGCCATTGTTTTGAGAGCCAATCGCAGTCATTATCCCAACTCATCAATCTTCGTTGTTCCCCGACAATCTAATGAATTCACGATTATCCTTCACTCAGATTTTTATTAAAAGACTTTTTTTAGTTTACGACTTCTCACGAACGACTTTAAGCGGTAATATTTGATTGAACGCTTATATCTGTTTTACTGCTTTCTTCTAGATTATGATGCTATTGGGTCCTTGTTATTGAAACTACACTAATAATTTGATAATTTGACTGACACAAATAATTTTTTAATGTGATAGGGCCAGGCTGGATCTTGATTACAGTTAGTTCATCGGGCCGGATCGGTCGGTGTTATACCACGCTTTCACAGAATATCGACGTCTTTTCTTATTGCATGAGTTCAAATCAAATCAAAATCAAATCAAAAATCATTTATTGAGTAAAACATAATTCACAATTTTTGAAGCTCATTGGTCCCCAAACTAGGTCGACCTGAATCTTGGAGACCTTCCTAATTGGTACAATTCTGACTGTCAAATTATTGAGTTAGTGGACAGACATCCAGATAGATAGATAGATAACAGTTTATTGTACGCCATTACAGAAAAACTTACGAACTAGTAATAGTCTAGTTGGGTAGAAAGGGCAGTCATATATTATAGTTATAGTTCAGTAGACAGGCAGACGGCCCGTTTGATTGAAAGTGGTTACCATCGCCTATGGATATTTGCAACACCAAAGCTTCTATGAATGCGTTGCCGCTCTCTAAACGGATACTGGAACCTGGCCATTTATGCTGGAACAGAACTCAAGGTTGTTATGGCGGCATACCCTAGACCGTGGGTGGTAGCCATCCAGACGAGCAAATGGCCTACCACCTGGCTGTGAGTTGTTTTGTTGCCTCTTACGATAGGCCACACGGCCGCAGAAAATTGTATTTTTTCTCCGTTCCTGCGCGGACCACAAAACTGCGTGAAACTGTTAGCCTTGAGCTAATCCACTTCCTAAGCCAACCATATCTATTACTCTATCACATCCCTTTTATCATATCCCTCCTATCCCATCCCCATAGGGCTGCAAACCTCTATAATAATATAATATAATATCAGCCCATAAATATCCCACTGCTAGACTCGGGCCTCCCATTATAGAGGGGGCGGACAGTATACCCGCCACACTTGTCCAAGGCGACTTGGTGAATTTGACACATCGGTTATCTCGATATGCAGGTTGCATCACGATGTTTTCCTTCACCGTTGTCAGCGCGTGGTAATTATAATAATATGCACATTACATCAAAAAACTGACTAAGGGGTGCATGCGTTCCGGCCTCTGAGTTTGGGACCATGACTTACGTGGTACGCTACCCTTCACCCAGACTTAGGGTCTTTCAAGATCGATTATAATAAAATTCATAATGCCTCAAGAACCTACCCTAAATTGTTCACCAGCCTCGGACCATATTCTATACGTTTAACGCTAATGCCACGCCAGCCAGCGTAATGCTTGTTTGATTGACTTTTATAATAATATCCTCCTCAAATTAAAATTCTTGTCTAATACAGAATGCTATGGCTGAAACCCCGATTGTCTTGTACGAGGGTGCCTGTATCGTCTGTTCCTCTAAAGCATAGTAGTCAGATAACTATGGACTAATTAGAGTTGCCTGTACCAAGGTCACGTTGCTAACAGTTTATCAAAGTTTAGGAGAGCTTTGCGTCTTACATAATGCATGAAGTGGCGGGCACCGAAAAACGTTTTATAGGCGCTGTAAAAAAGATAGCTCTGTTGTCAAGGCTCGGTAAGTAATGACTAGCTATAAAGTAATTCAATTCGAATTGAATAAAATTCCGATACGACTTCTTTTACGTGTAAATGAAAAATATTACTCCCATGATATTTTTCATGACAAAGACATTTGAACTTGCTCTTTCTTACGCTCACCACGCAAAGGTACATTATTCATAAGCTCTATTACTTAATAAAAAAAAGTACAAAATAAACTCTGTTATATTTTCACAACTAAACGGCTTAAATAAACTATTTTGAAAAAGGATATAGGCTACTTTCTGCCATAAAAAAGCGATATTGAAGACCCTCCCTTCAATTAATAGTTTTATTATAAATAATAATTTCTTAATACTTAGCTTTAGAAAATAAGACTAAATTATAAATTAAAGTAAACATAATATTTTCTTAAGTTTTCGCGACTTGTATATGTTAAGAATTCAACCAGAGGCTTTCTAACATTCTATGTATGTATTAGTTTTGTATTTGAAGATGACTGTTTTGTCGAGCCCTAGATGGCGGTAGCGTCGACTTACATCGCGCTATGGTTTAAATACGACAATAGTATTGGAGACAGCTTAGCTTTCAAATAAAGATCTTGCTTTGAGGTAACCACCGTTTTATTTGGGGTACCACGGGTTCAAGGAACCAGTACGAAAGGTGTACATGGTCCTTAGAGTCGAAGAGCATTTTTGAAGAACACAAGTAAAAACTAAAATAATTAAAACATTAATTAAACTATTCATCAAAAGGTGGCGCTAGCAGTTTGTACTAGAAAGATAATTATCAATTGATTAAGTGCCAAGTGCGTGTGTGGAGTTGGACTTCGAAGTAGGTGGCGCTAGTGGTAAGAAGATATTGGATATCTATTGAAGAGTGTAAGTCGACTTGGAAAACTGTGAGTACATTTTTTATATAAGTGTTATTTAATATGAAAATATTCTAAGTGTTTTAAAAGACTTTGAAATATTACAAGTTTAAATTTGAGAAGCATTATTTGTGACACTTAGAATAATTTCGCTAAAAACGACGGAACGGGGAATCCATGCTGGATTTCGGAGCGGTATAAAAGCGACAAAAACACTTAGAGAAATTTACTCTTAAAAGGACTTAGAAAAATCACACTTGTTGACACTTTGAACAAAGATTTGATAGAACTTAGAAAAATTCACCCTTGCCAAGACTTAGAAAATTACTTGTGTCAACACTTAAAAAGATTTATTCTTTACGACACTTGGAAAAATTGTACTGTCGTCGCTTACTATAATTACCACTAGCAGCCTACACGTGTAATATACAGAGAGCAGTTAGAATACAAAATGGAAAAAGAACTCAGTAAAATAAAGAATATAAAAGGACACATCGAGAAAGGCCTAGTAAATTTTAAGAAGTCTCCAAAGGAACGTATAACAGATAATTATATAGAAACACGGCTAGAGATATTGGAGAGTCAGTGGCAGAATTTCTCAACCAAATATGAAATTGTAGTCGGTGAATGCGAGGAGACAGACTTATACGATTTCTTTAAGGAAGATATCTACGAAAAAGTTTACGAAACCTATGTAACTTATAAAGTAGAACTTAAAGATGCACTGTCGGGATTAACGTCTCATAGTTCCAATAAAAAATCTTGTAATGTTTCACCTGATAATTTTGTAAGGCTACCTAAAATAGTATTACCGATGTTTAGCGGAAAATATACTGAGTGGACATCGTTCTGAGACTTATTTATTTCTTTAGTACATAACAATAAACAGTTAGATAACGTGCAACGGCTCCATTATTTGAAAACACAATTGTCAGGTGAAGCAGAGCAATTAATACGTCATGTTCCTATCACCGATGCCAATTACAACAAATGTTGGGAAATGTTAGAACACAGGTTTAACAATAAGAAATTTATGTCTAATTGTATTCTAAAAAGATTATTTAGCCAACGTAATATTACTGTTGAATCGTCACACGCATTGAAAGAACTTTTAGATGTTACTAATGACTGTTTACACGAACTTACTAATCTTGGGATTGATGTTAGTTCGTGGGATATTATAATTATATATGTAATAAGTTTGAAGTTGGACATAGAATCTCGGAAGCAGTGGGAACTGCATGTGAGTCAATCATCCGATGATTTGCCGTCTTTCAAACAGTTTAGCGAGTTCTTAGAGACTCGTTTCCGTGCCCTAGAATTTGTCGAACCAAAAGCTAAACCCAAAGGGTATAATAACATTACACCACAAGCCAAAGTCATGCATGGCATTGTTAATTTTACATGTCCACATTGTTCCGAAAATCACAAACTAGCTAATTGCAAGAAATTTTCTAAAGAAGATAGTGACAAGCGCCGTGATATTGCTCAGTCTTTGGGTGTGTGTTTCAATTGTCTGGGAAATAACCATACATCTAAATTTTGTCGTGTTCTTTTAAAATGCCGTATATGCCAGCGAAAACATCATTCCTTGTTGCACCCGATAAACTCCAGTGTAACGAGTGTGGTTGCCACGGCCATCGAGCCTGCAACCTCCCATGAAAATTTGTCAGAGTCCGCATCATGCGATATCAGTTCAAATATAGCAACCCATTTTGTGAATGGACAAGCGCAAGGTCAAGTCTTGTTAGCGACGGCCTTAATTAAGGTCGAGTCACCAGATGGGTCCTTTAAAATTTTGAGAGCATTGTTAGATCAAGGATCACAAGCATCCTTTGTAACTGAAGCAGCAGCGCAATTACTTCGTTTAAAGAAAGTGGTATCAAAAACTACAATAGCTGGAATAGGTGGTAGTGATGCCACTGTAGTCTCTAGACATGTAGTTAATATTAATATACAGTCCTTACGTGACCCCTCTTTTGCTATAGAGGTAACTGCGCATGTTTTAAGCGCACTGACTTCAGTCATGCCAGATACCAAATTTAAAATTCAGGATTGGCCAGAACTTTCTAGCGTAAATTTAGCCGATCCAACATTCAATTTGCCTAACAAAATTGATGTTTTGTTAGGAGCAGAAACCTATTGTCGTGTATTAAAGCCCGGGTTAATAAAGAGTCCTACGGGATCACAAGCCGCCCAAGACACTCATTTAGGGTGGATTTTATCAGGTCACATTGGAAAGAGCGAATGTGTTCTTAACTCACATAACACTATTGTCGCGATGCACGCTCAAATTGAAGAGAATGATATGCTCAAACGGTTATGGGAACTTGATTCAGAACCCGTTTTAAACAAAAAGCCCTTCACGCCTGAAGAACAGACTTGTGAGGACTTCTATAGTGCTACGACAACAAGAAATCATGAAGGACGGTATATCGTCAAACTGC
Organism: Dendrolimus kikuchii; assembly: GCA_019925095.2. Lineage (NCBI taxonomy): Eukaryota > Metazoa > Arthropoda > Insecta > Lepidoptera > Lasiocampidae > Dendrolimus > Dendrolimus kikuchii. The sequence continues at coordinate 19,990,338 of CM034394.1, forward strand.
CGTTCCGCTCAGAAGATCCGCCTTGTAAATATGGTAATTCTAAAGGGATAGCTGTGAAAAGGTTGCAAGGGTTAGAAAGGAAGTTAGCGAGGGATGATAAATTGAAACAACAATATTCGGATGTGATAAAAGAATATATTTTATTAGGTCATCTAGAAAAAATCACGGATGAAGCCGAAAGAAATAAAGGTGATGCAGTTTATTTACCTCACCATGCAGTGGTAAGACAAGATAAACTTACTACTAAAGTGAGAGTGGTGTATGATGCTTCATGTAAAGGGACCAACGGGATCTCTTTAAATGACTCTTTAATGGTGGGACCTACTCTTCAGGCAGATTTGCGACATATTGTTATGAGATGGCGGCAGCATCCAATCTGTTTGGCGGCAGATATAATCAAAATGTATCGCCAAATCCAAGTTGCTCGATCAGATACGGATTTTCAAAGAATTGTCTGGAGAGAGGATCCCAGTCAAGAAATTGAAGATTTTCGACTTCTGACGGTTACGTTTGGGACTTCATGCGCTCCTTATTTAGCAGTCAAATCATTGCAACAAGTCGCTTGCGATGAAGGTTTGAAGTATCCATTGGCTGCAGACAGGGTTCAGAAAGATTTTTATATGGACGATTTAATGTCCGGTTGCCAAACTGAAACAGAAGTCGTAAAAATTTATAGTGAGTTAAATAACTTATTAGAGAAAGGTGGATTTCAGCTGCAGAAGTGGACCAGCAATAGAATGCATTTATTAGATGAATTGAACGTAGGGTCAGGTAAAGATTTAGAAATAAAAATGGATCAAGTTACAAAGATTTTAGGTCTTACTTGGAATCGGAACACCGACGAATTCGATTATTCTGTGAAAATGTCGCCTCCTGCTGCATCTGAAACAAAAAGAACAGTAATATCAGAAATATCACGTCTCTATGATCCATTAGGCTGGATAGCGCCATGTATTATTAATGCAAAGGTTTTAATTCAGAAGTTATGGATTGCGGGTATAGGCTGGGATGATGAGTTGCCACAAGAGCTTCTACAGGAATGGAAAGGTTATAGAAACGATATGAAGAATCTTGTTGACTTTCACATTCCTAGGTGGATAAGCCAAAAGGAAGGAAACTTAATCGAGCTGCATGGATTTAGCGACGCCTCGAATATAGCGTATGCAGCTGTAGTATATAGTCGCATTATTGATTCCAATGGTGTGATACATACCAATCTCCTTACAGCCAAATCGAAGGTAGCTCCTATCAAGCAAATTTCTGTGCCTCGTCTGGAATTATGTGGCGCTGTTTTGGTTACAAAATTGTTAATCGAAATAGCTGAAGTAATGAATGTCCCAAAGGCAAATATTCATGCTTGGACAGATTCGTCAGTTGTGTTGGCATGGTTAAATGATCATCCAACTCGCTGGAAAACCTACGTTGCCAATCGAACGTCAGAAATTCTCAGTTTACTAGCTAATTCGCAATGGGCTCATGTTCAGTCTAAAGAGAATCCTGCTGATATTGTATCTCGTGGAGCATCTTCATCTAGTCTACTTAGTAGCGATCTTTGGAAACAAGGACCAAGTTGGTTGCGAATTGATCCAGTAGTATATACAAGGCCTAGCGCAATAAGCACTAATGAAGAAAAGAAATCTATTAAGGTCCATAACGTAAGCCGAGCATCTGGTTTTGAAGAAAGCTTTGGATCTAGATTTTCTTCATTAAAGAAGATGGTAAGAGTCGTTGCATTCTGTAGAAGGTTTTTGCAATCAGTAAGACGTCGCAACGATAATATTAAAGTAACACCTTACCTGTCAGTTACAGAAATTCGCGAAGCTTTGGATATTTGCATTCGCCAAAGCCAGCAACAATGGTTTCACGCAGAAAGTTTAGCCCTAAAAAATAATACACCATTAAATAAAAGGAGTCAATTATATAAATTAAATATTTTTATGGATAATAATAAACTGTTGCGAGTTGGGGGTAGACTTCGTCACTCTCAACTACCCGAGGACGCAAAGCATCCAGTTGTTATTCCTCATGACTCAAAACTGGCCAAATTAGTTGTAGCCGACGCGCATGAAAGAACGTTTCATGGAGGCCAGCAACTGGTGTTAAATTTTATACGTAGCAGGTACTGGATCAGCCGGTTGAAAAATATGGTCAGAGCATACATACACAGCTGTGTTACCTGTATACGATATGCTGCAAAAACGAAATACCAGTTAATGGGAGAACTACCAGCTAGCCGAGTAACCCCGAGTAAGCCGTTTCTAAATTCTGGTGTGGATTTCGCAGGTCCCATTCAGATGAGATACGCTAAAGGACGCGGACAGCGATCATATAAAGGGTATATATGTCTGTTTATTTGTATGGCTACTCGGGCTATACACATTGAAGTCGTTTCAGACTTAACTACAGAAGGCTTTTTGGCAGCGTTTAAACGATTTGTTGCCAGGCGCGGTCATTGTCGTCATATCTGGAGCGACAATGGCACAAATTTCATCGGTGCTGCTAAAGAGTTACAAGTTTTGTTCAGCCAAGAAAACGCAATGTTTCAGGATATAGCAGCTAGCTTGGCCGACTCTCAAACCGAGTGGCATTTCATACCTCCACATATGCCGAACCACGGTGGACTTTGGGAGGCAGGGATAAAAAGTGTAAAACATCACTTGAAGCGTACAATTGGCGACTCTACTCTTACGTTCGAAGAGATGTCCACAGTACTGTCACAAATCGAAGCATGCCTCAATTCACGTCCGTTGTCTCAGAGTAGCAATGACGCAGGAGATCCTGTACTTCTAACACCTGGTCATTTCTTAGTAGGTCAACCGTTGGTCGTGGCACCAGACTGTAATTACGAGTATTCCAACATAGGTACTTTACGCAGATGGCAATTAACTCAACGTATGGTTCAATGTTTTTGGCGTAGATGGAAGAACGAATACCTTACCAATTTCTTTGAAAGACATAAATGGGCTGTTCGTTCTTTAGATTTCAAAATTAATGACATAGTCTTAGTAAAAGAAGATAACTTACCTCCGGCGAAATGGCTGTATGGAAGAGTTATTGATATCCATCCGGGGCAGGACAATGTAACGCGCGTTGTCACTTTACGTTGTAAGGGTACCGTTATCAAACGTCCAACTTCAAAATTATGTTTCCTTCCCGTAACGGATTAATTATTTGCGAAAACACCTTTTCTTTTTTTATAATAAAACAAGTAGTCTTAAGTTTAATTTTGTTTGTATTTTAATTTTGTATTTATTTGATTTTTTATATTTTGTGTCATTCGAGAGTAACTGTTTTACTTATGTTTCATAGTCTTCTGGTCAATTAGGTACTTAGAATTATATACAGTCCATTGTTCTTTGCTTCTTACTCAGTTTGTTCATGGTAGGTGGTGTTAAAAGGAAATAATCCTTTTGGTAGGTGGCATGTTAAGAATTCAACCAGAGGCTTTCTAACATTCTATGTATGTATTAGTTTTGTATTTGAAGATGACTGTTTTGTCGAGCCCTAGATGGCGGTAGCGTCGACTTACATCGCGCTATGGTTTAAATACGACAATAGTATTGGAGACAGCTTAGCTTTCAAATAAAGATCTTGCTTTGAGGTAACCACCGTTTTATTTGGGGTACCACGGGTTCAAGGAACCAGTACGAAAGGTGTACAGTATACATAATAAAACTACGTTTTAACGGTTTTGAACGTCGAAAAAAACAAAATGAAATAAAATTACCGCGCTTAAAACCGTTAAAACGTAGTTTTATTAACGTAAATACTTAAAAATAAACTAAATTATAAATAAAGTAATATAAGGTATGTAACAAATATCCGCCAGAGGGAAGCGTGCCCAGAAGGCTGGCTGCATTGTCACGCTGTACGGCAATGCTGATTCGTTGCGTGAAATAACGAAGCAGCCTTCTGATCACGGATGGTATCAAAGAGTATCTTACAAATTTCTTTGAAGAAACTCTTTACCGATGCACCCCATGGACCTAAAGTTTCAACTCCAAACGGCAAAAATATGTAACGTCTTCCTATGGTTCCATATTTGCGCCGTTTGAGATCTTCAGAGTTGTTGGAGCAGCGTTGCTAGCCCCTAACTTAGTCACTGGAAGATGTGATGCCGCCAGAGTGTAAACGCATGTCGCGTCCCACACAAACGGCCTTCCCATCTTCCAAGGAATAAGTGACATTCCATCCGGCCTCTTGCCATCATTAAGGGTTAAGGGAGGGTTAAATAAGATATGAAAATTATCATAAATAATACCTCAAGTTAGATATATATAATATGCGACTCATCGATTTTAATTCAGTCTAAAAGTAAAAAATAAAAGCGGGCGTAGTCGCGAGTAACAGCTCGGTTATGTGTGTTCTTTCTGTATTTTTTTTTTTTTTGTCGAAAGTAGGTTTAGTGTTGTTATATTAAATTGGCTATACAAAATTGTACAGCAATTTTAATTGCATTATAACACTGGATTTAAATCTAATCCTACTAAAACTTCGTAAACTTGAGTCCCATATTCAGCGGAGTTTAAGACATTTTCCGAATTACAGTCTTCCATTTACAACCTCTGTAAAGTATACGGACAAGGTTGTGACTATCAATAGGTATCAACTAAAATAAAAATATACAAATATCGAAACTAATGAATGAAATACATGGAATTTTGAATTTTATAAAATGTTTTAAATCTGCTCTATATTTTAAGTCAATGAAAATAACACTGCTGTATAGTCAAATCACATATTCATCGCGATTGCGGCATGACTTTTATTCCAGACAGTTGTGGCTCCTTTCAGGCTCCCTTGTTACCTTGTGACTTCATTCTGGCTACCTTGTAACTCCATTGTGGCTACCTTGTAACTCCATTGTGGCTACCTTGTAACTCCATTGTGGCTACCTTGCAACTCCATTGTGGCTACCTTGTGCCTCCATTGTGGCTACTTTGTGACTCTCATCAACTCGCTTATAGTAATAACGCAAGTCCAATGCCATGTACACGCGGCTCTAGTCCACTGACTAGATGTAATGTAATAAATGTAATGTGTTACTTGGTCACTGACCAAGTAACACATTCGACAACGATAGATCAAGAGTAAATTGATTTATATGTAACTTGTACGTAAATACCGCCACAACCGCTTAAATATATAACCATTATAATGAAATTGCTTCGTCAAACGTCAAATAAGGGAACTACAATCAAGACAGAACTTCTATTTGAATACAAATATTGTGGGACCGAAGTCCATTTTACACTCGGTTGGGTCTTTAATGCGCGGATAAAGGTCTAATGTGGACTTGTGGGTCTTTTATTTGTTTTGTAACTTGATGTTTGACCTTCATCGATTACTTGGATACCGGAGAGGAAAGTTTTTATTACATTTAATAGTGTACGTACTTAATTAGTACATCTATAACATAACGTTTTTCTTATATTTTTTAACGCTAAAGTTCGCAAACAGTAGCACTACCCACGTTCTGGAAAGTGGTTACTGTCAGCTATAGACTTTTGCAAGACCAGTTGCGTAGCCAACGTGTTGCTATGGTGATATGGTGGTGGTGGTCCTCCTTTGTCGTTAGGTAAAGAAGAGGTTTTTCTTGCCTTTTATCTATTTTTTTTTACTTTTTAGACATTTGTATACAGTTAATCTACGAAACTACCGATTTTTAAATTCCTTTAATATATGATACCCTTTAATAAGGAACATTGTAAACTATAACATAACGACCAATCTAGCAAACTAGCCACGTACGCAACTGAAGCACAACTGGGGCCCAATTCTGCTATTACTATCTCTTCAAAATCGCTGGACATTATTGTCTCAATCGTAGGTTTGCCTAATTTCGGTATTCTGTTAATTCCAATGGCGTGCTCGTGGCATTTTATAAATATTTATAAACCAAAACTCGCTAAATAAATGTTTAAAATTTTGGTAGCTCTTCAATATTCGTTTCGGCTAACGCCATTGCTGCTGATGGTAATACTAATTTTTTTTCTACTATAATTATACCTCGACAATATCGAAAAGATATTGTGAATTTAGTAGAATACAAATTTTTGGCACTATCGCAATGGAATCGTGCTTTGAATATCAGGTGACCTGGGAGAGTGGTAGGTAGTGCGGCATATCGAGACTGATAAAGTGCAAGGTAAAGCTAATTTCACCCGAGGATTGGAGCAGTTGACCCTGTACGTGGCACTGTCACTCCTTCATACTATAGGTGTCCAAGCTAAAACTAATGTTACAGTTATCCACAGGCGACGGTAACCATTTACTATCAGCCGGACAGTGCCCGTTTATCTACAAACAAACATAAAATACCTAAAAACCTGAAACATTCCTCTGAAAAACAATAAAACAAATTAACATTATCCTATAAACAACTATCAAGAAATGTACTACCATAAACTTGTCTCGTATAAACTTATTTCAGACATCTGATTTCTTCCAGTAGATGCTGTCAATGTCCCATCCCTAGATAATGTTTCCGTTGAATATTGTGGAACTTCCATCATTGTGCCTCACTATCTCCGGACAGCGTTCAACGTGACATCTGCGGCTCGCAATCCGTTTTAAAGTACACTTGGTAGCAAATGTTGTGCCTTTCGGGACCGCGGTTGCTTGTACTTAAGAGTTTCAAAGTTCCAACTGCCCCCAATCCGGTTTTCAATACTGGTAAAACAACGCTGTAACTTTGTCAACAACGGCATGGAGACTACAGAAAATAACCGTCAAAACTTTAGAACTCTTGGTGAAATGAATAGACAAATTTGAGCTGTGTCACGTAATTTGTGACTTGTAAGTCGCTCTCGGGGAGTACACTTTACAGTGTTATTGTCTTCAAAACGTGTAAGGATTTGAAAATGTTCAATTGCAACTGACTATAATATTAAAAAGCTATATAATAATTAACATTTGCAATTGAAGTAATATAAATATTCACGGCAAGGCTTGCCAATTGAATATCTATCCAATTTATTTGTCTCTACACATTTTCCTTAGGCTACCTTTTTTTTTATTGCAAGAGTTCAGCAGACAGGCAGACAGCCCACTTGATGAAAGGCGGTTACCATCGCTTATGGACATTTGCAACACCAAAGGTGCTACAAATGCGCTGCTGCTCTCTCACGGGAGACTGGAACCTGGTCACTAATGCCGGAACACAACCTACCTAGAGAGTAGAGAGAGTCAATAGAATGATTGCCAGTGCCTTGAAAATACTCTTATCGATGCCGCTAATAGTTTCTGACAAGAACCTAATAAAAAATACTTTGTATTGTGTTTAAAATTGCGTTCAATCACCTAAATTCAATTACCAACACTTCTATGATTATGTCAGCATATACGATTGTTAATTAAGTAAAACTAAGTTTTGCAAGTGATGGTTTAAGAGTCCCTTTAATAATCAATTAAAAACAGAGCCGGCTATGAAATAATTTTACTTATTTTAAAGAATTTATACGTAGTTCTCAGTGTTGATATAAATTAGACTTTTTCTATGTTCCATATTGTACATTATCCCTTAATACTAAAAAAAATATTTTTTCCTAAACGTAGGCACTAAGGATCTTGCTACGATCCTGACATACATCTTTCACTTGACCTGCCTTCATTAATAGTATCTAAGAGTTACTTGACCGATTTCACATAATGAAATTTTTTGAGTGAAGAGTGAGCTATAGTCTTTTGCTTAAGTATATATAAATAATTACAGCTTTTCCCGTAGCTTCGATCGCTTAAGCATTACAGCCTTATTCTATGTAAAAAATCTCATTTATGCGGGATAAAAAGTATCATTGTTCGTCGCCAGAATTAAATTATATAAATTATCTATTTTCCGAAATTCTTCCTAATAAGTTTATTCGAAAGACCTTGAACCAGTAAAAAAGCATACTTTCACATTTTACAATCGGTATCAATTTCAGTAGATAAAATGTATTTTTATATTAATTAATAAGTTCTACATAACCTACCCCAAAGTTGTCTCATAATGACGTCACCCAACCCTATTTATTATCCTCATATAAAGTAACAAAACAAAATTAGCGCTAATTCTCAAACTTTGGATGAACTGAATAAAAAATACATTTGAGTTTATTAATTAATTTTACAAAGTTTCAGAGTATTCCTAACTTCCAACACATAATCAACTCCAGAGGATGTTAAACTCAAATTGGGATGGTCTGTGTATAGTGTTGCCCGCAAGGTGGCTGTTAATGAGACTTCAAAAAGTTTTCAAAAAACCAAGCTGTGGATTTTTTTATTATTAGCTATATATTAATACGTGAAACAAAAACTTTGTACCCCTTTTTACGAAAATTGCGCGGACGGAGGAGTATGAAATTTCGCACACTTATAGTTTATATAAAGAAGAAGCGACGAATGCTATTTTTTTATATTATATTATATTAAAAAAAACATGAGAGCAAATAATTATGGCCGAATTTCGACCACGGGCGACCACTAGTTTATTTAAATATTTCAAATAAGTATAATTACTAGAGCTTGAAAACTTGTTTAGTAATTTAAAACAAATAGCAATTTAGTCCTCTGAATGCTTGAAGAGTAAAAATGTAAAGGTAGACCAATAAAGATATGGATGGCTTTTGTGAAGGATGACATCAAGATTTGTGGTGTGACAGAGGTCGTATGTCAGAACAGAGGAGTATGGTAGGAAAAGTCGTATTATACCGACCACAAATAATTGGGAGTTTTGCATGAGTTTCAGCATAAGAGGACTATCTTCTTTAGTGGCTATTAAGTTTAAGATACTGTTGCTGCTCCCGCATACTCTGCATAGCAAGGAGGCGAAAGGAGAGTGAATGAGCTATCTCCCCCGGTTTTTCTAGAGTGCTATATATTAGGTTGGGTAAAAAGTTTATTCGCATTTTATATAAAAAATTCAAAAGGTTTTTTTATAAACTTTATTTACATTTGACTAAAGTATGTAGGTGCCATTTTGTTGGATAACTTTTTGCCATCTTGTAGGTAGGGACGTGATCCCATTGCTATAAAAATTTTGGGGCTTCTGATCAAAAAACTGCGACAAGTGGTTTTGGCAGTCCTCTCGTGATGTTAACCTGACACTGCCTAACGAATTCTGCAGAGACCGAAACAGGTGAAAATCTGAAGGTGCAAGGTCAGGACTATACGGTGGATGCATTAACACCTCCCAGCCAAACTCTCGTAATTTTGCTGAGTGGCTAAAGATGTGTGAGATCTAGCGTTATCATGGTGAAAAACCACACCCCTTCTGTTGATTAATTCCGGCCGCTTTCTCTCAACTTTTTGCTTTAATCTCATCAGTTGTTCGCAGTACAGTTCAGAATCAATGGTCCTGCCTGGCGGTAACAGCTCATAATGAATAATGCCCTTCCAATCCCACCATAGACACAGCATCACCTTGTTGCGAGTTAACCCGGGTTTCGCCACAGTCTGTGAAGCCTGACCGGCCTTTGACCACGATCTTTTTCGCACGTTCTTGTCGTATGTGATCCATATTTCATCACCAGTTATCAGCTTCTTCAAAAATGGTTCGGTTTCATTACGTCATAAAGAATCACAAATGAGTACACGGTTCATTAGGTTTCTTTCAGTGAGCTCATGAGGCACCCAAATATCGAGCTTTTTTGTGTACCCAGCTTTTTTCAAATGCGCCAAAACCGTTTTGTGGTCAATTCCCAGTTCTCCAGCTACATCGTAACTACTAATATGCCGATCTTGCTCCACGTTTACAAAAATGGCATCAATTTTGTCCGTAACTTAAATCAAATTTGCGCTACTCTCACAGATTATTAGGTCCATAAACATCACAAATTTTTTTCGCGGCTTGTGTTGCATTTTTACCTTTTTTGTAGTAAAATTTTAAAATGTATCGAATTTCTTCATTAGATTCACTCATTTTAACAATAAGAAAAACAAATGAAAATCACACATTTTCCTAACTTGAATTTGGAATTGTCTTCTTTGAAATTAAAACTTTTTAATGATACCAAAACCAGCCAAATACGAATGGTATAGCCAAAGACATCTTATTACAAGTTCATACATATTATATGCGAAAAGACTTTTTCCCCAACCTATTATAATTTCAAAAATGACCTACCCATATTTTTAAGAACACAATGAATTGGGGAACCCATCAGCCTCTTGGTGTTACAGATTTCTATAAGCATCGGTCACAACTTACCATGAGATGGAGTACAAATATACTGAATCTTTTTTCATATTTTGTCTCGTCTATTTTATAATTTGTTCGTGCCGCGTTTGGCAAATAAACGTTTTCTTTCTTTCTGAATCATACAAACTGGGATCAGTTTGCTTACTTACAAAGTAATAAGTGTAACTGAATGAAATATGCATGTTTTACAAAGAGTGCACAAGGAATTCCTCCCAGCTTTTTGACAACGACAGTTTCAGATGTATTCAGACAAACTGTACATACATTTAAACCGAGCTAGAAATCCAATGGCTTAGCAAACAAATGAGATTGAAAGTGGGACTAGCAAGAGCGTGGAATCTCGCAAATACGCCCCGACTACAAACATAGACTTATTTGCTATACTATTTAAATTAAATATTGTTTATATTCTACATTTAATAGTTTCATTAAAATAAAAAAAACAAAGACATTGAAACTAAAATACATTATGTAGCAGGTCACTGCCAACGGGGAGCGTGCGCAGAAGGCTGGCTGCATTGCCACGCTGTATGGCAATACTTATTTGTTGTGCAAAATATGAGCCAGTCTTCTGATCACGGGTAGTGTCAAAGAGTTTCTTACATATGTCTTTAAAGAAACTCTTTGCCGACGGACCCCACGGGCCTAATGTTTCAACTCCAAACGGCACAAATATGTAACCCCTTCCTAAGACTCCATATTTGTGCCGTTTAATGTCTTCAGCTGTAGCGGCAGCATTGCTAGCCCCTGACTCGGTCACTGGAAGATGTGACGGGGCCAGTGTGTCAACACAGGTCGCATTCCACACTAGCGGCCGCCCCATCTTCCAAGAGACGAGTGACATTCCGTCCGGTCTCTTGCCATCGTCACACACCAGGCCATTCGGTTCCAGAATGGCCGGGACGCCGACGCTGACAAGAACTCGGCGAATGATGTCGTTGAGGATAGTATGACTTCTTCCTGCGCTAGTTTCATATTTTTACAATACTATTTAGATATTTTTTTACTTAAAAACATATTAAAGATGTTATATTATGAACTAGAGTTTACCACTCGCCTGCGCAGCGGGTCAAACACTAGTGCGTGCCTCTTGTTTAAACAGCAGGCGTTGTTATACATATACATACAAACATAATACAAATGTAGAATTACAGAAAACTTACGAACTAGTATTATTCTAATTGTGTACAAAGGGCGGTCTTATCGGTTAAAAGCGATATCTTCCAGACAACCCGTGGCAAGAATATTGCTGATTAGGAGTGGCGATGGTGGTATACGTAATTACTGTACGATTACTTGCATTTTAATAGTAAATAAATTTATATATATATCGAGGACTTCATAACAAATGGGCGCGTATACGCAAAAATGCCATTCTTTTGTTGTTTACTAAAATCTATGAATGTTACAATTTAGAAAGTCTTACCAGTATGCAAGTGTACCTAAATAGAAGGGTATTCCAAATTTCAGCCTTATACAATGAACTAGTTTTGTTTTATTCACAATTTTGTCCCTTGTGTAAATCTGCACTTTTGTCTGTACGCCCATTTGTTATGAATTATATACACATATATATATATATATATATATATATATATATATATATGTGGGATTCGAAGACGCATTCCGACTCGGTAGCCAGGCCACACATTATGTTTTTTAAATTTATAAACCTGATATTGTAACTGTCAGTGTCAAAATATAGTGAGAAGAGGTAGTCTATGAATAAACGACGTAAGACTGTTCTAAGGAAGTTTGTTTTGCTTTTCTTCAAACAAAACCCACAACTTTATGGAGGCTCGTGCCAGGATCATGCCAGGATCATGTAAGAATCCTGCGAAGCATTGTTTTAACGTGAGTTTTGATCTGATGATTACGAAACAACCTCGAAATTAAAATTGAAGACGAGTCATTGTGTGCTGTTTTACCGACACTAATTTGCATAATGATACCAGCGCATAAAATTTCCCAGAATTTGGAATAAAGACTATTATTTTTCTTTTATGAAGACGTTTTATGAATTGGTTATTTTTTACGACTGAAAGACTTACAACCAATCATACAAGATGCCACCGAAGAAAAATAAAGATATCGAAGACTCAGATAGTAATTGTTCAGAAGCTGGTTACAGAGTACGAATTTCATTTAGCGACTTGGAAAAATCAATGACACCGTTCACAGGCGATGATACCTACCCTATTACGAATTGGCTGACCGATTTTAATGACACTGCAAATTTAATGGAATGGAATAATCTTGAAAAACTTATTTACGCGAAGAGACTGCTTTCAGGTACAGCTAAATTATTTTTACGATCGCTAGGCTCTATTACGTCATGGGATACATTAAAAGAATCTTTATTAGAAGAATTTGGTTCGAAATTGAATAGTGCTAGCATTCACAAGAAATTAGCATCACGCAAAATGAAACCGGATGAGACATATCAACAGTATTTTTTACATATGAAAGAACTGGCGTTGCATGGAAATTTAGAAGATGAGGCACTTATTGAATATGTTATTGATGGAATTCGTGATTCTGAAATAAATAAGGTCATTCTTTACGGAGCCACTGATATCAAACAATTTAGAAAGAAACTTGAAGTATATGCACAGATTAAAGAACACAAGATGCAACAAAGACCTATTCAGATGACAACCGGACGTAAAAATCATACCATCAAAAGATGCTACAATTGTGGTGAAACTGATCACCAATCACCAGCTTGTACTAAAGGTATAAAATGCTTCAAATGTAATGGATATGGACATAAGTCAAAAGAATGCCAAAGTTCTACAAATAAGACACTGAAAATTCAAGATGAGAAAGTTAGTACAGATGTTGTTAAGCCATATAAAGAAGCGAAAATTAACGGAGTTACAGTTAAAACCTTTATTGATACTGGAAGCGATGCGAATTTAATTTGTGAGAGTTATTACAAACAAAATTTTCTCGAGAATAATGATTATAATATTAAAGATACTCTCAAATTATCAGGAATAGCCGAGTACGAAGTTTGCACGAAGGGATCTTTTATGGCAAAAGTAGAAATCGACAACGTTCATTTTGAAACCTTGATGCATGTTATCGACGATGATGTAATACCTGTTAATGTCATACTTGGAAACCCGATATTAAAAGACGTTGAAATTATTTTCTCTGCCGACGGGATCTCTGTAAAAAGAATATTACACCTTACACAAATTAATGACTACGAAGAAGAATTTGATGAGAAATATGATATCAAGAAGCTGAAATATAAAGACAAGATTAAACATTTATTGGATAATTACAATAACTTGAAGACTAGAAAGAAGGAATCAAATGTTAAATTGAAAATCATACTTACTGATGAAAATCCTATACACCAGACTCCACGAAGGCTGTCACCTCTAGAAAAGGACATAGTTAATAAACAGATACAAAAATGGTTAGATCAAGAAGTAATTAAACCTAGTAAATCGGAATATGCAAGCCCTATCGTGTTAGCGAAAAAGAAAAATGGAAGCTACAGATTATGTATAGATTTTAGAAAGCTAAATAAGAAGATTATAAAGGAAAGATATCCACTTCCACTCATCGAGGATCAAGTAGACAAATTGAAAGAAGCAATACTATTTACATCACTTGACTTGAAGAATGGTTTTTTACATGTTGATGTCTGCGAGGATAGTCAAAAATACACTTCATTTGTTACTCCACAAGGGCAATATGAATTTAAGAAAATGCCGTTTGGTTTATGCACCGCACCATCTGTATTCCAACGCTTTATCAATGATATCTTTCAAGATTTAATGTCAGAGGGCACTGTTCTTGCCTATTTAGATGATTTGAATATACCATCTAGGACAGAAGAAGAAGGATTTGTTAAACTAGAGAAAGTACTTCGAAAAGCTGAAGAGTTTGGCTTACAATTTAATTGGGCGAAATGTCATTTCTTACAGAACGAGATAAATTATTTAGGTTACATAATTCGTGATAATCAGATAAGACCTTCCAAGGAAAAGATACATGCTGTTGCAAAATTTAAAAAGCCTCATAATATCAAATCATTACGATCATTTTTAGGACTGACTGGCTATTTTAGAAAATTTGTTAAGAACTACTCAATAATAGCAAAGCCACTAACAGAATTATTGAAGACTAATGTTATGTTTAACTTTGATCTAAAGTGTGAGAGAGCTTTCGAAGAATTGAAACATATTTTATGTTCCTCACCATTTTACGAATTTACAACCCTAATTTTGAGACAGAGTTACATACAGACGCAAGTATAGACGGATATGGAACTGTTTTATTGCAAAGGAATCCACACGACAATCAGCTACACCCTGTTCACTATATGAGCAAAAAGACTACTGCTGAGAAGAAATACCATAGTTACTACTTAGAAATTTTAGCTATTGTAGAAGCTGTCAAGAAATTCAGAGTTTACTTACTTGGAGTCCGCTTTAAAATTGTGACTGACTGCTCAGCCCTAACTATGACGTTACAGAAAAAAGACTTACCTCCGAGAGTTGCTCGATGGGCACTCCTTCTTGAAGAATTTGACTATAAGATAGAACACCGATCTGGAACCCAAATGAGACACGTAGACGCTTTGAGCAGAAATCCTGTTAGTCTAATACTTACCGAAACTACAACACGTCTGAAGAGAGCTCAAGATGATGACCTGAAGATAAAACTATTAAAGAAAATTTTAGAAAAAGAGTCATATGAAAATTTTATTCTGGAGAATGGAGTTTTATGTAAAGCTAAAGATGGAACTAAACTGATTGTTGTACCTAAAAAGATGCAGAATGAAATAATAAGAAAATGTCATGAAAAGGGTCATTTTGGAATTTTGAAAACTGAGGAGTTAATTAATAGAGATTACTACATAGATAATTGTAAAGAAAAATTTGAAGATCAACGATTAGAACTTATAGAAAGGCGAGGCAAAATATTCAGAAAATTCAGGAAGAAAATAGGAAAGTTTATAACAAAAAGAGAACACAAGCTATACAGTACGAAATTGGAGATTTAGTTGCGATTAAGAGAACACAATTTGTACAAGGATATAAGTTAAACCCGAAATATTTAGGACCATATAAAATTATAGAGAAGAAGAAAAATGACAGATACGTTGTAAGGAAAATTGGCAATGGTGAAGGACCTATGAATACCACCAGTTCAGCAGATTTGATGAAACCCTGGTCCAATGGCGATGAAGATGAAGTATCACATTCATCTGGGTCAGATGAATAATGCAGGATAGCCGTGTGGGATTCGAAGACGCATTCCGACTCGGTAGCCAGGCCACACATTATGTTTTTTCAATTTTATAAATCTGATATTACTTATGTCAGTGTCAAAATATAGTAAGAAGAGGTAGTCTATGAATAAACGACGTAAGACTGTTCTAAGGAAGTTTGTTTTGCTTTTCTTCAAACAAAACCCACATATATATATATATATATATATATATATATATATATATATATATATATATATATATATATATATATATATATATATATATATATATATATATATACAGGATGCTGAAACTAACAAGCATACCTATCAAAAAGTCTTTATTCTTTATAAAATAAATAAAAACCTCTCTAAAGGAGTTTTCCCACAACGTGGAGCTGAAAAAATGAATTGCCACTGGCCAATTTGCGAAACGCAAAAAGTCTTTAAGAGGTTTAATCAAGTTCATTCCTTCATCCTACATAGTGATCGGAAAACGCTCGCTTTCCTCAATTTCACGTAACATGACCTGACACGGCGGCAAGTAACTCAAATTCATCTTTTTTTAGAATATAATTTTGTGATAATGAGGAACACTAAATTGTAATATATCTATAATATTCCTTTTACAATAAACAAAAGACTGCACTGTGTAGTCTTTTGTTTTTTAATTTTTTTATTTGTTTGTTCGGGATTTACATAAAAACTACTAGGCCGATTTTGAGATTTTCGCTAATCGATAGTAAACTCCAGGACTTAAATTGGCCACAGGTAAAAAAATATTACGACATGAATTTTTCACTGATCGATGAAATTGTTTAGTTACATTATTTATTCCGAATTTTTACGGGAATTTCAGGGATTCATGTATTTTCATACTAAAAAATCCACTACCCTGCTGGAGGTAACCTTTGATTTTATATTTTGCAAAATAACTGTACTCTTTGTTGCCTGTCTAACGTATACAAAGTCACAGACAAATTACATTTCATAATTACATTTCAAACAACACTTAATACATTATTTGACTCCTTTGATACAAACCTACGCTTGTAAGACGAATTATACTTAGTCTGGCCATAAATACTGTTACTACTAAAAAGAAACAAAATATTACATTTGAATTTGGAATCTGTCATTTTTATATGATTGTTCATGGTGTTTTCTCATTTTGGCGCCAATACATTGTACAACATTTTGCGATATTAAAAAGGAGTGGGGCGATAAAGAGAACCGAATCGCTGTGATTGCATTACACAAAGTAGGTATGGAGCCAAATACATTTTTTAAAACTCTCCATACGCTTGGTATTGGTCAAATGTATGTGTACCGGGCTATTAATAGGTACAATGAAGACCTCCTCTGTTTGTGACAGATCTGGCCGTCCACGTAGTGTTCGTACGAAAAAGGCGCTCAAAACAAATTTTGTTTACCGATGAGAAAATTTTTACAATTGAGCAATATTTTAACAAACAAAATGACTGTATTTATGCTCAAAGATCTAAGGAAGCTTCTCAATTAGTCGACAGTGTGCAACGCATTATCCGTCTTCAGTGATGGTTTGGTAGGGTGTTAGCTATGAAGGAGTGACTGAGCCATATTTTTGTGAAAAAAGTATCAAAACATCGGCACAAGTGTATCAAGATACCATTCTTGAGGAGGTAATTAAGCGCCTTAACAACACCATGTTCAATAACCAAGAATGGTCCTTGCAGCAAGACTCGGCACCGGGTCATAAAGCTCGGTCCACGCAGTCTTGGTTGGAAACGAACGTTTCGCACTTCATCAGAGTTGAAGACTGGCCGTCGTCTAGTCCCGATCTTAATCCGCTGGATTATGATTTATGGTCAGTTTTAGAGAATACGGCTTGCTCTAAACGCCATGATAATTTGGAGTCCCTAAAACAATCCATGTGATTGGCTTTGAAGAATTTTTCCATGGAAAGAGTGCGTGCTTCTATTGATAACTGGCCTCAACGTTTAAAGGACTGTATTGCTGCCAATGGACACCACTTCGAATAAGCTTTTTATATTTTAAATTGTTTTATATTTATATATTAAACTAACACACTGTAAAACTTATAAATATTATTTGCAATAGAAAAATAATTCTTTGTTACAATATTTATGGCAAGACTAGGTATTTTTAAACTAATTTTACTGAAAGATTTCGGAAATTTTTCGTACCTAATTATCTGCAAAACATTTAAAGCTTTTTTTGATGGAAACTTAAAATGTTATACTTTACTGTGCTATAATATTTTCAGAAAATGTATATAATTATAAATCCTGTTGAAAACTAACAATAGCTAGACATATAGATAGATAGATAACACTTTATTGCTCACCAAAACAAACAAATACAATAACGAAATGCATAATTACAATATTTCTTGGCAAAACAACAGGCACCCTTATCGCTAAAAGCGATCTCTTCCAGGCAACTCAGCTTAAAAGAAATTCTTAACTAATCTGGCGATGTAGGTGGAGCAGAAAAAAGATAAGACTGTACAATTTAAATATACATAATTACACTAATTTATAAATTTAATACATATATAAATATAATAGTAATATATATACGTATATGCAAAATAATCTAAATATTTATATTTGTTAACATTATATGTGACAAGCATTATGCATATATTATATACACATATATATATATACATACATATATATATATATATATATATATATATATATATATATATATATATATATATATATATTGATATATTGCTCGTTATAAAGCAAAAATGGTATGTTTGTGTGGAAGTTTTCAAGTCTCCACGAAATCTGTTATTTGGTTTCAATT
Organism: Dendrolimus kikuchii; assembly: GCA_019925095.2. Classification (NCBI taxonomy): domain Eukaryota; kingdom Metazoa; phylum Arthropoda; class Insecta; order Lepidoptera; family Lasiocampidae; genus Dendrolimus; species Dendrolimus kikuchii. Next base: position 20,008,573 of record CM034394.1, read on the forward strand.
AAAGATTTACAATTTGGTTGAGCGCATTCTTAAAAGAAAATATGTACATCTGACAAGGCTGTATAGACTTGGTTCTCTTGCCTGCCATTGTGGCGAACTAGACAAGAAAAAAATGAAATAAACTACAATATCAAGGCAAATTCAGCGAATGTATAAGATGGTGCAGTGCACCCGTGCTCTTTGGTGCAAAATCGGGTGTAATATGTCCTTGTCACTAACAGCTGTAACTATCATTCATTACAAGTAGAGACACTGCTGCCGGATTTCAATATATTACTACCCGTCCTCGTGCCTAAGGATTGGTAAAAAAATTGACACATTTATAGCCGGTTCCTATCTTACCGACCGTTTATTTGACATATCGATTAAAATTTTCCATAAGCTCCATACAGATACAAGTGATGTCAAAATTCAACCGATGGTAAGGCAAATGAATTAATAGTAAGATTTAAGTAGGAACCGGCCATTAAAGTCTGAAAAGTTTTCACTAATGAACAGCGTTTTGTCAAATTAATTCCGGCACAACAAAATGCTAACTACAAACTTTTGCTGAACATTCTCACATACAAACCATTTATTTACAAAGATCACTTTATGATTGATTTAATTAAATTCCTAATGAAGCAATTAAGAAGCTGTATTAATTAATTTAGTTGAAAATAAATACTGATTCTTATAGGCTACTTAATTACTTTTTACGAGTTCGGTAGGTACAGTGATTATTTTTTGTACATTTGTATTAATAAAAATAAATAGAAAATATTTATGAAATATATAAAATGTACCTTTGGGCGGGTACTTTATAATGTGTATGGTGCGCGTCCATGATAAAAAAAAAGAAAATTTAAATGTCACATTTCAAATATTATACGCATGTTATTATTGTTATTCCTACATATTTTATACCCTACTCGATATTATTGCCCAACTTCTTACAATTTTCTCTTTTGTATCTCCTTTTTTATTGCTGGCAGACAGGCTGAAGACGTACCTAATGGAAAGTGTTTCTATTGTTTATGGCTATTTGCAACACCCACTAACTAATAATTCCGGTCTCGAAGGGAGGACTAGAACCTGGCCACTAAAGTCCGAACACAAAGTTAGGCGACATACTAAAAAACAGTGGTGGGAACCATCCAGATGAGCAAATACCACCTGGCGTACCAAGATCTTTCCTGATATAAAAACTATATTTTCCCAAATATTAACATTTTATTAATACATTTTTGTAAATACTGTTCCTAATATAATCAGCTATCATACATAAACAGACAGGCAAATAACGGAGTCTGAGCTGAAATTTGAAATGAAATTGATAACATTCATGAAATGAACGAAATTAAAACGGAGTTAATAAGACTTTCAATTGACACTGATTTAAGTTTAAAAAATATTTTTTAACAAAAAGATGTTAATTAATAACAAGAACGCACTGGTGGTGCCACCTGTGTTGGAACAGTGTGTTACGAGTTACGGTTATCGCTAGATTATTGTCATTTCATTGTTTAATACTCCTCTTCCATCTTAAACGTCTCTTACTGGGCCTGTGTTCGGGTCTCTTAGTTGAATTAAGACGGATATTACACTCATAAAGGTTATGTTAAACCTAATTAACGAGTTTCAAATATCAAAACTCCGATTTAAAGTACGTGCCCTCTTGATGTTTTCATTATCCTTAAATACAAAAAAACGCACATTCTACTACAAGAAAAACTGTCTGTCAATAATTGACCTTTACTAGGATTCGAAACCTCGGCATTTAAATAAGTTATGACCTTCTTATCCACTTCACCACCAGGACTTCTTGCTATATATAGAACCATTGAAAAAGAATAATGTTTTTATAAGAAACCCAACAATTCATATTTTCTTTAATATTATGCAATACAAGCATGGTGTTCTTAGAAATAAATTTAAAAATCAGTAAATAAACGGTTATAGAAATACAAATTACAAAAATTTTGGTACTCAGTGACATCTAGTAATTTTTACGTAAACTATTCAGTTAAATTTTACATTCAACGGCCTCGACGACAGCGCTATGCCCTACCGCTGCGTAGAAGTCAAGAACGTTTTGATTTGAGTTGACAATACGCCATTTTCTCATTGGACAAAATCAAATTTTGAGTCAAGTAAAAACTTATACTGTTGGTTTCTTTTTTGAATATTAAACTTGACCAACGAAGGTCTCGTATTTCGTAAAATCTTGCCACGTAAATGAGAACAAGCTGTCAACGAAAACAAATTTTTAGTAATCTGTCAAACAGATGACTGTACAATCAGTGTATCCGCCCTGAGAACGTTTTTTACCGTAAAAAAAGTAAGTAACGACATTTATATTTACGTTAATTACACATTTCATGTCAGTTATTAACTTATCTAACGTATTTACTAGTAGTTTTATTGATTGTGTCGACTTTAAACCATTATGTACACAATTTTCAAATTGACGTCATTGAGTTGATTTCCATCACAAAACTAAAGAATTTCATAAATTATTCTTGTGTCTCTTGCTTTCTTTTCTCGTATTTCATTAATCTTACTAGCCCATACTATATAGACAAGACCGAATTAAATATAAATGCAAAGTCCGTTAAGAGATTATATGTTGTGTGTGATTTCGTTATATTGAAATATTACGAATTCAAAAACGGTAATAACTGCTAAATTTTATTTTACTGTCTCATAAAGGACAAAAAGTCAACAATGAATACAATCACGTTGGCTTAAAATGAGGCTATAAAACAATGAATTTCATACCTCAACATTTGTCAATTACCAGCAATGCTTAATTGGGGGCTATTAGGAAAATGTGTCAGCGCCTTACGACGCGACGCATAACGTGGTCCCAAATCTTCCAATGATTAATAATAATAATAATATATGAACAATTTGTATGAACATTGCTATTTATCACATATATGTGCATACTCCCTACTTTTCTAGATAACACTGATAAGATAGTGCATGTACTTGATGAGCAATCTATTTAATAAACTTTACTAGGCTTAATATAATAATCTGTTATGCTATTGTTGTAGGTAACGGTCCCAAAATGAGCAGCCAAGTACAGGCACTGTATGACTTCACCGGTGAACCAGGGACCACGGAGATGTCCATAACATGTGGTGAAGTACTCACATTACTTAACACAGAGATAGGTGAAGGCTGGTGGGAAGGAAAGAATGCTAAGGGAGAGACTGGCTTATTTCCAGCAGCTTACGTAAGAAAACTCACTCCGGAAGAATCTGTGCAAACAAAAGCAGCTCCTCCTGCTCCCAGGTACGACCAAGCAGCTGATGACTGGGGTGATCATCAATTCAGTGCAGGTGATAGTAACTACCAGAGAGGTGCATCACATGAGGATGGTTGGGACGATGATTGGGATGATGATACTTACTCAGAAATTGGGCCTGTTTCCCATCAAAATAAGACATCCCAATATAATCAACAAGCACCCCTCACACCCCTACCAGGAATGCCTATCAATGATTACAATGTTCAGATAGATGATACAACTTCCAATTACTCCTCTGTGGGCACAGTTAGGAAAAATAAATTTGCACCCTCATCAAAGGTCAGTGGTGAGAGTTATTTACTTGGGACACTGAATGTTGAAGTGCCAGATTCAGATAAAGTTTACATCACTCAGGATGAAGATGGCTACATTTGGGCTCCAATATCACAGCCCTACAATGTGACTGTGGCTTCACCAAAAAAGGAATCTAAATTTAAAGGGATCAAAAGTTTCATCGCATATCAGCTGACACCTTCCTTCAATAATATACAAGTTTCTAGGAGATATAAACATTTTGATTGGCTTCATGAAAGGTTACAAGAAAAATTCACATTGATACCAATACCTCCTTTACCTGACAAACAAATATCTGGCCGATATGATGAGCAACTGATTGAAAGGAGGAGAGTGCAGCTACAGGAATTTGTTGACTGGATGTGCAAGCACCCAGTTCTTTCAAAGTGTGAAGTATGGCAGCATTTTTTAACATGCACTGATGAGAAACGGTGGAAAGCCGGCAAGCGTCAAGCAGAGAGAGACAATTTGTTAGGTCTAAATTATTGCATATCACTGGTTGTGCCCGAAAAAGCTTTGCTACAATCACAAGTTGATCATATAACTGAGCAGTGCCACACTTTTATTAACAGCATGGATACTTCGGTCAAATCTGTATCCAGCATGTGCATGGCCCAGACAAAGAGATTCCAGGGCCCCTATAAAACTGATTGCTTGAAGATTGGAGAGGCATTTTATGGCTTAGGAAATGCTCTCAGCTTAGACGAAGGAACAATTGTGTCAACATCAAAGCTTACTTCTGCCATAAAGCAGACTGGGGGTGTTTATATTGAAATTGGGCGAATGTATGATGAACAGCCAAAATACGATTTTGAACCTCTTGGTGATAAATTCCACTTATACAAAGGTATTGTGGGCAGCTTCCCTGATGTTTTGGCCAATCACAAAGGAGCGGTTCAGAAAAAGCGTGAGTGTGAGAGGCTTACTGCTGAACACAAAATGGAAGTAGCCCAATTAAATGAAGTCCTGAGGAGAACTGATGTGATATCCTATGCCCTTCTTGCCGAAATTAATCACTTCAAATCTGAAAGGACTGAAGATTTGAAGGCAACAATGCAGAAGTTCTTAAGGCAGCAAATTGATTTTTACAGGAAAATTGTTGATAAGTTGGAAACAACTCTAAGACGCTATGATGATTAGCTAATTGATTTGAATTGAATACAGGAACATGTTGGCATTGAACTTCTAAATGAGGTCAAAGCAGTGTGAATTAGGTTACAATTTTGGTCATATAACTAGATCATCTTCAGGACTTGAGATTAGGTGCCATTAACGGTTTGGGTTAAAAATGTTTTACATTCACATAGTAAATATAGTGATGGACACCATTTTTGTTCAAGTTATATGATAATAATACTTATATTTGGTAAATGACATTAATTGGAAAGTATTCTGTGACCGAATGAACTGGACTGTTTTCTGATATTAATCATAAATCATAATGAAATTAATTGTATTTATGTGCGTATTATAATCCAAAGGATTAGTGGAACATAGAACTATTTTAAGGAATGAATTTAACATGTGATGAAATGAAGGACTGATGATTAACTATTATAAATTTAATACACATCTGTTCACTTTTTATATTAAACTAAAATTTTCTGTACATATTGAATCATTGTAAGTTCCAACATGAAATATAATATTTTTATTCTTATATACAAATATGATATTTTAATTTTTACTTCATTAACGGTGGATCAATTATTTTGAGACAATTGTTATATAATTTTAGGTTATGTGTTGTATTATATAATTCCACTTTTATAAGGTAGAGAATAAGGCTTGCTAATTGAATAAATAATGTAATTCGTTATAATGGCTTTAATTAGTTTTAGTGACAATTTCCACTTACATATTTTGGATAGATCATACATTATATTTTCATTCAAATGGTTTATACTTAAATATCAAAATTAACAAATATTTCTTAAAGTTATTTATTTTGATTGATATTTCAAAATGTATGCAATACTTTTTAAAATCAATGCAAAATATTTGCTTTTAAAACAAAATAGAAGAAATTATGTGCAGAAAAAGACGAACATAAAATCAATTATTTAAAATGTGTTTCATTTAATTAAAATTTTTGTAACTTAGTCAAATTATACACTTTGTAAAGAAATATTTAAGTCAAAGCCATTTCCTCGCCTTAAACATAGTTCATTTACAATTGTAAGTATAACATATTATAATTTGTATATATTTATTACATAACCTAAAGAACTTAAATTATCTCCTTTTATTTCAGAATATGCAACATAAAATGAGTTAACGAAGCTGACACGAACTATATCATATTCAACATGGCTGAAGATAAAAAGAAGGATGGAAGTGCACTCCTATCGAAGAAAAAGAAAATTAAGCCGCGAAAATCGAGAGATGCTGACTGTTGCAGCATCAACTTCCTGAAATGTGTTCTACATATCTTCAATGTGGTTTTCCTGGTAAGAATATAAAATTAATTAAATTTTATTTATATAATTATGTAAACTTATTTCTAAATTTTATATTGTTTTACATACATATATACATAACTTCACGCCAGTTCCCTTGCGGGGTAGGCACGAACAACAGAGCGCCATTTAGGCCCATTCTTACACACCTCACTTGCTTCTTTGACATTCATAACTCTTGTCATGCACACTCGTCTGTTTATAAGTAATTATATTGTTTTATAAGTAATTTTTATATATAAGTACTATAAGTTAAAATTTTTACAACTGTGAACTATTTTATAAGACGCGCGCAGGTTTTCCAATGACTACTTACTATTATTATTAAAAAAATAAATGTATTGCAACAACTATTTATGTAACCTTTTTTGTCAACCCTACTGACCGTCGGCGCATGACATCATGAAACTATCGGCAAACCTTCTTACTTCTTACTACCAGTAAATAGACACCCAGCCCAATTCAAAATACTGAGAAATCTTAGTATTTTTTATTTTGTAGTCATAGAATTCATAGAGTATTATTGTCATCATTATATATCATAATACAAAAATATTACGATTTCTTAATTCTCTTATAAATTAATTAAAAGTGAAAACGCTAAAAGGAGTTGAATTGCCAGCAAAGGCAAAAAGACAGTTTACCCTACATATGTATATTTTTATTAATGAAAACAATATTATGATTATTGCTAATGTATATCTTTATCGTTGACTAATTAAGTAGTTTTAATTATAGTTTAACAAAAAAAATTGGGTAATTTTGGTATGACCCCAAAAGGAAGATAACACATATCCGTTGATTTTCAGTGCAAGCTGAAAATCAGCGTTATGTATGTGTCGAATATAATCCCCACTAAACTAAATGCAAGCTTTTTTATAATATGTTAATACCTCACTATTTCTTAAAATTATATTTTTCTTTCGCTCTTTCTCACAGTATACTTTCATCGTAAGAAATGATGTAGGTTTTGCTCAATAAGGCTATATAGTTTACATGAATTTGTATGGAATGTTTCAATATAGGATTATATTGTACTCAGTTTGCAGGCGCTGGGGTTTTATTAGTAGGTGCCTGGACGGTAGCGTATCGGCATAGATACGTATCACTCCTGCCTACATTCACCTACCCAGCGATCGCGTACTTATTGATCATCGCCGGTGCCCTAGGAGTGCCACTCTGCGCCCTCGGCTGTTGCGGCCTCAAAACAGAAAACAGGACAAGTTTGTTGTGTGTGAGTATTTTACGTATTCTTTCTTCATTATTTTATCTACATGGGTTTCATCTGTGCAATTTCAAACCTAGCAAGCCATTCCAACGTGAATAATTTGTATCTACTTAATAGTAAAATACATACATACATAACTTCACGCTAGTTCCCTTGCGGGGTAGACACGAACAACAGAGCGCCATTTAGGCTTATTCTTACACACCTCACTTGCTTCTTTAACATTCATAACTCTTGTCATGCACGCTCGTCTGTTCTTAAGGCTCCTGACATCACCTTCTCTTAGTACACAATCGATTTGATCATGGAAGGTGTGTCGTAAAAAATGTGAAACAATATTATTCATACAACTGACATTTTTAATTTTTCCATATTAAACTTTATTCTATTAATAATTATTGAAAAATGATAATGAAAAATCGGCCCTAAACATTAAACGTTGTTAAAGGTTATATTCCATTTGTGGTATTATAAAACCATAGATAGAGAGATAGATAACACTTTATTATACACCATTACAGAAAAAACAGAAAAACGCATAGCCTAAAAATATTCTAAATGTGCACAATGGGCGGTCTTATCGCTAAGAAGCGATCTCTTCCAGATAAACTGAAGCAGGAATAAATCAGATAATATTTGTCAAAGGTGGTATACATAAATATTATACAATATGCAGTTATATTTGATTCATTAATAAACATACATATATAAAATATTATATCTATCTAAGTATACATATACATATATGTAATAAAACTGTAGAGGTCGAATTTCTGTACAATGAAAAAAAAATGCTAAAAACCGAGCCAGGGGATGTAAGAAGTGAAATAGAACTAATTTAGATTTTTTCAAATTTATTGTTTCTCTGTTTGTCTGTCTGTTTGTACCGGCTAATCTCCGAAATGACAACCGATTTAAATGAAATTTTGTATGGTGATAGCTTATATCCCTGGTCAACATATAGGATACTTTTGATCCCGAAAAATTAAAGAGTTCCCGTGGGATAGTTAAAAACCGCACCACGCGGACGAAGTCGTGGGCATCAGCTAGTAAGTAATAATTATACTTAATAGACGTATATAAATACATCCATTGATATTACGTACATAAATATATACATATACATAAATACATGTAAAAATATTAAATCATTCATCAGTCATTTTTGTATTATAGTAGTTGTACTATATACTACAGTAAAAAAATATATTGCTAGCTCGATGTGGACCGACATAAAGTCATTAGAATGAGGTATTTGCTATATAGAAACTGGCATAGCCACCATAGCTTATCATAATCCGTAAACGATAACCATTGTTAAATTCAACATTAAATAAAAATATTATTATATTACAGTACACATACTTCCTGTTGATATCTTTTATCCTTGAAATTGGCGCCGGTGGTTTGGCGTACTATTACGAAGTGGCCATAGAAGAGGAACTTCGTGCAGAAATGAATAATACCTTCCTGTCAAATTATGCATTGGATACCACTATCACGAACGCAGTAGACCGCATGCAAGCCGAAGTAAGTATAAAGAAAGAATAATTCATATATAAAATTAATAAGCTTTTTTAAATACAAGCTTTTGAGATCCTGGATATCATGTAGCAGCAGAGTGCTAGCCAAGACAATTAAAACGAGTCCAAACACGACGGGTCTAACTCGTTTAGTACAGGAGTTCTTGTGGCCACCTTCCGACTCCATCATCAGATCAACTCCATGGTACCATATTATTGCATTGTCACGCGATATACATATGCGTGCAAAATTTCAGGTCAATCGGAAACCGGGAAGTTGGTCAAATTTAACTTGCAAGATTCCACCCGAACTTACATACATACATAGGTACATCCATTGCAATTTAAATAAAAGATTGTAATTGTAAAAATACACTTGCTACATACACATATAAAGTAGTCAATGGAGTGATATACATAAATAACACAATGATTATAATGCAATTAACAGAAGAATGACATATATACTTTTTATTCAACATATACAGTGTTTGTATATTTGTGACCTAAAAATTTGTAAGTAATTGATGCCAAATGCATCGACCATCCAGACTTCTCTTATCAAATTGAGCCACAGCGAAGCATATTTGGGTTGAAGTACTATGTCATAAAAGAAACATATTTTAGAAAAATATACAAACCCCAATCTAAGCAAAAGTTATGCTTGTACATACATACATACATACATAACTTCACGCCAGTTCCCTTGCGGGGTAGGCACGAATAACAGAGTGCCATTTAGGCTTATTCTTACACACCTCACTTGCCTCTTTGACATTCAAAACTCTTGTCATGCAAGCTCGTCTATTCTTAAGGCTCTCGGTTATGCTTGTGTTATGGATAATAAAGAACGGACCCTCTGAGAGCCAATCCCGGACACCCAGACCATAGCAAACAACAAAGTTTGTTTATGAAATTTACTATGCCAGGATGCGAACCCGGAGCCTCTGCGCAGCAGTGAGGTATACCGGCAAAGGCTTAACCCACTCAACTACAGAAGCTGTCAGAATTATCAAACGTTTTATTATTTAAAATATATATTCTTGCTCAGAATGTTTGCTTAAATACCTATGTTGTTCCGAAAATAGTTTGCTACAAATTAATACAATCTCTTTTTTTTAATTATTTTGGATTGATGGCTAACTTCATTGCAAATCTCTTTGGTGAAAATCATTGGCCACCTATTTGGAGTTCTTTTTTTAAATATTTTTAAAGATTATAATAATATGTCAGTGTTCTTTTGTTTGCAACAATGGACGTACTACGTACTACCTACGAATATTACCCACCCATCCTCCTTGCAGCCCAGATTTAGCCCCATGCGATTTTTTTTTATTTCCCAAAATAAAAAAATGCTTCGTGAGCGAAAATTTAACAATCCAAGAGGCCGTCGAAAAATTTCGGCGATTTAAATGTTTCGGAAACTGGTTCACCCAAGTGCATTAGTGCACTAGGGTTGTAAGGGTGGGGGAATATTTTGAAAACCTATAAATACGATTTTGTTCATTTTACTAACTATTTTGGAATAACCCACGTATATAAAGAATAGAAAGATTAAGATTTCCAAAATCTATATGCTACTTACTACTACTATAGTACCTATTACTACTTTATCGCATAATGTTACCGATATATTTTTGCATATTCATATTAAAAATCGTATAAGGGTTTTTCTGTATATTTTCCTCAAAGAATACGCAAATGCAGTTTTTTCCCCAATTAATAAACATATGTAAAAATAGCAATTGATTATACCTATAACTCTTTTTGTATAAAGTATTTACAATTTTGTTATATTGCAATTGATTAAATAGGAATTGCAACAATTCAATCATAAATCATATGCGTGAAAACTTAACGTTATGGTTGGCGATGTGTAAAAGCAGCTAAACCTCTGTGCGAGCAGGGCGGGTATATCATCTACTCCTCGGAAATAAGGACCACCGTGGCTAGCTCTGGGGCGTAGTATATATTAACCCTAAGTAAAAATACCCTGACAAAAGATATCGTAAGAAGAGGGATTTTATCCGTGCAGGAACGGAGAAAGAATACCATTTCCTGCGGCCGGGCGGCCTGTCGTAAGAGGCGACCAAACAACCTATAACCAGGTGGCAGGGCATTTGCCGGACTGGATGACTACCACCCCTGGTCTACAGTATGTCGCCATAACAACCTTGAGTTGTTCCGGCATTAGTAACCAGGTTCCAGTCTCCCTTAAGAAAGCAGCAGCGCATTTGTTGCAACTTTGGTGTTGCAAATGTCCATAGGCGATGGTAACCGCTTTCCATCTGATCTCCTGCAATAAAAAAAAGGGAAATTTTTAAAATTTAGTCTACATTATGGTGTTAGAAATAGAATGCATCAACTTGGGCTTTAAAAGTACATGTAGTACTTATATATTCTCTAAGTATTATTAGACATACACAAATTACGGACACATAATTCTGTTTCAAGTAGGAATGAAAAACGCATCGACGCAAGACAACTAACCATGTTAAAAACTAACTAATATTAAAGAGACAAAAATGTTACACCTTGTTAGCAGGTATGTAAAAATAGGAACCTCGTGGATGATGTTAAACAATATGAATTTTTAAATTAGCATATCGATAACGTGTTAATAAGTTAGTTATGTTCGTAAAAATTCAGCCATAGGTGATAATCATTGATAATATTTATTACTAGTATATGCCCGCGACTTCGTCCACGCTTGACATGAAATAGACTCGAGTACCTACCCCAGCTATCGTTTTAGTGAAAACTTTGTCGAAATAAGCAAATTTTTATGCACCCGGACAACTACAAACCGCTCCTGGGAAAATTCCCGCGGGATTCCCGGGATAAAATATATAACACATTTTAAGTATAAGAATTTGCTATGGATCAACGAAAACCGCATCGAAACCGGCCCAGTAGTTTTTACGTGAATGCCGAACAAATAAACAAGAAATCTAAATTGCATCGTGTTCTCCATCGGTTATATAGTGTATTCCAATTGTTTTTATTAAATAGCTTCAATGTACACCATCGATCACTAGCCTTTCAACCAAATTGTATCAATTTGATTGAAAGGCACAAAACCGAAAGGACACGTCGGTATTCAATGTCATTGAATGAATCAAGTTTACATGGATCACCGGTTGCATTACATGGATCATTCAAATTGAAAGACAAATGAATCGCCTAGTATCAGCTTAATAGTCACTATAATCGAAATCGGTTTAGAGTAAATTGTATTTAATAATGTTTGTCAATACATTTACAGTTTAAATGTTGCGGTGCAGTGAGATTCGAAGACTGGCGAAGAAGTCCGTGGCACGAGCACGACCCCAAATTACTGGTGCCAGATTCCTGCTGCAAGACCATCACAACACGCTGCGGTACAAGAGATCATCCCTCCAACATTCACTATAATGTAAGTGCAAATTATTTTTAATTTCAAGTATCATTATATATATTGTGTATGTCTGTATTCATAATATGTATATGTATAGTATATATATTATCCATACTTATATATCTATTTTTATAAACTTCACCACTACAAAGATTTGTAATCTAACAATCCTAGCATAATGTCTAGAGATTGCTTTTAAGTGATAAACACAAAATTTCCTTATGTAGCTTAGCCATAAATAAGGTATTTCTACCGATTTAAAGCAGGATAATCAGATTAAAATATCCATCAGATCATTTGCTAAGAATATAAATAGGCTTTATTTTTATTATTTTAATTATAGATATTTGGTACAATATGTCCGTCTATACTAATATTATTAATGCGAAATAAACTATGACTGTCTATTACGCTTTCACGGTTAAACTATTGGATTGTTTTTGCTGAAATTTAGTGTATATGTAATTTCAATAACAAGACTAGACATAGGATAAGAAATAAATAATAATACATTTCTCGGAAGTGAATAACGCCTAAATAAAAATTTAATGCAATGTAACCTGTGCTAATTTATATATATGTATTATAATACTTCACAGCAGAACTCTTCAAGTTCCCGCGTAAGGAATTAAGAAGGAAGTTATTGACAAGCACGTATTTTGATTTCAGGGTTGCATACGCCAATTCACAAACCACATACGGGACCATCTCATTATTCTGGCGGCGGTAGGTGTCGGTATGTCGGTGATACCGATATTCGGGTTCCTATTCTCTTGCGTCCTTTACGTTAAGATAAAGCACGTGATAGACTGACGCAGGCCTAAACCGGTGCCACCCACCCGCAAAGTGTTCGACAAGTCGGCCTCTGCTGGCGACCTGTCTCGGCCTCCGCCGCTGCCCCTCCGGAGCTCCCTTCGGGGCCCAACAAGAGGCGCGTCCGTCCAAGTGCCCCAAAAAAATATACGCACTCGGACTAAACGCAACCCCAAAAGGCCCCCATGTCCAATACATCCGACATCCGAAAAGGACAGCGTGCCTATATCGACTATTAGTGACAATGTCAGTATCTAGTTAGTTAGGTCTGAATGGTTAGTTCGTCGGTCGTGGCAGTTAGTTGGGTGTGAAGGTTTAGTTAGTCGATTTATGAATATTTACGCCAAATTGTTGCTATCTGTTCCTTTTAATACAATTGGTAGAATTTTGATTAAAACTCCATTAAAGTAACGTAAATTTAAGGGAACTGACTCCCTGTTTAGACTTCAGTGCTGGTGGCTACATGTATCGCCTCCACCGCTGACCCTCCGGAGCCCAACAAGAGCAGTCTCCGTTCAAAGGCCCTCAAAAAATATACGCTTTCTGACTAAACGCCACCCCAAAACGCTCTCATATCCAATACATCCGACATCCGAAAACGCAAGCATGTCTATATCGACTATTAGTGACAATGTCAGTATCTAGTTAATTAGTTCTGAATGGTTAGTTAGTCAGTTGAGGCAGTTAGTCGGGTGTGAAAGTTTAGTTGCCGGTTTATGAATATTTACGGTAAGTAACCTTGTTTCAAACTACATAAAAATATATCAATTGTAGGGACCTAACAGTCTGCCTGTTTCAACTACTGCTGGGTTTTATGTCATACCTATTCCTTTACCTTAAATTGATAAAAAATTACTTAGATGGAATTTTAACCAGTACTAATGCAAATGAATATATAAAAGTGGTTGGTAAACCTATTTTTCAAATATACGAAGGCATTACACGGTAACAAATTTCAAATAAGGTACGCATAAAAGTTTAAATGTGCTTCGAGTGAAATTAGATCCATGAGTTTGTACAGGTCCAATCCAATGTAAACGTTTATTACACCTTAAGGAATGTTGGGGAAAAAAGAGATGGAATGCTAGTTCGGATAGCGTCCGAGCGAGAGCGCAACACTCAGCTATATCTGTGAACCATTTAATTATGTTTAGTGCCATTACGCTACACAGTCAAGCATCAATTTTTAATATATTTATTTGTAATGCATAAAAGAAGTTTTAAAATTGTCGTACATTGTGTTCATTTCATTCACAACAATAAACAAGGTCAGCTGAGTGGCTTTAAGTAAAAGGAATGGATAGTAACATATTGAAAATCGGCTATAATAGGTAATCAGTGTCATTAACTACTGGGGTTTATGATTAATTTTATTTATGAAAAGATTTTACCAAAGGGTTTTACGGATGAAGGATATTTAGTTTAGGCACAGTTTATACAGAAAGGCTTGATCAATTCATATAAAATGTGCGAATGAAATAAAAAATGAGTTTCCCTAATGACAATTAATTTGACCTGTTATTGCTTCTATTTATATTAAATACGATAATTTCTTATAATGACCCATCATTATATGTTCTATCTCTTTCGCACGTGTACTAATCACTGTATTACTGTTTCGTTCGCTTAATAATGTAACCGCCCTTGCCACAAAATGAAAATCTGTTCTCAGTGTAAGATCGTCGTTTTCAAATACACTTGACTACCAGTTCTAATTTATGCTAACTATAATTTATAAAATCAATATATGTACTTTTTTTTAATTCCCTCTCTCCGGACGAACACGATTGTCCGGGCTTTTAACTTTTGTTCCTTATTTGATATTTGATTATATATACTTATTTATTTTATATTTATCTTTTTTGTTTTTTTGTCTTTTCTTTGTTTTATATTTTTGTATCTTTCTTTATTTAAAAATTACAAAGGTCTTACGTTTATAAAATATCTTATACTAGAGTCTCTTACTGATATGGTTATATAATTTTGTTTATGTTTCTATTTGTTTACGTAGGTATATCTACTATGTTTGCTTATGTTACTTCCTATTTCTTACATTTTATGATTCTTTATTGTTGGTTACATGTTTTAGTACTCTTCTACATTTTTTACATTCTATACCATATATAATATGTCTAAGCACATATTTTGTTTTGTGTGTGTATGTTTACTTACATTTTTATTATGACGCAAAATATCTATTTACATTGTAATGAATACATACAAACATTTATTTTTGAGATTATTTCATAACTATTGTCATAATTATGATATAATATATAGTGATAGCTTAGCAATAGTGTTTAAAAAGAGTTTTTATTTTGATGTTAATAAAAGGTCTTTTCAAATTGCTTTCTAGCACAGTCGTCCGCCATAATCATTGTATTAAATTAGTCATGTTTCACAACCGTAACCTACTACTTACTGAAACTAATTGATAAGTAGGTAGTTTCATTTAAAAAAATATTAGCATTGAAAATTATCCAAAAAAGTAAAAACTGTCACTCTGAAACGTTGTCATTTTTAATCGCTTTTTGGCGTTTTAACGTTTAAAACAATTTATTTTAATAGTAAATTGAGTGTGAAAATGGCCTTAAATAAGTTTTGATCGACACACATACTTATATATATTATTGTTGTCATCTAAATGTGGCGCGTTCTATAATTACATTTTTACTGTGTGATTATCATTCGTAGGATTATATTATGGTAATATTTTTCATTGTCTATATATATAAAAAATATTAAAAATCAATTACTGTTCGTTAGTCTCGCTAAAACTCCAGAACGGCTACACTGATTTGGCTAATTTTGGTTTTTAATTATTAGTGGAAGTCCAGGGAAGGTTTAAAAGGTGAATAAATATGAAAAAAAATGCTTGGAATATAGTAAAAACAACAATTTCGCTTTCCCTTGGAAACTATTCCTACTTGTCAAACATTTGATATTCTTCCCGTCGTTTAGAAATCAATTAAATGTAAAAGTCGTTCAGAAATCAAATTAAATTTAAAAGTGAAGTTTTTTTTCCTTTTTTTGGTTTTGAATGTCAAACGTTTCATGTTCATTCCGGTTAAATTTTGACCATATTTTTGACTAAAATTGAAACATTCTGCAATTGTCATTCAGCTTTTTTATTTATTGATTCTGAGGCAGTACGAAGTTTGCCGGGTCAGCTAGTCTTATTATAAAAAACCTTACATGTCAATACAAACCCAGTCGCTTAATATGTGATTTATATTTTTTGGTTTTCAAAATAAATAAAATTTGTCTAAATAGTGTTAGGGACGTGTTAATAATTAATAATGTAGTAACCATGACCGAATTTATATCGAATATAAATGTCTAAATCGTGTTTTGGGTAAATTAAGCATATTGTTAGTTGATATAAATTGTGTAAAATGGTGCTATAGATATTTTGTTAGCGGTATCGCAGATGCGTGCTTGGAGGTATATTCTTGCTGGTTATGCAAGAATTCGATAGATGCTACATATTCATTTAAAATTATTTACGTATAAAAGCGTAATCTAAAATTAGTAAAGTAAAGTTGTGATATTTTAAAAGTAAGATGGTGGTATGCTACCGTCTTACTTTTACAATATCACAATTAAAATCATTTTAACTAGTTTATGAACCTTATATATATATAACCTTATTCATAATATTTATACAAGAATTATAGACCAGATACACTTGTTTGTGACATTTAGTCGATAAGTACTTACCTGTTTTGTCAGTGCTTTTAGATACGCGATTATACAATCATATACATATTTGAATTTCGAATAATAGAAACCGCAGCAGGCGTACTTGACCACTGTCAAAAATTTGAGTTTTTTTTAATTTAGAATCCAACACCAAAACCACAGAGATTAGTAGTAGTAATTTTATAATCTATGGTAATACAGTTCGCGACAATAGCAGGCAAAGGATCGTAGTATCGAACTTTTTGAAGATCTTTTGATATAAAATTCTTTGATTCGTATTTATGTCACTGAACTCCTTAAGGCCTAGACCGATTTTAATCATAATTTTAGGATGTTTGCGTGGGTTGTTTAGATGTTTGGTTTAGTTTCACATTTGAAACCTGTAGGTGGCGCTAGAATCGGGTTCTACATATTTATTATTTCAGCACAGGACAACGTCTGCCGGGACCGCTAGTATCATAAATAAATTTATAACGTTTGTATCATATAGTTCAATCTGATATTTTTTCTATTATATAGTCTCGTATTTAAAAGCACTCACAAAGTAAAGTACTTAATCGGCTAAATTTCATAAATCTGTGTATCTTATCTTTAAAGCTTATGTAGATTGGATTGGCGATTAAATATAACTTAATTCTAGTCCAACGAAGGTTGGAAGATTCCTCACATGGAAAATTTTAAAAAGTTCTCACTCGCAGTAAGATAATTTTGATGAGACACAAATCTCTTGTAGATAAAACTTGGATTCGATTTTACGATCTACCCATGAAGAATATACCTAAAGCATCGAGTAACCAAAAACTGTGTGACCAGCCATGTGGAATTGCAATTAATGTGTTTCAATGTGTTTAAAGATAATGTGTACATAAAACATCACGGTTTATTGTTAGAAGTTATATGTTGATAGTATACTAAGGCATATGAAAACGGTTAAACAAAATAAAAATAAAATATTACTCAATTAATTGCTTATTTTTATTTTCGTCTTATAATTTTACACTAGTCATTTTGAACAAAGGGAATTCTGTATTTCCTATAATCATTATTTATAAATTCGCATGAATTCTATAATAATAGTTTATTGTAATCGCATCGATATCGATGTAATGCAATGTTTTATCATATACACAACCCTAAAGGTGGGGCTTCATCTGGGATAATGTTAAAGATTTAAGCCGTTTCGATGGCTTTAATGCGTTATTTGAAATGCGACATTGTTAATGACATTAAGTATTGACTGAGAACGTATGTATATCATGAATATGCGTCTTATTTCAACGCTTGAAATAAGACGCATTCAACCACAGCCTAAATCTTTGAAACTAATGCAGATGAAGCCCCAGCATAAGTGAAAGAACTTATAAGCAACATTCTATTTTGTTTGTATAATGAATGAAAATAGTAGGCTATTGTAGATGGGTGCACATATAAGCTCGTTGCGGTCGTCACACAATAAATGACAACGTATGCAACATAGCACTCACTATCTCAATCGTTGCACATGAGGAATTATAAAGAATACTTCAGGTAATTTCCAATATTGATTGTTGCAGCGAGCATTCATTGCCCAAATATGCGCTCATCTATATATATATATCAAGGGGTCAAAAGTTATTTGTTTTAAGCGACATTTGCGAAATTGTGTCGATATAGGAGTTTGTTCAATTACCCAAAAAAAGACTTAATTAGTAAACTATATACTATATTTTTAAAAGAAAAATCTTTATTTTTAATTGGAAACCAGGTTCATTATAATTCCTTAAGTTTGATACATTAGGATGCAAGAAAACCATCATGTCAATTCTGTCACAAAATTTCGCTTAAAACAAATAATCTTTCACCCCTCAACATTATAACCTACATATGTTCACAGCAGTTTATTCAATGTTAGTTAATTGTTAAGAAATAATGTTTCATAATATTAAGTTTTGGAGCTAAGCTTATAAAAAATACACAGAGGAAAAACGTAATTCTGTTTTAAACTTGTTTTTCTAGTTTAACCGAATTAATGTAAGTTGTAAAGTGCCTTAATAATGAGCTAAGATAGAACATAATCTTTATGAAAACTGGTAATAACGTGTTGTTGATGTGCTTAGCGTTCCGTTACTAATTCGAATCATCAAATCGAATGGTCCGATTTTGGGGTTTCTTTTGCAAAATAAAAAAGCAATTCATATGCATTTGAATAATTTGACGTTGCAAACTTAGACTTAACTTAAAGTTTAAGATTTTTGTTACTGCAAACGGAACCTAGAAATGTTATATGAACAGGGGCCCAATACAGCTATTTCAATATCTCAGCATCAGTGCCGTAAATAGGGCGGTGCCACCGGTCCCAGGCACAGGGCGTAGACTCTGGGGGGCGCAAGAATGGCCATGCAGACCAGGCAGGACTATTACTTTTTCGGTTTGCTCCTGATAAATTTCCGCTGCGCCCCTAGTGCTCGATTCCAACACATACATACCTACAAGCCTTATCATCAAAAACGTCTGTTAAATTAGACAAAACATCGCGCTCATTTTTTTGGTAGCGCTCGAGCGTATTTGTGTTCTAGGTCTTAAAAAAAATATATTTTTCTTCCAACATATTAGATAATTGGTCCACCAACACCAAGGTCCTTATGCGTTATTTTATCACCCTGAATGAAATAAAGTAGGCCTATACATAGTATTGCTCTAGCTAGGGTACCTATAATATTTAAAAAAAAAACAAGGGCGCAGTTATAGAAGCTCGCACAGGGCGCATAAAAGGTTATTTACGGCACTGTTCAGCATTGCGATTATTTCAAAGTACAATCCCATTTCGTGTGTGATAGTGTCAAAAATTCGTATTCTACTAAATCCACGATATCTTCTCGATATCGTCACAGAAAAATATGGTATTAGCATTAAATTAGCCGAATGGTATTAGTATTATTACCATTAGCAGAAATGGCTTTAGCCGAAATATATATATATAGAAAAACTACCAAAATTTTAAACATTTATTTCAAGAGTCACTTTAGACATTTATAGAGAGGCATGCCACGGCCATGCCATTGGAATTAACAGAATACCGAAATCAGGCAAACGTAAAAGCGGAATTGGGCCCCTGGTTGCATCCATATTTTAATCTACTATAGATGTACTTACTTTTATTTAACTTATTTTAATTATCAATACAATATATTTGCATACGGGTAATCGTTTAATTATTACATATCTATATTTAACATACCTTATCATTTTTTCTAGCTAAATATTGACCACGATATTCAATTTAAAGCCTTAAGGGGATAACTAAACAGAATTGTCTATGTTCCTCCCGCATTACCACATTTAATTCAATTGACAGAACTTACAACAAAACTGTATTTCAGGGGCGTAGCCAAGGGCGGCTTTTAGGGGTTGATATTACTCGGTTCACTGATCTTTCAATTTGAATGAAGCCATCAAAGCGATTCGTGTAATCATAAGATTGAATAATTCACTTCATTAATGTCATTGTTTCCATTCATTTCTGCACCTTTTAACCAAATAAATCAATTTGGTTCAACGGTGTAATTCAGGTTTAATTTCTACAATCTGGCTTTAAATTGATAGTCGTGGACTGTTATTTAAGTACTTTCCTTGTTAGTAATGCTAATTAATTGTACTAATTGTTTTTGGGTCAATATAAAATTGATTGTAAAATCGTGGTAATATTTTTACTTTACATTAATTAAATCTTTAAAGAACTAATCGTGTACATAACTCGTGTAACACACTATTTATGTACATGGAAAGATTAAATTAATTATCAATGACATGTAACGACCATGTTCCAAGTTTTTTCCTGTTATAGATCATTGACTTCGAAAATATTGAACGCTTCAAAGCAACGATACACCGAATTTTAATTAAATGCATTTTTGGATTAGAAACTCATTTATCACTTCGACTTTACCAATCGATTTGGACCCTTACTTATTACTGTTGTTTGCTTCTTTATATTTTAAAATCCTTGTTATTTAATAAAAACAAACATAATACAAAATATAATACGTTTTTCATTAACTAGACTAGTTCGTACATGGCATTGCTCCTGTAAGATTTACTCTCGTAAACCTCTAACGCTAAACTCGCACTAAGATTAAGATACGTACCAGACTGATCTTTTACTTCAAAAATAAAATAAAAACCTGTCAAAGATTTGTAAACCCATGGACGTACTATTCAAACTGGACTGAGTACTATCCAAGAAAACTGACGACAAAGATATGCAAATAGAGGATTTCATCTCTTTCAAACAATTTTCAGTTTGGGGATAAGATTTAATTTTTTTTTCGAAAATTTAAAGAATTTAATAGATATAATCGAATACAATGCAAGAAAACTTAACTTATTTGTATTGTATTCTAATCATAGTCCCTCAAAACTATAAGTAGAATACTGAGCCCAGATCACCGTCTTCTATGGGTAAGGTGCACAGAAGGCTGGCTACGTTGCCTCGCTGGATCGCCATACTGATCCGTTGGCCGAGGTAAGCACCAGCCCTCTGATCACCCGAAGAGTCAATGAGTCGTTTCGATAAATTTTGGTAGAGGCTCATAGCCTCAGGACCCCACGGTCCAGATTTAATTAAAACCAAATTATTAGGAAACCCAAATATACACAGTTTTATCACTCTCACTATTTCGAAGTTCGATTCACCTATTTTATTTTATCTGAAGCAGACAGACGGCCCACCTGATGCAAAGCTGTTATCAATGCCTATAGACGTTTACACCAGGGGTGTCGCTAATGCAATAGAGTTTTTAATAATGTGCGATGCCTAAGCTTAGATTAGGTAGCTTAGACAATGCCAATATTAAAGCTTAAGCTTAGCTAGCTTATATCCTTAATTTTAAAATTTCAAACTATTTATTTATAATGTACCTGCTACATCTGTGATAGTGTTAGTAACTATGGCCAAGTGTGTGTGTCATGTTTACAGCGTTAAAAATACGCCGTTAATGATTAGCTATTAAATGTAGTATTAAATAAAACCAAGACTAGTTCTTTTTGTTTTATTACTAAACGTTTTGAAATAAAGTAGCTTTGTTTAATTTTTGTTTTAAACCTGCTGTAGTCCTCAAATCTTTGATGACTACATAACAATATAATTGGATTTTTACAAATAATCTGCCCGACACGGCCTATCGCAATTATCAATTTGGTATGTAAAGATTGTTTTATAGGAAAACTGTAAATAAAACCATAGATATGAGCGTATGTATAAACAAATACTTGCAACCACCATCACAAAGACATCACGTTCAATAAATAAATATTAAGATCTTGGGACTTCATTTTTATCGTGGTCCAAAATTTTCATTATATATGTCACTTTAGACACGTTTAAATATCGGAGGATGACGGAAATCGTGATTGAACTTAATATTGTTACGAATTGCGAGACTCGAATTAAAATGCCGTTGGAATTATTGTAGACTTTATTAGAACTATACAAACACGTATTTCTTAATTACTTACAAAATATGGTCAATTATAGGTACCTTAAGTTTAATTTTTGAAACATCAGAATTTAACAGATACGTAAATCGGTGCATTTTGCATTTTTGTTTTTTTATGTTTTACTTGTCACCGACTTCAAGCTTTTGTAGAAAATATAGATTGTTTGTTTTTCAGTTTGCAATTGGTTTCGTTTTGCTTAAAAAAAATATTCTATTTTTTAGTTACTTTAGTAAGCTTTAAAAGTAAGACTTTCAGTTCTTGTAGACATTTTACCACTGGCACGCGTATACAAGTTTGGCCTTTCAAAGAGTGCAGGCGCTCGGTGCTTTTCAACAAGGGTTAATTGATCATGATGAGTACATCAATAAAATATGGGAAAATAATTTTATTCGATTCCAAACTAATCTTTGAACAATTAAATAGTATTAATGGAAAAATATAAAATGATAGAGCTAACAATAATTTCTGCGAAGATTAGATTATATAAGATCAGATGTGTATTAACCGTTTTTTAGAATGACGTAGTTAAATAATAAAATAACAATACCTCTACAAAACCCTTCACTGTGCGCAACTGCGCAGGCAAACATGGACTTGGCTAATTTTAATTTATCCACAATCAGCATTTTCCCATTTGCACTGAAGACCATAAATACAGTCATCTTTAGTCCGATGTTATTTTATAATTAATGTATGAGTACATCTACTATATGTATCTTCCTGTCGTGTTTGTATGAGTCTTCATAATTAAAGACTGACGTTATATTGATGAATTATATTTACAAACAGACGCATAAAATCTTCACGTAAGTAATTGATATTCATGGAACTAATTAATAGCATTCATATATACACTCCTTATTTTGACGGCATGTCATTATTAAATCACATAAGATAAGGTTTTTTTTAAACTGGTTTATTTCAATTATAATATTTTCTATGAAATATTTATGATAATTTATTGCATAATAAGTAGTTTGATGAGGTAACGAAACCCAGAAAAGCGTAGTTAAAAAAATAATAACTTTTAACAGGTAAAACCAAAACGAAATCGGCTTAATTAGTAACGGAATACCTAAAATAATTAGTCAGTACTTATTTTCACATAATATACATATTTTTATATGTAAGTAGCCGAGTCAAATCGCATGAAAATTAACCCGCTCCGAGTTACAAGAACCGGTCGGAGATGATGTGAAATTCCCGTTTTATATATCTTTTTTATAAACTGCCTTGAACTCATGAATTAAATGCTTTGATATTGTTACGAGTTGCAGGACTGAATTAAAATGCCGTTGGAATTATTATAGAGTTTATTAGAACTATACAAACGCGTATAAGACAGGTACAAATATAACCGAACGCAATAAGTCCAAACGTAATACAGGAGATCGTAATTCAAATACACGCACAAAGTCCGTCACTAAATATATTACCCAATGTACACAACTCTTGCTTCGCTTGTGGTTATCGCTCGACTGTCTCATCTCTGGATTGAGCCATTGCTTTATATTGTACAAATGCAACATGTCTGCTCAGCCTCGTGGACTGAATTTCCTAGAATCACACCTGGCTAATGACTACCATAAAAGATTACAATACACAATGGGCAGTTTTTGTAATCACAAATTTTAAACACAAAGTAAACAAAAGAAGTCCAAATGCCGAAAAGGTAATAAAATGTCTACAGGTATGCAGGTGTGAATTTGGCTTTTGTTGGGGTTCACAGGTCGTAACAAGATTTTAATAAGTAATGACAATCCACTGAAGTAATATTTTTATCGGCATATTTGCTTGTAGTCAAAAGGGCAGATGATCCATTTGATAAAAGATGGGCACTGTCGTCCATGGACAACTGCGACACTAAGGTAGCCGACGCGTTACATACCTCGTGGAATCTTAAATACTTACTTGTTTACACTTTTTTGAAGAATCACATATTGTATAATTCTGAGAATATCACAAAAGAAAGTTTATTCCACAGTAGTATCAAGCCCACGTTTTCTAATGAAAATAAATAACTCCCAAATTCTTTATTTAATATATTAGGGAACACATTTATTTTAATACAACCTCGAAAAATACAACTAACAAAGTTAATAAATTTAAATCTGAATAACAATTAATAATTTTTTTATACATATAAACTAAATTATGTATATCAAAATAACAATAGTAGACAAACATGAGTCTAGATTGCTATTTATTGGGAACATTTTCAAAATACTAGTCCCATTTCCACGCAGGATAACAACGCTTATGCGTTACCCCAAATAAGCTCCTGAACCCCTTTCATCTGGACCTACGAATTACACTAATTTAATTTTTTTCTAGGTACTGATTCTATTTAATAAATCATACATTTTCATAGATGCTTCGGACAACGTCTTACCCACTGATACTCTTACCTACTTGACCTTTAGAACGGTAAAATAATATTAAAATAAGTATTGACATTAATAAATGTTGTTCGTAAATTTTCAAAGAAATCTCGCCAAGTATAAAACAGGTTTTATATGAGGATAACTCTTGACACGAGAATGACCGCTTCAGTCTAACACACGTACAACTAGCATTGAGTGCGTCGACGGCAACCAGTGGAGCGGAGTGTATAAGTTAATAATATTAATATAATTAGCAACAATGAGACAATTACGTGTATTTTTTATTATATCTATTGTTATCTGTAAATGTTACGGTGGATTGATAGGAGATTTTTTCAACACAGCGCACAATGTCGCGCACGGAGTTGCCGGCACAGTCTTCGGAGGGACCACTAATGGAGCAGGCGCCAACTTTCAGGCTGGAGGTCAGTTTGGTGTACATACTCCCCAGAGACGACCCGGCTATGGATATCAACCAGACTCTGGCCCCGAGAGGCCGGACACCACGATCGTTGTCATAAAAGAACCAATTGATGAACCACCTAGACAGCCTGGAACTCATGGACGTCCAAATGGACCTTACAATCGACCAACTGGCCCTGGATTCAATGGACCACCAGGATCAGGACATCAACAACGACCTCAAGAAAACAACTTTAATCAATTTAACAATAACCATGGAGGGTACGGCCAACAGAACCCGCCCAACAATAGACCACAACACCAGAATGATAATGTAGCACTCAACAACAATTATGGACGTCCTAACCAAAACGGATACAATCAAAATGGATTTGTGCCAAACCAAAATGAATATAATTATAACAATCAAAATGACAGACCATATCAGAATGGACAACCACAATCTAGTAATAATAATTACGGACAAAATCCAAATTTAAATTATAATCCAGGAAATCAATTCCAGCAAAATAATAACCAAAACGACCAGAGTAATTATCGGCCTAATGAAAATACTAACCAATACCAACCTAACAACCCTAATTTTAATAATAACAACGCTGGACCTGCTATTCCAAGCAATGAAAATCAAAACAATGAAGCTGTAAATAAAGAACCAGAAAATATGAACAAGTATGATTTTAGTGACATTTTCACCTCATCAACAGAAAGTAACGAGATAAACAGCCAAGATAATAAACAAAACGATGATACTTCACTTTTCGTTCCACTCCTTCCAAACCTAGGAAGTGATAAAATAGATATGAACGCACCAAAACGAGAAACTAGTGATAAACCAAAACCGGATAAAGATTATGACGACTTAAATTTAGACATTCGTGTTGGAGAAAAATAATTTTTATTGTAATCAATAATGTAACATCTATGTAAGTCGCATTGTGTAATGATTAATGTGAAATAAATTTATTACTTTTTTACTATGCTTATAATTTTCAATGCATTTCTTCCATGTGGTTTCGCTCGCTCTAATTTTTGATGCCGGACGTAGAAGCTGTCCTTTAGATAGATAACTCTTTATTCTTCAACATTCATTCTTCGAAAAGTATTTGTATAAAATATTAGGATTCACCCGCGACGTCGATCACATTTGACAAAATAATCTAATTTATACGGATCCTAACAACTTGAAACCACTCCCGAAAAAAATCCCGCGGGATTCCCGGAATATAAAGTATCGTAGATTTTAATATGATATCCATGATCTCAAAAGCTTGTATTTAAAAACCTTTTTAAAAAAGCTTATTATTTATCTCTGTAGATGTACATATCACCTATTGTTGTTGTTGACTTGTTTTGAATTTGAACACTATGCCTCTACAACTCACTACACCTGGATTAATGTTAGTGTTAGTGACAATGTCCATATGCAACTTACCTACTTAAAGCGTCAGAAATAACGCTGTTAACGATTAGCTACATTAGTGTAGGTATAGAAGTTATCTGTCAATGTTTAACGTTATTAACAATGTTGCATCTCAAATGAAGTATTAAATCCTCAGCTACATCTACGTGACACAGTCGTTAACACTAACAGTATACCGGGTGTAGCAGGGGCATTACAAAAGACTTAAGACTAGTGCTGTTAATAAAACAGAGTAGAAGTGTTGACGTAGAAGATGATTATTTATACCGTAAGTATAATATTAGATACCTATATTTTAAGTATAAAGCACATCTTTTAAATTTATACAAAATCGAGCCATAATTGCGGCCATTAAATATTGGTGTATGCAACTAAATACGTAATTGAATAAGGTTATACAAAATTATCTTCATATTGCCAGTAAGTAAAGTTTTCTAGTCATCTTTTTAAATGTTGGAGATTTTGCTTCCTATCCTCCTAAACAAGAAAACATACGTTCATCCCAATTATAAAATAGGCATATTATACCAAATTTCATGAGAATCGCTTCTTTCTCAAAGCCGTGAGGAAACAATTTTAAAAACTTACAAAAGTAGAAACAAGAAATCACATTTACATATATAGGTATTAGAATTCAGGAATGCGGCGCAATATTTAAAATCCATACACATATCTTCAAACTTGAATATATACTTATTAAAAAATATGTTGCGATGATAAAACATTTAAAACTTTTTATTTATTGCATTTTCGTGACTCAACAGTCAACGACTGTTGTTGTCTTGAAGGACAAAAAAACAGCTTCTCGAATTCGTGGCTTGCCTTCAGAAGTATTGTTGTTGTACTTTTAATAACTTGCTCGTCTTGAGCTATCCAAAGCATTAATAACGATTAGCTTTTAAGGCGAATATTAATAGGCAATATCTACGTCATGCCTAATGCTTTGTAAAGAACACTGTCCAGACAAGAATTATAATGTCTGCGTACGCAATCGGCATAAACAAATACTTAAATGTTCAGACATAAAAATATACGTAAAATCTTGTATAAAATTTACATCGAATTAAGAAGTGCTGTTATTAATATGACCACTCTGGTCTGCCCCTTTCCGTATCAAGAGTGTAATATTGCTATGAATAATTATAAATCTATTTTTGCTCACAATTTATAATTTGTGACGACATACTATTATTAAAATACAGAAGTTTCCCTGATGATTCACAAAAAAAACGTCACCAGATTGACGCAACAGTATTATAATTCCGTATTTATACCATTCACGAAACCATCATTATCATTAATCAAGCGTATTCGCCTTAAGTGCAAAAAGCGTAAAGTCAGATGATCGAGAAGTCGATTCCTTATTGTGCCTCCAGCTGTTTCCTGACAAACACACATAGTCTTAGTACTGTTATATTAATTAACTACAGCCATTATTGACATCAAAAAGGTCCCTGGCCCAACAGAAGCGAGAATAATCCTGACATGATCGGATTACTCATCATCTGGCTTTGCTCATCGGTAGTTGGAAAAATCCACGGGCAGGAGGCGGTCGTGTCGTACGTAATAAACGCGCAAAGTGCAAGGATATCGCCATTGGACCGCAGGCCCGCTGTAATTCAAGACATCAACCGCCAATTACAATCGTCTGCACCCACGCGCGTCATCGAGATCCTCGTCCAACCAGCTGAGGTAGAGCTATACAGACCGCAATCATTTCACGGAAACGGTTTCAACCTTCCGCAGTCGACCGTGAGACCAAACCAAGCGCAACGGACACAGTCAGTGTCGCAGAAAATTACTGAAAGCATGGAAGCAACTAATAATTCGAGTATTGCTCACAACAGTTCTACAATAGGTGATAATTCTGTGATAAAAAATATGGAATTAAATAAAGACAAGCCGAACATGAAATTGACAAGACCGGATAGTCTTCCCTTGCCTACAGGCAATGGGACAACAGTAACCAGTAAAAAGAGCGCTATAGCCAAGGACTTGCCTCCAGCTAATGTTACTCTCGACGAGAGGTCATCGTTTACTGGTGATGCGTGCCCTACAGGATTTGTGAAATTCAATGGACAATGCGTTCCAACTGATTGAAACTATTTCTGGTGAAAGTGCTTATTGTTTGTGTTTGTATTTTTTAATTTAAAGTATTTAAAGGTGCAAAATATTTAAGTGATCGAAATTGTAAATATGAAATAAGAATAATAACTCCATGTAATATATTCATTTGTTTTTCTTTGGGATGTTTCGGTGACATTGTGGATAAGATAAAATTTTGAAAATTTTAATTTTATGAATCAAAGTAAACTATAAAAGGAACTATTAGTCATCCGTCTTGTAAGTAAACAGTAAACAATTTGAATTGTTATAGCAGGTTATAGCGTCATTCCCCGTGTGGGTAAACTTATTCTATAGTACCTACTATATTTTAACTAAATAATCTTATTATTCATTCAGTTTGTCCTACCATCAGTCAGTCCTACCATCGGATGAATTTTGACATTAGATATATAGCTTATGTCTATTATAACCGACTAGCGGCTCGTCCCAGCTTCACACGGCTGGACATTTAGTAGTTTTAGTAGGGATCCCTAATTTTTTCTAGTAATAAATATAGCCTATGTTACTCAAGGATAATGTAACATTCTAATGGTGAAAGAATTTTATAAATCGGTCCAGTAGTTTTTGAGTTTATTCGTTACAAACATACAAAAATACAAATCTTTCCTCTTTACAATATTAGTATATAGATAATATTATTATAGATAGTAAGGCAAATGAGCGGTCGGTAAAATATAGGAACCAGGCCTACCGCGTACTCACCTGCGAGCCGTAACCGTAACCTTTGCGGTTACTGTAACCATGGAAAAAGGATATTATTAAATATACTATACTTGGAGGCCTCTGTGGTTGAGCGGGCTTTGCCGGCCTACCTCACGACAACGCAAAGGCTCCATGTTCGATTCTTGTTATGGTAAATTTCGGAACCACATTTTCTTCGTTATTTACTATGGGTGTGGGGGTCTGTGATCGGTCCCAGAGTGGAACGATGTATATTACCCGTAACACAAGCGTAACTTGCTTAAATTCGGGATATACAATATGGGTGTTTGTCTGTCGATTATACTGTATGTCTTTCAAGATCACGGATAGGATATTTTAGATTTTTAATTAATATTAATTTGTATAGGCTATAATTAAATAAACAGACCACGGACCATAAAAATGGACACGGACTTTTGGAGGACTTGCATGGGGCCATGGGAAGGCCAACACGTAGAGGCCCCTTAACAGATTTAATGTAAATGTGGCGTGACACTGACCAGCGATTATCTCTGTCTACACCATATAATAATGCACTCAAGGACAAGCCCCGGCCAGTGTAGGACTATTGTGGGAAATAAGAACAAAAAGTACCGGGCTATTGGGGTAAACTGCTAGTGGTACGAGAGGTCTGGGAATATGGGGACTATGACATCTGATCGTCGTAATGTTCGGAGAACATGGAAAAATGGGCAGACAGTGACTCGGCATGCCTGCATGGGCCGCAAAAAATGCCATAGACTAGAAGACAGGGGCAACATGCATGTGAGTGACTAAAGGGTGTAGAGAAGTGGTCTGCAGGTTTACCGAAGCTACTTCCCACGTTATACTATTTATTACTTCCACCCCTGGAGCTTGAGCGATCTCTATCTACTCTGTGTCGGCTACATAAGGCGAGCACGGAGGCAGGGGCCTTGCTTTGGCCCCCGGAATGGGGTCCGAAGTGTCGCTACTACCTAAGGCTTCGCCACAAAGCTATATTATCTATTATTTTATGGGAAAGATAAAAAATCCTCATAAACATTGATGTAAATTTAGAAACTGTACAGATTCTTACAATAAACTTTTATTATGTAAACCTCAAAGTTCTCCATAAAGCATAATACAAGTTTTATACAAACGAGGAACACCACACCACAGGAAATATCTAGCAATTGTAAACAATAGGTAAGCGGAAACCCGTTTTTGGAGTAAGTTAGTAGTTATTCATCGATAGTTACAGAGCGGATGGACACAAACACATTTCGAATAACAATAAGGATATTTTGATGACTATTCTGCAGATACAAGATAAGGATAACTACAAAAATTGTCGCTAAAAACAAATTACATCCAGTGATTGACATTATTAGGAGATGTTCTATTAACGTCACGTCGCGATATTCAAAATTGTTCGCGATGTACTGCTCCTAAATTTACGCCAGCGAATGTGGAAATATGATGATTTATAAATGCATCGAGTTCCGATCCTACGGAATCCCTGATTTAATTTGTTTGTTTGTTTTAAATTACAACTAGATGTACCCGCCACTGCCCCTTTAAACAGGCCTTGGATTTTATATCCATACTAGTTTTCGTTGCGGAGATGCCGCGGGCCCAACCCTTGGAAGCAACTGTATTTTACTGCCATAAAACTGAATCAGATTTATTATATACATAAATCTTCAGTGAAAATTTATTTAAATGTTGATGAAAAATCCGTTGCGTGGTTAAGGAGGAGTTAGCGGATATACAGACAGACGCTGAAAGCGACTTTGTTTTATAGTATGTAATAATATTCTGAATCGCGATCCGGGTCATTTTCCTCTATATCCATTCGGGACATTGAGGAGCATGAAGCCCCAAGGTTCAACCTCTTTGCCCCGGCTGCAATATAGTAACCCGGCTTGGAGCCACTGGAGCCTTCCCCGCACAGCGATGGCTTCTCACCAACTGTCGTTGGCCAATCTGCAGCGTCCGATGGCCTTCGCGGGCTTTGCGTTAGCTACTTCTACAACTTAGTTCGCCATTTATTGGCGTTCAATGGCCATCTCAGGCTTTCTGAACCCCGCGAGATATCAAAAAACAAAACACTCGAAAATTTAAGAGTTTATTGTTTTTGTTCTACTTCCTCTCCTTATCCCGTTATTTGCGATCGGGTCCCGTCATTTTCCTGTATATATATCCCCAAATTTAAGCATTTAAGGAAGTTACGCTTTTGTTATGGAAGAATATACAACGGATCACTCTGTGGCCTACCTCAGACACCCAAACCACAGTAAATAGGCAATGGAAAGGTCGTCAGTCCATCGGGCTGAAGAGCGTCTGACACTTAGATCATATTATAACTCAATGGTCTGACACTACGTTTACAGAGACGCGGTCGCCACTCCAAGGCTCTACTTTACCAGATAGGCCGTAATATATATATTAACAAGGATTTTATGTTCGTTTATGTCCTAAAATAAGTAATAAGTAGTTAAAATTAGAACTCATTGAGACTGAGTCATGGCGACATAGCTTGCACAATACATTGTTAGCCACTTGAGACTGCACAAGGCCGTGGCAAGCCGCAAATTAATGTCTATACTACCTATAATTGAATACGTAGATTATTTTGCAACACAAATATATATTTTCTTGGGGTTCTCATTGTTGATAATCATAACAGGCACTACACTTAAGCGTGTTTTTATTTATGTTTACCTCCTAGATCATATAAATGTATATTTATGGTTATACTATATGTTTTGTAGAAAAATATTTAGTTTTAAATTACGCTTTTATTCCACTCTATAGCGATAGTTTGTGTGGTAACTATAATTGTCCATATTTGCCCTTCTACTGTGTTATTTTCAAATGAAAATCATGCTCATATGTTTTTGTAACAACTTAATAATATTCATTATTTTATTAGTTTTAATATAAGAAAAACTATTACTCTACTCACAATGGAACAACACTATATTTATTTACCTTGGTTTTTCTTAGAAAATTTTTTTTTTAACAAATTTCGGTTAAATTGTCTTTGTCTACTGTAATATCTAACTTTAGACGTGGCTTAAGTTGTCTAATATATTTACACATCATTAAATAGTGTATATATGTGTGTGTGTATATATATATTTAAATACAAGCTTTTGAGATCCTGGATATCATGTAGCTGCAGAGTGCTAGCCCAGACAAGTAAAACGAGCCCAAACACGACGGGTCTATCTTGTTTAGTACAGGAGTTCCTATGGCCACCTTCCGACTCCATCATCAGATCAGCTCCATTGTACCATATTATTGCATTGTCACGCAATATACATATTTGTGCTAAATTTCACCTCAATCGGAAGCCGGGAAGTTGGTCAAATTTAACTTGCAAGATTCTACCCGAACTTACATACATACATATAGGTACATCCATTGCAAATTAAATAAAAGCTTGTAAAATTACTATATAGTATATACTTTATTTAAAATCAGAGAGCGAAGGATTCCGTAGATGACGTGTCATGTAGATTATCGTCCCAAAATAAAGTTTTTTATAAAATAACTATTTCTACCTACAGATAAAGAAGTACAGAACCGTAAAAAATGCTTTTATTCAAAAATATAAAATAGAAAAACACTCGTTACACTCTTCTTAGTCATGCTCATAAGGTCAGCCTGTCGGCCCACCTGACCGGTCTATACCCACTCGATTTCGTTCAACTTTCATAAGTAGGTTTTGCGAATACTACTGGTGCCTATATAATATTTTTGATTGTAGGTATCACAAACGAATGAAAATATAGACGCAGCATATGTGTCTACGTGAATAAAAGCGTCAAACGAAGTGAAGCATTTTTTTAAACTTATATGTGTAAAGTATACGTGGTTTGCGTCTGTGTAGTTAATAGTAATGTATCCACTGGAAGCTATTCCACTTTTATCCATACTAATTCGGTTTTTTAATACTATATAAGTAAGTTCTCGTAAAGCACTGCAGCTCGATAATCTTCCTATTCCAAAATCAGCTTCTATTAGGTGGCTTCACTCTGAGAGCTCGAGCTATTTTGTCCCTCTGAAGTTGATATATGTAAGAAGAATTAAGGAATAACAATCGCCGGTCGCCCAGTAAAAAACTGCAATCTCAGCTGTCACTACCTGTCCGGTATTATTTTTATATAAACTGTCCATTAAAACTTTCAATAAAAGTCTTATTATTTATGACAGGTTTTTAAACTTAAATTAAATAATAATAATAAGGTCCTTTCCAATTTCATGAAATTCGTGATTTTACGAAATAATCTTCCTTGTAGACTAACATATCAGAAAACAAATTGAGCAGGCGTTTAACATATTTAAAAGCTGTACCTCGATTAGAATATTAAGAGAACGAATGCAATATTTTCAGTAAACTTAAAACTGCAAAGGTGGCGTTTAACTTCAAAATCGCAACTATACATCAGACAAGGCTGTATGAAATACGTTTCTTTGCCTGCCATTGTGGAGAATAAAACAAAAACAACAACCATAATTAACAATTTGACACTGACAGTATAGCATTCTAATGTCAACTGAAGACATTGAACTATTGAAGTAAATTTTTGTCAAATACAGGTTTGAAAGAAGCCGGTGTCGTGCTTCTTTTATAATTAAATTATTATTTTTATTCCGTATTATATTTTTAAAAGTATATAGTTTATTAAGCAAAACGTTCCAATAAAGATAGATAAGAACAAAGTTTATACGGAAACTCAATACGTACTGAAGTCGTTCAATTGCAGTTAATTAACAAATACCACGTGTACGTCTATCTACTTATGAATAGTATTACATGTGTATATTAAAAAGAATATAATAATATATATTGTAAAGTACACGTAAACCTATTTAAGCAATCTTGTGACGAGACTACGTAGAGATTATTTTATTTATTCCACGTGTTTTATACAGTAAACATGTCGAAGAAGGTGGAAGGCGACCTTCGCGACGGGCTATCCGCCGAACAGATATTCGCAAACAGTGAAGGGCTTACTTACAATGACTTTTTGTTGTTGCCTGGCTATATAGATTTTACTGCTGAAGAAGTGGACCTGACTTCTCCTCTCACGAAAAAAATTAACCTGAAAGTGCCTCTGGTGTCCACTCCTATGGATACAGTGACGGAAGCCGACATGGCCATCGCTATGGCGCTGTGCGGCGGCATCGGAATCATTCATCATAACTGCACTCCTGATTATCAAGCAAATGAAGTACATAAGGTAAAAAAGTACAAACATGGTTTCATTAGAGACCCTGTGTGCATGGGGCCTACTAACACTGTAGCAGATGTTATAGAAGCTAAGAAGCAAAATGGATTTACAGGATATCCAATTACAGAGAATGGCAAGCTTGGTGGTAGACTAATAGGTATTGTAACATCCAGAGACATTGACTTCAGGGAGGGAGATCCACATCTCAGTCTCAAGGAAGTGATGACACCAATTGAAGACATGATTACTGCTCAATCAGGAGTCACACTGCAGGATGCTAATTACATCCTTGAAAAAAGCAAGAAAGGTAAATTGCCAATAATTAATGGAGATGGTGAACTTGTTGCATTGATTGCCAGAACAGATTTAAAGAAAGCCAGAAGTTACCCTAATGCTTCCAAAGATTCTAACAAACAGCTATTAGTCGGTGCTGCAATAGGAACCCGTGATGCTGATAAAGAGCGCCTCAAATTGTTAGTTAGCAATGGAGTTGATGTAATAGTTCTTGATTCTTCACAGGGTAATTCAATGTATCAAATAGACATGGTAAAATATATAAAGAAGACTTACCCTGAAATTCAAATAATAGGAGGGAATGTTGTTACGAGGATGCAAGCAAAAAATCTTATAGATGCAGGTGTTGATGCATTAAGAGTTGGGATGGGCAGTGGTTCCATTTGCATTACCCAAGAAGTTATGGCATGTGGTTGTCCTCAAGCTACCGCCATTTACCAAGTGGCATCCTATGCTAGTCAATTTAATGTCCCTGTGATTGCTGATGGTGGCATTCAATCTGTAGGCCACATAGTGAAAGCCTTAGCTTTAGGAGCCTCTACTATAATGATGGGTTCGCTATTAGCTGGTACTTCAGAGGCACCAGGAGAATATTTCTTCTCAGATGGTGTAAGACTTAAGAAATACAGAGGTATGGGCAGTTTAGAGGCTATGGAAAACAAAGATGGTAAAGGATCTGCTATGAGTCGTTATTTTCATAAGGAAACTGATAAACACCGTGTTGCCCAGGGTGTGAGTGGAAGTATTGTTGATAAAGGTTCTGTGTTACGATTCCTGCCATATTTACAAGCTGGAATGCAGCACAGTTGCCAAGATATTGGAGCGAGATCTATAGTGATTCTGCGTAATATGAGCTTTTCAGGAGATCTAAGATTCATGAAGAGAACATACTCTGCACAGTTGGAAGGCAATGTTCATGGTTTATTCTCATATGAGAAGAGATTATTCTAGAACATCAAATGTCTATGTGATAAACAACAATGCATCAAGAACTTGCATTGGCTTTGAATATATATGTGATGAAAACAGATTTGAAGTTATTTTTTAATGAAATATTGTTTTATTTGTATATTTGTTGGTATGCAACAGAGAATAACTAAATCATGAACTAAACCAGAGTATTCCATTTTTACTTAATTATGTTGATAATCATGGTATGTTTTATATATTAGTATATAAGTTTACAATGTATTGTGACACTGGCCAGAAATCATATACTTTACAAAATAAAATGTGTGACTATTATCATTGAATTATTCCAATTTATTCCACCTCTGAGGCTTTGATAAACATTCAAATTATGTTTTAATTGCTTTACATCTTCAATTAGAAAACTACACATTGTGTAATCACTTAAGACATGTTTTTTATTATGACTACTAACACATTGAACAACTATGTTGTGACAAATAAATTACAGAAATACACCTAAATTAAATTTGTGATAGAAGTAGCAAAGTTCTCAGTAAAGTCAGTGTTTTGTAATTTAATAGTAGCTGCAAGGTAGTTAGTAGTAGTAAACTTCATAATCTTCCTAGATCGGCTGAAGAATTGCTCAATATCTGAATTTCTATGAAAAATAGTTAATTTGACTGGCACAAAGCTGACTATGTAAAATTCTTTATAGTCAATTAGATACTACTGTTTAAAACCTCTATATTGTTTCATATATGGTTTAACATATTTATGTTCAATGCGAGTACTAATTAAGTTTTTCAAATTGGACTTACATAAGGCTTCAGGTTATAATAGGCTTATAGGTCTTATACTATGTGATATAAATAAGGCAGATAAGTTTTGGATTAGGAATAAAATAAAAAACCAGTTACTCTAGTAATCACAATTTAATGGAATTATAAATGCACAAGCTGCGCAGGCATGATTATTCTCATATAATGACAATAAACATTACAAAGTGCTAAATAATTTAAAATAATATAAAATATATACGTGCTACAATCTATTCTTTAGACTGGTGCGTCCAAAATGTTAACAAACATTTCAAAACTGCATCCCTAGCTATCTAACAACTATTTTAATTGCACAAAATTTCGTTTTCTCCTTTATTCATTAAATTCTTTGGATGATAAAAATATCGTAAATACTGTCAAAAATATACGCAA
This sequence comes from Dendrolimus kikuchii, assembly GCA_019925095.2. Taxonomy (NCBI): domain Eukaryota; kingdom Metazoa; phylum Arthropoda; class Insecta; order Lepidoptera; family Lasiocampidae; genus Dendrolimus; species Dendrolimus kikuchii. The sequence goes on from CM034394.1 coordinate 20,045,442, forward strand.
ACCTACTTCATTAGAGAGCATACAGGCTAATTCCATAATTCATACAAATTGGTGAATAATTTCGAATTTATTATTATCCCAACCAACACAAATTTTGACTTTGAGACTATTTTTTTATCGATTAAAAGCTACATAGCCTCATGAAAATGCTATAAGTCGATCTTGCTGACTAAATCAAGACAACCTAGCTGCGAACATTACCCTGACAGACCTCAGAAGCCTCAGATATTCGACAAATTGAGCCCATATGGTGTTGATATTTATTTCATTAACAAAGTGCAGTAAAGCCGGGTTGACACGATCAGAGGTGGCCGGGATCAAGTGCACTAGCACATAATAAAGTTACTATTGCGACAGAGTACACATTGATACTCTGTTTAAATCTGTGTGACTACACACAGATGTAAACAGATGATTAATCTCTTCATTTTCAAGATTTAAGATGCCAAACGCCATTCCATTACTATAAAGTCATCTGAGTAGACTCGTAAAGGTTGATTCAGTCTATATTTAGTTGGATCAAAAATTATTGTCCGAATTGATTGCCATGAAACGAGTATGTTACAGCACCCAAAGCCCAAGATGACCATCGGACACCAACTAAGCTGCAGATGAATCCAACGCAAAAGCCCATGGGACGCAGCAGATTGGCTAACGAGAGCCGTTGAGAGACCACCATTATGCTGGAAGGCTCCAATGACTCCAAACTCTGATTCTGACAGGTAGAAGCTGAGGCAAAAAGGTTTTCCTCGAGGCCCCAACTTTCTCACTGCCTTAACAGCCAAAGACGAAAAAGGCGACCGGGAAGAGCACTCTTCCCAGGCGTATTCCTATCGTAGCAACGCGGCTTTAAGTTAAATTTGTCTTAAACTTCGCAACTGATAAAATGTAAATGAGTAAACTGCTATTTAGTGGGTTTTTTTTTACTTGCCCCCATCAACCCAAAGATAAAAGTGAGGATGATAAGGTTGTGTTATCGGACTTTCATTGACGGCAGTAACCCGTCGGGCCACGAATATCGAGATAACTCCCCACCGCGCTAACGCCAAACTAATACGCACCAGCCGGAATGCATCAAGTCAAGCGACCAAAGCGTATAAATCTTACTGAGATTACATCTTACTTTATACAGAGTTCTCGAACGCGTCAAATGAAACTTGTTTATTTAAAAAGCGTATTGTTGCAATCCATTTTAATAAAACAAACGCATTGGTATTTACACATCTGGTTAAATTATAAAACTCTTTTTTAAATTCCATTACTGTTAAAATTAAATGTGATTTTCATCTATCTTTTCATCAAAATGGATTGATGACAACAGTACGCTAATTTCTACAGAAAAGGTAAAATATTCCAAAACACATTTGAAGTTAGAAATTCGCTAGATACGATATGCTTATAAAAATATAAGTATGGTAAAAAAAGCATAGCGTGAAACGTGCATTACTTACAATACGCGATATGTGATATGGTTCCGTATATAATAACTGGGATAAACATAAGCCACCATATTCTAGATCGAATTTCTAAATCCATGGAAGAACATTATGGAGTTTATCTTAAGTGAGCCAATGTAGTGTGATATTTCAGTGTCTACATATCTATCATTGCAATGAGATGCTTTGTTTATATGTTGTATGCATTTATTAGGGCTGGCACTAACGTTTTAGGTTTATATGTAATTTATTAATAATCTAAAAATCTATATTATAACTTTTGGCGACCTTTAAAATGTTGTCACTATTGGCAGTTAGTACTCCTTTCTCACTGCTTAAAGCCAGCCCTGTGTGCGGTATATTGCAATGGTATACGTGATTGTAATTTTATAATAGTTAGCAAAGAACTTGATTAAAAATCCAGTCAGAATATGTATCAACAACAAAACCAATCAGGGTTGCTACTTTATGGAGTGAAATTTCCAGCACTTACTATTCATACTATTATAGTTGTCAACTCCCTTTCCTCTTACAAGAAATCTAAATATCAACAAATACAATAATGTACAGCGCAGGCTATAACAATGTCCTACGCTATATTTTATTGTCAGTCGAGTCGAAGTTGACTAGATACAATCGGAAAACAATTCGATTGTTTAGTTGAGGAACGAATGAATTGTTGACTCGATTGGAATGTTTTCAATTTCAAAATCGCCCATTGTTAGTTATGGCCGTGTTCAAATTCTTTTCCAACTATTTTGAAGATACGTGTATTTTCTATAAAAGTTTAGTTTAAATGACGCGCTCGTTCACACTGTTAGGAATATTGACGCTAATACGTTGTAATGTCGGCGCCTATTCCTTAGGCGCGTCGCCGTCGGCGTCGTCCTCCTCCCTCTGGAACTCGGGTCCGTGGGTGACGTCATCCTCGAACACGATCTCCTCTGGATCGGGGGCACGCGGCAGGAACTCCTCACCGGGACAGATCTTCTTGAAGATTTGCTCGGCCTAGAGGAAATTTGACTTTGTTTTATACTTTAACTTTAAACTAAAATATGCTTTTTTTTATAGCGAAGCTAGCAAACAGAAAAAAGGCCTAGCTCATGGAAAGTGGTTACCGTCGCTTATAGGCGTTTGAAATATGTACCCAGCATTCTAGGTAGGATAAAGAAGATGACTTAGGGGGATGAGATAGAGGGATCAAACAGGAAGAATGGGATAGACGGGATGAGATTGGAATAGTGGGATGGGAAATCAAAAATTGGATAGGAGGAGGTGGCGGAAGGCCATCGGAACTCCCACTCATCGCACGAAACACGATTAACTCAAGGCATAACCATTTCACGCCGATATTCTACTGTCGGAATAGTGGATGAGCTGCCAGCCCAGGTTTCCCCAAAGCAGTATGGTATGGATGTTTTATGTTCAGCAACACGGTAACCATTCTCCATCAGATGAGACGTCGACAAATCTGCTCCAGCAAAAAAGAACAAAACGTAATACTAATTTTAATATCGATTTTTAACAAAATCGGTATTAAAGCTATTATTACGTTTTAAAACCATTGCGATTATAATTATATTCTTTAAAAAGGATTTCAAACAAATGACAAAATATAATATACTAGCTTCTGCCCGCGACTTCGTCCGCGTGGAGTAGTAAAAAAAAACCCCCCGATTACGAAACATTCTTCATTGGTGCTCCGCTCCTATTGGTCTTAGCGTGATGATGTATAGCCTATAGCCTTCCTCGATAAATGGGCTATCTAACACTGAAAGAATTTTTCAAATCAGAGCAGTAGTTCCTGACATTAGCGCGTTCAAACAAACAAACACTTCAGCTTTATATATTAGTATAGATTAATAATGTTTTTTGAGATAAACAGCTTTTTGTGTCAGGAACAGCTGTTTGTGAGCAAACCGCAGACTCCACTAGTAATTTCATATCCGAAATATTATAAATTATAAGCCTCAAGGTACACACTTCTCCTGCGCACATCATCGCAGTAGTCAGACTTGTCCAGATTTATTTATAACCATTTGCCAAAGACCCCCTTTGTCCGAAAATATCTAAGGGTCATCGACCTGCGACTGTGCTATTTAAGTCGACCAATCTTTAATTGCCTTTCATGTTTTTTGAAGAAACCCACACATGTTCTAGCTATTTTCAATCATCTAATCCTTTGGAATGTGACTGTTCTATTTTTAGCATGCTTAGTTTCTTAGTCTTAAAATTTACAATTGAGTTGTTAAGTTACTAAATATATACGCTTTTATTCATCGCGAATGTAAATTAAAATTATTTAACTGGTTAATAGAACTCCCTTATGATAACACCGAGAATTTACTAAAATGACTACACTAGTATATAAGTCTGTATCCGCAAACTCACGCGTTCACACGTACGCACATCACATACATATACAGTCACACATCTATACATTTCTACATACATTACAAATGATAACACGAAGTAATTTTTTTTAATGTATCAACTTTAAGATAATTCTCCTTTTTTTTATACATACATACATACATACATAACTTCACGCCAGTTCCCTTGCGGGGTAGGCACGAACAACAGAGCGCCATTTAGGCCCATTCTTACACACCTCACTTGCTTCTTTGACATTCATAACTCTTGTCATGCACACTCCTTTTTTTTATAATATATAATAATCAAGTTATCTGGAATTGGGGCTAACAACTGCAACACAGTATTTTATTTACTACATCAGTTGATTGCGACACAATAATATTGTTTTCTGTGCACTTCTGTTAATGGTTTTGAATAAATTCTTTAATTTTCCAATTAAAATTAATTAATACTGATATTAGACAGGTCAATTAAATTGCATCAATTTGGTAGAAAGGCACAGAACTATATTCCGCGTACAACAATGATCTGGAGAGAACTTCCCACCGAAGTTTTCCCTCTGCGCTACGACATGGGTGTCATTTAAGAAGGGTGTTATAAAATATCTTAGAGGCCGGCAACGCGTTGGCAACGCCCCTGGTGTTGCAAACGGCCATAGGCGACGGTAACCACCTTCCATCAAGTGGGCCGTCCGCCTGTTTGCCTGCTTCAGGCAATAAAAAAAAACTAAAAGGACACCAAGGTTAACATGAACAATATTGAGTAGTTCAAATTTGTTTATATAGATCACTTTGGTCGAGTAATTAAAATTGAAATACAAGAATTGACCGTCTAATATCGACTTAACACAGGTATTGTTCACATTTGATGAATGAAAATGAAATGAAACCAGGGATCATATAGCGATTGTTTTGTACTCGTGTCTATTACAAGCATCTTTTTACAATGGCTTATAAAATACTCTATACTGTATATAATACTGTCCAATTACATACTCAAAGTTAACCATCAAGTTAATCTGCAAAAAGTTGTCATTCGTAATATACGCCGCATATTAAATTGAAAAACCTTTTTATTATTTTACAAATTGTTAAATACTAAACTGAAAGATGTATAAGGTAGGCCTAGAAAAAGATAGATGGATTTGAAACTGACTCACTGTGTAGGGCCACGCCTTTGAAAGGGATCGCTAGCATGAGCTGAAGAAAGCTTATAAAGTAATTGTTAAAATAATTTCCAGTATTTATTATAATCCTATGTATATAAACTGATTTACTTCAAATCATATATAATATAATAATATGATACAATAGTCGCTCAACAAAGACAAATGAATCTTAATTAGACATCAAATTATGCAATTATATATTTAATAGTTTTATTAATTACTAGCTATACCCCGTTGCAATGCCACGTGATTGTTTTTTGGACCAGAAACCTTCGTGGGCGTCCTCAGAACACCAGTTGTATCTATTAAGTCATCACAATCTGATCAATGGTTTAGGAATGCACAGAGGACAAATTTTAACTTATTTTCGTTTATAAGGTAGATCCTTTTTTGACTATAAAAACATATTCTATGTACCGGAGACAAATGAACATAAAATATTGGAATGTTTATCCAGAAAACTACTATAAGTTCTAGCGGGATACCAGGCCAGAGTACACACGGGCCAAAACTCGACAATCGCCAGCTAGGTATTTTTATTATCTAAAAAAAAATACGGGTCCTTATTGTTATTCACTGTAATGAATAAAACTAATAATCTTATCTTATACTAATATATAAAGCTGAAGAGTTTGTTTGTTTGTTTGCTTGAACGCGCTAAACTCGGAACTACTGGTCTGATTTGAAAAATTATTTCAGTGTTAGATAGCCCATTTATCGAGGAAGGCTATAGGCTATATATCATCACGCTAAGACCAATAGGAGCGGAGCACCAATGAAGAATGTTTCAAAATCGCGGGATTTTTTTGAACTTACTTTTTTTACTATTCCACGCGGGCAGAAGCTAGTCAAACTATATTTGAATAAATTTTAGAATAAAGCTACATTTAACCGAGGAAATAATGTTATCGCTTCGACAATACATATTTATGTAGCGTTTAGTTAACATTGAACATTGGTAATCAGTTTAAAAATATGCTACTAGCAACAAGCTTTATCAATTAGCGTTAAAACAATTTTCGCGTGCGTTTAGATTCGACGAGTTTATCGGCCGTTTGGTATATTTGGCCATAAATTACATTACATGTTAAGGAGGCGCGGGGAGGTTGGGGTCGACGAAGTGTGACAAGGAATGGGAGGGTTCCTAAATTTCGTCACACTTTAAAATTGTCAGTTTTAATACACGATATTTGTAGTAATTAACGATAAACATTAATGTGTGTAGTGTTATTAAAAAATAATTTAAAAGAGAAATAAAACTTAACACGGAACTACTGTTTTAATTTAATAATTTCTTGATGCAAAATTGAAAAATATGTGATGTCACACTAGGAAGGGAGGAGTTTCACCAACGTGACCAGCTGTGAAAATGAAGGGGAGGGGGGGGGGCGAAATATTATGAAATTCGCGTAACGTAATTTGTGTATGGCCCCTTTGCGGCCGTGGTCAAGGTCGGCTGTTATTCACAACATACTAATTGAATTACTTCGTGTCTACTTCATTAGCTTCGATGGAATTAGGACGAAATTATTCTTATGCAGTAAAGCCAGGCTATATTCAGTATTTTGATTGCAATTTTTAGAGCCAGCTCAATGGGTGTGAATGCACGCTCTCACAGGGAATCGGCGTGAAATGGTTAGTCTTGATCTATCTTTCGAGCGATGAGTAAGTTTCGATGGCTCACTTCCTCATCTTCCCCCTATCCAATCTTCCCTATCATATTCTTTATTCCAATGCCATATCCCATGCCCTCTATCCCATTTCAAAGGCTACTAATGTGTTGGCTTCGCCATTGGTGATGCGAGCATCTATAGGCGACGGTAACGGCTTTCCATTGCCTGTTTGCCAGTTTCACAGTAAATAAAAAGAAAAATTATACGGATTCACTTTTCTCTTTCAATTTCGACACAAATTTAGCAAAAAATCTAAATCATAAAACCCTAAACCGTTACAATATTTCTCACAAATGACGTCTGCAACTATTTATTTAGGCAGTTATACATTTTTCTTCAATGATCACGGTTACTAACAAGTGGTCGAAAACTCGAAATAAAAATCAAATTAAATAATACCGTTTAAACGTAATTCTAATTATGTGCAGTAGTTGCGAAAACTTAACAAAATACTAAAATAATTAAGTTCAGAAAAATAAATAAAATCTTAAACAAAGTAACAAAATATCGAAGTGTTTACAATTATCCAAGTTAATATAATTTTTAAATTAATCTATGGAAGTAAAAAAAAATCCTTTCTGTTTGGTTTGCCGTTTGACATTCCTTCACAGAAATTGATCGTTACAAGCTACACTATGATTTGGTATTAATACAGCAGGCGTGTTTATTTTTTCAAAATCAGTCGATTCCATTCCTGACAAGAATAACATAACATAACACTTTAGTTTTCGTTAAAATCGGTCTGGTAACTCCTTTGAGTGTTTTTTTGGCCATTTAGCATAATTTAGGGTTTGGTCCTGAAGGCCTACTTGAAAAATTCATACACTGAATTCTTTATGTCCGCTATTAGATCTACTTGTGTAAGCCTCAAGTCTAAGCTCTTACTCAATACGTCATTATCAATACCGGACCCATTCTTTCACAGCTGATTTTGGTATCTGTAAATCAAAGTACGCGTAAGGTTGGACTATACTCTGACTTTTCATTACCTGGACTAAAAAGACAGTTGCGATCGACATTTTTTTTATGTTGCAAGCTTAGAGCATACTATTGTAGTATGGCTCATTCATAAGTGAGTTGTGGACTCAACTTACCGCTGTGAATTGAATTCTATAGAATTTCTAATATAGGATACTGACAGTAGTGTGTTGTTAATTCAAGTCGCACAACTCACTTATGAATGATGCTTGCAACACAAAAAAAGGCCGATCACAACTGTCATTTTAGTCCGGGTAATTAAAAATCAGAGTATAGGGAGAAATATTACGTCGAAATGGGGGCACGTGTACAACGCACGCCCTACGCTATAAAGAGGCTGATGTCGCCGGGAGGGTGGAACCGCGTGGTTCCCTCGGGAATGGCCACCGACTGTCAAGGCCTCATAAAGTGGTGAGACCATGTTTCCGTAGCCCTGGCACAAGGCGAAGAAAATTACACCGAGGGTTATAGTTAGTTAGGGTAGTTTTTAGTGGGGATCTCCGACCGCGGTGTGGCGATAGGGAGAAATATTACATACATACATACATAACTTCACGCCAGTTCCCTTGCGGGGTAGGCACGAACAACAGAGCGCCATTTAGGCTTATTCTTACACACCTCTATTAGCAAGAAAGAAATCTAGGAGAGCTAAGAAAACCACGTCTATACTGTTCGTAGTCGAGGCCACACCAGCAGTACCCTGTGGGTGCTCGCAGAGAGAACATACTCCCCATTCCTTCGATGCTGAGCGAGGCTACATATCTAGTGTCGAGGAAAGGATGGGGCCACACTTTTTGCATCAGTATTATTTTGTTCTGTTGTATCTGTCCTACTAACATAGATATAATATTTGTTACTAACAATTGGAACGTAATATCTGAATGGAAATAAATTATTATTTTCATATTTAGAAAGGAAATAAAGTGTCGAAATATGTTCGTCACCTGTTCAACGGCCCTGTCGAAGTCGAGGCCGGCGTCGGGCCCGGAGCAGACGTGCACGGCGTCCGCGCTGCTCGCCACCGGCGCACTCGTGTCCTTCACGTTGTAGAACAGCGACCACAGGCACTGCGGGCGAATCAATCGCAATCATTATCCTTATTATATTGTCACAACTCAAGTTCTGAAAAGACGATATACATATAATTCTTTGCAACACGTAGTTTATTACCCCTTGGGATTAAAATTATCGATAATCCTTTTGAAGTGAAACTTCTATATAAACGGGGGTCTTAGGATTTTTCTGTCACGAAAAAGCGTTACGGCCGCGTAGAGGAGCGGCATAATTTTAGAGTATACTATGAATGCGTTTTTTGGTTCCGGACCGAATTCAGTTTTTTTGTTGGATAAAATAAAATATGTTTAAATAAAAAGCGCATTCATTAATATGTATCTAACCTAACCAAATCATAATTTGTAGTAAACCTGCGAAAAATCGAAATGTGTGCTGGAACACATAGTAGAAGTGAAACTTCAACAGACAAGTTGAAAAACGAATCGCCACAACATTTTAACTTGAAGTTTTACGGGCAGGTGTTCAAACTGGACAAGTACATTAACAATCTGCCCCTAAAAGTTCAAGTTAAAATTTTGTTGCGATTCGTTTTTCAACTTGTCCGTTGAAGTTTTTATGGTTGGCTTAATTATTCACAGTCATTTGTTCGCGTTAATCCCTTTATTTAGTGCACCTCAGTAAGATGTCATAAATCCTTTCTTCTATTGTTCAAATGTCGTCGCACATAATTTAAAGGCATTAAGGTTACAAATTCACGAATTCCACGGACGTCATGTCGATTTTACAAATATGGGAGTCGTCCCGAATTAAGATTGTTAGTTGAGTCTCAACTTCGATTGAGGCGTTACTAAGTGTACATTCGGGACGGGAATCTCATATTGACGGATTTTGCGCGTTTTATGTATTACGATATTTTGCCTTACGGTTTGAATTTGTTGTATTTGTAAGAAATGTGAATTACGTGTGTGTAATTCTAATACACTTTGTGATAAATCCAATAGCATTTTCAATTCAAATCCCACAAATTCATAACAATATACTACCTAAACTCGGATATAATTATTCTATCCTTATCGAAAATACTCTTATACTAAATATAATTATACTAGTTTAATTAATTTTTGCTTTTGTAAACTTAAAAGTCGTTATTCCGTAAAACTGTGCCAACTTCCGTCATAAAACATATTATACGTTTAATGTTGATGCCCGTTCTATAACCACAAATATGCGAGAAAACAATTGAATATTTTATAAATATGAAAGGGCAATTTTTTATTGATTTTTCTCATCATAATTCTACGTAATTATATTTTTCTTATTGCGAACGTACAGCAATCAGGCTGACGGCCCACCTAATGGAAAGTGGTTACCGTCGCCTATAGGCGTTTTTAACATCAAAGGTGTTTCCAATGTGCTTGTGCCGGCTTAGAAGGAATTTTATGTATTTACTAGCGGTCCTGGCAGACATTGTCCTGCCCTGAAAAAACAAAAATTTAGGACCCGATTCTAGTGCCTCCTACCGGTTCCAATTGTAAATCTAAACCATCTGGAGGACACAATGAAAAAAATTATCAAAATCGGTAAAGTCGTTCTCAAGTTATGCACGTGTATACATTTCTACGATTCATTTTTATTTATATAAATGATATATTTAAATAGTTTATTTTTGAGTATATCCGTTTTTTTTAAAGAAGTTTTTAAACAATGTGGCTTGTTATTAGGATATAAACATACCTTAGGTTTGTCCGCAGTCTGAGTTTGATCACCACCTGACATGTCGAAAATCTTCTCTGCGTATGGTTTCAAGTCTGACTCAGCGTCCTTCACTTTGTTTGTTATGAAGTATACCACGTCTATAAAAAGAACAAAAACAATATATATTATAAAGTAAATATTAATAATATTGAAATATTGGTGTTTACTCTTTTAAGTACACATATTTTTTTATACTCTTCTTTGGGAAAGCTTGGTTCTCTATAAAACAGGCTGTGGCCATATATTGGGATTTTCAAAAAGTCCCGTGTTTATTACATTTAAAAAGCAAGTTTATTTTAGTGTTATTGTTGCAATAAGGGAGTGGACACTCAAATCAACTGTGATAATTTTTATAAACTTACAGTTACGTTGTAGCCTCATAGTTTTTGTACAACGGTGCCTACTTATGACGTCGTAAGTAGTTACAAGTAAAAGGAGTCAAATAGTGCATTTATAGATTATTTGAAGTCGTGGTAGCGTATTGGCTAGCGCATGCGTCCTATACTCAAAGGGCGCGGGTTCGATCCTGGCCGGAACGCATGCACCACTTAGGCATTTTTCTGACCTAAAGTGCATATTGTTACAATTACCACGTGCTAATAACGGTGAAGGAAAACATCGTGATGCAACCTGCAGCCGCTGCAACCGCTTCCTTACACAGCGGAACTCTTAACGAGTCTGGGAAGATATTTGGCCCGTCACATTTGTCTGGCTCATTGGAAAATATTTTAAAATATTATACTTGATAATGTATATAAAATCAGCCTTCCTAATATGACGTAAGTACCCACATATATTTTTTAAAGTGTCTGTCAAAAGTTATGGCCCACAGGAAATGTCTGGCAACTGTATATCTTTGTTTATAACAATATCATATATGACATATGTAAAAACTAGCCTTGCTACTTTGACGTAAGTTAGCATGGTTTTTTCCACCTTTGATACCTACTACCTGTAAAACGACCCCGCTTTTAGCTTAGCGAGTATCCATTCCTTTCTAAGTTAATGTTAAACTACCGATCCTAAAAACTTCATCTTTCCTAAAATCACATATGTCTGGGGTGAGTGGGATCTCACTCTAGTACCATGGATTTAAAAAAAAGTGCATGTACATGTTTAACCACAAGTAAAACCCGCTTGCCTTCATTAGTTGCAAGAACTATACGCAACACTAATGTGTATCTTATTTTCGGCCTTGCTTATTATTCAAAATTTTCATACCAAATGATTAGAAAATTTTACTTATGGTTTTTAGTTTAGTATTTTTTTAAGTTTTCGCAACTAGTACACATAATTGTCAAGTGTCAACGAATAATGTCAAGTTGACATTTTTGACTTCGCGATCACGGCTACTGAAAATTGGCCGAACCGTTAAAATAAAAAACATATAAAATGCCGCGCTTAAAACCGTTAAAACGTGGTTTTTATTTCAGAATTACTTGTAGGTTTATACATATTTGCGTGCATGTTCTGGAAATATTTTCGAACCTCAAATTAAGACAATACGACTTTGGATACAACATTGATAAAATTGCAGGCAAACAAACGTAATTATAATGAAAATATAAACAAAGAAACATGTAAACAAGTCATCAAAAAAACCCAGGTCGAACTAGCAGGCATGAGTCACACAGACAGACACACTTAATACAAAAAAAAATACCAAATAATGTTCCGAGTTACCTACTGCTGTAACATTACAAAAAAATGATTGCAAAAAGTACAACAAGATTGCGACTTTGGAAACAGTTTGGTTTACTTTAGAAATGATCGACTTTGTAAAACATACGTTATCTAAGGACGATTTAAAAACTATTATTTCAAGTAGGGAGATATTCACGTGTTTTACATTGGTTAATGACAAAATGACATGTTACAAGAAAATCTAATTTATCATTTACATTATGCTTACGGAAGCAAGCAGCAAAGTGGTGAAGATAGCAGACAGCGCGAATATTTAAACTCAACTTAGGGGCCATCCGTAAATTGCGTCACACGTTTTCGCACGACGAAGTGTGACATTGTGTGACAAGGGGTGAGAGGAGTCCTAAATTTCGTGACGTCACATTTCAAAACCTAATATATTTAAGCTTCCAAACAAGAAATTTGAACTATTAACTAAGAATAATAAAACTACGTTTTAACGGTTTTAAGCGCGGTAATTTATTTGATTTTTGTTTTTTCGACATTTCGGCCACTTTTCGGTGGCCGTAATCACGGAAGACAAAATTAATTGACATGAAATAAATTACCGCGCTTAAAACCGTTAAAACGTAGTTTTATTATGTATACAAATCGTGAAAACTTAAGAAAATATTACATTAACTAAAAACTTCAAAATATTTCCAACTCTAACTGTATAATTTAAATGTAAAACTACTTGCGGAACTGCTGTTTTCTTTTAATGATGTCTTGATGTAAAATTGCAAAATATGTCACACTAGAGAGGGAGGAGTCGCACGTGACCAGCTGTAACCAGGACAGGGAAGGTGCCCAAAAAATCATTAAATTTGTGTGACGTAATTTGTTGATGGCCACATTTGATACGCGCACTGCACCCTTACCACCAGGGTCTCAACAGGTTGGGAATTTAGTGATGACACCTTAATGGTTGGAGGAGCGAGACTGGAATGCTCCTCCGTCTCAAACGAAGATCTTCCAGCGAGGCTATTGTTATACCCCGCAGGCCTAGGCCCATCTATTATTGTTGGAAATATGTATATATTATTTGCACGTTTTCGGAAATCGTTTGCGAACTCAATTATTTCACAGCGCATCTATTGGCTTGTAAGTGTTCCACTAGGGGAATTGATTCCTAAAAACTTATCGTTTAGGATCAAAATTTTTGGGTAGTTATAAAATTTGTCTTTGGGATGTAAAAATTCAAGTGAAGCACTAAATTGTGTCTAATAATGGCGACGGTGTGTACGTCATGTAACCTTAGTCATAACAAATTCATCAAATTGGTGAAGCTACGAAAACTTAATCTGCAGACGCTTCTTCACTCATATGCTTGCTGTCGTGGAGTAGGAGTAACGTAAACGAGGAGTTACATTATTAACACAACTATCCTATCCGTGTCTACTTCGCTGGGCGTTATTAAATAATACACATGCACCCACGCACACACACACGCATATCAAGGTTGAATTAAGCTTTGTAACCTTTAATTAATTCATAAACGCAGAAATCACACGCAGTGCCTCGTACGAGGATATGCGCAATTCTTGCGTGGACCGCTATTGCTGTAATATATTTGACAGGCGTTCCCTATTCCATGGCTACTTCGCTGGGCGTAAAACTTTTTTACTTTTTGATTTATTAATCATTAACATTATTAATCATAATTATTAATCATATTTATTAACCATCATCACAATCAGATATAACCTATGTAACTCAGGAATAATTTAGCTTTCTACTGGAGAAAGAATTTTCGTAATCGGATAAGCAGTCCGGAGATTACCCCGAACATCGAAACTCACAAGCTTTACCATTTTATATTATCAATATAGCTAAAAACAGAGGATAAAGTACCGTCTTAAAATATCATCACAGAATTGTAATTCCTGTTTAAACAATCATAAAATTAATGCGCTATTTGACTCCTTTTGTACAAAATTATAATGCCATAATTTTGTAACTCGTACAAATTCTATAAGGACGCGACGTTTTGTAAGATGTTAAAAAGTGCCTCAAATAATTTGACCGTCATCTACCCTATTGACACCACAAAGGACAGAGAAAAGTGGTACGTTCTCGTAAGATGATTAAAAGCTATTAGAGTAACTCAACAAAGGAAATAAAACTATATGACTATATGTTTCCCTTCACGATCTCGGGAATTAACCAATTATCATAAAATTTTGGTATATTTCGCCTCTTCGCTTCAATAATATGTTATCTTGAAAATTAAAATTTTAAAAAAGAGTTCTCTTAAACTTCAAAAATAATTGAATCGAAACCAATAATGTGGTATCTTTTAAAATACAATGTTAATTGTCAGAAAGAAAGTTATTCCTTTGGATAAAATATGTTTTGAAGATTAAAAACCTCTTGCTAAAATTTTAATTTTTGTACTTTCGATAACGGCGCTCCATAAAGGACAGTATTAAACCCAAAAATATAGTCCCATATAGTATCTAAATAGTTTAGATATTTCAGCTAAATAAAAAAGATTACTTACATAATCCTTTAGGACAAGATCCAGTGGCGGGGCCAACTTCAAGCACAGTGACAGCGTTGTCATCATCCGTCAGCGGAGGGAATCGCAACAACGTTAGGGGCTCCTTCTCACTTGGCATTATACTGCCATTAGTAATGAAAACCGCTTTCGAGATATCACAACTCTCCGCCGGTTCGGGAGAGATTAGATTTTTGGGACACTCGTTGATTCCAATAACCAAGTGGTCGCAGTTGAGTGTCTTTGACTTGCTGTCTATGGTAACAACCATCTTGTCATCGACGGTTTTGGTTTCTACTTTGTCGATGGGGCGGTTCAGGCAATACACACCACCGAAGACTGCGCATAGCCTGAAATTAACGCAAACAGAGGTAGAGATAAATTTAACCTGTAACTTCAACTTTCTATATATCGTATAAGAATACATAAATTTATATTTGTATAGAAGTGTACAAACGCGGACTGAAAAGGTTCGCCACCTTAAAGTCGGCTTTTGCTTGCATGAGTACGAGAATCTTAATAAAAGTTACGTGTGATTACGTTTATAAAATATAGAAGCGTGAAAATTGCAATGTTAACAATAACAGTGATACTGAGATTAACAATAAGAAATAAAGAGGATATAATCACTACGCTTATCATAAATATTAAAACCAATAACAAAGGTTTTACGAGTCTATCTCTAAACAATATTCTTAGACAAGGTAGTAAGTGAAACAACTTTGATCTAAGTCATTTTAAACTTTATTGTTAAACAGAACATAATTTTCTGTGGAGCAGTCTGTTCTGTGAGTTAGCTTGAAAAGGTAATATGTGCTCGCCAAACGTTAAATATTAAATTTTAAAACTGGCGAATCTTTTCATTCCACGACTATGCATGAAATTTGGTATATGAATACTTTACAGAAAATAGATAGACATAGAATTCATTACATAGCAGGAAACAAGTTAATAACACAGATATTGCCCTCTCTTCTATGTAGGGTGATGGAAGGAACAACAAGTTGACTTTATATCTGACAGACTTTCGCTACAAATGCCCCATTTCTCACTGTTTGTCCCCAAATTATACAAGATATCCTTCATTACATAGTTCAGACGTGATAAGAAACCGTAGTTAAAGCAAGGGAATCACGGCAGAAATATAATGCCCTTGGTAAATGCAAAAATGTTTTCTTTTTGTTCGCTTCTCACAGCCTTGAATGTACTAAATTTTTAAAGACTGATGTCGTCTCCGCTCTTTATGAGATGGAAAAAAGTATCTTATGTTCATAAGATACTTTTAATACCAAAAAATATTAGAAATCTTACGAGACATTAAGTTGAAAGAAATCTAAAAGTGTGCGGCAACGATTTTGTGTAAATAATTGGTTTCTGAAAATTAATAGGCACTCTAAATACGTGTACTTAGCAACTTAATCATCATCATTCAATTATTCCAACGTTAAATAGCAGTTGCATCTGGAGCACCGATTTTCTTAATTTTTCTTCTCCAATTCGCACGTTTCTCAGTCCCTTTTTACAAGACTATTGGTTAACATATTATTCTTTACGACGTGAAGCTAGTATTACCAAAATAATATGTTACCCTTATTTACTTTCAATCAGATTCTAGAACCTAACGGCTTGTGCCGCGACGATGGTAAGAGACCCGATAGTATGTCATTGCTGCCCTGGAGGATGGGTCGCCCTTTAGTATGGGACGCGTCTTGCGTCGATACTTTGGCGGCATCCCATCTTTCAGCCACTAGCATGTCTGCTAGTACAGCTGCTGCACAACAAGAGGCCCTAAAATGCCGCAAATACTCCGCCATCGGAAATGGTTAAATATTTGCGGCTTTTCGGATCGATGATACCCTGGGACCATGAGAGCCTGAGGCGCATAAACTTTATCGAGACATGGCGAAACGCCTGGTAGACGTCTCACGTGACCAAAAGACTGTACCTCGGACAACGCATTAGAGTTGCGATACAGCGAGGTAATGTAGCTAGTTTTTTGGGCACGTTTTCAATTGACATCGGTCTAGCACTAGATTTTATAGTTTAATTTTAATTTGTATATATACTTATTTATAATTGAGTTTAGTTTTTATTTAATTATCAAATATTTCGTCAAGTAATGAAATAAAGTTCTTCCAATCAGATTATTTTCAAAAACGTTGAGTCATCCTCTTATAAAATGATGAGTCATTTGCATATGTTTTGTATGTTAAACACAGTATTACAGCTATTCAAATATACGCAACACTCATAATTTAATAGACAAGACGCTATTTTTCTCGCTATCGATATCAAAAATAAACTACACCTAACTCATAACATGCTTCTAAAAAGAGCTTTAATTCTACTTATTAGGATTCTTACTCCTTTAATAAGGCGAGTACTAAATCTCGTCACGACTTCAATCAAGTAGTTGAGTTCAATCTCCTAATTTGTGGTGGATATCGAACAATAAAAAGGCCCGAAGCATCACAGACGGTTTGTTTGCAACGTTGTGAATCATCAAATGGGAATTTTACGAGGTGAATAACAAAGCGAAGTTAATTTAGGTAATATGCTTTAGGTAGAGCGTATCACCTTAATTTTGGACGTATATTCGAGAAGGTTAAGATTGCGAAAGTACAGTAGCAGGCTGACGGCCTACGTGATGAAAGCGGTTATCATCACCTATAGATATTTGCAACACCGGGGGCCCAATTCTTCTATTTCAATATCTTGACTTTTGCGAAAATATTCAAAGTACGATTTCATTGCAACCAGTGCCGTAAATAGCCTTTTATGCGCCCTATGCGAGCTTCTATAACTGCGCCCTTGTTTTTTTAGATATTATAGGTAACCTAGCTAGAGCAATGCTATGTATAGACCTACTTTATTTCATTCAGGATGATAAAATAATGCACAAGGACCTCGGTGTTGGTGGACCAATTATCTAATATTTTGGAAGAAAAATCTATTTTTTTACTAGAACACAAATACACCCGTGGGCTGCCAAAAAAAATGAGCGCGATGTTTTGTCTAATTTACCAGACGTTTTTGATGATACTGTCATGTAGGTAGGTACGTATGTGTTGGAATCGAGCACTAGGGGCGCAGCGGGAACTTATCAGAAGCAAACCGAAAGAATAATAGTCCTGCCTGGTCTGACCATTCTTGCGCCCTCTAGAGTCTAAGCCTTGTGCCTGGGCACCAGTAGCACCGCCTTATTACGGCACTGATTGCAACAGTGTCAACAGTTCGTAAATCCACAATATCTTCTCGATGTCGTCACGGCGAAATAATAGTAGAAAATAATTGTTATTACCAGGAGCAGAAATGGGCAGATATATTTATTTCGCGAGTTTTCGCTTATAAATATTTATAAGGATAGAGTGAGGTGCCACGGGCGCGCCATTGGAGTTAGCAGAATACCGAAATCAGCAAACCTACAATTGAGACGATAGTGTCCATCGATTTTGACGAGATAGTAATAGCAGAATTGGGCCCCAGACGTGTTACTAATGCGACCACGAAGTAATTTTGTGATACCTTTTTGAAAAACCTCATGTTCTGTGGCGACGTTAGCCGTGATATTAAAAATGTGCTAAGTGTTATATATTATTATAATTTAATATGGGCTCAATGAAACTAGTCTCATAGTGGATTTAAACACACACAACACACAAGGATTTAAATTCAGTTCGGGAACTGTGTACCGCTAATGATTTATTTTGACGTAATATGCATATCTATAGGAATCTATAAGTGAAGCAAGAACTTTGTACCCTTTTTACGAAAATTGCGCGGACGGAGGAGTATGAAATTTCGCTCACTTATAGTTTATAACTTTATATAGAAAGGAAGCGACAAATGATAATATTTTTTTAAATGATGCATAACTAATACATTAAATCAATATTACACACACTTCATGTATTTGACATACACACGCATATATACTCTTTTGTTTATTGTTGCCTTGGCGAAATCTGTGATTATAGAAGTATAGTCTTTGACAACAAATTATTATGGTCGAATTACGACCACGGGCGACCACTAGTTTTTTTTAATTACCCCTAATTGCTGCTGATGGTGAAGAAAAACTTTGGGGAAATCTATACATAGGGATTAGCGATGTGTGAAACCTTCAATGCGCCTCGAACAAGCGTGACGGGTATAACGTTATTCCCGTAATACGGGGAAACATGAGCCCAATTATACTACGTCCAAGGACATATAAATAATATATCAGATGCTAATACATCAGTTAGATATAATATGTATTTGCTGGCAAGAAATGCTTATCATAAGTCTGGCCTTATACCAGTAAATTCTGGCCTCCTGGAAACAGAGTCAATGTAAATCACAGTTAATTCAATTTTACAAAACCAATAATTATAATAGTGAGATCCAGCTAGTAGTCATTTTTTTCTAGAATTCACAGATCGTTTTGGAACACCACTCCTCCTTCACTACAGATTTACAGAAACGAGACAGATATTGATAGCACTATCACTATGTCTCTTTCTACAGAATGGTCAATTTTGTACTGGTATTTATTACTCAGTCCATTTTATCCACCTAATTGTTATATACATAACCAACCTCATTACGTTTAACTAACATAAACAGGAAAATACATTTCTTAGTAAATCAAAGATAGTGCCAAATCTATATCATTATGTAGAAAGTGCACCAGGCATTCTAGGAAACACCCACAACTTGTCAGTCATGAATACAGAGGATGACAGAATAATAAAAAAAACATATTTGATACAAGAGTGGAAGCTGTTGTGTGCGAGCTGAAAATCTATGATTAGTTAGAAATACAATTTTACTAGGTCAACGGAATTAAAATATTTATGAAAACTAATTTTTCGTGTAATATACTTTAAAAAGCACCTGACCAAGAGATTAATGAATGTAGATGGAGAAAAATGGTGTCTGTGATAGGCCCCAGAGTGGTCAGTTGTATATTACCCACAACACCAAGCGTAACTAGCTTAGATTGGAGATATACAATGTGTGTTTGTCGGCCAATTATTATTGCATATAATGTATGTCTTTTTTTTATTGCAGGAGTTCAGCACACAGACAGACGGCCCACTGGATGGAAAGCGGTTACCATCGCCTATGGACATTTGCAACACCAAAGGTGCTACAAATGGGCTGCTGCCCTCTTAAGGGAGACTGGAACCTGATTACTAATACCGGAACACAACATAAGGTTGTTACGGCGGCATACTCTAGATCAGGGGTAGTCGCCATCCAGTCGGGCAAATACCCTACCACCTGGCTGTGGGTTGTTCTGTCGCCTCTTACGACAGGCCGCCTGGCCGCAGGAAATTGTATTCTTTCTCCGTTCCTGCACGGATAGCACGTTCTTTGTAGGCCACGTGCCATAAAAATGACCCGGACATTTGTAGGGCTTGCGTGGGGCCATGAGAAGGCCAACACGTAGAGGCCCTTTACCAAATTAAATGTAAATGTGGCGTGACACTGACCAGCGATTATCCCTGTCTACGCCATACAGTAATGCACCCAAGAACAAGCCCCGGCCAGTGTAGGACTATTGTAGGAAATTAGGACATAAAGTACCGGGTTATTGGGGTACTCTGCTAGTGGTACTAGGGATCTGGGAATATGGGAACTATAGCGTCTGCCCGTAACAATGTTCAGGGACCATGGAAGAATAGGCAGACGGTGACTCGCCACTCCATATATTGCACATTATTATTATTATTATTAAAAGATGTATGTCAAGATAGTGGAAATCTATCGTCTCTGCCTACCCCTATGGGAACCAGGCGTGATAATATGTATGTATACTTTAACTATTCAGTACTGTCTCCTTTCGTGCTCCACCTACATCACCAGATGACTTAAATGTGCCTTGAGTTAACAGCGTGCCTGGAAGTGATCGCATTTAACCATAAGGCCGACTATTGTTTTGCTATGTATTGTAAATATGCATTTTTGGAATTGTTTCTATTGATAAGCCATAAAGTATTATCTACCTGCCTAAAATCACATTAAAGTATAAATAAGTACAAATATACATTTCTCTGTTCTTTCACCATATCCCAATTATTTCGGGTCGGCACAATATGTCTTTTCCTTCCACACTCCTCTACTCTGACATACATCTTCTGTCACACCATATATCATCATATCATCCTTCACACAATCCATCCATCTTTTTTTTTGGTTTACCTTTACATTTGTACCCATCTATCTTGTAGTTTACCATTATTTTTGTCACGTGACTTTCAGCGCTCCTCATTATATGCCCATACCAACTTAATCTTCTTCCTCTCAATTTTTCACTCACAGGTCCAACTTTCCAAGATCCCCTTATGTACACATTTCTCACCTTATCCATCTCAACATTGTCATCTCAGCTGAGTGGAGACGTTAGTGGTTTATCACTTTAGTGGCCCAACATTCCGATCCATATAGCATGACTGGTCGTATTACAGATTTATATATTTGACCGTTTAGTTTCAGTGGCATTATTTTGTCGCACGTCACACCGGTTACCTATCTCCATTTTATATACAATACTTTATATAAAAATGTACATTTATTTATACTTTAATGAAATTATTTTTTTTAACATTGGCATTGCAAAAATTATTTCTGTCCATAAATATGTGCGTCCATGCATTAGTCCTGACCATGAAATACTGTTTTATATTGTTGCAAATCGTGACTACGAATACAGTTGCAAAATATGGATTAAAATGAAATTTATTTAACATGTGTATCAGACTCCGATATGATAAAAACCTAGTTTTAATTGCAAATATAACCTTCAATGAACAAAAGTCTAACGAACAAGGAAATAACGAATTATGTTTATAGAAATAATAAAGAACGAAAATTTTGTACAAATATTAAAAGTGAGTAACTATAGTGGCGGAAAACATATACTAAAAAAATTGTAGAAAGATTGCTGTTTTATATTTTTATCTGTGCTCTTATATTTTACTATTCCTTTAATATACAGTTAAAGATTTATTTTATTGACCGCCGGACTCCAGAGACCAGTAATGAGTTATTAAATTTTTAATTATGGTGGCGATTACGTTTCTCATTTTACTCGCTGTAATTTGTATTTCAATGTAGTTAAAACTAAGTACAAAGTGTGAAGAAACATTGTTTAGAGTCGTATTATAATATTATAAAGAGGTAAAGTTTGCGAGTTTGTTTGTTTGTAGGAAGTAATCTCTTGTACTACTGCGTTGATTTTGAAAATTCTTTCACCACTAGAAAGCTACATTACTTCTGCATGACATAGACTACATTTGATTGTGATTAATAATATACTTTATAAATTTAATATGAAATATCAATTCCGAGATAAACGGGCTGATGCGTTGATTTATCGGCGTGCGCTGACTAAACAATAAATAAATACCAGGGTCAAACATTCTCTCTGGTGGGCATTGACTTAAGAAACGAGTGTTTTTACCATGGGCAATTATATGTTGGCTTAACTCGAGTAACACCCAGCGAAGTGGGAACGGGTTAGCGAGTCGTTAATAAAGTGACAATAATTTCATTTTTGTATTCTGATTAAAAAAAAATTGGTTTAACTTATTTGCTTTTAAACTCTGGGTGTGGCACCGACTCAATTTTAACAAGTTGATTCCAGATAAGGATTATGACTAAGTGGTGAAGGCAACCGCGTCTTATTCCAATTATGTGAGTTTGAATCTCGGCTAGGAAACATTTACCACGTAAGCAGTTTTTTTGACATATAATATGTACCATTATTCATAGTATTACAATCGCCACAGACGAACGTTTAAAAATAAGTCATGTAGAAAATCAAACATTGAAATTACCGATTGCGAAATAAGCTATTCCTTCTTTAACAAAAATAGCAGATATATCTTATGTTGACGCACAACGTTGAGGAGGCCGGACTTCAGCAGTGGTACATTATCATAATAGGCGATGAAGTAAAATGTAAAATAAAATCGTGTAATAAAGATTACCGACAGTGCTACTGACTAATACGTGATTGCAAATGAAAGAAAGTTTTTCTAATTAGATTAAGTTATCTACAACAAGAGCTGGATAAAGAGTCAAATGAAAAACAAAAATTAAAAACAACACAAGTAAAAAAAATCTTTGGAATTACGATATTTTAAATCGTGCCGCATGCAACATTAGAAAGTTGCTTCATTTTTGTTTGCGTTAGTCCAGTTGATGCACATTTGGGTCATTGAACCACCGATCGCAGACCACGACGGGCGGTTGGCACTTTCATGGTGCACTTTTTTGCAATAACAAATTTACAAGTACCGTGAAACATCTACTTTATACATCGGACATTGAACAGGAATACGCAACAAACTTAACTCGAGTACATGGAACAAATTCGAATAAACACAGCATTACTCTTAACATTTCAAGATGAACAATGAGCATGTCAGTGTTAAAGCAAAAATGGCTTATCATTTAGGTTTAGTAAAGCCTATAAATTTTTGTGACCTTCGAACAATCACCGATTTACATTTTGGTCAGTTAAGGTTAATACATGGATTAAAGAGCGTTTCACTAACAAAGTCCCGCAGCCAAAAATGGATATACAATGTAAACTCCATGTAACGCCACTCGATTTAACGACAAACTCCCTTAAGCGTCGTCATCAGTTGGCTTTAGTTGGTTTAGCTTTAGTTTATCTTCCATCGCGCTGGATCAGACTGGGCGTAACTACGTTCTAAGTCTCAGCCTTTCCTACATAAAAAGCGCGAAGCACATGGGAGGAGGGTGGTTTTAGTGGGTAGTGGTTGTTGCCCGTGCAACTTTTCTGAGTCTCCACACAAGCTGGTTGATTACTGTTTGGATTGCCCCTTATTAAAGGGTAAAGCCTCCATGATCACCTATGGTCTAATCCCTTGCAAAGGACCCAGTATTGTGCGTAAATAGCATTTCCCCCGCCTTAAAAAAAAAAGCATATTTTCCATATAATGATACACTCTATATATCATTACACCCACTCTCAATAACGACAACAATGAAATAATAAAAAGTATCTTTTAAGTTGCCAAAATTAGTAAAAGCTGCGCAGCTGTGTACATTCTTTTATCGCTTTATTATTCTAGCCCGTAATAAACTCGACTGTCGGCATGATGCATACCAAAACTTCTAAGAAATTCCGAAATTTCGAAGTATTTCCTTCATCACCAAGGCGTCTCAATATCGCAAGATATGAATAAAATAAGTAAAAAAAATACAACAAAATTACTGGTGCAGCAAAAGACATCAGAAAAAATAAAAGACTTCTTTCCATTTAACGATAACTCTCTATAACGCCATAAAATGCACAGTCCCTTCGGTGTCGTTATATAGAGTTTATACTGTAATTATAACAGGTCAGCCCAGCTACGTTATGTTATTTTTACAAGTATTTTACTCTAATTATATATATATATATATATATATATATATATATATATATATATATATATATATATATATATATATATATATATATATATATTGTGATGCTATTAAATCGGAGTCTCCAAATTTATTTTATCTTTTCAACATTCCGTTGCACGACCGTGGCGCCTTGTCTGCGTGACTTCATTCGGGAGACAGTCTGGGATGAACATTAAGTAGTAATAAAAACAACTGACGCCAATCAAACAGACAAACTCCTAACAAAATATTACACAATACATGAAACATTGGAAACATATAAAAACATATTCGCACGCAAACTCCGTTTCAATCTCATTAAATATAGATCACAATATGAATTATTATGTTAACATGTACAAAGAAGCGAAATGCTATACGTTTTTAATAACCCTATTTACCGTTACGACGTATAATTTAACATTTATAACTGTTATATTTAATTATAGGAATAAATTAATATAAATGGTAAAGTTGACATGACAATTAATTAAGACTTATATATTAGCATGTTATGCAGTATCTAGTAAATATTCTAGATGCATTTGTATGACTTAACATTAAATAATTTAAAGAGTATTTAAGATGACGATATAAAGATATAGCCGCAATTTGCCGCAAGAAGTACTTACTACCCGTGCGCAGAAGGTTTTGCCGATAGCCTCATAATGTCACGCGTAGATGGTCAGTAGGGTTGAGAAAAAAGGTTACACAAATAGTTGTTGCAATAAACTTATTATTTCAACTTGTTATTGTATATACTTTACATAACTATATATACAATAATAGTAAGTAGTCATCGGCAAACCTTCTGAGCGCGATTTATACAGAAAAGATATAGAAACACACTTGAATAATATATTAGTGAAATAAGGAATGTACCTGCAGAAGCATTGCGGCAATTCCCCGCTTCCATACATCGGCCACAGGAATGGTGTGTTCCCATAGCGACCGAGGCTCATAAGGAATTTTTTGCATTCCTTCACACCTTCCAGGCAAGGCATGTTGTTTGTGCCGCCGGCGATCGCAAATAGCACGTAGTGGATAAGGTTTGGGGTGAGACCCTTGTGTGATAGGTATTCCTTGAATGTTTTATCGTTCCAATCTACAAAGGAGAAGGTACTATCAGCGATATCGTTCCTTTACCTCTAAATGAAAAACTTAATAGAGATAAATCTGCTATGCTTGTAACTTAGAGTAGGTATTCAACAAATTAAACTGTGTTCAATGCGAATGAAAATTTCGGCAGGAGTAAATTATCTTGAAGAGGAACCTAACCGAAATTAGCAGTCCAAAAAAAACAAAAGATATTGATAAACCATTACTGCGCAACTGCTGCTTAACTTTGAAATGACTATAGATCCATTGTTTTAGCTATTGTCCTAATGATATATTTTCTTTACTATTACAAGAAATTGTTGCTGAATATATTTTTAGTTTTGAGCAAATTTTATCAGTACATTTGTATCATCATTGGTTTACCTAGTAAATAAATAAAATAAGAAAACAATTGCATCCAGATAGTAACCAACCTTTAAACTCGTTGTTCATTTCCTCTTCATTGTAGCCTACAATTGAGGTAAGCATTTTCATGAGCATCCTCTTCTCGACGATGCTCACGGCTTCCGTGGCGAAGACATCGGCGCGCGAACAAGGTACCGGCATCAGCTTGTCATTGAGCCAAGTGAGGACCCGGGTCACGCAGCGGAACTCGGCGTAGCGGGCGATATTTGAAGATATTAGAAGTTCGACGAGGGGGCCGCGGGAAAAGAGAAGCTAACATGTCAAAGACAAGATTTACTTTTGAAAACGCTCGATACTAATGTACTATGAAGTTTTTTTTTAAAGTGACAAATTGCAAATCCGTAGGCGATGTATCACCTACAGTAATAACTTTCCATCAGGTAGGCCATCGGCCTGTTTGCTATATTGCAGCAATAAAAAAAACTACAAACAGAATGTACAATATGTCTGCTAGCACACATTAGTATCTATGACGTATATTGAGATAGCTGTTACGTGCAGATTGTATAATATAGTGCATTATCCATTCTCTAATGAAACTAGAATTACCAAAAAAAATAGTTAAAGGGGAAAAACATATTTGTTTTCCTCTTTTTTATTCT
Source organism: Dendrolimus kikuchii (assembly GCA_019925095.2). Lineage (NCBI taxonomy): Eukaryota > Metazoa > Arthropoda > Insecta > Lepidoptera > Lasiocampidae > Dendrolimus > Dendrolimus kikuchii. Next base: position 20,071,562 of record CM034394.1, read on the forward strand.
TTTTGCCTGGTAAGTATTAATAATTTAAATTATCCGTGCAAGAACGGAGAAAGAATACAATTTCCTGCGGCCGGGCGGACTGTCGTAAGAGGCGACAAAACAACCCACAGCCAGGAGGTAGGGTATTTGCCCGACTGGATGGCTACCACCCCTGGTCTAGAGTATGGCTCCATAACAACCTTGAATTTTGTTCCAGCATTAATGACCAGGTTCCAGTCTCCCTTAAGAGAGCAGCAGCGCATTTGTAGCACCTTTGATGTTGCAAAAGTCCATAGGCGATGGTAACCGCTTTTCATCAAGTGGGCCGTCTGCCTGTCTGCTGAACTCATGCAATAAAAAAAACCTGGCTGACGCTGTAAGTATGTCTTCTTACTTAATTTGCTTCACTTTATTCGAAATTCAACATACATCACTGGAAGTCCCTTGGCCCTCATATCCTACTTCACGACATCCAAACCATCGCCTTCTTGTGTGCCAATAATATTATTAACCTTTGTCGGTTAAATCGCGTACTCATCTGCAACCTGTAACCGTAACCGAGCGGATACAGTCATGTGCTCTACGCGGACATTGATTTTCGCTTTGTCGGCTCGTTAAGAGTACGTAGCGTGCCGCTCGCCTAGCACTCGCGAGCTACGTACACACTAGGATTTTTGGTTACAACAATAGCAACACAGTTACGGCTCACAGGTGAGTATGCGGCTTAATACTGTCTGTGTTTTAGTCGCGAGGCATAAAGTAGATGTATTTACACCAAAATATATTAACAGTCTTATTGAGTTAGAATAAGTTCGAAGGCTTTTTTAGGGTTCTTAAAGAAGCCTTCAAACTTATCTAACTCAATATAAATAAGACACTTACATCTTTTACACAGTATAAAGCCGCTTTCCACGTCTGTCTGTACATCTGCTAATTGCTCTTAAACCACACAAGAGATTTTTAAGCAGTTTTCACCATCAGTTATATGATTAACAATATTTTGCAACCCAATCACCGAAGCACACTTAGATAAAAATTTAATGCAATGTATATACATACATATTTCCCATTGGGATAGGGGTTGCTAGAGACAATGGATTTCCACCTGCTCTGATCCTGACAAACACTTTTCGCTTCATCAACTTTCATTAATCTCTTTAAAATGCTTTTCACATGACCTTTTTTCAAAATATCTTCAATTTCATCATGGTATGTCGCAGTTGACAGGCACCAACTCTACTCACATTACTGTCATATTTTATACTTGCTTTGTAATTCTGCTTTCATTCATTCTCTCAACATGCCCAAACCACCTTAACATTCCTTTTTCAACTCATGTCACTACATCCTCTTTCAATCCACAATGTTCCCTTATCACTCTGCTTGTTATCATATTGCTTACATTGACCTTCAATATACTTCTCAAAGCTCTCATTGCTGCCTAAATAAACAAGGGTTTCATATACATGATGACATATGATTTGATCTCTAGTATAATTATATTTTATAATACAAGAAATATTCAAAGTAATATAAACAAATAACTGGGAATTGACTTGAGGACTAAACATACAAAGGTTAGGAGTGCTATTTCCACTTATACTGTACCATGTGTGTAACTTACTTTAGGAGTCATGTCAATATTAAATTTCCTATATTCAGCAGTGAAGCTGGCATGGCTCCAGATTTTCTTGACTGGCTCTGATTTTGTGTCATCAGTCTTATTCTCGTCGTCTTCTTTCTTTTCATCTTGAGGGGAGTCCCTATTTAATTAAATGTCATTATTTAACTATCAATAAGTTCAGTAAGTGACAGTGGTTTGGGACCAATATTCTATCTATAATTATGCCTTCTTTTTTATTATATAATTCTAGTTTTTAATTTTAAGTTTCTTTTTCATACTTTAATTTAATTTATATATTATATAAAACTAATAAAACCTTACTATCAATTAGCTTTCAAACAGCATTTTAATAAATCTTGTTGAAAGTTTGGATAGTGTTTTAAAAACAGTTATAATATTAATGTTTTAAATACACACATATTCTTGCCTTAATAATACCGATGATAAGAATTCAAATTACATTTTTTTATAGAATATTGTACACTATAAAAGTAAATATAATTGTTTTGTAAACATTCTGTGTACAAAAACTTTTTTCTTCTCCAATGGCTTCCGCGTTTAGCGCGTTGAGCCAAGACAATGCACAAAAACTTTCCAATCTAAAGTATTTTTCACCATTTTATTGTTAATTATTTCTTGGTTAGACAATTATTTTAAAGGTTTTTTTTTATTGGTCTAGAATATTTTATTAAATACTACTTAAAGCTAACATTCCAATACTTACTTTTCAATATACCATTTTTCAATGAGATTGTAAACTTGCAATTGTCTCTTGGGATCTGCATTGACCTCTTTGATGAACTTTTGCAGGCCATCAAAGTTGTATGAGGCCCAGAGACCTCCATAGTGGTCACTGGAGTCCAGGTGTAAGACATTCTTGCCTATCCTGCTACAGGCAGCAGCCACTATGGACTCCACCATGCCTAGATAAATACAATACATAATAACCATATTGCCAACATTGACCTGGTAAGTTCTCATAGAATAACAATGTGAAACGGTTGGCCTTGAGCTTGTTTCATGCCATAAGTGAGTGTTCCGAGGGCCCACTTCCTGCTCCCCCATCCTCTCCATCCATTTCCACCTGCCTGATCTCTCTATCCCTCCTCTTTTATTGCAGTCTCTTTATCCCATCCCCCCTATCCCTTCCTAATGGCTGGGAATGTGTTGGCTTTGCCTCTGGTGTCACAAACATCTAATGGTGACTGTAACCACATTTCATTAGATGGGCCATCTGCCTGTTTGCTATCTTTGCAATAAAAAAAAATAGAAAGAAACCCTGGAGAACCTATTTAAGATCTCATGTTCCACCTAAAATTTTCAGTTTGTTACTCTGTTAATACATCCAGTTTTCATATATCTATTCTTATTTGATATTTCCAGGGAGAAAATTCCAACTATCTGGGAAAATAACACACCAAGGTACCCATAAAATTAACTAGCAGTTGGAGAAAGCTGCATCAAAGTAAGTCATATAGTTTCAGAGCTAGAAAGTACTAGAATTTAAGCCAATCATCTCAGTACAAATCAATGAAAATCAGATACAAATAAACCCAGTAATTTTACATAGATTATGAACCAGCTAGATTAATGTACTTAAAATAATCCTTTAAGCTTGAATATTTATATCATACTATTTTTTTTGTTCACCTTAAAATAAATATTCCTATATCTTTTGATATAAACAAAGATGTTGTAGATATTTTTTTTTGTTTGTTTATACAATTCTTTTGGTTCAAGTAACATGATGGAAAAAATTCAGGAAACTATTTCAAATAGTCTAAAATATTGCTTCCCTATTGAATTATCTTCAGAAATTTATCAAACTCATTTGTAATACATATTTTTTTATTGTAATTTCTTCTAGTTTCCAAAACTTGTCGTTTATCATTAAAACTAGCTGTGCCCCGCAGTCTCACTTGAGTGGTTATGGAAAATCATTATATTTTGGATAATTCACACTGTATCTTTATAAATTATAGCCTATGTGTTATGCTGATGTGTTAGCTGTATTATTGCAAGGTTTCATCAAAATCCATTCAGTGAGTTTTTGCATGAAAGAGTAACAAACATACATACATCCATACATTCTTACAAACATTCGTATTTATAATATTAGTAGGAAAATCAGTATCAAAACCTTGAAACATTTATAAACTTTAAAATGCAATATTATGTAAAAATATAACAATTATAAGACAAAACTATACAAGTGATAGATAACTTATTTGAAACTGATAAATGTTACTATGCCTATTACATTAATTCAGAATAGGCCATATTAATAGCAAGTTATAATCACCAAATCAAAATGGAAATGTAATAAAATACAAGATTTTTTCATTTAATACATTTTAAATGTTCAAATTGACATTGTTCCACCTTTTAAGCTCATAAACGAGGTCATTTTTTCATACAAAAATTATGCAATGTGAAAGTATCAGCTGATTATAATTGTAATTGTTAAAAATAAATAGCACAAATAAATGTATATAATGATAAATTTTGATTAATCATAATTAATATAATAAAGTAACAGGATTGTCATGGTTCACATGACACAATAAATTAATTAACACATAAAAAACTGTGCTTTATGAAGCCCACATTAGGAGTTCATTGACATGGCTACAAATAAAGCATAGTGTCCGTGTATGGTCTTTCAGATCAAGGAAGCTAGGTTTTCTAGTCCTGAAGACAAAAACTTGCAACGAATTTTGCAAATATGTAATTAATGAGTAATCATTGCTATTTAGAGCAGTCATTTTGATGTCTCGTACAATCATTTTCTATTGAAATCTTCAAAAAAATTATATTATAAATGCCTGTAAAACATTCATATTAACATAATTAAAAAATCCAGTTAGGAAATTTTCTACAGCGATGACTAGACAACGGTGAAAAAAAAGGATCGATAAGTAGGCAGCTTGCTGCATTCGCCATCATGCCCGGTATCTTTTTTTACGTCTATTACGTACCTGTTCCAACTACAATGACCTGGAAGTCGGTCGGTAAATCGTCATCCATGATTACTTCTTATTCTTCAGCCACAGAAATAGAAATACTTTTATAAATTTATTAAAAATATGCTTTAGTAAACGCACGGTTAGCACGTAGCTTCTTCCAGCTGTCACTTTTTTGCGTTGTTGACACTTGACAGTGATAGTTTCGCAGACTGACAAGAACATGATAGCAATATTTTTTATATTAACCTTCCCATATCTCATACATTTATTCAATTTAATTCATATCATTTACATTTTTGGAAGGGAAACGTCGAGATAAAACATTCAAGATAGGCGATGTGTGAAATTCGACAGTCTGCCATGGACTAGAGTGGCAGGATACTGTCTGTCCCCTACACATTGGAAGCCCGAGCTCAGCATTGAACATTTACTATACACGATATTTCTTAGTAAATATAATTCTTCTGTATGTATATCACGGAACTACACCAAAACGGCAGAACTGATCTTAATGAAATTACTTGTGTATGTTTGAGTTGATCCCGGGATGGTTTAGATTTACAATTACATGTGGTAGGTAGCGCTGGAATTGGGTTATAGATGGGCAGGACAATATCACCGGGCCCGCTAGAATTATAATATTGAAGTTAATATGTACAATATAAAACACATGTTTCAACTATTACAAGATTGATAAATTAGTAATTATTGAACAAGTAAAAGATATACATAACTGTATTTCGCATATCGTAAACTCGTATTACTGTATTAGTCATATTTTATACTCTGCATATTATTGTTATGAAACATCCCGTTTAAACATAGACATTTTGGCAAAAAAAAAACATCTATCTTTTAAACAATGGAGCAAAAATTCTAAAAATAATCGGACCGGTAGGGAAAAGCTTAAAAAATACTTTCAACGAATGTTCTGAACAATACCCGTTGGGGATTTTTTGTAATATGGTTTATTTTCGATGAAATCTTTTTTAACCAACTTAAAAAAGGAGGAGGTTCGTCGTCGTATAACGGTATTGTATTTTCAGCCATTACTTTGTTGTTTCTGATGATTATTTTTACGTTGGATTCAGCAAAGCATCAAACTGGTTCCATGTAAATTTTATTCCTATCAAATTATGGGTTCCGATGATATCAGACAGAATTGTGAAATTTTTGCGGTTTTTAGTCATAATTTTTTTATTCTCTGAACCGATTTTCGTCATCTTTTTGCGTTTCGGGGTAAATTACGTCAGAAAACATTATTTGATACAGATCGGCCTCCGTTCAGAGTTCAACAACATTTTTACATGAGTACAGTCAAGTCACCATTATTATGTTAACAACCATCTCACGTCGATAGATTATAATCTATCGGGAAATAATGCGTTAAATTGTAAGCAGTTTGTTCCGGTTCACAATATTTCAATAGCTCTCGAGATAGATTATAATCTAACGGTCTGTACAATTTAACCATGACATATATACTCTAATATAGCCAATTAATAACGGCGTTCATTTTAACTTTATAACTAAGTTGCATTTGGCCACAGTACCTAACTATAATATTATTTCAGATGGAACAGAGATATTAGCCGAGCCCAGCTAACTAAAGATATATTATTAACCTACAAATTTTATAAATAGTCTCAAGTTCCTGTTTCTAACCAGGATATTTCAGTTCTCTTAATTAAATCAGGTTTTTCATACTTTTGTTTACATTCTTCAATACTTGATGACACTGCTTTTCAGCTTTGAGTTTTCGTTTTTACTAAATACTAACTGTCTTATTCATAGAGAGTTAGAGTAAGTTTGAACGCTTCTTTAACCACCATAAAGAACTGTTCAAACATACTCGACTATCAAATGTATCATCATCATGGAAACGCGAAGGAAGTTTCGCGGGCAGACGATAGTCTATAATATTATAATATGCTAAATATGTCGTCTCTCTACATTGAAGTTATTAAAAAAAACACAATTGGAATAGACTATATAAACGATGGAGACACGATGATTTTTTTTAGATTTCTTGTCTGTTAGTCGGTTTTTCTGTTTGTTCGGGATTTACTTAAAAACTACTAGGCCGATTGCGATTCGATTTTCGCTTTATTCCTATCGAATTATGGGTTCCGATGATATCAGACAGAATTGTGAAATTTTTGCGGTTTTTAGTCATAATTTTTTTATTCTCTGAACCGATTTTCGTCATCTTTTTGCGTTTCGGGGTAAATTACGTCAGAAAACATTATTTGATACAGATCGGCCTCCGTTCCGAGTTCAACAACATTTTATAAAAACGCTTCCGTTTCATATAGCTATCGTTTCCGCATTCAAGAAGCTACCTTATTAAGGATCCCTACCATATATTCAACTTAATAGTATAAAATAGTAAATCTCTATCAAAAAGGACTTCAAAAGTAACTAAAAATCAAGAAATAAAGTTTTCTACAACATCTTGAAGTCGGTGCCAAGTACATTATAAAATTGCTGTATACATTGTTCTAATATATTTTGCAAATTTTGTTGTAGCAATATATATAGTAATTTTTATGATTTACATGACACCGACTTCGAGAAATTGAAGCAAATTTTATTTCTATTTTTGTTGGAATTTTTTTTATAGTTCTGTTGTCATATAACGAAAAAAGGCCATCTTTCATTTATGCGGAACCCATATTTGTGTATGGCCAGCCAAGCAAATTTTATACAACACAAATACCATTCTTTCGACTTTACGTAGTACAACATTTCATCATACTTTCAAAAGAAATTGCGGTCTTTATTCAAACATTACTGTATAAAAGGCCAGAGTCAAAACTTTTGGATCACAGCCAACCTTCACGAACGTGAAACGAATACTGCCAACTAACAAACGACACTAGTAATCCTATGATTTAGTTCTCCTGTTTTAGAAGGGTAGCAAATACATTGAGTGAAAATCCGGGCAAATCTTTCATGAGATTCACCCCTAGGGTGTCACTTTGTATTGTTTAGGAAGACTAGGTCAAGTGAATAAATTAATATGCGCATTTTATTACAAACGTTACTTCAGCAGGCTAGCATCAAGTGTGAATTGAATTGTATTAAAAAGAATATACTTTTGTACATTGAATATCTCCAATAATACGTGTTTTTTCTTAAAAACAACAGAGTATCTGGGATAATTTTACATCATAGTCCATATTTAGAGTCAGTAAAATTTTCATACTGCAAAACTCTCTTAATAGATTAAATAAATTAAAATTCTAAGTATAAAATTAGTATCACTCTGTAAAACGTATTGATCGGTATGACAAAATTCAATATTAGCTCGCCACCTATTAATAGAATTCTCCATAATACAAATCTAATAAACCGACGCCAATGTTTATTTGAGAAACCGACACTGTGATCATGAAAAATGAAACAACAGATGAGTTGTGTTTTATATTTACAATTTTTTACATACATTTCAACATGTTACAGGCTACAGGGAGCTCTTTTTAATTCGAGCAACGAACATTACATAAACTAACACGTAAATCTAAATCGTAATAAAAACGACTTAGCGTAATCAATCTACTGGGTCCGTGTCTAGCTGTGGCGGGATCGGAACACCTCGAATCAATAAAACCCCGGTGTCCACGTAACATTGTTACTAAATGAGTACAGTGGCAGTTACTTGAAATGTGATATTGGTACGAGCACACATTAGGCCGCTTCCAACTTCATCTTATTATTCAAAGGACGTATTGGTCTTATGTGCCCTTCGTGTTTCTGAGATACGAGTTTATTATTAATTCTAATATGTAACAATATAAGTTTTCAATTGACTTCACTGACGGCTAGCTACCCTATCAAGTTAGTACATCATATCTACATTATTTAAACACCATGTTGTAAAGGTAATAATTTGCAGCGATTGTGCGTCAATCTCGGTCAGCGGGGTTGGCAGTTAGCCCGGTAAAGTTGAAAACTTTGTAAATAGAAAGGTCATTTTATATGGAAGTCAAAAAGTCTTCAAAAACTATCAAATACCAATTGCCTAAAGTAGTAGTAAATAAATACATGACTATAACGACTAATTCGGCAGATATTCAATTCAAATTTTACGTAGAACACTGCGGTGAAATGTCAACGAATTTTTTTTCCTTGATTTCTCTTTAAGCCAACTACTTGATTGATATCGAAATAAATTTATGAAAAAGTATGCAATAAACTCTCCAAATATTCACGCAATTTAAGATTATGCAGGCGATGTGTATGATTTATAATTTTACCATGGTCTTCCAACATTAACATTATGAAACATCAATTTATAACAAAAACAAACTATTTACACAAATGACTATTTCAAACATATTAAAATATCGATGCATTCAATGTTTTTATTAAAAAGTCACCGTAGAGTACAAAACCGTAGTGTGCATTTTTATTTATAAAAAAAAACGTATGTTAATGGGAATATAACTTGTATTGTTATATGAAAACGATTCACTTATTGATTTTCATGATTCATCATCAGGCGGTACCACTTAGGCAATATTTTTTATTTGATTTAATAATATATAAGAGAAATGATATGTAAATATTATCAAAGTCAATGTGATATGTTAAATGCCAATTTAAAAGTTAGTTAAAATGCAATGAAAATCGATATTTTAATATGTCAACTAACATTTAACAGCCAACGATACGCAATACCTTTGGCGACTAGAACAAAGTTTCCCGCGAGTGCGAAGCGCGATCTAGACGCATCGGAAGTGTCTCCGGGCGGCTAGAAAGTTCTGTACATTCACCTACCACTGTCACGTCACCACCACTATCGGTCGAAAATTGTTCCACCTCATCATCTGTGGAGTCTGCTTCGTCTTCAGCAAACACTGAATCAGCACCTACAGATGCTAATTCACACTCAACCGCGTAAGATGGACCTACACTACCTACAGAAGCCAGAGGCGCAAGCCGCTCACTGGGACAAGGCGATAGGCGCCTTTCTGCTAATGCACACACTACAGACGAACCACGTCGTTCTAAATATGAACTGCCGGAACTTGAACAAGTCGCCGAGCTAAGTCGACGGTCCCGTGGACCAGCAGAAGCTCTTCGTTCTGTAAAACGTAATGCTGATCCGGGAAGTGAATCACCACGGACTGTTGACAAACGACGAGGTGGTGTTAATAAACTACCGTAACCCCCTCCATACGACGCGTAACGCGCAGACCGCGGCCAAGGTGGTTCTCCACTGATCGAAGGACGTGACCGAGTCCGCTCCGAAAGTGCCTCTTCCAAAGCCGCAGTAAGCTGTCTTTCTTCTTCCACAGCTTGTTCTTCAGCAACGACTGCCTCAGCCAGCTCAACAATCTTGGGATCATTTAAAGCCTTTAATGATTTGCTGCGACTTTTGTACACTATCAAAAATACCATAAGTGCAAAAAAGCCGCCTAATGTTGCGGCTATGCGCACACCCGTCATGACGTCATATGTAGCATAGAACTCGATGCGCACTCGATCGCGATCAGCGGCATGTGAACTTTCAGTAGAGTTCTCAACTGCACTCGAGTCTCCGCTACTCCATCCATCTCGCTGCTCCATTGTGTGGTCAAGTTTTCATCGCCTGCGAACAATGTTGTACAACACGTAAAAATATATCACTTTGAATGTTAATGGATGAAGCTTTTACTGATAAACACTAAGCTCTGAAGTGTCACCTGATAGCGGAATATTTTTAAGTTGTACATGTACTTATCGAACTAAAAACGATTAAAATATGAAACAGTTATATATTATCGGCATATTCTACATTTTCGTAAATACCTAACGTTATATTTCTAGTAAAACAAGGGAGACCGAACAACAATGTTGTCGCTAGGCGATTTCCGTTCACCAGTTGCAGCGGACTTGACTGCCGACGTATCTGGGACGCGACCAGCATATCTACATATGACGATGGTTTGCTTTTAGACTCTATATGCCTATCTGACTTAATTCAGATTAAAATTCTCTTTTACTGCTCATTTTTATAATTATAACAAAAATAATAAACAGGAATGTATATCACTGGATATTGTTATTGTTATAATAGATAATTGTTATTCCGAATTTAACAAGGTTGACAAAAATAAATTTAAATATTTAACCCGAAATAAAAAGCTTACCTACATAGCCGCTATTGGGCTGCTGTGTAAGCTTTTGTAAACAGTGAGCAATTTCTTATGCGGGACAAGTAGTTTTATAAATATCAACCAATGCAATGATCAATATTTCTTAAAAATTAAATATTACATGACTTTCGTATTACATGCAATGCTATATAACTAAAAAACACTCTTAACTGATTTTATTATACAGATAAAACTACCGGGCTGTTATAATTCCTACTATGAACGGAAATATTAACATCACAATATAAGTAAAAAAAAAAGTAATTTTATGAGAAAACGGCCTAAATATTACAAGTAGGCTAGTTCCTTAATTAGAACTATGTTTAATAGAGTTATAGCTGTAAATTGCAGACTTGATCGATATATTGCGCCCAACACACAATGAAACTAAATATAGCAGCGCAGGTGGTGTACTCGGTCACCGTTTAGTAAAGGCGCAACAGTTCAAATAATTAGCTACACTACGCAAGTATGCATAGTGTTTATAACTCCAAGTCCATAAGTCCACCCTGAGAATCTGCCCCTTTCAAAAATTATCGGAATGTTAACATAGCAGATACTAATAAACTAAACCAGATTTACATAACAAGTACAACACGAAGACTAAATGTCAAATTAATTTTCCGCCTAGGACACAAATAGATAAATTATACAGCTCTACCTTATCTTAAACGCCAACTATCATTCGACCGCTTTAACATTCAATAACACCAATAAAAATACAACTATTAATTTATATATATATCAAAGATGTATGTACTGAAATGTATAAAATACGTAACAAGCGACACGCATAAATATATAATGCAGTGATATCCACTTAAAAATCTTATTAAAGTAGGATATATGACCTAAAGTTAAATAAAATGTCGTTGATATTAAAATTCGGAAAAAACAATTTAAAAATTCACAATTTTATTATATTCTTTAGAATTTCCAAATTTCCTTCGAAAGTAGAACGAAGTAGGTAATAAAAACAACATTGCCGGAACTTCGATATCGAAACTATTTTTAGCTACGACAACGATTTTATAACGCATTTCGGAATTTAGCAGGAACATAACAAAACACGTAAAAACAAAAACCTTTCGTGCGATTTCATAGGCTGTGTTAGTTTTTATAATATGTTTTATATAGATCGGATTTTGATTATTAATAACAACAATGTATGCGTAATATTCGAAAAATTTATATGTATTTGATCATTTTTATTTGCTCAGTATCCTATGAGATGATGTTAATAAAATGAAATGGAAAAACTTTGCTATGAATATTTTAATAAATCATGTATGTACAAATAAAATATTACATCAAAATATTATATTTCTACGCGAACATAACAAGTTAAATAAAATATAACAATTAATTAGTATGAGACTTTCAGTCTAATAAATTACGGACAATAAATAAGTAAAAAATAATAAGCGTGTTTTCGAAGATATTATAGAGTAATACAAGTACCAGTGCTCAGTAGTAGGATTACGTCGCACAAATATTTGATATGTTTCTACTACGGGATTCTTATTAAATATTAAAGATTAAATAGGCAATGTTAAAATATGCGTACTTATGTACGTGATAGTTAAATTTGAAAATATTATGGAAAGCGTAAACTAGAACCCTCCATATAGGTAAAAGAATAATGCTTAATTCTGCAGGGAAATGTGATTTAGATATCAAATTTAAGTTAATCATACACTTTTAATTAAAGACAAATAAACTTAAATAAAAAATATAATTACAAACTTAAATAATACTTTCTAAAGGTTTGCTTCTAGAATCTATGTAAAGAATATACAGGTATATTCGTAATCTGAGTTGACCTAGTAAAACCTGTCTCTTATAGTATTTTAGATCATGTAAACAGTTCATAACGTCACTATTGAATGTAACCCACTGGTTGAGAAGAAATTTTGGCAAATAGACAAGAAACAACAAACTGAATGCCATAGAGGTTTCAGGGACAGCAAGCAATAAGATCAAAGTTATCTTTTCTAATGGCAAACTTTTCTCTTTTATTCTAGTTACATAGTTGTATTCTAGAGTAAATTTAATTGAAAAAAGACATAAAATGTCAGGTGAGTATGAAAGAATTAAAAGTTAATTTAATTTATTTAAATTCCCGACTTATTTTACGACATTATTATTAAAATACTTGTAAAATAAAAGTTACCTGATCTTTTGGGATTTCGTCGGCGTAAAAATTGAATAAATAAATATATATGGCCCTCACATCGCGGTGGTCGAATATTTAATTGACGATAAAGATATCTATATTAAATTGCATGATAAGCGAGTCATTCGACAATATTTACATACACATATAAATTTTGAACTTATATCCCATAGTACCTATCCAATTTTCTGGAATAAAAAAGGGCATAATAATATAACATACATACATACATACATAACTTCACGCCAGTTCCCTTGTGGGGTAGGCACGAACAACAGAGTGCCATTTAGGCTTATTCTTACACACCTCACTTGCCTCTTTGACATTCATAACTCTTGTCATGCAAGCTCGTCTGTTCTTAAGGCTCCTGACATCACCTTCTGCTAGTACACGATCAATAATATAACATTTCATGATAATCAGTTCATTACCAGGCCAATAAAGATAAACCAATGCCATCCATTGCAAATGCAAACAAAATCAGTTTCACACAGATTTGTATGGAATTATAGATTATTCATCATTTTTCCTTAAAAGATGATTTTCGTACATTACAAAGGATTTTTGCAATAAATTACATACACTATTTGATGATGTTTAAATGTCTTAGACAACTTAAACCACATCTTAAGTTAGATATTACAGTAGAATTTTTTTTAAGTAAATCATTTAAAAAACACAATTTAACTAAAAGTTTATCCAAAAATTTATCTTGTAAGAAGAAACAAGGTTGGTATACCAAAATAATTTGGATATGAAAAAAATGTGCCAGTCTTTACACAAAAAAGTAAAACAGCGGAAAGTGTGCCAGTTTCTACACAAAAAAGTAAAACAGCAGAAAGTGTTAAAAATGACTGAACCAAAATTTTTACATTAGTGCAAAATTCATGCTTACCATGTTTCTACGTGGATACTTCAATAATTACAAACACTTAGCACAAACCTTTAAAACAATTATTGCAAAAAAGATTTCTTACCTTGCTAAGTTGAAGTGCAAGGACAACACAACACTGAAAGTTTCGAAAACCAATTCATTCAACATAAACAATTAATGGCTTTAGTAATGGTCAAGAAGCATGCTAAAAACGATATTACATTGAAGCAGCAAGGTCTACATAAATTGCAGCAACAGAAATAGGAGCAATAGAAGTGCAATGCTGTTCATTAATAATAAATTGAAAATTATTATGCAGCAATAAAAAGCTTCTTGCAGCGCATGCATACAGCTGATCTTAAAATTAGATATTTACCAGTTGAAGTGCATGATCCGTACCCTGCAGAAATTGACGAATGGCGTAAGTTACTATGATTTATTATGTACATGTCCTTGGTAAAATATGGTAAAAATCCAGCATCCATTCATTGAATACATTAAAAACACAAAATTTTTAATCTACATCGTGCACTGATTTTTTTACGATAATTATTTGCACCAATATATTCGCACCAATATCTATCTAGACATAAAATCAAGTCACTAACATTTTGTAATGATATCGATTCCGCTATTTATATTTTGCACATTGTCTTAAAGTAGAGTATAAATTCATTTTATTAAAGTTGAAATTTATTCTCTTCAAAAAGCTCTTCTTCGCCAATCAAATGAAATGACTGACACTGACAAAAATCTCAAAAATTCATGATACTTTCAACTCCTTTCTGCAAAACGTCATTTTTACAATTTCGTCAGTGTAGGAAAATCAAGTGGAAACGAGACTTTTTACAAACTAGATTCTGGTATTCTAATACGTATAACTAGAGTTTCATTTGGTAGGTACCTAGGCAAAAGTCATCGTGAAAGTGTTACTGTCAGTGTCAAACTATCACTTATAAACTATCAACTTGTCACTGTGGAAATAGCAATAAGGAGAAATAGTTATAAAATATTAAAATGTCTGACGAATGGATGGAATTCACAAAAGACACTCGGCCTATTTGTAAGTATGGTGTAAAATGTTACCAGAAAAATCCAGAGCATCATGAAACATACAAGCACCCTCCACAAATAAATAAGAAGGCCCATGTGAAAACTAAAACCCATCGGTTTAAGCCCTACTCTAAAAAGGAAACCCCAAAAAGAGCCAAGAACGATGAGGAGCAGACGTCCAAAGATTCGAAAGAGACTAAAAGCAAAGACGGCAGTCCTCGAACATTAACAAGCTCGCCGGAAATAAACTTGGAAATCGAAATTCGTAACATCTCAATTAATTTACCAGATAATTTGACATACTATGATAAGAACAGTGACCACTCCATAATAAAAGAATTGTTTTTAACTGAAATGCCTAAAGATTTCTTCAAATTTTTTGAATTCCTTAATGACGGTGGAAAAGGTATTGAAAAGGACTTAGCAAGTGTTAATTTAGAATTAATAGGTCCTTATGATTTATTACTTGGAAAATTGCCTGTTTTGGATGATAAAGAACTATATTTGATCCATGGGAGGTTCTTCTTTGATCCACCGGAATTTCAGGTATATTTCAATATTATAAAACCAATTATCATGAGAAATTGATTAAGAATTATATGACTTTATGATTGTTTGATTTATTTTAAGTTAATTACTTTTCGTGTCATGAATACATTACAGAATCTATATAGAACACTAAAGTTTTGTCTCACATTGCCTTTCCTGTACCTTAGGCATTTATCACACACCATTAATTAATGTTGAATTTTTTGTGATTTCACCTGTATAATATATATTTAATCATTTTTGTTTTTAATAGATATATGTACAATTATGTAGTATTGTTTTAGTTTTTTTAGTATAAATACATAAATAATCTAAGGTTTTGGAATAATTATTTAGCTTTTTCTCTGAATCAAATTGTGTTAATGAAGTGCAACAATGAACATCCAGCGCTTCGGCTGAGACTGTGGCCGAATATTTAGTATTAGGCCAAACCACTATTCATAGCAACTGTAATTTTAATATCTTGAACATTTGTCATAAACTCTCAAGACCTACTAGGGCTTTGCTCAGACTTCTTTATGAAAATTTTAAATCTATGTCTTATCAGATTTTCCAGGACAAAATAGTATCAATGTCTGATAATTTTATAATACTTCTTATGCTGTGACTCAGTTGCAGTAGGGATGCTATAATTTATTAATCATGCCAAGGCTGTAGAAACATTAATTAGCAATTAAAAATCTGTCAGATGTGTTCTAGTCCATGGATATTAAATCCCTTTAATATCCAAATAAACATCCATTGTTTTTGTTGTTTCATCTCATTGTACAACCTTGTTGAAAATACCCACAATTCAAAAAGTATATATATTTTTTAATAAATCTGGTTTAAATCAATTTTCATTGAACGTATTGTAGTTTTATTACTATGAGTCCTTACAAAATTTTTCACTGTATATTTTACAAAGAGGGAAGACACTTGTTAGGACTGGGTGTATACTTATACCCATAGCTGGGCACCATTAATCAAATAGTTAACTTTGTTAATCACTAATCCGTTACTGAAAAAGTTAACTTCATTAAAAGTTAAAGCATCACATTTCAGAAAATTTGATGCAAGTTAACATTAATAGTTAATCCGTTAACACATGGTAAAAATTGCATCTTCTTATAAGAACTGTTGGTTCTGGAAGTTAACAGATTTGATAGTAATATAATGTCCAACTACTATTTAGATGATTTGCTTTGTAGACCACTTACATCTTAGACGAAACGATACTAACCCATCCAATTTATCTGTCAATTTAGTCATCTGGCATAATATGAATATTCCTCGTCATGAACATTAATATGTTGAAGCTCTCATCTGAAAGCGAGGCTCTTTTCGGCTGTAGTATATCCTTGCCAGTGGAGAACAGATGTTCAACTGCAGCGCTTGAGGATATAGCAGTATTATATTTAACAGATTTCGAATATCTGTTCTGCGAGGAATGCCGCATCATTTAATGAGTTTCGACTTTATGTCTAGCCACATTTTGACGAGATTTTGAGCTTTGTTCTTTAAAGATTTGTTGCTGGATTAACGATTAATGGACTTTGGGAAATTTAACTGAAGTTAACGAGTCCATTAACATATATTTAAGTTAACTTAAAAGTTAATCCGTTACTCGAAATGTTAACTTCGTTAATTAACGGATTAAGGAGTTAATGTCCAGCTATGCTTATACCTCACATATTGATTTAAATTTAAAAGCAATTTCTTTGTGATTTTTAGGGCCTGGTCAGGTAAAATCACTTAATAAATATATGAAAAGATTAATGAAAGTTGATGAAGAAAAAAGTATATGTAGGATCATAGCAGTTGGAGAACCATTGTTCAACCAATTTTAATTAATATAGACTTAGAAGTTTTAGATAATGTCTTGAATGTGATGTAGGAACATGATGATTGTAGGTATACTGTTTTTTCCAAAATGTCTATTATATGCTACTTTATAAAATCAAGAAATTTTCGATTTTGCAGGCTGTGCTTAAAAAGAAAGGTAAAAGCCAATACCACATAGGCTATTTCCGGGACAGTCCTGATGATATACCAGAGTTCTTAGCAAGTAATGACAGTGAAAAGGATTATGTAATTACTCCAATGGCTGAAAACATCTTTGCAGCTACATAGTAGGTATATTTGTAATTATAATAATTACAGAATAAAAAGCCTGATTTAACAGTTCTCATTACAACATATTTAGGAATTGAAACCTCCAAATAGGACTTTGTAGTTCTTTGATTTATTTTAAGTTTATTACTCTATGTGTCACACAAATACCTCACTAAATCAATATGGCCCATAAGTTTTGTCTCACATCGCCTTTTGCTACTGCATGCATTTATCATGCACCACAATTAATCTATTGAAATTTTTATGATTTCACCTGTTTAATATATATTATTCAATCATTTTTTATTTTCACTACATATATGTACCATGATGTAGTATAGTTTTAGTATAAATACATAAACAGTGTGCGGTTTTGGAATAAATATGTAAATTTCTTTTTTTTTAATCGAATTAAATTAAGTAACTGCAACAACCCTTTGATAGCAATACTAAAATTAAAAATAAGTCGCCTTAGAAGTTTTTGAGACTTCTTCATAGATTAATAGACATAATAGAATTAATAAAAATTTAAATTTGGAGGAAAATAATAATTGAAATATGTTTTATAATATTAGATAATGCACCAGTAAAAAAATATGTTTATTAATTATCAACTAAATAAATTAATAGTTATTAGTTTTCATTGATTTCATTCAAAGTTACTTTCTGTAAACATTCTTAAGTACCAAATCAGGCTTTTTATTTTGTAATTATTATATTTATTTATTTTCAAGCTGTCAAACATGTAATTAAAATGTACTGTTATTTGACACATTTGACAATAAATTCTAAAATAATGCACATAAAAAGTGCGTGTTTAAAAATCTTCATAAATCTATTTACTTTAAAAATTTCATGATATTTAACTCATTAGAATTATATGTCACAATGTACGTTCAAATAAAATCAAGGAGGTGGTGATGTTTTTTATAATGATAAAATGTATCTCTATTGTTTGGACTGACAAGTACTCTACTATATATTATAAATCTCAGAACAGTAACTAAAATACTTGCTGCAAGTGTCATAGTGACATAATATAAATTTCTTTATCTTTATCCTTTTAAGTCACAGTCAATTAAGGTTTATTGGTATAATTATAATAACAAAAAACATAAATATGTACAAAATAAGCAAATACAAGATTAAATAGAATAACTAAATGCATCTACTCATTTTTCAGCTTATACCTTCAAAATGAGAAAAAGAGCTCACCGTTCATAGCAATTGCATGCCAAAAGTTATTGGAAAAAATAAAAAAATATGCAGATGACAATGACTACTCATTAGAGCAATATGATATGAAAAAAAGAAAATCAAAAATGCTTACAGCTACCTTTCACAGAGCTGGGATTGTGGTTCCATATGATAAAAAGTCACAACTGGGATACAGGCCTTTGGTTGAAACAGATGGTAATTATTATCACATTTTTTAATATTCCAGTAAGTGAAAAAGATTCCTAGATTTCCCTATTTCACATAACAAGCCATCCAAATATTAAATGTCCATTATTCACCAGTAAAGATATAGATATAAATAATAAGTATAGGCCTTCGGGGTTTTTTCCAGGGGGGAATGCTTTTGCATAGTTCAGTGCTCACTAATTGAGGAGAATTTGTGGAGCTAGCTACAGTGAATATTCTTAAAAATATTAATAAAAAATAGGCCTTGACATTGTCATTGCTTATCAACAATCAATTGCAGTTTTATTGAATTTTAATTAATAAATTATATTTAGTGTGTCTATCCTTGCTCACATCTGGTGACCCCGACGTGATGTGAACATGCAACGTAAAAAATTTGTTGCGGCCTATTAAATTAGCTGTCTTGAAATTACAAATTGCAGTTGTGTCTTGTCATTAAAACAACAACACAACTTTGCTAAGTCATTCATATACATAGAGTGTGAGGTAGATTTAATTTTTACTTAAAATCTATGACATTTAAAACATGTACTCTAGTAATTTGAATACAAACTTTTACAATGAGAGTGGTATTGAAAGCATTAGTAATAAAAGTAGTATAAAAATATAAAAAATAGGTCAAAGAAGCAAGTGAGGTGTGTAAGAATAAGCCTGAATGGCGCTCTGTTGTTCGTGCCTACCCTGCAAGGGAACTGGCGTGAAGTTATGCATGTATGTAAAAATATAAAATTCAATATGTAGCAAAAATTGTCCTTGGAGAGCAATGTAAGGTACTTTTCAATGTAGGAAATGCATGGATTTATTCCAAAGGACACGCATATGCAAATAATATAGGCCAGATGAACTGTATTGATTGTTATCAATGCAAGTACTATTTTAACTGCATGAAATTAAATCACGCCATGACACACTTTCCATGATCAAATTGATCATGTACTAGCAGAAGGTGATGTCAGGAGCCTTAAGAACAGACGAGCATGCATGACAAGAGTTATGAATGTCAAAGAAGCAAGTGAGGTGTGTAAGAATAAGCCTGAATGGCGCTCTGTTGTTCGTGCCTACCCCGCAAGGGAACTGGCGTGAAGTTATGTATGTATGTATGAAATTAAATCTTGTATTCCTTCACGTTCTCTGAATAAAAATTATTTGTTGAGCTTTAAGGAAGATTGCACTACATTTTATATAATCTAATGTCTGTATAGATTGAAAGAGCAACTTTTATAATATACATAAGAATTATTTAGCTAAACCATAATATGTTTTTACTGTTACGAATTGTAGGACTCGAATTAAAATATTATATAGTTTATTAGAACTATACAAACTCTTATAACACAGGTACAAATATAACCGAACACAACAAGTCCAAAAGTAATGCAGAAGGTCGTAATTCAATAAAATGCGCAAAAGTCCGTCACTATTAGATTCCCAATTGTAGTACCCACGTCTCGCTTTGATCGTGGTTCTCGCTCGACTGCCCCCTCCCTCAATCAAGCCATCGTTTTATACAGCACAAATGCAGTGTGCCCGCCCGGCAACGTGGACCGAATTTCCTAGAATCAGCTTGTACTTTATATCCGTAACACCTGGCTAATGATTACAATACAACAATAGGCTGTTCTCTAGAAACGTATGCCAATAAATAAGTAAACAAAAAAAGAAGGATCATAAAAGAATTACAATAATTTCAACGTTGTTAGTTATTAGTTCAAATGCCGACGGGTAATAAATGTGCTTCTACAAATCTGTACGTGGAATGTGTCTTTGTCGGCGCCTAGGTTGTAACATTAAGAAACATGATAGCACACAAATACAGATAGAAAACTTCCTTCTAAACTAAATGTTATTTGTTTTTAGCCAACTTAAAGAAACTATTCAAGAATGTGGAAAAAGCATCAACACAAAATGAAAAAGACAAAATATTATCAGAATTGCAACCAGTCATCACTTATTCAAGCATAGCCATGGACGAATGTGATTTTGGTACTGGCTTGGAAGCTGGTGTTGCTTTGTTTTGTTCTGGTCTAAAGGAGTTGGAATCAAGTACTTTGAGCAGTTTTAATGTGGCCTATACGTTGCTGAAAAGGGAAGCTTTTGGTAAAATTATTCAGGTAACTATAAGTTTTCATAATATTCAAAGAAGGATTTGGATTTATTCAAACACTTGAATATTCATGAATATTTGATACTGGCTGATACAAATCGTGCCATATTTCAAAAAAGGAATTTAATCGACCCCTAGATCAGCTAACTGGTCCAGACTAATCTTATTCACTCCACTTTAAAAACTTATTTATAGTAAATACAAGTTTTACTAAGTGTTTGTCATTCGTCGTGTTATTTTATGGAATTACTATGGATTTCAACCTGACATCGTCCGCATGAAGTGCTGTTTTTTTGAATCTTTGAATATTTAAAAAATATCGACTTCCTTAAATTTTATTCATATATCTAGACCAGCGGCTGAACTTGTCATAAGCGGATATTATTCATTTCTGTTTTTCAATTTGAATGAATCAATCATTGATTCATATAAACAAAAACATTCAGTGCCATTGAATACCGTTGCGTCAGTTGTGAAATAAATACTTATTTGTTTAAGTATTATAATACTGGTCACTCTGTTTTTATATTATTATATTTAAAAGAAAATCGAGTTAGTTGTGATTCAAACGTAAAGGAAAAAATGGCGTTTTATTTTCTCTAGCCCCATTTTAATTTAAATATATATTATTTTTATCCATTCAGTCGTGCTTATAAGTTAACTTTTATCGTTTTGAGAATGAATAAATTAGTAAACGATACCGGGACTTCATGTATAGAAAATTATTAATGATAATTGTTTCATTACCATTTCTATATAGGAGGAAAAATAAACGTCCAAATAGTTATTTCCACATTTACATATTAATATTGATCAATCATATTATGTATGGTGTAATAAAGTAAATATTCAAATTACAGGCACACATGAAGTATAGGCGCAAAGGGCCCGATATGTCACTGTTAAGTTCAAGCAAAAAATAATGTACAGTATTAGTATAAGCATTTAATTCGACTAATTAGTATTTTTGGACATGTATTTTGAATTTGTGTAATTTTTAATATTGTACGTGAATAAAATTAATTTAAATCAGAATATTGTCTTTATTCAAAACATCACATTGCAAATTAACATTGTTTATCTTAAAATAAGGATTTCTAATTACTATACAAACTAAGTTGTAAAAGTATGTTGTAATACTGAAGGACCAGAATGAAATAAGAACATAACCATACTTTTCTACGCTTCAAAAGCGATCCTTTTTAAAATCGGTTAAAACGTAATGGTCTTGAGTTTTTGGGGGGAAAACAAGTTTTTTTTTAATTTTCAAAAAATTGGAAAGGTGTATAATGCTGATAGTAGATGGATCAACCAATTAGAAAGACAGTACTGAAAGGACACAATGATATTCAATTATTCAAATTTACTTTTATAAGGATTACTGGTTGTTTCGTCCAAATCGAAAAACAGTAATGAACTGTCTAATACTGGCTTAATATTGAACAATAGATAATAGGATATCGATCCGTTTTGCAAGACTTGTGTTTGTATAGAAAATCTGAACTGTTCCATGAAATGTATCCTTTACAGCTGCGACGAGAACTCTCTCGGTTGGTGTCACTCAAAGACTGAATAATTAGACTAAGGATTCTGTTATATGGGTCTGGTTTACTTCTGGTCTATTTGCTCGAAATTATTCCCAAACTTAAATATTCATGAACAATGGATACTGGTTGATACAAATCGAACCATATTTAAAAAAGGAATTTAATGGCGCCTATAGATTAGCTAGTCTATGGGAGACATCAAATTATAGTTTTACACAACTTATAATTCCGATAGGAAGTTTTCGTTTGCGCACAAAAATGCAGACCGGTTTAAGATATGTAAGTAATCTATATTGAACTTTATACCCAAGCGGAAATGCAGAGCGATGCTTGCTATGCATTATCTGTGTTCCGCTTACACGATGCGTAAGTTTTCCGCACTACTAAAATTGATCTACTGCGCAGTTACAACGGAAGAAATAATTAGTTGTGTAAAACTGTAAAAGGTTGCACAATTATCTGTTTTTAAGGTCAATACAGAAGAGTAAAATGGAACCTTCATGGAGTCGTGTTCCAGTGTCGATCTGTCTCTGTTACGGGTGTTTCAGGAACAACTAAGGTTATATATAATTATTTATAACTAATTTAGCATAAACAAAAGTTCGTATGTCTATATAAGTGTATCGTAAAATAACATTTTTCTAATATTTATATGATTAATGAGCCCATGTGTAGTAGTTGAAATTTAAACTGACAAATTTAATTTGTATCAGGTTTTTAATGTAAAAGCTCTATTAGCCAATTTTCTAATTTTTTACACAGATTAGTACTGTATGAAAAACTACCCCATTTTGCAGAAATTCTTTCCAACTAAAGCTATATAAACTATACAGTTTAGCCAGGAATAAAACTACACTCAGAAAATTGTACGTTAAAGGGTACCAATGGTATAACAAAATTTAAAATGTGAATAATAATACTACGTTTTAACGGTTTTAAGCGCGGTAATTAATAATAATATTTGTTATGGCTCGTGGTCTTCAAAGACCTACATTATGATAATAATCTTTATTGTCAAAAAGTCAAAACATTATGTTACGTACCGGTCCCAAACTAAGCGAAGCCTGTATTTTAGAGACCAATGCCGATGTTTATAGCCACAGCGGGCAAGTGTGTGTGTGTGTGTGTGTGTGTGTGTGTGTGTGTGTGTGTGTGTGTGTGTGTGTGTGTGTGTGTGTGTGTGTGTGCGTGTGTGTGTGTGTGTGCGTGTGCGTGTGCGTGTGCGCGTGCGCGTGCGTGTGCGTGTGCGTGTGCGTGTACATACACACGTACGTGTATGTGGGTGTGTGAATTTGAATGATTTTATTTGATTTCTATTATTCAAAGATGTCAAGTGTCTATTCGTGATCTTTGTCTTCCGTGATCACGGCTACTAAAAAGTAAATTACCGCGCTTAAAACCGTTAAAACGTAGTTTCATTTTGAAGTTTTGTATTTTTCAAAAACATTAAACATAACTAGACACGAGCATAGTTCTTACACAAGATAAAATGATAAGAAACAACATCAAAATCAACGTGTAATTTTATTGCCTTCACATCACCTGTACATAAATGTGCTATACCAGATTTTGTAAAGAAAGAATTTACTGTGCAGCCTTAATAGTTTGCCACTCACTGACAGTTGTATTTAGTCAAATGGACGAAAACAGTCAAAATTATAAACACCAATTTAAACATTATACTAAACCCGTTGAAGAATACATACATAACAGTCTCAAAATCTTAAGCGTAACACTAAGTACTTATTCCTTAGGTTTGTCCGCACTTGTTAAATGCAAGAATAACGATATGGGGCAATGATCGCTTCCATACACTTCATTCCTGATCACACTGTCACATATCAAAGGCATCAGTCTCTCTGACACTATGAAGTAGTCCAGGCGCCTGAAATAATAATTATATAATTTAAAAATTATTATACAACTAAAGTAATCCATGAGAGTTCGTTGACAAGAAGTGTGGATATTCATCTAGTAGAAAGTATCCCACTTCTAGGGATAAAAAGCATATTATATTCATCCCAATGATCGAAAGTGCAATTATAAAAATGATCTTATTAGGACTTTAGTACTATATTATATGCCGTATATCCCACATTTCAAAATAACCGATGTTAATCGGCCGACGATGATTGTCGACTTCAGAGATAGTCAACTCGTGCACCAGTATAGGACGTAAGCCTTCCTCAATAATTTTAGGAGCTACTTTTGGTTACTTTGGTCCTCTTACAAAAAGTTTCACTAGCTTAACTATGTAATTTTTTTATTGATATAATACATCTATTTTTTTAAATCATACACATAATTAAAAATAAACCAAATTATAAATAAATTAAACTAAAAATAAACTATATATACAAACTAAAATTAAACTATAAAATCTAGTTCCAGACCACTGTCAGTCGGAAACGTGCCCAAAAGACTGGCCACATTGCCTCGCTGAATGGTAATGCTGAGGCGTTGCCCGAGGTATAAACCAGTCTTTTGGTCACGTGAGACATCCACCAGACGTTTGGCTATGTCTCGATAAAGCTTGTGCGCCTCAGGCCCCCATGGTCCCAGGGTCTCGACCCCAAAAGCCGCAAATATGTAGCCATTTCCGATGGCTGAGTATTTGCGGCGTTTTAGGGCCTCCTGTTGTGCAGCAGCTGTACCGGCAGACATGCTAGTAGCTGGAAGATGGGACGCTGCCAAAGTATCGACGCAAGACGCGTCCCATACTAAAGGGCGACCCATCCTCCAGGGCACCAATGACATACCATCGGGTCTCTTGCCATCGTCGCGGCTTAACTATTATGTTGCGTGAAATTTTTTTACAGGTGATTTCTTAACTTTTTTCCGTGCAGGAATGGATTAGATTCTCTCTTTAGAGAGCGGCAAAACATTGGTACCACTTTTGGTGTTATAAATATCAATAGGCGACGGTAACAGCTTTCCATGTGGTGGGCCGTCTGCCTGTCTGTTGAACTTATGCAATAAAAAAAAACGGGGAAGAATACAATTTTCTGCGGCCGGGCAGCCTGTCGTAAGAGGTGACAAAACAACCCACATCCAGGTGGTAGGGTGTTTAGCCGTCTGGATGGCTATCCCTGGTTTAGAGTATGACGCCATAACAACCTTGAGTTGTTTTCCGGCGTTAGTGGCCAGGTTCGTCTCCGTTAGAGAGCAGCAGCGTATTTGTAACACCGTTGGTGTTGCAAATGCCCATAGGCGATGATAACCGCTTTCCATCAGGTAGGCCGTTTGCCTGTCTGCTGAACACATGCAATAAAAAAAAAAGTGTAATTATACATAATTGGATATTTTAAAATGACTAAGTATGAGTTTAAATACAAACCAGCCGACATTCTTCCCTCGACTATTCATCATGTAAGTCCAGAAAGTGTAAGCACCGGTCTTATCGGGATTCAAATGCCGGAATGTGTCCACAAAACCGTCTCCCAAAAACTCAGTCATGCCTTCACGCTCCTCGTCCGTGAAGCCGGCGTTCTTACGATTTGTTTTTGGATTTTTTAAATCTGAAAATTAAATCATTTAGGTACTATTTATAGTCGCTGATCAGTAATTATATTCTTGTTTAAATATCGAGCAGCTTTGCGGGTTTAAAATAGCAGAATCTATCACATGACAATATGGAACAAAATCCTATGAAGTATTTCGCGTCTACAGTATAAACAAGTACACGTAATATATTCATAATACGATTGTGCAAAAGTGGGCACTGAATCGGAAAGGTCAATAAGAATAAAATATTGTACATAAGAGATCAGTTTTAATTCGTTTAGGATTTTCACATAATGAAACCTTGGGCGAGTTTTAAGAAAATAAAAAATGTGATACAGTTTGGCTCCGTTCCACAAGAGACTCACAACGACCACGTCCACGACGGCGATTTTTCCCGTTCCAGTTGCTTGCGGGCGTTACAATCCTACACTCTAGTGGAACGGATTATGGAGCGTTGATGTCATTAATGACGAAATAGGTACACAAATGTTGTTGATTTGAAAATGGCGCCTTTTTAATGTGAATCGATAGAGAGAATTAATGTTCTGTGGTCAACTCCCATTTCAATCCAGCTCTTGACATGGGTCGTTGTGAGCGCTGTGTGATCCAAAATAATGATGTCATTAGTGACCTTTTCGCCACGGCTATAACGACCGTGGTCGCTATGTGGAACGGCAGACAGCACATTTTGAGCGCTGTGAGATACTAGAGGAGCAACGTGCCATTTGTTACACTTATGCAGTTGTCTTTTGTTCGGAAACATAGGCCTTAATTTAACAATAAAGAATCAGGTCAAAGCAGTAGTTAAATAATATAAACACATACCTATTTCATTGTGCGATACGTTCATATCGCCACAGATAATCACAGGTTTTTTCTGATCCAATTCTTTCACATGCTTGCGGAATTCTTGATTCCACTGCAGTCTTCTAGGCAGAGTGACTAGATTTCGCCCCGAATTGGGAACGTAAGTACATATTAGATAGAATTGCTCGTATTCAGCTGTAATTATTCGACCTTCATTGTCGAGTTCCTCATTCTGCAGACCGTAGGTGACGTTCATTGCGAGTTGAGTTGTGTAAATGCCCACGCCCGCGTAGCCGTCCTTGTCGCTGGCCAGCCAGTACGCATGGTACCCGGGCAAGTTAGTTAGCTCATCTGGTAATTTATTTTGCGAGCATTTAATCTCTTGCAGGCATAAAATATCAGGTTTTTCGTACTTAATATAATCTAAACCTCCCTTCCCTAACCAAGCCCTGATACCGTCCACATTCCAACTGGCTATTTTGAAATTCCATTCTTTACCTTGTGTGTTTCTTGATGTATTAGAAAAATCTATACTTTCGTAATCCGTCGATGCTTTGTTTTTAGGCGGTGCCTTCTTTTTGGTGTCTTCAGAAACTGAAATTTATTTAATTCACACGTGAATTTTCATAAAGCGTCTCTTTACTATTGTTCCTTCATAAAACAGTGTTTAATTTTATGTCCTAATTATGCAAAGCAACGCCCCTTAGTCTATGTTCACATTCACTACATTGAGACATGCGTTGCAGGAAGCGTAAACTCTGAATTTTATTTACAATTATAAATTTCAGAGCTCTCAGTAGATAATTTTGTTCAATGCCACCGTATTCTTCCGCTATTGTTATATTATTTTAATAATGTTTGAGCGAACATACATTGACCTTAAATATGTAAATAGTAGTTATTGTACGAAATGTGTACCGCTTTACGAACAATGTTTCGCATCAACATACAGTATTCGATCCTTATCATTTTAAAATGGCAAATTCGTTTTTCATCTGTATCAATATTAATATCTAATTAAATTGTCCATCATGATTGTAAAAGTTACCCGTAATTAACCAAGGCTTTTTGATAATGTTGTCTAAGACCTTTTAGTTCCCAATAGTGTCACTAATGCACCTGTTTGGAATCCACAGTACCTAAGTAATTTCTGCATTCCAACATAATACGGTCTGACGTTGCTGTTAGGGTTCCGATATTGAAACGTAAAATTGGGAAATCCCGATAGTCCGCACACAATGAATGGTTCCACAGAGGAGACAAATGTTGACTGTTTTCATTATTTGGTTACGGAAGTATGAAAAAACATTTAATCGAAAATACTCCGTAACTCAAAAACACAATATGACCTGAATTTGTTGATAGGGTTTCGATATTTAAAGGTAAAATTGTGAAATCCCTGATACTCCGCACACAGCGACGAGTTCCGTAGAGGAGACAAATGTCAACTATTTTCATCTTTAGGCTACGGAAGTATGAAAAAACATTAAATTGGAAATTCGCCGTAACTCAAAAATAAAACATAGCCGACTTTGTTGTTAGGGTCCCGACATTTAAAGGTAAAATTGTGAAATCCCCAATAGTCCGCACACAACGGAGAGTCCCCTAGAGGAGACGAATGTCGACTGTTTTCATCATTCAGCTACGAAACTATGAGAAAGCATTTAATCAAAAATCCTCCATATCTCAAAAACTACCCAACGGATATTGTTCAAACTCATTTTCGTTGAAAGTATTTTTTAAACTCTACAACTTTGATTTTTTAGGACACAATTTTCACGACTTTAAAAGCTAGCATTTCGCTACATAAGGACTTCATTAAAAAATCATTAACGAAACATTGCTGTTTTTCAAGATCTGACACCACAAACAACTACATACATACATACATAACTTCACGCCAGTTCCCTTGCGGGGTAGGCACGAACAACAGAGCGCCATTTAGGCTTATTCTTACATACCTCACTTGCTTCTTTGACATAACATCACAAACAACTACGTACACTAAAATAACAAAATCCAGCCCTAATTCTAAGTTACATTTTCGGAATATGCTGGTCACAATTAGGGCCCCTGATTCTTTTCTAATATTTAGATTCACTGTACAAGGGTACGAAAAAAAATATCTAATTTATATAGGTATTTTAAGGTCGACCAAATAACTACATATTTGATATTTCTGTTTTTTATGTAGGAACCCTTCAATGTACGAGGCCGACTCGTACACAAACCTCTTCCTTTAGATATTAGAGTACAGTTGTTTGTAATTTTAATAATATACTTAGAAATCCAAAATATTTGCGTTGCTAAAATTCAGAAAATGTTTCTTTTATCGTGTAAAAATATTTTTAACTAGCTCTGCCCGCGACTTCGTCCGCGTTTTTTTATTTTTATTTTTTGCAGATGTTATAAGTTACTCCTTATATAATCAACTATCTACCACTGAAAGTCCCGTCAAAATCGGTCTAGGCGTTTCGAAAATTTGCCAGATCATCCAGACAGACAGACAAAAATTCTGAAAATTGCATTTTATATGGAATAACTTGCACTTGACATATTATCTACAATTAGGTACCTACTGTATAATTCTAGAAAAAAAGAAAAATTAATGTCTGGATTGAATAGGTTATAATCTGTTATTACTAATTAGTTGATTTTCAACTTTTAATTAATATTTGCATGCCTGAAAGGGCAAAAACATGTGAAACAAAATAACATATCTTCATCTATTGTTTTTACTAATCATGTTTTGAAGCAAATAAATGATTTGATTTGATTTGCATTTACGGAATTTCCTGGTCCGAATTATTCCCCCTGATTTTTTTACATTTTTAGTTTGACATTACGGACACTTCAATTCAATTTTATTAATCTGTAAAGATAACAGCTCAATACGTAGGATCTTCAGTAGAGTCCAGTGAAAACCTAGTGGCTGATTCCCCCGAAATTTTGTTCTTTTGATTATTAGTGGCAAGCCAATATTATCTCTATAAAGATAAATGTATATTATTCTGTAGGATTCCGGTAATAAATGCTTAAAACACTTCTAGATTAATCTTTATGGCAGCACTTAGCTATACAATAGGTGCCTTTTATACAAAATCAGCTTTATTGCGAAGTCATCTGCTGTTAATCTGGAAAAATTGTAGTGGAGCGGAAGACCGGAATAAGTGGCGCCTATGATTTGGACACCTACGACCAGCAATGGATTAGAGATGGGCTTGGATACTTGTCGGGATGTAGCTACGAGTACGATTCGGACCTACCCATCTCTACAGTGTACTGATTCATTGATTACGACTTTAAAATAATTTTATGAATACAGAACTATATTTAAGTCCAAAATTTGCAAAGCTTAAGGCTTGATCAAGTACGAGTATTGTTCAAGAAATACCAACAGACTATTGCGATGAAAATTACTAAAATTTGAATGCATTAATGGTTAACGCAGTTGCTTTTCGAATGGCGCGGGTTCAAATCCTGGCTGGAAAGCTTAAACCACTTATGGCCGGTTCTTATATCTTACTATTCGTACACATACTAAGGTAAGTGTATGCGTACCAAGAAAGTTAAATTTCTACCGATGGTTTCCTATCGGTAGAAATTTAACACTATAGTCAAGGTGAGGACGTCCGTTAGTGGGGCAAATTCGTATACCACTCATTATTTACTTGTTTTAAACGGAATTTAACGTCAACTACAATTTAAACGTGGAATTAAATAGTGTCTTAGCTTTACTGACCGATTTGTTGCCGTCGTTGCTTTTCAAACATGGTGACGACGACGAAAGGTGTATGGAGTTCCCCCACAGACGGACTTCCCCATCTCGACTATAATTGGTATGGAGCTAGCATCAAATTTTAAACGCTCGTAAGTTAAATCAATAGTTAGAAGATATAGGAACCGGTTATTAGGCAGTTTTCTGAACTAATTTGTTGTTACAATGACCACGTGCTGACTCCAAAGGAAAAGATCGTGATGAAATTTGCACATCGGGATAACCGACGTGTTAAACCCGCCAAGCCGCTTTGGACAAGCGTGACGGATATAACGTTCGTTCCTTTAAAAAAAATGGGAGGTCCGAACCCAGCAATGGGACGTTTATGAGCAGCTACTATTATTAGGTCCTTACAATTATAGAAATTGGCGTGTTGTCCAACTGACCACTTTGATCACTAGTATTTGGCGTTTGGTTAGACATTCCAAATTCAAAATGCTTTTGTACTTGTATCACAGAGACTATGTTCCATTAGAAACTCACAACGACCACGTTCAAGACCGCGATTTTTCCCGGTCCACTTGCTTGGGCGTTACAATCGTAAACCCAAGTGGAACGGTTATTCGACCCACCTCTTGACATGGGTCGTTGTGAGCTTTGTGTGATCGAAAATGATGACGTCATTAGTGACGTTTTTGCCACGACCACAACGACCGCAGTCGCCTTATGGAACGGCTAACGGAGTATTTTGGGCGTTGTCAGCTACTAATGAAACGCGCTGAGAATGTACATTAATAGGAGAAATTGTATATTTCGAGTTTAAATATTCATTTATTTCCGCGCCATTTTACTTTTTTTAAGCATTGTTCTGTTTACAATATAGAAAATTCAATAAATCAAATACATACATATTTAACGTCATTGACAATATCGTATGTCTAATAACGTATTAAATACATCGCCATATCTGCATCAAACAACCTAAATCTTTAACATTATCCCAGATGAAGCCCCATTATTATGTAAGGGCCTAATATTAATTTGATGCTATTATAACCTCAAATGCAGAATTGCGTTTGAGTGATATATAAAATGGTCCTTAATTTATCATCGTTTATATGATCTACGTTTTTAATACATTATTTCTTATTAATTAAATAACGTTTTAGTCACACAGATCACGGATTTTGTATGTGGAGTTGCAAATGTAATTTATGTCAAGGTTATCTCTCAATCTATTCTATTTGTTAAAATAATACATGTTTCTTTTTCAAGGTAAACCGTTTTGCAATGATTATTCATATTGTAATTTTTAGTCTAACTCAAAAAAAATTAGTACGAATCTTGTACATATATTATGTAGATGAAACATTAGTATTTTTTGTAGTTTCGTGTTTTTCAAGCTCGCTTCAAACGGTTTTGTTACACCGGCGAGGATCAGGGATCCAGCACAGATAGAGATCAGAGACCCTGACTCGAAGATCTGGCGGAAAGCCGATGTCATTCAGTTGCGAGATCAAACTTTGGGGTGTGCAAAAAGCATTGCCACCAAGATAACAAATAATTATTTTATTAAAACATTTTTCTTTTTGTTGTGTCCATATTCGCGTTTTTAGTTTGTATACCAGACATTATACGTATAAAAAAAAATGTTATCTAGTCAAGGTGGAAAAGTCCATCTGATGGACTTCTGGCTCTCGTTATGTCCGTGTTTGAATAGCTACAAGTCGACTAGTAAAGCTAAGACATCATTTAAGTCTGTCTTCAAATTGTAGTTTGTGTTAAATTCAGTTTAAAAAAGGTAAAAAACGAGAGGTTTACGGAGTTACCCCACTGACGAACTTTCCCGTCTTTACTATACACTGTTTGTAAATTTATTTGTTCATTCATCACGACCTTTGAAAAGGTCAGAGAACCTAAAGCGGTCGACTGAAGAATCGCTTAGTGAAATTGACACGTGTCTACTCTAGATATACTCGTGTGTAGTTGTAAGACAGCATTTTATTATAGATCCACTTTATGTTGATACTTATCACGTCCATCATATGAATCTGCGAAAACCTCCTCTTTAGGCCTTCAGAATTAGGATGAGCATAGGATACCTTTTACAACAGCAAATGGGATAGTTTCGTTCCTAAATTTATACGGGCGAAGCCGGAAGAAAAGCTTTAACTGCATATACATAATAATCAGTGTATTGACAAGACCTCAGAACGATAGCGATATACTTGATTAAAATTCCTGAAAACCTGTGAAATCTTTTCAGTTCAAAAATTCCATTACTCTCAATTTAATATCTTTAGCATAGCAAGTGTTGCCCAATCACCTGTTAAATCAATTAAGCTTAATAAATATGTTTTTACTTCTATGTTATTAGGGCTCCATATTCCATAATTATTAGCCCAAATATGGAAACTTATTAGTAATTCTAACTACAAAAATCTCATTCTAACTGCACAAATTCATAATATTGTGATATTTAAATATAGTAAAATGGCTTAACTACCTACATCATGGAAGAAGAATAGTATTATTTCTCCATGCCTATATGAAATCAGACATTCAAGCTAAATGCCATAAGATGAGCAGTGTTTTTCAAAGTGACATGCTTTTCATTTGAACAATATGTTATATGTATTTATATACTTTAATTTGCAAAATATACGGCACCCAAAATTTATTTATGCCTGGAAATATTAAGTTCGACAGTTTTTGAATAATACTATAATTAACAACTGTGAATTAAGCCTGATTTACATTTGGATTAGTTAAGTAGTCAGTTAACTTGCAAAACAGGCGGGCAACAGTTAGAACAGATTTTTTTCATATAATAAGGTATTTTAGATAATTAATCTGTCATTTTGTCTGTTCAAACAAGATAAATAGTAAGTTAAACAAATACTAAAGTAATGTAAATGTAAATCAGGCTTCAGGTCTTACTCCATTGGTAAATTATGTTTGAAAAACACTGAGATAGAGGTATAAAATAAAGCATTCCATATATATATTTAAAAAGTATTTATTTGAAATTAGAACACACTTAATTATAAAAACACGGAACAATTGTCATATGTCTAAATGAATGTATATACTAATTACCCTTTTCTTCGGGCGCCTTGCGACGCCGCTTCGACGTCGGTTCCCCGGTATCTTGGGGCTCTTCTTCAGCTTCTACTTGGGCTTCAGCCCCCTTTTTCTGACCCCTCCGACTTTTAGGCTTGGCCTCCTCTTTAGGCACTTCATCAGTTTCCTCATCTTTTTGTTCAGCTAAAAATAAATACATAATTGTTAAGAAAACTACAATTTTGTTAGTGTCAAATATGAAAAAAATAGATTGTCATTTAGATTAAAGGTTCACATGCCAGAAAAAGAGCTCTTTTTCTAATTTTTAAAATTGATTACAACTATATGAACATTTAAGCTAATATAACCATTAACAGCATGTTCCATTAGTAGCACACAACACCCAAAATGCTCCATTAGCCGTTCCACAAGGCGATGGGGTCGTTGTGAAATTGTCACTAATTATGTCATCATTTTCGATCATACAACAGTCATAAAAAACCATGTCAAGAAGTCGAATAACCATTCCACTTGGATTTACGATTGTAACGCCGACAAACAAGTGGAACGTGAAAACTTGCGTTTGTTGCACGTCTCTAATGGAACGTAGCCTATGCGGGTTGGGTCGGGCCAGTTATGCTTCCTGAAAATCCTTCTCTTATTATTCTGTAACTGCATCCACTAAAACTGGCTTAAGGCACTATGCCTCAGGGGCAGATGAGGCACAGCCCAGCCTATCTACAGTGGACACATAGCTTCAAACTGTATGTAATATAAGTGATAGATGTGCGAACAAGTATGCATATTTATGCCATGAAGATCTTCACCTATGAAAGTTCATATACTTAAGGTGACACAACACACAAGAGAAATAGGTTTTTAAACCATAAGTACTACATTGCTCGCACTTTATCACTTGTTTATTAAATCTTTTTTGACAGCATTGAAATAATGTTGACTTGAGAATAATAACTTTCAAATAGATCTCTAACCCTTCACCAAGATTAGTATAAAAATCTATTTTATTCAGCCCACCTTATTCACTTACACCTTTCCCAAATGGCATTTGGTGATTTAAACCATTTAATTTTTTAATGGGAACATCATGAGAGCTGTGGAAAAATTTACATACTTATGATATTATGTATCTACCTTTTTCATCCTTTTTTGCCTTCTTCTTTTTGGAGCTTGGCTCATTTATTTCCTCTTCATCTTCAACATCGTCTTTGGCTTGTGCTTTCTTGCCCTGATTTTTTCTTCCCTTTGATTCTTTCTTTTTGGGCTCAAGCTTTTCTTCAATGTCATCTTCGGCTTCTTTCTCTTCTTCTATCTTCTCCTGAGCCTTTCCTCTCTTCCTACCCTTTGTTGCTGGTTCGGGTTCTTCAACAGATTCAGATTTATCTGAGTCTGGATCTTCTGCTTTTGGCTGTGCTTTACGCCCCCTTCCTTTGCCTTTAGGTTTCTCTTCCTTTTCAGGTTCCTCTTCTGTCTCCTGTTTTGCTTTTCTACTTCTCCCTGTTCGAAGTTCTGGTTTTTCTGCCTCCTTCTTAACTGTCTTTTTACGACCCCTTGTTGGAACAGCTTCCTCTGTGTGCCCATTTGTTTCTTGGTTTTCATCATTTTCTGCGGTAACTGCGTCTTCATCAGACTGTTCGTCAACTTTATCTTCTTCAGGTTCTTCTACATTCTTCTTCCCTTTTTTAGTTGAAGTTACTTCTGCTTTTACATCTTGGCCATTTGAATCTGCTTTTTTACCCCTCTTTGCCTTCTTCTCAGTAATTGGAGCTGGTTTGTCATCTTCTGCATCTATCTCTAGCTCTGGGTCCTCAACCTGCTTTGTCCTACCTCTACCCTTCTTGGGCACCTCAGATTCAGCTACTTTTACATCAGCAGCTTTCTGTAAAGCAGAGTGGATTCTCACAGAATTTTATATAATAGATGATTTTGATTTGAAATACATACCAGCTGTCCATAAAATAATTGGCATCATAAATTACATTTTTGAACAGAATTTTAAATGATAACTCAAAAGTACCCATTTTCACACTATTAAACAATTCAAATAATGTTTGGTGGATATTTCTATGTATAGTAGAGATGTCTATTGTAACAATACATAAAACATATGCTTATTATGACTATTTTATTATCCAAACTCTATATAATTTAATAGTACTTTTTTTATTATATTTTCGCAACTATTATACATAATAAAACTTATGTTTCAACAGTAATTTATTTGATTTTTATTCTTCTGATGTTTCAGCCTCTTCAGAGTTCTCGTCCTCTTTTCTTTGTCACCGTCACTACACATAACATCTTCCATGATCAAGGGTACTGAAAAGTGGCCGAAACATCAAAATAATAAAAATAAAATAAATTACCTTAAAACATAATTTTATTAAGTATATTTTTTATTCTCCAATATAAAAAGTTAGAGGCCACAATTTATTCTATTAATGCTTTATTTAATCATACACAAAAGGCACAAACAACATTATATTATGTAATTTATTGATTGAATGAATAATTTTATTTATATTTTTTTAAATCATTCTTATTAGAAAACCTATAAGAGCAACTACACAGATTTTAATAAACCTAATGAGAAATATAACAAATTATATACAGCTTGTGTTTTGTGATTTTATTTTGCCAATATTATAATAGAACATGATGAATACACAATAAAGCAAAGAAACTGACTACTAGTACACACTTTCCAGTTTCATGCTAAACATAGCATAGTATATTTTATACTCTAACATGTATAATATCAATATAGAACATTTTTGTATGACTATGTACAAAGCCTAGGGAAAATCTTTCTAGCAATGAGATCACATTAATCAACCAAGTTACATACTCAAGTAGTATTGTATCTAGGGTTTGATAATTATAAATAAAAACGATGTTCGTTCCTTGTGAATCGTGAATTGGGTAAACTGAAATAATATTCCATGAAATAGTGTGTAACACAAGCTCCCTCCAAAATAGAAGCATGTGTTGGCCCTTCATTGTTAGGACATAAGTTGAGCCTTTCATGGAATATGAAATATGAACATAAAATAGAGTTTATCAATTGCGTCGTAGAGCCTCAACGTTTAAAAAAAACGCTTATATGACGTAGAAGAGAAGTAATCGCACGATGCTAGTTTGTCGATAACAATCCAAACCAGTTCACAACTCAAAATCCTGGTTGAAGTTCAGGATAAAATGAAGTAAATTTGTGTTACCTTCGTTTTCGCAGTTCTTGGTGCCATAATCCCTAATTTATTTGTTCAATGAATCACCAGTTTTAACAAATTAACATAAAATTAAACAGCCCTCGCGGTTAAAAACGCGTCGCTAAGCGAAGGTGGCGGGCGAAGTTTCCGGTAAAAATGACAGTTCACTACCTACCGCGCCGCCAATTATTTTAAATGTCAACTTTTTTTTTCAAGACCTACCTATCATAAAATGTCATGGCCTCATACTGCATACACATTGAGTCAGTAAAGTCAGTGCACCCCTTTTTTTAGCGTTTGTTAGCTCAATGTACGGCCTGGTGCGGTTTCGTCATTTTGTCGCTGAGAGCGATAGCTGACGCGATGAGAGACAAAAACGAAAGTAAATTTTATTAATACTTTCGTTATGTAATGTTAAGTATGAAACATGCCACCATGCCACAAGTTTCGCTACTGTCAAACTGTGTAATTATGAATTGTTAATTTATGAATGTATATTTCAACGTAACAATCTAAAAATCTAATTGTTTAGGAACTAAAGTGTTTTCATATCAGTTCATAAATTAAAGTTCACGCTGCTCAGATTTTATACTCGATAATGAATGTTCTTACATGGGGGCATACACCCACCCTCTTTATTGCGTCTTACATTCTATGAATGGAGTACTTTATCGGAAACACATTATCAATAAGTGATACGACCTGTTGACAGAAGACGCAAGTGGGGTGTTCACGACCAACTAGCATGGATAAAGTTTGTTTCATATCTTTTGGTTTAGTGGGATTCGACTCCGGGTGATAGATAGACGTCAAGTTTTGTTTATACCGAAAACAAACACTATTTACTACTTTACAGCTAAGATTTTTTTTACTCGAGTTTGTACTATTTAATAACACCGTGAGACAAAGCATGCACGTGGAAAATTTCCTCAACTAACAGTTAGGCACATGTTTCCGCTTTAGCCATAAATAAAGGAAAGACATCTAAGATTAACCAAGCCCGTAATGTTTTATTTCTGCACCCAGCATGAGGTACTACTTTGAATCATAATTAAAGTTCATGGTACTCGTCGGACGTCGAATAGTTCAATCGAGTGGCGCGTGTTAATAATATGATTCCAGCTTTATTTTCCAACAAGGGTATATTATGATATGATAATATGATCAGAATTTTTTGCTTGCTTTGTAAAACAACTAAGATGTCTCTCTCTCTCTCTCTCTCTCTCTCTCACCGCGCAGGAATAGAAAAAGAATACTAATTCCTGTGGCCGGACAGTCTGTCGTAGGAGGCGTTATAACAGGTGGTAGGACATTGCGCGACTAGATGGCTAGCACCCGTGGTCTAGAGTACTAGTATTCTGTGATTAGTGGCCAGGTTTCAGCGTCTTCTTCGAGGCCGACAGCGCACTGACAGCTTGGGCTTGTCTGTTGTGCTTGAGCAATAAAAATAACTAATTTATGTAAT
The DNA here is from genome assembly GCA_019925095.2 of Dendrolimus kikuchii. Taxonomy (NCBI): domain Eukaryota; kingdom Metazoa; phylum Arthropoda; class Insecta; order Lepidoptera; family Lasiocampidae; genus Dendrolimus; species Dendrolimus kikuchii. Next base: position 20,109,880 of record CM034394.1, read on the forward strand.
TGACTCTAATTATTGCTGTCAATGATACATCAAGTTTGTGTTTTTGGTGAGAACTGAAAGGGGACGTGGTACTGTCCAGTTTTATTTTCTAAAAATGTGTAAAATTACTCTGAAATGAACAATAATTGTAGGATATTGATAGTTTTTGAGTAGTAATTATGGGTTTTTGTGAGAAATGTGAACTGTATAGTCAAATTTGGCCTTTCGAGTTCTCACGAGAACTCTGTTGAATGATGTCGGTTGTAGCCTACAATACGACTGCGCGACTATACGAAGACATAAACATCAGAATTGGCTGTATGAACTAAGATTCCTTTGCCTGCCTTTCTGCCGAATTCTACTACTTTATTTTTGAGATACGAAGTTTTGTCAAGTGTCAATAATTTGAGTTGGTTTAACACTAATAGTGCAACGTGTAAATTTGTTTCTAATAAATTTAATTTAAAGGTTTAATGACTGAAAAAATTCATCTGAAATGGTAAGATCAAAGTATTTAGTACCATAGAAAGACAGTATTCTTCTTCCGTATTAATTCTGCATAATTTCTTTCATTTTTGGATTTTAATAGACCCTTGAGTGGAAAAATGTTTAAAAATGAATTTCTGTCATTATTTTCTGGTGCTATATACTTTTTAAATTGATTTATAATTACCAAATTACTGAGTTCATAAATACACGTATAAAATTGATAATACATTTAGGTTATGTTCTTTTCTGTGCTCATATTCATAATCTCATTCTAAATCTTTTATTATTGAGCCTATAAACCTCGTGTAATTATTATGAATAAGGGGGCGTATATACAAACAGCGTAAATTAATTGCATGCTGTTTGCATGGCTCCTACTCAGGTATCAGGTACATGAATTAGTGATGTGTACCGGTTGCAATTTTAGCCTCTGGAGATTTTTCACCAAAAACCTGTTTTTCACCGGAGAATAATTTACAATCAAATTTTGTTTATTTTACATGAAAGTTGGCTTAATTTCTACATAATATTATTATCTATCCATGTTTTTGGAAGAATAGATAAATATACACAGAAAAATTATACAAAAGAACATTTATTCCAACATACAAAACTTTATAACAGAAATATGTGAACAGAAACCGTGTTTTACTTGACTATTAGTTGAGTAAAACACAGTTTCTGTTCGAAAAACAGCATTTCCACTGCTTCTGTATGCAACCTTGTTCGCCGACTACCTACCATGTAGCCAGCTCTAGAAAAAAGTCTCTCTGGAGGGACTGACGTAGCGGGCACACAAAGATATCTAGCAGCAATAGCATCTATATAGTAGTAGGAGTAAGTATGCTGGAAATAATGAGAGGCATATGGAGTTCTGCCAGTGACGGACTTCGCAACCTTGACTATATACATAAAATTATATGATCCTTGCGAGACAGGCTCTGCCTAATGCAAGATTCTTTAGAAGCCATATTACTCTCAGAATTTGACAATCAGGATAACTTACCTTAGCATATTCTTTGTTACAGCTTTGTCATGTAATGAGAAGTTTGTTTAAACAAATAAAAATTTCCAAGACTATTAGAAAGGAATCATTTGTGTTACTATGGGATGAAAAATAATTCGAATGTTAAAATTTAGTAGGTTACATAACATTTAAACATAAAGATTGCATTTTGGCAAATAATATTAAAAACTAAGGACACATCACATAAATCTACATGAGTTTGCTAGCACAAATAATTACTAAGCATTATACCATTTATACCAAAAAAAGTATGTAAAACAGGTTGCAAAGTCTGAGCAAATTAGAGTTATATAGTTTTTATTGTTTTAGACTACCTTAGATAGAAAAGGCACATTCAAAGTTGAGTACCTTCAGGATATTGAGAAGAAAGTACAAGAAAGATGGGACAAGGAGAAAATTTTTGAAATAGATGCACCAGAAGATAGAAAACCACATGAAAAGTTTTTGTGTACTTTTCCATATCCTTACATGAATGGTAGATTACATTTGGGACACACATTTTCACTTTCGAAATGTGAGGTATGTTTTTGAAGATTCTGTCTAGTAATAATAATTAATCATTAACTTTGCTACCAATACAAAGGTCTTGTACCAAAAATATATCCAGAATAATTTCTATAAAGTTGGCTTACAGACATACATACAATTTTTCCCATTGGGATAGACAGAGACAATGGATCTCCACCTGCTATGATCCTTAACAGCATATAAATAAGTTAAAAGTGCTTAAAATGTTTTCTTTATTGTTAATCTTTGTCAGTGTCAGTATGCAATGCACAATATTGCATAACAATTGCAAATCAAATTGCAATTATGCTGATAAATTTATTTATCAATCAGCAAGTAGTAACACTAATAAATCAGTAAGTTTTACCAGTAGGTGCAATCCAGATTTTTATTTGAAAAACTGTTTAGGATAGCTAAATTATTTTCCAATGTTAAATGGGCATGCTGTGAACGAGATATAAATGGAAACCAATTGTCAAAATAATTTTAATTTGCTGCTACTGCTTTGTCTGGGTTAATACTATAGTTATTGACTGTTTTATACAGATGGGTTTAATGCATTATTTGTAATGTAATATCCCATTACTTTTTTGTAATTTTCTTTTAATGATATAGGTACAATATTGTCAGATGACATATGTATAAACAACTATGTAGCAATTTGTTAACAGTATCGTTTTTAACACTATAAATATGATGCATTTGGCTAAAGTCAATAAATGTATCATTATTAGGTGAAGCTGAGCATAAGTGGAATTATTTAGCTTCTTCACCAATCTTTGTTTCTATATGCTATTTTTATTAAATAAGTTTTGAAAATAGTTATACATACTTAAATAAATTCCTTATGATATTTAAGAATCAATGGATTTTGTATCTGTCTACAGTTTGCAACAAGATACTACAGGTTAAAAGGCAGAATGGTATTGTTCCCATTTGGGTTCCACTGCACAGGTATGCCTATTAAGGCATGTGCTGACAAACTGAAGAGAGAAATGGCTCTCTATGGATGCCCTCCAGTCTTCCCAGAAAATGAAGAAGTGGTCATCAAAGATGAAGGTATTTTTATTAAGTAAATAGATTTTCTTTTCTCTGAGATGGGTTGGCCCATTCCATACATTGGTAATCTCAAAATGCAGGTTCTTTCATCATATTAATATTACTCATCAGCATATATCCACTATAAAAACAAACTTAGGTCAGATCTCAAATCTGCTTAAAGTAAGTGCATGTGCCCTACCAGAACTATTGCCCATGCTTTTTGAAAGACATAATATGGGTCTCGGCTTCAAGCTATTGTAATCTATTTTTTTTTTACAAAAAGAAAAATATTTTACTGCCATAAAACTATATGAATCTATATGAATGATATTTTACAAGGAAGTGAAACCATGAAAAAACTAAAAATTAGTGGTTGGTCACGATTTGTATTATACAGTAGAATTATTTTTTAAGCATGTGGATATCATTTGATAAGTCGTAAAATAGCATGGGTGTTTCTTATCTGGGAATCATGTGGCCGAGCCCAACATAATAGGAGAAATATAAGCTCACCGCCTCTGCTGGTTCGGTTACGGAGAACGGTTAAGAAAGGATCGCGGTGTGAGGAAACCATATATGGGATGGCCGGTAGGTCGATGTCTGGCCGGGCGGCCCAAATATCGCTGAAAAGACAGAGTGGAGGCTGACCGGTGTAAGACTCGAGCCGATAATTCGCAAGAAACTACGCAGGACAGGGAAAAATTCAACTCTATAAGTGGAGAGTTGACTTTCAAAGCTGTAAAATGTGTGTGTGTCTCTAACTTTCAATATGGAGTATGGAAAATTTGAAATATTCAAGGTGGTAAAACTGAAACTTCCTTCTAATATTTTCAACATAAACTAATTTAAGGAAGATCCATTTATTAGAAAATACATTGTAGTTTTTTTTATATGTTTTTATACATATGTGAAGTATTTTCTGTTGAATACTTTTTTTAGTATTCCATATCCATAAGAAGAAATAGTGGAAGTATATCACCTCTATATTAGCCTGTAATGTGTGGGGATTAACAAGCACTTAATAAATGTTTTAATACTGCAATAATATTGAATAGAAAATAAATAAATTACACTATCCCATTGAAAGTAAATCTAACATTTTATATCTGGCTAATATGGTTAAGCAATTAATTTGAAAATGTGTGTTTTCTAGGTGATTCTGTGCCCAAAGATAAAAGTAAAGGCAAGAAAAGTAAAGCAGTAGCAAAAACAGGCGCTGCAAAGTATCAGTGGCAGATAATGCAAAGTCTGGGAGTGCCGGAGGAAGAGATAAAGGAGTTTGCCAATGAGAGTTATTGGCTTGAGTACTTCCCTCCAAGAGCTGTTAATGATCTAAAGAGAATGGGTATTCATGTATGTATTACATTTAATTATTTATTAAAGAAATTTGAAGACTAGTAGAGAAAGGTGAAAGTAACCTATTTAGGCATGAGATGGTTTAGCGCACGAGCGTAGCGAGAGCGCTAATAGTTCTAGTGCCTAAATAGGCCTCTCACCCGAGATTAACACTCTCGAGTTTAATTTCGAATGGGAGGAAAGTAAATAAAAACTAACTAGTTAAACAAATACTTCTCTAATAAAATCAGGTGTTAAATCCATATCTAAATCTGATGAACTCATTTAATCTAAACCCAGTACTATGATTGTTACAAAACTAGGCTATAAGTTCTACTAACACTAATTTTAAGTGGAAGAGGCTTATTAATAGCTTCTCTAAATCTATCTTATTTTTAGTTATTAATAATGATAGCTGTTAGCCAAATAAAATAAAATAAATAAATAAAATAAACACTAATTTTAAGTATTTCTGTTCTATGTGATTTTACTAACCAAGATATGAATTGATTCGAAATAAAATGATTATTATTAATATATCACATATGAAACATAAAGTAAATTTCTTTTTCTGTGACATTATACCAGGCAGGTATCTTTTGTCACTGATTATAGTAAATATCTAAATCAAATTATGTACATTTTTAAATAATTATATAAAAATAATTAAATAATTTAGTGAAAAGTAATTTCTAAGTATAAAATAATGTTACAAAATTGTTGATATTTTTTTATTACATACATACATACATAACTTCACGCCAGTTCCCTTGCGGGGTAGGCACGAACAACAGAGTGCCATTTAGGCTTATTCTTACACACCTCACTTGCCTCTTTGACATTCATAACTCTTGTCATGCAAGCTCGTCTGTTCTTAAGGCTCCTGACATCACCTTCTGCTAGTACACGATCAATTTGATCATGGAAGGTGTGTCGTGGCCTTCCACGACTTCTGCATCCATCCACTTTTGCATTGTATATCTGTTTAGTCATTCTTTCATCATGCATTCTTTCCACATGCCCGAACCACCGGAGCATTCCTTTCCTTACCTTCACCCCGACACTCTCTTTCAGACCAACTCTCTTTCTTACTTCGGTATTACGAACGCGGTCCGCGAGCGTCACTCCGCAGATTTTGCGCAGTGCTCGCATCTCGACCGCGTTTACTCTACTTTCATGCTCTTTCTTCCATACCCAACTCTCGCTTCCATACGCGAGCGTAGGTACCAGCACCGCGTTGTGTACGGCGAGCTGGGCCTTCTGGCTGAGGTTCTTAGCGCCTAGAAGTTTACCTAACGCTCCATTTAAACTATTCCCCAAATTCACTCTTCTTTCTATATCAGCGGTGTACCTTCCATCCCTGCTAAAAGCACATCCAAGATATACAAACTCATTCACTTGCTCCAGCATAACATCATCGACCATTATCCTTGCATTCGTTCTGGTTTCTTCTCTTTCAAACATTTTTTTATTACTAATACAAAAAAAAGTTAGAACTACAGCCGCATATACTATCTATGGTTCACATAGCGTTTACATTTTTTGACAGTAGGGAAAATCGTTTCCCAGAGACGAAAAGTACTGCTTTCATCCCTGTAATCAGGCAACTCCAAGCAGTCTCAGAATATGAGAATGAAAAAGTATATTTTATCATCAGAACAGTATGTTCTAAAGTTAATTTTAGTATTACATGTGGCAGATGTATAAAATAAACTGATTATTTTTCACAGTTTTATGCCTCTCGACATCATAAACATCCTAAAATTTGGCCCGCCACATTATAAAGGTCGTCCGTATTGTTACGACCGAGGTGTCGACAAAGGCAAATTCACACCTACAGCCCTGTAGAAACACATTTTATTACCTTTTCGGCATTTGGACCTTTTTTGTTTACTTTGTGTTTAAAATGTGATTATAAAAACAGCCCATTGTGTATTGTAACCTTTTATGGCAGTCATTAGCCAGGTGTGATTCTAGGAAATTCGATCACGCGGCCGAGCAGACATATTGCATCCGTGCAGTATAAAGCAATGCCTCGATTGATGGACAAGGCAGTCGAGCGATAACCACAAGCGGAGCAAGACTTGTGTACATTCGGTAAACTATTTAGTGACGGACTTTGCGCGTGTTATTGAATCGCGCTTTACGTTTGGACTGGTTGTGTTCAGTTATATTTGTACCTGTATTATACGTGTCTGTATAGTTCTAATAAATTCTATAGTAATTCTAACGGCATTTTAATTCGAGTCCTGTAACTCGTAACACTATTTTATATGTATTTCTTTTTTTATCCAATAAAAAATTAAGAGATATTTTTAAAGGTGGATTGGCGACGAAAATTCATTACCACAGACGCGAACCCGTTTTATGACTCCTTTATTAGATGGCAGTTCTATCACCTGAAAGAACGCAATAAGATTATGTATGGCAAACGTTATACAATATTTTCGCCTCTAGACAAGCAGCCTTGTATGGACCATGACAGGAGTACGGGTGAAGGCGCAGGGCCTCAGGAATATACCTTGATTAAAATGGAAGTCCTTGAACCATATCCTAAATGCTTGAAGTGAGTCTTTTACTTGAGTGCTTGACTATCTAAATATTTTCTATTCTATTCTTGTTTGGTGATGGTGCCAACGCATTCTGCATTGATTTGGCCAATGTCACAATGACTAAAAGAACCGATGTAGTAAAATCAGAAATCAATTTACATTAACAATTTTTAATGATAGAGGAATATTTTCTAATAACCTTATTACACTCCTAATAACCTGCTTACATTTTATAATTGATATTTGATAGTTCTAAGTTTTAGATTAATTTCTTAAGCAAGAACTAAACCATTTTCTCAAGATATAGTTGAGAAAATGGTTTAGTTCTCTCCTATAATTGTTACAATACATTTTCTATTGTTATTTGGTTTACTACTGTATATTCATAATACTTATTTACCAAACTTCATGATGAAATGAGATTCGTCCCAAGTCCACATGGTAACAATAAAGAAACATCCAAACCTGTGAAAGTCACATTTAAACTTCTTGTCAAAATTGTCTTGCATTTTGTATGTATATTATCTTTGTTTTTTATTGTTAATCATTTACATAAATTCATTTATTTGATCTAATTTATTGCCATTTTAGGTCTTTTAAGGACAAGAAAGTGAATCTAGTGGCGGCAACATTGCGACCAGAAACCATGTATGGTCAAACGAACTGCTGGATTCATCCAGAAATTACATACATTGCTTTCGAAACTTTGAAAGACGGTATATTCGTGTGCACAAGGCGAGCAGCCAGAAATATGGCTTATCAAGGCTTTACAGATAAAGATGGGGAATTTAAAGTTTTGTCAGAAATTTTGGGACAAGATCTCCTAGGTGCCGCTTTAAAAACACCTCTCACTAGTTACGCAAAAATCTATGCACTCCCAATGTTAACAATAAGGGAAGATAAGGGTACAGGGATTGTAACGAGTGTTCCTTCTGATTCTCCTGATGACTATGCTGCATTAGTTGACCTGCAAAAGAAACCAGCTTTCAGAGAAAAGTATGGTATCAAAGATGAAATGGTAATGCCATTTAAACCTGTGCCAATACTAGAAATTCCTGAATTCGGCAACTTGTCCGCCGTATATGTTTATGATCAACTTAAAATTCAGAGTCAAAATGATAGGGAGAAGTTAACGCAGGCTAAAGATATGGTGTATTTGAAAGGTTTTTATGATGGGGTCCTTTTAGTTGGAGAATTTAAGGGACAGAAGATTCAGGATGTGAAAAAGAATTTGCAAACTCAACTCATAAAGGAGGGTGGTGCTACAATTTACTATGAACCCGAAAAGACTATTATTTCAAGATCTGGGGATGAATGTGTTGTGGCTTTATGTAATCAGTGGTATTTGGACTATGGCAATGAGGAATGGAAGGCCCAAGCCGAGAAGGCTCTAGCTGCAATGAATACTTATCATGATGAAGTGAGAAAGAACTTCCAGGCTACTTTAAAGTGGTTGCATGAGTATGCTTGTTCACGAACTTATGGTCTTGGTAAGTCTGGTCTTTAAAAATGTGTTTTAAAATTTTATTTATAAGTCTTAAATGGTATGGTAGGTCAACAACTAATGCACGTGCAGTTCATTAAGAAACGAGTCACAAGTGAATAGATTTCTACTAGGTAAGTATGTTATTGCATCTCCACATAACATTAGGTGAGATAACTGTCAAAAGCGAACCTATACCATGATAAATAAAATAAGGAAAAACATTTAAAGCAAAAAACCAAAATAAAGATAAAAACTATCAACTATATAGGTACATGATATACACTAAAATTGGACCAAGCTTAGTATTATTTTGGCCTGATATTATATTATTATGATGTGGAATATATTATAACCACAATAGTTTAATCTTATCAAGTGAAAATAGTAGTGTTTCTTATTTTAAAATATTTCAATAGTTACATACGAGTATATAGACACTTTTGGGTACTGTCTGTTCACAAATTAATGAGTTATTTAGCTAAAGCTGATTATATGACTGTGAAATTTAAGAAAATAAAAAATTGTGACAGTTTTTTTCTTTTAATAGGAACTAAACTACCATGGGATACACAATGGGTTATAGAATCTCTCTCAGATTCGACGATTTACAATGCATACTATACGATCTCACATTACTTACAAGGCGATACTTTTAGGGGCAATAAAGAAAATGCGCTTAAAATTAAACCTGAGCATATGATAGGAGAAGTTTGGGACTACATATTCTTTAAAGATGCACCATTCCCAAAAAATTCAAAAATCGCCAAAAAGTCCTTGGATCTCATGAGAAAATCCTTCCAATTTTGGTAAGATCTTTTTTATTTCTTCTTTCTCCTGTACAGTAAATTAAAATCGAAAGTACTTATTCCGAAACCGTAATCACTTTAAGCAATAACATTGCCCTGAAAATGTTCCAACTAGTATATTATGCTCTCTATATATTTCGGTAACAGTGTTATCTATTTAAGTAATAATAGTAGAATTAGTAACATAACTACCTAGTAATCACTCCTTATTTGGATTTCTTTTTATATTCCTGGATATTTTATTTAATCTGCTGATATGAGTGTTTATAACGATTCTTAATTCCTGCTGAAACAAACATATTAACACATACAAAAGTGTAAATAACACACTTAAAATTGGACAGTATAGAATAAATAGATTCAAAAATTTAACATACTTTTGAAGTTGTGTAGCCATTTTGGCAAAAACAAAACCGTTATGATACCACCATGTCCTTTCATCCGTCTTTCCTTTGTATGTTGCAGTCATTATTCTCCTCACTTGAAAATTAATAACAATTTCGACGAAATTGATTTTAATAATAATCTACTAAGTAGTTTTGGAGAATTTCCCAATATCCATTGGGAATTTTTGATTAAATGCATTGTCAAATATAAAAAAAGGAGGTTTATTATATTCATGGAACTATTATTGTGTAAACTACTACAAACTCGACAGATTTCCGAGTCTCTGATAAATTTTTTTATTGAAATGATGAATTGAGTACCTTCACCTTTTTTTGAAGTCGGTTAAAAATAAATATATTCATTCCTCCAACAGGTACCCAGTAGATTTACGAGTTTCAGGTAAAGATCTTATCCAGAACCATTTAACGTTCTACATTTATAACCACTGTGCTATGTGGGCCAACGAAGAAGACAAATGGCCCAAAGGTGTCAGAGCTAACGGCCATTTGATGTTGAATTCAGCAAAAATGTCAAAGTCAGATGGAAACTTCTTGACTCTTTCGGAATCGATAGATAAGTTTAGTGCAGACGGTATGCGGTTAACTTTGGCTGACGCAGGGGATTCTGTGGAAGATGCTAATTTCGTAGAGAGCACCGCAGATGCGGCCATTCTAAGGCTGTACACGTTTATTGAATGGGTGAAGGAAATCGTTGCTACCAAGGCATCTTTGAGAACTGGTAAGTTACCAGTATTGACAAGTGTTAAGTTTTGTTTCTTTGCAATGGACCTCATGGTCTCCTGTGATGGATTGTGGGAGGAGCTGCGCTTAGCGGCGCCTACCACCCCGTAGCCGATCTGTCTCATCCTCCTATCACAACCCCTATCCTAGAAGCAGGCAACCCATTTTCTCATTATGTATGAAAAACAGTCTACTGCGCAACCCTCAATTAGCTTGAAGAACTCGCATATATGACACAATCTTTACTGTTTTTCATCCTTGAAACGATACAAATTCAAAGGTTTTTATTCAAATCGAGTTCTACTAAATAACATATTTTGAAATTCATACATACATAATTAATTTTATTATATGTTTTTAGGCGCTTACAATTTTCATGATAAGGTATTTATAAGTGAAATGAACACAAAGATTGTGCAGGCCGATGAGAACTACGCCAGGATGTTGTTCAAAGAGGCTCTAAAATCTGGTTTCTTTGAACTGCAAGCTGCGAGAGACAAATACAGGGAGCTGTGTTCGGATAGTGGAATGCACGTCGATTTGGTCGAGCAGTACATCGTCACACAAGCGAAGTTGATGTCGCCGATATGTCCTCATGTTGCTGAACATGTCTGGGAGTTATGTGGTAATGTAAGTAACATTTTTTTTTAAATCAAATGCCATTATTTTACAAGATAAAAAAATCAAAACATCTATTGTTTTAATTTTTTTAATTTATTATATTTATTCCATTAAATTTAAATTATAACTCGTTTTTATAATACTAATAAATATAGTAGTATCTAAAATAAATCGGCTATATATAATCTTTAACGATATCAAGCATCGGACCTTTTGTAGTTTAAAACTTACACAGTATGTCACTTGTGGAATGTATTTATAATCAAGAGAATAAGAGAAGCAGTAGCTAAGGGCCGATTTCTCAATCGTCAGATAAAAGTTATCAGTCAAATAAATTATAACCTGGGTGAATTCAAAGGTGAAACCATTCAATTATTTTATTCATGTAACTGTCATTTTTAAATATTTCATATTATACTTTATTCAATGAATAACTTTTATCTCGTGATTGAAAAATCGCCTCTAAATCAACTAATGTGATAGTTCATTTAAAATACATAGTTAAAAGTTCACATAGCAGATAAACGCGTTTGTGTTTACTTATATCAAAAATAAACTTGTTTTATTAAAAAAAAATTGATTGATCTGTAGGTCTGAAGCGCAGATTTCGCAGATTCATATTAGGAATATAGCAAGTGTCAAAATATAGTGAAACTTTATGCTATCTCTTACAACTACCAATATATCTAGGCCCATATCTGTATCACTAAGCGAATCTCCTAAAACAGCCAGTATACGCCCTCTATGTTTAGAAATATTTTTTTATATTTAAATGTTGTTGTCAATGTTTATCAACACATTTTTAACGAGACTCACTGAGATAATTTATAATTGACTATTTCTGTTTAAGTCACAGAATACATTGGATATATACTTAAAATCTTTTTATAATGAATGTAGATAATGAATTCCTAAACAGAATGATTAGGTGATCATTCTGTTAATGTTGTGATGAGGATGATGATATTATTACAAAATAAAGATTATTATTTCACAGAAGACAAGTATACTGCATGAAAAATGGCCAATAGCAGGCGAAGTGGACGAAATAGCAGTGAAAGCAAGCAACTATTTAATGGATGCTGCTCACTCTTTCCGTATTTATTTGAAAAATCATTGTGCTGTGAAAAAACCTAAGAAGGGGGAAGCTCCAAAACCAGAGAAGAAACCCAATAAAGCTGTCATCTGGGTAGCAAAGGAATATCCCAAATGGCAACACATTATTTTGACAACTTTAAAAGAGTTAAATGGGGTAAGTGTTTGAGAAATGTGAGACTGGCATTTTTGTTTTAAGTTTATCTTGAAATAAATAAATAGACATTAAGTGAAAATCAGTCTGATTAGTGTTTATTAAGAATCCTGTATATTGATCGTAAGAATATAATTGCTTTTAAGACATTAATTTCCCAAAAGAAATTACAATTCACTTACAGGGAAATAACTAGTTACATTTAATACGCATTGAACCCTATTAGCGCATCTGTCCATTTTTATTTTTTGTTAGTTTTCGAGTAATCTTTAGTTTATTATTTATATGTGAGGGTAGTCTTGAGATAAAAGTCGGAGTAATGCAAGTTGTTTATTAAGATCATGGGCTTATTAAAACGCATAGTGATTCTAAAGTATAGTTTGTTTTTGTCAGTCAAGGTATAAATTAAATATAAAAATATATAAGAATAATAGCAACTCTCTATTTTGCTACTGAGGAGGAAGTAAAAACCTTACTTCTCAATATAATCCATTATTGCAAGTACTTTTCTATCTGTCTTTATATTACGTAAAAATATTTACTTTTCAGTCTGATGGTCTTCCGGATAATAAAACAATATCAACTAAATTGGGCGCTGTGTCAGAATTGAAAAAGTACATGAAACGGGTGATGCCCTTTGTGCAAGCGACAAGGGAAAATATGGAGAAGGTTGGCTTAGAAGCACTGTCAGTTGGTTTGCCATTTGACGAGGCAGGAGTACTCAATGAGAATAAGCAGTATTTACTTAGCACATTAGACGTGAGTAGTTTATTGCAAAATTATTTAAGATATTCTAGTCAGTAATTGAAAAGAAACCTTAAAACAGGTAAACAGATGACACATCGTTGTTCTACATTACTTTTTTGGCAAAACATATGCACACTATATATGTGTCAACACTTGAAAAATAAAACTAACTCTTATACTATAAGTTAAATTAGTCATAAGGTGATGTCAGGAGCCTTAAGAACAGACGAGCGTGCATGACAAGAGTTATGAATGTCAAAGAAGCAAGTGAGGTGTGTAAGAATAAGCCGAATGGCGCTCTGTTGTTCGTGCCTACCCTGCAAGGGACCAGGCGTGAAGTTATGTATGTATGTATGTGTAAATTAGTCATAATTTGGTGACACTACTTATGTTTGTATATGTATATAGTATATAGTTTCTATGATTAATGAAAGTCCAGTATTATGGCACATGGGTGCTTGAAAAGTAAATCAGATACCCGATACTGAAAAATCGGAACCAGTTGATGCTGGTAAAATAAAAAAAATAGGTTCAAGCTTATATATGCCATTACGTGCGAAGCGCATACAAACATTATGTGACTATGATGACTATTCTATTCCTATTTGTGGCAGGCGAGGAATGGTTGTATGGCATAGCAGTTTTTTTCTTGGTCTGATCGGAAATTGTTCTATAAGCAGATGATTTGGTTGTTTTCATGATATGTAAGAAGGCAACATTCAATGATTTGCTTTCTTTAATTTAATTGGAGCTATATTTTGCATCCAGGTCGAGAATGTGCACTCGTTTTAGGCGCCTTTGTGGGATGTTATGCAGCAGTGTGGCTAGCACTCCCCCAGCATAGCAGTTATTGGATACAATATATCTGTCCCCCACACTTGTCTACCTTCAGAATAAACAATGTGTCTGTTCCTCACTTAATGTTTTGATTATTGTTTTCTTTATGTTCTACTTATTCTCATGATATGATTTTTTTCTTCCTTTACAGCTAGATACAATAGAAATAAAACACACCGACGATCCCGAAGCACCTGAGAAGACCCGCGAAGACTGTGCACCCGGCCAGCCGCACGTCACCTTCTCTGCTGAACCCAGCGTTGCAGTCAATGTGGTGAACCCCACACCCCTCAGCGGATTGTTCTCTTTGACTGTTGACTTGACTGATGGAGATTCGATTGACAAGGTGAAAGCGAAGATTGTTAAAGAAGTCAAGGCCATTAAAGGTGAGAGTTATATTTACAGCTGAAGTATCCGAAATTTCTAATATTTGATACAGTTTGTAAAATGTTTCATTTAATACTCGCTCCTTCTAATCAATGTTGTATGAGACTACGGCTTTTTAATAATCTTTTATGTAACTTGTAATGTTTTGTAGTTAATTTATTTAAATCACATCTTGTAAACTGAATTATAACCAGTTCCTATACTTAGGTTTTGCAATTTTGCATACTTTTTCAGTCCAGATGACAATACAATATAATTAAAAGAGCAAATAAACAATTTTTAGGTTTACAGCAAATAAATAAAAACTTACAAAAAGCTATCCAGCGAAAACTAAAAACAAACTAATTTTACAAAAAACATTTTTTTAATAAGTTTTTTTTTAAATTGCTTTAATAAAGTAAAAATAAATTACACCAACCCCATCATTTATTTGTATTATACAATTGTTGCAATTGAATTTATTTGTATTAAAAATGGTAATTTAGTTTTATTTTATTTTTAGTGTATTTGTTTGAAATTTATTTATAGTATATTTTTATTTATATTAATAATACACTTTATTGTTCACCAAAATTACAACTACGTACTTAAAAACTAGATACAATAAATGTTGAATAAAGGGCGGTCTTATTGCTTAAAGGGATCTCTTCCAGGCAACCCCTTAATTTAAGGAAAATATTAAAACATGACTGTGGCGGTGTAGACAATAAATAATATAAAACATTCAAAATATATGAAATAAGTAAAAATATTATATACTTTTAACTTTCTATTATATTTTTTTTATTTCAGATGTGACATGTCTAAAATTATGGCGATATTTGGACCCTACTATGGGTCCTCGCAAGATACCTTCTATCGGAGACCACGAAACAAAGTGCGAGGTTCTAGAGAATACTGCTACACTGAAAGTGGATTTGATAACCTGCAAGGTGGAACTAGTCAGTAATGGAAAAAACATTGATCTAGGAAAGCAATTGATTTACACTTACGACAAGTGAAATGTTTGTTATAAACAAAGTTGTAATAAATAATTTATTTTATATGAAATCTCTTATTCATCTGAACTTTAATAGAATTTCTATGGTTATCAGTTTTAAATTCTATTATCAAATATAAAATTAACCACTTCAAGCCAATGTTTTGTGAGAGCGTGGTATTTATTACACCGTGACGGGTCAAGCCGGTCCCAAGACCTGCAATCAAGATAATGATTTTAGCATGGCTCTACCCATTGATATTCTTCTTCTGTGGTATGGTTGGTAATGAAAAAACCGAAATATATTTCAATAGTATAATTTAATAACATATAAATGATTATTCACATGAAATGTTTAACATTATAAGTATGGTTCGGCCACAATTTTACATAGGAACATTAGCCCCACTCCATACAAACAAATGACAGCATTAATGCATGTGAAAGAACCAAGTGTATAATTATAACAGTCATGGTAGCAAGGTTGTCTTGGGACCCGCATCTTGTTCCAATGAGGTGGGTTCGAACTTGGCCGGGAAACATTCACCAGTTAGGCAGTTTTCTGACCTAATGTGCAATATTGTTACAATTATCACGTGTTGACTGCGAAGGAAACTACGTTACAGGTATATTATTCGTTCTCTTAAAATAGCAAGACTCAAAAGTTGGCCATTTATGAGCTGTTATTATTTACATAATTATAAAATAATATCCATATTTCATTCGTAATATACATTATAAAGGGCTCGTAGGCAAAAAATATGGTAAACTTCATACACATTTCATCGCGATTAATTTAAAAATTCATCATACATATCACTATAATTTTGTATTAAAACTCATAGCGACGCCAGCGCCATAAAATACGATATTGTAAAATTTTCAAGAGAGAAAACATTTCCAGATAAAAACTCACTAATTGCATCAAAGAAGAATACAATTAATGATAAGGTAAAAAAGTGTAAGTAAAGTGTTTTATAGTGCGAATGCCATTCCGAGCATACGTCCCTGACGCTGCTAGCATCTTACTCACTCCAAGCCATTGGCGCCTTTCTTTATTACTATCAGTACATTGATGGTAAGTTGAAAGTCAAACTACACATTTTCCTTGAATATTTGTATGAAGGGAGGTATAATTAAGTGACCTATGTTTTATTTCAATATTATAATTTTCCCATATCAAATTGCATCACAATTATTATTCTCGTTACATTCGAGCTTCGCTATTACAAATATACAGACACACAATCTTTCACATTTATAATATGATAGCAGGGCTTGTTAATTAACCTCTGTCGCATTGTAAATTTTTAACTGACAAGAAACAACGGACTTTGGAAAAATCATATTTCACTACAGCTGAGATTTAAGACACAAAAGCACAGTACTTGTTCGAAAACAATTTTCTATTATATTTTGTTGCTGTAAGCTTAAGAAAATACTAGAAACAACAATCGCGTAATAAAAAACTTAACTCTGAGTAGCTCCTAAGTATTTATTGCCTTACTAGATTCTTGACATTTTAATCTCTGGGGGTTAAACAGTCAAAGAAATGTTTGGAGAAAAAATCTATACCTTGCTTTTTTCTAATAAGATAAATTTTAGAAGATTAACATAAAACATTTTCTACTATAATATCTAATTTTATATGTGGCTTTAGTTCTCTAAGACATTTAAACATGATCAAATAGTGTAATTGATTGCAAAAATACTGTTCGTAATGTACGAAAATGATTTTCCAAGGAAAAAAAATGTATAGAGGCTATTAACCCTTAAGACAATTATCGATATACCAAAAAGCCGCAAGACTAACACTATCACTATCTCGGAATATACCAAGAAAATATACCCATTTCATACAAATCATACAACTCCTATATAAACAGAGTGAGACAACAACACAATTAACGATCACGTGCACAAACGCGATCTGTACTCTCATCGCGGACACATATGTGCTAATAGTGAGCTAAAGGGTTAAGAACAAAAAACGGAATGTGCCTCGCAATGATTACCTACTGTTACTTAAGGACACGAGAAAAGGTATTAAACATAAGTCACCTACTTCCTAATGTCATTGCCGCTTACAAGTTAGGCTTAGCACGCACTGCGATTAAACACGAGCGGGTTTAAACAGCAGAAAAATGTAATCTATAGCTATCAATACAAGCGCACGTATTAGCGATTTTTTTCAGTTCTTAGATCACTTTGGTACTTCGCACACCAAGATTTTACACTTAATAACGTTTAAATGTCTTACTACGGAATTTTTAAACTTAAATATTAAGGTACAAAATGTTTTAAATTAACCACCTAAACACAAATTCTAACTAAAAGTATTCAAAAATTTATCTTGTAAGAAAAACCAGGTACGCGCAATTTGTTACATTTGGAGAGCGGTTTAAAAACGCGCGATATTTTTTTTGTATCTCATATTAGTATTTTGGCACACGCACAGCGGTTAACCGCGTTCGGTTATCATATTCACTGTCGACCGGGCGAGCGCAGAAGATAGCCATAAGACATGCTGCTTATCAGAAATCCATTGTGGTAATGAAATAAAATTAAACAAAAACGCCAACCGCTGTGCGTTTTTTGTACGCGTTTTCAGTTATTCCTAAACCGCTCGCATTTAATCGCGGTGCGTTCTAACCTTTATTACTAAAGTCTGAACAGGACAGTCATTTCAATAATCAATCGAATTTAAATTGCAATTACAAACAGATTTTACTTGCTATGATAGGCTCAATGTTTGTGTAAATAATGAAGTACTTATTAGGTATGAGATAATCTATAATATTATAGCATTAAATACCCTTCCATTTTAAATATTGGCAAAAAAACTGTAATCTTCGTTACCTGTTCAGCGTGGACAAAGTCGCGGGAAAATCCTAGTAGAAATATATTTTAAAAAACAACCGTTGAGTCATATGATTCACTGAGAACATTTAGCCCGCTACATGTCGACGGGTCATATACTGGACCTATAATATAATTTTGAAATTTGGCAAGGTTTTTTTCGATTAATTTCATTTTCAACTCGAATGAATAGACATAAAAAAGGATAAAAAACATAAAAATGTTATAATCCCGAACAGGTTCGTTCGGAGAGAGGAATATTAATAAATAAAAAACTCGAATACACGTTAGATACGTATATTAGAGTTCTTATTTATTAATTGGCTTTCACTGGCTACGATCCTCTTGGAGCTCACAACGACCGCGATATTTTCCGTTCCACTTGTGCGAGGACGTTACAATCATAAACTCAAGCGGAAGGGATTATGGAACGTGCATGTGAATAACGACAAAATACACAAATGGTTATATGGTATCGATAGAGATAATAAATGCTCTGTGGTCAACGCCCACTTTGACTCACCTCTTTGCATGGGTCGTTGTGAGCGTTGCGAGATCGAAAATTATGACGTCATTATATACGTCTTCGCCACGACCGTAACTGCTATGTGGAACGGCTGAAGGAGCATTTTGGGCATTGTGAGCCACAAGTAGAACATAACCACTATGGATTGAAATTGTTATCACAGTTAAATTTTCTATTGGGCGATTGTTATTCCCACACTTACCTTTATTACTACCACTGGCCTTGTAGACAACTAGCATTAGTGCTAAACCAATAGGATGGAAAACGTAATGGGCATGACATATCGTTAACACTAAGTGTTGTGTCGTTTCCATACATTTATTTTTTATTCGTTTAGAGCTAATGTCACTTATTGTCATTTTATTTTTGTACCTATTTCATGGACGCTATTTCGGCCCTGAGAGTTGTGAATGATGAGAATGCCAATCAACTAAGAATTCATTTGCTTTCATGTAACATAATTTACTGTATACACATTTTCACATCATAAATCTTTAATTAATTCAATAAATAACACTGATAAATTTGTAAATTCATAAAAAAAATACAACTCACTTCAGGACTCTTTCACTTTGGCAGTCATTTGCAATATTAGTTCAAGAGACTAAAGTAAGCGGCAGTTTAATTTGACACAAAAAACCTGTCATTTATATGCAGCAGTCATTCCAGTTGTAATAATAGAGGTCAATGCATTCCTAGTATTCTTCAAGCATAACAAAACTATGGCCAAAGCAGTTCAGGAGTTCAGGTCACCAGGTCTGCGTTCTGGGGTGAAGGTGTGCGGGGGGTGCTAGGTGGGGGCCGGGGGCTGGAAGAGGGCCTCGAGGCCGGCGCCCTCGGGGGCCTCCACCGCGCTGCGGGGCTTCTCCCTGCCGGCCGTCGGCATCGTCGGCAGGTCCACGATATACACTTCCTTCTTAAACAGCTGGCCCACGTTACGACCGATTAGCTGAAAAATAACAAATAGATTTTAGGTTAGAGCGCCGGCAAGCTAAATGAAAACTGTTGCGGACAAAGAGCAAAGAACAAGAGCCCGCCGGAGCACACCTTTTCTCCACGCCCCGCATACCACCGGCAACCATCGCACAGTTAGCAGCTAGGCGTCGGATGGAACGTGGGATATAAAAGTGGCCTTGGAAGCCGGAAATGCTCACATGCTTCACATTGCTCACATGCATATCGCACCAATACGCACTACTTTACTCTCTGCCATTCATCATTCTCTTTGTATTTTGTCTATGTATAGTTCTAATTTAATTGTAAATACATACATACATAACTTCACGCCAGTTCCCTTGCGGGATAGGCACGAACAACAGAGCGCCTTCAGGCTTATTCTTACACACCTCACTTGCTTCTTTGACATTTAAAGCTCTTGTCATGCACGCTCGTCTGTTCTTAAGGCTCCTGACATCACCTTCTGCTAGTACACGATCAATTTGATCATGGAAGGTGTGTCGTGGCCTTCCACGAATTGTAAATAATGCCAATAATAAGTCATACAGTCCACATCGAGTTTTATTTGGAAAAAGCAACTACCACCAATAAAGACCTTAGCAGCGAAGTAATAACTTTTACCTAAAACGTAACTCATTTTCTAATCAACACTAGATGGCGGCTCTAACAATTTTGTTATTTTATTGTTGTGCCGTCTTTTGGATAGCAATTTTTTAATCACCATTAGATGCCGACTCATTATCTAAATTGATATTACATTTACTCTTTGCTCTTCTATGAATATTACACATTTCACAGTACTTTATATTTTGAATATTTAAAAGTCTAAACAAATTAGAATTATCATGAATTTTATGAGATTGGAAAGAAGTCAATTAGGACTTTCTTAGCATATTTTAAAAATAATAAAAGGTTATAATTCCTGGCACGTAACTTCGCCAGAATCGACAGTTGCTTCGCAATAAAAAAGTGTCTGTGTGTGTGTGCAATTTACATACAGCAGAAGTGAAACTTCCGAAAGGTAACCTACGAGAGAATGAGATAAATATAGGATATTAGGATAATTATAAGGTTTTTTTATTTTTATAATATTTTTACCAAGATCAAAAATTATTTTATAATTTAATGCAAAATATTAATGCATTTCATATATTACATGTTTAAGGTATTCAGATTCTGTTGTATCGATTATTCGTCAAATAGCTTTAATGTGCGAAGTCTGTCAAAAAATGTTAATCTACTGTCATTGTGACATTACCAAATATACTGCAAAATTATCTTTTTCATAATTCAGATTCCATGTTTTCACTTTGAACAAATGACACGACAGGCTTATGATAACTAAAATAGGAAACAAATGCCAATTCCAACTCTATCTGTATGAGCATTTGACTAAATTATTAAATATACGGCGACACGCTTTTCCGTTCCCTCGAAAGAATCCACTGCCGTGGCTAAAAAGGTTTGAGAGGGAGCACGCACTTACCCTGGCGGTGATCTTCTTGAAGAGGTCCCGCTTGCCCTTGTCGATCTTGGCGGGGCGCGCGTTGTGGTGCGCGAGCCGCTCGTCCAGCCGCTGCAGGTCGTGCGCCTCCACCTCGGGGATCGCGCGCAGCACGCCCACGATGCACGGGAACGACGGCCGCAACACCTCGTACGTCTCAACGGGGGACACACATTATAAGTATACGTCTACTACCAGTGCCCGCGACTTCTTTTTTGCGGAATCCTAATTTTAAAAGTAGCCCAAGTTACTCCTTATGACATCAGCTATATGCCAGTAAAAGTCTCGTCGAAATCGGTTCAGCCGTTTTACAGATTAGCCGGAACAAACAGTAGTTATTAATTACAAAATGTTTTTTTAAATGCAGAGATCAAATTGCCAATCAAAAAATTAAACTTGTGTCAAAATGTACATTATTTTTCAATTTTACAGTTTTAATCTCTGCAATTACAAAATAAGGTAGGTATAGCTTACTATAAATTCAAAAAGATTTCATTATAAGCTCTTCGTATTTGCGCGATAAATCCAGAAAAACGCGAAAGCTGAGAACGTAGAATGGGAATATGTTCTTGCGAGAATGTGGAGAGTCTGTCTGTATAAATGTTCTTTATGGTAGTCAAAAATGTTCGCCCTGGTATAGAGTGTGCCGCCAATAACAACCTTGAGACGTGTTCCGGCATTAGTGGCCAAGTTCCAGCCTCCCTTTAGGGAGCGGCAGCACATTGATGGGACTATATGGTGTTACAAATGTCCATAGGCAACGACAACCGCTTTCCATGAGGTGGGCCGTCTGCTGAACTTGTGCAATAAAATAAATATGGCTACGCGTTAACAGTGTTATTTTTTAAGGCTTTAAATAACAATCTAAGCTATAACAGTAACGTAGACGAGTGGTGATGAACGCAAATGGTCTAATGTAGGATACCTGCACTGCGAGCGCCAAGAGCGCCGCCTGGTTGGCGTCGTGCTGGCCGTGCGTGCGCAGCGCCTGCAGCACCGCGGCCAACGCGCCGCTCGCCTCGGCCGCGCCCACGCGCCCGCCGCCCGCCGCCGCGCGCAGCGCCGGCAGCGCCAGCGCGCACGCGCGCAGCGACGACGTCGAGTCGCCCCACGTCAGCGCGCGCAGCACCTGCCCACGACACTTACTCATTACAGCAGGTTCACATGACAAGGGCTTAACACGCGTTGAATGCGCGCACAATTTTTGTATAGTGTTCACGTAATGCTCGCTGTTTCAGTTTGAGTTCTACATTTGTCAAAGATGGACGTAGAAACACTTTTAATAGTGATTTTATACCGACGGCAAAAACGAGCCGACAGAAGACGGAGATATTGGGTCCACCCAATTTATTCATACAAGCTGACTGAAAGCCAGTACATAACTTTGTATCCTAAGCTAAGGCAATACGGACCCAAACCCGGATTTTTGCATGAACTGAGCAAACCCTAAAATACGTCTATCGGCTATCCGCGTCAAAAGCGCGCGCTCAACTGAACGGTAACATAGAAAACCAATGATTTCAAAGCGCGCGTTGACAACAGTCGAGTACTAGCGCAGCGTTCAACGCACGCTTTATTAAAACGCCCCTTAGCATGTGTACCGCCTGAATAAAATATATGTAGATGTAAACGCGCGTTAAGCGCTTGTCATGTTAACCTGCTCTTACTGTCTATTTCAAACAGGACGGGTGTTGGTGACGACAACTGGGGCCCAATTCTGCTATTATTATCTCGTCAAAATCGCCGAACGATATAGTCTCAATAGTAAGTTTCCTTGAATTCGGTATTCTGCTAATTCCAATGACGTACCTGTGGCAAGCCACTCCATCTTTCTAAATATTAATGTATCTTTAAATTTTACAAAATTCATTTTTAGTGCCAGCAAGCAATTATTTAAATGAATTTAATTATAATCTTCAATCTCTATTGCACAAATCTTAACAAAAATATTACGGATGTTACAAGAATCTGTTACTAGCGAGCGTTAAAATCTGCTATCGTTTCCTTTTAAGATATTATTATTATTACAACAACAATTGATACGTCATTTGATTCTTAAATATGACGCGTCATTGTTTCCTACGCTCATACAAAATTTAGGGGGGTTGCGGATTTTTCTAAGATGATAAAAATGTCCTCTATTGATTCTACTATGAACTACCCAACTGTAAGACAAAGGATTAGACAGGGCTATTACTCTGGCTACGTTTCACAAGAAACCCACAACGACCACGTCCACGAGCGCGATTTTTCCCGTTCCACTTGCTTGCCGGCGTCACAATCGTCAAGTGAAGTGGAACAGTTATTTGACCCATCTCTTGACATGGGTCGTTGTGACCGCTGTGTGATCGAAAATAATAACGTCATTAGTGACATTTTCGCCACGACCATAACGACCGTGGTCGCCATGTGGAATGACAGTTGGAGCATTTTGGGCGTTGTGAGATACTAAAGGAATGCTCTCTCTAAGAAATGAGGACGCGGCCGTCTGTTAATACAGCGGACAAGATCCTTCTATGTAGCCGAAAATATCGCTCAACCCCAGCAATTGTTATCCCTTGTTTAACCCTTTAGCTCACTATTAGCACATATGTGTCCGCGATGAGAGTGCAGATCGCGTTTGTGCACGTGATCGTTGATTGTGTTGTTGTCTCACTCTGTTTATATAGGAGTTGTATGATTTGTACGAAATGGGTATATTTTCTTGGTATATTACGAGATAGTGATAGTGTTAGTCTTGCGGCTTATTGGTATATCGATAATTGTCTTAAGGGTTAAGCTTTATTTGCTCTTCAACATTAATTAACCACACTGTGTAGTGCGAAAGACAAGTTACCTAAAAATCATAGGTGATATTGATATTACCTGAAAAATTACATTTCAATATAAAGAAATAACATGAATAACAATAATGACGGTTACATTTTTTTACTTCTGTTGCATTAAGGTTAATATTCTATAACTCACAGTGTGCAAGACTGCTGGTCCGGCGACCGGATGCTGCAGCACCAGCGCCCCCAGCTCGGACACGTTGTCAGGCGTCCTCTGGGCCACCGGCGCCGGAGCCTCCTCCTCCATGTCCCCAGGACTGGGCTCCACGCTTAGGCCTCCGTCCACCAGTGAGATCTATAACGACAGATTAAATAATAGTACTTCATTTTTTGTAAAAAACAAAGTACAAAATTACAAGTTTTCTATACAATATATCCATCACACTTTTTTAAAAGTATCTCAAGAGTGTGCTATGATGTTGGACGTGAAGTTAGATCTTAAAACTGGCTTTTATTTTAACTCTCATAAGTATCTTTCAATAGTACAAAAAGTCTCTCGAATTGGATTAAAAAACCCGTGATTTTTTTTACATTTTGAATCCCAGCCAATGTGATTAACTTTTAAAAACAATCTCTCATTGGTTAGTCGTATCCTTACGTCCTGGCTAACACACCTATATCGGCATTGATTAACGACAACAAAATTAGATCATTCAGTATTTGCTCATTAGTTTTCACGTGCGCTAACACACAGACAGATAGACAAAAATTCTATTTTCGGAATCTGTTGAGTCTGAATTTGCCTACCCGATTTTTTCACATTTTTAAACGCATTGTACAAACTCGAACTATTTATTATAGTATAGATTATTTTATTATATAATTATACTAGCTGATACCCGCCCGCTTCGCGTGCCGTAAAACCCGTTCTTAGCTGACCTCTACTTGGCGAAAGGAAGTTCCATGCCAAATTTCAAGTCTATAGGTATTATAATATAGTTCCTGAGATATCATGATGAGTCACTATATACGTGGATTTCAATTATATATATATATATATATATATATATATATATATATATATATATATATATATATATAGATTAGGTATACATTCATGGTCTTTTTTAATGCATTTTGAGTTAATACAGGGTTTAACAAAGTAATTTGTATGAATAATTACTGAAAAAGCTTGGTGGTGATAGCATTATTTAAGTCAGTGTGGTCGTCTAGAAAATCTTTTGTCGTAATATTATTCTTCATAGGTAACATTATTGGATATTACAGACCTTTAAAACTTCGAGATATTCCCTCGTTAGATTCCGTACGAGAATGTCCTCTAACACTTCCTGTGATTCACTGCCACCCTCTTCTTCTAACTTCCCAGATTCATATAACGATGTGATGTAGTCCCATCGCTGTGATAGGTGCATTAACACTAGGAAACAACAGTTAAACAATTATATAAAGGAGATTCCCTTGCAGCTTTGCTTAGCCAAAAGGTATCTTTTTTATTGGAGAAGCTAACAGGTATTATAATAATAACTAGGTACAATGTAATTAAGGAACAACTATTGATAAGTTTCCACAAATTAAAGTATACAGGCTGAATTTTACAAGTGAACCTTCAGGGCCAAATCCTAACATATGCTAAATATCCGAAAACACTCAAAGGAATCTCGAGGCCGATTTAAAAAAACTAAGATACCATTAGATGTCAGAAATCAAACCCGCTGATTTGGGAAAAAAATAAAAATCTTGTATTATTACACCAATCCAAAGTGTAACTTGTAAGAATTAATTACTGTGAAGGTATGTCAAATGAGAAACCAAGGGAAATGGTTGTTTTTAACCGACTTCAAAAATGGAAGAGGTCCTCAATTCGTCGTATAAATATATATTTTTTTAATGTATTTATCGTTGTTTCTGAACCAATTTTAATGAGTCTTGTTTCGTTGGATTTAGAGTACCTTTATAATAGTCTGGTATAAATTTAAATTTTACTTTTCCTCAAAATCGGCCTCGCCACTTTTGACTATTTTTTGCTATCTAGAGCGTAGTTTAGGATTTGGGCCTGAAAGCACATCACTTGTATACCTCCACATCACAAGAACTACCCACGAGATTTGTTCAAGCTTGTTTTCTTTAAAAGTATATCCGTAACATTATTTAGAAATTTTAATTTCTTTTACAGTCACATCTTACACAATAACAACAATCCATAGGCGATGGTAACCGCTTTCTATCAGGTGCGCCGTCTGAATGTCTGCTGAACTCTTGCAATAAAAAAAAATAGGATACTTGAAAATAAAATCGACCAAAATATTTTTTATTATAACACAAAACCTCACGTTCCTTGATTGTGTATAGGTACACTGCGTTGTGACGTCATTAATCTTACAAGTCAAATAGATATTGATTATTATTTAAATAGTAATTAAAATTATTTTTATATCACTATTTTTATAACATGGTATTTAAACACATTTTTTTATGTACATTGTTATGTCCTATCCAATATTCTGCACAACCAACATCGCCAAATTAGTTTAAATTATTATTTAAGTTGGCTGGAATAGATTGCTTTAAGCGTTAAGGCCGCCTATTGTTTCTAACAAGACAATATTGTATTCGTTCATTTTTATAATTGTTTATTTGGCGAGCAATAAAGTATTATTTTTATTGTAATGTGTCAAATACCCAATTTACCACTTATTGACTTATATAAAAAATAACAGATATTGTTGTTCGAAAATTTGAACTCGTACAAAACCTTTGAGGTTATGACTTTTATAAGCTGATAAAAAGTGTCGCAGTTTGACTGTCCCCCCTCAAATCGGAACTTACTGAACGGCGCCGCCTGCTCGAGCAGCGGTATGGCAACGTTCGCGTAGTGCGCCGGCGGGCAGTGGAGCAGCAGCGGCTTGAGGGCGTTGCGCACGATCGGCCGCAGCCAGTGGTCGGGCAGGTGTTCCACGCCGTGCAGCAGCGACTCCTCCAGGAACCTGGCCAGCCCGGCCACCGTGTACAGCTCGCGACCCAGGTTGGTCGCTGCCGCGCCCACCAAATGGCACACCTGCCCACAACGACACTCTTATATTAATCTTAAGTTAAATGAATGTTTAACAAGTGCTCCATGTATTATTTTAGCAAGTACACAAGAACCAGTCCAACATTCTCATTTCCCGCTCTTATCTTACATTCCCCACTGGTCTTCGCGGGAAAGTGGAAAAAGCCTTTACAAAAGGAGACAAGTTAGAAATTGTAACATTTCATCCATGCAACCATCCTATTAACCAAATTCTAAATGAAAGTATAGTCCCCGGCACGATTCATGAGTGGTCACTTTTTCCTACGAACAGTGAAATTTCGATCCTTTTTCGAAGTATGAGGTATTGTCCCTGTCGAACAAAGAGACAAAAACATAATATCAATGCGCAATGCGATCCCTACTGTTCCACCGACCGCTCAAGATTCGTGTCGGGAACTAAAGATACTACAATAATATTTAAACCAGATAAATTATTACACTCCTATAAAATATACTTACCCTATAATCATAAGTCTTAGAAATGCAAAAACTTGTAACAACTAGGAAAAAACAAATTAGGTTAATTAGCAGTACGTATCCAAATCAGATTCATATTCGGGTTCCTCTATAATCTATACAAGACAGACAAAATTAGTCTTGTAAATATAAATTATCCACTAACATGTTTTAAACATTGCTGTCTCTGACCAGCTTGACGTTATCACTGTTCCCGCGTCGACACTAGCATATTAAATACAATGTGAAAGTAAAATTGCCCGGTATGTAAAACAAATAAAATTCAACCAATTACATACAACCTCGCACTGTGAAGGATTAAGTATTGGCAATGTAAGTTTAGTTTTTATAATTGGGTTTTTGAATCAATTTTATTTTTGTAATAAACGGAAAGATCATATATAGGTTTTATAACAAACTATTTATTATTTTTTATTATAATTAAAAAAGTTATACAAATTAAAAATTAATTTATGAACTCGAAGTACCCGAGTACCGAAAACAGGCCGAGCGCGCGCGTGACATCACTATGATAATTTCTCATAATAACTCGTCGTAGCTTCGTAGCACATTGTAATCGGCGTGTTTTCGGTACTCGGGTATTTCGGAGTCACAAATTTATTTTTAATATGATATAACTTTTTAACTATAGCGAAAAAAATAAAATAATAAATAGGTTATTATAAAACCTATATATGATATTATTACGAGTTTGCGGGACTCGAATTAAAATACCGTCAGAATTATTATAGTTTATTAGAACTATACAAACATGTATAACACAGGTACAAATATAACCGAACGCAACAAAACCAAACGTAATGCAGAAGGTCGAATTCAATAAAACGCGCAAATTCCATCACTATTAGATTCTCGAATGTACACACGTCACGCCTAGATCGTAGTTCGAGCTCAACTGACCCCCTCTCACAATCAGGCCATCGTTTTATACTTCACAAATGCAAATGTGCCCGCCCAGCAACGTCGACATAATTTCCTACAATTAGCTTGTACTTATAATCCGCAACACATGGCTAATGATCTCCCTGAGTGGCCGTAAACGAGTACAATAGGACAATAGGCTGTTCTCCATGATAACTAGAAACGTATGCCAATAAATAAGTGAACAAAAGAAGACGATCATAAAAGGACTACAATCAGTTCAAATGCCGACAGGTAATAAAATATGGTTTTACAGATTTGTACATGGAATTTGTCTTTGTCGGAGCCTAAGTTGTAACGATATTTCCATTTATTACGAAAAAAAGTTTCTAAAATCCAATCAAATACTCACATTATCGTGCAGCGTATGCAAGAAGTTCTGCATCCGGTCCTGCGGCGTGGGCGGTGGCAACGGGGCGTCGTACTCCCGCAGCCCGATCAGGTTCCGCCTCTCGGCCGGCGGCTGGTCCAGCGCGCGAGCGTGCAGCGGGTGCCGGAGCGCGCGCGCTTGCGGCGCGTGCAGCTCGTGCAGCGCGCGGCACAGCGACAGCGCGCCCGGGAACAGGGGCAGCACGTGAAGGCTGCACGGGTTGCGCCAGACGGGGTTGCCAGCCGCGGTCACGCCAGCGCTGAACCCGCCACGGGACGCTCTATACATAACAGAGATGGCAAAATATCAACGTTACGTTTATATTGGTGGCAGTTGCTTCTTGCAAATAAAACTCGATGTGGACTGTATTTATTATTATTATGATATTTACAATATTTATAACTATGTCATGCCCGCGCCTTCGTCTACGCTTGACTTAAAATTCCCGCGGGATTCCCGGGATAAAAAATATCACATATTGTATAACATAAATCTAATTCGATTTTTTTAAACTTACTCCGTTGGCTCAGCGACCCAGTGGGGCTTGAACTTTGAAACTACAATATACCATTTTTCCTTTTCCTGTGCAGTTTCTTGCCAATTATCGGCTCGTAGCTCCGTTTTTTTAAAACTGGCCATTTTAAATCATTCCCAGAAAAAAATCCGAAGAAATCCCAGGATAAAAAGTAGCGCAAATTTTAACTTAAGAATTTGCTGTCGATCAGCGAAAATCGCATCGAAATCGGAGCAGTAGTTTTTACGTGAATCTCGAACAAACAGACAAGAAATCTTCCAAAAATTGCATCATGTTCTCCATCGTTTGTAGAGTGTATTCCAGTCGGGTTTTTTTAATAGTTTTAATTTAAAGACATGGCATTTTTAGAATTTCATAATGTTATAGATTTAAAAATAGATGAGTACAGAGAGAATAATAGTGGACGGTCGTAGAGAGAATAGTAGTCCAAGCCTCCTGCCGGTTATACTGACTTGTCGGGGTCGGCGGGCACGCAGGTCCGCTTGACGACGCCCAGCACGAGCGTGAGCGCGTGCAGCAGCGTGCGGCGCGCGCGCCCGCGCTCGTCCTCCTCCTCCGTGGGGGGCGCGTCCAGCCCGATGAGCCGCGCGAGCGCGCCCGCCGACGCGATGTGCGGCCCCAGCCGGGACCAACGCTCGCTGCAGTCGCCCAGCACCTGCACAACACATTGCACTCATTATCTAAATTATTCATTATTATCTCAATAACAAGTCATAAGTAATTATTTAGTACAGTAATATAAAATTATCTGCATTCGGTAGTTGACAGTATGAAAAATATAGGCAGATTTTTATATATATCGTAGATTACGATCTAAACATGTCAAAAATAAATTGTTTTAATTAAAATAATAAATATTAATTTATATTTTTGAGAAATAAAATAGTTACATTGCAGCCATTAGTCACGTGACAATGAACGCCAATCAGAGCGCGTGACGTCATAGTGTGCAAAACACAACAAGTTGTTAATGAATTCTCAGTGAAAATTCATCGTTTTCCAGTAATTTTGCTGTAAAATAATAGTATTTCCATTGTTATGCACTGTGTTCATATGACTACAACAACTAGTTATTGTACAAATACCAGTAATTTGCCAAAAATCGGCGTTGTTATGCTGGGTGCCTTTTTCGCAACTAACACCAATTTGTGCTCTGCAGAATTGCATAACATTAAAACTTCTGTGTAAGTATATAACATCACAAACTACTATGGATACTACGTATTATAACATTAAACAATAGCACCTAGTGTTAAAATTGTGATTAAGATATGGCAAAGTATTATTTTTTAATAATTAATTTTGAGGTTATGATAATTTTAATATTTGTAAATGTTGATGCTAATGGTGAAATTTCTTTTGTAGATCATCGCGAGTATGTTATGGAGATGACGCCATAAGTTATGTGCATTTGAAACGTGATTGCAAACTCCTGTATTGTAAAGTGTAAAATATATCCAGATCATAAAGTGCTATCGAAACTTAGATATATCTCAATGTATCGAAATTATCGTCATGGCAGGAGTGAAAAACCAGTATGCACTTCTGCGGATTGTTATTGGAAAAAATCGAAGCTGTCACAACTGTGAACCAGTTTAAAATATGTAGTAGTAACCCTAGTTTACCATCAAATTCAAATGTACTTATAAGTTTTTAGAAGAAGGACAAAAAATGAAACTTGAGGATTGTGCATTATTTAAATATCAACATAATTCTGTTCTCAGTGATACAGCCAGCACTTTAATGTATCAACTTGTTTTAAAATATAATGAAAAATGTGAGTCATTTTTAAGAAATGCAGTAATATCAGATGCTGTCATTAAAAAAATTATGGATGGATGGGATGGATAACAGCATCACAGGCTTTTGAAGTAAGTAGATGTAAGACCCAGTCAGAGAAAATTTGGAGCTGTAACTTCATAAAAAAAATTAAGAAATGTGGTCTCATATTAAGTCAACAATATCCAATGACTGCTGGTTCACCAGATGTTACATGTGAAAATTGCATAGTAGAAATTAAGTGTCTCTACAGTACAAACCATATTCAAATTATATTAAAGATGGGAAGCCTACATACAAATATGCTCAATTAAAAATATAAATATATTTGACTGCTGTGGAAACATGTATATTTTGTATAGTGGATACAGATTTTCTAATAATAAAAAATTTAAACTTTCTGTGTAGCAATCAGTTATGAATATGTTAATGATCTTATTACTGACAGTTTGTTACCATTTTGGGAATGCCATGTGTATCCATTACTTTATCAAAGCATATGAAGTAACCACTAGGTAGATTCTGTTCTCATCATTTTATAATAAAATAAAACACAAAATGATTTTGGAGTTTCATTTAATGAGGCAATCTTATAAGTTAACTAAACTATCATGCTCTAGGACTAGGGTAACTAGGTTAGTTCATGACTACTTAAGGCCGGTTCCTATATCTTATTATTCACTCACCCGTCAGTTGAATTTTGACATTATTTGTATGAAGCTTATGTCAAATTTTAAGCGATGGTAAGGTAAATGTACTCTATAAGATATAGAAACCAGCCATTAGTGTACTTATCATCTATAAAGTAAAATTGTTCATGGAAAGGATATTTATTTACATATTTTTTATTTGTATGAAAGATTTGATCTGGGTGTGTCGAGTGGAATGGTGATAGTGAGGACTCTGTGAGTAATGGATGATCAAGTATATAAAGACAGAGTGTCACAGGGATTTCTTTCATTATTAATTTCTTTGAAACTTTGCTTATACTTGATCCAGATGGCCTTAGTGATTTCACAGAATATTTCACTTAAAACGGAAATAAAGAAACTGATTTTTGTGAAGACTACTAGTGAACCTGCCTGGTCCACAGTCTGGCTTAGCTTAATACTGGATTGAGAAGCTTTACTTCTATATTTATGTGTCATCAGTACTTAAACAGACTTATTTGTTGTTCTAAGACCTTGTAAACCTTCTTCCTGGGGTAAAACTGAAAATAAATTGACAATATTATTATTAGATTGTTTCAAGAAAATTAATATTGGAGCTACTCACTATTAATGTAAGAACCTGTGGTTGTGTTAGGAAGTATTTTCAAGAATTAAACTAGCACCACTGTGGTACTGGCTAATACAGTAAGTACTACTTTCAACTGATTTATTTATACACTTTCTTAATAGCATCATCTTTTGTTCTTTATTGTTATATATGGTCGATTTAGACTGATACAAGTTCGCTTTCTTCTATCTGGCTTACAATCAAATTTACTAGGTAAACAGCTTGGTTTCAAACCTAAGTGTGATACAGATCCCATTATTTGATATTATACGTAATTTTCCATATCATTTGGTAACGTAGAATTATAAATAGGGCTGATAAACACTTACATCAAAATGATCTTCACAAAAATGTGGCCACTTTCTCCTTATTTGTTTACCCCTTAGACACGTAAAAAAACAGTTTCTGTGGTGTTTTTATCGTTGTACTGATACATTGCGGTAATAACAGTGCTTGTAATAATTAGTATTCATTTTTTATTATGTATTTTTTTAAACTTTTGATAACACTTCAACCAACCAGATGTTTGTTTTGCACACCGTGACGTCATCCGAGACGCCATGACAGCTTGACGCGTTTTCGTTACGAAATGTCAAAATATTTATAAAATTCCTAAATAAAATATGTTCATGTTGTTTTTTTACTGAAATATTAATATTTTGGCTAAAATAGACCATAAGGCACAATATAAACCTGTTTCTCAAAAAGTGTCCTGGTATATCGCATTATTCGTTAATGTGCAATGATGAGCTGCATACCTGTGCGACGAGCGCGCTCTGCCTGTCGTAGCAGCAGAAGTGGTTGGAGACGAGCAGCAGCGCCTCCTGCAGCGTGACGCTCTCCACCGCGCTGAGGTCGGGCCGCGCCAGCGCCGCGCGGCACATCTCGTGCAGGCGCCCGAACACCGGCAGCAGCAGCAACGGGTACTGACGACGGAGCCCAATAATTATATTACACTTTTTTTTATTGTAGGAGTTCAGCAGACAGGCAGACGGCCCACTTGATGGAAAGCGGTTACCATCGCCTATGGACATTTGCAACACCAAAGGTGCTACAAATGCGCTGCTGCTCTCTTAAGGGAGACTGGAACCTGGTCACTGTTGTCGGAACACAACTCAAGGTTGTTATGGCGACATACTTTAGACCAGGGGTGGTAGCCATCCAGTCGGGAAAATGGCCTACCACCTGGCTGTGGGTGGTTTTGTCGCCTCTTACGACAGGCCGCCCGGCCGCAAGAAATTGTATTCTTTCTCTGTTCCTGCACGGATAATACACTTGGTACTTGGATACACTTGATAGAGCCATGCTGGAACCACACCTCGATTACAGCTCTGAGGGTTGGCTCGATTGGTGCGATACAGTATAATAATAGTTATAATATTTTATTTATTTCAGACACAAATATCCATAATTACAACAAATTTTACAAATTGTTTTTATTAAATTGAATTAAACATTAACAATAAAAATTAACAATTGTCCATCAGTCAGTCAGTCAGTCCTTTACAAAAGCATTTCATTCGAATATATTTAACATTAAATTAATTAATACATTTTAATTTCTACATCTTTCCACCCTGGTCAAGAAATTTTCTATGTGACTTCTCCGAATAGCACAAAATATATTATGTTGGCACCCTAAAATGTATGGCAGTTAATGTGTATTTATAGAGGACTAGTATTTGCTCCGCGGCTACGCCGCGTGTCAAACCCTGGCAGGCAGCTTTATTTTACTTACACAAAAACTTAACACGGTATTTTACATTTAGTAATAACAAAGAAACTAAGTCCATATAACCTAGACAACTGCCCAGCAAAACATAGATGTGTCGAAGCCAACCTGATTTGAAGTAATACAACAAATGACATGTTGTTTATGACAATGTCGGTATTTGTTAGTAAATTGAAAAAACGCGATTGTAGCGCCATCTATTTAGCTAACCGTCTGTGATTGATTTATCGGGACAAAAGGTGTGGATTCGGGATATAAACCATCTTTCTGTCGAGTTTCGTTCGTATACGTTCTGTAGTCTTCAAAAGGGATGCGATCGCAGTGCTTTTTTTCGATATTTTCGTCCATCCCGCGAAAACGATGTCGTTTATCGGGATAAAAAGTATCCTAAGGTATGTCTCGGGATATGAGCTTGCTTTGTGTCGTTTGTGTTGGTTCGCATCGCATCGGATCGAAAAGGATACAAACGTATGCGGCGACAGCAGATCGCGCCCGACAGAATGTCGACGCATAAGGACGTCCCCGTACCATCGTTTGCGAACGTATCCGTTTCATATACACATGCGTCTGAATTTGTCATAAAGACATTTTCTTTTCTTCTAAATCCATAATTAAGTGACGTCTGCAGTGCGTGCACTTTCGAGAATGAGGTGCCGACCATGGCCGAGCGCACGCGACGACAACCGAAAGGATCCGATCGGATACGATGACAGGCGAACGGAGCCGATCGCAGCATTCTTTCGGCCACGGTCTTACCGACTTTAAATACTGAGTACTTACATGATTTAATATCATTTAACCCTTCAGCTCTTCCAAAAGCCGCAAGACTAACACTATCACTATCTCGTTATATACCAAGAAAATATACCCCTTTCATACAAATCACACAAATCCTATATAAACAGAGTGAGACAACAACACAAAAACGATCACGTGCACAAACCCGATCTGCACTGTCATCGCGGACACATATGTGCTAATAGTGAGCTGAAGGGTTAATGATTATAAATCCATTAATCCGATGCGATGCGAACGGATTAGTGCAAATCATCCTTAAGTGGATTTGACTGTCGACTAACCTATTACAATAAAGCTACCCGATTGTTCAAGGCTCGTGGAATAGACCGTACCTTGGAGCCGAGTTTAACGAGCAGGCCGGCGGCGTGCCTGCGCACGTTCTTGACGTGCCGCGAGCGCCGCTCGTGGTGCGGCGCGCCCTCGTACACCAGCGCCGCGAAGATCTTGTCCAGCACACGGGGCAACAGCTCCGCGCCCGCGACACCCACACCAGGTCCTGAACCAATTCAACAACTTATCGATATTGTCGTATTTTTATAAGAACAAATACGACAGGATTCCGTTTTCGATTTCATTTTTAAGTCTGATAAATGCCCTAGATTGATGAGGAGGGTGGTGTGATGACAGTTAGCTAGGACCTACATAATTATATTTTGGCTTTTAGTACATTACCTACATGATTATTAATTATTATCTTTCTTTCCAACAAAATCGCTTAACTTAAAAATATATTTTATTCTCACGTTTTTAGTCTTGATTCGTTTCATACTCTATTCTACTGGTCAAGCTCTGTTATTGAATACACATATTGAAGTGGCTATGAAAAAAATTTAAACCGACATTTCATTGCAGCGGCCATCTTGGATTTATAAAAACACTGAATATATTCAATTGTATTGTCATCAGAACTAAAGATGTGTAACAAATATTAAATCAATCTGTCAAAACGAAGAGGGTAAAATTTCAATTACCAACAACAAACGGCAATTAAATAAAGCCGTTTAAAAATGTCTTAAATGTGTAAAGATGGGACTTCATCCAGGATTAATGTTAAAAATTTAAACCGCGTCAGGCAGATATGGCGATGGGTTTTGTGCGTTATATGAGAAGCGAGTGCATGTAATCTCAAAATCAAAGGGCGCGGGTTCGATTCCTAGCCTGAATGCATGTACCACTTAGTTTTTCTAACCTAATATACATATTGTTATAACAACAATTACATGCTAACAACGGTGTGACAACCGATGTGTCAAACCTCGCCAGCGACTGTGAGTTCATCCACACTTCCTTGACACCTGGAAGTTATCCACTGTACGTGGCGCTCGCTCCTTTATGCCATACGTGAGCAAACTGTGGAATGAGCTCCCTCCCACGGTGTTCCCAGAGCGTTACAATATGGGGCTCTTCAAAAAGGGCGTAAACAGATATTTAAAGTCTCAACGAGGTAGGCAACGCATCGGCTCTCTTAGTGTTGCAGATGTCCATATGCGACGGTAGCCATTTGTCATCAAGTGGACCCGTCTGCCAGTTTGACTATAAGCAAACATAATAAAAAACCTACCAAACCGTCTTGGACAAGCGTGGCGGATATACTGTCGGTTCCCCTATAGTGGGAGGCCCGAGCCCAGCAGTGGGACGTTTATGTGCTGCTATTATATAATGTTATATATATACACTAATGTGACTATGGGTTAACGGTGTTATTTTTTAACACTAAGATGCATTCAGCCACATCCTAACGGTTTATTCGTAGAATAATTAGAATTAGTTTGAACGCTTCTTTAAGGACCATAAAGTAGCGTTCAAACCTACTCTAAATCATTAACACTCTAACACATTAACATTACAGCAGATGAAGACCCAGCATAACGACTACACTTACCAGCTAATTGGCTATACGCGCAACTGAGGAAAACGAAGAGAGCAGATATGAGCGAGAGTAAGAGGGACAGGATGAGCGGCGCCGGAGGCTCCTTGTTCACGCAGCACTGCAGCAGCTGCAACCCCTCCACCACGCTCGGGCGGGGCTCCGCTTGCAGCAGACGGGATAACACCACGTCCAATACCTAGTTACATTGTTTTATGAAATAAGGTAGGTAGACACATCTTCTTATCTACAATATTATAAAAGTCTAAACATGCCGTGTCTGTACATTGAAGCTATTAACAAAAAAAAAATAACTGGAATAGGCTATATAAATAATGGAGAACACTTGCATTTTTTAAAAATTTCTGGAGTGTTCGGGACTCACGTAAAAACTACAGGGCCGATTTCGATGCGGTTTTCGCTGATCGACAGCAAATTCTTACATTTAAAATCTGCGCTACTTTGAAGTAAAACTTCTATATAGACGGGGGGGGGTATTTTAGGATTTTTTTCTGTCACGAAAAAGCGTTACGGCCGCGGTGAAAGGCGCCATAATTTTAGAGTAGACTGGATGTTTTTTTTTGGTTCCGGATCGAATTCAGTTTTTTTGTTTGAGAAAATAAAATATGTTTAAATAAAAAATGCATTAATTAAAATGTACCTAACATAACCAAATCATAATTTGCAGTAAACCTGCGGAAAATCGAAATGTGTGCTGGGACAGAAAATAGAAGTGAAACTTCAACATACAAGTGGAAAAACGAATGGCAACGGGCAAGTTTTACGGGCAGGTTTTCAAATTGAACAAGTACATTACCATCTGCCTGTAAAACTTCAAGTTAAAATTTTGTTGCGATTCGTTTTGCCACTTGTCCGTTGAAGTTTCCCTTCTACTATGTGTCCCAGCACACATTTCGATTTTTATCCCGAGAATAATTTTAAAAGGCCAGATTGAAAAAAAAAATTCTAATTCGATTTTTTCACTAGTTAATAGCATATATTTTATGTAATAAAATATGTGATATTTTTAATCCCGGGCCAGCGGGATTTTTCCGGGAGCGGTTTGTAGTTGTTCGGGTGCATGAAAATTAACTT
Source organism: Dendrolimus kikuchii (assembly GCA_019925095.2). Taxonomy (NCBI): domain Eukaryota; kingdom Metazoa; phylum Arthropoda; class Insecta; order Lepidoptera; family Lasiocampidae; genus Dendrolimus; species Dendrolimus kikuchii. Next base: position 20,147,609 of record CM034394.1, read on the forward strand.
ATTCCGACACAGTTTTCACTATAACGATAGCTGCGGTACTTTGTGACCCGGGAATTGCACAGGAATTTCCAGTCAAGCGTAAACGAATATCCTAGTCTTTATATATAAACATTCTTTTGTTCGTGTGTGTGTTACTGAACTCCTCCTAAACGGTAGGACCGATTTTTATGAAATATTTTGTGTGTGAAGTGGATTCGAGAATGGTTTAGATTCACAATTGGAACCGATAGATGACGCCGGAATCGGGTTCCAGGATTTTGATGAAATTTTTACGTGTGTTTGAGTGGGTCTCAGAATGGTTTAGATTCATAATTGGATTCGATAAGTAGTGCTGCAATCGGATTGCTGGTTTATTTTTTCAGGGCACGACAATGTCTGCCGGACCCGCTAATATTACAATAAATTCTAAAAAAAAATTACATAAAACAGTAGGTATTAAAATACTTAGCAATTGACCACTTTGAAAATATGAAGATAAAAATAATTAAACTACAGCTTGAACCATATTACTACGCTATTTGACTAATTAAAGATGTAATGTCATAACTCGCTATGCTCGTACAAAGTCTAGACAGGTTTTCCAGGTGGTAGGGCATTTGCCCGACTTACATATATATAACAACCTTGAGTTGTGTTCCGGCATTAGTGACTAGGTTCCAGTTTCCCTTAAGAGAGCAGCAGCGCATTTGTAGTACCTTTGGTGTTGCAATTGTCCATAGGCGATGGTAACCGCTTTCCATCAAGTGAGCCGTCTGTCTGTTTAGTGAACTCCTACAATAAAAATGAAAAAAAAACAACTTTGGAATTTATCAGCTACGCTATTATTATACCTGCGAGAGGGCCTCCCACTCGACGTGCAGTGGGTGCTGGGCGTCCAAGTGCTGCGGGCACGAGTCCACCTTGTCCAGCGCCGCGCGCGCCCACTGCTCCACGTACGCCCACGTCACCAGCGGAGCGGCCGACATGCAATTCCTGGCCACAACAACCGGATTCAAAACGGAGACAACATATGTAACTAAAGAAACTAAGAAAAATTATAACATTATAAAATTCTAAACATGTCATGTCTGTACATTGAAGCTATCTAAAAAAAAACAACTGGTATAGACTATATAAACGACGGAGAAGACGATGCAATTTTATTTAGATTTCTTATCTGTTTGTAGGTTTGTCCGTTTGTTCCAGATTCACATAAAAACTACTGGGCCGATTTCGATGTGGTTTTCGCTGATCGACAGTAAATTTTTACTTTTAAAACCTGCGATACTTTTTACCCCGAGAAACCCGCGGGAATTTTTCTGGCAATGATTTAAAATAGCCAAATTGAAAAAACATCGTATACCAATGCGACTTTTTCACTTATCGATAACAAATTTTATTCAATAAAATGTGTGATATTTTTTATCCCGGGAATTCCGCGGGAAATTTCCCGGGAGCTGTTTATCATTGTTATAACAAAAAAATACGCATAAAAATAAGCTTTTTCCAACACATTTTCACTAAAACGATAACCAAAATTATTTTTTAAATGCTGCGATACTCCGTGTGTCCCGAGAATAGCGTGGCAACTTCAAGTCAAGCGTGGACGAAATAAGACTGCAATCTGCACCTATTAGATATAGGCTGCTGCTAGCTGCTTTTGTGTATTGTTACATTAATTTGATTGTGCAATGAAGTATTTATTCTATTCTATAAACGGTTAACTTTCAAGACCTCTCATCTAACATTTCTTGACCAACTCCTTTTTCTGCCACATAAAAAATTTACGTTACATAATAGAAGTTTTCTACACATCTACTATTTATAACAAATCAATAGAACTTCGTTTTTGTTTACATGTATATACTTGGAACAAATATATACGGTGCTTTTTTATGGCTACTCATAATTTTGGTAGGTTTTGATAGATAAGCCAATTGAATGAAAAATCACAACTCTCTGGTCCAAAAGTCCAATAAAACCTCAATCTATTCTACTCTTACCATTGGAGCCATTATGTCGATAAATCTCGCAGAACATACAAATATATAAAGAGTAATAACAGTCACAAAGCTGTAACAGCCACAGTCAAAATAATCAGTTTACAATATCCTTAAAGTACATAATGGTGGGTCTTATAAAACTTACCTAAAACTATCCAATATTTCAGTACGGCACCTACTGAAGAATATGGCGAACTCTTGCTCACTGTCGTAGTCCATACATGCGTACGCGACCGCGTCATTTGCGCCGCTTACTCGTGATGACGGATATGTCACCTTTAAACGTGACAACAAACACAAAAGTTGTATGTCAGCTCTGATGCACGACTGGAGTTTACTCCTAAGTATACGATTGTCTTTGAATATGCATCAGTGGATATTATTTTAGAACTTATTTCATTTCATTAAAGTTTGAAATTGTATAATAAAAATATGATTGATTTATTTTACGCCTCATAAAATTTCCATATCGAGTGCCTTATATCAAAATCGATTCTTAAGGGGGTAAATCTCTAATAAAATAATCGAGTGTAATGATTATAATTGACGGCCTTTGTCTCAGTGTTTGCCCAACCAGTTATAAGACCTTCTAATATCAAGACAAATATTATTTTAGATCTTTCATCATTGCATCAAAGTTTGAAAATCATTGGACTACAACACATTTTCTAAAATCAAGTTATGTCTGTGTTATGGCTAGTAGACGGTTCCTATATCACACATTAACAGAAATTTAATATTACTTGTGCAAGGTTTATGTCAAATTTTAAACAGCAGTAAAGAAAATTAACGGTTAGTAAGATATAGGCACTGTCCAATTGTTAATCTGGTGGTAATTCTTGTATGTTTGCATCAGTGTGGGAACTGATACGTATATACATATGACATTGTAACCTGGAATATGTGTCTAAACACTTTTTTATTTCATGATAATAGGGTTGCGGAGACACGTTACAATGAATTCTAAAAAATTTATATAATATATATTTTTTAGAATTCATTGGTGTGTAAGAATAAGCCTAAATGGCGCTCTGTTGTTCGTGCCTACCCCGCAAGGGAACAGGCGTGAAGTTATGTTGTATGTTTTTTTAAATTACATCTTATCGTGTAACTTTTAAAATATCTTGATAGAAATAGTTTTAATTACATTTCAAGCAATAATTAATGCACTATTTGACTCCATTTATTTGTACCTATTCATGATGTCATCTGTAGGTATGCTCGTACAAAATCTATGGGATTGCGAGCCTATGATGTTTTGTAAATTTATAAAAAGTATCTCAGTTGATTTGATTGTCCTCTCCATTATTATTAACAAATTCGCACAATAATAAATAGGTATATCTAGTATTAAATTTATTTTATTAACGTCGAATCATACCTTGAGCACTTTGGGTGCAGATGCCTGCAGCCACCTCGGCACTACCGCCAAAATAGAGGGCAGTTTTGATATCTGGTCGTGTTTCAGAAACGCCAACCAAACAGAGTTGGCAGTTTGAGTCAGAGTCAATGAGGGGTGTGAAGTTAGCAACAACATTGTCTCTAGTAACACCGGCAGCCATGACTCCACATTGCTTGCATGGGTCCATAGTGAAGTTAGCTGTTGGGCTAGCCCTGCTAGTACCTGTGAATATATTGCGATATCCATCAAATCAAAGACCTAGAGAATAATTCTAACGAGGCGGAATAAAAGATACACGTCTTTTTGTACACTAACTGTGCCCAACTATGTATTAATATAATAAGATATTAACATTAAACATACAAGAAAATTTAAGTTAAATTATTGCTTTAATCCCTACAATTTTCAGCGAGGTCTATTTCAGAGATTATTTCTATTCATAACTTATTTACAAATTGGCCGTTTATGAATAGTGGAGTGAAGTGGAACACTTACAAGCCAATAGATGGCGCTGTGCAATAATTGATGTCACAAACGTTTCCCGAAACATACAAAGAATATATACAAAATTTCAACTATAACAGATGGACTTAGGCCTGCGAGGAACAACATTAGCCTCGCCGGAAGATTTTCATTTGAGACGGAGGAGCATCCCATCTCGCTCCTCCACCCTATCGGGGCTCACCCTACAGACGAGGCAGAAATTGAAGATTTTTACTAAAATTTTTGGATTTAATTTGAAATCACAGACACTTTGATTTTATTAGTATACAAGAATTAATATGATTGAAATAGGAACGGAAAAAGAATATTGATTTCTACGGCCGGGCGGCCTGTCGTGAGAGGCGACTGAATGGCTACCACCCCTGGTCTAGAGTATGCCGCCATAACAAACTTGAGTTATGTTCCGGCATCAATGGCCAGGTTCATTTCTCCTTCAAGGCTGGCAGCACATTGACAGCACCTCTGGTGGTGCTAATGTCCATAGGCGACGGTAACCACTTTCCATCACAGTTGGGCCGTGAGTTGCCGGCCGGGCTTCGGCAATAAAAAACAGTCAAATATTATTAAAAATATACCAAATAGCTACTGAGTTAATTAATTACTATTTTAAAGATCTGAATATATGAAAACGTTAACCGACAGTGAATTGGTAATAACACCGATTTGTAATAAAACTACGTTTTAACAGTTTTAAGCGCGGTAATTTTTTTATTTTTTTATTCCGAAGTTTCGGCCACTTTTCAGTAGCCGTGATCACGGAAGACAAAGATGTCAAGATTCAATGAATATTGTAAAAGTTTTATTTAGCCTACTGTCAACTTATTCATTTTAATTTAGTTTTAATTTTGTTTATGGTTATTATTTACTCTATAGGAGCCTAATCTAATTTAGAATTTGAATTTGAACAGTGGCCGAAACGTCGGAATAATACAAATCAAATAAATTACCGCGCTTAAAACTGTTAAAACATAGTTAAATTATGTACACTAGTCGCGAAAACTTAAAATGTACCACTGATTTGGTTATAATCTTCAATATATTTACTTGCGATAACTTTTTCAGGAACAAATAATGGTTTTCATCCACAGCGTTGATACTCCCGAGGGCTGCGCGGTGGATGCACGTGATTGCGTCCTCGCTGAATAATATCATTAGGGGTTTTCTCTCTTTTGTCTGCAAATAAATATAACAGGAAATCATTAACGAAAGAAAAGATATAAAAGTGTCCATTATAACACAAGTATTCCGTTAATTCACCGATCCCTTCCTGTTGACAACTTGTAACAGGCACTCGGCCGCCGGCAGCTGGAAGGAGTCGTCCTGCAGAAGGATGCAGAGGATCTGCAGCAGCCTTCCGTTGTGCGTCACCACGTGGTTCGTCGACACCCACTCCACAAAACCAGTCAATGTCAGCAATACAACCTATGCATACACAATATAATTTATTTCATTTTATTACATACACAACAGTTTATAGCATTACAATTTGAATATTAAACCCTGTTTAATATTATTTTCGCCAATTATAGGATACTTTACAAGATTTTTGTACAAAAATAAGACCGCTGAGGATTAACAATAAGCTCTGACGTAAAGAAAACACAATCAAAACATAATGCCTGCTGAGGTGCTGTTAAATAAATAATAATAGCCAATAAACGTTCCACTGCTGGGCTTGGATCTTCCAATTTTTAGGGAAATGGACAGTATACTCGCCATACATACCCAAGGTGGCTTTGCAGATTTGACACATGGGTTATCACAAACACAATACAGGTATAAGTAAATTTAAAATATTTCAAGTACCTATTATAAAATATAAACTTGTGTTATAGATTCACCAAAAAATTTATTTGTAGGCCAAATTATACTATTATTGACACCGAACTCCAAGTGATCTTGTCAATTTTGTTTTATTGTATAGCCATAAAATAATAATAATAATATTATTACATAGCTACAAAATAAAAATATGCACCCTGACTACAACTGTTTGCCAGCTCCAGGCTATAGCAAAAATGCTCGAGATTTCAGTTTATCCATGTAGAAACGGAGGAAGAATACAATTTCCTGCGGCCGGGCGGCCTTCATAAGAGGCAACAAAACAACCCACAGCAAGATAGTAGGGTATTTGCTCGTCTGCATGACTACCATCCCTGGTCTAGAGTATGCGCCAGGTTCCTGTCTTCTTTTAGAAAGCGGCAGTACATTGGTAGCACCTATGTTGTTACAAATGTCCATAGGCGACGGTAACCGCCTACCATCAAGTGGGCTGTCTGCCTGCCTGCTGAAGGCATGTAATTAAAAAAAAACATGAGAATTATTTTGGTTACCTGAACGACTCGACCGTTGCTTGCGGCCCCTGAATAATCTCCTGCGGCAGTTTTCTCTCTAAATTCTTGCACGTGTAGCTCAATAAGTCGCATGAAGAACGAGAATATTTGCGCCATGCTGCTGGTCAATGCTTGGTATATGTCTTTGCGGCGTTGGTGCTGCTCCAAGGTCTAGAAGCATGCACTTTACATATTAATAATTTATGAAACCTTTAAAATTTTTAGACAATAATTTCTGATGGCGTTCCATGTAAATCGTGATAACATTCTCTCTTTATTTTATTGTTCCAAGCGATATTTTCTGACAGACTTAACATAATATGTTTTTTCTTCCTAACATCTCAATTTAAGGGAATATAAATAAAGTTATCAATTGTAATTCCTAGATTTTATTTTGAAATGTGATGCATAGTTTATTAAACAATGCGTTGTTTTTGGACATATGAAATTTTAACTATTCCTCTGAAACATTTTCAAAACAAAATAGTCTTACATCTCTTGATATAAATGTTTTTTTTTTATGTGTATAAGTAACTTATTATCAATTACTTTACTAAATATAAGGATCTAGCCCACAGAGACTAATAAGTAATTAAATTTTAACGTAATATTCTACAAAATAAATTATATCTAAAAATGTGTCTGTTAGCACTTTACTTAGTTACTGTCTGTTAGGGCGCATTCACATGTATCCCGTATCCTAAACATATTTTGTAAAATGAAAGATGATCGATTAAGTCATAGAAGTAAACTAGAAAATGGCATAGAAACCCAAACACGTGATAGATTTCAAGGACATGATATCATTCAGTGCAGTTTTTATTTATGATGTTGCAAACTTTTTTGAAACGGATGACGTGACGCGCCATGCACTAAATTAGACAAGGTTGACCGTGTCGTAAAATGAGTTAGGGTTGTTCAGTTAAAGTTTTAGTATTATATTAATGAGTTGATATAAATGAAATACTTTAAATTTTGTAAACAATTTGTTATGCATAACTGTAAAGATCTAGCCTAATTCAACATAATTTGTTAAACACTTCTTTAAATTTTACTTTGTTGTGGACTGTAATCGTTTTAATCATAAAAGAAAACTACACGTGCGTAATATAATGACGACTATAATAGGGGGAAAATTATACAGATAAAAAAACAAAAGAACATCTATGTTCTAAAATAAATTTAGTATATTTGGTGGCCAGTATGCCGCATCAAATGAATAAAAACTATTTGTAGGTGGTTCCAACATAATTATTAATGTGTGTAAATATTTCAAGGGTTAAATATTTACAATTATTTTAGTCAATAAATGTAAGTAAACAGTATAGGTTATTTCATTATTATCTCATGCAATTACTAATGTAAACGATTTCACAGCAATCATAATATTTAACAATAGTTAGGTAACATTTGAGAAAGAAGTAGTAGAATTTTTATTAGTTCTACAATGTTAGAAAGTCAATCTGTATTTGTATGAGAATGAAGTTTTATAAAAATCAATAAGTAACATGGACAAGTAAACAAATGTCTATGCATTTAATTCACCAAATGGAATAGCTGATCAGACAAATAAATGGCCTTACCTACTAGTAAAGTGATGCTAATATCATACAAAGTAGATAAAATAATGGTTGGATACCATTTAATATGTGGTAAAAGAAAATTGCACTGTTGACAGCCCTGTTGCAGCGTGACGTCTGGTTTAGCACGTGGAGGCCATCAATTTTTAGCAATCGATATTTGCAAATATCATTAAAGATAAATTACATAGATAGATAGATAGATAATAACACTTGATTGTACACCATTACCGAAAACACAGAAAAACATATAGCCTAAAAATATTCTAAATATGCACAATGGGTGGTCTTATCGCTAAGAAGCGATCTCTTCCAGACAACCCATATAAATTATTTAATACTGTAATTAATTCTATGTTGCTACAATCTGGGTTTAATATTTTGTCAGTTGCATGATCAATTTGGATTTTATCCTAAAGTATGGAAACATACACATAATTGAAATGGGTGTACAATGAAATTGAGGTCATTCTTAATTATGTTTTTTAATTTAGATGTAATTTTTATAACACCATTTACTATACAGGAGTACAATCTAATCCATATAACATGTTTATTGTGTATGTATAAGTACATATATTTTAAAGATATATATTTTTTATACTTATTCGCATTTTGCTAAACAGCACGCCAACACACTAATTTGAATAATATCTTACTATCGAAAGGTTCTCCAGAAGAGACTGCTTTAAGCAATAAAGCCACCCATTGTACCGTATCTAAGATAATAAAGTGTGTTTCTTTTTATTATGTTGTTATACAATAAAGAGTGTATTGATTATACATGTTATGACATGTAAATAATATTAATACATTTTTATCCTGGTCCAGAAGCTTAGACTCTCAAATTTATTGTGAATTGAAATTGATTAGTATGCCTTCACGAGTCCTATAAGGGTCATAGTAGGTTCAAAAATCCATACTCTGAATATGTTGGTTACCTTGTAAAAATAATGGTGGGCCATAAAGCAAGAAACAATGATTACATTTTGTAATTTTTAAACCTCTACAAATTTTGTACTTAAATCATTCAAAGCCAATAAGTCTGTCTTGGTTACCATGCTACCTTTTTTTTAATACAGGGGAAATTCGTTTGAGGACCGTGAGCCGCGTGAGGGGGAAGGTCGCGGCCCGTGTGTGGGATTCGCCAGGTCGGGGTGGCACTAGCACCCCACGTGTGACGTGTGAGATGCTATTGCCACGCCGCGGTTAGGGATACCCACTAAAACCCCTGTTCGATCCCGAGCGTCCTTTGTCCGGGCTGTGAGCTCGCTCGCGCATTCACCACCAGCCCGGACGGACGACGGACGGCCCCTTTGCGAGCTGGCCTCACCACTTTAGCCGGAGATCTGGGTCTTTCCGGCTCCTCGATCTCACCGCGAGTTAAGTGAAGGCGCGCGGATCGGGGCGCGTCCCTCCTCTCCGGCCTTTATGTGCGAACGGGTCCGGGTTCCCCGCCGGTCGCCCGCACAGACGTAGCCTACGGCGGCTGGAGGTCGTCATGGATGACCCTCCGATGCCGCAGCTCGTCTCTGCGCCCCTCGATCTCACGGGGCGCAGGTCGGCCAACACTGGCCTCCTCTTCCTTGCGCCACGCGTACAAGGAGGCCAGTGTACTGGCCTCCAGGTCCCACGGCAGAGCGCCGGCTAGTAGGGAGGTCGCTTAGAAGGATATCGTGCGATACCCTCGGACGGCCCTGACGGCCAGCATGCGCTGTCTGTCGCAGTGTTGCGATGTTGCGAGCAGCCAGGGCGCCCGCCCACACCGGGGCCCCGTAAAGGCCATGGATCGCACGACTCCCTCGAAGAGCTTTCGGCACGCCACATTTGGCCCCCCGACGTTGGGCAGCAAGCGCGATAATGCGCCCGCTGCCCTCTTTAGTCTGGGGACCATCTGCTGGAAGGGTGCCGAAAAGTCTCATCGCCTGTCCGAAACCAAGCTTAGATACTTCATTGTTGGCTGGACGCAGATGCGGACGCCTCCCACTGTAATGCCGGATCCCGCAGGTGGCTTTCTTCGAGGCCCGTGAAAGACCACGGCTTCGGATTTGTGCAGAGCCCTCTCGAAACCCAGCCGCCGGATTCGGTGGACCACCTGAGCAAACCCAGCGGTCGTCAGAATGGTTGCCTCGGGGTACGTCCTCCCCCGCGCGACGACCAACGTGTCGTCGGCGTAGCACGTGATGCTTACGCCGCGGAGGTGGACACCCCGCAACGCCCAGTCGTAGCCGATGTTCGACAGGGTCGGTCCCAGTACCGATCCCTGTGGAACACCACACGACATCTCCTGGCGTCCCCAGCCGTTTTGACCCGGGAAGATGACGGCCCGGTCATTGAAATACGCCCCGACTATGCGGCGGGAGTAGGTGGGCACCCCGTGATATCGGAGTGCCTTCCTGATGCAGGTTACTATGCTACCTACCACAATTGAATATAAGGCAAAGCATAATTCAAAAAGTGTTAATATATACCTGTAAAGTAGCAACATCCTCAACCAATCTCAGGAATACATATAATACAATCTGAGTCTGTAGGTGTCCCTGTGTGCATGCATCACTCAACTCAGCGAGTAATGTGGGCCACTGCTGTGGCCACTCCCTCTTTATCATTTCCACTATGACACGGGAGAGTGCATCATTTAAGTGCCCTGTCTCCCAACCACCCATGTAAAGCAGCTTCATTGCATTTTCCTATTAAAATCAATAAAAACATTATTTTAACAAGCTGTCTATTATGACAAATACATACTACTATACTATAAATGCGAAAGAGAGTTTTAAATCTGAGTTTCTCAAGGTGGGTAGACTAGTTAATTGTAGGGTATGCAACACAATATAGAATAAGAACAAATATCTATTTTTGTCTTTCATACTGTATTTTTCTACATAAATTACTGTATTCAGTTCAACCTTTAGCCAGATTTTAAAGGGTTGTCAATTGTCTTGACAATGTTATTAGGGCTATAAATTTGAGAAACAACCATTTTTTTCAATTAGGTTAATCTGTCTAATATTAGCAATACTAATATCACTCAATCCCACAGTATTGAACTCAGCCTGCCCCATTTCAAGGGAATGGCTTATACAACCACCACACTTATTCAAAGCAGATAAGTTTCACACACTGTTTCACTGTTTCACTCACACACACACTAATGTTATCAGGAGCCTTAAGAAGGCGACGAGAAGACGAGCGTGCATGACAAGAGTTATGAATGTCAAAGAAGCAAGTGAGGTGTGTAAGAATAAGCCTAAATGGCGCTCTGTTGTTCGTGCCTACCCCGCAAGGGAACTGGCGTGAAGTTATGTATGTATGTATGTAAGTTTGAGAAAACCAGTTTTAAATGTTTCTTGCTGTTTAACAGCCCTAAGTATGATCTAATTATCATGACATAAGAAATACATGTATATTTGATAATGAAGATGAACAAAGAATACCTTTTATAAGCTTTAGTACTTACATATTTCTTTGTAATTTTAATTATTAACATGAAAAAGATTAAGTTATAACAAACATTTATAAAATAGAGTAGGCAGGTAATTCAATTAAAAAGATACATACATACATACATACATAACTTCACGCCAGTTCCCTTGCGGGGTAGGCACGAACAACAGAGTGCCATTTAGGCTTATTCTTACACACCTCACTTGCCTCTTTGACATTCATAACTCTTGTCATGCACACTTGTCTGTTCTTAAGGTCTCACACTTCATTAAAAAGATATTTTCATTAATAAGAGTACAGATCATTTTTTTAGAGTTGTTGCAGTATGGAGTAGAAATAACAAAAAAGAACTACTCAGATGCATTTCCAGTTAAGATTGAATCTCCAGTTAAGGTTTTGAATACCTTCGTCAGTTTTCTTATTTAAAAATATTTTTTAAGTTCTTTTTGAACTATTTTATACATATATATTTTTTCTTTTTGATGAGAGTTGTAGCTAAGTAAATACAAGACCTTATCTATACTAATAGTATAAAGAGGTAAAGTTTATGAGTTTGTGATGTGGTAGGGAGTAATCTCTGGATCTACTGAACCTGATTTTAAAAATTATTTTACTATTGGAAAGCTATGTGAACAGGGAGTGTCATAGGCTATATAACATGATGCTATATACCACGGGAGTGGGACAGAGCACAGGTGAAACCACACCGGGCCACTAGTAGTTTATACATTAAAATATCTAAAATTTAATTGTAGATTCTGTATTAGTTCTATAGTATCTCAAAATTGCATAAACATGTATAAAACTGCAAAAATTGTATAATAATATAAATGTCCGCTGATTGACCTTGATAAATATCTTCTCTGCTTGTGTGATCTGTGTCCATCTGTATTTGATGGTGTGCTCCATCAGTTGCAGGCCACAGTGCTTCACTTGAGGGGAGTACTGGTTGCCACTAGCCAGCACCAGGCCGGCTTGAGCACACCATGGTGAGTTCTCTTTGAAACTGAATGAAAATGTATAAAATCTATTCAAACTATTGTTTTATATTATATGATTTATTTTTAGATTATAATATAATAATACTTACATCATTTGTTTTTTTTTTTTAATTTGGATGAATCAACCAAAATAAAGACCAAATAAATATAACAATGTTCCACATAAACATAAACATGAAATATTCAATATTATTGAACAGCATTGTGTCCTTTCAATCAATTTTTCAATTAGGTTAATCTGTCTAATATTAGCAATAATAATATCACTCAATCCCACAGTATTGAACTCATCCTGCCCCATTTCCAGGGAATGGTTTATACAACCACCACACTTATTCAAAGCAGATAAGTTTCACATACTGGTAATGTTGATGTTCTGATTGTTGTATGGTGGTGTGGTGCTTCATTGTATTGACCCTGTAGTGTGATGAACCATCATATTGTCAAGTTTTGTAATTACTTAATTAAGGAAGCATTTAACTTAAGACATTACAGTATTTATATTAGTAATGGTAACACTATTTTGTATGTGGCAACACTCTCTTCTTAAATAAATAAAATCAATCTGGCTGCTTATTTTTTTCTGCACATACATAATTCTAATAAATTCACTATTATTAATATTGTTTTTCACTTTGCTGCCTTAACCTATCATAAGACTATATAAACAGAAATCTCATCAGCTTCATGATATTATGGAAAACCTATTTCTTGGTAATTATTCAACTTTCATCTCATTGGATATTTAATAGTGAGGCAAGGAGTAATGGTCACATAATTTGGCATGTTTGTTGACTGTTCAACATTTTAACATTGCTAAAATTATGCAGGAATGTAATTTGAATAAGACATTAAAAGCTATATGCTTTAGAAACCATATCTTTTAATTACCTATACAAAAACACTAAATATAATTTTATTAAACATTTAAATAATAAAGTCTCTGCCCTCACACACAAAAAGGACACATAGTTGTCAAGTTGTAAAAAAAATGCCTACATAAAGAAGATAAATATGGACTAATACATTGAAATGCTGATCATCGCACGTCTGTATTTGAAAATCATTCTTTACCTCTCTCTTAAAACTAAATAGAAAAATAATAAATCTGTTTTGTTTAATTTTAATTTAAGGTGAATTTAGTTCAAAGCACAAGCTTAGATGATTTTAAAATATTGTTTATTAATAATATTGTAAATTTTAATTTGAGAATACATACCTCTCACAAGCATTGTAGGCCTGGTTGCGTGCCTCGTGTGACACAGAGGGGTTTAATGTTAGCTCTATGGCACGACTCAGTTCATCAGCTATAAGGGCTACCTCCCCTGCTACTTCGCCCCCCATCATGTTCATTGTAGTTTGGCGATACTACACAATTTATTATTTGTAAAATTAGAAAAAAAATGATATACAAATAACTATTCATTTTTATGTAATGCTATTGGCATTAAATATCTTTTATCAAACAGACTCAGCTGTGTTAGATTATTATAAACTTAATATTAAAAGAATACTGAAATATGTGGTAAAATTATGAAACAATAAAAAAAATTACTCACCAATTCCTGACCAACAAATAAACCCCATAGATTAATCTTTTACTGCATATTCAGGCTCTCACAACGTTAAACTGAAAAAACATATAAATCTAAAGAACAAGCCATTTCCACCGGTGTTATATGCTTACCAATAAAACATACAATAACAGTGTTTTGTTTATCACATACACATTTTAAACTTTTTTATAAGGGGCATAGGGAAATGTTAAAGTCTACTAGTCCAAATTTTAATAAGAATCACACGAAAAAACATAAAAATTACATTCAAAACATTAGAAATACCTCGTGTCGATTGGAAGAATCAATTCAATTATAATAGACATAGACAAAAATTGCAAACATATGTTGTCATATATATAATTGTCAGTGTCATCTTTAGCGAATTGTTGTCAATTGTTTCTTGCAGTAAGTATGTATCTCCTTCGTGATTAGGCAGTGTCTATTAATTAATGGTTCTAATTTTATAATAACCAATGTCTTAGCCCAAAAAGCCCAGGAAATTCTTTATGATCTATACTAATAATAATTACAATACGTGTGTCTCGTCATAAAAAATATGTATGTTCATTAATTTTGAAAAGTAGTAGTTGCCGCGCTTAAAAACCGTTAAAATGTAATTTTATTAAGTAATAGTAACTCTACATTCTTGTGATAATGATGACTACGTTCTTAACCGCTTAAACCGACCACGATTACGACCGCGATTTTCCCCTTTCTCTTGCTTACGGCTATTACATTCATAAACTCTAGTAGAACGGATTATGGAGCGTTGATGTCATTAAGGACGAAATACAGAAATAACATTGGTTGATTTCAAAATCACGCCATTTTCAATGTTAATTGATAGAGAGAATTAATGCTCTGTGGTCAATACTCACTTCAACCCACCTCTTGAAATGGGTCGTTGTGAGCGCTGTATGATCGAAAATAATGATGACTACCATGACATGGTTGCTGTGTGGAACGGCTGATGGAGCATTTTGGGCGTTCTGAGCTACAGGAGAAACGCGTAGGGATGCAACATCGCTCATAAAAAACATCGATTTTAGGATATCGATGTTTTCAAAAGCGAAATATCGATGTTAAAAATATCGCCATTTATGAAAGATATATCGATGTTTTTTTATCACCATTTACATAAGCTTTTGACGCTTCTTCCTGCGATGCAAATGAAACATCGTTTTTTTAACATCGATGAATCGCCCAAACCACCTTAGCACACCTTTCTTAATTCTGGCTCTCACTAACATCATCCTTTTATGCCGCTGTTACTCTATCTTCTCTCTCTCTCTATCTTTGCATCTCAATGCTCTCATTCTACTAAATACTATGTTTATTCTATTTATATGTCTTTTCCCTTACCCACATTCACTACCGTACTTACTATTCAACAGCGTAGGCACACACTATCACATCCCTATCACCATTTAAAATAAATGTACATCTAAGAAAAATGGTTATTTTTAATAGAAATGAAAGAAATAGATATAATAATCAACTTTTATGTTATAAATTATTACTGGCGATAAGAAAAAATAAGATAAATAAAAAGATGGCGTGTTACGTCTATGTACGATAAAACATCGTTCTTGAACAACGATGTATCGTCGATGTTTTGATTTCAACATCGATGTTAAAACATCGATTTTTATGAACGATACATCGATGTTTTGTTTGCATCCCTAGAAACGCGCCCGATACAAATTACAAAACCATAAGCAAAAGAACGCGACAACAGCGTTGCGTCGCAAGTTACATTCTCCTATCTCCTAATAAATTAATGTACCTTGTGGTTCATACCATATCCATAGTAGTTTGTTGTTCACACGGGAATGTAGTGGTCATAATGTTACCATGACGACTATTGTGTTGTCATTTTGTCGTTTGTCGGACGGTTCAAAATTCAAAAAACTTGAAGTTGAATCAACTTTATATTTATAATTTTATACCTAATTTGCTTAAGTTGTTTATATGCATAACTCTGGTATTCAATAAGTTTAGATTTAATTATTAACTGGTAATCAGAGTTTTTAGTACAATAAGTTATTTTTATTGTTCCTTGTCGTGGCAAATTAAGAACATCGAGCAATGTGTGAAAACAATTGTTCACTCGTTGATCCATCTTTAGAGAAACAATTAAAAGGTCATAGAAATGCTATTACATCTTTGTATTTTAATCCTAATGAGCAACAGGTAGCTAGCAGTTCCTTAGATAACAGTATTTTGGTGAGTACTATGATAATTTGGACAATTTTCTTTCAATATTTTAATGCAGTATTTATGCAATCAAGAGCTTTTATTTTCCAGCTATGGAATCTACGTGGAACAATGAAAAGTTATAGATTTGAGGGACATGATGAAGCTGTTATGGA
This sequence comes from Dendrolimus kikuchii, assembly GCA_019925095.2. Classification (NCBI taxonomy): domain Eukaryota; kingdom Metazoa; phylum Arthropoda; class Insecta; order Lepidoptera; family Lasiocampidae; genus Dendrolimus; species Dendrolimus kikuchii. Next base: position 20,163,789 of record CM034394.1, read on the forward strand.
TGTTACATTTAGTCAATCTGGAAAGTACATGGCCTCAGCATCTCGTGACAAAACTGTAAGAATATGGATTCCCACTGTAACAGGCAGTACCGGCATGTTTAAAGCACACTCACAGACTGTACGTTCTGTACAGTTTAGTCTGGATGGAACTAAGGTAGACAATATAGAATTTAATATTTTTTCTAACTTATTTATTTCTCCTGATATGATCATAGAAGAAGCAATATTAGTGCCTAAATATATTTTTTGTTGCAAAAGGTATTTGAATTTATTATTTTGTTTTAAGATTCTCAGTTTTAGTTAGATTAGATCTTACTGAATTAAAAACTGTAAGTCTTAAAATAAAATAATAGCTTAAAATACCTATCACAACAAAAAATATACTGAGGTCTGAATGTCGCTTACAATAAACTGGCTCAGTATCACTAGATTTAATTAATTTAATTATTGGATTTTACTTCTTAAGCATTGATTTGAATATAAAGCCCCTGGTATGGAAATTTTATGAGAAGCAAAATAATACAAATGTTAATTCAAAAGCTTTATTTTTTTTATTATATAATCTCTAAGTTTAATTTCAACTTTTTGGGTATGTTTGCCCTGGCACGCACTAATTCCTTGCAGACTATCATGAGAAAGCAAGATGTGTCTCTAATGTGTTGGGTGCGGTTCAACACAAACACTGTCCTTGTGATGATTGCTGACAGGGTCAGAGCAGACACACATTTTTTTTACTGTAAAAATGTGTTTTAAATAAATAAATATTGGTTGAATCTAGAGAAGTATATGTTGCACCCTATTCTATTCCTACTATCCTCCTGAATCGCTACCACCCTTTTGTTTTTTTTTTAAGATTCCCCTCCGCCAGACGAACAGGATTTGTACGGCCTTCTTACCTTATTTTTTGTTTGTTTATCTTTTTTATTTGCTGATATCAGGGTTGGGCAGTATTTGAAATACTTGTAATTGAAATACGTAATTGAAATACAAATACGTATTTTGTATTTGTATTTCAATTACTCCTTAAAAATGTAATTTGTAATTAGTATTTCAAATACCTGACGCTGAGGTATTTTGTAATTAGTATTTCAAATACTTATGGTTGCAAAATACATTTCATAAAATACATTTAACTACCTTATTGATGGGTGTGTTCTTCAGAAAATAGCGCTCGATAGCTTTCATAAGCAAACTGGTGACCGCTAAATATTAGGTACGTTCTGTAGTACTTGGCCATTTAAAATAAATATTTTTGTTTGGCTAAGATATATAATTTCAAATTAATTTTACTTTGAAAACATGAAATTCTTTTTTAAAAATTTGTCATTTATTTATTGATAAGTGTTATTTTTTCTTCGCATTTGAATCTTTGTTGTCATCATGGATAGTTAAAAATTCGTAATTATGGAATAAGAGTACCGTCGTGGCAGCAACGCGGCAAGAGCGACCAGCAACATCAACGACCTTTATGAGCGAACATTACAATGAACGCACCACTTGTTATTGGTTTGCCCGCTTCCATTCTGGAAATTTCGACCTTTTTTTTATAGCTGCAGTACAGCAGACAGGCTGACGGCCCACCTGATGGAAAGCGGTTACTGTCGCTTATGGATATTTGCAACACCAGAGATTTTATGACACCCTTTTTGAAAAACTCCATATCGAAGCGCTGTGGAAAAAGCTCGGCTGGGAGCTCATTCCAAATCCCCACGGTATGCAAGAAAAAGGTTCTACAGAACCATTGCGTATATGAGCGAAGCGGCTTAAGGAAGTGGGGGTGAAATCCCAACACATGGCGAGCGGTTCGATGGTAGACAGAGGACGAAAACACCATTCTGTACAGTTCTTCCGAATACTCCCCGTTATACAGTCAGTAGAATACGTAGAGAGAAGCGAAGTCTCTCATAAGGCTAAGTGTATCTACACCGTGTGTGAGGATGGAATCAACAACAACGTGAATGGCTCGACGTTTAATACAGTCTAGGGGATCGAGTTGGTAGCCAGGTGCTCCAGCCCAAAAGTGTGAGCAGTACTCCATATGCGGGCTCACCTGGGTTTTATAAAGCACAAAGTGTTGCCGCGATGTGAAGTACTGCTTGGACCGGTTTAACATTCCCAGCTTCTTAGAGGCAAGTTTTGCCTTGCCTTCAAGATGGCCCCTGAAGATTCGCGATGTCAACACTGAGGATCCCAATACTCTTGAAGGTGTGAATTCCTTGGGACTGAAACTATTGCTCGAATGGAGTTTTTTTTGGCAGAGAATACGTAGACCTATGTCTTCTTGGGGTTGAAATGGACAAGGTTTTGTCTCCCCCTTTCAGGGACTCTCTCTAAGGAATACTCTACTTCAGATACAAGTCTAACCCAACTTTCCTCCACAAATGACCGAGAGACGTTTGCACGACCAGAGTACTGCGTATCGCCTGTGCTGTCATCCGCATTGGAATGAATGTTGCGAATAGACAACATATCATTCATATGTAAGATGAACAACGTTGGCGATAGCACACAACCCTTTTTTTTTTTGTTTTTTTGTTTTTTTTTGATAAAGCAGGGGGAATGTCTTTGGACACCATCCTCGGGTCCTTCGGGGGAAGGGCCAAAATGCAGGCATAAGGCCTGCATCGAGGGTGTGTGGGACTCTCAGCGACCGGTCCTCCACGCTGGCTTCTAAAACGAAGTTGTCGCGAGAAACGGTCGCCAAACTACCCACTAAACCTAAACCTGCGCCGCATTTATAGCGCTTTTACGGGGCGTCATGGGATCGTGTACAGAGTAACTGCACCATGACGCCCCTACACCCTGTAACTGGGTCACCCCGGGGAGCGGAGTGACCCACTTCGTACAGCAGGGGGGGGGGGGGAAGTCCGCTGTCGCCCCCGTGACAGCGGCCCCTTGTGACGGTAATTATGGGAGGAGAAGATGCGCGTAGCGGCGCCTGCGACCGCCGGTCCGCCTCCTGCGAATGGGGTCCGCGTACGCGTCCTCCTCCCTCGCTCTTTCAGCGGCCTCCTTCTGCGACATGACGGATTCGCAGAAGGAGGAGACCGCAAGCCAAGATTGTTGACCCTGGAGCATCGCTTCGACCATGCTACGAAACGAGCTCACAGGGCCAACGACGTTCTCTAGGAGGGCCCTTTGGGGTCCCCAAGCGGCGCACTCCACGAGCGTGTGAAACGCCGTGTCTTGGAGTGCGCCGCACTCGTGGCAAGACGGGGAAGGTTCCCGCCCAACTATTTGGTGCAGATACTTACCAAAGCAACCGTGCCCGGTAAGTATCTGCACCATCCTGAACGTCAAGGTCCCGCATTTCCGCGAGACCCAACGAGCCAGGTGGGGCCGGATTGCCTCCACCGTCACGATTCCAGCTTCTGGGGACCCCAGGTCCCTCTGCCAAGAGCGGATCAGGGCCTCGGTCGCCTGGGCCCTGATCATTCTAGTTTCTGCCGGGCACGGCACCTCTCCTCTCGCCTGTGCATCCTGCCGGGAGCGGTACACTGCTACGAGCACCTCCGCCTGGAGATTCCAGGGCGGATCACCCGCCAGCAGTGTTGCCGCCGTCCACGACACAGTACGGTACCCTCGAATGGACCTCACCGCCAGGACCCTCTGAGCTCGCCTCAGCAGAGTCCTGTTTTGCCGGTGAAGTGCATGAATCCATACGGGGGCCCCGTACAATGCCATACTCCGGAGGATGCCAGCGTACAACTTCCTTGTCGCCGCGCCCGGCCCTCCCACGTTCGGATAGCACACAACCCTGGGGCACACCAGCGTTGACGGGCTTGAAACCTAAGCAACAACCGTCGACAACGACTTGAACGCTGCGCTCATCAAAAAAAAAGCTGTATAGCCAGGTGCAAGGCCCTTCGGGTATCCTATACGATGGCCGCTCCGATAGAAGAGCCCTGTGCCAGACCCGGTCGCGGACCTTAGCAATATCTAGAATTCTAAACTAACTGCCAGTGCTTCCCCTTTGCTCTCAATGGCTTCAGCCCAACGGTGGGTTAGGTAAACCAAGAGATCCCGAGCTGAGCGACCGTGGCGGAAGCCGTATTGCCGATCGTTTAGCAGCTGGGAATATTCGAGGTAACACAGAAGTTTCGCACTGATAATACGCTCCATCACCATTGAGAGCAAAAAGGTTATTGCTATAGGCCTATTCGACGTGTCTGTTACGTCTCCTTTTTTGGGGACAAGGTGCACATGAGCAATCTTCCACGAAGCGAAGACACAACCCTTGTAGTAAGAGAGAGTGAAAAGTCGGGCAAGGACTGGCTGGGGATAGCTCAGCTAAACACGTCTACAGCACAATGGCAGAAATGCCATCAGAGCCAGAAGACTTTGACGTCGAAGGAGAGGAGAACACATCGAACTGTTTTTTGAGTAAAGCGCACCTCCGACATTCTAGACTCACACTCAGGGAGTGTAGGTGGAGTTTCTCCTATGTCTCAAGAGTTGAATTGGGCGCAAAAATTTCACCCAGAAGATTGACTTTATCTTCGGCGGCGTGTACCAGACGGTCGTCCACTGTGCGTAGAGGTAGAAGAGACGCCCGACAAAAGTTTCCTTCGACAGCTTTGGTGAGGGCCCAAAAAGCTCTAGTCCCAGAAGAGTAGCTAGAGAGGCACTCACCAATTCTGCCGATGTGATCGAATTTTGCTCTCGCGAGCTGTTTTTTGAGGGACCTGGGGGCGGCATTATATCTCTTTTTCAGGTCAGAGGAACTTGGATTCTGACGAACCCGCGTTGCAGTCCAGGCTCGATAAGCCTGTTGCTTTAGCTTTACAGCCTCACTGCTAGACTTACCGAACCATGGTGGTTTACTCGTACCACCGATAGGTACAGTTGAGTTTGGAATTAAACATTCTATTCCCTGCAGTACTACATCGGCGACCGAGTCTGTGCTCGGATCAGAATCTTCCGACGAGAAACATAACTGCCTCCATGGGTAGGATGCATAGAATTCACGGAGTCCATCCCAATCTGCTGACCTGTATCGCCCCACCTTCCGTCGGCCAGCGGGTCGAGTCCGATCGGGAATAGGAAGGGGCACCACCGAAGATACCAGACAATGATTAGAGGTTCCCAGTGGAGCACTGATTGAGATCTGGTAGTTCTCCGGGTGTGTGGTCAGCAAAAGATTCAGCAATGAAGGCTCATGATTCACTCTATCCGGTATTCGAATAAACTCCGTAATCACCTAAGTGAATCCATGGGCGAGAGCAAAATCGTAAGCAGTAGTCCCTGGCAGATTAGTTCTCGGGGAACCCAACCACTCAGCGTGATGAGCATTAAACTTCTCGAGTATGACTACCTCTGCTAAAGGATACTGCCCAAAAACTTTGTCGGTCACCTCATTAACGTGTTTAAAAAAGCGAGCTGTTTCAGTCCTTGTGCATTCCCTGCCATGGGACCGATATAAGCACGCATAGATCCGTGTGGAACCACCAAAATCTACGCGTACCTACAAGATGGAAATGTCCTTATCTTCAAGGCCGTGGAGATTAGAATAAAAAAAATGTAATAAAATTAGGTTAACTTATTTCAGAAAAAACGGCAATTTCATAGGCAAGGGCCTAATAATAATTATTATTTGATTTTTGTGAATATTTTATTTACATAACCTAACACCTGACAGTATTTTGTATTTTGTAATTTGTATTTTGTATTTTAAATACATATAGTTGAAATGCTGTATTTTGTATTTTATATTTTAAATACCCGAGTTAAAAGTATTTTGTATTTCGTATTTTAAATACATGCGAGACAGTATTTTGTAATTTGTATTTCAATTAAAGGAAACCATGTATTTTGCCCAGCCCTGGCTGATATTTTCTTTTGTTTATTCTATGCATCGGCTCTTTTATGCATTTTCTTTTATTATCTATTATTTTTTCTATTATCTTTTTTATTCTTTATTACTTTATTCATAAACTATTTTTACAAAAGTCTATTACATTTTTGTTTTTACTATTATTGTGTTACAATTTGCTTATTTTCTACTTATCTATTTTAATACTACATTTTGGTTTTTTAATAGCTACCACCCTTGGTCAATAGTATGCCACTATAACAATCTTGAGTTGTGTTCTGGCCTTAGTGGTTCCAGTTTTTCTTTAGAGAGTGGCATAGGTGATGGTAACCATTCTCTATCAGGTGGGCTGTCTGCGTGTCTGTTGACCTCATGCAATAAAAAAATATTGTTGATTTTTTAGATTGTTACAGGGTCAGATGATAAAATCGTCAAGCTGTGGTCTGCAAACAAATATAAATTCATATCTTCCTTTGTTGGACACACTAATTGGGTGAGGTGTGCAAGAATTGCTAATGACAGCTCTATAATAGCCTCCTGCTCTGATGATAAAACTACAAGACTTTGGAACCCTGATTCTGGGAAATGCATTCATACATACAAAGAACAAAGTGGTCATGGTATGTACTTAGCATGGCACCCATCTGGATGTTATATTGCTGTTGGAACATCTAATGGCACTATTAAGATGTATGATATCAGAACACATGAGCTGATACAATATTATAGGTATGTATTATTTACCTGGTATATTAATTTTTAATAATATTGTTAAATACAAAATCCACCTTCATATCTGAAACAAAACACATTTTACTACCTGCCAGCATTTAAACTAGTTGTAACTCTTTTATGAATGTCTTCTCTTGTTTGCTTTGTGTTTAAAATTTGTGATTAGAAAACAGCCGATTGTTTTATTGTACTTTTTTATGGCAGTTTGCGGCCGAGTCATTAGCCAGGTGTGGCGGATTAAGTCGACTTAGATACGGGGACATTGCATTTGTGCAGTATAAAACGATGACCTGATGGAGGGGGAGGCAGTCGAGCGAGAGCCAAGAGCGAAGCGAGACGTGTGTACTACAATCGGGAATCTAATAAGTGACGGATTTTGTGCGTTTTATTGAATTACGACCTTCTGCATTACATTTGGACTTGTTGTGTTCCGTTATATTTGTACCTGTGTTATATGTGTTTGTATATTTCTAATAAAGTCTATAGTAATTCTAACGGCATTTTAATAAGCAGGTGTTTGAATGTTTTAAAGAAAAATTCTGTTCATTAACATAATAAGGAAAATGGTGGATCATGAGGTTGTCATATTATCTTTTTTTCAAGTTTTTATTTTGGCAAAAACGGAACTCTTATAAACTTCTATCTTTGTATGTCAGAGCTAACTTCTGGATCTATACGAATGAAAAAAGCAAGAAGGTGTACCACTAAATAATGCTGTAGTGAGATCTCAGAAAAAAAAAATTAGACCTGTGTGTGTGTAAGGAATAATTTTATTTTATTTTAGTGTACATAGGCATGTGGGTTAAACAGTCTTTAAAAATCATAATGATAATGTTCATTAATGGCTTTTTTGTATAAGTTAATAAGGTGTTCACTTCCAAATTCATACTAGTTGTGTCCCATTTGAAACTTTGACCATGATGCAGAAAAATCTGAGATAATTTAAGAAAATATTAAATCAATTACAACAGTAAATAATTTGGTATTATTTACAGTATTCATGATGACGCCATAACGCAACTGGTCTTTCACCCTTGTGGTAGTTACATCCTTACAGCAAGCAAGGATGGTAAAATGAAGGTATTTCAATGTTTTGTCTAATTCAAAATAATTTTAATTATGCTTATACACTGCTTTGCTCCCTTTAATTGTGAATTTAGAGTAAACTAATCAAATTTTTAGAATAATGAGTATATACCTTGGTTCATTATTACTTTTCTTTCACAAATATTTTTCATTTCACTAAATTTCAATATTTGATCTATTTTATAGTTGCACGATAGATAGCCTCAATTTTTTATTATAATTAAAGCAATTTACAGCAGACAGGCATAAGTTTCATCTGATGGAAAGTTTGTTATCGTCGCCAATGGATTATTACCAGCCATAAAAGAATTTTATGAAATATCCCTAATTCTGTGAGAAAACCTCAGCTGGGTGTGTATAATTCTCAACATGCAACAAGTAGAATACACAGAAAAAATTGTATTAAAGACCCACCATGCTAAGTGTTCCCAATGGGGATTGTTCACTTTTTTTCAATTTAGCTTTTTGAAAAACCATTTCGAGGAATAGTGTTCCTAATCATTTCTGTCTAGTTAAAATTCCAAAAAACGTACAATCCCCTTGTATTTTGAAAGAAATACGTTTGACCTTTATTTGACCTTACTAAATCCTATGACGTCATTTACGTCTGGTGAAATGCATATGAATACCGTAGCCATTCAGTTTCAAAATACAAAAGGACCGACATTTTCCTTTTTATGTCATTGTCATGTCATTCAACATCAACATAAACAAACATTTTATTCGACGTACTCCAGAATAAAATTATATATATATTATCTCTTCAGACCAATATTTCTTAAATATCTGTAAAGAGTATACTTACATATGGTCTCTAACTAAAAGTCAAAGAAAAGTGCATTATATAAACGAGCGTCTTCGTAAATGGCGATTGGAACGATGTCGGAATCTTTTCAAGAGATACGATCCAAAAAATAACCTGTTTACTGATGAGAAGATCATCACGGTGGAAAAAAATTTAACTGACAAAACAATACACCTTGCGCCAGAAGTTAGAAGGACGTCCAAAATCACATATTGGAAACAATAATTTAAGAATTAAGTGATACTTTATTCGCTGGATAGCAGTGGATTTTCCAACAGGACTCTGTACCCTCCCATGAAGCTAATTCAATCCAACATTGGTTACAAGCCAATTTGTCAGACTTTGTTCAGAGCATAGGTTGGCCTTCGTCGAGTTCTGACTTGAATTCTTTGGAGTATTCTTTATGAACTGTATTGGAGCTAATGGCATACAAAAAGTTCACCAGAACCTGAATTTATCTCAAGCGAGCCCAAATCAATAAATGGAAACTGATTGAAAAGATAGTACCACCATAGAAGAATGGCCTATATCTTTAAAGCTTAATTAATTGAAAACAAGGATGGCTATTTTGAATAACTTATTTTTATATATACATAAATCTAGATGTTATTAGTTATAATTCATGTAAACAATATATGAATATTTAACATTCCTCCAAAAATATTTTAGCTTTACTTTGACTGATGTCTTAAGAGTTCACATTACGAGTTATAAGAATAAGATGGTTTCTATACTGAAAGCAAACTATTGTGAGTTATAAATTTGTATGTGCCATATATTTATATGAATTGATTAATAAAATATATCTTTTGACTTATTATTTTGCAAGATGAAATAATAAATAACTTTTAGCAGTTAAACTTGTTTATTTACTTAAACACTTATTAATAATAATTTAGGACATATTATATAATCTTTTCAGAAATGTTCAGTTTTATCTTTTTCTTTTTTCTGCAGGCTAGCATTTGGTTTTTTCTATACATAAAGTTTTCATGTAAACTGCAGTGGATAAGTCATAAAATTCTATGATCAAGCATAACCCTTGCTTATGCAGAAAAGTTGTTGCTATTTTTTTCTGAACCTGAAAAAAAAGATATGAAGTGTCTATTCAATTACTCGCATAGTCCTTATTTAACTCATAATTTTTCATATTAGTAACTATGTTACACATCAAAATCATATTATTAAGAGATTTACAATCATTAAGGTATTTGTCACAAATCTTCATATTCCTTGAAATCCTTCAAGCCATAGATGTGCTTAATTAATCACTTTTAAGCCGGCAAGTGAATATATTTAAAACTAGTGGAGTTTCATATTTTCCGGTAATTTGTTGTATAAGATCAGATCCATAACATATATTAGCAATCAAACACACTATCTAACCGCCAGGGCAGTGGTGCAATGTCTGTTCCTTTATTTGTATGTATTTATATGAGATACTTTACTTGTATTATAGATTATTAAGAAAGTAATATAGGTTGCTGATTTATTGATTGTACCAAATTATCAAATAAGTAATTAATATTATTTTAATCAGTTTCTAATGAATGAGTGAGACATGTAGCTATTTTTCTATAAATAGGTGCACATTTTAGATGAATTTTGACTTCAACACAAAGTATACTTACATCAATCATATATTAACTAATAATTAACATGACTGATTTCTTATATGGATGAAATTTACAGACAGGAATAGTAATATACTACATAGGTTATAAAAGGAAAGAAGAAAGGAAGATCTATGGACGAACATGTTGAATTTAGAAACCTTCACAAAACTACTTACATCAGGATTTTAGCTCCTCTTATTTCTCCAATATGTACTACGAGTATAGCTATGTACTCTAATAACATTACATGTTAGGTAGGTTTAGCGTATCAGCCTTTACAAAATTAACACTCCTATTTGAAGATCCAGCCATGTTTAGTAAGAGAAAATATTTAATACATTTTCATTAATAAAACAGTTCACTTTTTTGTCGGATGACTTTAGAAGATTTTTCTAAGGACGAAATTAATTGTAATAACTAATATTAGAATTTAGAAATGCTGCATTAACCGCCGATCTAAAGCCTAAATACCTAATGTTGCCAGGTTGATAATAGTGAAATTACTAAAATTTGTAATTTTTGTAGGTACACACGTGTGTGTAGGAAAGTAACTCCCAACATATTGACTTAAAAAAGACCTTATCGAACATCGCCATGATTTTTAAATTGAAAACTTCGGTAGATACTTCTAGGATGGGGAAATGCACTGAATTCGCACGACCGTCACGCTCAGATACCAAGTTTTTATCTCTGAAGTGCAGTCTCAACGACTGATATTTTTTTTAAAGGTCTGACTAATAATACTCCCCCCCCCCTCCCCCTCAATTGAAACTGACAATACAACCTTTTTATTTTAACTGGATTGACAACATCATTGTATAATGAGACTATGTCTAGGTATCAGACATTAAAAATGATAACCCAAATGTGATACCAAATCAAAGTATTTTAGTGGTCCAATGAGCTTTATCTGTTGCAATCGCCGAAAGAATACTTTATTACAAATTAAGAAAAGTAATGACATCGCAATGGTGTCTAATAGGTAATTTATGCCTGATTAACAATTAATGGTATTCAGTCTAACTGTACATTATTCAGTTTAAGTTATATTATATTGATTTTTCACTAAAGGTCACTTTAAATAACTTAACGGTATCTTTAGAAAATAATAAATGTTGAACACCATAATATATAAAATAAATCTACCGATAAAATTGCTAAGCTGGCCACACTAAAATGATCACGATGTGTCATAATGAATAATGACAGTAACATTTAAATAGTAGCACAGATTAATATGATTATTTTCTTTTTATAGGCAAAGGAATTAATGTAAAGTTGTCCCCAATGACGTCATCGGATAATTTGTTTAAAAATCGAATAAAAAAAAAACTAACTCTTAAAACACAAAAATATTCAAATTAGTATCTTAAAATACCCTATTTTACATAATAAAAATATAAAATCAGAGGTTAATTTTTTTTGAACAATCCCCATTGTAGGGAATTAGATAGATCAGGATTCTTACATTTTACTAACTGTTAACTTATTCACAGTTCATTCATTATTTTATCATATCATTATATTAAATATAACATTAAGAATTCTGATCCTAAGGTAAGAGATAACTCGTAGTTATAGTATATAAATTAATATTATGTTTTATTTATGTGCAGTTATTACAGATAATGAATGCATGATACTCTATTTCAGATATTAGATTTGTTAGAAGGTCACCCTATATACACATTGAGTGGTCACAGTGGACCCATTAACACAGTCAATTTCTCAGCTAGCGGTGACAGCTTTGCATCAGGGGGTGAAGACAAATTGGTACTTATTTTACTTATTATTTACATTACATTTATGACATGAAAGGTACCATAGTGATTATAAAAATGTTCATTGCTCTGCTCTTTAAAAACTGAATACTAAAAAGTGCATAATACATCATATTTTTACAACCGCACCGCTCGCCATCGGCGGGGTGTTCACCCCCATTTCCTGGAGGTCCCACGCTCAACTACGCAACGGTTCTCTAGAACGTTTATTCCGCGTACAACAATGATCTGGAGAGAACTCCCCGCCGAAGTTTTCCCTCTGCGCTACGACATGGGGTCATTTAAGAAGGGCGTTATAAAATTTCTTAGAGGCCGGCAACGCGTTGGCAACGCCCCTGGTGTTGCAAACGTTCATAGGCGACGGTAACCGCTTTCCATCAAGTGGGCTGTCCGCCTGTTTGCCTGCTTCAGGCAATAAAAAAAAAATATATATTTCTCAAAAACTACTCAAAAAAATCATGTTTAAACCAATTTTCAAACAATGATTACCAAGTTTAATCACATTCAACTTTTTTCAGTATGTTACACACAGACATACACATGATGAAATTACAAAAATCTTTAGTTGACTAATTAATCCTCAAAAAGATTTATACATGTTCTACTTTGCTAAAGCTTTCATGTGATATAAATTCTAACTCTACACTTTATTGCAGATAACATATATAATTTAAGTGTTTATTGAAAACTATTTTTACAGGTGTTTATATGGAGAACAAACTTCACACAATTAGGGAGTGAAATAAAAGAAAATGTTCCTCTAAATCCTTCAACTATCCCTAAATCAATACCACAGGCTTCTAAGCTTACTTCCTCAACAGGAAAAAATCAGGTTGTCAAAAAAAGAATATTTAAATGATTTAGTCATTAGAAATTAATTGCATTTAATGTAATTATGTAGATTTTTTTATGTAGGTAGGTACTTTAAATTAAATTGTATTGAAATTTTAATATATACTGTAACTATTAAAGAATACTTTCAAATATTTGGTATTCCTATTCAGGGTTCTCCTAGGACAGTGGCTTCGGCATACACAGTATCCATTAAAAAATTTGAATTTAGAGAGAGTTGTATGTTGTTTAGACATTTATCAAAGAGGTCCACATCAAACTAGTTTAATTAATACAAATTAATCAAATCAGGGTACAAGAATTTGGTACTTGTGTTACCATAGCATCAAGTATCCTGTCACTGAATTCGTGCACATGGATAATCCATTAAATGTATCTGATCGGGGTTCGGAGTTACCAGAGCCCAGTGCCCATAGCACTGTCATTGAAGAAAGCAATGTCCATATTAGTCCTGTCACCTCCCATCGTTCAGTAAGAGAGGGTTCAACTCCCCATTTGGTTCCTAGAAATGTTTCAATGTACACTGAATGTGACCATATTGACTGTTCATCATACAATGTTGGTCATATAAACCACATTCCAAGGGTCCCACCTAGTCCTGCCACATATATTATTCCCTCAATAATGGAGAAATCAGCTATGACAGAGTTTTTTCCTCAAGATCTTTTTGGAATGATTAAACTGAAAGAAAATGATGTTTGCTACACCAGTGGCACAATAGAATGGGTGGGTAGAAAAAGAAACTATCCCATAAACAGTGGATTTAAACTTATGAATGACAATGATGAATGTAGAAGGGAACCATTTGTAAAGAAAATTAAAAGATTAGATAAAACAACCAAGTGTAAATTAAACAAGATAAAGGAATGTGATTGTGCTGATGTGTTGCCAACTGTTAATGCAATTGTGGATCACTTGAATGCCTTGCATGAGGCCGTTGATCTTGTTGATTTAAGGCTTGGAAACCTAGAGGAAACAAACTGCAACATAGAGAAATAGATATTGTATTATTTACTTATTGTTTCTGATAATAATAATTTTTAATTGAAAGATTGTTTTTATTATTTATGAAAATATATATTTACTCAAATACTGCAAACAAACTATATAACAAAACAACATGATTAATATGAAACTTATCGACTTGCATTGAACTAATAACAACCAATGTAGATTAAAGCATTTATAGAAATTTTTTATATCAATTTTTAGTATTTATATTACATTTATGCAGTCTTTCAGCCTCATGAAATACATTTTAACTTAGTAAATGTTTTAGATTAATATATTGTAAAGGTAACATTAGCAAAGCACTTCTTGGGTTTTTAGTTTTCCAACATGGTTAGAAACAGTTTTGTGAATATGCTACTCGGTGCCAACATATGTTGTTTTCTTGCCAGTTTTCTTAATAACTTCAAGTAGTTGTTCTGAACTAAGTGAAGAAATGACTGACACCTTTTGTTCTGGGAGGCTTATGGACACGCTGTCCACTCCCTGTCCCTTCAACCTATTGAGCACCCGTTCTACGGCGCCGGAACAGCCCTCACAAGTCATTTCAACGTTGAAAATATGTTTCTGAAATAGCATGTTTTATTAGAAACTGTTCAATGTGTGTTTTGGTACTTAAATTAACAGCAAATACACAGACAAAAACTTACCGAAGACATGATTATTTGAAGAAATGTACGGTAGAAAAGTACAACAATAAATGCTTGTATTAAATATATTATTAAACGTTATCAACTAAAGGCTTTATCGTAAATTATCATGAAAAAAATAGCTAGTAGCACGACTCGAGACGTGGCTAAATACATAAGGTAGGAAAGTAAATTATTTCGATTCTCTAAAACTTTAGAACTATTTAGAAGAGATGGGTATTGGCCACTGAAGTAGGAAACCTAGTATTGGCACAAACTACTATGGATACTACGTATGGTATTGGGTAGTATTTTGGTTTAGTTTGACGTTTGTACTTTGTAGCTGTATCAGCAGTGCTGTCAGATGACTATGTCAATTAACCCCATTTTTTTACAATAAAAGTCCCAAAATAAGCCTTCAAAAAAATCCCAAAATAGTTTTTACTTATTTTAAAGGAGAAATAAAAAAGCAAAACCACTGTCGTAGCGAAAACATCACTATACCGTCATCATTTTCGCTCATGGAGCGCTCACAACGACCCGTGTCAATAGGTGGGTTAAAATATAACCGTTCCACTTTTTATCTGGGCAGGAACGGAGAAAGAATACAATTTCCTGCGGCCGGGCGGCCTGTCGTAAGAGGCGACAAAACAACCCTCAGCCAGGTGGTAGGGCATTTACCAGACTGGATGGCTACCAACCCTGGTCTAAAGTATGTCGCCATAACAGCCTTGAGTTGTATTCCGGCATTAATGACCAGGTTCCAGCCTCCCTTAAGAGAGCAGCAGCGCATTCGTAGCACCTTTAGTGTTGTAAATGTCCATAGGCGATGGTAACCGCTTTCCATCAAGTGGGCCGTCTGCCTGTCTGCTGAACTCCTGCAATAAAAAAAAAATACGAATGTGACACCAGCAAATAAGTGGAACGGGAAAAACCGCGTTTATGAACGTGGTCGTTGTGAGTCTCTAACGGTAAGTAGCCTATAATAAGCCTATAACGGCATAATAAATAAATAACCTAAATGAACGAACGAATAAATTGAATTATTAAAATGAACTATTGAATTGAAGTATGATTCACTAGTAGAATCTAATTCTAAGATAAAGTAATAATACTGTATTATTGTACTACATGACCTAGGCTACATAAGTAAAACGGCAAATGTTTTGAACTGGTATATTTTGGACTACTAATTGACTTAAATATTACACTAATGGGATATGTATGAAATTGAAAACATAGCACGATGTATTTTGAGATAACGCCATCTAGTGATATATCTGCAACAATTATAACTTAGATATAATAAAATTGTAGTGATGAGAATTGTGTTTGTAAATGAATTATTGGTACTTTTTTTGTTGCAGGAGTTCAGCAGACAGGCAGACGGCCCACTGGATGGACAGCGGGTTACCATCGCCTATGGACATTTGCAACACCAAAGGTGCTACAAATGCGCTACTGCTCTCTTAAGTGAGTCTGGAACCTGGTCACTAATGCCGGAACACAACTCAAAGTTATTATGGTGGCATGCTCTATACCAGGGGTGGTAGCCATCCAGTCGGGCAAATGTCCTACCACCTGGCTGTGGGTTGTTTAGTCGCCTCTTACAACAGGCCGCCCGTCCGCAGGAAATTGTATTCTATCTCCGTTCCTGCACGGATATACTAATTTTAAAAATTTCCAAAATTTATCTCAACTTTACCCACAAATGTCCCCCAAAGAATCTTCACCCCTGAATCTCACTCCCAACGTCGAAAACATCCCCGAATCTCCTCCATCTGGTAACACTGTGTATTAGTCATATGACGTGTCAGCTGCAGCAGTCAATGCACTAGCTGACAGTAGGCAGTAAAGGGGTCCTTACCACTGAAGTAGGAAACCTTAGAGGTCCATGGTCCTTACACGGACCTGCAGGTGTATTATCTATGTCCATAGATAATACAACTGCAGGTAAATAATTATTCTGTTAACCTCCTGATGCCCAGGTTCTCAAAAAAAGTTTCAATGGCGAAAACCCGAGACTTTGAATTTTACAATTTGTACCTTACAGTAATCGCACAAATATATTTTTTTTTCTTGTATCAGGTGAACGAGAAGAAGCAAAAAAGGACAAAAATATATTACCTTTTGGTAGGCCTTTAGGTCAAAAGCACTAGCTTCAAACAAGAAACTTTTACAACATCAATTTTTTCAACTACCTTCATAAATATTAAAAATGAAATTAAACTTAAAAACCAATTTAATAACAAAAAATCCTTTAAAATTAGGAAAAACATTTATTTTATTATTATTTATTTAAAACATTCGAAACAATCATGATAGTCTTTATTTAACCAAAGGTCTATTAAAATGTCTTAAATTTTGAAATAAGATAAAATTCACTATATCTTAGATCTATATAAAGTTTTGATGTAAAGAGCAAATATAGTATATAAGACTACTTTTGATAAGCATATGAACCACAAATCGTAGAGATTTTATGAATAAATTAAGATTAATTTTCACACTTGACGATCTTGTTCCATGTCAAGAAAGACAAATTTCTTTTGTTTTTGTTGGCACTGTTGCCATACCCAAGCAAAAACCTCAAACATACGCTCAGAGACATCACATTATTAAAAGGTGGTAACTTGAAATTATTAGCAATGGTTAAAGTTGGGGTACTTAGAATTGTACCCTGGGTGTTCATTTGATGAAATTGGATTTGGTGCTGGGCTAAAATCACTGTTTCATTGAAGTACTTTTTTTAAAGACAGTGGGCGCTAGGAGATTAATTATCGCAAGGTATCGCTCTTGCTTACAAAAGTATAGTCATTATTATTAAAATAAACATAGGTAATGTTGAAAAAATGCACTCATGTCCTAAATGAAGTAACCTGATCCTTGCACGATGTTTGACGTAGTACCTCCTTTGGGATAAAGTTACAGATATAAACCGTTTCATTCGGATGTGGGGATGGGTATAATGCGTTATTTGTGATCTATTTGGGCCACAATTAATATCTTTGACATTATTGCAGACGTGGCCCCCAGCATAAAAATTGGAGTTGCTAGAGTTTAGACAAGTTTGCGAAAGTGGCGCCCCTAATTTTTCGTTATTAATAATATAACAAGATATAATCTATCTAATAATAAAGGTAGATTTTATAAATCAGTTCAATTTGAAATTCCTTTGAAACCTTGGTTCTCCAAATTGACGTCGGGCAAAAGGGTGTCGTGTATCTTGACTCGTATGAGAATAGGTCATGATTGTACATCTGCCCATCTAGCTAATTTTGGTATAGTAAACAGTGAATTATGCGAATGTGGTGAAGTGGAGGATGTGAATCACATTTTTCTGAACTGTACAAAATATGATCACTCACAGCTCTTTCAAGGTCTCACACAGCTCCTCATTCCTTTACCCACTTCTATCCAAATCCTTTTATCATCAAATAATCATTTGATTTATCGTTTATGAGGTATGTTTATTGTAAATAATGATATTAAGATTTAAGTTTTTTTTTATTACTTAACTATTTATTTATTTTCATTTAATAATTCATTTGTACATAAATATATGATATTTATCACTATACTTTCCAGTTTCTTCTCTGAAGCTCTCCTTTTCCAAATTCCTTTCTTTACGCGTATTTTTGGTATTTACATGAAAGTTTCCTCGTTTTAATTCTATATTAAAAGTAAAAACCCTGTTTCCTGTATGACGATACCATGGACCTCTATAATGAATACGTTGAATAAGTTCATCGAGATGATCAAGATTTGTTGTTGGCTCAACGCTAATCGCGGAAGCCATTAAAGAAGAAAAAAAAATATAACAAGATAAATGAAAAAAGTATTTTTTGGGTGAAATTTATCGTATGTCTTGGTAACCCGAACGATAGAGCGAGTGAGATGGAAGACATAGGAAAGGTCAATGGAGTTCATATTTTTGGTCTTCAAAAAATGATAGCAAATAGCAATCTCCATTGTGTGTAAGCTTCTTGATCAGGACTATGAAATGCATAAAACATTAAAAATTAAAGTACAAAAAGGTTTTGTTAATATTGTGTTAGTGTCACTTATAATCGACTAAAATATAATAAACATTTTTTTTCATCGACTTCAGTCTTCATCGAGTTTAATTATCTGTTGTGTACCCGTGGATGTCATGGTGCCGTATGCCGTGGGTTGTATTATTTTCAATTAAAAGTCGTAAAATCATGTTAATTTAGCTTTAAAGGAGAAAATGTCACTTAGAGAGACTCTCAAGGATTTAGGCTGGTAAATAAATTTTTGTCTAGTGTTAATTATTACCATATAATGAGAATAATCTTTACTGTAACTAATATCTTTAAATCTTTTCTATTTTTCAGGCACTTGAGTCAAGAAGGCATTGAAACTGTATGTGAAAATGAGCAAATTCAAGATGTAAATATCATTAGCAAAAAGGCATTAGATGTTAGTATTATATTTTTTACAAATTAAGTATGAATATGTTGCTTCTCTCGTGCTTTCTTAATGCTGTATTATTTTCGCTTTTCAGTTCGATTTAAGGGATATCGGTGATGCAGCATTTCCTGAAGACTTTACAAAAGATCCTACAAAATTAGAAAAACCTGTGGTGGTCCAAATTCAAAAAATAAGAAATGTCTCTGCACCTAAGGCGAATGAAGAGTCTACATCAGCACCTCGAATGCTGAAATTGACGCTACACGATGGTAAAACAACGTGTACAAGTGTAGAAATATGCCCCATATCTAGTTTAAGTATAAATACCCCGCCAGGAACAAAGTTGTTGTTGAAGAATGAAGGCCTAGAAGCATGCCATGGAGTTTTATGGCTGACTCCCAGTGTTATAACTGTATTGGGTGGAAAAGTGTCACATATGATTGAGAAATGGGAGCTGAACAGGAGTCTTGCTAAACATACAAGAGGTGAGTGGTTTTTACTTTTTAATTTGTATATTATGTCATTTGATAGATATTGGCCTAATAGATCAGTAAAGTAGTTATAATAACTTTAAATTTGATTCTTAGTAGTATCCAATAATACAATATTTTGAACTCATGGTCAATATAATTTGTTTATTGTTCTTTACATTTTATTCAATATTACAATACTGCATATTATTGAATAACATATAAATACAATGTGTGTTGTTGTTTATTAATCAAAAAATGAACATTATGTTCAATTAAAAAATTTAAATATGTATAAAATATGATTTAAAAGTAATAAATAATAACTTTCACCTATTAGACTCCTCCAACATTGAAGGAGTCAATGTTCTGTGTTCTTTGTCATAAAAAATATAAGCCTGCCCTTTTTAAATATACTCATATTGTAGTGTTTTGGTAAATCTATATCATGCACACATCTGACATGAATCTCAATTACTAATAAGTGGTGTGGTGACAGAATAGCAAACACAAAGAAAATAATTTTGTAATTCAGCTGTTGTGCTGTATAATCCCTATTAAGGGTGGGTTATAGATACATAGCACATTCATTTATTATGAACAAATCTGAACTTTTTTAATATAGGTTAGAAGGCTAAGGCCCGCCTTAGCCTTTATGGTTATTTTTTTTTATAACCACCCAAAATTAATTTTATATCACAAGTAATAAATAAATATGCCGTTATAAATATTATAAATGAGAAAGTAACTCTGTCTTTCTGTCTTGTTTTCACAGAAAAACTAATGGGCCAATTTGTCTTAATTTCAGTATATATGTAAATTCTTTTCATCCTATGTATGTAAAGGTTTTCCTAGCAAATATGATAGGTTTTTTATTTGTGTTTTGCCATTTTCATAATTTTGTTTATTTTGGTAAATTTGGTAGTTTTGGCTGTTTAGGTAGTTGTGGTGTTTAGGTAGTTTTGGTTGTTTAGGTAGTTTTGGTAGTTGTGTTAGTTTTGGTCATGTATGTAGTTTACAGACAGATTGACAGGATATATATATAAATAAAACTAGAATGGATTGAAATAGGGCATAAAAGTTTGTATAGGAGACCAATCATTTCTCAAGTTTATAGGTAGAAAAATTCAGTTTCTATAAAAAAAATGTGATAGTAATTTCATCTCTCTGTCTGAATACTGAAAATGGACATATACTTTTCATCCTGAGAGAAGGGATAATTTGCGATACAAAAAGAAGTAAATCTTTCGAGGGCATATAGCACCAACATAAAAATATAATACAATGTAACCTGTATTCACTATGCATGTATGCACTAGAATTTGGGTTAAACTCTAGTTAAATGTAATCAAAACTTTAATACTGTTTTTAGGAGGAATAGGAGCTGAGGGTGGTCCTCCCCCATGGATACCATTTGGACAAAGACTGGAGGCACAGGCAGTGGATAAACAGTTCAAGAGTCTCCAGGAGGCATCCAAGCAGGACAATGCTGAGTTTGAAGCACAAAGGAAGGGGGCCATCGCTGAGGCTCAGAGACTCTCTGGTGTTAAAAAGGTACATTCAATATTGGATTATCCTAAAAAATTAAAATATTCAGATGGAGCAAAAGATTGGATGGACTACCTATAGTTAGTTAATGCATTAGAGGCATATTTTCATTTGATAAATAATAATACATTTGCTTGATATTTTTTTAGAAATGATTATTCAAAATGGATCTCCAAATGCAGGTCACTTGTACTGACAAAAAAATATTTTTAGGTTAGGTTATTACAAATGGCATGGCAATGGCATGATTCATTTTAAAGGAAACTTTTTAAAGTATTTTCAATATCCTTAATTGTAATTATGCATAAAGTACTTTTTACTCATTAATATATGGTTATTTATTGACTATCACAAAAGTTACATCTATGTTTTAAGTACCACAAAAAATTCCTTTCAGGTATTTGGTGGAGGAACTAAACCTCTTCTAGATGCAAATGTACAAAAAATTGTGGATGCTGGGTTCTCAGAGGAGCAAGCAGAGAATGCTCTCAAATATACTAAAAACAATGTAGATAAAGCTCTGAAGATCCTTCAGAAGAGAGATAATTCAGAAAATAGGAATAAAGAGAAGCCTGCAAAGGAATCAGATCCTCCGAAAAGAAAGGGGCGCAATAAGGATATCAATGATGAGGATGGTATTCCAGTTAAACCTTCAGGAAAGGTTTCATTGTTTGATTTTTTGGAAGACAAGCTCCCCAATGTGCCTGACAAGGACAAGAATAACAGGCAACATAATTCCAACAACGATGACAGAGGTGACAGAAACTATCACAATAGGGATAAAAGCAATTCCAAGAACAATCCTCGTTCTCAGAGTTCAAGGTACGATGGGTCTAACAGGCACAGATCAGAAAACAGAGGCCACTATTCCAATGACAACCCACATTCATCGCACAGGGAGGACAGAAAATATCAGTCTCAAAATGAAAAGCCGCCCAGGTTCCAAAAAAAACTGGAGGAAAAGAATAAGCAGCAACAACAGCAGCAACATCAGCAACAACTTCCACAACAGCAGATTAGCAACAGCAACATGAATATGAACCTGTCTTACAACAATACTTACAATCAACCCCCACCTCAACACCAATCCTCATACAATGACAGGAATATGAGAAGCGATAGGAATTTTGTTGAGAATAAAATCCAACAGGCCCAGAATTATCGCGGGAATACAAACACCATGGAAAGTTTGGTGGAGGCAACTGCCGGTTTAAACTTGCTATCGAACCAGCCGAGGCAAGAGGAGGCGCAGCCACCGCGCAACTACCAGCCACACCCGGAGCCCGCGTACGCGCCCAAGCAGGGGTACGCGCCGCCACCGAATGCGGAGGTGCCACCGTTCAGGCGGGGCGCCGAGGCGGCCAAGTATCAGGAGCAGGCTTACCAGCGCCGGCAGCAGCCCAACGGGTACATGGAGGCGCAGCAGCCCATGTACCCCAACGTGGGGTATCTGGGGGGTGTGGCGGGCGGCGGATATGCGGGCCGGTATGCGGGCTACGGGGGCCGGCCGCAGGAGTACGGCGGCGTGCGCGGCGGCGGGCCCTTCCTGCCGGGCTCCCTGCTCGGCTTTCAGAACGCCGCTGTCAACGAGCAGGCGCGCGCGATGCTCGGCGTCGCTGACATCAGCTGGAAGGTCGGCGACCGCTGTCTGGCGCTCTACTGGGAGGACAATAATGTCAGTTCAATTACTACATCATTTTTTTATAACTTAACTAGGATGTGCCTGCGACTTGGTCCACGCTTGACTTGAAATTCCTGCGGGTTTCCTGGGACACAAAGTACCGTAGCAATTAAAAAAGAATGTAAGCTATGGTTTTAATGAAAACTGTGTCGTAATAAGCTAATTTTTATGCACTTGAACAACTATAAACCGCTCCCGGGAATACTTTCGCGGGGTCCCCGGAACAAAATATCACATATTACATAAAATTTTCTATCAATCACTAAAAAAAATCATATTAGAATTCGATTTTTTTGAATTATGGCCATTTTAAATCACTGCCGCGGGATTCCCATTTTAAGTCTATAAATTTGCTGTTGATCAAAGAAAACCACATCGTAATCGACCCAGTAGTTTTTATGTGAATCCCAAACAAACAAGTAAATCGACAAATGAGCAAGAAATCTAAAAAAGGTGGATTGTATTCTCCACCGTTTATATAGTGTATTCCAGTTGTTTTTTTAATAGCTTCAATGTACAGACGTGGCATTTTTAGAATCTTATAATATAGACTACACATTTCATAGTTTTATTACGTAATAGTATTTTCTCTTTTACAGTTCTATGAAGCTGAGATAACAGGAATATCCGCAAACACAGTAGTAGTTAAATTTTGTGCATATGGTAATCATGAAGAGATTCTTAAATCGAATTGCCTGCCGTTCCCGAACCAAGGTAGGTGACAGGTTTTGCTAACAAAGGCATATTGAAACCCCCATGCAATAATCTAGTAATGTAGTCATGGTGTGAAAAGGTTCGCCAATTTTCAAATTAATTGTTCATTAAACATTCCGCAAGAACATGCTACCTATTTTTATTTATTTGTGTTTATGGCTTGGCAACTAGGCCTTTCAGCCAGATCATACTTTACAATATAGTTTCTTCATTTTCTTAAGCCTATGTGTAGCACAGCTGAACTGTAGGTTATCAGCTGGTGCCATTCAATGGTGTTCTTGTGACAACTCAAAAGGCCACATTTGACTATACAGTTCACATTTCTCACAAAACACATAATTACTGCTCAAAAACTATCAATATCCTACAACTATTGTTCATTTTAGAGTAATTTTACACATTTTTAGAAAATAAAACTGCACAGGACAATATCTCCTTTCAGTTCCCGCCAAAAACTCCCCACATGCTACCTTTTCAAACTAAGTCACACTTATTTTATTTTATTTCAATTTAAACTAAGTCACAGAACATACAGTTCCACAGATAATTATGTTTAACCTACATATTGATTTATATTTCCTGTGGTGTTTCGTCCAATTTGTCGAGACTATTTATTAAGTTTGTGTTTGATAAAGTTTTTGTTTTGTCATTGATATCAGGCAATTGCAAGTGTAAGATTGTAATTAAGTGTTTAACAACAAAGTTTAAAGTTACTTAGATCAAAGTTGTGTGATTTTCTATCTTGTCTAAAAGATTGTCTAGAGATGTGCCTGTGTGTTCACAATTGACGGAGAAATTGAGTAACTAAACAACCAAAAAAATACTACAGACGAATTGCGAACCGACCCTTTTTGAAATCGGTTAAAAAGTAACGTGACATGTAAAAATTAAATAATAGTGTTTTAACTAAGTGTATTGCTGGGGAGTTTCTTGCCGCTTTTACGCCTTAAACTGTAACAACATGTTGCGAAGCAGTGTACATAGACTAAATAGAAGACTTTTCATCGTCATCCAAGTGTGAAATCCCAGTTGCGTTAGCATCGAAGGCAAGAGTCTGCTACTAGGTAGTAGACTTACGGCCTGATAGAGAGTTAGAGTAATTTTAAACGCTTCTTTATGGACCATAAAGAAGCGTTCAAACTTATTCTAACTCTCTGTGAATAAGATGGTTAATATTTAGTTAATACTAGCTGACCCGGCACACTTCGTATCGCCTCAGAATCAATAAATAAAAAACGTTGATTTCTAAACGACGAGACGAACATCAAATGTTTGACAGGTGGGAATAGTTTCTAAGGGAAAGCGAAATTGTTGTTTTTACTATATTCCAAGCATTTTTTTCATATTTACTCACCTTTTAAACCTTCCCTGGACTTCCACAAATAATTCAAAACCAAAATTAGCCAAATCAATCCAGCCGTTCTCGAGTTTTAGTGAGACTAGCGAACAGCAATTGATTTTTTATATATATAGATGTATGACCTTCAAAAAACGCTCTGTAATGAAATGTATCATGTAACGTTATAGAATATGGGCCATAATATTGGTTGTATGTATGTAGGCATGGGCCACAACAATGGCGGGTACATGTCGTCGCGCGGCGGCGTGTTCGCGCGCCGGCCGTAGTGGTGCGCCGCGGCGTGGCCCGCTGCGCACGCGCCGCCCGCCAGCTGACGCCCGCTGGCCCCCTGCGCCCCCCGGCACCCCGCACCTCGCTCGCCCTCCATCGGCCGCGAGTTTCTCTCCATATTATCATTTGTGTTGGCTGACATTCGTAACATCTCGTCAGTCCTCGGTCGGTTCGTTGCGGTGAGCTAGTGCGTACAGCGTACATCGTTTTACTTTTTATCTGCAGTGATCGAGACGCCGACGCGATTGTTTAACTCGCTTCTGGAATCGCAATGAACGAAATTAATTTAGCACTTGTTCACAAAATAATAAGGATGCATGATTTTTATACTAACATGTTGTATTATTTGATAGTAACATATTGTCGGTGTCAGTGCAAGACGTAACTATATTTTTGGTGACATTATTTTTTCGTCTAAATTGAGATATACAGGTTTATAAATTTGCCCCTGTACTAAGCCGAAAATATGTATAAGTACATAATAATTCTGAGCTACTTTTGTTATTAGAATTTACAAAAAACTAATAGTTTTTGAGATATGGAGGGTTAAAGATTGGGCGCGCAACCCTGGCAATAGCTGTGAGGTTATCTGGAGTCACGAAAACAGTAGGCGCGTTAAGGTGGTTACACATTACATCTTTCTATTGAGTCGTATCATACAATCATTACAATCGATAAAGTATTGATCAGATTGATCTACACCATCTATCTATTTCATCCGTGCAGGAACGGAGAAAGAATACAATTTCCTGCGGCCGGGCGGCCTGTCGTAAGAGGCGACTTAACAACCCACAGCCAGGTGGTAGGGCATTTGCCCGACTGGATGGCTACCACCCCTGGTCTAAAGTATGTCGCCATAACAACCTTGAGTTGTGTTCCGGCATTAGTGACCAGGTTCCAGTTTCCCTTAAGAGAGCAGCAGCGCATTTGTAGCAACTTTGGTGTTGCAAATGTCCATAGGCGATGGTAACCGCTTTCCAACAAGTGGGCCGTCTGCCTGTCTGCTGATCTCCTGCAATAAAAAAAAAAAAAAAAAAAAATTGGGAAGGCTGATTGAGTGTAAATGTTTATCGATATCGATCGACATTCGGTTAGTAACGATTAAAATTGGCGATATCGACATTCGATCGATATCGATAATCTGCTGACCATTGCAATCAAATATGTTTAGCCTTTTGGTAACTACTACTATTCTAAATATCCAAAGACAAAAGGTGATAATAAGGTAGAGCGAATAAATGTACCACCGCCCTAGTTAATTATGCGCATATTATTAGGCGCGAACGCCAGATCGCGTGTGCGTAAGGTGTACGGGTGTACGGATCAAAAATTGATAATCCATTTTTGATATTAGTATGTATAGTATGAACACCAATGTATATCTTTGTTAATGAAGCTTTCTGTTTACAATGGTTATTACTCATACTATATGGTTGTCGGCGTAGTACGGGACAAGCCAATAACCCTGTATAGGTACATATAATACGTAATAATTGTGGCGAAAAAAATTAATTATGGCCATAAAAATGTAGTTACAAGGTCTTGCACTGACGCCGAGGATATGATATTTTCAGAAGGTTCATTCAATAGTTGATTCCATAATGAGCGACGCTGCATATTTATTTTCACGCAGATTTTTTATTTGTAATGTATAATACCACTGTTATACTAGAAAATTCCTATTTGTCAAAATGGCAGCTTAAAGTTAT
Organism: Dendrolimus kikuchii; assembly: GCA_019925095.2. NCBI lineage: Eukaryota > Metazoa > Arthropoda > Insecta > Lepidoptera > Lasiocampidae > Dendrolimus > Dendrolimus kikuchii. The sequence goes on from CM034394.1 coordinate 20,190,296, forward strand.
TTTATGCAGGTATCTGTTATCGGAGAAATTGGTTTCGAACACTAAAATAAAAATATTTTCCCAATTTGTCTAATATTATACAATAAACGAAAGGTTCACTTTGAACAAAATGCTGGTCCTGAAGCACACACGGATGTCTTGACTATCAGTACTGGAATGAAGTTTGTTCTAAGTGAATCGTCTATATATTCTGCTTGTGATTAGTAGTACTCTATTACTCAATAGTGCTTCCCACTCGGTTTCAGATGTGCGTATTTTGGCTCTTTATCCCATGAATTGGAGATAAAAAAAATCTCCTGTATTTATTTAATTTACAATATATATATGATTATTATGATGAATTTGGGTTTATATATTTGCCCAATTATTTTACAGGAACGCGAAGATCCCGGGTATGATACCAGGCACTCTTCTTTATTTTGTTTGGTCTGGGTATTTAGAATCGGCTCCAAAGCTGCCCGTTGTATACTACCCATAATAAATAGTGTTACTTGCTTAGCTTGCGAATATAATGTACTATATTTATTTTCCGATGTATTTTTTATATTACGTAATTTCGCTAAAGGGAATGAACATAAGATAAATTTTGTTTAGGAAATTGAAATGTTTGATGGGATAAAGATCCAGAATTTACTTGACGGGAGTGGTGTGAAAATGCCTGGTTTTCGTATAAAATTGCTACCTGCCACTTTTTCAAATCACATAATTAATTAATCAATGATAAAAACCAAACTACTAATCCATAATTTAATTAGCAAACCAGTTAACTTCTTTTGAGGGAATTTTAGGAGACGTTTAGAACCTGACATTTTTTTCGTAAAGTAGGGGAAACTATATTATTGTTGGCACAACAGTATAAATAAATGGCATCTACTATAAGGCATCCTATTATTTTATTTAAAATATTAAATAAATCTTATTTTTTTTAATTTTGTAGCCAGAACGATAACAGTAATAATACTCTATCAGTACAAAAAAATATTAAGATTTCTTAATATCTTGAATAAATTGGTCGGAAGCCATTCAGCCAATACCATTATTATATAGTATTTATTACCTTGCACGAAAAAATTAAAATATCATTGGTAGATAATATCCTATACTTTTATTTTTGATAACATACCACGTTTTTGGAGTTAACTCCTTAAGAATCGATTTTCGTATAAGGCTCCCGGCATGGACTTGTTATGAGGAGTGAAATAGTACAAGCGTTAACTCAAAAGCGTTACATTTTTCTGCGGAACGTACTTTACGCACTTTTCACTTCGTACTTAAGGAGTAAACTCCAGTCGTGCGTCATAGCTGACACATACTTTTTTGTAGTTGGCAGTTTTCCTTTCCTGTAAAAATATGTATTGTAGGAATTAATTGGTTTGCCAATTAAGATATAGCAGTATATTCAGCAGTAATGATTTCGATATATTGGTTCGTTTTACAAGTTTTTGTTGTTTAACTAAATACGATGGTGTGTCGCGTGGGCAGTCACTTAGACGTTTCATAAATGTTTAAATATTAGGGAAAAACAATGTTATAAAGATGTATCTGTCATATGTTAATTTATTGTCGGGATGTATTGTAATCAACCGTGGTAGTAAGTAGCTTGTATTAAGTGTATTTTGTTGTAATTTTTAGCGCAAAACAATGTAATATATAATTATTTTAACTTCGTGAATATTGTTTGAAATGTATTTTATTTGTTTCACTTTGACCAGTGTATAAAATATATAAATTTAATTATGAATGAATAGAAGATACGGGAAGAGCACCGATTGTTTTCACATTGTGTTTTTTAGCAAAAAATATATCATATAGCTAGTATGGATTTTTATATATTATAATTTTAGGTACTTATAAAGTAAAACAAGTTTAATCTGCAATCGCGTTTACGATTTCCCTTATATTTCACTTTGTGTTGATCACTGGAGCCACTTATTCTTGCTTAAAACCTTGGAACAGGAATAGGTACTATTAAATGCCAATTGTCTATTAAAAATATAGCTCTGAAAAAACACTTTTATTGTACATTTCTAATCCGGCTCGAAGGACCAATGTTCGGTACGCCACTTGATGGAAATATAAACACGATACTTTTGGCTACGTATTTATTTGTCGATAAGATATGCTAGGATGGAAAATGAGTGCGCCATGTGGTGTTCGCTAGTGCACACTGAGGTCGCGACAAGTCGATTCCCGCGACCGCGCTAAGTAAACGTCCCATCAGCATAATCATCAGCATGTTCGATATGCATCGACCAGGCGACGTATGTAATTTTTACTTAGCGTTTTGATATAAAAGAACACCAATAGACTTTAAATAAATATGGTATCTCAGTCAAAATTTTATTAGTCTTAATAAAACATTTAGGGGTTAGTAAAATAATTTCATGTTATAATATTAGCCCATAAATGTCCCACTGCTGGGCTCGGGCCTCCCATTATAGGGGGGAACGGACAGTATACCCGCCACGCTTGTTCAAGGCGGATTGGCAGGTTTGACACATCGGTTATCTCGATGTGCAGGTTGCATCACGATGTTTTCCTTCACCGTTATTAGCATGTTGTAATTGTAACAATATGCACATTAGGTCAGAAAACTCCCTAAGTGGTGCATGCGTTCCGGCCAGGATCGAACCCGCGCTCTTTGAGTTTGGGACGCGTGCGCTAACCATTACGCTACCACGACTTTTATGTTGTATTTTCTTATAAGGTTTAATTTAATTTCAACATCTTGCACGTATTTGACTATAAAAACCAGGTCTTGAGTGAAAGAAGTGGCGGACACAAGTAGTGTACAACAAAAGTGTAGAATTAAAGAAATAATCATTTATTAACAAACACAGAATATTAATTAGTTCATTCTCTGATTATTTTAATTCAAGCTTTGACAATGTGGTCTAAATATTATTTTTTGTTTTAACACTGATACCTTTATTGAGCATAATTCACATTTATTAAGATCTCGGTTGAAAGTCTAGTAATGTGCTTCTATATCAAAATGCAAGATAATAATGATTTGTGGAGCCCTCTAAAAATGTATGATTACAGGGCATTTTAAATGTTACATTTTGAATGGACCATTGTGATTCCTAGTATTCTTCTTAATGTGTCCTTTGCTCGCTCGATTCAGAATTGTTTTAAGTGGGTCATGCATTCACGTCTTGTAGGAACGTGTATGATGACGTAAGTGGTACTTTGAAGGGAAATATTCAAATTGTAATCATAAACAGTAGTCTCTGGGTTTTGAGGGTAGTTTGTACATTCATTTGATACTTTTATAGGCTTTCAAATGTTGAGTCATTTACAATTGAATGTCTTCATTGCTTAAGCTCGTATTGTAGAGTATTACTCAGCCAGTATCCTTGTAACATTATGCCGAGGATGCCAATTTATCTACCATAAACTTTAAATATATAAAGCATATACAGAATTGTTAAGACAGTATACCACTTGGGGATAAAAGAGTGAGATTAATTGTTTTGTTATTTTGAACGACTCCAAAACATATTGATCTAGGATTGAAAGTTATCTCAAGACCAAGTTTTAGTCTGAGTATTATTCTAGAATTTGGGTATTATTTTAGGATCGTCATAAACTAGAGGACATCAAAAATAACGTACGTTATTATAGTTTTCATATTTCCTTGTTGACTAGCCGGTGTGGCTAGGGGTCAGTTGCAAGTCATTTTATTTCTTGACTGCAATGGTCAACACCTTTTTTTATAAGTTCTTAACCACATGACTAAAAGTGTTGTCAGAAATGCATACGGTATTTTAGCGTCTACTATGTGTTTTGTTGAAATGTACATTTTCAATTTTTCTAATGGCCATAAAATGACTAGCTCCAATTTTGTTATTATAAATGACTCGTTGATCAAAACCGACAGTCGACAATCATGAAATCCATGATCGATCATTTTAACATAATTGTAATAGTAAATCTGAGGCCCCAAATTTTAAGAATGATTTTGTGGAGTCATAGGAAGTATTAGCATAAAGGCGTCTTTGTTGACAACTTGATCTGTTTGTGGTTAGACTCCACCCGAAGCTTATTCCAATTTGCATTATAGGAATATTCTCCAGAAAAAGCCGGAGTACTTACTATAAGATTTTATAAAAAATATGTTTTAAAATAATATTAGTTTTCTTACGCACGTCAACAAATCTGTATTGTTTACTTATCCCATTCCACAAATCAAGCTCACCTGATGGTCGGCCATGTGTTCTGTAGATGGTGCATAATTTACAAGTATTAATTAATCCTCGCATATAGTGTTTGCTCTAACATTCTTGCATAAGGCTTTTACTACTAATCTTTTGTGTTAAAATGTCAATAGTACATCATTTCATCAAAGTAGCGAATGATTTTACTTCTTATGATAGAATCTAAATTCTCGTGTTTGGGCTATTTATTCAATCAGGCCTAAAGCAACCTCTTTCGCAGATTTGTATGACAAACATGACAAGTATCAAAATAAAGTGGAACTTCTTGCTGTATTACAACTACCAGTATATCTAGATACATGTTAATTTCAATAAAGTGGTTCTCCAAAATCAGGCCGCTTTAAGTTATTAGTGGGCTCTCTAAGTTATTAGTGGGATAAATACAACATAAAAAAAATTACTTTTACACGGCGCGATGTCTCGAAATGCCTATTGGTACTTTACTAATTTATCAATTACAAAAACATCGAATAAATATTAAAATAAAATTCATTATTTTGTTTTTCGGTTATTGGTCTTTGGACAAAAGCAGGTTTAGGTTTTCTGAAGCATTTTTTGTATTTGGGAATTGATAATCATATAGGTATAGAGGAATTCCGTGACAACGTGACTTTTAGTCGGCTTATAATTTAGTTCTTGGTAAATTTTTGTTTATCCTATGATTGTAAAGCGTAATGAATTGCGTAAATTCTGCTGTTAATTACATTTTACCTGAAATCAAGGAAAGGAATTGCATGAATTTGCTGTCGCTTTACCTTCTCAGACTCGTAGATTAAAGAAATGTGTTTTTAGCTCTTTGCGTCGAATTATAGTTCGTATTTCATTTTATAATTGCAGCAAACTCAACACAGCTTTAAACAAATTTGAAAATAATAAAAAAATAATAAGTATTTCTTTCTCTAAAAACATCGTTTTTCGTACTCGAGTTCGAGAAAGTTAGGCGATTGTTGAAACAATATGAATCTTTAATCATATTATTGAGCTATATGTTACATTTATATATAACATAGCTCAATAGTTTATTTTATTTAAGTTCATCGAGTATATATGTCGAGGGCTTCATAACACATACGCGTATACGCAAAATGCCATTTTTTTGTTGTTTACTAAAAACTATGCATGTTACAATTTAGAAAGTCTTACCAGTATATAAGTGTACCTAAAAAGTAGGCTATTCCAAATTTCAGTCTTATACAATGAACTAGTTTTGTTTTATTCACAATTTTGTCCCTCGTGTAAAACTGCACTTTTGTCTGTACGCCCATTTGTTATCAAGCCCTCGATGTGTTTACGTATACTGCTATACGTATACTTTTTTTATATTTCCATGTAGGCAAAGTAGCAAACCGCTTATATGCAATGCAGCCTCGTCTTTCAAGAGGAGCATTTAGGAAAATGTTTTATTAATTTGAAGATAATGAATTATTTTATTTGTTATAGATAAAATCATCGTACAATGTATCACGTAATCATTTTAAGTTACTCAAAGCCGTTGCAATGGGAGTAATTTATATATGAGCTGCAGGCAAAATATACGATGAAAACAGTCTCGCGTTTTCCCTTTTTACAATATAGATATATAAATCACGCTGGTGAACAAATAGCCGTGCATTATTTATAAATCTATATATATAAAAATCAATTGCTGTTCGTTAGCCTCGCTAAAACTCGAGAACGGCTAGACTGATGCGGGTAATTTTGGTTTTGTATTATTTGTGGAAGTCCAGGGAAGGTTTAAAAGGTGAGTAAATATGAAAAAAATGCTTGGAATATAGTAAAAAGAACAATTTCGCTTTCCCTTAGGAACTATTCCTACCTGTCAAACATTTGATGTTCGTCCCGTCGTTTAGAAATCAATTAAATTTAAAAGTGAAGTTTTATTTTTATTTGTTTGGTTTTGAATGTCAAACGTTTGATGTTCGTTCTGGTTTAGTTTTGACCACATTTTTGACTATAGTTGAAACGTTCTACAATTATCATTCATCTTTTTTATTTATTGATTCTGAGGCGGTACGAAGTTCAGCTAGTAACTAATAGATAGTTTAAAACTAGACTTGACATTACACTGGAAGTCTGATGTTTGGAATTTTTAATAATTTAAAAGTTTATATTAGTTAAAATTATTGTCGTATGTCGTCTAACTACATATTGCACCCTGTTTGTTAAGACATTTTCCTACTGTTATACTAAAAAATTCTCATAAGAAAAAAGGATTTTCTAAGATTCAACTCGAGAAACAACTGTCTTTATTGTATTTGATGAGTGTTTTTGTTATTGTAATTATATAATCCCTCAAAACACAGGACTCTGTGAACCAAAGCTCAATTATAAAGGTTTCTAAGTTTTAAACCCACATTGCAATGCTCATTCGGTGTAACGCATTCGATACATTTGTACTGAGTACCGTATATTTCTGTTGTCTTGAAGTAACCGTTTTATTAACAAAAAGCGAATAAAGAGATAAAAATGATGTTTTGTTTTATTTATTTAAAGCTGATATTACACTGGTTAACCAGATTTTAGAAGGGAACAATGTGATTGAATATCATCGTTTCCTTTCTTTTGTGCCGTTCAATCATATTGATTCCATTTGGTGGTTTGTTTAAATCGGTATTACTTTTATCGCGGTCGTACAATTTGAATGAAGCAACCAAAGTGATTACTTTAGACTACAGAGTACCCCTAAAAATGAGTAATTCAATCAATGTCTTTGAATGTCGTTATTTCTTTTCATTTCTACCTTCTTTGGGTCGAATGTATTTTATTTAATTCTCATCATCAGCCAACCATTGTCCACTGCTGGACGCAGGCCTCCCCAAGTTTACGCCATCTATCCCGGTCCTTGGCTGTTCTCATCCAACCCCCACCGGCGACCTAGCGCAGATCGTCGGTCCATCGATCTGCAGGGCGTCCTTCACTTCGTTTGCCGAGACGCGGTCTCCACTCCAGGACTCGTCTGCTCTATCGGCCATCCGTCCGTTTTTTTTTTCAAGCGGGGGAAATTCATCTCGCACATACCGGGTCCTTTGCAAGGGATTAGACCGTTGTCAATTATGGAGGCATTCCACTGAGGGCAATCCAAACAGTAATTGACCGGCTTGTGTGGAGACTCGAACCAATGGACAAATGCCCATGGGCTAATACCCCACTAAAACCACCCTCCTCCGAGGCCCCGCGCTTATGGCAGGAAAGGCATGAGACTTAGAACGTAGTTACGCCCACACCGATCCTAGCGCAATAAGTGCCTGAGAAAGCCCCTGGAAGAGCTAACTCACTTCGACGACAGGAGTGAAGACTCCTCTGCTCCCTTGATGCAAGAGGGCCCCTGAAGCGGTATTATTCAGGGAGGGAAGTCTTGCGCTTATCTGCGCCTCCGGGCTCCCGGCTGACGCCGGCGCCAATGAGGAGGTGCATGAATACGCGCAATTCCACTTCTCTCCCTATCTCGTTCCGCAGCCTCCTTTTGAGACATAACCGTCTCGCAGAAATTGGCCGTACCCACCCAATGATCATCGCTATGCAGCATGGCTTGCACCAGGCTGCCGAGCGAATCGATCGGACCTACTAGTGTCTCGAGTTCAAACCTCTGCGGCGCCCAAGCTGCGCACTTGACTAGCGTATGAAACACCGTGTCAAGCGCGCCACATTGGTGGCATTGGGGTGAAGGCTGACAGCCCGCAACCTGACACAGATACTTATCGAAGCAACCGTGCCCGGTATGTATCTGCGTCATTTTGAAGGTCAGGGTCCCGCGTTCCCGGGAGAGCCATCGCAACAGCTGCGGTCGAATCGCTTCCACCGTATAGACGCCGGCTGCAGGGTTTTCAAACTCTACTGACCAAGATTGGATAATGGCGGCGGTTTCCCGCATCCTGATCGCCTGATTTCGGCCTGGCAGTAAACCGGGCCATGAGCGAGGGCATCCTGTCGGGAGCGCCGAACTTTGGCAAGTACGTCCGCCTGGAGAGGCCAGGGCGGATCGCCCGCCAAGAGTGTCGACGCCGTCCACGACACTGTACGGTATCCACGAATAGTCCTCACCGCCAGAACCCGTTGTGCGCGGCACAACAAAGTCCTATTGTGGCGGTGGAGCGCAGTGGACCAAACGGGTGCACCGTACAGGGCCATACTCCTAAGGATACCCGAGTAGAGTTTCCTAGTCTTCCCCCCCAGTCCCACCACGTTGGGAAGAAGCCGAGAGAGGGCGCCTGCGGACCTCACAAGTTTTGGAACTAACGGCTCAAAGTGCGCTTTGAATCGGCCATCCGTCCTGCGACAAATGTGGCCGGCCCACTGCAACTTCAGCTTGCTAATTTTGCAAGCTATGTCAGTAATCTTGTTTTACTTACGGGTATTCTCATTTCTGATTTTATCTATAAGAGATACTCCTTCAATTCGTGAACCAATCCCACTTTATTTAATTGAACCGCGTAATTTAGTTGTTACTCCAAGTGCTATGTAACTAATTACAAATATAGAAATATTTTGTAGGAATATTACTATAAACTGTATATTTATTTTTAATTAAGCTGTCTCACGTTGTTATCTTCCCGTCAATACGTGGCAGTTGTAACAAGATGCACATTATAATAAATTATAATGTGCAATCCTGACTGGAGTCAGGATTCAAAGTAGCTTCAATCGTATGAGAAGCGGAGATTTAACCATTAAGCTACCACGAATTACCAAAGGCAACTAGAGGGTAATTAGCTTATTTGAATATCCATCGTCCTAACTGAATTTTTAATATTAAAAATTTACATATTCTCCTAGGTAATTAAGTTTTGATGAAAAATTGAAACGCCTTAGTACCTTTTAGTTACTCCTTTATAAAAAATGTTATCACATATTTCCTTCGTTGGTTGTAAGCATGTGGGTTGTGATAAAATTAGTCTTGATAGAAGCAACGGGTCATAGTCACGTTCTGAATGGGAATGAGTTAATTACGCGTCATCGACGTGACCCAGTTGTGGGCACATAAAACTCACCGAGTAGATACCTAATCATCTATGTAGCTCGTGGTAAGCAACAAAGCCTTCAATGGCTGGATCATGAGTGCCGTAAGCCGTTTGGTGGGGCGTCGGTGTGTGTATGCGAGTTACCCAACGGCATCAACGGACAAACCAGTCGAATAACTCCCCGCGCTGCCGACACTTGTCGCCGTTATAACAAAATAACACCAGTGAATGAATTAACAACAAAACATTGGTGAAGTGATAAGTTAGCGGTATGGTAAAGTAACACTGATTCATGAACTGCAGCTAATAAATAGTTGATTTCTACAGCAAAATAAACAACAGTAAGTACTTAATACAATTCGCAAGACAAGTTACGTGATGAATGTTTGTGTTAACAAATTCTGCGGCGCCTATCGTAACAAGGTGTATTTTGAAGTAAATATTTAAATGAAGATTGAACACACCTTTAGATTATTACAGTGAACTATTGCAGTAATATAATACAACTTTCACTTATTTATCATCAATAAGAGAATGGATTAGATGGACCTTGTGTTATCTGAATATTGCCTTGAATCTCAGCGTCCGAGCACTTCTCGAATCAGCACGATATATTCTGTACTTACATGTACTTGTCCAGCATTAATTCTGCTTGGATGACATGACACACATACCAAAACAAAGAAATTCAATACGATGAAGATTGACTTGGTACCTAATTTGTTTTTATTCTGGTGCTTGGAATGTTAGGTAGGTACCTATTTATTAATTATTATTATCAAAGCATCGAAACACATGCTTTGGAGTTAAAACTTAATTCTGTTAAGTTGTGGCTACAAACCTGTACTGATTTTGATATTTCCGCACTGAACCCTAAACAGTATAACAGAAAGAAAAGAGGTAAAATCTCATGGCCCCAACCTCCTCATTATAGATAAAGAGGAAGAAGACCTTGGAGAGAAATACCTCATCTCTCAAAAGCAACTCGACTATTTTGTTCAAAATAATTTCTGTTGGTGTAATTTTTCAAGTTCTACTACTTATTTGTAATATTTTAATATCTTTTCCATAATTCAAACTAAGCCGGAAATCGTACATAATTTCTATGGATTCTATATTATTATATCGTTATCATTATTCAAGAGCCCTCACTAGCCTAGATGCGCTAAAGTTGTTTTTAAACTTTTCACGATATCCCTACATAACAAGATGATTCATATAAAGCCGGAGAAAAATGGGTGACTTACTTAAACAGAGGGATATGACAAATTTACGAGAATCCCGTTTTGGCCAAAATAATTATTAGACCATAATCGGAATATTTTTCTCTAAAATGTTTACGATTTTTTAGAGAAATAAAAATTAGATAAATCATTCCGATTAGTACAAATGTCGTGAGAGAAAATATAAAACAAAGACGAGTTTTTTTAAAGACTGGGGCTTTGAATGCATTTTTTTTTATTGCAGGAGATCAGCAGACAGGCAGACGGCCCACTAGATGGAAAGCGGTTACCATCGCCAATGGACATTTGCAACACCAAAGTTGCAACACAAATGCGCTGCTACTCTCTTAAGGGAGTAGCAGCGCAATATCGCCCACGTCAACTTGTGGGAATATTCTGCGGGAAATCACGACTTTACCGGGTTGAAGGGTATCGTAGATATGATCAGCGCCGTCATTGAAAGTACAAAAACACTCAATCTTTTTTTTATTGCCTGAGTGCAGCAGACAGGTAGACGGCCCACCTGATGGGAATCGGTTACCGTCGCCTATGGACATTTGTAACACCAAAGGCGCTACCAATGTGCTGCCGCTCTATAAAGGGTATCTGGCGACTAATACCGAAAAACAATTCAAGGTTGCTATGACTTCATAGGCCAGGGGTGGTAGCCATCCAGACGGGCAAATACCCTACCGCCTCGCTATGGGTTGTTTTGTCTCCTCTTACAGCAGACCGCTCTGCCGCAGGAAATTGTATTTTTTCTTCATTTCTGTATGGATAGGATATCAATTATGATAATACTCGATTCATCCTGTATTTGTATGGTGCAGACGATTCCTGGAGTGGAGAAAGCATCAAAGGATCCTGTTCAAACCAATCGTCTGAATTATTCTTTGATGCTGATTTTTTTATCTTTCATATACCTACATGTTACGAAATTTTATCACACCATTAAATAGTTTCCTATTTCGGAATAAAGTTTCCTGTCAAATTGTATCCATACCTCATTCACGCTAGACACTCATTAGTTTAGAGAAAAATGGTTGTGACATAAGCACACAGATCTTCTTTGCAAGTGGACGGTTTCCGCAACTCCATGACATAGCACCTATTACGCTTGCGAGCGTGAAGACACACAGAAGGACAAGCAGACGGATTTGGTTTTTTCTATTTTATTACGGAACTATAAAAGTACACCCAATTGTAAATGCAACAATTAAATCTAAATATCATCATTATTTTTGCATTTTCGTCCGCACGTTTATCATCTATTAACAGCTCCTTATTGCCCCAGTGCTGTGCTCGCTAGTCCACCACGCTTGTCTAATCTAGATAAGCCGGTTTCGCACATCGATTATCTCAGGTTTTATCGCGGCATGCCTTCAGCTGCAGTACGTGGTAATCGTAACAATATGCATATTTCGATTAGGGCATCCTAAGTGATGCATACTCTAACCAGAATTTAAACCCAAGTAATTGAAATGAAAACACGGGTGCGTCAACTACTAAACCACCACAACTATAAAATATAATATAATATCAGCTCATAAATGTCCCACTGCTGGGCTCGGGCCTCCCATTATAGGGGGAACGGACGTATACCCGCCACGCTTGTCCAAGGCGGCTTGGCAGGTTTGACACATCGGTTATCTCGATGTGCAGGTTGCATCACGATGTTTTCCTTCACCGTTATTAGCACATGGTAATTGTAAGAATATGCACATTAGATCAGAAAACTGACTAAGTGGTGCATGTGTTCCGGCCAGGATCGAACCCGCGCCCTTTGAGTTTGGGACGCGTGCACTAGCCATTACGCTACCACGACTATGTCATCCATAATTTATGCTATTTTTTTTCACACCAACAAGCAGCACGTCTAGTTTTATTTTCTAATATGATATCATCTAAAAAATCGGGTAGTTTATAATTAAACGTGATACAAAGTTCACTCATACATTGAGGTACTTATGGAATATAAAATGAAACAAACAAGCATAATAAGCAAGTGTCATTACAGTAACAGACAACAGATCCGTAAGGACACTCAGCGTCAAACGGAAATGTGTTGGAGGTGAGTTAAGGATCACGGCAGTCTAGATTAATCATTATTGCATGTCGTAACAATGTCGACGGAGACACGACCTGTTTATCTTAATGCCAAAAGATTGAAGTAAGTATATTACATATATAGTAGTATCAGATAGATGCAATTATAGTATACTTACGGATGTAGAACTCAATGTTGTTTTTAATTGCCAATGTATCCGTTTTGCGAGAGGTCCCACGATCTGTATGTTTGGCAATGTGGGTTTGCTTACATCTATAGTAAGACAAGTAGTATAGATACAGGCTTAGTATCCAGGCGTTATTGGCTTTGTTTTTTTCTTTGTCCGAAAATACGTAGGAGTGTAGAAGTCATGGAGTGCGTTCTCCATTACATCATGAATATTATATTTTTTAATACCTTTAAATGTCTTACCGTCATTCGGGGTTTTGTCAAAGTGTTAAATAAACAAATAAGCTTTATAATAGAGTTTTACTTACTGACACTTGACATCTTTGCCTTTCGTGAACACGGCTCTTATACAATGTATTCTGGGACCACGGCTCAGTAGCCGTGAAAGTGGCCGTGATCCGTGATGAACGTCGAAATAAAAAAATAAAACATAATGTGCTTAAAACTTTTGTAATTTTACTAAACACCAGTGGACTACTAGCTTTTGCCAGCGCCTGCGCTCCCATAGGTAAAAGTAATCATCGTTTGAGTAGTCAAAAACGTTAAAAGGTAGCTCACTTTTCACTCTCTTTGAATTTTCAAAAACGCCGATACACGTGTACATTTATTTTTAACCAGGAACGGATATATAAAATTTTGTGCTTCTTACTTTAGAAATGATGGCTTTTCATATAAATTTTCATCCCCCTTAGGAATTCAATATTCAAAAATCCTTTCTTAGTGCGCACCTACAGAATGGAAGTAACTCGCATGCAAATTTTCATGGTCCTACTCCCAGTAGTTTGGACTGTGCCTTGATATGTCAGTTAATTAGTCATTCAGTCATTCAGTCCATCAGTCAGTCAGTGAGGCCAAGCAAAATTATATATGTATAGATTATGATGTCCTTATTCCAAATAAAATCTTATAGATTTTTTTGGTTGTTCCTTGTTCATGCGCGAACAAGTGAAACGATTTCCTTGTGTATGTTGAAGTATTGTTTAGAGTAACAGAACGAAAGGGGGGGGGGGGAGCACGGGGGTCTTGTGGGTATGCCGGCGGAGTAGTCGGCGACCCACACTGACCCACTGTGACATGTCCTCGAGCAGCAGGGTGGCCGCAAAGAGATTCAGCTCGTTAAAAAATGCATCGTAAATCTGGTAGATTTCATTTAAATATTGGTATTTACTTTGAAATCGCAGACATACACTTCAATTTTATTCTTGGTACCGCTAACGAATTCAATTTGTAGGTAAAGTGGAAATTTGAGGTCTGGAAAGAAAACAAGGGGATCGTTCTAAAATTTAAAATAAGTTGATAAGGATAAAAAATTACAAATCTTTTTCAGGGCTAACATGGGTCTGGGAGGAGCGATGGACAGTTGCGGGAGGTGCATGAAGTTTACCTTAATATGTATGAACATGTTGACATTTGTAAGTATATAGAGCCTATGAATATTAAGCCCATTTAAGCACAAGATAATTGAGAATCTATTGAAAAAATTGCATGTGCACATTTTGCACACCTACTTTTGTCTTGTGTTTTAAATTGCGGATATCCATAGATACAACGTGTTATCGTTTTTTTTTCTTTTAGGCATTGCTAAAAATAGTTAAAATAGAATAGACACTACACTATTGTTCACCACATACACATAAAATAAACAGTTTACAGCAGTCACATTAAACAGTAAAAGTAAAAACAATGGGTGGCTTTACGGCTTTAGAGCGATCTGTATCATACAACCCGGGCTATGGATTTTATGAACAGGTGATGCGCAAGTGTATGACGGTGGTATGCATATTAAATACATATATAAATAGGATATAAATATCACACAATACATATACCTAAAATGAATAAAAAATAGAGAAAAAAACAATACAAGTTAGAAATACAATAAGAAGTTAGAAACTTTTTCAAGTGCAAAAGATGTCGGGCAGCAAGTATTGCGAACGGTATTTATACGTACGAGAAGTCATACAAAATTGTCATTAATTACAATTATAAGAGTAATTTTTTCTTGGATTTTAATTTGTATTTTGATTAGTGTAAAAGAGTGGAACTCATTGGTGGAGTCTGTCTGTTTCGCGTTATCTATAACCTAGTTGCCTTCAAGTCCGATGTGAAGAGGTATTTTCTAGGTAAACGTGCTCATTCTTAGATTCTTCGACCATATCTACTCTCAACATCAGGCGAGATCTTGGGTAAACGCTGGACCGATACAGCCATAAACAATCTTTCTTAATGATGAAATCATGTCATGTGTGTAGTCCAGTTCGCATTTGGGTGGTTTTCCTTTTTGTAAAGCAACTAATTATTGTTTACAGGTGGGGGGCTTAGTAGCTCTTGGGATTGCACTATGGGTGTGGAACACACGCTCATTCTCAAGTACGTTATTGACGAACAACATGTTCATTGCCTCCGTGATGGTTGTGATCGTAATGGGCGTTGCCATGATGCTGCTGTCATTCCTCGGTTGCTGCGGTGCGGCTAAAGAAGTCAAGTGTATGTTGCTTACGGTAAGTTCCTTGTCAACGTTTTGAGTAGTATACTATTTACGTTAGGGCATTAGGTATATGTGATATCGCTCGCATAAAATTCAAGTGTATCCCGCGGGAATCTTACGTTTTCTGGAATAAAAAGTTTCCTTGTATCCATATCTATGAAGAGGTAATGAACAAACATTCAAACTATATTTAGGTGACCTTCTGGACTTTGCATACTCTACACGCAGTCTTCACCTTTAGGTAGTTATTACATAGAATTAGTTGTAAGACTATTTGTACTTGAAATGTTAAATACATATTTATGTTACTTATGATAAATAAACATTTTAAAAGTTCATTTTTAATGTATGGCGTCGCGCCTAGCGTCGAGATCGATGGCATATAATTGAAATAATTTGTAGCCATGAATAACAAAGTTTTATAATAATTAATCATTTCTCTATATTTTTGTCTTAAGTGCTTCAAGATTAATCTATATTTTTGTGTGCATGAGACATGTCATTCAGTAGCTTTTATTCTTAATTTTTAATGTTTCAGTATTACATCCTAGTCTTCATTATTTTCGTGGTGATGCTCGTGGGTGGGATTCTGCAACTTGTCTTTCGAGAAAAGATCCTTTCGACCCTCGACAGGGAAATGTATGCCTCAATACCGTATTACAATACAAGACATGAATACACAAAATCCTGGGACGACACGCAAAGCTTTCTGCAGTGCTGCGGCGTGAAGAATTATAACGATTGGAACAATAATATACCGGACAGTTGTTGTCGGGAGATATATCCGGGGAAGGTAAGAATTTTGAGGACAGTTAGTCTATGTATAAAATAAGACCAACGCATTGTCTACTAAGCAAATATCTAAAAGCTTCTCAATCTCTTCTGTCCAGAGCAAATGCCCCTTTCCACCCCCACCTTAGATTCGGCCCTGTTCTCAATACATTATTTGCAGTATATTTTTGACTTGTCAAATGTACTTATTAATTCATTATCAAGTAGACAGACAAAAATACCATGTTTTGTAATAGTGGTCTAAGTAATGGTCCATTTAGGTAACTAGAACGTAAAAGTCTCAAATTCGGTTCCCGTCACGGTAAATTTTGTAATCGAACTTTTAATTATTTATTCTTGTCTGGAATCAACCCTTGAATTTTTCATTGTACGCAGTTTGTACACAAGCGTCACTCACTTAACTTGAGAATATACAAAATGTATGTTTGTCTGCCGGTTTATTAATTTTGTTATAATAGCATTTATGTATCTGAAACAAAGACGCCTGACGCATAATCACTTAATATCAATAAATAATAAATAATCGGCAGACAAACACACATATTGTATATCCCCAAATTAAGCGAGTTATGTTTGCGTTATGAATAATATACAACGGACTATTCTGGGGTCGATCCCAGATACCCAGACTATTATAATAAATAAAGGAGAAAATTCTTTTCAAAAAATTTACCATACTAGGAATTGAGCCCGGTACCAGAGGCCATCAATTAATATGTTATGTTTCGATAAAATGTAATAGTCCCTGTCTAAGAGCGGCAGTAACGTCTTACCGTCAGATGGACCATCTGTCGTTTTGATTACCTGCAAACATAAAAAAAATCTAAAACTGTAACGCTCTTCAAGACACTCTTGTTATTTCGGTTTTGTTATCTCCTTGAGCATTTTTATGACCTAAAGTCACGAATAACACATTAAATTTTGAAACTCCTTTTAGGTAATCTTTAACTGGTCACAAACCAATATTGAGTTTTCTTCTTACGTTTGGTGCATTTTTCAGAGGTTGGACTGTAAGTCTTCTCCCAATCCTACTACGATGTACGTCGACGGGTGCCTCAGCAAAGTGACGGATTTCCTCAGGGAAGATGCCATTTACGTGGGTGCCGCAGCCATTATCGTCGCTTGTATAATGGTAATTTTTTTTATTGTTTGTGAGTCTGTACTATTTTTCTATTCCCCATTCTTTTCAAGGGGAAATCTGTTTGCGGATACCCCGCCGCACAGAGACTACGGCCGGACAGTGTCGGGCTTGCCGGCCAGATGGGCTGCTGGAATACCCACTAAAACCCCTTGGTGTCCTTCTGTCGCTATATGTCGGGGCCCCGGGACTTGAGTGAGCTTTTCGCTGCAACACATACTGGCGTGGGTTCGCTTGTGCGGGCAGGCCTCTCCAGTCTCCTGCCTCAATCCGTGATCGAAAGAGGCGCGCTGGGGACTGCCTCA
The DNA here is from genome assembly GCA_019925095.2 of Dendrolimus kikuchii. Classification (NCBI taxonomy): domain Eukaryota; kingdom Metazoa; phylum Arthropoda; class Insecta; order Lepidoptera; family Lasiocampidae; genus Dendrolimus; species Dendrolimus kikuchii. The sequence continues at coordinate 20,207,656 of CM034394.1, forward strand.
CTCTTGATTATTTTGTCTACTCCTATTAGAAGTTATTGGTGCTATTTATTTTTAGACTAATTGTAGCGAAATTTTTATTTCATCACAGTGCATTTCTAACAGGGAATAATATTTAATTAAATTTCTAAATATCGCACGTTTAATAAAAAATGATGTAAGTTAAAATTTAAGAGTTTGGAAATTTTCTAACAAACCTGTGCTTATTACTCAATTCCTACAATTGCTGTTTATTAAAAAGAGAGAATGTATCGTGCATTTCACTCAATTGATTATAAATGCGCGTTTGCCGACTTCTAGGATTTATTTATGTATGCAATAAACACGCGTTTAATTAGATAACCTCCAAACTCTTAAATGTTGATTTATAGATATCTTTATTTATTAAATGTGCGTTATGGCTACAAATAAATATGATACTTAAATATATCATACATACATATATACATACATAACTTCACGCCAGTTCCCTTGCGGGGTAGGCACGAACAACAGAGCGCCATTCAGGCTTATTCTTACACACCTCACTTGCTTCTTTGACATTCATAACTCTTGTTATGCACGCTAATCTGTTCTTAAGGCTCCTGACATCACCATAAATATTATATTATATTATATTAGATCTAAAACATTTAGACCAATGATCTGTGGCGTCATCTGGTCATATATGATTTAGAAGCTTTGCAGAATTACGTTTTTTTACGATTCGATTGTAATTGTCAGCATTATCCTTCTATTGGTAACATGTATTCCTTTCTTTTCAGCTGTTGGCGTTAATACTTTCGTGCGGTCTATTTGTCAAAATCGAGTAATGCGATTGGCATTTAAAACGAACCAAAACCGACTGAGATATTTTGTGATCCATCGACATGACTATTTGTGTATGATTGGTGTTATTTTTTATTTATTTGTAATAAAAATATATTTCGACTAAAGTAAGTTGCTTATTAAATTACTGAATTTGAAATGGAAAGGAAATCCAATTTACTCATGCCTACTTCTCGATTGTTGGACTCAGGATTCCTGGTTCTATCGGATCTTCATTTTTTTTATTTTTTTATTTAGGGCAACGAACAATTACACCACTAAGAAAACTAAATAAAATATAAACTATAGGTAAATATTACTCGTGGCGCAACCAGCGAAGTTGCCTACAACTATAATAGAAAAAATAAGAAATAAATCCTTCTGTCTGTCTCTCTGTCAATCAGTTACTACCCAGAGAACTACGAATTGATTGAAAGATTTGGTATACAGTCGTCAATAGATGTAAAATTCACTACAGTACTTAACTGATATCTGTTAGTGATGGGTAACAGATACGTCCATTGACAACTCTATAATTTTCTTTTTGTACAAAGAAGGGGTTAGAAAAAATATGTCAGCTTCTGTATAATATTCATTGTAACGTTTCACTATCCTGTTAATTGGGGCACGTTCACCTGCGTTAATTCTATAGATATCTTAGCCGCAAACATATCACGCGTACGGTTCTTCCGTATCACGTGAAATCTTTGCGGAACCCAAAAACTTATTTGGTTCGATAATGTAATGCTATCAAATTTATCATGATAAATGTTGTATAAAAGCATAGCATCCAGGAGATTTCGCCTCGTTTCATTCTCATTTCATTCGTCATTAAACGTGTTACTAATGCAGTTTATGATGTAATTAATGTTCAACAATTAATATTTAGTTTATTGTTGCTCAACATAAAAGATTTTATTATTAGATAACTAAGTAAAATAATGATAGATCTCTGAATGAAACTTTGCATTTATATCCAATTTAAAATCGAGTTGGAAATGAAATCTAAATTTACATTTGACATTTTGGTTTAAACAAAAATATATTTTTGTGTTGTATACGTGCCACTTCTTTTTTAATAAAATGCTTTCAGTAAAAATACACTACATAAATTAAAAAAAAAAAATAAAGTGAGATCACTTTTGATTCTTCCTTCTTGGTGGAAATTTTATGGTGTTTGGATTGCCCTCGCGGTATTGTCCAAACCTGGTGATCCAGCCACAATATCTTATAATACAGTCGGAGGTGGTGGTGCCTAGTGGGAGGCCCAGAGCACTTATACGTTCGAGTGCTTGAGTGGGTCCGCTTATTATCTGAAACAAGAAAAAAAAATATTTTTATGACACCGAAACTTCGTGTATAAGTATTTTATCTGTAAACATTAGATTATGGGATCTTTACAAATTTAAAAAAAATCTATTAACTAATTGACAAAAAAAAGGTATAGACTAAATAAGTACTTTAACATTACTCATTGACACTTGACAAATTTGTTTTCCGTGTTCACGGCTACAAAAAATTGGCCGAAACGTCCAAATCAAATAAAATTCCGCGCTTAACAACTTTTAAATATAGTTTTAATTATGTGTTCTATTCGCAAAAACTTAAGAAAATATATAAGTTATACCATCTTCATCTTTTTCAAATGTTTCCACATGAAGCTAATATCTCCTCACCTATTCACTTTAGGTAATAAATAAGTGTGAGGGAGATTGCTATAGTGCGTTTTCCTAATAAGCATTTATCGATCGCGTATAGCGTTACGCCGTAGGTATGCTGCCTACAGTGTTTGTAAGAGAGCACCTCCTTACTTGTTGCGGCCACAGGCTAACATGGAACTAGAATATAAGACTGTCATTACCTTTTGCGTCAACGCCCGCGCACTTACATTATATTGATTGTAATACTACCAGAACTATTAGTTAAAAAGACTAGACCTAACAACAAAAGACGGAGATCTGACACATGTAAATATATTATTCCTAAATATAATAACGTGTATGGCGCAAGGAATATATGACACAAATCATTGTAAATGATCTCCCAGAGGACTTGCAATCAAAGTACAAAAACAACTATAAATCGATCAAATATAATCTAAAGCGGACCATCAGGCTCACATGTGCAGACCTGGGACTAAAACAGAACCATACACTAGAATGATAAACCCGCTTTTATTATCAAATCAGAATTAAACACTAGAATGATGATAAGAATTACCCGCCTTTGCTTCTATTTTTGATATAAAAATATTGTGTACACGACTCTCTGTGGCACGAATAAACCCATGAGGTTTCTGTGCGACAGTCAAATGTGTTTTTAATGTATATGTATGTAAGCATATTGGACAATAAATTAAAAACAAAACCTACCTAGTATATACCAGTTGTGTAATAGACATATATACCTACATAAATCTTACATCATTCATCAAGCATTTGCAGTCCACCATAATCGGAACCGGGGTCTCAGCAGGCCCAGGCCTTTACAGGCTCCTTCGAGCGTGATTTGAACCAGCGCCCTATGGACATACAGTACACTCTACTCCCCATAAAAGTAAGTACGTTGTAGCATGGTCAATAAGACTCACCCTTCCAAAAACGACATGTTTGCCATCAAATTGTGGTAGGGGCTTGAATATAATGTTAAATTGGCCACATACTTCATTGTCAGATGTCACTACCATTGATAGAACACCTGAAATACATAATTATATAATCAGCTATAATAACATACCACTTTCGAAGTATTTTCGTCTCTAAAGTCGTGCATTACCAGGTACAGTGTGTTTGAGTCTGTAACATTCGGCGCCCATATAATCGGATTCTCCTTCTGGTAAATAGCATCCAAATCCATTATCCTTGGTAACATCGCCACCTCGACAGTATAGATTAGGTACTATCCTAAACAAAATAAACCTAAAGTTATAGATAGATAGATAGATAACAATTTATTGTACGCCATTACAGAAAAACTTACGAACTAGTATTAGTCTAGTTGGGTACAAAGGGCGGTCTTATCGCTAAAAAGCGATCTCTTCCAGACAACCCGTGGTAAGAATATTCTGATTAGGAGTGGCGACGGTGGTATACATAATTATTGTATGATTACTTACATTTTAATAAAGTTATCTACATTATGAAAAATTTTCCATGTGGTACATGGTAGATGATTCTGAATGATATTAGTTTTATTATGTAATGTTAAAATGCTATATATATAGCTATATAGCATTTTATTATTCGACATAAAAAGGTGTTTCTACAATACTTTTTTGGCAAGATAATAGGCTAAACGTATAAAATAATTAGTTAGATATAAGTATATATATACAAATATTAGTAATTGTATAATAACTAATTGGTAAACAGAAAGAGGTGGATACTAATTGTTACAATCGATACAATCGTATGATCATGTATACTTATTTTTTAGTTATCTTTTTCGTAGTTATAACGGCATAATAATTCATATTAATAGGTACACACGGAATTAACGAGAAGACTAAATTGCTTCGTCGCAATACCTGAAAAATCTGGTACCAGTATAGGCGTGGCCTTTGGGATCTCCTCTTATTAAATTCAAAAACAGTTGACAGGTCTTTGGTACAAGATCATTGAATAACTCTACCAAAACTTTGCCAATTTTCGAACCGCCTAGTACCCAAATCTCCATTGAAACTCTGCAAAAATTTAAAATAACGAGAATAAATAATATTGTTCTCATAAAAGTAACGTTTCACACACACGCAAAATTCGCTGTCCAATGTCCATCTTGTAGGACGTTCCATTAGTAGCTCACAACGCCCAAAATGCTCCGTTAGCCGTTCCACGAGGCGATCACGGTCGTTATGGTCACTAATGACACAACGCTCACAACGACCCATGTCAAGAGGTGGGTCGAATAGGCGTTCCACTTGGGTTTACGATTGTAACGCCGGCTAGCAAGTGGAACGGGAAAAATCGCGGTCATGAACGTGGTCGTTGTGAATCCATAATGGAACGTAGCCCAGATGTTGCCTAGAAGGTAACGCTTTTAATTATAAAACTGTTTCTGGATATTACTTTATGAAGAATACCAGTTCGCTAGATAGATATGACAAGTGTTAGAAGGCATTTAATGAATAATTGTTTTAACAGCGAAAGATTTACGATCTACTACTCTAGACTTGTTTATGTTCTGTTTATATATTGTATTCGCTATTCACTTTTTATCTTATAAGAAATAAAACTAAACATATTAATTAAAGTGTATTTAATAACAAAACAAAAACCAACAGCTATTATACAACAACTATGTGTATAATTGAGCTCGTCTTTCCTATACCAAAACAACATTGGGAACGTGGCTTTTTTGTCGGTTAAAGAAAATTAACCGAACCGTCCTATGTGATATTTATTTTCTAACTATAGTATAATTACTAATAACCACACCATCTAGTTAATACCGATGTCCGTCAAATCCCCCAATAAATATTTACATAAATCAAGTGCTGGTGTAAAAGTACTCACTTTAACCGGTTAACGTTTGGTGGCTTGTCAAAAGCAGGATCTCGAATATCTCGGTCTATTTTTTCAGTTTTAAATAGTATGAAAGGCAATCTGAACACAACAAAAAATGTATTAATTGTAACCAAATTATTTCATCTTATACATTTCCTAACCTATATATTATCTATCTATTTACTTACGACGCGCCTAATATCAGTTTGTGCTTTGTATCTCGCCAAGCTTCATCCAGTTCTTTGGTGAGCAGTTGTTCAGACCTCTGTTAAAAGAAAAATATTTAGATGGAAATAATTTCAATCTATCTATATAAATAAAAATGAATCGTAGAAATGTATGAACGCACGTAACTTGAGAACGACTACCGATTTTGATGAAATTTTTTGTGTGTGTTTAAGGGGGTTCCCGCATGGTTTAGATTCACAATTGCAACCAGTAAGGTGGCACTGCGATCGGGTTCTAGAATCCTCCTAATGTCCTTGACCGATTTTGATGATTTTTTGTGTGTATTTGAGTGGGTCCTCGGATGGTTTAGATTCACAATTGGATCCGGCAGGTGGCGCTGGAATCGGGCCTTAGACTTTTATTTTTCAAGGCAAGACAACGTTTGCCATTACCGCTAGTGTAGAATAGTACTTGACCGGTATAGTTGAAGAATTTTAAGTACAGAAAACAATAAGTAACCTCATCACTAAAAGCATTTTCTTGCCGACACCTTAGGAAAGATTAAAAAAAGTCGTGAAACATGTGGGTTTGTGAATGATGTAGTAAAATACTAGAATAAAGATCTCTAAGCAATTATAAGTGCAAAGAAATTAGAGTATCTATATACTGAGTAAATAGTAGTAAAAGTAGAACTAGTATGTCGTGGTAGCATACGCGTGGCAGCCATTAGGCTAGCGCACGCATCCCAGACTCAAAGGGCGCGGGAACGAATCCTGGCCGAAACGCATGCGCCACTTAGGCAGTTTTATGAGCTCATGTGTATATAATGTTACAATTATCACGTGCTAACAACAGTGAAGGAATACATCATGATGAAACCTGCACATCGAGATAACCGATGTGTCAAACCATCCAAGCCGCCTTGGACAATCGTGGCGGGTATACTATCCGTCCCTCTTTAGTGGGAGGCCCGAGCCCAGAAGTGGGACGTTTATGGGCTGTTATTATTATATGATACTTCAAAGTACTATGTAAATCGATTTTGCGCTCGGGCTTCATCTGGGATAATGTTATAGTTATTGATTGTGACCAAATGCGTCTTATTTATATAGCGTTTAAAAATCCGTTAACGATTAGCTAAATTACTGTGTATATATTGTTAGAGAGGGAATGAATTATTGAATTAATTAATAAAATAAAGGTTTTCTGTATTATAATGTATTATTGTGAATGACTTTTCTCTAATATGAGAGATAATATATTTAAATTATTCGAATTAAAACTACAATAAAATAAAACCTTTTTTGTCGTGAACATATATACATACGTTATCTGTTAATATTTAACGTCATTAATATTTATTTTATTTTTATTTTATTTGGGGCTAACAGCTATAATTAATAATAACTAAAAATAAGCTACATTAATAGAAGATATTATAAATAAGCATCCACAGATAATATTTAATAAGAATATCGAACGACAAATAACTCATTAAACCCATCGCTACATCTACGTGAAGCGGTCAATAACTATGACATTATTCCAGATGAATCAGTAGCATAACAGCTAATTGACTACTGGCCACAATTTATATTTTTTTGTCTAATAAAATACTAACGTTACAATACTAACCACTAAGTATTTTGATTCACAAGGAACAACAGGGGTTTGTTACTTTTTTCATTTATTTACATCGTCTGTAACGCCTGATATTATTAGGGTGTAGATTACTCTAAAATCTAAATGATTGACTTTATTATCTCTTACAGTAAAGTGAACTTACGGCAATCAACAATCGTGAATAGAAATAAAGATTAGCTTTGCGGATCTCGTCAAGGTTCCTCTGTCTTTGTTGGCAGAGCAATCTGTTATAGTTGTTGTTTGATTCCGGCATCCAACAATCCACAAATCCCTGAAAACAGATGTATTTATTCCGAATAGCAGCTGCTAGTGAAATAGAAGTGCTAATGCACTTCAATACTGTCGAGTTGTTTTTGATGATGATGATTCAACAACATTAAAACATGTCTTTACTCATTCTTCTCTAGCTGTTGGACATAAAATTTCTTGTCCGTTTGTTCGGGATTCACGTCAAAACTACTATCGATCGACAGAAAATTCTTAGACTTAGAACCAGCGCTACTTTATATCCTGAGAATCCCGCGGGAGATTTTCTGTGAATGGTGTAACGAGATTAAAAAATCGAAGTCCAATGTAATATTTTTACTGATCGATAGCAAATATTATGTAATAAAATGCGAGGTATTTTTTATCCCGGAAATTTTGGGGTTTGTGGTTGTTTCTACATTCCGATCTAGTTTTCACTAAAAGGATAGCTTACATTCTTTTTTAAACGCTGCGGTACTTTGTTTACCGGGAAGCCTGCAGGAATTTCAAGTCAAGCGTGGACGAAGTCGCGGGCGTTTTTAAATATAATTATAATTCAGAGACATTATATTGATCGATAGAATACTTCTTCCATATTCATGGTATAATCATAGAACAGAGATATTATACCGACCGATCACTATCTTAAAAACATCTCAAGCGATGAATGAATTACTTACACCAGTTCTTTGGATAAGGTTGATTCTCTTCAGCAATTCTTTATTTACGTTCATAGTCTCCTCCAACTGCTTTGCATAATAGTCCAGTCTGCGAGGCTTCAGATAGAGTTCCGGGAACAACCCTGGAGGACTGTCATCCACTTTAGGCCTCGCCATTTGCAACTGAAGAATGAAATACTGGTAAATTAATTGACGGTATTAAATCTCTTAACCAACATGACTGGAGAAACATCTAGGCAGGCAAATTCCATCTAGCTGTAATGGAAGCAGTAGGCCCGAGCAACAATGACTAGGTATCGTGAGGAACGAAGGCGCCGGTCAGTCGATCTACGAATATTATACTAAGTGGATATGAAATAGGAGAAAGCTGGACTCCAGAGTCGAAGTAGAAGTTTAGGATAGAGATTTAAGGATAGGCTGGTTTATAATTCAGAATAATTAATGAAGAGCGGCGAACTATTGAAAAGGTCTATGAAGTGAAAACTTGGGGAGAGAATAGCTAATATGTAAATTTGGTATTCTGTTTTGTATTTTATTCGTCCATGTTCAATCACGTCTTGTTCAGTTCACTTTTCTTATAGGCTTGAAGAGTCATGAATATAATGTTAAGTATCAAGCGAAAGAAGTGGCGAGCACAGTTTGTAATTTTATGTCGATATATAATAATAATAACCCGCAGGGGGGGCTTTGTGGCGAAGCCTTAGGTGAGTAGCGACACCTCGTACCTGACTCCGGGGGCCAAGGCAAGGCCCCCGCCTCCGAGCTTGCCTTAGCCAGCCGGGACGGATTGGAGATCGCTAGAGCTAAGACTCAAGCTCCAAGGGTAGAAGTGATAAATGGCCTACCGTCGGAAGTAGCTTCGGTGAACCTGCAGCTCACCTCTCTACACCCTTTAGCCACTCACACCCATTTTGCCCCTGTCTTCCATGGTATGGCATGCAGGGAGTGGCGAGTCACCGTCTGCCTATTTTTCCATGTTCCCCGAACATTGGGACGGGCAGACGCCATAGTCCCCATATTCCCAGACCCCAAGTATTACTAGCAGTTCACCTCAATACGCCCGGTACTTTTTATCCTCATTTCCCACAATAGTCCTACACTGACCGGGGCTTGGCCTTGGGTGCATTACTATATGCTGTAGACAGGGATAATCGCCGGTCAGTGTCATGCCACATTTACATTAAATTTGTCAAGGGGCCTCTACGTGTTGGCCTTTTCATGGCCCCACGCAAGCCCTCCAAATATCCGGGCCATTTATATGGCCCGTTGTCTCGAAAGACATACAAATTTAAATAATAATAATAATAATCGGCAGCCAAACACACATATTGTATATCCCCAAATTAAGCAAGTTACGTTTGTGTTATGGGTAATATACAACGGACTACTCTGGGGCCGATCCCAGACACCCAGACCATAGTAAATAACGGAGAAAATACGTTTCCGAAATTTACTATACCAGGAATCGAACCCGGAACCTCTGCGTTGCAATGAGGTACGCCGGCAAACGCTTAGCCCGCTTAACCACAGAAGCCGTCAAATATAAAACAATATAATACTAATACAAAAATAATATATGATATATACACACACAAATATAATATATGATATATAGGTGTATATAAATATTAAAATTGTGATCACAATGATCACTTACCTCTTTTCGATGATTGCACCAACATGCGTAAAATTCTTTGGACAGTAGCGGAAAGCGTGGTGGCTGAAAAAAAATAATTTAACAATTAGCAACCGTACACGATAAACTCAGAGCTAAAGTTATTTTTAACCTTATAATACTTGTTCTTGTAATACTTGTTCATTATCCATAAATACAGTTATAATAAAATCATATTATTTTTAGTTTAACTACTGAGCTGATTAATATAAATAAACCGTTTTGAATTAAATAGTTATCATGTCTGATAAAATATCTGTAGCATCCGATGTTGACAAATGTATATAACTTTAAACAGGAAATTTGTTCCATTAATTTATATTATTTGGGGGCTAATAGCTATAGTCTTAAAAACTGAGGTACAAATAGGAAAGGAAACCCATCGATGAAGTCTCCACACGTGAACAGATTAACTTTTCGCTTTATATGTGTGGAAGTTGTACAAATTAAAGGTGTTTTACGGTATACCAATTTAAATTCCCTTATTTTCCTTGGCCGTGGTGGCTTTGGCTTCTCCGGTTCAGGGGGTGGAGTACGCAACGCAGGGTTTTCTAGCAGTTCGTCACATGTTCTCTCCCGCAGTGGATGCATGACTCACTTGGACTTATTTTAACTTTGAAAAAAGAAAATATGACATTTTTATACTTCATAAATGATACATATCGATACATGCATAAATGCGGAACGAGGAAATTACGAGATTTTAAACATGGTTTACTATGGTATAATAATGACACTAAAACCATCGTCACGCTATCATTTAGTTAAAAATTAATAAACAATATAATTAATCATGTTAAATACGTGCGCCATATCGATAGAAATATGTTCAATTTTAGCGTGACGACTTACCTACTAATTATAATAAAAACACTACTTATTTAATTTCGGGATTAGTCTGCAAATGTAACATATATGACATGACTAAAAGAGTAATTATAAAATCAATTACCTTTTACGCCATTGCTAAAAATCATCACCATACCATGGCTACGTTCCATTAGAGACTCACAACGACCACGTTCAGACCGCGATTTTTCCCATTCCACTTGCTTGCCAGCGTTACAATCATAAGCCCAAGTTGAACGGTTATTCGACCCACCTCTTAACATGGGTTGTTGTGAGCGTTGTGTGATCGAAAATGGTGACGTCATTAGTGACGTTTTCGCCACGACCATAACGACCGCGGTCGCCTTGGAGAACTGCTAACGAAGCATTTTGGGCGTTGTGAGCTACTAATGGAACGCGCTGCATATCATACCATAGCAAACTATGTTTAGTCTATGAATACAAACTAACGCGTATTTTTTTCGTTCCGCGTTTGTGTACAATTACCCTTTCTTCTTATAATCGTTAAAACTTTTTATTTATTAAAATTCGGTTACAATTTTAAACTTAAAGTTAACACTTTCAGGCCTTTTTCTGTTTTGTTGGTGCAGCAACGACACGAAAGTGGTACCTCTGGTATACGTGGTTGCGAAAGCTTACCGAGCGCTTATATTTCACTGGGCGTTTCCTGATTTATTCAAATTGAAAAATATGAATGAACCGTCTATCAGCGTGTTCCATTAGTAACTAGAAAAATCGCGGTCCTGAACGTGGTCGTTGTGAGTCTCTAATGGAACTGAGCCTATATCGGCTTTCTATCGGTTGACAAATAATGTATGTGTAATATATTTTGCAATATTAAAATAAAATGAAGAAGTACCTTTGATAAATGATAGCATGTACATAGATTTTCAAATTTATTCCTGAAACATTATTTACAGCATATTTACTGTTCTACAAATACAAAGTAATAAATCTTTTACTAAAGAGATGCATTTGTGTTTTCTATGACGTCGAATAAAAGTCAATTCCTAAACGATTGTCGTAGAAGACATCGGAGTACGATACAAATTTAGTGACAGTCTCATCGCATAAAAAGGCGCTATTACAATGTTAGACCCTTGGAAACAGATGCCCTTAAACAGGGGGCCTGAAGTTGCCGGTTTGTGGTAGATTGAATTGTGTAGCGGCAAATGATTATATATACATACTAAAATTAATTTATATAGATCTAGAAGTCCCCCAGAAAAATTACTGAGACATACAAAGGCAAACGGAGAGACGGACGGACAGACATGATGAGGTCATAAGAGCTATTTTCGCTAAAATAAGCAGGGATCCCTAATGATTGAAACTCTATTTTTTTTTAAATGGTTCGTCCTTTTTTTTTGCTATCTACGTTATAAGGTAATTATTAAGTGATATTCTAAATTTAAATATTATTCAAATACTTCGTATTCTATGACATTCCTTGTCATGTAAGAAATTTTCATGATATTTGTCTTCCTTAATCTTAGTTAAAAATATTTTAAAAAGCGTCAAAAATAGTTGCAATAATATGAAAAGTAGTGGTTTAGTGTTATTCATTTGTGCCGGATTGCTACTTGTAAGTTGCCAAATAATTTCTTAGAGGTGTATAAATAAGCTACACCAATATACATTGCGTTAAGCTTAAATCGATGAGGAAGGTGCTTGGCAAGGCTTTACAAAATTATTTACAACACAATCAACAGAAGCTTGTGTATATAACAATAGCTTAGCGTATAATAGTATCTAACTTTTTGTGGGTACATAAATACAAGGTAAGTGTGAAGCAGTAAATATAACGATTTTAGTTTGAAACGAAAACCGCAGTTAACAGAGGGCGCTATATTCGTCGAGATTTCTTGAAATGCAGGTTTGGATAGCTAAAAGAAATAATCTAAACATACAAAGTTTTACATTTATTGTTGTATGGATTATGCGCAGAGTGGCGGCGCAATTCTCGGTGGTTCGACAGCATGGAGTCTCCTTCGCATGTCCTACTATTTTTGGACTTCGGACCTTGGCGTCGAGCTTGGCTCCAGCGTGCTGTTCATCGCGGGGAGTCTTCTTTGCCTGCCGACGTGTTGGCTCTCGACTCTCGTGCCATACCAGCCAAAGAAGATCTCATTTATGGCTACGGTACATTCATGTTTCAATAAAATAATTGATTGTGTAATAACCGTATTTAGTTGTTGGGATATCGGGAAAATCCTTAAGCAAGTTCGAATTCAGCGATGATTGAAATGCAACATCCTGATTTTCGATCTTCAGACAGAAACATAGCATGCATTCCAGATGGTCCAACACAGATATTATACTATATATAATATATGTATTGAACCATATGGATAGTAGCTGATCTTAGACGGTTCTTTTCTACCTTTCGAATTGGATGAATCAACCGAAGTGATCCAAATAAACATTAACTTGGAATATTCAATGTCATTGAATACCATAATGTCTTTTCAGTTGTTCGGATCGACAAAATTGAATCAATTTGCTTGATCCATTGAATATCAGCATTACGATCGAACTAAACCCTAAGTTGATAGTAAAAATGTTTAGGGAGTGAAGCATAATTGGGTATTTAGATCCTCTTAATTTTCGATAACGTTATTTTAAAACGTATACGCCGTCAAAAATGCCAAAAATTATCAAAGTGACAAAAATGAAAAAGTGCCAAAAATTAAATTAAATCATGATGCTACAATTAGATTTAATAAATTTGGTCAAAATGGTTTATGAATTCAAATTCCAAATGTTGCGTTGAAATTGTCCTCGTATCTTGGCATAAGTGAAATGAAGTATTCAATACATTGAGACCTTTGTTTAACAGTTGATGATGCTGATAACTGTGTCGATGTTGATGCTCTCCTTGGGATTGGTCTCGTTTGCGGGCTTGTCCCGGTCAATTCGCGACTCAAATGCGCTTAACGCGAGCATGTTACGCGCCATGTCCCATGAAGCTTACGATCCAGCTGTGCGAAACTCTTTCGGGGCCATGCAAATCGAGGTAATAACATTTTTATATTGTGTGGTTTGTTAAGGAGCGTAATTATCCATGAAATATAAAATAACATCAGCGAATTAAGCCGCATACTCACCTCGTGCCGTAATCGTAACTTTTGAACAGGGCTCGCCATGGGGCATCGTGAAAGATACCGCCCTATTATCTATGCACTGTAACTAGACTTCACAACGTAAATATCCAATGAGAACTCTTTTAAAAGTCATTAATTTTTATAGCAGGAAGTTGAATAATTTTTTGCTGACACTCCAAGCTTTGCCGCCCTCGAAAATTTCGCCACCCTGGGCACTATCCCCTAGTGCCCCTAGTTCTAGTTCATCACTGCTGTTGAAGTTACTGTAACCGAAAATCATTGTGTGCACGTGGTTCGTAAGCTCGAGGCGAGCGGCACGCGGCGCGCTCGCTACGAGCTGAGTACTCATTAGAGCGTGTTACTGTACCCGCTCGGTTACAGTTACGGCTCGCAGATGAGTACGCGGCTTTATTGTCCCTATACAGAACGCAAGCCTTCATATTTCAAGGGGATAAAAAGTATAGCCCCCACGCTTGTCCAAAGTGGATATTTTACACGTTTGTAATTGCAACCGGGTTTATAATGTATATAATACCGGCTATATGCTGACTCGGCAAACTTCATACCGCCTCAGAATCAATAAATAAAAAAGCTGAATGATAATTGCAGAATATTTCAACTTTAGTAAAAAATGTGGTCAAAACTTAACCGGAACGAACATCAAACGTTTGACATTCAAAACCAAAAAAATGAAAAAAAAAACTTCACTTTTACATTTAAACAAACATCAAATGTTTGACAGGTAGGAATAGTTTCTAAGGAAAAGCGAAATTGTTGTTTTTACTATATTCCAAGCATTTTTTTCATATTTACTCACCTTTAAACCTTCCCTGGACTTCCACAAATAATTCAAAACCAAAATTAGCCAAATCAGCCCAGCCGTTCTCGAGTTTTAGCGAGACAAGCGAACAGCAATTGATTTTTATATATATCTATGTAGATATAACAGATAACAGTCCATACCCATCTCACTGCTGTGCTCGGGCCTCCCATTATAGGGGAACAGGCAGTATACCCGTCACGCTTATCTTAGGCGGCTTGGCAGGTTTGACAGATCGGTTATGTCGATGTGGAGGTTTCATCACGATGTTTCCCTTCACCCTTGTTAGTACGTTGTAAATGTAACAATATGCACTTTAGGTCAAAAAATTGCGTAAGTGGTGCATGCGTCCCGGCCAGGATTCGAACCCGCGCCCGTTGTCGAGATTCATTGCACAGAAGAAAGTAGCTTACATGACTAATAGCAATATTTGGAATAGCATAATTGGCGAACTTATTGCTGAGCACGATTTCTTCCAGACAACATTCGGAAGTCGACGTATGATGTGGCAAGCTTGCTTCAAGATGTTTATTTCGCACATTTAATGAGTGTTTGTTTTCTCCCTCAGCTGAAATGTTGTGGCGTGAACTCCATCTCTGACTGGTACCAATATCGCGGCTCTATACCTCCTGGATGTTGTGGACGTATATCGAATGGCAAGGTAACTTTGCACTTCCTGCTGGTCCCTCTAGTTGCGTTTGCTATAAGCAAACGTGCAGACGTTCTACCTGTTTGTAAATAGTTACAGGTTATCTGCGATACTAGGTATTATATAGTAGATAGCAATGGTCTTATAGGTAAATTAGCTTCGAGAAGTTTTTGCATTTATAGTATAGTATTTGTATACAGCAATTCTAAACTTGAAATTTAAAACTCCTTGTACAATCAGCAAAAAAGGTTGGTTACATTTTGAAGAAGAAAATATATTTACAATCAGAAGTCAATGGTGAAAGTCAAATTAATAATAATTATTTACATTGCTAATTGTTGTGAGGTCTAACTATATGGTTTTAATGTGATAATTGATGAATTTATTGATTTTATTTCTGGTTCATACTTGATATTTATTGTCCAGTGTTATTATTTGTTGCTAATTATTGTAATTTGATATTTAAGTTAAAAATGGTTCCGATGTTGAAACGTGGTCGAGGTAAGCCTTTGACTTCCCAAACTAAAGAAGTTTTGTATAATTTGTACAAATATTCCGAAAATGAGTGCAAAATCAATCCGAGCAGTGTTATGACTCCCGCTCAATTAGTTACTAAATGAACCGGAATTTCATTGACTTCCATCAGAAAGGTGTTATTAAAAAGCAAATGTCATTCTTCAGAATAGGGACTAACAATTTAGTATTAAAAATTATATTTATTATTATTTTAAAATTGTTTAATATTCTTAGTTTCATTTTAAGTACTTGCCTATAAAAATGTGTAAAAGTATTATTTTATTTATTTATGTGCTGATCGTACACTACTACAAACTTAAAAACGTCTCGAAGCTAATTTACCTGTACTGGTTGAACCATGCGTTCTGATGCGGATTCTCCCATTGTACTCATTGTAAGCGGGATTTAACGCTAAACAATTTTTTAAATTATAAATTCTATAAACGAATCTGTAATTATGTTATATTTTCCAAAGCGTGGGGGCCCATGTGAGGTACCGAGGTTCAGCAACGGGTGTCTGCGTCCAGCTCTCGCTGAACTGCGAAACTACATCAACGCTGTTTCTATTCTTGCTTCATCTATGATTATGGTATTGGTAAGTACTATTGGATTAGTAGAATAAAAATGGTGTGTGAATGTAGATGTTCCCAAAATATTGATTTCCAAACTTGAGGATTTATATGTATGATGATAATATAAATCGGGATTTAATAGGTTTATTTTAGCGTTAATCTTACTACTAACTACTTCTGTCTTCTTAGTTTCATTCCGTGCAGGAAAGGAGAAAGAATACAATTTCCTACGGCCGGGCGGCCTGTCGTAAGAAGCAACAAAACACCCACAGCCAGGTGGCAGGGCATTTGCCCGACTGGGTGGCTACCACCCCTGGTCTAAAGTATGTCGCCATAACAACCTTGAGTTATGTTCCGGCATTAGTGACCAGGTTCCAGTCTCCCTTAAGAGAACAGCAGCGCATATGTAGTATTTACACCTTTGGTGTTGCAAATGTCCATAGGCGATGGTAACCGCTTTCCATCAAGTGGGCCGTCTGCCTGCCTGTTGAACTCCTACAATAAAAAAAATCACTCAAATATTCACAGATCTGCATAAGATAGAATATAATAACCTCATATTACATTAAATAATTCTCAGATAATTCCACTTTTTGCCTTCAGGATCATATCGACGACAGCGCCATTCGCAAGCCTAGCGAAAAATATGTTAAAACATTTTCGTTGTAAATGCTGTGAACCCTTTAAGGCTTACTCGCTTACTTACTTCTTATAGCCTAACAAATTAACACAGTCCTGTGTTATGGCACAAGGGAGTGGTGTGCCAAGGTGTAATTGACGTTGCTGCATTCCTTGGCTTTCTGTTAATTTATATAGCTATACCTTTTACTTTGTTGCGAAAATCTCTATTGTCACATTTTTTAATGATACGGGAAAACTTCGCCTGTATTTATTTTTACTTTAAAGGTACTTGCAGACGTTTTAAATTTTGAACGCATATCTGTTTCTACAGGCTGTCACCTTGTTCACTGCCGCTTACAGCTTGGTCATTGGTGACGTCGACCGCAAAGAGTTACGCTCTCTGAAGACTTCTCAACCGCTACGCATCGCATGTCTTACGGGCGTTCACACCGCTTCTCCGCTTGTGTCGCTTACCTCACCCGCTGCCATTCCTAATATTTCACCACCAATGTAGAGGACCCACCACACTCTCTCGAAATTATCGCGAGAACACCATGAGAATGCGAGAAAAACGCAAGAAACGAGAGTCGAACGAGGTCTCGTGTTCTTTTTTGGCATTCTCGTGATGTACTCGCAACATTCTCGCGAAAATGTCCAGCGCATATAAACAATTAGTGTGACGACACACCTGCGGTACGTTCGGCAGGTATCGACGCTACTCCGAATGCAGCGTAATTTCCTCTAATGTGTCATAGGATACTTAAAAAACACTGCGAACGTAATTATCCGAACTTTCTACACCGTATGTTCCGCAGGTATGTCGCTAAGGTTTAATGTACTCCGATTTTCTTTACATCAAATTGTTATTTATCTACCACCCGTCAAAGTTGTTACTAAATCGTAATTTGTCTTCCTTATGGCTATTGGCCGTAACATGCTTATATACACCGCCATTATAATTGCATTAACTGATGTTACTTGTGCATAATTATTTGTAGTTGGAATTGATTATCTCAACAATATACAAGTATAAGTAAATGTAAATGAAAAGATATTTATTGCTGTTTCGTATCTCTTATATTTATATATATATATAGCTGTAGTGTATTACCTATGTTCGTATTGTTTATGTTATAACTGTTCAAGAGTTTTTAACCAAGATTGGTTCTAATATAGATTATTTTTAACTACTTTTAATGCAGATATGTATGTTAGAGGACATTTGAATCGAACAATTTATAGCGTGAAAATTTGTGAATTTAAATATCGAATGTAAAATTACGAACGTTAATATATGACATTTTATATATTTTTAAATTATTGTTATAATAGTGATTCATTTCTTTCAGAAAATTGAGTATTTCCATATTATATGATAGTACATATGTCATAGTATATTATACTAATATATTGTTTAGTTAAATGCTTCTTAATAAATTATTACGTGTAAATATATTATTTAAGAAAGAAATTGTTTCATTATTTGACGCACAGGAAGAATTTTCTGATATAGTATCTACCGTGTAAAAATAGTATTGATCACCCGGTTAATAATCTATACATAATAAATAGTATTCTCAAACGAGGTCGCTTTACACGTCTGTCGGTATGTTCGCTAACTCTGAAACCTCGTTACGGATTTTGAAGCAGTTTTCATCATCAGATATTTTTTCAAGAGTTTTATATATAATACATATACTAGCTTTTACCCACGGTTTCGCTCGTGATATATAAAAACGTATGGTTTGACCAGCGTCGTAGCTACCCAAGAAAACATATGTCGCTACGGAGATATGAAATTCAGAGAGACAGTACTCGAGTATATATTTATTGCTCGTTCTCGCGAGAATCTAAAGTATTCATAAGGAAACGCGGAACGTATACCCACTACGCTTGTCTGAGGATTAGGTAGTTCTTAATATATAACACAATGCACTCTGTGGGACTAGTGGATTTCATATATCGGTTATTTAGATGTTTTGTTTCACTGTCGGGGACATAGTAATTGCCACTTAGATAACTCCCTATGCGAGACACGTTTCTCGACTAAGCCAGGATTCGAACTCACATAATTGGAATGAGACGCGGGTGTTACAGCTACTAAGTTGCTACGACTGACGGCATATATCTGTAAACATTCACTGAATGTCCGCAGATATATTTTAAAAATTAAAGACAAGAGTTGAGGATATTCTTTTTAATCATAATTTTTTGAACACAATACAACATGCAAGCATTAAAATGCTTCGTGGAAATTAAGAAACAATCATATCATCTCTTTTATTTGGTAGCTATTTTTGGTTACCTTTTAAATTATACAAGAAAAACGATCTATATAAACACAAACAAAACTGTGATATATTATGAAAAATTTCGTTCAATAGGAGCGATGCGCGCAGGCTAGTCGGTACTACATAACCTACTCATGTACAGGACTATTATTCTATTATTAAAATATTACGTAATTATTATATAATTGATGAAGCCATTGTTGAGCCGACCGGCCTTCGCGCCCGCTTCACGTGAACCGAGACGCAACCGCAGCCGCAGCCGCAGCCGCAGCCGCAGCGCAACCGCAGCGCAGCCGCAGCGCTGGCCGCCGTCGCCCGGACGCCTCCGCCCCTCAACGCGCGCGCCGCGCCCCCGCGGCAAAAGCGCACACACTATATTATTATATAATATTCACAACAAGAGCTAAATAGTACCGTTACGAATCTAGGGTATAATAATTTTAAGCGATCGACGACATATTGTCTAAATTTAGAATTTGAAGATTACAGCTTTGGCCGAGTGGAGGAGTTAAGGCGACGGTGGCGGGGTTGCAGGCGCCATCCGGGGACGCATGGGACCGCGAATGACGCCCGACTTCAGGATACATTTGTTGGGATACGAGGCGCCGGAGTAGCCCGTTCCCACACTGCAGTCGGCGCCCCAAGGCAAGGCTCGCTGCAGGGGCCCGCATTCACCTTCAACATTGATCTAGAGATTCTCTCAGCGCGCCGCTTTGGCTCTTGAAGCGTGATTCCAATGCGACACAGAGACTGTGTCGCCCCTGCGGCTGGCACAATGGGCCCGGCGCCACACGTAATGTTAAGGCCGCCGCGGGGCGCCGCCCGCCTCAATTGATTATAATTAAATCTATCTAGAATAAATAGGTGTGTGCGGTGTCGCGGCTCAGGGCGGCTCTAGCGCCGCGCGCCGCGGTGCTTGCGGTGCGCCGCGCGGCCGCGCCCCCGCCCCCACCAAAGCGCCGCCAGCGCCAGCGCCCACGCCCACGCCGCCGGGCGCCCATCTCTGTCACAAACACGCACATCACACATCCACCGACAGCATCACAACGATGTATTCCAAATTCGAAAAACGAGCTCCGTATTGGTTCGGTCTGGTACCGTGCAAGCGTATGGGCTTCTTTACAGGTGATAACCATTATAATGGATATCTACTAGTACAAACTTCTTAGCTAAGAACTACTGACCGTCATGGAATGACCAGAACTTTGAGGTATTGGGTAATAATTATGACTAGTTTACAAATTGATATACTAGGTACATGTACAACCTACTTATTTACTTATTATACAAGTAACATGATGGGTTATAGTGATTATTTAATAAATGATCAAAATAAAATAGAGCACTTCAGACATTTTTTTCAACGTGCGAATTCAACGGTTTACAAAATAAGAATATTAAAAGCAAAGTAAAATCGTCACAGCCATGCCTTGATGGATGGGGAAATGATAAAACATGCAAAGTAAAATGACATCTGAAATGAATATATTTTGTCGCCTGCAGTTTCGGAACATTTGTTGGTATCCGTCAATAAATCTGTATCATAATAAAAATACTAGGGATTGGAACGAACTTAGTTCTAATAAACTGCAGTGACAAAGCGTTGAAATAAACACATGTTAATTGAGCAAATGTATGTATGAATGAATAAGAAGAGTGGGGATGGTTACCGATGCACACAACACGCGAGATTGCTCACCAAAGTAGCACACTGCCCGCCCTGCAACAAGCGAAACCACGGTGTCACACCACAACCGCCGAGCCACCGCACGCACCGGCAACAGGAGCCCATGACATTACGCCGGCGGATATTGGCGGACATTGAAAGTTACCAGCGGATATTGGCAGCTATCGGCGGATATTAGCAGATAACGGCGGCAACACTCAGTCACGGTCACACACTCGACACGTTCACAGACATACAGTAAGCACAGACTCATAGCGTTTAGTTCGCAGTTAGAAACAATGTTTTAAATTATATGGGGTTCACATGACTTCGAAATATAATTTTTATTGATTATTATTTTAATACAAATATATGAATTCCGAAATGTTAATTTTCAATTATTTGAATTGTGAATAGGAATAATGTAGAATATAATTAATATCTTATATCACACGTAACTCTTCTATAAATACCTACTAAAATTTAACTTTCCATTCTACTTTATCTCCTGTGTGAAATATGTGTTGCTTGTCACGTAGTTATTGTTACTAACAGAAAGTTATTTAATTAATTAAATTAGGATTTTTACTTACATAAACTGCAGTGTACTTTAGTATTAGATGTTTGATATAAAGTGTATTTCTGTTTTAACGCGTTTTTAGACATGCACTATTTAGTTTGGTTACTTTAGTTTTGACCTTTCGATCCAGATATCGAGACTTGCAGAAAGCCTCTACAATAAATAAAAATGTTGCTAACCTATCCAATACAATACAGAATACAAGCCTTTTAATTTAAAACCCTGCATAGTAACTAGCTTCATATACCATTCTTTAGATATAATATCTCTGTATCTAATGTTAATAAAGTTATAATTATAACATATATAACCGTCCTTAAAATTACCTATAACACAAGCGTACCTTGCGTAGGATGGACATAGGTACCCGATGTTTTAGTCTGCCGAGTTTATTATTAATGAATTTCGACATCATAATACTAAAATTCACTTAACTTCAAACAATTATGTTAAACACTATAGCGTTAATGACAAGTTTTTACATGTAATTAATGGTTATGCGAATGTATGATGATGATGATGTTACCTGGCAGTCGGGGCAGTGGGGGGGCGCGCAGCCCGCCAGCTGCAGCCGGTGCGGGCGCCCCGTGCCCCCCTCGCCCTCCGTCCCCTCCCCCTCCACACGACCCGCACCTTCCATACAACACCCACCGGCCTCTTCGCAATCGGGCTCCCAGCAGTCCACTTCACCCAACTATAATAACATTCCATAAATAAAGGACACGAATGATTAGAATTTGTTTCAGGGGCGAGGTTTATTTGAATTGTCAATTTGGTGTGTCCGAGTTTGTCTATAAAAGTATGGAGTATTGACCACAGAGTACATTTTTAATATAAGTATTACCCGTGCGCAAAAGGTTTGCCGATAGTCTCATGATGTTACGCGTCGATGGTCAGTAGGGTTGACAAAAAAGGTTACATAAATAGTTGTTGCAATAAATTTATTATTTTAATTTATTATTGTATATACTTTAAATAAGTATATACAATAATAGCAAGTAATACAATACAGTAATAGTAAGTAGTCATCGGCAAACCTGCGCGCGTCTTATTGTGACTAATTAATCTGCATATTGTCGGCGTTGTTGTTGTTGTTGTGTTGTTGTGTTGTTGTGTTGTTGTTGTTGTGTTGTGTTGTTCGTGCCTACCCCGCAAGGGAACTGGCGTGAAGTTATGTATGTATGTATGTATTGTCGGCGTCAGATGACACCTATAATGACACTAAAAAACGTAGTACCTAACAAGGGTTAGGTAACATTTTTTAATGCCACAATTTTTTTCTAAATTGTCATATATCCATATAAACCCAGTAGTTTCTGTGAAAGATAACCGTGACATTAAAAACCAACAGAAGAGGAGGAAATGACGAATGCATAAGTGTGCCGTTTTCGCCAAAACCACTATGGGTCCGTAAAAATAAAACATAAAAATTAAATGCTGTTTTGAGATAAATCCTGAATTTCATGACGTCACATTTAAAATTCTAAAATATTTAACCTAACTGCGGAACTGCTTGTTGTAAAATTGCAAAATATGTGATGTCACACTGGGGAGGGAGGAGTCTCACTAATGTGACCAGCTGTGACAAGGACTGGAGAGGGGTCAAAACATCATGAAATTCGTGTGACGTAATTTGTGGATGACCCCTTGTTGGTGACGGGGGTGCAAGCAAATTTTCGCTTCTCGGCGTTTAATATATGGTCAAGGTGGCAAAGTCTGCCAATGGGGTAAGTTTATACAATGCTCGTTTTTTAACTTTTTTAAACGTAATTTAACGCCAACTACAATTCGACGACACAATTCAATGATGTCTTAGCTTCACTGACTGATTTGTTGTCGTCGTAAATATTCAAACACGGAAATAATGAGAGGTGTATGGAGTTGCCCCACTGACGGACTTCGCCACCTTGACTATACTTAAGATGGCACTGGAATCGGTATGTTTGGTATACGCGATAACGAAAACTTATAAGCCATGGATGAAGATTGTTATTCTTTTTCCATTCCGAGTGCCTATATTTCTATGAACGTTTCCTAATTCGCTTAACGTATACCGCTCCTGCACACACCATCACTGACCTGGTGATCGAACTTTTAGATAGACCTCAAGAAAGCTTGAATCGACATCCCAAGATCGTATGAATTGGTGCAGGAAACTGAGAAGACTCGACCCCAATTAATAGAGGGAAGAGTGGAAGAAGATAGCTCGTAGTAAAAAAGTGGATACACATGAGTTATGTACTAACGAGGCACTCGCAGATCTGGCACTGGTAGAGCCACCGCTCCCCGCTGCGGAAGGTGACGTGGTGCATTTCTTGATGACGGCAGTGGTAGCGCGCTTCACAATGCGGGCAGCACGACGGCGGCGCCACCACCGACGGCATCGTGCTACCGAACTGAAAACATTATATGGAAATATTAAATACTAGCGTTTCCGGCAGACACTGTTCTTCCCTGAAGAAAAAAAATGTATAACCCGATTCCAGCGCAACCTACCGCGTCTAATTGTGAATCTGAACCGGCCCCGGACCCACTCAAACACTAATTTTTTTACATCTTGGGTTACATTATTGATGTTTTAGTAGGGACTAAGCTGTTAAGAAAATTAACTTTGAACAAGTGCAATAATTAATAGCATTTTTTTATTGAGTGATGTTGATGAGTTCAGCAGACAGGCTGATGGAATGCGGTTTCCATCGCCTATGGACATTTGTAATACCAAAGGTGCTAGCTATGTTGCTGCTCTCAAAAGGGAGACTGGAACTTGGCTACTAATGCCGGAATACAACTTAAGATTCTTATGGCGGCATACTCTAGACCAGGGGTAGTAGCCAGCCATACGAACAAATACTATACACCTGGCAGTGTATATAAAGCAGTGGACATAAATTTATGAATACCGTTGCGAGTGTAGCGCTGGCGTTGTGGGAGTGCGTAGTGGCGAAGTCACAAGCGCAGGGCGCGCGGCGGCAGGCGGCGACGCCCCGCTTGCACGCACACGCCACGCACCCGCCGTCCTCGCGCCACTGCGCGCCATCCTCCATTACGCGCCCCTGCCACGCACAACCTAAAACATATAGTGTTACGGCTGCAGCCAGCAACTAGACCGGTTGGCGCCGGGCGGCAGCTGCGGCGGGGGCGACGCGGCGCATCGGCCGGTGTCACACATCATAAGACCACTTTTGCTAACGATCCTCTCACGTCAACACGTGCGCACCATACATATATAATTAATTTGTAATACCAGTAAAGCAATAAAGCCATATATTTATATAAACCGTTATTTATTCTTCAAGCATCAATCAAAGTATACAGTCCACAAATTCGCAACCGGAGTCTCAACAGGCTCAGGCCTTTACATATTAGCAACACCCTCATTATTACTCGGGCCTATACTTTTAGGAGCCGCGAAAACGCGAAAAAATAAACATTTTTGTGTTTCATTTACTGG
Source organism: Dendrolimus kikuchii (assembly GCA_019925095.2). NCBI lineage: Eukaryota > Metazoa > Arthropoda > Insecta > Lepidoptera > Lasiocampidae > Dendrolimus > Dendrolimus kikuchii. The sequence continues at coordinate 20,232,494 of CM034394.1, forward strand.
CGAGATTGTGCAGGACTTTTTATACAATACATATAGTATAGCCGTATTAACCGCGCCATTAGAAAAATCTTTGTTTGAAATTGTTTAAACTCCCGCGTTTCAAAAATAAAAATCTTAGAAAATATGAAATAATAAAGGGTTAATAAATAAATTAATAAATACGATTGCATTGAGAACCGCTAATTAAGTTTTTATTTAACTTATTTAAAATTTATTCGTCCGATAATGGATAATGATTTCTTAAAAGTCTTTCGTAAAACCTCTGAAGCTACCCCTAATTAGAGAACCCCTAATTCAAACATACATTGAATTGACATTGCTATCCGGCCAGTATCAGACCCTGCATTCTGGTCATGCTTTCCTCTGTCGATGATATGATATATAATTTATAACCAAAGTCACATATACCAAAAGACTGTCACTTTAATAAACACCACGTATGAACGTACATGACAGAGTAGACGAATGTAACTCCAATTAAATGATTTGCATTATTATTCACCGCACGTAAGTAGGGAATACTTCGCTTACGCAGCCTTCCCAGTTCCAACGTTATCATCACCAATGAAACGTCACAATTTGAAAGCTATCTTCAAAATAAATAAATTTGTTGAATATATAATAAATATTAAAAACTCATTATTACGTATATAACTTACTCAATTCACAATTGTCGTTATCACATTCACATAGGAATCCACCATCGACGTTAACACAACGTGCACTCGGGTGGCACGTGTGGAAACCCTCTGCGCATTCGTCCACATCTGCAAACATTACCAGTATGCAACTTATTATTATTAGAAACATTTAAAAATGTATCAAAGGAAATAGAAAAATAGGTAATTGCTTGGAATAATAATATGTTTCTTACTGTTTTTAATTATAACCATCGTTTAGTATTGAAGTCTCAGAACTTAGATCTGGTTTCAATTCACTACTGCATAAAACTTATAAGAATAAAATGTGATTTTAATAAAGTTTGTAATAGTCATGCACAAGGTCTAGGAAGACATGGAGTTTGAGTAAGTAGTAATAATCTAAAAATTTGTCGCGAGGCACATTACCATTGGTGTATTGGCATTAAAAAATAATTTCCAATCCTCAACCAAATTCAAATTACTCGGGACTACCAAGTCGGCCAGGTTGGTACCCTGCCACCCACAAGGTTAACTGTGCAACTTCAAATCTTAAGATTACAACTATGATAGCATAGCAAGTGTTAATACATCGGTTAATAGTGTAATTAGAAAATTTGTCATCATAGTAATAATATACCTTGGCATATATGATGGTTGGGGTGCTTGGTATACCCTTGTGCGCATACGCAGTAATATGAGCCAGGTGTGTTAACGCAGATCGCGGGCGCGGGGCAAGGGCTGCGTATCGCCGCGCACTCATCCGCGTCCCGTTCGCAACGTTGCCCCTCGAAGCCCGCCGCGCACGCGCACCGCTCCGGCGCTGCGCACTCGCCGCCGTTCAAGCAACCGCCAGTGCACACCGCTGTTATTGCAATGCGTAAACACATAAGGATTGAGGTCACTGCTGGCTACATACCGTTTAATGGTCGGTTTCTATATTTTACTATTTCTCGACTTGCCTTACCATCGGTAAATTTTTTTACACAACTTGTATAGCTTACGTCAAATTTTAACCGATAACCTACTATCAGATAATGGACAGTCGGTAAACAATTAAGTAATTATACTAGCGCAACATTGCTTCTCGAATGTAATGGTTTGGCATCTGACTCACTGGACTAGATGTCCCGGATTCAATATTTGCTCTGGTCTGGGTTTAATTGGAGTCAGTTCTAGAAGTATTCTTGGTATTGTGGCGACTGGGAATAGAACATTCTAGCAAAGTAAGTTAGTTTTAGGATTTTCAGAAAAAAAATAGAAGAATTTAGAAGAAAAAGACAAGACACAAGACAAATGCATTTCAGAAAGAGATGGATGATGAACAAAATAATAACGAAATAAATATCAAAATTATGGAATGGAAGAAAAAAACAGAGATAGTAACATTTTTTGAAAAGGATAGACAGTAAATAAAAGAATAACGAAAAGAAGATCAAAATTATGAGTTCCAGAAGATTCACCGGGTATATGTAAGGAGTGTAAGGCGCGCCTATCTGGGAGGTCAGTGAGAGACAGATAGCGATAACAAAAAAAAAAGAGTTCAGTGGGAGACAGAAAAACAATAACAGTGAATTTGAAGTTCAGTAAGAGGTTCCCAATGCGTACCCCGCTCACACATAACAGTATGTTAATTAGGACAAGCGCAATTTGTTACACATGAAAACATATTCAACAGTCACCAAACAAATTTCAACAATTAGCTGGTTGTAACGTTGGTGAATGGGTATATTAATACATCTTTATATATAGTGTATAAAACTCTTCTGTTCGTGTGAACTCCTAAACGGTTGAACTAATTTTTATGAATTTTTTGTGTCTGTTTAAGTGGATTCGAGAATCGTTTAGATTCATAATTGGACCCGCTAGGTGGCGCTACAATCGGGTTCCAGAATTTGTATGAAATTGTTTGCGTGTATGCAAATGGATTTCTGCGTGGTTTAGATTCACATTTGAACCAGGTAGGTGGCGCTGCAATCGGTTTCTAGATTTTTATTTTTCAAACCAGAACAACCACAACAATTTTAAATGTTTTTTCGTGTTTCATAGATGTCGGTTTTATAAGTAAATAAAGCAAAATGAAGCTCACGTGTACACGTATAGCCGTCGCCCTCGTACCCCTCCCGACATCTGCAGGTGTAGGAGCCGGGCGTGTTGGTGCACACCGCGTCCGAGTGACACCCGTGCGACTCCTCCGTGCATTCGTCCATCTAAAATGGATTAAAATTAATTCGAATTAGAAATTTGCTAATATTTATTACTTATTAATTTTTAGGACTTAGTAACAATTTTGGCAAAAACGGAACCCTAATGTAATTAATCATCGTATCTGTCTGTCCGTCCATTTGTATGTGTATGTTGGAGTCATTTTTCTAACTAACTACCGAGTCTATATGGAATATAAAAACAAGGTGTATTCTGTTTAGTGCTATAAAATTATGTATAAAATCGTGATAAAATAAAAACTAGGGGTAGCCGGCATATCTATTTATCTAAGGGTTGAAAAGTTTTTTCTATGTATAGAGCCGTGTGGGGAATTGTTAAACTGTCCTTAATAACTTTTTTAATATAGCTTCTAAAGTCGTGTAAATTATACCGATAACAAATGACTGAGATATATTATTGTTAGGTGACAGCAAGCTGCATTGACCTGGATGGCAATACTAATGCGTTGTGCGAAGTATAAACACAGGGCCGAATTTACCCGGGGATGCGAGTGGTGCGTGGCACACACAAGCTAGGAACAAATCCCAATATAAAACACATACTGTGCATAATCTGCTAAGTTTAAACAGACCATATCATTAAAAAGTCTGTCAACTTAAAAAAAATTATTATAATTTTTGGAAAATGGACATAATATAAATTATGTAAATTTTATTGTTAGTGCGGGGCTCAGATTGATTTACATACCCCAGCACCCAATATAGATAAGACGGGCTTGTAAAAACCAGTCTTCTTGTCATAAGCACTATTCAGATGTTCTTACACATTTTTTGAAGAAACTCTTTACCATTGGATGGGTGGTATGGATAGTAACATGTAAATAAATAAATAAATGCATGTACGAGTACCTCGATACAATTGAATTTATCCCGCCTCGTATACCCTGGCAGGCACTGGCAGACGTATCCGCCGAGCACGTTGACGCAACGCGTGTTCGAGTGACAGTGGTGCCCGTTCAAGCCACCAGCCTCTTGGCATTCGTCTACATCTGGAAAGTAAAAACAAAATGTCCATATTTATCTCAAAATCCGTAAAAACTGCATTATTTCTAAAAAATAAAGATATATATTTCAATGAATATTTTTTATTTAACCTTGCGTGTAATCTGATAAAAATCTAGAAATTGTGTATGAAGGTATGACAAATCTTTGTAACTACGATTTTATATAAGTAAGTAAAAAATAACATAATTACAGTATATTTTAATATTAATATCCATCTGTTAAATCAAAAAGTTCTTGGAATCAATATTAAAAAAATGTAAAATTTTTAACAAAAATATTTTAGTTTTCTACATAATCTTCCTGCAATGCAATTGGAATTTAGAATAACGCGTTTCTAACATACTTAATCCTTGCGAAAAAAATAGTTAAAACATTCGTGACACCTATCTTACCGATACTTTTTTGAACCACAATGAATCAAATAAAATGGATTGAACGCTACCAAAAGATATCTTTAGGATCTCAGCTATATGTTTTATAGTTATTATTTTGTATTTCAAACCAGATTCTCAACCTTTTTGACATTTTCTTCCGTAACGGAGGTTGAAGGCCGCTCAGAACGCGGGTTATCTCTACAGCTTGATCTAACTCTTTTAAAGTCAGCCACCCAGTACGTAACAGTAGAATAGGGTACAGCATCATCCCCTAATGTCTGCTGAATGTCCGAAAAAATTCTTTCGTAAACATTTTTTTCAAGCTGAGATATTTTATCACCGCACATAACTCCCTTTTATCCATAATATTGCGCTTTTGGCAAGTCGTTGCACTAAAAAAATTATTACGTGCGTATAAAGTATCAAAAGTAATTAAGCGCGCTATTTTGGTTGTCATAGAATAATGTGTTTTGATCATGAAATTAATTTAGAATTTATGCTTTATGCAAGCAAAGGTACACAGTAAGCTCGTCGTTTAGCATTTAAAGATAGACTTACCCTCACAGGTTATACCGTCGCCTTGGAAGCCCTGATTACATTTGCACATGTACTTGGTGTTTAGATTCATACACGTCGCGTTCTCGTCGCACTCGTGGCCTATGCTGCAGTAGTCAACGCCTGTAGATATAAAAGAAACACAGGAATGTCATTAACACGGCAATTGACCTATTTTATTACGTAAACGGTGCGTGCTCTTGTACTTTCTTTAAACTTGTTCTGTTAATAAATAATTAAAGGATCAGAGGGCCGAAAAGCGGATTGCTTTTTGAGAATCACCTAGACAATTTGAGACGTGGATATCATGGTAGGTGTAAGGTATAGATTAAGGCTCCACTTTGTTGTGAATATTATCACATTCGTAAACGAATATACGAAAACAGTCGCTTAAGGCCCTCAGGCCTCAGATTAGTTTTATTTCTTTGAAGTAAAACGAGTTCATAAGACATATCTTATGAACTCGTTTTACTTCGATGAATGATTTTTTGTTTATACTGTCTGGTGAACCATAGTTCACCAGACAGTATAAACAAAACAGCATTTATATCAAAACAATTCGTGTCTGCGCGGATAGAGAACCATCACAAGATTTGAGATTCTGCCTAGTTAACGTACTTGTTATGAATTATAGAATTAAAAAAATCTAGTACCTTGAAATTTTGAGAGTATGTTAGAAGATGACATTTTCAAATTCTGTCTCAATAATTGGTTTGCCGTATAAAAGTCACTGTGTTACAATAATAATGCAATTCTACTTCCATTTTACGCCACTACAGTTCTCTTTCCGCACAAACTCTAACACTATTTAAGTAGCTACCTGGACAGAACTTGCAGCACTCGCCCGGAACCGTGAACTGCTGTGCGGGATCGCACGATAACGGGGGGCACACGACGGAAGGATCTTTGCGTGTGCACTGCATGATCCCATCGTGGCAAACGCACTCCGCGCACTCCTTCGGCGAAAACCGCTCCCCGTGTTCATACAGAGTGTTCTGGAGGAAGCATTGCTCTGAAGAGCGACACATTATAACCCTTTTATTATACTTTTGTAAATCAACAGTCACGAGTGTTCATTATTAATTAAATAAAGTTGAAAATGCGAAGAACAAATAGTTAAGTGTGATTGCCTAGTGGAGTACCAGGTTAAGACATTCACATAGTAAATGTGCAATCGCCTGCCATACACCCATAATATAGGTATCTTACTTACTTAAACATTTTGGACAGCATTCTCTAGGTTTCATTACTGGTTTTTTACAATCTGCTCTGGTGCAGTCAACTGGCCTGCACGTTATCTCACCGTGCTGTAAATTATATACGTACATGGAATGAGGAATTTATAAAAAAATAAGAGTTATTGACTTTAAGCGAGTTCTGTATAATTTACTCACCACGCAGGAGCACTTGTCGCAGTCTTCCTGCCAAGTGGCCCCGTCGGCGTGGACAGTCCCATTCGAGTAGCACGACTTTTGGCAGTCACATTTCTCCAACCGCGCCAGCCTCGCCTCGGCGCCCACTAACTGATCACATATAAATAAGATATGTAATACATGAAGGTCAACTTATTTCTAAAAAAATGAAAGAATGTATCTACACTACATACCTTAAGTGATAAGTCGTGGATATGTGTAGTGAGCTCTTGTACGGTGGCTTGCAGCAGCGCGAATTGTCCACAAGTGGGACATTCCGAGTCTAAACCAGGACATTGCGCCAGGTAGCCGTGTGGCCCGCTCACCAATCTCACCTCTTGCAATGTGCCCTTTAACAGAAAGAGGTTTGAGCTAGTAAGATAAATTCAACCAGCGATTAATATGTAATAAATAGATTGTTGTAATTATATCAACTTATTACTGTTGCTTACCTTGAATAACGAGTGTTTACTGTTCCTCTGTCCGATCCATAAGGCGAGTTGGGGCTGCGTGAAGTTGCGGTCGGGTGGCGGGATGAGTCGTCGGTAGAGTGGGTGGCAGTCGACGAGTAACGTGGCCTGTGCACCGGAGACGGTGAGCGCGAGTCGGTGCCACGCGCCGTCCGCCAGCCGGAAGGGGAAGGTCTCGACGCGCGGCGCGCTGCCACCCGCCGCCACGTAGTGCAGCCGCACCTCGTCGCGGCGCCCGCTCGACTGCACCTCCAGGTACCTGCGCACCGCCACACTGATGCACTACACGTCCCTCTCGGAATAACGCCTCCTCGCGCTCGCTAACTGTTCCGAGGTACACATAAACAAAGCAACAACACATATATTCGAACGGCGACGGGGTAGGACCGGCCGCGAGCGGACATCGGCTCGCTCTACATCTCAATATCGCTCGGTCAGGGTAGGGGACCATGTACCTCGGAACGAAACGCTCCCGGTGCTAAAGGATTCGTAAAGATATTTGACATGTAGCTCCGGAGGTCCGGGCGCGTTTCCGATCGCTTGATCGCGTATACATTGTTATGAAAGAGGACCGTAAAAGTGAAGCCGAGCACCTCCGCGGTTGCGATCCGGACTGGACCGGAGCGACGTGCGAAGCTTGATTCGTCAGAGACAGTACGAGACATAACGAGTTCCCATGTCGCTTGGAATGCAAGTGCGGATGAGCTCGGCGTCCCCTCGGTCTCTGTGTAAACGTAGACCCGCCACCGTCCGCAACCCGCGGCAACCCAAACATCAACATCCAAGAGAGTGAACATCGACAGACGGAGCGTGAGTGGGGCAGTCGGACATACAACACAACACGTCAAGACACAGGCAGAACACAAGACGGGCGGCGGCGGAGGGGCGCGGGGGACGCATGCAAGCCGACCCGCCCGCGCACACATACATCCATGCAGAGGTGAGTGAGCGCAATTGGGTCAACGGATGGATCGAGGAGGACATTCCGAGGCACAGGACATTCCAAGATACATGATTCTCCCCTATGCGCGCGCACGCATCCCCCCGCGGCAAAGTGTGGCGGGATGGGTGCGCGAACAGCGATGTTGAGATCTAGAACTCACCGTCATGATCAGTTGTCTCTCGTTTTTTGTGGACCTGCTGCATGCGCGATACTGCCAGCACTGCCTTCAGCCGTGTGTGTTGTTGCTCTCTACTTGAGACCACATGAACATTATTATACCACTTTACATTTATAAAATATCCACTAACTGTAGGGAAATAGAATGTTAGATCATTTAAGCCGCGTAGTAGCATGCTACACGGACCTACCATAACATGGAAATACATACATCATAATTATGCATTTTCATGTTAGATCAATATTTGATCAATACTAACAACAATATAAGAGGTCATGCATCTGAAATAAGACTTACTTACTAATAAAGTTACTCTTAGGGGCGGTTATCGGAACTTATAAATACAGTACAAAGATACGAGTAAATAGATACCTGTTGTACCCATGTGAGAAGGATATGATAGTGCCGGCATTGGCTGGGTCCTGCTTCAAAGTAGCAAGAACTGTGAACTCGGGAGAACGTCGCAAAAGCTCTGCTGCTCGTTCGAAAGTATCACCCTCTACTTGCAAGGCTCTTAAATCACCTGAAAAGATTCATTCAAAATTCTTAACTAACAAAAATATCAGACAAATAATGTAAATAAGCAGCTAGGTACATACATCGAGTTTACCAAAATATAAAAGCCGTCAATAAAGGTATACCGTACTTTACGTAATGGGTTGATCTCTCTCTCTCTTTTCTTTCACCTTCTCTCAATTATTTGGGTCGGCACAATGTCTTTTTCTTCCGTACTCCTTTATACATACATCCTCTGTCACACCACAAAACATCATATTATCCTTCACACAATCCATCCATTTCTTTGGTCTACCTTTACATTTATATATATCAATCTTGCAGTTTAACATTCTTTTTGTCACGTGACTTTCTTTTCTCCTCATTGCATGCCCATACAACCTCAGTCTTCTTCCTCTCAATTTTTTAGTAACGGGGACAACGTTCAAAGATACCCTTAGTACTAATTTCTTACCTTATCCGTTCTTGTAACACCACAAATCCATCGGAACATTCTCATCGCAGCTGAGTGGAGTCTTTTGTGGTCTATCGCTTTAGTGGCCCAACATTTGGATCCGTATAACATGACCAGTCGTATGATTAGTTTTATATATCTTACCTTTTAGTTTCAGTAGCATTAGATTATCGCATGTCATACCGGTTACCTGTTTCTACTTTAGCCTAGCTACATTTATTCTTCTCCTTCTCCTCTCATCCTTTTCTATTTTACCATTACTCTGCAGTAGTGAACGAAGGTATCTGAATTCGGGGTTACATGGTAGTTTGATTGATTGTAGTTTAAGAGGCACAGCACTAGGGGTTCTGCCGAAATGGTAAAATAGGTATTCGGTTTTGGTTCTACTGATTTTCAACCCAACGTCCTCTAGCGCTTGCCGCCACCTGTCCAGTTTGTTTTGAAATGCCACCCCGTCTTCGTCTACCAGAACAATATCATCTGCGAAGAGCATGCACCAGGGTGTCTCTTTCTGTACCTCTGCGGTCAACGCATCCATGAGCAACAGAAATAGGTAACGACTTAAAGCGGATACCTGGTGCAAAACTACACAGAGAACTTGTTCATGGTTCCTACTGCAGAGTGGACTCGTGTACTATCATTCTCATACTTACTACTTACTTGCTGTCAATCTTACGTACTTCTCTGGCACACCTTTCACTCTGAGGAACCACCACAGGATTTCCTGAGGGACGGGGTCGTATGCCTTCTCAAGATCTAAGAAGACCATATGGAGATTTTTACGTGTCTGTCTGTATTTTTCCTTTAGTTGGCGTATTGAAAATATAGCATCAGTTATGCCACGACCAGGCATAAACCCGAACTGAGATAGCGTCACCTCCGTTTTTTCCGTAGTCAGTCCTCAATCACTTTTCCCACGCTTTCATAGTATGTGACAGCAGCTTTATTCCCCTATAGTTGTTACAATCTTAGATGTCACTTTTTTGCTTTAATATTTTTTTTTTTTATTGCTGGAGATCAGCAGACAGGCAGACGGCCCACTTGATGGAAAGCGGTTACCATCGCCTATGGACATTTGCAACATCAAAGTTGCTACAAATGCGCTGCTGCTCTCTTAAGGAAGACTGGAACCTGGTCACTAATGCCGGAACACAACTCAAGGTTGTTATGGCGACATACTTTAGACCAGGGGTGGTAGCCATCCAGTCGGACAAATGCCCTACCACCTGGTTGTGGGTTGTTAAGTCGCCTCTTACGACAGGCCGCCCGGCCGCAGGAAATTGTATTCTTTCTCCGTTCCTGCACGGATATGAGCACCAGATATGATTAGTGCTACTCCTGGGGTATAGTCTCCTTTTTTTATGTTTGCTTATAGGCAAACTGGCAGACGGGTCCACTTGATGTCAAGTGGCTACAGTCGCCCATGGACATCTGCAATACTAAGGGAGCCGTCAGCCGTCCTAGCCGTCTCCTTGATCAATGTAATGGTTTGATATTAATAGCTAATGCTGATGTTCTATATTAGTTTGATAACCGTTGTTAGAAAAATAAAAACAGAATTTTGAGCATTATAATTATTCTACAAATTAATATAACTAGTTTCAAGTTAACAACGTTGTTATTACATTACGCAGATTTAGGGGTCCTTTATCTAAATCAGTCTGTTGTGATAAGAAAAAGAGTCTGAATCTTTAGATAGGTCACGCCTACTCTCTGTATCGGGACTATCGGGTTCATAAATCAGTATAAAATGAAAATGAATGTACTATACTTATTACAAAATTGAATCTTACGGATTATTCATTGAAAATCATGAGGCTTCCAAAGCAATTTTAGTTAAAGGAAAAGAAGCAGCGCGTCGAACTCCCCAGTAATAATGTAATATGTAATAAGTAACAACAGTTTATATTGAATCTGCTTTAAGTATAATAATTTTATGCAATGTTATAAATTACAATAACATCAACCAATAGCAACGATGCGCCAGTTTTGCACTGCCGTAGACCCAAAGACCTTCGTTCGTAACGATTGCGACATATTGGCTGCACGCCAGCTAAATTTTTATTATCTCCAGTCCTGAAGTTGTTAAAGTCAATTTCATCGCATAAAACTCACTTATATATTTATTACGTTTATTAAGTTCAGAATAATATGAAAGTATCGATATATATAGGTGTAACGTGACTTTTTTTATTGCTAGATAACAGCAGACAGGCTGATGGCCCCCATGATGGTAAGTAGTTACTGTCGTTGTTTGGTGTTAACTTAGCTGTTTTCACAACTGTCGTGTTGTTAGTTCAAGTCAGTATTAAAATATACCTTATGCAGTTAACACGTATTTATATAAAACAGATCTAAACTACCAAAACAGTCGTTTATGGACATTTGCAACACCAAAGGTGCTCCCAGTACGATACCGGCGTCGAAAGGACTGGCGCCTGCTGGCCACTAATTATTTTTTTGTAGTATAGGTTCGCCTTTCACCACCATCTCGCCCTATGTGGAGAGATGATGTGGTCTAGGATGGAGCACGCTTACCTAGAAAGTATCTATATATCTATCTAGTATCACACGGGACTTGAAGAAACCCAGGTTATAAGTATCAGGAAAGATAGATTCCGGCAATAAGTTGTGTGTCAATATTCGAGACTGAGTTTTGTCGTCGAAAAGCTGGTCGTTGCCAAGCAGCTGCAGCTCTCCGCTCAATCGACTCTAGTGCTTCTACTACTACGACCTGGTCTAGATAATGCCAGGCGGCATAATCTAGACCAGGGGTAGTACTCATCCAGATGGGGAAATACCATACCATCTGCCTGTGGGTTATTTTGCCGCTTCTTACGACATGTCGCCCTTCCGCAGGAAATTGTATTCTTTCTCCGCTCCTGCACGGGTAATTGATTATTGAATTGTCTTACACAATTACACATGGTTGAATTTAGACATTCCTTTTGTAGAGTGTTTGCGCTACTTAAATAAGTTGTTGATAAAACTTAATATTAACTTTCATTTTGTAAGAACTCGTCCACGCCATATAGGATTTCCTCTTTTTTGAACAGCGCCACCTAGTTTAATCTTGTGAAACAAAGTAACAATACATAGATACTTTACCTGTGTTTTAGATTTAGAAGACGATGTTAGCAATATTTATTCTATTTTGACGTGAACATAGAGCTTATTTCTAATTTTAACCGATGATAAGGCAAGGAAGTTTTGGTAAGATGTCCTACATCGGGCGATTAGAGATTGTGTTGTGAAAGATAGTAAGAATGAAATATATAATATAATGTAGAATATGACTTTCACATACATAATGAAGTGTATATATGAAAAGTTAGATAAGAGACAGTTATAAAATGTTGAATATAGTTGTAGTCAATAAAACTAAATAATAGTAGAGCTGCTTATCTGGCCATAAATAAGTTCAAGTCGAAATCACTGTCAATAATCGAAACAATAGTTTGAAACAATTTGACGACACTTCCCGATTCTGTTCAAACGAGCTAGTAATAAAGTGCACAACCCTGTGGAAGTTAAATTGCTTGGGGTGGGCCGAGGGATGACGAAATAATATCTCGCATGAGTGACGTGATAGCGCCCCGTGGCGAGGGTAAATCGCGCGGAAGGGGACCTAGCCGAGGGCTCTGACCACTGAATAACCAAAGAAAAGTTTTTTTCATATTGTCCCCAGTTATGCGTAAGCAATAGGGTGTGGAGGCGTTTTACAGCTTACTAAGAACATCCAAAATTTCTGCATTCTTTAACCGACTAAAAAAAGATGGACGTTATTCATTCGTCTTGTAATTAAATGTCTGTAGCCATCTTAACAAGAACGCAATCCTTACAAAATGTCATGTTCTTAATTTTATGTATATTATAGGTATTTATGCAAGGCTAAAATATTACCCATGACCATATTAGATGAATGAAGTTGGACCGGAAGGTGTATTTTATATATCGCTATTCAATAGCGTCATAAAATTGTGAAAAACCTAAAAGTTACTGGCCACCATTATATATAACTGAGGTATGTTTTTTTTCGAATATATACGGATGTGGGCTGTCATTAGATAAATCTTCACGAATCGTAACAATTTTTTTTTTAAATTTACGTGAATAAATACATAGGTGGGAATTTTCGTTTCCTAAGTTCTAAAAAGCACATCTGCCGAATTCTTTCTCCTTAGGGTGGAAAATTCTGAATCAATTGCGGTGGTAGAAAAAAATAGTACTTTGCTGCTGTAAGATACATAAAGCAGGATCTGTATTACAACCGTAGCTTGTAGCATCGCGCGTTCGTAGCAATAATATTTCCTTATTTTTTCTTCCTTCGTACAATATGTATACTTGCCTACGCATTCGTATCTCGCAAAAAAGGGCGGAATAATTACTTATGTCGGAAGGATAACAAAAGTTGCCCCTTAGGAATCCAATATGAACATCATTTATGAAAAATCACGGACGAACGACCAGTTAGTTCTATTTTAATTGCAGTACGGTAAATGATATTTCTCACTTAAGGATAGAGATTTATTACAAGATATAACTTATAACATAACGGCATTTTATTGCATTCAGCTCTTTAACGTTCCATTGTTGGATTCGGACTCTCTCATGTTTAATTAAGAAATCAGAAAGTACACGCATGTTCAAGGTGGAGTGGAGAGTTTCATAATATATCGAATATTTCAATCTGTTGGTTTCGTCACAGTAAATGAAGTAATAAGTGACTTTAGATCAGAAAAACTTGCTATGCTCTATATTCTCCCGGTTAGCATGCGAACCCACATCATTAGATTAAGTCAAAGATGCCTTAAACACTGAGATACCACGTTTAACATTTTTATTGTCTATTATTGTTTTGTCTGGCACAACACACAGCCTTACGGCCCACCTGATGGATAGTGGTTATCATCGCCTACAGATGTTCGCAATATCAAAGGTGTTACAAGAGCTGCTGGCTTTAAACAAATTTAATAACATATTTAAAAAAAACTCTATATTAATGTAAACGATAACTCTTATACTTACATAAGACAGATCAGATTAATGCTCTGCCGGCAGATGTCCGGTCTGATAAATCTATCCATTCTTTTAACAGACTTGTGAAGGAGCACTATTTAACTGTATAACGTGTTTATTGTTTGTTTTGTATGTCTATGTACGTATATATATTTTTATGACTATAATATATGTATTATAATTATTTTATATATCTATTTATAATATATGTATTATAATAACGCGGTCGAGATGCGAGCACTGCGCAAAATCTGCGGAGTGACGCTCGCGGACCGCGTTTGTAATACCGAAGTAAGAAAGAGAGTTGGTCTGAAAGAGAGTGTCGGGGTGAAGGTAAGGAAAGGAATGCTCCGGTGGTTCGGGCATGTGGAAAGAATGCATGATGAAAGAATGACTAAATAGATATACAATGCAAAAGTGGATGGATGCAGAAGTCGTGGAAGGCCACGACACACCTTCCATGATCAAATTGATCGTGTACTAGCAGAAGGTGATGTCAGGAGCCTTAAGAACAGACGAGCTTGGATGACAAGAGTTATGAATGTCAAAGAGGCAAGTGAGGTGTGTAAGAATAAGCCTAAATGGCACTCTGTTGTTCGTGGCTACCCCGCAAGGGAACTGGCGTGAAGTTATGTATGTATAATTATTTTATTATTATCTATTTCAGCTGCACGCCAACGCTATCTATGTAATTAGTTCTTGTCCATCCAAAGGTTGCCTGGAAGATATTGCTTTTAGCAATAAGGCCGCCCATTGTACTACCTTTTAGTAAGTTTTTCTTTGTATTTTTTCTATGTAACGTTGGTGTACAATAAAGTGTATTGTATCAACAAAATTGAATCAATTCGGTTGAAAGGCACTACTCAATGACATTGATTGAATCAAGTTTATGTTTAGGTATATCACTTTGGTTGATTCATTAAAATTGAAAGATAAAAATGAGCCGTCTAATATTAGGTAACATAAAAAATCTACAATGAATAAATGACATGGAACGTAAATTGTTATTTGGCAGCAGGTAATTTAAAATGCGAATTATTTAGCAAACACCCTAAACAGAGTTCGTCAACCCCTGTTCACATAAAACACACCTACTCAATTCGACTAATACCTATAATTTGAATTGAGACTGTGGCAAAATAAGCGTGAGTTTGTGTCTATAAAAACTGGGCGAGAATTACGTAAGCCTTTTCAAGAAAAGAGGCGAGCTCGCAAACAGAATCGATTGAACGCTATATGTAATATTATAGTTTTATATAAATGTTGTACATATACATTATATGTACATTTATATTTATTACATGCATGCCTTTTCCTTAAAGGGGGGCCTCATCTGGGACAATGTTACAGTTACAGGCCTTTTCACGCCGATATAGCAATGTGTGTAATGATTCATTTGTGATGTGATATTGTTTTAATCGTGAATGACGTTACATATATATATATTGTTACGAGTCGCGAGACTCAAATTAAAACACCGTTAGAATTACTATACAGTTTATTAAAACTATACAAACACGTTTAACACAGGTACAAATTTAACCGAACACAACAAGTCCAAACGTAATGCAGAAGGTCGTAATTCAATAAAACGCGCAGTCCGTCAAGTCCGTCACTTATTAGATTCCCGATTGTAGTACACACGTCTCGCTTCGCTGGTGGTTCTCGCTCGACTCAACCCTCCCTCAATCGGGCCATTGTATTATACTGCACAAACGCAATATGTCCGCCCGGCAGCGTGGACCGAATTTCCTAGAATCAGCTTGTACTTTAAATCCGTAACACCTAGCTAATGATTACAATTCAACAATAGGCCGTATGCCAATAAGTAAACAAAAGAAGACGACTATAAAAGAATTTCAATGTTATTAGTTCAAACGACGACGGTTAATAAATGTGCTTTGTTTCAGATTTTGTGTTTGTCGGGACCCGAGTTGTAACAATATAAATATATATATATATATATATATATATATATATATATATATAAATTACGTGTCACGTTGTTTGTCCGCGATGGACTCCTAAACTAATTGACCGATTTTAATCAAATTTGCACACCGTGTGCAGTTTGATCCGACTTGAAAGATAGGATAGCTTACATTTGGACCCGGTAGGTGGCGCTGGAATCGGGTTCTAAATTTTATTTCTTCAGGGCAGAACAACGTCTGCCGGGACAGCTAGCTATCAACAATAATCATTAACGACGTTATATTTAACTCTATAAATAAGACTCGCCTGGCCGCAGTCAATAACTGTAATATTATCGTAGGTGTATGGCTCCAGTATACAAGACTGGGAAGCTATCACCAAATTAATAACTTGCTGTACTCATGACTGCTATGGTATAGGATGACAAATATTTATTATGTCAATAAGAATCATCACAGAAACATGAAAAATTAAAATGATATTGGTGATTTGATTTTTACAATTTTCAATGAAATCCATTTCTCCGTCTTGAATAATGAATAACAGCTCACAAATGTCCCGCTCCTGGGCTCGGGCCTACCGTTATAGGAACGGTCAGCATGCCTGCCACGCTTGTCCAAGGCTACTTGGCAGGTTTGACACATCGGTTATCTCGATGTGCAGGTTTCATTACGATGTTTTCCTTCACCGTTGATGGTAATTGTAACAATATTCATATTAGCTCCGAAAACTGCCTAAGTGGTGCATGCGTTCCGGCCAGGATCGAACCCGAGTCCTTTGAGTTTGGGACGCGTGCGCTAGCCATTACGCTACCACGACTTTCTCCGTCTAGCCAAACTTACAGACTGATTGAGAAAATAATCGTAATTAAAGTTTTAGTGTAAAAAAAGTAATAATAAAAACTAATAATATCTGTATCATAAATCACAGTGAAAACATCTGCTCGGTTCTTGTAGGCTTTTCGCGGGGATGGTGAATAATAAATGCAAAGCGCCTTTCCCTGGCCTTTGTTCATCTCCCCTCACCTAAATTGTTATTTAATAGTAATTAGTTACTTCGTGCTTTTAGCAGGGATGGAAGGTACACCGCTGATATAGAAAGAAGAGTGAATTTGGGGAATAGTTTGAATGGAGCGTTAGGTAAACTTCTAGGCGCTAAGAACCTCAGCCAGAAGGCCCAGCTCGCCGTACACAACGCGGTGCTGGTACCTACGCTCACGTATGGAAGCGAGAGTTGGGTATGGAAGAGAGAGCATGAAAGTAGAGTAAACGCGGTCGAGATGCGAGCATTACGCAAAATCTGCGGAGTGACGCTCGCGGACCGCGTTCGTAATACCGAAGTAAGAAAGAGAGTTGGTCTGAAAGAGAGTGTCGGGGTGAAGGCAAGGAAAGGAATGCTCCGGTGGTTCGGGCATGTGGAAAGAATGCATGATGAAAGAATGACTAAACAGATATACAATGCAAAAGTGGATGGATGCAGAAGTCGTGGAAGGCCACGACACACCTTCCATGATCAAATTGATCGTGTACTAGCAGAAGGTGATGTCAGGAGCCTTAAGAACAGACGAGCGTGCATGACAAGAGTTATGAATGTCAAAGAAGCAAGTGAGGTGTGTAAGAATAAGCCTAAATACATGGCGTGAAGTTATGTATGTATGTATGTAGTTACTTCGGCCAGGAAGCAGTTAACAAAATATCTCAGAATTACCCTTAAGTATGGAGGAGTCAAACTTCACGTTCATTTTTCCATAAATTACAAAATTAGAATTGTACAAAATAATAAATAATTTATTGCTAACAATAACTGTTTAAAAGAAGACTTTGACAATTTAAAATTAAACTCGTTAAAACTCTAAATCTCGTCCAACTTCTACTTTGAAGAACTGAAATAATAAAGCAACTTGAGATTGGAGTGAATATAAAGTACTGACTGCTAAGAAAGTAAATTTACTTTTAAAGATATTTATCCGTGCAGAAACGCAGAAAGAATACAATTTCCTGCGGCCAGGCGGCCTGTCATAAGAGGCGGCAAAACAACCCACAGGCAGGTGGTAGGGTATTTGCTCACCTGGATGGCTATCATCCCTAGTCTAGAGTATGCCGCCATAACAACCTTGAGTTTTGTTCCGGCATTAGCGACCAGGTTTCAGTCTCCCTTTAGAGCGCAGCAGCGCATTTATAGCACCTTTCGTGTTGCAAATGTCCATAGGCGATGATAACCGCTTTCCATCAGGTGAGCCATCTGTCTGTCTGCTGAACTCATGCAATAAAAAAAACCTTATATTAGGGTAGTGGTTCTTACCTAAAATAAGGTATTGCAAACTTGTTAGTAAACGATTGCTAAATATTAAAAATAGTGGCTGTTTTATTTCATAGCGAAACCCTTCACAGTCCGGCACTCACTTGACAGTTTTTCATCTCGCGTCCACGGCTTTTGTGATTCATATTCTATTCCACCCCAGCGATGTTTTGGTTTAATTAAATTACCCCGCTTGTATCGGTCCGGCCACATACAAATATTTGCAGAGTTTATTGTAAACACTTTATTGTGCGGCTCCCCGTACGCGGTATCATTTTATTGCCAATCGTTTATCAATTGCGCACACGTGACGCGATCTCTTGTTATGCACTAGCCGTAAATCATCACCCTACAATATCTTTTACTTGATTTCCTTTATTTATTTACTACAAGAAAGATATTAGAATAAAAATCGTTAATATAAGATATCTATTACATATAATCGAATACAATGCAAGAAAACTTAACTTATTTGTATTGTATTCTACTCATAGTCCCTCAAGACTATAAGTAGAATATTGAGCCCAGATCACCGTCTTCTATGGGTAAGGTGCCCAGAAGGCTGGCTACGTTTCCTCGCTGGATCGCCATACTGATTCGAAAATCTTTAATTAACACTGGTACAGTACATAATAACATGTAAGAACAATTTACGTTCATGCGATCTGTCTAAATGTTGCCAGTCTATGGAAGTGATGCCAAGATAAAAGTGGTGGTGTACATATATCACCGCCACTAATGTACAACATTTGTAAAGGAGCTCCCCTATAAAATGTTATATTTGTAGCTTACGATGTTCTTCCATAACAGGCTCGATATCACCAGCCAGACAAATACGAGAAACTCGTATAAGTTCCATTAGAAACAATTAAATCTGCGACTCGATTTTCCCAAATATCTTAAAACAGCTTACTACTTCTGTAGTTGTTTAGAGCTCGCACTGTAGGGTAAATTTTATAAACCAATTTTCCGTCATTTACACAATCTGGGTGTTTCGGATGGGCCTCAGTGTTGTATATTAATAATCTATAATACAAGCATAATTTGCTTAGCTTGGTAATATATAATTCTTGTAATTTTTATTTATCAACTGTTACAACCCCCATGTACTGATTGTGAATACACAATAAACTGTTTTGTCAAATCCAATAATCGGCCTTAAACAAGAGTGGCGGCTACACTGTCCATTTCCCTGATTAACACCAACAGGACAATAACATACTAGTTATACCAAGATCTCACTATAAGTTATTGTAAAAAGCCCAGTAATACCATGGTAATATACAATATTGTTTATTATTGACTATTTATTTTAGACGGCTATGCGCCTAAAGAGCCAATAAGAAACAACGTCAAAAGCTCACGATGTTTTTGCATGACTTCATTTCAGCGACAGAGCTCGGTTCGCTGGGCAAATGGAGACCAGTGAAACTCATTGACATGGATGAACATTATGCTGTGTAACGAATAAATGGGGTGAACTGATAATTTGGCTTAATAAAGCCTACTTGAAGAGTTCTGCCTTTCCACTGCTGCGTTTACTACATAGCTGTATATTTGTATAAGTACCTATATAAGTTATACGCAAGCAGATTATTTCAACATTTCAAAAGATTTACGTCAATTATTTTATAGGTTTCTTTTTTATTATGTAGCTATCATTTATAATTGTAGTGAATAACTAAATAGTGTAGTAATTATTCAAATTTAAAAGTAAAGTATAAATAAAACTATACTCTAAATAAATCCCTAAAAACTAAAATAGTTAAATTAAAAAGTAAAGAAAATACTATAAACAACAATCGGTTGACCACTGTCGCTTGACAGTGTGCCTAGGAGGCTGGCACGATTACTTCACTGAATATATATTACTTAAGTATCATTTTCAGTTATAGTTTAAATTAACACAATATATAAACTGACTAAATAAATTTGTATTCAATCTTCAAGAAAAGTTTTCTTCAAGATGCTGCATTGAATTAAAACAGAGAAATCCTTAAATCTTTCATTTAGCACTTAAATTATTTTGCCTGTTTCACGTAGCAGGCACAGACGATAATCTCCACTTACTACGGATTTGGCACTCTTTTCGCTTATATATTATTATTCCGTATATTTGTAAACAACATGAAACTTGTGTATAATTTTTTATTAAGAATAAGTACTCGTATATCAATCTAATCAAATCTAACTCAATTGAAGTTTTGAATCGCTTTTTAGTCTACAAATACAGCTAATATTACCTAATCCAAAGTATTATTTAAACAAGGTACAGTTAGCCCCTTTACTGCAGACAAGTTCGATCCGTAAAGCAAACTGCCGCAATCACTTTGATTTACATAACTTCTTACATTTTCATTTACTTTGTATTGCCATTTGTAGCTTTATACCATAATAAAATTTTGTATGTATTTTTTAATCTTCAGATAAAAGTTATCAGTCGAATAAATTATAACCCGAGCGAATTCAAAAGTGAAAACCGTCCAACTGTTATACACATGAAACTGACATTTTTAATTTTTCCATGTTATACTTTATTCTATGAATAACTTATATGTGCTGATTGAAAAATCGGCCCTTAATCTTATCTACAGAATTTGATGTACTACAAAAGTATGCACGGATTATGACAGTTTTTATGAACTAATGTGCATACTGTTACAACTATCACATGTTGACGGAGAGGGTAAACAACCTGAGGAATCCTACATATCGAGTTTACCGATATCTGAAGCCTGCCAATGTGCTTCGTACAAGCATAAGCACCTGCACTAACAATTTCCATAAAATAGTGAGGTCCAAGTTCAGCGTAATTATATTCTAGTATAAATTAAGTGCATAATTAGTAAGTATTTTCATATAATCAATTTATTTTGAGGTATGACAAAAATGAAAATGAATGTATTGATTTCAAAATGGAATTACTTTTTGAAAATTGTGTGTGTTGTGAGTCGTTGGGCATACGGCCGTTCAAGAGTCTCACACATCCCTCGGTGTAAATCCTCCCTCCTCCCAGGCCCGAGGATGGTGTCTCAAGAAAAGTCAATCCCCCTGTGTCATCAAAAAAATAAGAAGAAAGTAACTCGTGTATACAGAGGACACATTGACGTCTATGTATGTACTTGTTTTTTTTAGCATATGTTACTTGAAAAATATTTTATTTTTTATTGCTGAAGCATAGCAGATGGAAAGTGGTTACCGTCGCCTATCGCCATTAGCAATACCAGAGGTACTGCCGCCCTTGAAGGAGAAACTGGATCCTGGCCACTTATGCCGGAACACAACTCAAAGTTGTTATGGCGGCACACTCTAGATCAGGGCTGGTAGCCATACGGGCAAATGCTCGATTGCCACCTGGGAATAATATTAGAATATCACTTAAAGTTCCCGTAGTTCTAAATATTGTATCAAATGTACAAAATATATTATTTAAACCTGAATTAGAGAATTTATTTGCTCACGAAACGTGGGGCTTGTCACAAAAACTCGAGCAATATTTGAAAGGCATTCACTGCCCTTGACAATCACAGGCTTATGTCTCTAAATGACAGCTATTAATATTTGTGCTTTTGGATGTCGAGCACACGCACTGATTTGATATTAATTTCCTTGATATATTAGGGGTACATTATGTGTCGTTTATGTCAGTTACAGTGGAAATTAATCGTTTTTAACTTTTAATGACTACATTATGTGACATGGGGTAGTTGACACATTTCACACTGTATTCTAAAACAATGTTCATTGAAAAGAGCGAGCATTCAAACTTTAACATATTAAGATAGAATAATGATATATGATAGAATATAATAGAGATAGATAGTGTAATTATTGTTTAAATAATAATTTATACGCTATCCGACTCGTTGTAGAAATGACGTCATACTTTGCAACGCTCATAAAAAATCTAGGCAGTTTCGGCGTTTTGTAAGATGATAAAATGTATCTCAATTAATTGGACTACTAACTACCCTATTTGGAAGCTATTTTATAATCAATTAAACTCATCGCTTTAAACAAATATCGATTCATTATACTAACATACGAGATATTTAAACGTGTATTGCATTAAACTATTTACAATATTCTTATCTATACTTAATATTATAAAGAGGTAAAGTTTGTGAGTTTGTGACGTTGTAGGGGGTAATCTCTGGATGTACTAAACCGATTTTAAAAATTCTTTTACTGTTGGAAAGCTACGTTAACAGGGAGTGTCATAGGCTATATAACATGACGCTGTTTACCACGGGAGCGGAACAGAGCGCGGGTGAAACCGCGCCGGGCCGCTAGTGGGAAATAATGTTCTTTAAACCTAAAATATAAATATGCCTCAACAATATATAATAAGAGGTGGTGCCATGATCACCAAGTCAAGATCTAGTGAGTGGATTCCAGGGAAATCGAGAGTAACCCTTACGTATTAAAGAACGCCGAGCGCCTACAATCTTAAAAAAAAGCTTGTATACGCGTGCCAGTATTACATTTTCTACAGGCGCTTAATTTTTTTGTATGCATGTTACGCGATTTATCCGTCAATTGTGGACCGATTTTTTTTATTCGGTTGTCTATACTCGCGAGGTGATCCCATGGTCAATAAGTCAGAATCTGATGAATGGATCCCAGGGAAATAGGGAGCAACCCTTGTTGACGAGCGTCTACACCGAAGAGTGAGAAAGCTACCTTGTATACGCATGCCAGTACTATAATTTCTACAGGCGCTTAATATATTATTTCTAAAGCTATTCAAGTATTTGCGCAACTAAAAAGTAAACAAAAATATTTTTTTCTACAAAAAGAAAACAGACTTCAAACTAAAAAGCAAAAAAAAATTTTACCGACTTTTCTCTACAACACCTTGAAGTCGTTGCGAACTAAAAAATAACAATGACTATATTTTGCATTTTTTATTTTTATATATTTCACTTGGTATCGACTTCAAAATGTTGTAGAAAAAGTCAGTTTTATTTATTTTTTGTTTAAAGTGGGTTTTGTTTTTGTTAAAAAGAATTCGTTATGAAACTCAAAACATGGCCATGTGGTACTGCGAGATACATCCCATAATTAATATCTGCATCCCGACACAATCGTCCGGGACAATAAAGTGCGATGTCTTTGACATTTGACACGAGCGTTGTCCCGGAACAATGTCGCCCTGACGCTGTTCCCCGCACAAATTAGGGCGGACACCCTCTCACAATTATGCCAGTGTACGTAACTCGCCTAATGGTGAGGATTACGTTACGCGTAAGTGAAATGCACTGAAACTACAATTGAATATAGGGTTGCTCGAATCTTGCTGAGAAGATACGTATACTAAAATTAAATCTCGACGCTCACACTTAAAGTTTACAAAAATAATAAATATCCATATTACACGCTCATAAAAAAATTAATGGTATTAAGTGCTGTATTTATTTATTTTATGTTTCGACGTTTCGGCCACTTTTCACTAGCCGTGATCACGCAAGAGAAAGATGTCAAGTGTCAATGAGTAATTTTAAAGTTATTATTTAGCCTATCACGGCTACTGAAAATTCGCCGAAACTTCGGTAGTAAGAATGAAATAAATGCCACGCATAAAACCGTTAAAACCTAATTTTAATTATGTGTACAAATTGCGAGAACTTAGAAAATACTAAATACACTTAAATAATAATACTGTCTCCACTGATTTCATATACAGCGACCTCTATGTATCTATTAAAGCTCTCCGGGGCTAAAGAGGTCGCTTTTGGAGAATCGCTTTGTAAAATTGGCCTAAATCTAGATGATCTAGTGGTAGGTGTAAGACAGCATAAAGTTCCGCTTTAATTTTATACTTGTCTTGTTCGTACTAAGAATCTGCGAAAGTAGCCGCTTTCGGTTCTCCAATTTTTGAGAGGTATATGCATAACGCAGATGGCATAAAATTAACACAATTTATTTATTACTAAACTGTGATTTAGTATGTTTCGAAAGAAGGAATAACATTTTGGACTTTTTGGAAATTCAGAATGTGTATTAATAGAGCGGCTTGCTTGGCGTAACCTCATGCGTGTAGGCCCATACTTGCCGGGTTTGCAGTGTTGGCTCAGTCATGACCCTGATTCAGGTGATGAGAGGAACACCGAAATAGTTTCAGTGGGTATCCAATATTTGCCACAACTTAAGCCCCTGAGGACAGAGGCGTGCATAAAGCATTATTTTATTCTGCATCCATCCACTTTTGCATTGTATATCTGTTTATCATTCTTTTAATGCATTCTTTCGCATTCCTTTCCTTACCTTCACCCCGACACTCTCTTTCAGACCAACTCTCTTTGATTTGTACAGTAAATAAACGATGTAAAATTAAAAAGAATAATGAAAGCTTTTCGTATCGTATGTAATCAATTTTGTCACAAACGAATTTTTCTATTTGAAGTAGAAGAATAATAATCCGCTACGGAATTTATCTTTATATAATTTATCAAGATAAGGTGAAACATCAAACAACCCTATTTAATGGTGACAGAAATTTGGGGCAATACGAGGCGAGTTAATCACTGACCACAGTGAGGGATTGCGGATATTTGCCGGGTGGATTAATGTGCGCTCCGCCGATAATGGGCTCGGTGCGACGCGGGCTACGGATTACAATTATTTTACACGATCGCAACGAATCGAACACTCCCCTATGTTCCACGACGGATTACGTCTTCTAATTTCTGATGGTTTTAATGGACTATTACCAGTGAAATCAGAGTTTGAAATACCGCTAAAAATATAGTATCGCTATATGATATGCTAATTGCAGGTATCGGTAAAAATTAAATATCGTAATAAAATTTAAACCATTTTATTATTAAGTTAATTTTACCGTTAGACCTATGTTTTTGTTTTGTTACCATAGTCGCTCTCGTTCACTTGCAAAGACCTTCAAACAGCATTGATGTTAAGTGTGCGCTTATGAACAACATACCTTGCTTTTTATTACAAGACAAATATTTGTATAAAATTTTAGTTAAATTGTATCTTTAGATGATGGTTTAAGTTGCCCAAGACATTTAAACGTCATTAAACAGTGAAATTCATTGCGAAAACTCTATAAC
Source organism: Dendrolimus kikuchii (assembly GCA_019925095.2). Lineage (NCBI taxonomy): Eukaryota > Metazoa > Arthropoda > Insecta > Lepidoptera > Lasiocampidae > Dendrolimus > Dendrolimus kikuchii. Next base: position 20,257,586 of record CM034394.1, read on the forward strand.
GTACGAAAATGAGCTTCTAAGGAAAAACAATATATACATACTTGTACAATGTATACATGTATGCAATTATTTTCAAATAATATTTTATAATTGTGGTTGTTGATTGTTCCCGTGAATTGTTCCGATAACGTAAAAAAATACTGGTAAAAACGTTAAACCTATGACGTTATATTTAACGTTACAATTATAAATATTACTTAAGTAACGGTACAAAATCGTACCAGTAATTACCTATTAAAGTAGATTGATAACGTTTTCAAGCCCTGAATGGAAGACCTATACGTGCTTAGTTATTATGCACATATACTGGTGTTTTTTTTTAACAATCGGCACACTACACTCGTTACATACACCCCCAAGTTGAAACTATGGGGCCGTGGGGAGGCGAGGCTTATCAACTCTATCGATACCTTTCAAAGCGATTGAAAGTACTCTCGCCGGACCAAAAGGCTAGCCTGTATTTTGGTCAACGCATTAGCATTGCCATACAGCGTGGAAATGCAGCCAACATTTTGGGAACGCTCCCCACCGTCAGTGACCTGGAATGCATTTTTTATCTATAAATATGTATATATTAGTAGTTTTATTTTTTTAATATATTATTTAGATATTAGTACCTGCGTATTGTAAATGTAAATCAAGTTAAGCAAGTTACTCTTATAATATTTTCTTAAGTTTTCGCGACTAGTATACATTATAAAACTACGTTTTAACGGTTTTAAGCGCGGTAATTTATTTGATTTTTATTATTCCGACGTTTCGGCCATTTTTCAGTGACAGTGATCACGGAAGACAAAGATGTCAAGTGTCAACGAGTATTGTTAAAGTTTTATTTAACCTACCGCCAACTTGTTAATTTTAATTATTTAATTTTGTTTATGGTTATTATTTACTCAATGTTAGCTAATCTAATTTACCACCGCTTCGCAACATGTTATGACTTGAAGAGAAGAAGCGGCGGAAGAAAGTCTTCAGCAAACATGCCTAGCTCTAATAATTTTATATAATATTAAAATTGATGGAAGGAAAAATAATTGATTCTTTTAGTTTTCGTTCCAAGGTATACCTTGGACTATTATAGGTGCTATTTTTGAAAACAGAGCCCAAAAACTGGGATTTAAAGGTTGGATTATGTTTGAAAAATAATACTAGCCAATGCTACTTGATAAGAATGATACAGGTATAATAAATTAGCTTCACTCATCGATAGCAAATAGTCGGTTTCCTGTGTGATCTATGAATGTATTTTATCAACAATAGAACTCCACCCTCCTTGTCTATGCGCACAGACTATAAGTTCGCCGTCATTAAAGATATCATCCTTGTATTTTTATTTAGACTTCGGAATATCGAAAGGCAACGGGAAAACACAATGGACAGCCACCCTTGCCCTTCGTGAAGTTCTCCCTTCTAAACAAATTTATAACAACTTCCGACTATATAAAAGTGCATTTCGAATTCAATAACTTTTTGATTCATATACGAAACAATTTTTACGGAAGAACAAGGTAGATGGAATTGCTAACATTTTAGTCAAAGTAAACAATGGCAGGAATGCACAATAGAATACTTTTTTTAGTAAAACATAGTTAATTTAATCGATTAAAGCGACGTTTTTTAGACAAAGTAATTTAAAGCATATTTTTAGCTAGTTTGGCAACGTACAAAATGAGACAGGATTTAAAATATTTGAGTATGAATACTTAAATTTATTGATAAACTAGCTGTGCCATTTTGTCGGCGTTACCATCGTGGCGTGACGTCTATTTGATAATTGCAAAGGCGGTACCAAAAAATAGACCGCAGGGTAATATTTTTGGCTATATTCGGCTATCCCAAGGAAATCACGCTATTTATCGCAATACAAGGATTCTACGTGTTGACTCGGGATATAAGCTAGCTCTGTGTCGAATTTCATTGGAATCCGTTCAGTAGGGGTCCCATTGGGGTAGGCGAAGATGATGGATCTCCACCTGCTACGTGATAAACACTTTCGCTTCATCAACTTACATTAATTATTCATACATACACGCTTCTTTGAACTACTTTTTATCTGAGCTTTCTTCAAAATATCTTAAATTTAATCATGGTGAGTATGTCTCGGTCTGCCGCCACCGACTCTACCAGTCACATTGCTGTCATATACTTGTTTTGTGATTCTTCTAAAAGTTGCATTTTCGAAATCTATTTGTTCGAATTACTTCCCACACCCAACACATGTATTATAGAATAGATTCAATACGTTTCTACAAGTACATACCTATTTACTAAACAGTTTTATGAGATTAATAACTTTTATATGCGTAGTTGTTAATTACGAAACCGTTTTAATACAAAAATACAAGTGTAAACAGAAAGTTGTCCCATTCGAGTATATATATACGTCAAATATATGGCCATTACCCTGTACGTAAAAGGGGAGATGTGTCTTCAACGTTAAAGCCCATAACATCCGACGTATCAAATAACGATAGCGTACGTCCATTAGATAATATCATTGATAAATGTTATCGCCTATAAAAATTGTAGTATTCAAAAACATTATTAAAGTAAGGAAGCTACGGTAATCAAGTTGAAATGCCCGGACAGATAGCTAGCTAACATATAAGTCTAATTATGAGGAACATTGAAAGTATAGGCGCGCCTTACACAGGCACTAATGGACTGCTCGAACAGAGAATGGATTGGAATTGCACCTGAAATGTATTGCAATATCATCTACTAAGGGCAATGTTTGCCACTCCATTAGTGTGAGTGTTAGGAATAATATTTCATTTCAAAACATCGTAAATTTTAATAACTGCCTTACAAGCTATTTCTTGATCATAAGGTGTTTTATATTAATTAAAACCGTATTGCTTATTGATAAGAAACGTAGCGTTAAAAATAAGATAAATGTAATCCCAAGACAAGTGATCCTGGCACAAATCATATTATTTTTTTAAGACTTTGTGTTTTAATAATAGAGTTTTACGCAATTTTTGCTGCATTCGCAGGCTCATTCCAATTGTAAATATTGGACTAACGTTAAACATTGGTATTCCTGTGAAATTTTAAACAGTCAACATCTAAACAGTGCAGACATTCCACTCATGCTATGACTTTTTAAAAACAATTAATACCAGCCACATAAGGTATGTGAAAAAAACTGCGTATTCCCGACAAAGACTTATGTTTTATTGTATCTGGAATTTTTAAGTTATGTGATGGAAAATTAAAAGGCAGAACAAACCTTGTAAGTTGTATGCAGTTCGCTGCGGTTGCATGCCAGGTTCTACGCTGATGCCGACCCGCGACGTATTGTGCAGCGACAATGCGCCAAGCAAGTCTAGCTCGGTGGCTGCAACAAAGTAAAACAAAATGAGCAATAGTTCTCCAACATTATTCCGTTGATATCCACCACTGGGTCTGGGTCTGGACATTTGTCAACAACACGAACGTAGACGACGCAGAGTTATTATTGTTCGCGATTTATCCACTTCCAGACGATGTCTTAATCCGATTGCTAACTTGTCTGATTCATAGCTACGCAATCGTACGTAGAAAAATATATAATACTAGAAAGTAATGCAATGTATACGCAGATAGCTCATGTTAATAAATAGGTTACAGAAGTATTTGTAAAACTAAATAGAGAATGCAAATATTTAGAAATTCCTATTAATATTTGTTACTCCTTGTTAGCTTTAGAAACTAATTATTTGGTGTACAGATATACATATAATATACCTACATATATTCATTCTATAGGATTAAGTGTGGGATACTTTTTTACCCTGAAAACTTTTATAGTATCTGATTAATTGCTTGCAAATAACTGATTTTAATTGATTAAAGGTAGATTTTTCAAGCATAAGACAAAAATTATCCACCGAATAAATTATAACCTCCATGGACATTCAGGGAGTCACTTTATTTTTACATAAAAGTCAAATAATTTGACTGTTTTGTTTACTTATACTTGTACTGCAATAGTCCTCGTCATATATATATATATATATATATATATATATACATATATATATATACATATATATATATATATATATATGACGGCCTCTGTGGTTGAGCGGGCTAAGCCTTTGCCGGCCTACCTCACTGCAACGCAGAGGCTCCGGGTTCGATTCCTGGTATAGTAAATTTCGGAAAACGTCTTTTCTCCGTTATTTACTATGGTCTGGGTGTCTGGGATGGGCCCCAGAGTGGTCCGTTGTATAGTACCCATAACACAAGCGTAACTTGCTTCATTTGGGGATATACAATGTGTGTGTTTGTCTGCCGATTATTATTATTATATATATATATATACATATATATATATTTGTTTTGATTTGTGTTTGTTTCGTTTTGTCTATCCGTAAGTCACTTGAACGGCCCTAACGGAAGACCAGCGCTGGTTGAGCCAACCAGCATCATGCTGAGTTAGGACCAATTCAGAACTTCATTTCAATTGTATTGTCTTATTTATAAGTACGTTTTTGTGTGTATGTAGTTCTGAATAAATATTTTTTCTTTCTTGCTCTCTTATTTAGCTGTACATAATAAAACTACGTTTTGCCGGTTTTAAACGCGGTAATTTATTTGATTTTTTATTATTCCGACGTTTCGGCCACTTTTCAGTAGCCGTGATCACGGAAGACAAAGATGTCTACTGTCAATAAGTATTGTTAAATTTCTATTTAGCCTATCGCCCAATTGTTCATTTTAATTATTTAGTTTAAATTTTGTTTATGGTTATTATTTACTCTATGAGTCTAATCTAATTTACCACCGCTGCGCATCATGTTGTGGCTTGAAGAGTAGAAGGGCGCAAGAAACTCTTCTGCAAATATGCCTAGCTCTAATAATTTTATATAATACTAGCTGCTCCTGCGGCTTCACCCGCGTGATGATGGAAAATCTATAATATTATATCTCAATAAATTATAGCCTATGTGTTAGTCTGATGTGTAAGCTATATTACTGTAAAGTTTCATCAAAAACCATTCAGTCAAAAACTACTGAAAGAGTAACATACATACATCCATACATACAATCTTACAAACTTTCGCGTTTATAATATATATAGGATTAAAATGGGTGCGAGGTAAAATCAAAAGAAATTGTCAGTCAAGTTGTTTTATGTTCCGGTGCACGAAGAAATTACTTAATTAATTACTTAGCTGTAATTTAATTTCCACAAGTTGTGTTTTGTACTATGAATTACTTTTATTTGGTGGTTGAAAAATCAGCCATCATAGAAATGTGTCGTATGGCTCGTAACTCCTGAGTAAAATACACCATGTCACTGCATATTTTCAGCTTATTACAATACATAAATCACGACACACCTTCCATGATCAAATTGATCGTGTACTAGCGGAGGGTGATGTCAGGAGCCTTAAGAACAGACGAGTGTGCATAACAAGAGTTATGAATGTCAAAGAAGCAAGTGAGGTGTGTAAGAATGGACCTAAATGGCGCTCTGTTGTTCGTGCCTACCCCGCAAGGGAACTGGCGTGAAGTTATGTATGTATGTATAAATCACTATAATTCAATGTTTGAGCTCAATGCCATAAATCCTATTACGTTCAATGATGAGACGATATCCGTCATTTTATTGTTTCAACTATCTCATAAATATTAACGAGACGCTGTTATCGAAGTGGCCTACATTTCGGCAATCAATATAATACAGCGGCATATTCCGAAAAATGGGGAAAGACGCAGCCTCGGCTATCGATCCGATAAACTCGGACGGAAATTTAATTCCATTTCTCTACCATGCTACATTTGAAGTATGAAAGTACGTACAATTATCTTTCTTTCGTCGCAGTAAAGTACTTCATTAAAATAACTTTAGAAGACAAAGATTGAATTCATTAAAATAATTAATAAGTGTCTTAAGTCGATATTAAATTTCTGTCTTTCAATCTGAATGAATCGACATTTGGATTTGGATCACTTAGATCCATATTAACATAAACTTGACTCATTCAATATCATTGTACATCGCCGTGTTTTTTCAGTTCTGTCCCTTCATGCGCTTCAACCAAATTCATTTTGGTTCACCGGTCTATTTGGTTACTTTTTTTTATTTTTTTTTATTGCAGGAGTTCAGCAGACAGGCAGACGGCCCAATTGATGAAAATTTCACAAAAATTACTTGTTTGATCTCTAGATAAAAGTTATTTCAACACAAAATATGACTTTAAAAATATAAAAATTACACTAATGTGAATAATGATGGATCAACTGCTTTAATTTTGTATACAGCCGAAATATAATTTAGTTCAGTAGTGGGTACTTATTTGTGGCTTTCGGGGTCGAGACTCTGGGGCCGTGGGGGCCTGGAGCTCATCACCTCTATCGAGACCTCTCAACGCGTCTAATTGAGGTCTCGTGAGACCAAAAAGCTGGCTTGCACTTAGGGCAACGAATCAGCGTTGTCATCGAACGCGGAATGCGGCCAGCATTTGGGCTCGCCCCCCGTCGACAGCGATTTGGAGTCAATTTTTTACTTATAGTTAGTTTATTTATTTTTAAAATTAACATTTAGTTCACAGATAACTTTCATCTGTTGACTGAAAGTCATAAAGTTAATTTGTTTCAAATTGTTACTTTTCGGTCGTTATGGCACCTCGACAGAAGGGTTGTTTGCACATAGCAATAAGTTAAGAACAGAACTCGTTTGCTGAAAACGTGGCGTGCAAACTTTCAAAATAAATTATGATTTGTAATAGTGTGATTATTTCGCTATGTCTTCAAATATAGTCTTTATATTTCTTCTTTTAAGTGGTTTTTCTATTTGAAATAAAGTTTGTTAAATCAAGTAGTATTTTATGAAATTTGAATATATTTACGTACATGAAACACAGATGAGCGATGTCGTGAAAATACTCTATTTAAGAATAAAATACTTATACGTTTTTATTCATATTGATTTTAAGTAAGTATGTAGGATTCTTGAACAACTGTAAAGAAGTCTACAAACTTACTCTAACTCAGTATGAATAAGACACTTTATGATGCCAATGAAGAACAAGAAGTCTATACAAATAGATATAAAGTAGCAAAAGACGCCCTTCAACATAAAATAATTGCCAATAGACACCTAGTTTTATCGAGGCTTTATAGTAATTAGAGCAGAACAATTACATCCATATATTCTTCGGAACGCATTATCTGGATTGAGGAAAACAAGGTCAAGCTACCAACAAGCTATTAACAAAAACTGAACACAATACGTTATCACACTATCTTCCATACTAATAATTGAGCTATTACTGTACTAATAAACAATTTAAAGTATAATTATCGTATGTATAGGTAAAATGTCCATTAGTTTAATGTCTCAATTATAGTGTTGTATTTTAGTAAGACTTTAACCTAAAACATATTTTTATAATTTACATAAATACATTGTTTTATCATATAAATGAAAGTAAAAAAATAACACGTGTCTGTTTTCGTAGTAAATTTTGAATTGTGGGTATGATTAAAAAAAATATAATAAAACTACGTTTTAACGGTTTTAAGCGCGTTTCGGCCACTTTTTAGTGGCCGAAACGTCGGAAAAACCAAAATCAAATAAAATTACCGCGCTTAAAACCGTTAAAACGTAGTTTTATTATGTATACAAGTCGCGAAAACTTAAGAAAATATTATAAAAAAATATGTTTAAAATACTTTTTGTTAATTTTAATTCTATTTAACTTTGATATTCAAATAATAAAAAAGTTCTTCAGGTAGATTTATAAATAAAAGAATTTATAAAAACGCGAAGAGTAAGGCAATGGATTCAAATCCTGGCACAGAACGCATATTTATATGAAAAATCACCTACAAAATCGGTTAAATAAACTTTTGAAAATACTTACATCACTACTTATCGAAATTATTTTATTAACTTCTAAACATAGTAAAACATGATCTGTACTCGCATATATTAGTAAATATTCTTTTAACATTGAATTTACTCTTTTTATTTTTTAATATTTAATTTATTTTATTGATTATTATTATTAAATTAAATTAAACTATACAATAAATTAAACTAAAAATAAACTATATATACAAACTAAAATTAAAGTATAAAATCTAGTTCTAGACCGCTGTCAGTCGGAAACGTGCCCAAAAGACTGGCCACATGGCCACAAAATTTACTTATTGTAAAATCGCATAAGAGGAATAAAATGACCACAGTAGCTTTTGGACACAAATGTAAATGTATAAGCATCATCAATCAGACGTGTAACCCGGTCACGTAGCGAGCTACACAGAGGCGTAGCCGTAGCGCTAGTCTGTCTACGTACGAGTACGCCTACCACTACAACTAGGCTACGAAGATAAGATAATATTTCCGTATTATGTAGCTCTGTTCTCTCTATTCATTTATATTCTATAATATTATTAGACTACTGGTTATATTTTATGGTACTGCTTAATTAATAAGCACCCTGTATTAAATTAAGTAAAGAAAATGTGTAACGTGTTATCCATGTTTTTAAATCGAAAGCACTAATTAGGTCTTTACACCTGAATCCCCAAAATGTATCATAGAATTCAAAGCTATAATAAAATAAAAATGTTACGACTAAAAACGTCAAATAATTTATGTGCTCGTGTGACCTTACAGTATTATATAATCGCAAACACTGCGTTTTAGCATTTTTTTATTATTATATATATCTCTACGGACTCGAGTTCCGTACCCTTTTTTAATACTTAATTTCTATGAAAAATTTGAGACTCCGTACACGCTTATTGTTTTTTTTTGTTAGTGTATGTGACATTATATGTAGGAATTTTTCTGTTTTGGTGTACCTTAAGAATAACTTATTATATTAATTTATTCTAATTTTAATACTAAACTTATACTAATGTAGAGTGTATCTGTTACATGCTGGTGTTGTGAGGAAGTGCATGTGCAGTGTTGGCCCTATATCTATACTTATATATAGTCGTATCTAGTGCCATGTGTGCGTTTTAGCATTTGAAAAACACTTTTTATGATAATTAGTTTTCTTATTTTATAACAAAATTTACTGCATCCGACAAATATTGTATTGGTTTACAGTCATTGTAATTTTACCATAAATATAACGTGAAACTATAAAGTTATACAAGGAAGAAATGTAAGCATTTATATTGTATTAGACATTGTTGCAAGAAATTGTTATACTTGGACCCTTCTAGGTATCGCGCTCTTAACTTCTAGTACGATTAAGAGTGTCACAGATTGTGTCAAGAGCTCTCGTCTCCATAACCCAAGCTCCAATTTACGACACCTAACACAGTTGTTAGGGTTGGCACTGTGACTCACTCTACTTTAATTAAAAAGAGACAGTAACAAACATTTTTTAAGGTTTCGTAACCATTTCAGTGTAAACTGCGTCTGTCTGGTCTGCGTTTCTGTTTGTATGTCGCAATCATTTTTCTTAACAACTATGATTTGGTATGGTATTGAATAAAGTTGGAGTCCATTTTTGTATGTTTATTTTAGTGATTTCATAAGCTTTTATATATTATAGCTTTATAGAGAGAATATATATATTCGTTGATGATGTATATGACCAATGTCTCCTATTATATTAATGTACTCTGTGGGCGAATGTAAGGCGAGTGACGTGTAAATGATTTATATATGCTATAATGTAATGAGGTTTGATGGCATGATATAGTTGCGGTAATCGTAAACACATTACTTACACTGAAGCGGACTAAAAATATTAATTCATATTTAGGCATGTGAGATATCGTTAGACAACTCTTCCAAAATGGTAGTGATGCTTTATCGACTATTTTACTTATGTCAATAAATAGGACATTGTTATAATTCATATGTTTATTTATATCAAATTAATTACATTTTTCTTTAAACATATATATTTATTTAAAAAAAACCGATGTCCGTCGGCGGCGGGGCCTGCCTCACAATTCGTGCCGTGTCCAAGAGTACTTGCTCCCTTCCGTATCTCGCTCTTCACCCAACTTCCTAGCGAATGTTTCTTTAGGTGACTGTCGAGAGTCTTCGCTATAAGACCGTTGACAGTGACAACTATCGGCACAATGCTCGTTGATTCCTAACGCCACATAGCGTTAACCTCGTGAGCATGATCTAAATATTTACCTAGTTTTTCTTTTTCTTTCTTCACGTGGTTATCGTAATGCGAGATACTGATGTTAAAGAGCATTGCTCGTCGCGTAGAACGATCTACCATCACGATATCAGGCTTATTGGCTACAATTGTCCTGTTCGTGATAATTGATCGATCCCAGTACAGCGTGGCACGACTGTTTTCAAGAACTGGTTTCCACAATACCGTATTGAAAATCAAGTTGCTGGTAGATAATCCTGGCTACGAGCTACAAGGACATTGTTTATTGTTAATTTAGTTAAAAAGCTCTTTTTCTGTTTTAAATTATAAGATAGAAATTTCTGAGGAATATAGATCAAAAAACATAAAAACTAACTTCACTGAAAACTAGATTGGTCGAAATTCGTTAATTAGTTTTTGAAATATGGAGTATATTATACTATAAATGCTTTTTAGGACTCCATATCTTAATGACAAAAACGGTAAACTATTGTCAAATCTACGGAACCTTTCATTGCGTAGCCCAACATGCATTTAGCGGAATTTTGGTTCCTAATGTAATTAATTAGCTCATTCACACATTAACTAATTATTTTTCATTTTACATCAAAGATATTGATCAATTTTAACCGTTTGAACGACCCTTCATGTAATAAGAGAGCTGGAATTTTACGCACTAATATTTTTTTTTAAATCTTTTAAAATTGAATGCTTATGGCAATTTTCAAACTGTGTCGGCAAATGTCACGTGTTCACTTACGGCCCTGTTTATTGCAGGCGAATCGAGACCGACGAAGGTGTGAGGCACCCCCACTGCATGCGACGCCGACACGTCTGCCTCCCCGTCAGTCACCCAGATGTAACAGAGATGCTCCAGATTGCCTACTAAACTGCTACCAGTCGGCCTCTGTTTGAAATTCCTCTTTCTACCTAGTTTTTACCTCCCAGTTATACTTTATTCAGGCCGCTGCGTTACAATTCCACTACATAAACTTATCTGTGAGGCATCGATGCGACACGTTTTGTACTTATATTACTAGTAGTCAGATGAAAAATTCTTATCTTATTAACTCGTTAAATCTATATAAATAAAAAAGAATCGTAGAAACGTATGTACGCGCATAACTTGAGAACGACTTTACTGATTTTTATCATTTTTTTGTGTGCGTTTGAGTGGGTTCTCGTATGGTTTAGATTCACAATAGATCGGATAGAATCGGGTCCTAGATTTTTATTTTTTTAGGGCAGGGCAACGTCTGCCGGAACCGATAGTATTCAATATTTATTATCATTTTATTACACCTACAATTAATACTATTACATAAGTACACACAATATACACCTAATATAAGATAAAATTCCTGTTTTAATTCCTAAAATTAGGAGTCTATTCGAGACAAATTTTGATATCGAAACACACAATAATTCTAAAAAGGTCATTTACGATTTAGACGTCATACAAATTGCAATTTTCATTTAAATTTCGGTAATTATATTAAAATTATAACCATTTAAATTTTATTTATTAGTCTATAGAAAAGGTATTATACAGTAGGTAAAACTTAAGCTACTCTAGATGAGAAGCGAAAGCACTATGGGATTATAGCACTGTAACATAGCTTAGTTACAGCTTGAAAGCAGTAAAACGTATTTTCCACGCGATCGTAAACACTTGTACTCCCACACAGTTCGAGTTTAATAGCGGGCGCCGACGCCATACTTCTGGAAATAGTTTCAACCGGATAATGCTTCCAGATTACAGATTGACTCTTATCAATGTTACTTTTATAAAGACTCTACAAAAATTTATAATTTTACAGATTTTTTTTAAATTAATATGTTGGTAGTAATGTGATTGTACGTCGAAAGACTTTATGTTGATAGTAGCATATTGCAAACTATTAATAAAAGGGCATCAAAAATACTTGTCTGCAAAAAGGTGCCACGAAAGCCATATATTATACATAAATATAGATATAATGAAAAAAAATGTGTGTGTGTGTGTGTGTGTGTGCAGTTCACATGCAGTAGAAGTGAAACTTCGGAGAATATACTCACAGATAATTCTTTTCTAACTTTTATTAATATAACTCCTTTAGCCTACATCCGTTAACATATTATAATTCAAAATAAAATTCTTAAGTATTACTTTCAATTTGTCACTGTTTTAGTCTAAATAATATTATTATCAGTTTTATTTCGGTCCAAATTAGACCTATATTTAATCATCGTTCGTATTGACTGTCTAATCTGCCCTGCACAATGTAAAACTCGTATCTCATTCTATCGCAGGCTTAGTCCTATAGATTTACATGTTTATCTCTTTTTCGTTTCATCGAGTTTCATATTACAACTATTCTAAAGAAATTTCACCTCAACAAGTCCGCAGTGGTAGGTTATTAGTATTATTATATTATTATTATTATTAACTTCACGCTAGTTCCCTTGCGGGGTAGGCACGAACAACAGAGCGCCATTTAGGCCCATTCTTACACAGCTCACTTGCTTCTTTGACATTCATAACTCTTTTCATGCACACTCGTCTGTTCTTAAGGCTCCTGACATCACCCTCCGCTAGTACACGATCAATTTGATCATGGAAGGTGTGTCGTGGCCTGTATATAATTCTGTATATGATAAGCAATTTTGCTGAAAGGAAACTTTATTTTCAAAAATATGTAAAATAATTGCAATCAAAGATTTGTGATAATTAATTTAAGATCTCGTGTTATTTCAATAAAATCGATTCGTACTTTATATTATTAGTCCTTTTGATAGATATTATAAAACTTAGGTGTTTTTCTTATCACATTTAATTGGTTCAAATCGCGGCTTAAGACTGATTTTTCACACGCTTTTTAAAGCAGTTTTACTTATTTACGAAAATAAAGAAACGTTTCGTTTTAGTAAAATTGGCTATCATCAACATTTAGGTGTGCTTGCCTTCCAAACACGACCTTTATAGATATATAGCCCATAAACTTCCCACCACGTATTCAAGGTCTCGCTATTTCAAGGGAACGGAGACTATACTATAAGCCTGCTATCTTGACTTAACCGTAGAACAGCTAAATAAACTTGAGCGACTTCAGAATTTTTGCATTAGGTTCATATTTGGCTTGCGAAAATATGACCATGGTTCTGAATTTCGTAAAAGCTCACACTACTTTACAACATATTGTTTATTTCTAGTAGTCCTCCTTACCTTAAGGAGCGTTTTGAATTCCTTCGCCTTTCTACTTCCCACAATTTGCGCACTCAGACGTACCGTAAATTTACTACACCTGCATACACTTCATCCTTTTATGATAACTCTTTTACAGTGCAGGCTGTCAAACTTTCGAATGCGCTGCCTCTTACTGTCAGAGAGGCCAAAACATTGCCTACATTTAAGAACGCACTCAGAAAACACTACTTTTCCTTAAATAATTATGCCTAATCCTTATACTATACTTAGACTATTTAATATAATGACTAATTAATATATATACACATATACACACACACATATATATATATATATATATATATGTGTGTGTGTGTGTGTGTGTGTGTGTGTGTGTGTGTGTGTATATGTGTATATATATTTGTATGTATTTAATTTATAAAGTAATTTAAGTGTGTTTATTTATGATATACCTAATAGTCTGCACCACCTACATCGCCAGATTAGGTTAAACTATTCCTTAAGTTAGGTTGCCTGGAAGAGATTGCTTTAAGCGATATGGCGGCCTATTGGTTCTACCATGACAATATTGTAATTGTGTATTTTTAAAATTGTATATTTGGTGAGCAATAAAGTGTTATCTATCTATCTATACTACGGACTATACCCATTACTCTTGTCTGTTTCTGTAATATCGATTAGCAAGTATCGTCACATTGTTTCCTTCACCATCAGCACGTGTTATGGTAATGATATGGGATATAAGGTCAAATTATAAGTGTAAACCTAAAAATACCGTACAAAATATTATTAGCCTATAAAGCTACAAATGGTAATACAAAGTAAATGAAAATGGACGATGTTATATAAATCAAAGTGATTGCGGCAGTTTCCTTTACGGTGCGAAGTTATATGCAGCATAAAGGCTAACTCAAACTTGTTTAAATAATACTTTGGGATACATATTAGCTGTATTCCTGTACTGAGAAATTATTGATACTACATGAGATACGGGTGTATTAAGCCTTTGAATGAAAGAATAATAAAGAAAGGCCAGGTTATAGTACTACTAGACCTTTGTAAAAAAAATATATAAATATACATCAAAAGTGTTGTATCTAAATAGCCTCATCATCACTAACGTAATTGGGCCTTTCGTGACCCAACCATTACATACACTTCGACTTCGTATATTATAAAATTTAGTTTACGATTGCATTATAACATATTATGTAAGTACATACTACAAAGCAAGGTCTGTACTATACGCGGTCATACAAAGTTTAAACTTTAACGACGTGCATACGAATTCAACTTTTCGTACTATGTTGCCAATAGTACATTTGTTGTATTTATATGGCTACAGAAAGCATCAGTTTCATGGCACTATTAAGTTTGGGCATTAAATTTTTTGATGGTCGCTATAAGTGCAGTTAAAGTTGTATTTATCGGGTTTAAAAAGAAGTAGGCATATTACGTACATTGACGAGATTTGCTAAAAGATAGACAAACGGTTTTTAAGAGCAATTTTGATATGATTTTCTTTTGTCGTTTCGGCTTCTAAATAAGGAAAATCCAATTTAAAAGTTTTATTTATGTTAACAGCCAAAACAAATTATCCATAGGATTCTAGGTACTACTTCTTCGTATAGGCGTCGTTATCAAAAATACTTAGGTATATATTATATTTTATGTTATTTGGTTTACCTCCATGGCCATACAGAATATATACAGTGATGATGCAAACATTTTAAAGCACAACTTATCATTTATTTATTTTATTGCTGGAGTACAGCAGACAGGCTAACGGTTCAACTATGATGGAAAGTGATTTGAAGCCGATACTAGGCGGATCATCTCGGTCTTTCAATTTGGTATGTCAACTAAAGTAATCCATATAAACATAAACTTAAATCATTCAATGTCATTGAATATAGTCATGTCTTTTCAATTCCTATCAACAATTGAACCCTTCAATTTGGTTGATCCGTCTGTTACCAGCATTGATTTCAATCATTTACCCTATTCATTCATCAAACGTGATACAAAAGATGCCGAATTCCTGAAACAAAAGTATTTACGGTATCTTCAAAATAAATTGTTAAACTAGGCGGAACAATTTGGGCCTGTTGGTGTCAGATGTGATGAACGAGAAATTAATTGAGGTTATCAAACATAACTTTAGTGGCTCTTAGGGACCCCCGCGAATTTGGAGTGTCACGCTTGGCTGATTACACGGTACGGATAGTTTGCCTACAGTGGCATGCAAAGCTTTTTGCCGTTACTGTTTTTGTGTAACTTAACTACTGATGGATGTTATCATACCCATCATACATGAATTTATAGACCAATTCAAATGCTATTTTCGTTAAACGATAGATTATTTAAAACGTCTACAAATTGTTTTATGGTATGAGTTTTTATTTAATTCAATAAATAAGTCGGCAGTCGAACGCACGTAAAGTATATATATTCTTAGGAACAAATTATGCTTGTGATAATATACAACGAACAACTTTGGTACTGATTTCGGACACTCGTACGAATCGAATCTGGTACAAAGTCAAAGTAATTTATTTGTTTGAAAAAAATAACTTACTTTGACTTGACTTTGACTTTTGGTGATAGGGCATTTGCCCGACTGGATAGCCATCCAGTCGGCAAAGACCAGGGGTGGTGGCTACCACCTAAAGTATGTCGCCATAACAACCTCGAGTTGTGTTCCGGCATTAGTGACCAGGTTCCAGTTTCCCTTAAGAGAGGAGCAGCGCATTTGTAGCAGCTTTGGTGTTGCATATGTTCATGTGCGATAGTAACCGCTTTCCATCAAGTGGGCCGTTTGCCTGTCTGCTGAACTCCTGCAATAAAAAAAACGGACATTTTTGCAGATGTTATTCTAAGTCTCAAGTACACCAATAAACATTCAATATTCAACATAAAATTATATATTTTTTAATAACGAACCTGGTAAACAGACAGACGACTTGGCTAATGACAGTTTTCACTATTGTCTACAGACATATGCAACAACAGGAGTACAGCCAACCCATTGCCGGCCTTTAGGACGAGATAAAAGGAATATGAGGGATGGATATAAAGGGGATGGGTTAGGGGGAGGGGGAGAGGTTGGGATCCCGTAGACTGGACCTTGTTGGTGAAGAGGGTATCCTAAGTGGGAGCCAAGCGTAGTGGTGTCACAGATGTGATACCTAATGTTTAGTTCCTGTGGCATCCCTGAAAGTGCAAAGGAGAGGGGCGCAGGTTAGGTTTAGTGGGTCCGCCATCCCTCCGCTCGAAGGCCACGGTGGGCTAGGTTTCCCTCCAAGCCCGAGCATGGTGTCCCAAGAAATGACATTCTCCCTGTGTCATCAAAAAAAAGGGGGGGAGGGCAGATGAGCCATAGGAACTCTAAATTGAGTAAAGAAAGTATTTATTCAACGTATTTTTCTTTTCATTGCTAGAGTACAGCAGACAGGCTGGCGACCCACCTGATGGGAAGTGGTTACCGTCGCCTATGTACATTTGCAACACCAGAGGTGCTAGAAGAAATTTAATTAAGGTAAGGTAAGGTAACTCTTTATTGTATACACCAAAGCATAGACAAACAGAAGTAGAAAAATACAAAAGATAGTACAACGGGCGGCCTTATCGCTAATAAGCGATCTCTTCCAGGCATCCTTTGGCAGGGATTAATAGATTTTAAAAACTGACTGTGGTGCAGTCTATAAATAATTATGATAAGTATACACAGTGCATATAAGTACAAATACAATAAAAATATACATTTATATATGTATACACATACATATATATATATATATACATATGACAATATACACACAAATATAATTATATAAAAGATTCAAAATTACTATACGCAATAGAAAAGTCTTCTGAACCGAATTTTTGACGAATTGTAAGGATTTGGCCTGTTTTATAGCAATAAGTAGCTCATTCCAGAGACGCACAGCCTGGACAGTAAAAGAATGATTGTAAAAACAAGACGTGTGTTTATTCTGTATCTAGTTGAGGGGCGCAAAATTATAGGAGCTAGATACGTACAGAAATTCAAAGCGTTCCTTGAGGTAACGAGGAGTAGTTGGTAAAAATAGTATACTATAAAGAAGAGTGAGAATGTGAGTATTCCGGCGAAAATTGATAGGTAACTACTTGATTTTTTTGCAGAATTCAGAGACATGGTCATAATCCAAATATGAAACTTATACAGAAATTTTGAAGGCGCTCAAGTTTATTTAGTTGTTCTTGGCTTTTGTCCAGATAGCTGGCATCAGCATAATAAAGAAAGGGGAGTAATAGGAATTCCGCAAGCTTAACTTTGGTGGTAGTAGTAAAAAGCTTCTCAATTATATCCGTGCAGGAACGGAGAAAGAATACAATTTCCTGCGGCCGGGCGGCCTGTCGTAAGAGGCGACTTAACAACCCACAGCCAGGTGGTAGGGCATTTGCCCGACTGGATGGCTACCACCTAAAGTATGTCGCCATAACAACCTTGAGTTGTGTTCCGGCATTAGTGACCAGGTTCCAGTTTCCCTTAAGAGAGCAGCAACGCATTTGTAGCATCTTTGGTGTTGCAAATGTCCATAGGCGATGGTAACCGCTTTTCATCAAGTGGGCCGTCTGCCTGTCTGCTGATCTCCTGCAATAAAAAAAAACCTCCTCAGTGACCTACAAGGGAGAAAGACTTTTATACTCAGTTCGATGTTATGGGGCCACCAAAAGAGCTCGCAGTTAATGAACACGCCGAGGGTTTTGACTATTTCGCTGAAAGGAATGTGACTTCCATTAAATAAAACTCTAGGTAGGGCGAGTCAATCATCAAATCATCAAATTAATTGACACCTTTTTATATATTTTTAATATTATGATATTTTCAAATACCTCAAGAAGAAAATTATTAGGCAGGCGCGACTAGTATAGTCAAAGTTGACGCAGACAAAGCCGTTGGGACACCCAAGCTCGAAATAATTATATAATTTAGGACAAATAGCGACAAACAGGTTATCTAGTGGGCGTGCCTTATCTACGTGGGTGACACGAAATATGCAGACTACATCAATTAAATTTTCAATAATACAGGTGAATTTTTACTGTGTTTACACATGGAAAGTCAGCTTTTTAAAGTGTTAGTGGTTTGCTTGATTATATATGCATGTTTGAACTTTAAATTGTGTTAATGTCGAGTTATTTAGTTATTTATGAACTGCTAGTTAAGTCTTTTTCTTTTAAAGGCGATCAAAATGATTTATATATGTACTTGTTTACAGAAAAACTTTTATTACTTCATTTTAAAACGGCTACAAATAAACGTCTATGTATAAAGAGATTAATGAAAGTAGGTGAAATGAAAGTTGTTGGTCGGGATCCTTCCCAGTGGAGATCCATGGAAAACAAGCATACAAACAAACAATTTTATTAATTTCAATGATTGAAATAGTGGCGTAGCTTGCCTTAGACGGGCCCTATATCAAAATGTCTTTAGGGTCCCAAAGGAAGGGTAAAGTTGTTTAATAAAGAAAAAAAATGCTCGAATTAAATTAAAATTACATATTGATTATAACTTTATAAGTTATTATTTATACTTATGCTCCTAGGAGCTAAGTTATACAAACAATTCAATTCAAAGATACACTTTTCTCGCCTTTTTTTCGGCAAGCTTATTTATAAATCCTCCATAGCTGAGGAAGATTGCAGTTTTTCTAGATTTTTTGCTTCTATAGACAATAATGACAAGTCCGTCCGCGTTCCTTTTGGCCCAGCAGTTATTCTCAATAATGTTAATCCATGTATATAAAAGAAAGTCGTGTTAGTTACACTATTTATAACTCAAGAACGGCTGTACCGATTTGGCTCAAAATTGGTGGGGAGGTAGCTTAGAACCAGGAGACGGACATAGGATACTTTATATCCCGTTGGAACCGGTAGGTGGCGCTGAGATCGGGTTCTAGAATCCTCCTAATCACCTGGACCGATGTTTGTGATTTTGTTTTTGTGTGTTTGAGTGGGTTCCCGGATGGTTTAAATCCACAATCGGAACCGGTAGGAGGCGCTGGGATCGGATTCCACACTTTCGGGGGCCCCTGTAGCCTTTCACTAGCATTACTAGAATAAACTATAACTGTCCAATGTCCATATTATATTGTATTATCATAATAATGTTTTCTTGATCGAAATGCAACTTCGTGTGAAATGTTATCATGTTACTTAGGTACCTACTCAATTGGAACGCATCGTATGTGCGCAGGAGTTAATAACAATTAATTGAAGTCCCTCGTAGTAACTTGAGACGGCACGTGGATGAAACCTGCCCAAATTGACCATATGGTTCAACACACCAGGTCTAATTATAGTGTTCAACTTAAATACATTTTTAGGGTTGCGGTTTATTAAATAAAAACTGAAATTCATAGCTTTAAATGTAGTTGTTATTTTGAATTATACGTATAGATCAAACCTGTAAAATATTATCCTGTACAAACTGCACGGCCTGTCTAGATTAGCTGTGCAATGAATGAAAAATGTTAGGTGTTTCTCTTATGGATAAAATCAGAAATGAGGACATCCGTAAGAGAACGAAGGTAACAGACATAGCTCGCAAAATTAGCAAGTTGAACTGGCAGTTGGCCGGCCGGTCATGTCTGTCGCATGACCGACGGCCGATGGAGCAACTGAATCCTGGAGTGGAGACCACGTCTTGGCAAACGTGGCGTATGATGCCCGCCAGCCCGGTAGACTGACGATCTGCGCAAGATAGGCAGGGGCT
This sequence comes from Dendrolimus kikuchii, assembly GCA_019925095.2. Taxonomy (NCBI): domain Eukaryota; kingdom Metazoa; phylum Arthropoda; class Insecta; order Lepidoptera; family Lasiocampidae; genus Dendrolimus; species Dendrolimus kikuchii. The sequence continues at coordinate 20,277,612 of CM034394.1, forward strand.
GGATGATGAAGACGGGAGATCAGGATTTGTGGCGCGTACTTGGGGAGGCCTACGTCCAGCAGGGGACTGAGATTGGCTGAAGAAAAAGAAGAAGAATGAAAAATATCTATTGCGCATTCATCTGTTGTAATAGCCCGTTCATTTGCCTTACTTATGTATTTATTGCATGAGTTCAGAAGAGAGACAGACGGCCCACCTGATGGAAAGCGGCTACCATCGCCTATTGTTATTTGCAACACTAAAAATACTACAAATGCGCTGCTGCTCTCTTATGGGAGACTGGACTCGGCCAACACAACTCGAAGTTGTTACGGCGGCATACTCTAGATCAGGTGCAGTAGTCATCTAGACGGGCAAATATCCTAGCACCTGGCTGTGAGTTGTTTTGTGGCCTCTAATGACAGGCCGCCCGGCTGCAGGAAATTGTATTCTTTTTCCGTTCCTGCACGGATCGGTTAAAGTGTAAATGAATGTGAAATGTCAAAATTCAACTGAGAATGAATACTAAGATATAGGAATCGGTCATCTATAGAAGCGGGCATAAAAATGTAACGCAGACTCTACACTCTCTACTCTAAGACAAAAATAATTACCTTAACAATTTTAATAATAGAATAGACAACATCCCGCCCAAACGTTATTTAATTTTGATTTTAATAAGTTTTTACAATTAAATACACATTAACAATTAAGTGGCCACTTTAGTTATTTATTAACTCATTATCTAATTTCAATCAATATTACCAAAAACATAAAATAAGTAGAATAAATGTCTTAGGTAAGGAAAGGAATGCTCCGGTGGTTCGGGCATGTGGAAAGAATGCATGATGAAAGAATGACTAAACAGATATACAATGCAAAAGTGGATGAATGCAGAAGTCGTGGAAGGCCACGACACACCTTCCATGATCAAATTGATCGTGTACTAGCAGAAGGTGATGTCAGGAGCTTTAATAATAGACGAGCGTGCATGACAAGAGTTATGAATGTGAAAGAAGCAAGTGAGGTGTGTAAGAATAAGCCTAAATGGCGCTCTGTTGTTCGTGCCTACCCCGCAAGGGAACTGGCGTGAGGCTATGTATGTATGTATGTATGTATGTATAAATGTCTTAATTCGAGTTTTTGGCGGAACTTTATTTTAACGTTTACTCGACTGACCTATATTAAGATGTAAATTTAAAAAATTTTGAGTTATAAAGGTGTTAGTAAGGTGTAAGATTTCTTAGAGGCTGGGGCTGCACCTGCGATAATGTCAAAGTTAATGACAGTGGCCGAATGCATCTTATTAAAAGCGTTAAAACTAATGCCGTTATCGAATAGCCTTGTTAGTGTATATACATACGTTATCTATCAATATATAATGTCATAAACATGCAAAAACAAAATCGCACCACAAATAACAAATTACACCCATCGCCACATCTGCGTGAAACGGCCTATAACTATAAGATTATCGTAGATGTGGCCCCGCCAAGAGCGAAAATAACCTAGACTTTCTTTACGTACGAACAGTCTAGGAATTACGTCAGAGGTCAATATCCTTTGTAAAATAACTCAAATATTGATTGTTACATTTAGCTATGCATATTACGTTAACTTATTGCCTGTCAGGACCGCCTACCCCATAAGTGCGTAACAAGCTTCAAATTAGGGTAATTTTTCACACGGAATTTTATATTATGTCCTTGAGTATTTTAACCATGGAGGTGGTATTTGGTCAATGCAATGCAAGTTTACGAAATATTTTTTAATGCCATGAATTTTATAACGGAAACAAAACTATTTATTAAAATTGTTCTCACTACTCTAGTAGAACTTGTTAGAATAAAAACGATTTATTTTCTCATATATTTTACATATTTAACGGGACTACGCAACATGAAAAGTCCTAGACAATAGCATTATGTTCTATATATACAAATAGGTGTTTTACCTAAAACTTTACTGTTTTGTTATTACCAAGTTCATACAATGACCAAAAAAAAAAGTCTATATAGTCTACACAACTGCGCAGCGAAACATAGAGGCACGTCGCAGCCAAACTGATTTGAAGTAATGAATGAGATGTTGTTTATAACAATGTAGGTATTTCTTAGCGAATTGAAAAACGCGATTGAAGCGTTATTTATTTTTGTAATCCGTTTATTTCATTGATACAACATTATTGATCGGGATAAAAAGTATACTAAGAGTTCACTTGGGTTATAAGCTAGCATTATGGCGAGTTTTACTCAAATAATTTCGGTAGTTTCCAAAAAAGTTGCGATCGCAGCGCCATCTTTTTCGTTATTTTCGTCTATCCCACGGAAACGACGTAATTTATCAGGATAAAAAGTATCCAAGTTACGACTTGGGACATACGTTAGCTCTGTATCGAGTTTCATTTAAATCCGTTCAGTAGTTTTCACGTGATGCTCTAACAGACAGACAGACAAAAATTCTAAATATTACATTTTCGGAATCTCCTAGTCCAAATTATCCCCCTGATTTTTTTCACATTCTTAAACGCAATGTTTAAACTCGAGCCATTTAGAGATTTATTATAGTACAGATTGAATTTATTTGTTAAATTTACATACATACATATATAACTTCACGCCAGTTCCCTTGCGGGGTAGGCACGAACAACAGAGTGCCATTTAGGCTTATTCTTACACATTATTATTAATTGTTAATGTGTATTTAATTGTAAAAACATATTAAAATCAAAATTAAATAACGTTTGGGCGGGATGTTGTTTATTATTTGTTAAACTTACAATGATTAATATATTTTTTTTAATTTTGAAGAACATTAGAGCTTTAAATGTATTTACTAACGCTACCGTATCCTTTGGGTAAATACCAAAGTAAAGGACCTTAATTAAAAGTAAGCGGTCGCGGCTGAAAGGAGGCCTGGGGCATAAGGAGTCCGTGACATATATCAACCGCGCGTGCCTACGCTCCGTGTCGCCTTACTTTTTTTTACGAGTCAATTCCTGCATGGCGAACTAACGTGTCAAACGTAAATAATGCCTCCAAGCTTCCAACATTGAAACAACCTTGGCCTTTCATATTTAACTCGTTTTATATTCGGCGTAAGGACAGAATACGAAATGGTTACAAAGTAATATAATCGCGAAGAGGGCACGATGGAGGCAAGCCTCCTTTTCCGGTGAAAATCGCTACCCTAATTGAGTCGCATTTATTTATTTATACAAGGTCAGGGAGTATAGCGTAATGTGAATTTATGTGAGAACATACGCAACTCACGAATACTGTTGACTAAAATATAATTCCTGTAGCTTTGTTCCTACATTTTGTCAATATACTTACATTTTTTCCTTGGGTCATGTTTGTATAGCACACTTATGATTTTTACAGTCAATTAAATTATTTCATTATGTTTAAATATCTTTTTCAAATGATACAATATCTAAAGTCAGATGTTAAAGTAGAAAATGAAATTAATTAAACACTACAAACGAACAACAACACAAACATCTAAAGACACAGTTTCACTATAACTTTAGTCAAAAAATTATTTTGTAAGAAAAAATACAGGTTATAAGACTTTTCCGCCATCATACTATGTATTTCATAGAAATAGTGAAAACAGGCATATTTTACAAATAAAACCACATGTGATACGATAGCTAATTACAATCAGAAAAATCAGCCAAATGCGTGAGGTCTACGAAATATAATTATAGATTTCCTTAGTCAATTGTTTTTGTATTTCGCCACAGAACCATAAAAAAGCATTTAATAGAAACTATCTTACATCTCAAAAATTATTTAACAGACATTGTTCAGACTGATTATCAATAAAAGCATTTATGTAGCTCTAACAGCTTGACGTTTTTTACAAATTTCCACTTAGTAGTTCAAAAGTTTGAGGAGGGACACAATTTCCACAACGTTGGAGGCAATTATCTTGCTACCTTTTGATTTAAATAAAAAAGTTAATACGTACTTATAAAAGAGACGTAACTGACCGATTGAATTTCTTGACTTCTTCTTATTGTTTTTAATAAATAAATAAATAATGGGCCCATTATCTGTGCAGGAACGGAGAAAGAATACAATTTCCTGCGGCCGGGCGGCCTGTCGTAAGAGGCGACTAAACAACCCACAGCCAGGTGGTAGGGTATTTACCCGACTGGATGGCGACCACCCCTGTTCTAGAGTATGCCGCCATAACAACCTTGTGTTGTGTTCCGGCATTAGTGACCAGGTTCCAGTCTCCATTAAGAGGGCAGCAGCGCATTTGTAGCACCTTTGGTCTTATATAATGTCCATAGGCGATGGTAACCGCTTTCCATCAAGTGGGCCGTCTGCCTGTCTGCTGAACTCCTGCAATAAAAAAATAAAAAAAAAATATTCTGTTGTGAGGAACGGATAAATTAAAATACAAATATAGAATATACTTATAACATAGTCATACACTTTCATAGTATTTTGTAAAATATTTGCGATTAGTACACATAATTAAGACTAAGATTTAACGGTTTTAAGCCAGCATCTTATTTGATTGTTATTTGACACTTGATATCTTTGTCTTCAGTGCTACTGAAAAGTGGCCGTAACGGCGAAATAATAATAAATAAAAGGCCGCGCTTAAAACCGTTTAAATCGTAGTTTTAAATATTCACTTTCACTCTTTATATTAAGTATGCATGACGTGTATAATATTTTTGGAATGAAATCAATCACGTGATTTGTCAATGTAATCAAATACTTAACCAACTCCGGTCAGAACTATGTATCGTATGATTTGACTCACGTTTACATCTTTGGTGACGATTGTTGAATCTAACACTTTAATCGTAAATATTGATTTCTCATGTTAACTTATTGGCAAATATTTTCCAGAAACTGTTGTGTTTTAGTATTTTCTATTTCTTTTTATTTATTGCTGAAGCACAGCAGACAGGCTGTCTGCCCAACTGTGATAGAAAGTAGTTAATGTCGCCTATGGACATTAGCAATCCCAGAGGTGCTGATAATGTGCTGCTGGCCTTAAAGGAGAAACTGGAACCTGGCCATCGATGCCGGAACACAACTCAAAGTTGTTATGGTGGCATACTCTAGACCAGGGGTGATAGCCATCCAGTCGGGAAAATGCCCCACCACCCGGCTGTGGAATGTGTTTTCGCCTCTTACGACGCAGGAATAAGTAGTCTTTCTCTGTTCCTGCACGGATAAGGATAGTAACTTCGATCAGGAATTTACAACTTACAGAACGAATTAAAATTTGAAAGTTAAGATTGGAACGTTATTTTATTGATGGATAACAGCAGACAGGCTAATGGTCCACCTGATGGAAAGTGGTCATCATCTAAGGACATTACAATATTAGAAATGCTTTCGTCTTCGGAGGAATTTCATGACACCTTTTTTTAAATAACTCCATTTCGTAGCGCTAATTCCAAATTCAGAATATGAAAGCGCAATTTTAGAGGTGACATCGTATTTTTAATGCAAATCTGAATGATATCACTAAGCAAAAATAAACACCAAGAAAAGTTTGCAACAATATTATTATCTGATTTAAAATTAAGATGCGATGTAATACGAATATATTAGGCTAATGTGGTGCATTAGATATGCGGGATTTTGGAATACGGTGCCGGGTAATAAGGCGCCCGCGCTGACAGTGAGCGGGGTGGCTGGGATCGAACCGGTGTACCGACAGGTGGTGGACACGCGCCGCTGCCCGCCGCCCTCTGGCCTCAGACGCCGCGTGCCATATCGTGTCCTAACCAAACTATTACGTAACTTTCTAATTAAAAGAACTAAGTTTAAAAAAAACATTCCCAAAAGCAGTCCAAGTTAACAAAGTACAAACACGTTGCCTTTTATAACATTTTAAAACAGCTTAGTATTGTTATAATGCTTATTAATGGGCATGCCTTCGCATGCACATGCGTTACTTTCGCATTTTAATATTATAAATGCGAAAGTAACTCTGTCTGTCTGTCTGTTCCGTTTTCACGTAAAAACTACTGGACCGATTTGGCTGAAACTCAGTATATATATATTTTCGATGCCGAGAATGAACATAGGATACTTTTTATCCCGAAGAATGAGATAGTTTCCGGGATAAAAATATATTTGTTCTGTTTGTTATTCTTTTACGGAAAAACTACTGGACCGATTTAGTTGAAAATCGGTATACATGTAATTTTAATACCGAGGGTGGACAAGGGATTCCTTTTACCCCGGATAATGGGATAGATTTTGGGATAGATTTATGTAAAGGTTATCCCAAAAAGTGGGATAGGTTTTTTTGTGATTTTCAATTTTCGTCATTTTGGTCATCTTTGTCAAATTTGGCCTTTTTATCCGATTTGTCCTAGTTGTCCGATTTGTCCGAGTTGTCCAACTTGTCCGAGTTGTCCGAGTTTTCCGATTTGCCTGTTTTGCCCGATTTGTCCGAGTTATTCGATTTGTCCGACATGTCCGATTTGACCTTTTTGTTCGAGATGTCCGATTTGTAAGATTTGTCCGTTCTGACAGATTTGTCTGATTTGTCCGATTTGTCCGTTTTGCCCAATTTGTTCTTTTTGTCCTTTTTGTCATCTATGTAGTTGTCATAGACGGGGGATAGATAAATATAGCTAGGACGGTTTGAAATAAAGGTTGAAATTTTGGATAAGACCAATCATTTCTCAAGTTTATAGATATAAACATTCATCATCTATAAAAAATGCGATAGTAACTCAATATGTCTATTCGTTAAGTTTTCACGGAAAACTACTAGGGATACTGGATCGGTTTTGCTGTAATTTTGTTTAAATGTAGTTGTAATACCGAAAATGGACATAAATACTTTTCATGACAAAATGACAAAATAAAATTAAACTTCCGAGTGCAAATAGCACTAACATAAAAATTAAGTATTAAGTATTAACAACTCCTGCTCTTTAAACAAGAAGCACGCACTAGAGGTTGACCCGTGGCGTAGCCGCGGGGTAAACTCTATTGTATTATATAAAAAGAAGTTCTCCTAGCGTAATGGCTAGTGTACGCATCCCAAACTCAAAGGGAACGCATCGGAACGCATGCACCACTTAGGCAGTTTTCTGACGTAATGTGTGTGTATTGTTACTATTACCGCGTTCTAAGAACGTTGGAGGAAAACATCGTGATGAAACCTGCACATCGAGATAACCGATGTGCAGACAACGTGGCAAGTATACTGTCCGTTCCCCTATAAAGGTGATAGGAGGCACTAGCAGTGGGACGTATGTAGGCTGTTATTATATTATTTAAAAAAGTAATAATACTTCCTTTAGGTACAGACATCTTACATAGTATAAATTTATATAAAAAAGTCGTTTTACGCGCCTGTCGGTACCGCGTATACTGAATATACCGATTTCGCACCGCTGCTGCACCGTGAAATTAGACAGCGGCCTTATAGTGGTTCGAATTATAAAAATGCTTCCTTTTTTGAATATTGTATACGCTTCAGCACAGCCCTTATTGTTCACCATAATAAACAATTAAAGAATAAATAATTACAATAATTTAACGGCAAAACAAAAGGCGGCCTTATCGCTTAAAGCGATCTCTTCCAGGCAACCTGACTGAGAGGATACTTTTAACAAATTATGTCTTTGTATAATTAAATTAAAAGAAGTAAAATAAAAAAGGAAGAACAATACAATGTGGACAGTAAACAGCTAAGTTAAGAAAAATGAAAAGAAAAATATATATTTTATTATAAAGTAAGGTAATAGTTTTTGACAGATTTTTTAAATATGGCAAGTGATTTAGCTTTTCTGACATCTACGGGTAAAGAGTTCCAAAGGCAGACAGCCTGCACAGCGAAGGATTTGGAGTAAAATGTTGAAGAATGTGCAGGTGCCTTTAACAGGAGGTTATTAGAGGAGCGCAAATCGAAGGTGTGTGATGTATGAAGGAAGTTGAAACATTCCTTAAGGTAAGGAGGAGTATAGGGTATAAATAGTGTACGATATAATAAATTTAGAAGATGAGCATTCCGGCGAAGTGAGATTGGGAGCCACTTGAGTTTTTTCCGATACTCAGAAATGTGGTCATATTTTTTTAATCCAAATATGAATCTAATACAAACATTTTGAAGACGCTCAAGTTTGATGAGTTGCTCTTGGGTGATATTAAGATAACAGGCATCCGCATAGTCAAGGATAGGTAGTATAATTGCTTGAACAAGCGAAATCTTAGTGGCGGTTGGAAGGAATTTTTTTAGTAGTAGTTTTTTTTATAATGCAGATCTAAACATGGGTCTTGATACCTTTTAATGCATTAATATAATTCGTTCATGGCGCCACCCGTACCCATTTGAAATTCAGATAACACACGTCCTACGCTTACCCTTTGCCGCGTACGCAGTGCTTGCAAACAACATCCGATTGCTTAGAATATTTTTAAACTACGTAAAAACCTCAGTAATCGAATGCGTTGCTACATGACCTTCACAAATATATATCAATATATTCTTAACAAATCTCATGTTTAACAGTTTTAATGTTAATTTGAATTGAATTTAGATTTGTTATGCCCAATAAATTTTTTTGAAATTTGAGTTAAAAACTAAGCATTAAACCAGTAACGCATTCAAATCTCTGCTGTACGAATAAGAAACGGTGAGAAATTCCCTACACTTGCTAGTTCCTAGCAGTGAGTTCTAGTAACTAGCAAGTGCGCTAAAACGCCGCGATAGATAAATAAGTAGTCTATTGTGAAAAGTATAAAGTTAACATTTAGTATATATTTTGAACTTAAAGCCTTCAAAAAAAGATTTTTGTCACTTAATTATATAGATATAAAAAATGGTTCTACCGTGATTTTGTTTTAGATAGGTAGGTCACAATTTATTATTCAACAAAATTTTCGGGCTTAATAAATTATTTATAACACTAGGTGACCCGGCGACGCGTTGCTGTGGCTCAGTATTTTTTTTTTATGTTATGAATCAAAATGAAACCTATCCTATGTCCTAAATTGGAACAAATCCATCAAAATGAACAAAATATAAAAAATCGGTTAAATAGTTTTGGAGTTCAACGCGGTCAAACACTGTGACACGGATTTTTTATATATACATAGAAGATATTAAGAATATCAATAGGAAGCCCTCAGTGCTTAAAGCATGCTCTTAACGTTAAAAAATTTAAATTAGCAACTATGGCAATGTAGATGGTGCTTTAACTTTTATGTTAGAAGAAAAGAATACAATTTCCTGCGGCCGGGCGGCCTGTCGTAAGAGGCGACTAAACAACCCACAGCCAGGTGGTACGGCATTTGCCCGACTGGGTGGCTACAATCCCTGGTCTAAAGTATGTCGCCATAACAACCTTGAGTTGTGTTCCGGCATTAGTGACCAGGTTCCAGTCTCCCTTAAGAGAGTAGCAGCGTATTTGTAGCACCTTTGGTGTTGCAAATGTCTATAGGCGATGATAACCGCTTTCCATCAAGTGGGCCGTCTGCCTGTCTGCTGAACTCCTGCAATAAAAAAAATGTTTAGGTGAATAATAAAAAACAGTCACGTGTAGATCAAACACAATTTCCTTATGAGTTGCATGAACTCTATGTCAAAATCATTCAGATTAATCTTCTATGGGTTGTTTGGTAATGTAGTTGAGATATCGTGAACTTGACAATGGCCCACGCGGCTGCGCCCGCGCGCGTCTAATCCCGACCAAACAGAAGATAAGGCGCTATATCGCATTACAACACGTGTTTACTGATTGCGTTTGTACTATAGTGTACATACACTGTCACTATAATATCATAATGTACAATCTCATTGCTGGGCCTTGGCCTCCCATTTTAGGAGAAAGAATAAATCAAGAAAGAAATTTTTTTTATTTAAAAATTTAAAACCACCTTACTCGAATTCAACGCTGCAAATTTAAAACCTAGAAAGTGTATTGTAAAAAAAACTTAAACCACAGCACAAAAGTATCATGAATTTCAACGCTATTAATGAAGTTTATTAGGAACGATGCAATATTTCGATACAATCTTTTTCCTTGTTTTTTTGAGTTTAATATATCAAATGGCAAAAGGCTATCAAAACGATAAATACGCACACAATAATTTGAAAAATAATGTCAGTTACTAGGTTTTTAAATTGCATAGCTGAATTGGACATGGTTACCCTAGCTACTATAGTAAGTACTACCTTGTTTCCTTTTTACAAATCTTTTAACGTTACAGTTTTAGACAATTTATAACTCCGAACGGCAGTTTACCTTTAACTGCAGACTGAGTTCCGACATTTAAAAAATCTATAATGGACTTTATTCGCAAAACGAAACGGCAGAGTATTTGCATTCTTAGCTCTGTTATGCTTATACGATTCGAACATTACCCCGGGCTACTAATAAAATTGGTCTCCTGCGCAGCTACATCGGGAGGAATTATTAGACGTGTAAAACTGTAGTATCATGTGTTAAAATTATTCCTTACTGGAATAACTTATCATCAAATGGCTGAAGTGTTCTTGCGTCTAAGCGATTACATTTAAATAAATCTAAAGAACCCAGAGTGAAGATTAAATCGTGAGACGGCGTTATTAGCCACAGCAATTTATTACCCGTCAAATGAAATCGTCCAATATAGCTTATTGAACAAACAGAGTTGGCACCTAATGCCTGTAATGTCGCGCGTCTGTTTTTATGCGGGGTGCTTTCGCCCTGCAACCTGTCGAGTCCCGGACCCCATGACAATCCATTCCGACCCTCGCTCTCGGCCCTATTGGCTAACTAAACTCATTGTCATAAAACCAAATAACAACTTGGCGCCATAAATCACAAGTAGAATATTGGCGCAATATAATTCTATGAATTATTTTATTCAAATTTATTTTTATATCAAAGCACGAAAAAAGAATACTAGAAATAATAATAGATCAGTAAAAAAAATTGCAAAGCTGGCAAACAGGTAGCCGGTATACATAATGGAAAGCGGTTACTGTCGCCTATACACCATCGCAAGACCAGGGGCGAAGTCAACGACTTGCCAGCTAGGAATGGGATAAAGGGGATGAGATAGGATACACACACACACACACACACACACACACACACACACACACACACACACACACACACACACACACACACACATCCACACATCCACACACACACACGCGCACGCACGCACGCACACACACACACACACACACACACACACACACATATAAACTTTTTTAAGGTGATTTTTTCGACTCTTTTTTTCTCGGTCCCCACCCGAAATTTTGTTGTATATGTCGGGAAAAAAATCCTGAAAGTTACAGCCCTTTATATTAATTTTAAGTACTTTCCCTGAGCGTAAAAAGATTTTCCATACAAATGCACGTAAATCAAGATTTTTGTTTTAATTTCTATAACTTAGCCACATTTTATGCTATCACATCGGGCTTGGTCGCGATTTACTCAGACTTGAACAATCTACCATAGCGTCCATTGCGGCGAAAGTGTAACTTATGCTGGTGAGTTGGTACACGTCACTGAAGTTCTTTTTCACCTAAAATTCTAGTATTTTTGCTGTTATCTCCGAAGCAATGGACTTTACAAAAAATATATAAATAGGAAATTTTTTGGAAATTTAATTGCCAGCATATACAACAACATTTCGGGTGGAGATCGAAAAAAAATCACCCTAATATATATATATATATATATATATATATATATATATATATATATATATATATATATATATATATATATATGTACAGCGGTTACCGTCGCCTATACACATTTGTAACACCAGGGCCAACGAGTTGCCAGCGAGGAATGAACTGAAGAGCTCCAAAAATGTATATGAATAAATGGCGATCATTCTTCTCTCACTTTTTGACGTTTTATTATTTAAAAATATTTCTCAAATTACCATACAACTAATTTTGGGACTCCTCATATCAGATAAACGCAATTTATATCCACTATACTGACCAATATTTAACATCAGATATTGATAAGAGAGACCAACCATATTGAATCAATTTAGTCGAAACACACAGAACTTAAAGGACATGTCGGTATTCAGTGACATTGAATAATTCAAGTATATGTTTATATGGATCACATTATTGCCTCATCCAAATTGAAAGTCAAAAATGAGCGTTAGAATATCGACTTCATTTCGATTATAGGTATCCTCGCGATGACTGTAACAATATGCATATTAAGTCATAAAAACGGCCTAAGAGACCTCTACCAAAGTTAGAACCAACATCGATTAACTAAAATGCAGCGTTGTTTTAGGTACTAGGCTACATTGGCCCATAAACGTGTTCGGAATGCTACAAACTGCAACCTAATATATTATGGTTAAACTTAGGGCCGATTTTTCAATCATCAGATAAAAGTTAACCATCGAATAAATTATAACCTGACTGAATGTAAAAGTGAAACAGCATAACTCTTTTGTTAACGCTACTGTAATTTTTAATTTATTCATGTTGTATTTTATCTGATGAATAACTTTTATCTAACGATGGAAAAATCGGCCCTTAAACAAATAATGAATTCTGATATATTGGCAATTCTTATAGACTATTATTTGTAGACGCAAAAGGAAATTGCGAGGCCGGCCTTGAAATTTCCCGAGAGAAAATTAGTTCAATTTAGCTAACACCCGCCTATAAGGGCCATTTGATTTCGTTAAACTCAAGCTTCGAAGTTCCAATATTATTCATACGATTATTCATTGTGAAAATATTCAGAGAGCTAAAAGTACTTTTTACAGAAAGACGAAGACTTATTATATGGCAATTATAATTACAGACAATTGTCTTAGATTTTAGGTATATTGATTTTTTTTATAAAATACTACCTGACCCGGCCAACTTCGTACCGCCTTAGAAGTTTCTAAGGGAAAGCGAAATTGTTGTTTTTACTATATTCCAAGCATTTTTTTCATATTTACTCTCCTTTTAAACCTTTCCTGGAGTTCCACAAATAATTCAAAACCAAAATTAGCCAAATCAGTCCAGCCGTTCTTGAGTTTTAGTGAGGCTAACAAACAGCAATTGATTTTATATATATAGATTTTACACAAACTTTAATTAATTTTTTATAACCTTCAAGTCCTTTGATAACTGAACAAATTTAGTTTCAACTGATAGATTTAACATGGAGAATATGCCTTGACAGGCTTGCCTACTTATGTTAATAGCTACCTAACAAGCAGGTATGAACAGGTAAGTCAATATAGATAGGTAACTACACCGTTCGTTAACCAATGAAAGTTAGTATCATAAGAAAGATAATTTAATTAAAAAATAACCGTACAGGCTTGCCGGCAAAAAACCGTTCATGGAATAAATATTATTTTGATGCATTGAAGACTTCAAAAATAGCTTTGAGCACTTTTCGATTGGCAAGCTATTATAGGCGTGTTTACAGATCAACATGACTTCATAAAAAAATATGTCTCATCTGGTTATCAGATGGGTGAAGGTCAATCTGCAGCATCTCTTAGACTAAGTATAATGAAAAAAGAACACCTAAATAAAGTTAATTGATTAGAGTCTATATATTGTATTCTACCTGTAATATATTTTCTTATTAGTTTGCCTAATTACTGAACCTACATCATTATATGTAAAGTGGAACTAATCCACAGAATGATTATTTTGAAATAACTAAAATGTTCATAAAATGTGTACTTCATGTGTACTTTGGTATGACAGAAGAAGTATGGAAGTAGTACAAACGCAGTTGAAACGAGAGCTTTAAGAAGTATATATTAAGTTTATGTATGTGATATTATAAGAAACAGATAAGGAAACGTTGTGAATTGAAAGAGGATGTAGTGAAAAGAGTTGAAAATGGAATGTTAAGGCTGCTTGAACATGTAGAGCGAATGAATGAAAGCAGAATCACAAAACAAGTATATGATGGCAATGTGACTGGTAGAGTCAGAGAGAAGACAATCTAAAGAAAGGTAAAGTAAAAATCACTTTAAATAAGCTGTGTATGTATGAAGATATTAATGAAAATTGATGAAGCGAAAAGTGTTTGTCAGGATCGTAGCAGGTGGAGATTCATTGTATCTGCCTACCGCCGTGACAATATGTATGTATAATGTATGTACTTCATGTAGATTGGGCAAAGAAACCTGTCTATTCAAAATATATTGAATAATATATGTAGATATTAAAGATAAACAGCTTAGATATTTATAACACGTACAGGAGACGCGATTGGGAGCTGTTCTGTACATTTATATCAATTTTGCAAAAGTTTTAGGTTGGTTCCGATTTAAATAGTCAAACCTAAGTAACCACGGCTATTGAAAAGTTGCCAGATTAAAATAAAACTTTAAATACTTACATGTCGAATCATTATTACATACTATGGACACTACTAAATTAAGTCAAAAACTCACAGCGTTTAAACAATTTTATTTATTTAGTAGAGTCATTATTGTTTTTTTTTTAATCCACTTATTAGCTGTATTTATTCATATGTATAAAAAAGAAACACTGAAAGAAAATTATAGCCTCGTTATAGCCAAGCTGTAAGCCTGTTACTCAATTAAATAATTAATTAAATTGCGTTGGCGGCAGACATCCATAATTTAAAGTGGATTCCGGCTCACGAAGTGGCCTAGCGTAGTATAGGGACCGCAGGGTGATCGATAGTGTACTTTTGGATACCACGTGCTGGTTGACCGCCTTGCGGTCGCATGGCAACCATTAGCATTGGCGAAGCATGACCAAATGTATGAAGCAATTTAACGTGTACCTGCCCCATATGAGCATAAACGAAATTGCTCCTCACATTCAATCCGAGTAAAATTATAAAAATGTCATGGTTTCTTTGCAACTATTAATTCTACAAATTACTAAAATAATAATCATAACCCGATTAATATTAGTAAAGCTATTTGCATGAAATTGCTCTTGAGATCCTTGGAACGTGGGACTCTGGAGCCATGAATCTCTCTATGGAGCTCTCAAGACGCCTAATCGATTCTGGCGGTAATCAGAGGGCTGATGACTACCGCGGACAACAGATTTGTACGGCGCGGGGAATTCGGCGAGGTATCGTATCTAGTGTTATGGGTACCTTACTCATAGAAGGTGATTACGTAGACTCAGTTATTCTATTTGTATTGTAGTTTTAAGGATTTTTAGATAAATTAAAATATAATTATTACAGTATTAATTAATTAATTTAGTTAAGTTCGTCTTCATTGTATTAGTTTATAATTGTATATAAAGACTATGTCTTATATTTTCTGTATAAAAATTCTCTTTTTATCTAAAAAAAATTACCTATTATAAAGTTATAAAAATCTTTCTAGTAGTTGTTAGCTGAATAATGAAAAACTTTGATCGTGAATCGAGGTCACACAAGATTTTGTGGAAGATCCGCATTGCGCTTAGAGCTGTATACCTGCAAAACGGGACGTTTCATACATGCCCATAAAGTGCGTACATAAGATATAGATATTTACTTATTTGAGAATAAAGAAATATGTCTGTAAAAAAATTACGAAACAGTCATTAATTGAAGGTACTGAACAACCTTTGTGGTCATACTTAATTTAAAGAAAAGAAGAAGTAACTATAAAATATAGAATTTAAGAGATCTGTAAGCGGCCTGCGGGTCGCGCTAAAGGCTAATAGGGCTATGTATAAAAATTAAATTGATTTTAAAATAATATTTGCAGTTGAAAAAATAGTTTTAATTCCCCGTCCCGGTGTTATAGTATCTAACTGTAATGGTAAAAAATTGAGAAAACTTCAAGGAATATGAAAATTGAAAATTTTAATGCTTTCAGTCTGTAATCGATTAGTATAAAAATAGGTCTTAGAACTCTAGCGTCATTTCGTTATGTAACATTCACTAGCTTTTTAGAGCATATGTACTACTTTACTAGGCGATTGTCATTTTAGTATAAAATGTTTAAACAGATCTCTTTAATTTCTGAAAATGAAATTACGAATAAATACGAAATGTTTTTTTGAATAGCGGGTCATAGACTTTGGAGCTAGTATCTAATTGCAATATATTGGGTTCAAATGCTCGCAAAGAGTGTACGCACACATTTACATTAAATTTGTCAAGGGGCCTTTACGGATTAGCCTTCCAAAATTTCGGACCATTTTTATGGCCCGTGGTCACCAGAGACATATAAAAATAATATAATATTAAAATAATGAATATAATAAAATAAATAATTTAAAAAATCAAAACCCGACTGCAATAAAGAAAATTTAAAAGTAATGCACTAAAAAGACAGAAACAAGATTAAGGGCCGCTTACATAACGTTGCTTAAATTTATTTAAGGAACACTAAACGCATTTAGTACGATTAAATACAATTAGCGTCCTTGCTCAACGTAAAATGTGTCGCTACATATGTTTAAAGAAATCTCAAAATTAATCACCCAAAAATGGGTATTTAACTGCCCTAAATGCATTTAGGACAAAAAAATAGATCCACATTCTGTTTTGAATAATAGAACTGCCAGATGTGTTCGGATTTTACCTGAAGCTAATTCATTTAGTACAGCGTCGACACTATAGAATTCAGATATCTGATATCTTTGGTCGACATTTTCTGATATAATTATTTTAATTCTGAATTTGTATTCCGACGAATATGAAGAATACATAACAAAATTAAAATAAATTATAAACAACGTATTTCGGTAACAATTTCCGTTTAACAGACTATATTATGAAACTGAAAGCCCAAGTTAAATAGGTGTACAAAGTTTAGTAGCAAGGGGAACCCATTAATTTTCTTTTGGTTAATAATTTGCAATTGGGTCCCGCCTGCTACTAAATTCAATGCGGGTAATTAACTTAGGCTTTCAGCTCATAATATAGGTATAGTCTGTTAAACCAAAGTAGAGTTTACTCTGTTTTTTATTCTTAACCTTGTTTCAGTCTTTTTAGTGCAATACTTTTTAAAATTTTGTGTTCTATTCTCAATCTGATTTCGATCTTTTTAGTGTATTACTTCTAAATTGTCTTATTGCAGTCGCGTTTTTGGTTTTTTAAATTATTTATTTTATTATAGACTTATTACTGTCCCGGTACACTCTGAACAAAAAGGTTTTTAAACCAATTTATTATTCCTAATTAAATTTAAACATATTATGTATGTGTACTTTTGTAATCCTTTTTTAATTTCCTTTATTTTGACACATTACTCGATAGGTTTGATTATTGTTTTTATTAACATATTGCTATTTTGCGCCAAAAATGCACCATTTTGATTTTTTTTTTCAATCACTTACACTTGTTTTTTTAAGACGAATATAACGATACCTTAACTGTCGAAATCCATCAAGCCCTTTGGCAGATACGAAATAATAAAGAAACTTACAATAATACAAGATACACGCAAAAACATAACCCTTCCTTAGCAGTCGGGTCAAAAGCCTCAAGTTAGGATTTCTATCTAAATTTTAAAACACATAAACATAACCCATTCATATGATTTCAAAGAAAACTGTAAGAATTCAATAAATACGATGACCGGTACATTTTATCAACAGGAACGGATTACTTCATGGAAATGAAATGGAAAACACCGGCGCGCATGTATTATTTATTCGCAGGTTCGCTAACCAATCAGTGTCAATGCCAAGGCTGATTATTTTATAATATTTATGTTTCTGTCAAAGCAAATGGGTAGACGGTCCACCTGATATCATGTGGTTACCATCGTCCATGGACAACTGATATAATAACCCCTGTACACGACACCGTCACCGTCGCCACAATGTGTATACCAGGTGCGACTGTGCCGCAACTTTTGCAGTCGAGAGGGCGTTAGCAGTGGTACGACGGTACGAAGGCGCGGACGATATGAATTCGTACTTTTGTTATTGTCGCACGTCTCGTCGCACTTAGTATGGCAATAAGGTCGTAGCTGAACCGTAAATATATTTCGTTGAATACATTTTTTGAGGTTATTAATAAAAAATACTAGAAAGTCGTGACGCTTATTAAATATTTGGATGGTTATTTTCCTGTTGCGTGAGCTATATGCTTAATTGCGGCTTAAGGAGCGTGTCAATCTATATTTATGACGTATATTCCGTCAACATTTACATGAAATGTTTCACGTTAATAAAGCAATATAGTTTACGGAATATCGATGTAATAGAATATGTAAGTTTACGGATGATTGTCAAACTTCCGTAACTAGTTTGGGAGTTGAAAACTTTTGAATGATTCAGTAAACAAAGTTCATTCGTCTACAAATTCCTACTTGGGAATGAATCTTAACCGTATTCTATATTAAAGAAAAAGCTAATTTTATACAGTCTGAACCTGCTATACTCAATCCGCCGAGCTTTTGTTAGTGACCTGGCATACTACATAGTTGTGGAATGCAATAGATAGCATGAACTTGCGAAACTTGTATTTATGAGTAAATGTGACAACAGAAGACAATGTATTTGTGAGTAAATGTGACAGAAGATAATATATTTAGGAGAAAAATGAACAGCGACACCAAAAATACGCAACTATAGTGTCAACTTTTTCGCTATCGCCATGTTTGTTCATCCCGCGGAAACAACGTCAATTACCTGGATGAAAAGTATCCTGTGATGACCCAGGATATACGCTAGCTTTGTATCGCCGATCAGTAAAAATCACATTGGAATTCTTTTTTTTTTAAACTGGCCATGTTAAATAATTCCCAGAAAAACCACTACTATACTCCCAAGATAAAAAGTAGTGCAGATTTTAAGTCTAAAAATTTGCTGTCAGTCAGCGAAAACCGCATTGAAATCGGCCTAGTAGTTTTTGTGAATGCCGGACAAACAGACAAAGCGACAAACGTACGAAAAAAATACATCGTGTTGTCCATCGTGTATATAGTGTATTTCAATTGTTTTTTGAAGTGAAACTTCTATATAGACTTGGGGTATTAGGATTTTTCTGTGACGAAAAAGCGTTACGGCCGTGGTGAAAAGCGGCATAATTTTAGAGCAGACGTGGTGAGAGGCGGCATAATGTTAGAGTAAACTATAGATGTTTTTATTGGTTCCGGATCGAATTCAATTTTTTTATTTGAAATAATGAAATATGTTTAAATAAAAAATGCATTCATTAAAATGTACCTAACCTAACCAAATCATAATTTGCAGTAAACCGGCGAAAAATCGAAATATGTGCACGTAGTAGAAGTGAAACTTCAACGAACAAATCAAAAAACGAATCGCAACGGACAAGTGTAATAATGAATGGCAACGGACAAGTAGCAAAACGAATCGCAACAAAATTTTAACTTGAAGTTTTCAAATTGGACAAATACATTAACAATTTGCCCGTAACACTTCAAGTTAAAATTTTGTTACGATTCGTTTTGCCACTTATCTGTTGCCATTCGTTATTCCACTTGTCCGTTGCGATTCATTTCTCCACTTGTCCGTTGAAGTTTCAATTCTACTATGTGTCCCAGCACACTCTTAGATTTTTTTTAAATAGCTTCAATGTACAGTCAGCGTCTTATAGAAAGAAGCAGCCAAGATGATCAAATAGATAAGAACATCGAAAGTGATCATTAGTATCGGTACAACCATTGTCGTCTAATAGTTCGAATCACCCGTCTTGACCAAATACATCAGTACACCGACAACGCCAAATACATGAGTACATTCAAGTCGCCAAAACAAAGAGACACACTAGAAAAATGAACTCTATTCTAAATGTGATTAGTGTCAAATCGAGATGATTTCATACTAAATCAAAATTCCAATAGTATTATTACTGTTATAAAAATCTTTTTCATTTTTATAACGTAACTAGTATTGGCCTTCGACTTCATTTTCATTACTTAGATAGCAAAGATTAAAGTTATTTTATCAATATGTAAAATTGAATAAATATTTAATATGACAATACATGAATCCTGGATATATTCATAAACTCCCGATATTTGTAATTTACTAAAGACTTATTCAACTACAGATGTTTCTTCACTAAGGATTTCTAATAATTACAGACAGTGTCTTGTGATTTGCGAACATTGCGTCAAAGTTGATCTAGTGGTTTGGAAGTGGAAGGAAATCCCGGGAAATCTCAAGAGTCCCAATATGGTCATGTATAAAAATGTCATAAAGTATTAAACTATGCTGTAATAAGAGTAACACGAATAGTTTTCATGCTATATCTAGGCGCATTATTCCCAAGAAAATTTTGGAACTTTCCGTCACTAAAGTATAGGAGTAAAAACATGAAAAAGTGAATCCGGTTTCCTGAAAAATTACACTAGAATTCCCATGATATTAGCTTTTTCAGCATTTAAGTAAAAAATGTCTGTATAATAGTGAAAACCTCATAGAAATTAACATATTTATGAAAAAAAAAACATTAATTGTTTCAATTTTCCATCAATCAAACAATTGGATCCCAATTGGTTTTTTTAATAGCTTCAATGTACAGACAAAGCTATTTTACAATATTAACTTAATTTTAACATTTCATTTGACATAATACACTATGTATATGTGAGTATATTTTCTATGTATATGTGAGTTTGTTGAAATATCTACTAAAGAGTTTCAATACATAAGAAATTTAGAATTCGAGATAAACCTTTTTTTATCAGCAATGAATAATTGATGTTTCTTGGATACTATTTTAATGTCTAATACGTATATGAATTCTCATGATCTATACTGAGATCATACTATACATATATATAATATACCCCAGTCATTGAAAAAAGCTTAATCTAACGTTCTGGTGAAATCGTATCGGAATCAGCCAATTTTTATGCAGTATAACGACTTTAAACCACTCCAAGGAAGTTTTCGCGGGGTTCCCGGAATATAAACTAACAAAGCATTCGGAAAAGAACGTAAACCATCGTTTTAGTATCAATTGAATCTGAATCAACTAATTGTTATGCAAATAAATAATTTATACTTTTTCTATTTTTACTTATTTGAAAAAGAAAGTGCATTGTGTTTTAGTATAAGCTAATTTATATGCATACTAACCACTAGAAACCACCCTCGGGAAAATTTCCGTGAGATGCCCAGGACACAAAGTATTGCTGTATTTAAAAAATAATGTATCGTGTCTAAAATCGTGTAAGAATAAATAAACTAATTTGTAAGCGTCCTAACAACTTTAACCAGCTCCTGAGAAAATTCGCGGGATCCCCAGGATAAAAAGTATCACAGATTTAATTTCAGAAAATTTGCTATCAATGAGTAAAAACATCGCATCGAAATAAGAAAGCTTTTTTTTATTCTGGCCTCTTTAAACCGTTCCCGGAAAATTTCCCGTGCGATTCCGGAATAAAAGGTAGCGCAGAATTTAAGTGTGAGAATTTGCTCACGATCAGCGAAAATCGAATCGCAATCGGCCTAGTAGTTTTTACGTAAATCCCGAACAAACAGAAAAACCGACTAACAGACAAGAAATCTAAAAAAAATCATCGTGTCTCCATCGTTTATATAGTCTATTCCAATTGTGTTTTTTTTTAATAACTTCAATGTAGAGAGACGACATATTTAGCATATTATAATATTATAGACTATCGTCTGCCCGCGAAACTTCCTTCGCGTTTCCATGATGATGATACATTTGATAGTCAAGTATGTTTGAACAGTTCTTTATGGTGGTTAAAGAAGCGTTCAAACTTACTCTAACTCTCTATGAATAAGACAGTTAGTATTTAGTAAAAACGAAAACTCAAAGCTGAAAAGCAGTGTCATCAAGTATTAAAGAATGTAAACAAAAGTATGAAAAACCTGATTTAATTAAGAGAACTGAAATATCTGGTTAGAAACAGGAACTTGAGACTATTTATAAAATTTGTAGGTTAATAATATATCTTTAGTTAGCTGGGCTCGGCTAATATCTCTGTTCCATCTGAAATAATATTATAGTTAGGTACTGTGGCCAAATGCAACTTAGTTATAAAGTTAAAATGAACGCCGTTATTAATTGGCTATATTAGAGTATATATGTCATGGTTAAATTGTACAGACCGTTAGATTATAATCTATCTCGAGAGCTATTGAAATATTGTGAACCGGAACAAACTGCTTACAATTTAACGCATTATTTCCCGATAGATTATAATCTATCGACGTGAAATCGTTCTGTGTCCATAGAGTTAGTAATAAAACATAGGTGGGTCAGTCAAAAATACTAAAGATTCGATCTCTGCCCTTATGGGTTAGAAGTTTTAACAATGTTTGTAAGTAGTCAATAAGTGATACTTCCAATCCCAGTGTTTACCCTCGATTAAACGTAATAAATATTATTATGCACATATCATCCTCTTCGTCAATCACACTGCTGTGATCAGGAGTTTTTTTTAAGTTTCAAACGTCTTCAGAATTGATTTCATTAATTTCACATTAGGAAAGAAAGGTGCTTTTCATTCAATGCAAATTTAGCAATAAGTAATTCAATTTGAAATACATAATTCGAAATACAATTTTGGTTTAGTATGAAATCATCTCGATTTGACACTAATCACATTTAGAATAGAGTTCATTTTTCTAGTGTGTCTCTTTGTTTTGGCGACTTGAATGTACTCATGTATTTGGCGTTGTCGGTGTACTGATGTATTTGGTCAAGACGGGTGATTCGATCTATTAGACGACAATGGTTGTACCGATACTAATGATCACTTTCGATGTTCTTATCTATTTGATCATCTTGGCTGCTTCTTTCTATAAGACGCTGACTGTACTCTGGTATTGCAAGCGTCAATAGACAATGTTATACTTTCCATCAGGTCACTGTCCGCCTGTCTGCTGTACACTTTAGTAGAAAATTGGTAAAAAATTAAATAAGATAATGTTGCAGCTCGCGGCACCTCATTTAATACGTCTATGTACCCCTTATAAACAAGTTGAATAAGACTGGTCTCAACTAAATAAAAAAAAAGTAAACAAAATATATATGTTGTTCCACCATTTCCATAGTCGATATAGAATTTTAATAAAACACGAAAAACGCATAGTAATAATGAAAATCGTTGAATTACGAATTCCCTCTGTATAAAATGCACCGTTTTCATGAGGTTCTCGTGAAAGAGGGTGGAAAATGGACTATTTATGCCTCACCGTTTCGCATGTACGCATACATTTCAAAACTAATACCTATTTAAACATGGGTGAATCAACTTTATGTACCTACAAGTTGATTTGACAATTAGGGTGAATATGGGATAAAAACTTTTATCCCATCTGTTAAAAAAGTTATTGGATACTTGTGAGCGGGCTTTCTTTTTTGTTGACGGGGAATCCACTATTGAGAACTATTTTCTTATGTAATAGGAACAGCTTGAGTACTTCCACAGAGTAAATTAATATAATAGATAAATTCGGTCCGATAAATGACTTATTTAATCAATCATATCCCGAACTTTTCTCTTGTTCCCAAGTGCCTGGGCAGTAGGTTCGCTTTGTCTATAGAACAGGTTCTTCTCATAAGCTTTAGTGTCATGTACAAAATATAAATAAATAAGTTTATTATTTATTTGTTTTCTCAGAATGTAAGATAGTATTTGTGCGATACGGATACTAAGTTAACGCTAACAAAGGCAAATCGAAAACTATGGTGTAATTAGCTGGCGCAGCTGTCGCACCGCAGGAGGACCTAAAACTCTGCAAATATGCATCTATTGGCAATGGATTCATATTTGTGGCATTCGTTGTCGTAATTCTAAGGCTATGGTATCCCGAAGCCTGCCGTATTTATCTAGATCTATCATCTCGTTTTATAGAAGTCTCACGTGACCAAAAGGCTGGCCTGTACTTGGGGCAAACGCATCGGCGCTCTCAAGCACTCATGCGCTAGGACCAGCGTGGGCGTAACTACGTTCTAAGTCTCACGCTCTTCCTGCCATAAGCGCGGGGCACATGGCAGGAGGGTGGGTGGTTTCAGTGGAGTATTGAGTCTTCGAGTCTCCACACAAGCCGGCAATTTAACTCTGGTGCGCCCATTCGTGGGTGACACCGCTCATTGCTTTGGTCTAGTCCCTAATAAAGAACCCGGTAGTGTGAGAAACGCATTTCCCCCGCCTCAAAAAAAAACGCATCGGCGCTAACATCCAACGCGGAAATGCCACCAGCGTTTTGGGCAAGTGCCCAATCAACAGCGATTTAGGACTTCATATTATTTGTAATTTTTTTATTAGAAAATTGTACACAATTTAAACTTTTATGAGAAAATACACTTCAAATTATTATTTAAAAAAAAATGTAATAACCATATAGCACCTAACTATACATGTACGTTAATATATCTTTTATGTGATGCCCGATGAAATTTATCATTATGTAATGAGAGTTGCTTTACGTATGTTCCATTAAGTAGAATATGAATATTTTTTAACTCATTTATTATTCATTACGTTAAGATTTAAAGGAATTATCTGTAATTACTTGATGACGTAAAAGTCTCGCTTAGCATAACGTATATTTTCCAACACATAATTTAAAATCCGACCCCACGTTAAACGGTTGAATAATAAATAAGATCACAGACTAGAACTTGACATGAACTGAAGTTCCAGGCTTAAATAAAATATACCAAGCTAAAGTTAGAAAGGCGAATGCCAGAGAAATGCTCGTAGCGCGTGTTGCTTGGAGCTCTACAGTAACCAAGGGCTGGTGACACGCGAGCCGTTTATATTTCACCACAGTTTAAAAATCATACAGTTGAACCACGATTTTTGTGCATGTGTCAGTCTAGTTATTTAAATTAGACATTACGATTATCTTGTAATTTTATTATTGTGTCATGTGCAGCGATTGTTAAAAACGTTGTGATTTTATTACAAATCAAGAAATTGGGTGAAACAATAACATTGTTGGCACCCAGTAAATTTATTCAAGATATTTAAAAAATCTTAATATTTTCTATTTTGTGGCCATTTATTATTATGATTGTGTACGGCTACAAAACAAAATATTAAGATTTCTTAGTGTTTGACTAAAACAATGCTATAATTTCCTGTACTTGGTTTTCAAAATTCAAATAGGTTACAATATTAGCAGCGAACCTTCGGTTTTCGAATTAAGCTTCCGGTTTATTGCCCGGAGTTCGCTTTCATAGTTTTTTCTCTTCTTGTTAAGTTCAGATTGCTGTTTAAAATTTTAAATATAATAAAAGTGTTATTATATCAATACTTTAAGCTGTTTACTTGTCTACTTTATCATAATATGTATAAATTGCAAGCGCTGTGCATCCATTACAAGAATATAACCATAAAAAACATTATATTCGCACCAGTTTGTCTACGTTACTACCACTCATGTGTAGTTACTACATTTTTTACTCAGCTGTATCGTATTTAAACTGTGATTTAGTTACCCTCTGTACAAACGTACACGATGTTAGCGAACGATGAACTTTGAATTTTACTTTCTTTTCCATATAAACGTGGCTTTAGACATTTGATGGCAATAGTAAAAAAAATGGTTGTAAATAATTAATGTAAAGCTATCTTCAAAAACACGATATTCTTTGAAGTTTATATTTCATTCTATTTTTAAAGATGTCTCAAGATCAAGACATGTAAAATTTTCGTATAATATGGCGTTGCAAAGATTACGTAATCATACTTTTAAATAGAAATATATATCGTCATACTTCAAATTATTTCCTACCTCTTAGTTCGGTTCACTGTCAAAGCGTATTTTGTTTTTATGTACACTATAATTTATTGTTCGATACTTTTTTGGTCATAAAATTTTATAGATACGTTAGAGATTTGCAATTAAACATCAGTACATATAAAAAGACCGATACTTGAAAGTGTTGTTGTACTAATTCCCGGAAAAATAAATATAGCAGTATTCATACAAATATTAATATATTTTTTTAATCTTACATACCATAAATATTCTCCTCTTTTAGCAAAAGTAAGATAACATTATAATCCGCCCCCCTAAGGCTAATTGCATAGGTGGAGATTGGATGAGAAAGCGAAGGACTGGGACATGTGGAACTTGGGCAGACCTACGGTCATAGTTCATTAAAACTACTCGATACCTGACAAATCACTATGCTTGCAAGCTGCGAATCATATTATAACAATTCGCTGATAGACTATTCGACAATTCGTGGTTTACGTGCCGTTCACTCGGTGGCCAAGCGATGTTTTTTCGTTGACGAATATCGAGTGGCTCTATTGTTTTTTTTTTTTTTTTTTTTTTATTGCAGGAGATCAGCAGACAGGCAGACGGCCCACTTGATGGAAAGCGGTTACCATCGCCTATGGACATTTGCAACACTCAAGTTGCTACAATTGCGCTGCTGCTCTCTTAAGGGAGACTGGAGCCTGGTCACTAATGCCGGAATACAACTCAAGGTTGTTATGGCGACATACTTTAGACCAGGGGTGGTAGCCATCCAGTCGGGCAAATGCCCTACCACCTGGCTGTGGGTTGTTAAGTCGCCTCTTACGACAGGCCGCCCGGCCGCAGGAAATTGTATTCTTTCTCCGTTCCTGCACGGATAGAATTGTGAAATTGTGCTATGATCGTTAGATTGTGAACCGATGATGATCTTACCTATAACGTCTCTCTGCAGAACATTTCGTATATGTACCTAGGTAAGAAATTTTTTATCCCGTAAATTAAAAAAACTTTTGACAGTCGTAAACGCTGGAAAAGTTCTAGTATGAAGTTAACCCAAATGCAAATCTTAAATCTGCAGTTGAATTATTATTTAAAAAAAATATTCATATTCATCCCCTAGGGAAACAACACGAATTGACTTTGCCATGCAAATTAGCTGTTGACACTCGACCGTAGTTAATAATTTATGGAAACAGTTGCTATATATAGTAGTTCTAGTGTTGACCTTATCAGATAAGACGGTTATTAAAGATTAAAATCTTTACAGTGTTTTGGAATGTTTAGGAAAAGCGTTTGGCGACACACCGACAAAATATATTATGTGAAACCGGTATTAAGTTGCCATAATGGAAGAAGAATTTATAATCTTCCAATTTCAATAGAAATGGGGCAAAAAAAGAAACAATCTTGTTACAATATTTTTCATAAGTGACGTTTTTAACTGCTTATTTGAGCAGTTACATGTTTGAGAGCAGTAAAGAAATCTCTTTTGGAAAAGTTGTAACTATTGAGTTCGTTTGAATAATGAATGAATATTTATAAAAATTACGTTTTAACGGTTTTAAGCGGGGTATTTTTTTGATTTTTAATATTCCGACGTTTCGGCCACTTTTCAACCATGATTATGTGAGACAAAGATGTCCAGTGTCAATGAGTGTTGTTAAAGTTTTTGTTTAGCCTACCGCCAACTTGTTCATTTTAATTATGTATTTAGTTTTAATTTTTGTTTATGGTTATTATTTACTCTGTGGGAGCCTAATTTAATTTACCACCGCTTAGCAATATGTAGCGGCTTGACGAAAAGATGGCGTAAGAAACTCTAGCAACATGCCTAGCTCTAACAGTTTAATATAATATTAAAATGGGAGGTAAAATAAAAGGAGAAATTGTCACTCAAGTTGAGAGATTGAAGTGAATCATCTAAAAATGTCCTTTACGATTTTTCTTCTTCTTCGTTTTCTTTCTTTCTTTATTTTCTTAATACCTCGATACCTGTAGTCTTTGACATACTCGTTAACAAATCATCATCTTCACCACTTGAGATTTGAGATGAAAAGAAGAATGGGCTAGTGGCGCCAACTGTGATTGGAGTCCGTATTACAAGCACGTTTTATACTTGCCGACTGTCATTCCTAAAGAGGCCCATTCAGCATCCTGAATGACAGTCCTGTAGTGGGCGGAGATTGCAGTACTTAAGAAGCATATTAATCTGTGCTGCCGGACGCAATGCAGGCTGCAACAAATTTCATAATCCTGCATTACGCGGCGGACTGCCATGCAGAATAGTGAATAGGCCCCGTTAGTATTCTTTTTTCATGGTTTTATATGCTTTTCTGA
Organism: Dendrolimus kikuchii; assembly: GCA_019925095.2. NCBI lineage: Eukaryota > Metazoa > Arthropoda > Insecta > Lepidoptera > Lasiocampidae > Dendrolimus > Dendrolimus kikuchii. Next base: position 20,305,524 of record CM034394.1, read on the forward strand.
AAAATACTGGCTCGGTCCTTACGAAATTTAAGATTACAGATATTGACATACCATGTACATTGTACTCTATACACGTGCATCACATATTGAGCACTAAATTATGGGTATAACTACTCGTCATGTCTCTTTGCACTATAAAAACTTTATGAAAATATGCTTAAAATCGAGACCAAATCACCAATCTTTTCCCCTAAGCCACGAAAACACGACAATGAGGTTGAATACACATACATACACTAAAATAATTTTTATTGCGGTAATAAAAAAATATGGCAATACAATATTTACAGCCTGACGATGCTCCTCAGTGATTATTGTTACTTTCCCAGTCTTTTATTGTGGTAATAAATACACATTTATCTTCAGCGAAAGATCGATAGGTTATCTTTATGCAAATACGTAAAAATTACATCCTAAAAAAAGTTTAAGAACATATGTAGATACATCATACATAATTTCACGCCTGTTTCCCATAGGGGTAGACAGAAGCGATAGATCTCCATCTAATTTTATTAATCTCTTCATACATACACGTGTATTTTTTTTCTTAACTTTTATCAACAAAATCTGCGATTTGATCGTGTCAAGTATGTAGCCGTCTACCATGATAGAACATCCATACTGCTGTTATATACTTGTTTTGTTAGTCTCCTTTCATCCATTCTACCATATATTCTATGGATAATCTATACAAATAAATAAAATTTAAGTGTCTGTTTGCAATGTTAAAATAACATCGTTTTACTAAATGCATATGAAAGTATATACAGTACCTTTATTACAAGGTAATTCTGTTTGTTTGTTTCGGCTTATCTCTAAAATGGTTGGCCCGATTTTGACGGGAATCTCACTGGCCGATAGCTGATGTTGTAAGGAGTAACTTGGGCTACTTTAAAAAACAAGGGTCCGCGAAAAAAATCTTAATAGTTAGGTCTATCATGAAGCACTCGCAGCTAATCGTTCCGTCAGAGACTCACACTATCATAACGTGCATGTACACGTTCAACCATGAGCAAAGCCTGGACACTTTTGTGAATTGCAAAAACTATAAGATTACTTCACTTTCTTACCACGCGCCAACATGACCTTTATTAAATTTAAAAGTAACTAAAATAAATACATAAAAAATTGACTAAATGGGATTTTAAGAACACCAAGATTACTTACAGGACAAAAATATAAAGAAAATAAACAGTACTTTGTTTAAAAAGGGATACTACATACACCATTGAACAATTTTCAAATGACAAAACAGCATTTCCATAGCAGCTCGCTCCAGCCTTTTACATTATTTTCTGTATAACGTTTTATTTTGCCAAATATGTAAGGAATTTATGTTGGAGTATGAATTTTTAGTATGTTTTGTCTTATTGAGTATGCACTGTTTGACACAACTTCATTAATTCTAGAAAAAATATTGTATGACTACTTTTTGTATTTATTTTAAAAAAGACCTGAGATAGACAAATATGAAGAAAAAGAGTTTTTAGCTGTCTAGCTAAAAACTCTTTTTCTTCATATGCGGCTGCCGTGGAGTTTCTTTTTGTTTCTTCTCCTTAAACAACGATAACCCGTTGCGAAGCGGTCTATATAAAATAGGAAGTAGATTTAAATTTTAACTTATATATATGACCTACAAAAAATATCCTCCAGTGGAACTTGTTTTGAATAGAAACTTGAATTTGATAATAATAATTATTAGCAGAGAAACACACATATTGTATATACGCCAAATTAAGCAAATTACGCTTGTGGTATGGGTAATATACAACGGACTACTCTGGGGCCGTCCCAGAAACGCAGACCATAGTAAGTAACGGAAAAATAAAATCCGAAATTTACTATATAAGGAACCGCACCCGGAGCCTCTGGCCGTCAATGATACGAATAGCGGATAAGGAACTTAAATGATAAGCTGCAAGTCATTTTTATCCCGGTGCTTGCAATATGTTGCAACAGGCCCAAGGCTGGGGTGTGGGGTGCCATGAAGACAGCGGCGCGTGTCAACTGTCAATAGATCGATAACGGGCGGCACCGAGTTATTGTATTTGTATTTATTCTGCCCAAACGAGAGACTCATTTGTTCCCACGCCAAGAGCACTTCCAGGAAATGTTTGACTGGAATAAATATAAACGAGTTTAAGCTACAACTAATACTGATATTTGAGGGATAACTTGAATCAATTTGGTTGGAAGGGATTCAACTGACAGGAGACAACGGTATTCAATAACATTGTATGATTCAAGTTTATGTTTACGTAGATCGCTTTGGTTGAATCATTCAAATTGAAAGACAGAAATGAACCGTCTAACGTCGGCTTAATGTAAAATACATATAATATAATATCAGCCCATAAATGTCCCACTGCTGGGCCCGGGCCTCCCATTATAGGGGGAACGGATATTATACCCGCCACGCTTGTCTAAGGCGGCATGGCTGGTTTGACACATCGGTTATCTCGATGTGCAGGTTGCATCACGATGTTTTCCTTCACCGTTATTAGCACGGGGTTATTGTAACAATATGCACCTTAGATCAGAAAACTGACTATGTGGTGCATGCGTTCCGGCCAGGATCGAACCCGCGCTCTTTCATTTTGTGAGTTTGGGACGCGCGCACTAGCCATTACGCTACCACGACTGTTATTGTCTACGACGGCTTAATGTAAGTTATTCAAAATTGTCTGTTGGTATTTGTTTATAAAGACATGTGAAATCATTTCATTAAAAAAACACGACTGTAAACATTTTATTTTAAAAGTTTTCCGTTTTGTTATTATATTTTATTTTTTCACATTCGGTTTTTTTTTCGAAATAAACGAATAATAATAATAAACTAACGCTCAAAATTACCAATTTCTCATCATCTCCTTCCTTATTAAACTTTCCAGTTGATATAATAAAATAAACCAATAACTAACAATCACTTTCAGACCATTAACGCAATATAATTTTTCTAGCCAAACAGAAATCGATTTCAAAAGTACCTAACTAAAACCAAAAAATATAATAATTTTTATGTGTTACTTCGCACCGACTTCAAAATGTCGTAAAAATATAATTATTTTTTGCTTTTTAATTACTCTTGAAGTCGGGTTTCCTTTTTGCTAGAATATTTTTAGTTTACACTTTTAAGTTACGTATATATTATGCAATAATTTAATTTATACGCAACTACTCTGAAGCTATATTAAATTCAACACAAAAAGAATTATCAAAATCGGTTTAGACACAAAAAAGTTGTAGCTAAATAAAATTACATGATGAATTGAAAACTTCCTCCTTTTATTAAAATTCTGTTACAAATTACTTTTTTTTTCTTTATCTAATAAAGATGAAAAGAACTTACTTCCTATTGTAGTGGAACATTTACAAGCCAATAGATGGCGCTGTGCTATAATTGATGTCACAAACGTTTCCCGAAACAAACAAAGAATATGTACAAATTTTCAACTATAACACATGGACCTAGGCCTGCGAGGAACAACATTAGCCTCGCTGAAAGATCTTCCTTTGAGACGGAGGAGCATTCCATCTCGCTCCTCCAGCTCTATCGGGGCTCATCCTACACTATATCCATATAGCGTAATACAGATCATTTTATCGCTTACTTGGGAAAACTTATATCTTAACTTTTCACTTGGGAAACTACATACAAAATAATCTATGTTTAAAAGTAACCTATATTAACGCATAGGTTACGGATTCCAAACCCATAAGTCTAACAACGTAGACCTCTCGTGAATTTATTAATCGCGACTTCTTAGCCCCCTACGGCACTGAAATATGGTACAAATGCTTTACTCGCTGAGCTGACAAGAGTAGTAGTAGCAAAATTCGCTACAAGGTAGGCAAGGGAATCTTAGTCCATACAATCAATTCTGATGTATAAGTCTTCGTATAGGTATCGCAGTTAAATTGTAGGCTACAACTGACGCCATTCAATGGAGTTCTTGTGAAAACTCGAAAGGGCACATTTGACTATACAGTTCACATTTCCCACAAAACACATAATTATTACTCAAAAACTATCAATATCCTACAACTATTGTTCATTTTAGAGGAATTTTAGTAATTTTTAGAAAATAGAACTGTACAGTACAACGTCTCCCAGTTTTCGTCAAAAGCTCTTCAAAGCCCATAAGAATTATCAAGACCATATTGTAACAAAACCATTGCCTTGTCCTGTAATACAAAATACGTACTCATGCGATGTATCCCGCCATATATTGTCAGTGTCAGTGCAGGAACTGGTAACTACATTTTTGGTGATTTTTTTTTGTCAAAATTGTTACATTATATTACATGTATTTATAACAATATTTTATCCGTGCAAGAACGGAGAAAGAATACAATTTCCTGCGACCGAGCGGCTTGTCGTAGTAGGCAACAAAACAACCCACAGCCAGGTGGTAGGACATTTGCCCGTCTGGATGGTTATCACCCCTGGTCTAGAGTATGCCGCCATACCAACCTTGAGTTATGTTCCGGCATTAGTGGCCAAGTTCCAATATCCGTTAAGAGAGCAGAAGCGCATTTGTAACAAACACCTTTGGTGTCGCAAATGTCCATAGACGATGGTAACTATTTTTCATCAGGTGGGTGTCTGCTGAACTAATGCAATAAAAAAAATTATGAAAAAGATAATGTCACCAAAGCATGTAGTTACAAGGTCCTGCATTGACACCGACGATATATGTATGTATGTGTGTGCCATAAACGGTATATGTTAACCGTGACCTTGAGGAAAATAATATCAACATCAGTGACGTCATTTTATAATAATTAGGGATTACCTATAAAATTCCCACACAGACTTTCCTTAAAAACGCACGTGTAATCATTGTATTTTTAACTTGGTTATTCCAGATTTAAACAATTATTATTACACTACTACTACTACGCACTACTTACAGTTAAGAATTACTAGCTGCGAATACAGACACATTTTAAATGTACAATAAATTTTATCCCTCTTTATTCTATCCGAAATTCTAAGGAAAATCCTTCTGAATATTTTATTAAAATTTTAATCAATTTAATTTATTACATTATTTTTAAAGGAAACTTTTATTAGTGAATTAGATTAAACCATTTTTCTAAATTATTATGATAAACTAAACTATCCTACAAATAAATCTAACTTAAAAATGGTAAGCTACAGCCTTCTGGTCTCCTGTTGTATCGAACAGACGTTTTTTAATATTAGATTATATATAATAATACATACATACATACATAACTTCACGCCAGTTCCCTTGCGGAGTAGGCACGAACAACAGAGCGCTATTTAAGCTTATTCTTACACACCTCACTTGCTTCTTTGACATTCATAACTCTTGTTATGCACGCTCGTCTGTTCTTAAGGCTCCTGACATCACCTTCTGCTAGTACACGATCAATTTGATCATGGAAGGTGTGTCGTGGCCTTCCACGACTTCTGCATCCATCCACTTTTGCATTGTATATCTGTTTAGTCATTCTTTCATCATGCATTCTTTCCACATGCCCGAACTACCGGAGCATTCCTTTCCTTACCTTCACCCCGACACTCTCTTTCAGACCAACTCTCTCTCTTATTTTGGTATTACGAACGCGGTCCGCGAGTGTCACTCCGCAGATTTTGCGCAGTGCTCGCATCTCGACCGCGTTTACTCTACTTTCATGCTCTCTCTTCATATATTTATAATAATAATACAGATATATATATATAATTTTTTTATTGGTTAATAATTGAATACAAAGCTATATTAAATTACATATAATCGAATACAATGCAAGAAAACTTAACTTATTTGTATTGTATTCTACTCATAGTCCCTCAAGACTATAAGTAGAATACTGAGCATAGATCACCGTCTTCTATGGGTAAGGTGCCCAGAAGGCTGGCTACGTTTCCTCGCTGGATCGCCATACTGATCCGTTGGCCGAGGTAAGCACCAGCCCTCTGATCACCCGAAGAGTCAATGAGTCGGTTCGATAAATTTTGGTAGAGGCTCATAATAATAATAGTATTTTTAAATGTTAGAACTAAATTATTATAAATAAAATATTCAATGACTTTATTCATAAAATGATTATACTTACTTAAACGTAGATTAAAATATTATTACGTTCTATTCACAAGAATCTGGAATGTACTGAAGAATAAATTATAGACTTGGTATTTTTCTCCCACATATCCGTATAAGAATTAAAACTAGTTAATAGTTTGCTTAAATAATTTAGGACTTTGGTAAGCAATGCATATCTGTGGCCTACAAAACACACAATTATAATATCTGTTACGTCATTTTATCATAATTAGAAATTAACGGTAAAGTTTAACCTACACAATTTTTCCTTGATATTTGTAACCCAGTTTTTCCAGTATTAACAAATACATATCTATATTCTCACACTGTTTAGAATTTAGAAATAGAAACAAAGCTATCAATAGAGTAGTGATAGGTATACAGTACATTAGTAGATCTACGTATCGCATGCTACTTACTTAACACAAGTGGCTCTAAAAACAGCAATTATTTAATAGCATACTCAATCAATTAAAAATTGGTCAATACATTTGATAGAAGTAAATAATATGTTTTTAATACTGTTACAACCTAGGCGCCGACCAAGACAAATTCCACGTACGGATCTGTAGAAGCACATTTTATTACCTGTCGGTATTTGAACTAGTTGTAATCCTTTTATGATAGTCTTCTTTTGTTCACTTATTTATTGGCACACGTTTCTAATTATTGTACTCGCTCATTAGCATCATTAGCCAGGTGTTGCGGATTCTTTTGCAATTGTGAAGTATAAAAGACGGCCTGATGGAGAGTGGAAGCAGTCAAGCTACGACTACGATACGGGCGTGACGTATGCACATTCGGGAATCTAACAGTGACGGTATTTGCGCGTTTTATTGAATTACGACCTTCTGCGTTACGTTTGTCTGATGTTGTTTGTTTGTGTGATTTGTTGTGTTCGGTTATATTTGTACCGGTGTTGTATGTGTTTGTATAGTTCTAATAAACTCTATAGTAATTCTAACGGTATTTTAATTCGATTCCCGCTAAAGGCATAACAATACTCTTCTTGAAGCTGTTCGCAACAAAGTACTAATACATACAAAGTACTATTTGCTAACGGATTAATCTCGTTAAACAGATTTAAAGGATAAGATAAGTACAGGCCAATGTAATTTTGATATCATTAAACATTGAGTATATTCAAGATTTTGGCTACTTGTATAGATTATATACATTAGCAATTTGCCAATGTTATAACCCAATTTTAGAGCATATTGTTAATTTCTGTAATATTGTGGTAAATGTACAAAATGAAGTATTCAATTAACCCAAAACAAAACAAATATATGGAACTGATGTTAAAATTATCTATTTATTAAAAAAAACAACATAGCCTCGACTTAATTTGAAAGTCATATTGTATGCAATCTTATATTTATACTTATTCGTAAAAATATTGACAAAGTTTAAAATGATAATAAATTAATTTCAGCTAGTTATTTTTGATCTCCTAAAGCAAGAACAAGCAGACAATTAACGCGTTATCAATTCTATTTGCAATAAATTCACATGGTCTTCGGCATTCAAAACAGATTATAACTGATCATATAAAATGATGTCTAGACTTTTGTATTCAAAAATACATATAACATGAATTTGTATACTTACATAGATTTAGGGTATCTTTTTATTGCCTGAAGCAGGCAAACAGGCGGATGGCCCACTTGATGGAAGGTGGTTATCGTTGCCTGTGGACGTTGGCAACACCAGGGGCGTTGCCAACGCGTTGCCGGCCTCTAAGAAATCTTATAACGCCCTTCTTAAACGACCCCATGTCATAGCGCAGAGGGAAAACTTCGGCGGGAAGTTCTCTCCAGATCATTGTTGTACGCGGAATAAACGTTCTAGGGAACCGTTGCGTAGTTGAGCGTGGGAGCTCCAGGAAATGGGGGTGAACACCCCGCCGATGGCGAGCGGTGCGGTTGTAAAGATGAGGCGTTGGCACCAGATCAAACAATTCCTCGGAACACTCTCCGTTGTACAGGCGGTAGAATACGCAGAGGGACGCAGTCTCTCCGAAGGCTAAGCGATTCTAAACCGCCTGTTAGTATGGGATTTTCGACTATACGAACGGCGCGACGCTGGATGGAGTCGAGAGGGTCAGTCTGGTAAGCGAGTGCTCCAGCCCATAAGTGTGAGCAGTATTCCACATGCGGCCTAACTTGTGCTTTGTAAAGCACAAGTTAGGCCGTCTTTTGTAACTCTTTTGAGTACAGATTTTTTCTAGATATAGTAGACGACCCCGATTATATTATATGATGAGCAATGGTGATGATTAAATCCTGGATGTTTACAGCTCGAAAGTATAGTTTTATAAAAGAGAAGTTCCAAAAGGTTACGTAAGACGGCTATACGTAGTTGAGAAAATTGTTCCCAGAACCATTGTTCTTCTAGTTTAATTTTCATTGGAATTTTAATACACAATTTAGCAACCATTTTGCGAAATTTAAACGAGAATTATGTAGTATTTTGTGCCTCAACATGTTAGCAGTTTAATTTACTTGGTAGATATGTAAATCTACAACTGTTGTACTAATAAAATTTAGTATATGTCTTTTATTATCATAAAAAATGCTAATACTCGTATGTATGTGAATACTGCTACTTATACAGTACCTAATCATACTTACATATCCATTTTTAGATTTTTGCCTATCAATATATTTGAAAGTTAGTCTTGAATAATTAGATACCAAAACGATTTTAATTAAAAATTTGAGGGATTAAAATTAATAATGATTTCACTTCAATCAATAACTAAAGAAAATAATTTATAAAGCAAAAGTATCTATTATATATATGGTATTGTTAGTATATTCATAGATTTTATTTAATAAAAAAAACATTTATTATTCGCGACACTTACTAGTAAAAATATAAGAATTAAACTTCGTAGCTTAAAGTTTACTAAAATAATTTTAATTATTGAGAATATTTTTATAGTTCACTAGCAGACACAAAATATTAATTTCATTTTAGCAGAGACAGAATAATTTATATTTATTTCAGTTAAATTATATTAGTGATGCTCATAAAATTGATCATCCATCATCGGACAACCAGACGCACTGGCATGTGGCACCGCTATATGGTGGACATACCACCTATACGAACAAAGCGCTTTAAGTCCACCTTTATTATGCGCACCGCAAAGGAGTGGACCTCACTGCCAGAGTCTGTTTTTCCCGAAACCTACAATCTGGGTGTCTTCAAGTCTCGTGTGAATAGGTACCTTCTAGGTAAGCGTGCTTGATCTTAGACCATATCTCCGCTCAAATCAAGCGAGATAATGGTCAAACGCGAACCTATAGGGAATATAAAAAAAAATTGTATATAATGTCAAAGTTATCAAACATATGCAAAAAAAGTAAGCAATAAAACAAGACAGGTGTAAAAACGCGCACAATGTGTCGCGTGATCTTGCAAATACCCGAAAGTGGGACATCTGGCTGCCAGGAAGGAGTATATCATTTCCTTTGGACATTTGTCAAGTTGGTAACCACGTGACCCCGCCTCCGCCACGTCTGCAATGTGGAACGAACTTCCCTAGCAGCCTTTATTACGTTTTAAACGGGGCATCTTGACAATACCGTGTATTTGAATAGGCAGTTTAAGACCAAACCATTACATGGGTTAATGAACTCTTTTATTTTCAACGTGGTATATTTGAGAAGCAATTCATATTGCATTTAATAAATATACATTTTTTTAATCATAACTAGATGATTTCAGTAATAATATTTTTTGTAGATTCTCTGTCAGTGTATCACAGTTGATTATTATCTTAATAACTATTAAGGGTAGAAATTTTGAATTAGGCACACATGTAAAATCCAAAACTGTAACAGGGTGTTATTACAAAAAATATATGTTGATTTGTGAACATATTTTTTGTATCGAAAACCGGGTTTGAAATAAAAAATTTAAATTAAAAAACAAAATGTGAATTATAAAATGAAAGGTTATATTAATCACGGTTAATATTGTATCAACACAATTATTACATAATTCAAAACTGTTATTTTTGGTTATTCGATAATCTTCTAAATCTATATTTAGACAATCATTTTCCTTCTGAACACGAATATTTCAGATTTCCTTGTATTATTCTAGTCACCTATCAATCCATCGTTCACATAGATTTAATAAGAAATTAAATATTGAAAATGTAACAATATTATATGAATGAATATTGTAATATGGTAATCTACAATTTATATAATTGTATAATAATGTTGTTGTTTCTTGTTCATAAATTTTAATGCGAATACATTGATGCATATTGCAGCTTAATGAGCAGGTGATAGTTTTAAGAAACCTTTCTTATGGACTGGAGTTTTAAAAAAGGCTTGTTAACGCTGTATATTGTAAATAAGTTGAATCCTTGAATATTTTGATTAGTATTTTTAATAAACGTAATAATATATTTAAATATGAAAATTTATCTATCAGATACATTATTATTTGTGGAGGCAACGTCCACTCTTGTCTTATTAGTAAGTTGTAATTTTGTTAGAAAGATTAATTAATTTATAAAATTTAATATTAATTAATTAATTTTTCATTACATACATATCTTCTAACATATATGCAGAATGATAATCATTGCCCGTGATATTAAATGCTATAACATAATATCAAAACAACAAAATTAATCTGATAAAGCTTTATCTAGCTTCGAAAGTTTTACTGGACAAGTTCAGCGCGTTGATGTCTTTTTAAAGCGTTTAATTTTTTACGGACCTCAAAAATATAAACATTCACGAGTTTATTATTTACCACATTCGCAAAACTGAGAGCTATATCGATACAATTTCACTATAAATGTCAAATATCGTGGGCATGTTCACAAGATTGTAATATCCCCATATTTTGGCGTGTTTACTTTACGAACTTATCAGATCGTACGAGGATCACACCATATGTGCCACTGAGATTGCAGATATGGGTTACTTTATCAGTGCCCTTAACTTTCGATACAAGGTTCATTCGTATCCATTCATAATACGCGATTAGCGCCGTGTGCGAGTGTCCTAACACTCGCGGCAGGTGGTGCTCGTGTTATGCACGCCTGCACTCTTGCCGCGACTTCCTTAGCCCACAGTGGCGTGATTATGATCAATATTTACCCAGATGTGACACTTTAGCCGCGGTCGTATTACGTAATATCGCCGTTTGTTTAGCTAGGCCGACGCAAGGACGAACTAAGCCCTGAACAGTGCCGGTCTGTGACTAACCCCGGCAGCACTGCGGAATCCCGCGCCTTTCAGAGCGAACCTATCTCGAATGCCTCTAATAAGATGTTTTTGACTTTTCGCGTATTTGAGTTTTTTTTATGATAAATCACACGTTAAATCTCACATATCCAACAATTATTAATAATCTTTATTATGGCTACGTGTCTCGATAAATTTTCTTAGTTTAAAAGTTTTTTAGACGTAATAAATGAAAAAAATATTTCAGATGTCAACCCTCTACATGATAGGGACAGTCTTGTCTAAATAATCTAAATAAATGAGGGGTGGCGTCTGTAGGCTACACGCACCATACTTGGAAAGGCTACGAAAAACACGTAACCTAACGTAAGACGTGAATGTCATATGTTCGTTGATCAGCTGATCGAGGGACACAAGCCACCGGTTGGTTGGGTATAGTGAAAATAATATAAATATGCACTCACCGGCTGCAATGGTCAGCCACCACCAGCAGCAGCAGGCGGCGAGTAGCGGCCGAGAGCCGGCCATGTCAGCGGTAGCGCATCACACGCGCGCTCTCGCCGGCCGCCCCGGCGGACTGAGAGCCGCCCCGCACGATCGATGCCTGTGGCCCGCTCGCGCCTCTCAAGCACGCACCCTCCCAAAGTGAGGCACCACCCCCCCTCTCCCTGCCCCCACGCCGCGCACACACCCCCGCCACCATTTTCCGACTTTTCTTGGAGAGCGCGCGCGCTGCGTAGTGATGAGACACAAGCGTCACTTCCCACGTGCCATTCGAATGAATTCGACAATCAAATCAACTGAGATACCATCTTACAAAAGTTGCAGTCTAGTAGACTTTATAGAAGCCTAGAAAGTTATAGCAATGTCAAACACACAACAACCTATGGGTAAAGTGTTACACGAAGTTTATCGTCAATACATTCAACGTAATTCGTATGACGGTACTGAAATTTTGTTAAAAATTATTCTCTTGTGTGATATAAAATGCATGCACATACACACATTACATGCGTACGTAAAAAATAACGTGCGTTGGTCTCCAATACACACAGACTTCGACTAGATTGGGACCAGCAAGTAAAATAAATATTGTAAATTTTACTTTTTGAAAATAAAGATTTAGTATTATAAAAATTCGTTACGGACAATATTCTGCCCCTAATTAGCAGCTATTAATTCTTAAATAACTATTAGAATTTATATGACGCAAATTACGCAGGTATTATCTATACTATAAGTTTATATATAGTTACCAAGTTATATTTACCTTAAAATCGTTATTATTATCACACATTCTGGGAAATATTTGATTAAATGGTATTTAAAAATAAACTTCTGATGTAAACAATTCGAATTTATTCGTTTTTTTGATCTAATTTATATAAGTGACGATGCCAGCCCAATCATACGCTGATCATGTAAAAAGAATGTTAAGTACTAAAAGAATATAAGCGCAATGTAATGTAATTTTTTTCTTTCTGTTTTTTGGCTCCCAAGGGCTGGCTTTGCATACACCTTCACAAAAGCAGGTTATGAGATGCCGGCCGCCAGACTACTCAGCGCCTCTCCGCGTCATGGTGAGGCGGCACAGGCCTTGGAGCTTCGACGCAACCTGTCAAACATGAACTGCCCCTGGGACTAGGAGACGATACTCCATATGTATGGCTCGCAGGAAGGTTAAAGTTAACAAGTTTACGCCACTTGTCTTGCGCCTCCGCTTTCCTTATCCAGTCCCTATTAACAGTATTGCGATGATCTATTCATCGGACCGGAACGCCTCCTACACTGCGTTTACCAAGATGCGGTCTTCAGCCTCGTCTACTCCACCGCGCATCTATTCCACAGATAACTTTCATCTGATTGAAAAATCGATCCTAAAAATCACTCTACAAACTCGAGTACTCTACAGTTATATAGATTTTGTATCGGAAGATATAATTTTGAAGTAAATAGAAGCTCATTCGAAATCCTTAAAAGGGGTATAAGAATCTTTCTAGAAAGCATTTGTGCATATTAGGGATAAGTCAGATTCGAACATGACAAACTATCCGAATAATTCGAATAAGACGAACACATTATGTTCCCATCATTAATCGCCCTCTTTTCCGGCGGATCGCTGACCGCCCCTAATTGATTTGGCCCGTTCGTTGCCGAACACGTTTTAGGTCAGTTCCACCGCAAAACTACTGCGCTCGGTTACCCTAGGACCCAAAACCCTCAGCCTCGCATTTTTTATATATTGACTTACAAAACAAATTACAATCTCAAAAAGTCTAGAAAAGTTAGTAGTGTTCAAATAGCTTCCATAGTTTTTTGAATAAAAATATAACAGCCCATAAACGCCCCACGTTTGATCTCGGGCTTCCCACTATATAGGAACGGACAGTACACCCACCACGTTTGTCCAAGGCGGCTTGGTAAGTTTGACACATCCGTCATCTCGATGTGCAGGTTTCATCACGATGTTTTCCTTCACTGTTGTTAGCACGTGGTAATTGAAATAATATGCACATTAGGTCAGAGAACTACCTAAGTGGTGCATGCATTTCGCCCAGGATTCGAACCCGCGCCCTTTGAGTTGCGGACGCGTGCGCTAGCCATTACGCTACTATGAGTGTTTTTTGAAATGATACTGGGTAATTGTCAGCCCTTAATTAGCAGTTATAGTATAAAGCTCCGTTACAATTCGTTCAGTAGTAGTTACCTCAAAAAGTAACAAGTATCTATACATCTTCATAAACGTATATATTTATAATATAATATACAACTATCTTTTGTCCGCAGCTTTGCTCGCGTTAATGTTATCTCACCGGAACCGTACATTTTTGCGGGATAAAAAGCAGTCCATGTGCTATGCTAGACTATATAATCTACCTCTATTCCAAATTTCATTCGGATCCGTTCAGCGATTCCGGCGTGATTGAGCAACTAATATCCTTTCAATTTTTCGCTTTTATAATATTAATCTACAATGTTCAGAAAAGAATGTTCTATCTTTCCAAATTTTTAAACAGTTTTTTAGTGTTAAGTTTATAATATATAATTTAAAATAAACAACCGTTTATTATGTATTAAATAATATCTGTCAATAAACGGGAACTACAGTAGGACTGGTATACTAAGCCTGTCCAGGGCGAGTTGGTAGGTTTCATACATCGGTAATCTCAATGTGTTGATGATTTCAACTATGTTGTCGTAACAAATAATTATGTTGTCCTTCAACATTATGTATTTGGTAATTATCTCCAACCTCCTAGGGATGGGTTGAATGTGGTTTGAACCGAATACGAGCCTCGACCGAACATTCGATTAAAACAAAAAATTTGTCTGAACTTTCGTTTAATTTCGCCGGGCTTTCTCAAGAGCGAGAAATCGTAAATTGTTGACGTCGTGACTTGATAACGTCGAATCTTTGGCGTATTTACACCATAACCTGCTTCTAGTAAATTTTAAATACAAGTAGATGGATAAAAAAAAAATGGGCCTGGAAGATGGGCCGCCCCTTAGTGTGGGATGCTACTTGCGTTGACACTCTGGCGGCGTCCCATCCATTCAAGTACGTGCACTATCGCCGGTTCTACTGCAGCCATTGGAAATGGTTACACATTTGCGGCATTTGGGGTGGAAACTTTGGGTCCGTGGGGTCCAAACGCTCTAAAGGTCTACCGTGACGTCGCCAAACGTTTAGTAGACGTCACACGCGACCAGAAGGCTGGCGTCTATTTCGCTCAAAGATTAAGCATTGCTATACAACGTGGCAACGCCGCCAGCCTTCTGGGGACGTTCCCAGTAAGTGACAGTGGTTTGGGACCAATAACTTATCTTTAGATATTTTCCCCCTTTTTTATTTAGTTTTAGTTTTTATATTGTATAGTTTGTAGTTTATTTTTAAGTTTATATTTATTTGCATAACAATTAGTTGATTCATATTCACTAATGTAATTAATTAAAAAATGTATATTTTAAACAAAAAATAATTATTTAAACCTTTGATTGAAAAAAAATACCATTTCATAATTCTAAATTCTCAATGTTTAGTTTGTAAAAAAAGTGATTGCAATCGAAATTAAAGTTTTAATTGCTGATATCAGTTAGAAGTGTTTTTTTTTTAATTAAAGTTACGCATTATAATGAAGCAGTTACACATAGTATTCTTCTAACAAACATCAGTAAGTACTGATCTTCTTTAGAAGAATACTACGTTTATTTCATTTTTGTTTTAATTTGATGTCTATTTAATTAGGTAAAGATTTATAAGATTTCAAATAAGAACGAATTTAATTTAATTTTTATTATATTGCCAGTTAAGGTTTACATGTTCCTAACTAAAATAAATGACCATGAGTATATGAAGCTTAATTTTATTTTACGCTTATGATAGATATGATTTCTATTAATTTTTGTCAAAATAGTGCAACTAAGTATTTTACTTTTTCTTACACCGAATGTTCGGCATATAAACCAAATTCCGGCCAAATGGCAAAGTTCTGCTCAAACTGCCGAAATTCGCTAAAACAGAATGTAAAACGAATTTCAGCCCATCCCTGCCTAGTACAGAAATACTGTGTAAGCGGTGCTTGCTCTTTGGCCAGGATTCCATTAGAATGAGGTTCAGGAGTTTTAATTAGTTATCACGACTGTTAGGATGTTAAATCGAAATTGTTACATAAAAACCAAGTATAAACCAAAAAAACTGTACTTATTTGGTCGAGAAAATTGGAGAAGACTCCATCGACTCCATATAGATAAGTAATAAAGTAAAAATATGCTGAAGCACAACAACAATTTAGAGTTATGTAATTTTTGGAGTTACCATGTACATTACGCCGTAGTACCTAGATATGTGCTATCACTCAGCATCATAAAATTTCTTATGTTTTTAGAATTCAGGTATTTTGAAACTGTAGATAAGTACATAAAATTAAGAGTTTGAAATTGAAGTTTACGTAGGTAAGGGAAACAATGTAAAAACCTCTGTGTAAAATATTGTTATTTATTTCATGTAACTGAGGATTATGTGCAGCTTGTACTGTATACATTATAATATAATGTAGCATTCCACAACAACTAATAAGTGTTTATCTTATCATGGAATTTAACCTAAAATTTCCGGTCGAATAGCGATGGAAGTCATCTATCTATACTTCAATCAAAGTAAACTCTGTAAATACCTATTCGTAGATCATATACTCTGCCGGGCTTGCATATGCATTACAATGACCTGCATAGAGCCGGCAATTCATCCACGTTAAGCTGATATTTTAGATGGTTCATTTCTGTATTTTAGTTGGGATGAAACGATTCATGTAAACTTAACATTGAATGTCATAGATTCTTTTCAATTCTGCGCTTTTCCGACCAAATTGATTCAGTAGTAGCAGTAGAATTCGCCACAAAGGCAAGCAAAAGAATCTTTAGTCCATACAGTCAATACTGATGTCCTGGTATAGTAGCATAGTTGTATTGTAGGCTACAACTAATACCATTCAACGGAGTTCTTGTGAAAACTCGAAAGGCCACATTTGTCTATACAGTTCACATTTCTCATAAAAACACAATTACTACTCAAAAACTATCAATATCCTACAACTGCTGTTAATTTTAGAGTAATTTTACACATCGTTAGAAAATAAAACTGCACAGCACAACGTCCCCTTTGAGTTTTCGCCAAAAACTCCCAAATTGATTCAATTTTGTTGTACATTTATTATAATGTCAGCTTTACAGTCCAGTTTTATATGCACAAAGCTTGTTTGATAGTTATTTTTTTCAAGATTCATTTTGATATTTTTTTATTGCATGAGTTCAGCAGACAGACAGGCGACCCACCTGATGGAAAACAGTTCTGACGCCAATTTTCTGCCGCTCTCTAAAGGGAGACTGAAACCTGGCCACAAATGCCGGAACAAAACTAAAGGTTGTTATAGCGGCATACTTTAGATCAGGGGTCCATCCATCCATGGTAGTTCGGCAAATACCCTACCACGTGGCTATGAGTTGTTTTGTCGCCTCTTACGACAGGCCGCCCGGCCGCAGGAAATTGTATTCTTTCCCTGTTCCTCCACGGATACTACAGTCCAGGATATACAGAAATAATATATATTTTGTATGAATCTACCATTGAAACCGAAGATAAATAAGAATATATTTATCTCAATAATAGCATGACTTGTTACAAGTAGAGGTTTAAAAATTGAACAGGACAAATATTGATATGCAAAATTTAAGCAGATAAAATATTCCATATAGCAATTTGACTTAAATACATTATACACACATAGTATTGTAGGCGCTAATGGTTTTATTGTAATGGTAGTATTGGCACAGTTTAACAAATCAACTATGGTATTGGATAGTCTTATTTCTTAAATCATTAGAACCAAAGATTTCATTAGGTATTCTATGCCTGTGACGAACACAAAAGCATTTGAATAGACACTAAATAACCCGAGTGTGTTACTTTTAAAATTATAGCTAGAATAAGAAGCTTGATTATACATGATAAGATATATTACTCGTTACTACATGATAAAATTCTCAGATCAAACAGTAGCTTTTGAGGAATATTAATAATGTATACTATTATATAATTTTAAAAATGACCGGAAATGGCATTAAGTGAATTTGAAATTGCATTTATGGCCGTTTCCTATTTCTTACTTACCGTGCATTTGCCTTACTTACTATCGGTTAAAATTTGATTTTAGCTCCATACAAATAATGTCAAAATTCAACCAATGCGATTGTAAAGCAATATGAAGTAGGAAACCTATGGAAATGAAACGTCAATAAAAATGCGTGCCACTGTGACGTCATCTGGCCACTAAACATGGCGGTTTTAGTGCTGCCCAGAAGATTTTAATGTTATTAGGTTTTATCGATAAACGTCCTTGGCTCATTTTATTTTCAATATTATTGAGTATTAATTATTTGTAGAATTTATACTTTAATAGGAAGTAAGTATATTGTTATGTGCAAAGATACTTTGATTTAGATGTGTGAAATCTAAGACAAGTTCGTGTTTCAAATTTATCAAGTAAACGATATGACGATTTTTAAAAGTTGCTACACTGATTTGATAAAGTTGTCGTTTGACAACACAGTGACCACAAAACATAAACATATGGCGTAGTACAGTGCCATCTGCCCATCTCTAGCATGCTAAATTTTATCGTCGTTTCGTATGTTGCCGTCTCGCTCGCACTTGCGTATATGCCGGAAAGGGATGGAAGCTTTATGTCGGCGATAAAACGTTAGCATGCTAGCTAGCTATGCTGTTTTGGATATCAAAATAAGAGTACGTGTTTTTCCTATGAAAAACACGTACTCTTATTTTGATATCCAAAACAGATTAATTAGATTGTAATAGAGAGGTAAGTAGTCTAAAATACTTACCTCTCTATTACAATCTATTTTAATTGTGCTGCTGACTCTTAAAGTCCGTAACACATTACCGCAACGCACCTCAAGATAGGTGCGCTGCATCATAAGTGAGAGTGATTCAAATTTTAAACTTATTAAGGGCCGCGTGATAAAAAAAAAACACCTACAGAACATTTATTTAATTACAAACGTCATTCCTTATGACTTCCGCTCTAAAATCACTTAATGATTAAAAATTTAACGAATTTACAATAGTTTTTATTAAAGTAAAACTAATAAAGGCATAAGTTTATAATATGAGTTTTATTTGTACCTTAGATGTTTTACATGGAATACAAAATTCAAAGAAGTGACACCATCAGTTTTGGTTTATTCCTCTAAAGATGTCAAAGCATATTACTTTTATCTAAGTAGGTTCAATAGCTTCACTATAAAGAGTCTGTATATACAAAATCTAACATCTCTTGAAGCTAAAGAACAGCAGAGTCTTTCAATGTGCAGCATTTACCAAGGTAGAGGTGTCAGGACCGGCCAAAACAGGAATTGTTTCCAACTGGTTTTCTTTTAATATGCCAGTTTTATGTTGGCTGGCATGTCACTGAAAAATATTGAAATATTAGTTTAGAATAATTGTGTCCACAGTATTTTTTTCATAAAATTTGCTTAAATTATGACATTATCATTCAAATTGGGCAAATACATTTCTTGGATGGAATCACAGCCACAAAACCCATAAGTTTTTCTAAAATAGTTATATAGAATGAGAATGACATAGACTACAACTAGTAATTAGCATATCAGTAATAAGGTAGCAGCAACAAGTATATCAAAGGCTAAAAGTGAAAGTACAAATTTCAATTATACGAGCAGTCTCCATGAGGGTGAGAGGCACGAGAAGACATATTAAGGCCTTCGACTGCGAAGACGGAGCAGGAATTATATAATAAGCCGACAGTCCAACGACTATCCTGCTGATCATCGTCCCACCATACAAAACTTGTATATTAATTTTGATCCTTTTATAGCACGTTTTGTTATAAAATAATATGTATGTATTAAAATATGTATATAATTAAAAAAAAGTATATCAATACTAACTATAAAAGTATATACAGTATTAACTTACTCTTACAAATTTGAAGGGCACGGCATCATCTCGTAGTCGAGTCACATCCAGAGTTTTGTTGAAACATTTATCATCAAAATGTAGCGAGCAAATATAAATATATTTTGCATTTGGCTTTATATTTTCCATTCCAATGGCTTCCAGCCACTTTTTCTTTATACGCTCATTTCTTGGGATCCTATAAAATATGTTTTAATTATTATTTTTGTATGTTTTAAGCGGGGTAGCATGATAAAATAAGAAATTTTATATAAGCAATCATATTATATCGATATCAAAGTCGATAAATAATGTACAACCCCAGCTAATAAATTAACATTATTTAAGCGTAAAAATATAGTTAAATAAGTTAAATCCATTCATGACCTATAACTGCACATAAGAACCTTGCTAATTATAATGAAAATCTTCCTTTATTTTCCCGGAAACATTAACAATAAGCAATATTTTTAATGTTATTTACAGCGTACCTGTGTATGGTTAAAGATGACTGATTTGGTGTTTTTCTTATGCCGCACCCTATTACACTGCACACGGACATATCTGCGACGTAATTATTTATATTTGGCTTCAATTATTTTAAATCACAAGCAAAATATTGAAAGATAATTAGTTATTTTGATTTATACCACGACTTTTTGACAAGACAAGTACCGGGTGCACTGACTGATAATGACATTTGGTGCACTAAACATGGCGGATTTTCGGCCTCATTAGGTATTTACGTATATTCATGTTCCACTTTATGTACGCACTGAAATACTGTTATATTGTTTTCCTGCGAGTTACAGTGCTGAGTAAGAACGAGATAGATATATGTTTATGTGTGTGCCTTCAAAATGGATGCTATTTGTATAAGCAATTGTACGTATAGAACAATATGTCGCGTCCCTATTATATATTATTATATTGTTTAAACCAGTTTTATAATACACCTACATACATACATACATACATAACTTCACGCCAGTTCCCTTGCGGGGTAGGCACGAACAACAGAGTGCCATTTAGGCTTATTCTTACACACCTCACTTGCCTCTTATAATACAACTAGATTAGTAATAGACTAACAGATATATCTAGGCAGCTTCACTTAGACTGTTAAACGGAATCTATCAACACTCTATTATTACCGACGAAAGTATAATTCATTAACTTTCATGAGCACTTCTAATTTGTATCCCATGAAAGTTATGGATCTCTGGCAGAATTCCAATCATTTGCAATGCATTGCTTGCCATGTGATCGAAGAAATAGTCATCTATATATTATTATTATATTATATATTATTACAAAAATTCTATAGTCATTACTTACACTCGACTTAGATGTGGGCAAGAATAGAACCACTAAAACTAATTATTATCTATTATTAAAATTAACACTTCAATTGATTGTTCAAACATAATGTCAAGTCTTTTTTAATTAATCTTTTTAAGAAGATTGGTTATTGTGGCCAGTGCCACAGATGATTGCTATCATTTTCCAGTTTAATTTTCAAGATTTACACAAGCAATGAAAGACTTCATCATGGCTTAACTTCTAAAAAATAATACTCATCCTACAGTATGTACATAACAGGCAGTAATGAAACTTAATATTGTGTTTTTTACAGAGCACACAAATGCTGCACTACATTCATGTTTTTGGATCCAACTCAAGATATACATATAGTCACTAATGATATAAAGTTTACAATTGTAATCACAATTACCAAGGATGAAGACAATATCAATTCTGAAATATTTGGAAAAAAACCAGACAGGACATTTACTTTATTTGATTTGGTCATTAATTTCTTTAATCAAGAGCCAGCTACAAGTCATCACAGCAACAGATATATTCACCAACACTCCTTTATAGCTATGACTTCAGGCAGCACAGGGGAACCCAAGCATGTCCAAGTACCAGTGCAGTGCCTGCAGCCAAATATTAATGATTTAACAAAAATGTTTGATATCACACAACATGACATAATATATTTTTCAACACCATTGACTTTTGATCCGTCAATGGTAGAAATACTTTTGGCTTGTATGAATGGGGCATCCCTACTCATAGCACCTGATAAAGCAGATATATTATTTCCAAACAATAAGCAAAATTCGATTACATTTTGGCAAACAACACCATCTAGATTTTATCAATATTCCAATACAGATATTAAAAATAGAATTTTAAGTGCAAACTCCACACTTAAAATATTGGCTTTGGGAGGTGAACCTCTGAATGGGTTGAAAAGAATAAAGGAGTTGAAAGATTCTCACAACAAAACAAGGATTTTTACATTATATGGAGTTACTGAGATGTCATGTTGGGCATGTGCCACTGAAATAGATCTGAATAAGATGTTGACAGAACAAGAAGTACCACTTGGCTCATGCCTTTCAGAGACACAGTTAGTAATAGAGCCACATGCAGATGATAACACAGGGAAAATTATTTTGTGTAAGTTTACTTT
Source organism: Dendrolimus kikuchii (assembly GCA_019925095.2). NCBI lineage: Eukaryota > Metazoa > Arthropoda > Insecta > Lepidoptera > Lasiocampidae > Dendrolimus > Dendrolimus kikuchii. The sequence goes on from CM034394.1 coordinate 20,327,790, forward strand.
GATTGATAATTTGGCAAAATAAGCAAGAATAGTAGTGTCAAATGTAATTACCAATTACCTACCATGGGTCAAATCCTAGGATGTAGCACTATTTTACTAATATAAAACTTAATTAGGTTTATATATATACCTTAAGTGAAAAATTATGTAACAAAGGATAAAAACTGCTTATAAATCTGTTGTGTGGCTTAGGAGTTACCAGATATACAGATAGATGGAAAGTTACTTTAATGTCTAGCATGTAAAGATGTATAAGAAACTATGCAAACTCTACTTGGTACAGTCTAATTAAAGCTAAAGTCTGAGCATCAAATACACACAATCATATATTAAAACTAGTTAGAAATGCTAATTTTGTGTAAATGAAAATAGTTTGTTAATGACTACATTATTAAATATAAAGTACCCCAAATAATAAGGAACTTTATACTTTACACTGTTTTAATTTTATATTAATTAACCAACTAAATGGTCAAATTTAATTTCACATAAGAATTACTTGAATTAATTAGTTTTCTTAAGTCTATAAAATAGTAAGAAGTGCACATATTCTCAGAATTTAATAATGGCTTAATGTTATCATCAGCCTAACATCTCAAAATAATATAAAATTGAACATATTAAGTGCTATGTTTGGTTAAAGACAGGTCAACAAGCAGTGTTAGAGCAAGATTTAAGTTTTGGATTCCCCAAAATTGATTACAAAAGAATGAATATCTCACAGGCCAAGATATATGGATATATGTGTCCAAGATAATGCCCTTTTTACACTTATTTCCCTAGTGACAACTTGCCTTATCTACAAATACAATATTTTTATTCCAAGTAAAGAATGGGCCTATCTATTCTGTGTGCATATTTATTGCATTTACTCTCCTAAAGTAATAAATACCTTTTCATTACAGTGAGCAATACAAGAAAGTGTTATATCCTAAATAAATCTAAAGATGGTGATGAATTAAATTCATTAAAATTTGTGGATACTGGAGACATTGGTGAAGTTAAAAGTGGAACAATTTACTATAGAGGTCGCAAGGATGATGTTATCAAAAGATTTGGCCACAAGATAAATTTACAATTAATTGAATCTACTATAATGATATGCCCCAGAGTGAAAACATGCTCATGTATATGGTTGCCCACCCCGATGCTGCTAGTTGTATATTTCTCATCAGAAACACTGAGTACTCAAGAGTTAATGGACTTTCTTAAATGCAAAATGGATGATACACATTGGCCAGATAAAATAGTTAGGGTGGACAACCTACCAACAAATCCACATGGGAAGATTTCAAAGCAAATTCTATCCAGGATGTATGAAAAGATGGTATCATCACCACAAACATTAGACTCTTTAAAAGTGATTTTTCTCAAAGAAGCCAAAGTAGTCTTGAGTAAAAATTTAACATATGATCAGATTAAAGATCAGGATTTCTTCTCCATTGGCGGCACTTCATTTTTAGCTGTATCAATGTGCAATAGACTATCATTAGCTTGCCCACAGTTTGGTAAGTTAATTTTACCATATTTAATGAGTAATAAATACACTATAGAACAAATCATGGAGATAGCCCAAAAAGAAATGGGTATTGTAGAATCTAAGCCCAAAAGACGAATGAAGAGATGCAAGTCTGCTGCTGAAAGTATTATATCGTACAAAAAAAATTATACAGAATTTTCTGGAAACCCAGTTGAATTCATGTGTCTATGGACACAGAACACTGGTAAATGTGTAGATGCATCACCTACCTTGTTTCAAACTGGATAGTAAGTATTTGGATCTTAATTCTTAAAGTATTAGCTTTTAAATGCTAATGAACATATAATAATGATGTATTTATAAGTCAGGGCTTTCCACACGACTTTGGTTGTTTAATCCCTGAATCCATATCCAGCAGAAGTTTCGCCATTTGTTAATGTTTTAAGTATCAAATATGTATCTGTCCGTTCCATATTTATACTTACTAATATTATAAATGCTGAAAGTAACTATCTGTTAATTGATACTCACGGAAAAACGACTATACTGATTTTACTTAAATATTGTCTCAATGCCGAGAATAGGATACTTTTATTCTGGAAAATAGTAGTTTCCTGTATAAAATTAAGTACATTTTCTGGGGTCACCCCTAGAAAGTAAATAGAAATGAAGAACCTAAGTTAAATCACATGGAAGAAGAATAATATTTAAATGCAGGCTCTTTTTTGTGCACATTATTTTAGATTTTAATGTAATATGTTTCAAGTGCTATACTGTTAATCATATTTCCTTTTATCTCCCCCCTTAGCAATTTCTATGTAACAGTTGGAAGTCACTCTGGAAAGATTATAGTAGTGGATGCTATTAGTGGTATACTACAAGGCACTGTTAAGATAAAATCTCGTGTTGAGGCCTCTGTTCTTTGTTACCACGAAAGCCCATTGACAAGCCCTTGTGGTGTTGTTGGTGCTTATGATGGATCTATCGTCTGTTTTAATCTGGATACATGCATAGAATTGTGGAGAATCAACATTGGCTCTATGATTAAGAGCAAAGCAGCCTGTTGTGATGGCATTCTCTATATTGCAGCATATGATGGAAAAATACGGTGTTTAGACATACTGGTATGCAATAAGTATTTATTTCTATAGAAAAGTCGACAGGCTATCGGCTCGCCTGATGGAATGTGGTCAGTAATCATCAGCTATGGATATTTTTTATAATATGTTGTTGTTAGCTGAAATCCACACTGATAAATTAGAAAAATTCAATTTTAACTTTATGAAATCTGCCAATATAAATTTTATAAAGTTCTCTGTACCGTTTAAAAGTTTGTTGTTTCAATTTACAAATAATGCCAAATTTCTATGGAAAATATAGTTAACACAGCGGTTTTGGTTTATAAAATAAAAAATATTTCTACATGTTACGTTTCTTATATGGTATCTACGTTGATAGCGCAACATAGGTTCTCACCACCTCCTGGTCTCCCCCAGGGCATATTTAGCAAACCATGAATTTATATATCTAATATAATAAACGTAATTGCCTGATTTATCTGTGTACTTGTATATTCCAGTCTAATCGCTGTTGACTCATTATGATGAACGTGCAAAATATGTTTTTCAGAATGGTGAAATTAAAAATACAATAAACGTATCCGACCAAGCGATATCAGCTGATTTGGTAATAGCAAAACAGAAGTACGTTGTCCTTGGAACTCTTTCGGGGGTTTGTGCGAGTGTGCTTATAGAGAACAATACGGTCGCGTGGCGCGGTACTTTGGCCAGTCCAGTATTCGCCAGTCCCGTTGTCTATGATCACGATAAGTATGTCGTATTCGCCGAAGTTAATGGTGAAATCCATTGCAGGACCGTGGAGAAAGGTATAAAGGTAAGATCCTTGATGGTATTGCTTTGATTAATCTGTATGTATTCATAAGCTCAAACTCAAGGCCGGCAATAACCCCTCACTAGTGGACTATACTACCTGATAGTATAGTCCACTCTTGTCTCAATGTGTCAAAATTGGTTGGGGGGGGGGGGGGCTTACATTATAAGAAAGGGTGCTTAATAGTGATATATGTACATACTTAATAATATATAATAACGTATTACGAGCGTACACCTACCTGGCACGCCAGGGAGCCCTCGGCCCATACGTAGTATCCATAGTAGTTTGTGCTCGGCCCTACCCAACAATGGCCTATATGTACATATACACAGCAAAAACCAAAAAATGTATTTTATTTTCGTATATATTTATTTCGAAATGTTAAGTTCAAAAGAAATATATTTAAAAACTAAATCCTACACGAAGTCGCGGCCAAGGCTAGTAGGTAAACAAATTATGTTTCACGATCTTGTTTTATTCCCAAGGCTGAGAAAAAAGAAAAAATCCAAACAGACTTACTTTCACATTTATTTCGATTTTAAGCTTGAAAATCTGATAAATATTTCGCAAATAAGAAAATGAAATTCAAGAACAACCCAGTCCACTGCCTTTCGAATAATATTGTACAAACATTAAACAGATTCAAGGTGAACTGCAATACATTGTTTACCTCAACTAATTTACTGGACCGATTCTTTTCAGATTTGGAAATACCAAGGTGCAAGAGGGAATATATTTTCCTCTCTATACATAAAAGAAGTGGATAAACTTAAATGGCAAATGATTTTTGGATGCCATGACAATAAAGTGTATAGTATTAACATAAAGAACTTCCAACCAAGTTTACATTGGAAAACGCAACTTACATCTCCAGTTTACTCAACACCATGTGGATTAAGTGATAAGTTAATCTTGGCAGTATCCAACAATGGGAGATTGTGTGTTATTGATTCAGGGGATGGAATGATACTAGCTGAACATCAACTACCAAATGAGACATTTTCTTCACCAGTAGTCTATGGTGACTACATATTTATTGGATGCAGGAATGATCATTTGTTTGCATTGAAATATGTTCTTAATTTATAAAAGGGCATCCTGTTTTTCTAAATTTTTAGTCATACAAAATTGTTAAGTTATTTACAAATTAAGTGTAACTAATAAACTTAAGACAATTGAATATTTTATTTCATTTTATCATTCTACAAATATAATCCATACTATGTGAAACTGAATTTGTTTGATTTTTCTTTGCCATCTTTGATGTATACTTTCAATGAAGGGATTAACCTAGTACCCATTTTGTCCCAGAAAATTGTTGTTTCTGTGTGACTTGAAGTTTGTGTACCTAATGTAATATTGTAAACTTCATAGTCCCAGAACCCTAGTTCCACTAGCAGTTCACCCCAATAGCCCAGTACCTTGTTTTTGTTCTCTATAATAGTCCTACACTAACCAGGGCTTGTCCTTGGGTGAATTTTTATATGCAGACAGAGGTAATTGCCGGTCAATATCACAAATTTGTTATTATCATTAAAAGGGCCCTTTATGTGTTGGCTTTCTCATGGCCCGTGCAAGCCCTCCAAAAGTCATGACCATTTTTATAACCCATTGTCTGTACAAATAAACTCCCATAGATATTTTGTCAAATATATACTATTATTAAAAAATAAAGGCCAGTACAATAATTATATAAGAGTATTTCTTTCATAGTACAATTAAACAACTATTCATACAATGTAACTTTATTCATGATCTTACACAGAACATCAAGTATAATGAGCATTCATAATTTTGACATAATTGTTACAAATATGATATGATTATGGGACCAAAACTAGTATATCAAAATGGAATGCATATATATCATAGAACACAAGACAACTTAACCCTCTCTTGTGCAGATCATATAGCTCTGAATATTAAATAATAATAAAAGCAATCTTAAAATGATGAATACATCTTTTTCATTGATATATAAGTTATTTAGTATTTTTTGGTAAAAACAAAGAATAGTACACTGGAACAAGTTATGGAACCTTTCCACAAATAGTTGGTATAATGCTGATAGATCCAAGCTCTTAAAATCTTTACCCAGAATCCCTAGTGAACTTTACTGTAATAGCTAGAATATGTAAAACAATAATAACAAGCAATGTACATTACAATGATGTCATAACATTCACTGATCTTCCTCTCCGAGCTCCACCTTTACTTTGGAGAAATCAAAGTCCTCATCAGTGCCCCATTTGTATATCTTTAGAACATCTAAACAGGTTGTTTCAAAGTGTGAGGTTGCATCATACGATTCGGATACAAAGATTTGGCTTGCTCTACCATCATCAATGGGCTCATAGTAGTCTGTCAAAGATACAAACTTCTGCCTAATAGGACCCAGAAGATCAAGGCCAGGTTTGATTTCTGATTCAGGGTCATTTGTCTCAACAGTGGTAGATACCATTGCAATAAACCATCCTTTAGCTGCCACCTGGTGAGTGTAAGACACCAAGGACACATAAATATCAGAATGCCTGCCTACTTGCTTTTGAGGAATAATGATCTGAGTAGACAGAGCATCCTTTGTATTGGCAATTGGGTGGTCTATTAAACAGATACAGCGGATAACTTGACCTCGTTTTCGCACTCTATCTGGCACATAGCTTGGGTCACAATAGACTTGCTTGCACTTAGCAATTTCATTCCCTGAGCGTACACCAACAACCTTGCCACCTTCTCCTAGCACAATTTCATCAATAGGCTTGTCCAGCATATATGTTCCTCCATAAATAGCTGAGAGACGAGCAAATCCTTGAGGCAATTCACCCAAACCATACATAGGATATAAATAGGGTGATTTACCATACCGTGCAAGTGAATCTGAGTATAGTTTTATACGTCTAATTGTTTGGATAGCAGGTTGTTGGAGATAGGTATCATCCAAGTAAAGGGCCAGTGCATGCCCTGTGAAATCTTGAGTGTTTTTATCAAGGCCAAACTTATCATAGAGCGACTGCATATTCGCAGTACTGGGGTCGAAATCCTTCCAAGTCTTCACATCTTCTTCTTGGAAATCTTGAACATAAATCAGGAAATTACGAAAACGCCTCTTTTCAAACATACCCATCAGGTCAGACGCCAGCGCCTCTTTTTGATCAACCGGGACTTTTGAGATTTTGCCGCCTTTGTACACATAGCTGCCTTCCACCGACTTAAATTCCAAGTATCGGGTGACGCCCGTGTGTATCAGCAACTTGACTAAAATCCCATTCGCCATCAAAAACTTGGGGATCAAGTCGACATTCCAGTCCCGACCTCGACCGTATGTCTCATCAGGCGCCGGAGCATTGAACTTTGCGAACAATTCTTCTAACGGGGTAATTGACGCAGATTCTCCACCATAGTACTTGTTACGATCAATGTGTAGAACTTTCTTACCCGACACGGAGAGCATGCCACTGATGATACACTCCTTGAGGCCTGTGCCCAAAACAATTGCGTCGTATTCCTCATCCATGATGAAAGTTTACGAGCAAAATAATCCGATAAGAAAATTGTAGCCGGGAGATAAATGTCAAAATGTCGGAAAGAATATGTCCGCCATCGATGACGTCGACTCATCTCAGTGTTGCCGTTAAATAATATTTAAATTCGCTAACTGGTGTTAAAAAGTTCACTAAATATATGGATTCTTTAACGTCTGGATTTAAAATAAACAGAAATCATGAACCACGGCCCTGTGTTCCAATTCATTTAGATATATTATAAAGAAAGGTGAAAAATACAAGTTTTAAATCTTTACGTCTAAAATGATGTTGAGTAGATCTACGTCCAACTTTAGAGTGCGACTGGCTAACAACGGCGACGTCTAATGATTTTTTACTTAAGTCAAACAAACACAATAAAGAACACTCAGGTTTTAATCAATCTAATTATTATGAAATATGTTGTATTTTATTCCAAACCTCCTGTCCTATCCCCTCTATCCTATTTTAAAGACTAGCAATGTGCTGGCATTATCTCTGGTGTTGCAAATATCCACAGGCAACGTCAGCGATTTAGCAGATGATGTGATAGTAAACGTGGCTTGGGGCGTTGTTGGGGTGATAAAGTAAACAAATAAACACGACTGCGTTTTAATGGCGTTTAATTGTAACTAAGAAATAAAGGCTTACGGGCGCAACCGCACATACTCAATAATTGCAATTTTACTTATGTGACTAACTTTGCTCCTACAGAGACGTTCCATAAAATGGGCCGTTTGACTCTTTATATGTTTCAGACAATTTAAAAAAAAACCTATCTATGAAATCTGAAAACTACAACCTAATTTGACGTCGCATTGTTCAATGTAAAGGTAAAGTTCCCAGAACTACGTTACCTCATTTGAGCGATATATTGATCCGTTTTTAGAAGACACAAGGCTCTGATCTCCTAAAGAGATTATATACATATATATATATATATATATATATATATATATATATATATATATATATATATACACAATATATTGTTAAAAAAAAATCCAAACAATAGCAACTCCAATATTAGTAAAGTCAAGAGTAATTTCGATATTTACTACTAATTTTTAGTACGATAATATGCATCGTATCGTAAGTATCAAGTTATGTTACGACGTACACATTTTGTCAACGTAACCTATAATGTTTACTTTAGTAATAAGGACTATAGTTTTGTAAGCAAGAGTTTTACACATTAAGATAGTTGACAGAACAATTATTTAATTAAAAGAAGATAAACTAACCATTACAAACTTATCATCCTGGCTGTTCTTTGGGAAATATCGTCTAATTATAACGAAAAGATTATTGCCTCAAATTTCACTAAACCTCCTTGATAAACTTTAAAAATCACTGCTCACTTGAAACTTGGTATTATTAGAAGCGTATTTAGTTATTTTTTTGCGAATTTTAGACTCGGTTCAACGTTAAAATAACATAGATAAGTAGTAGTATTAAAACAGCCAATTCTGGTATATAAGTCTTCTTATAGGTAGCGCAGTTGTATTGTAGGCTACAACTAGCGCCATTCAACGGAATTCTTGTGAAAACTTGAAAGGCCACATTTGACCATAAAGTTCACATTTCTTACAAAACACATAATTACTACTCAAAAACTATAAATATCCTACAGCTAATGTTCATTTCAGAGCGATGTTCCACATTTTTAGAAAATAAAACTGCACAGCACAACGTCTCCTTTCAGTTTCCGGCAAAAACTCATATAACATACAAAATAGAACATTGTCAGAAAGCAAAAACATTAGTTCATTTTCTAGATGTTATGGTCGAGTTGTACTTACAAATACATAACTTACATACAAAATCTTTTAGTCTTTGATTTTGCTTAAATCAAACAAGAACAAATAAAATAAAAATGGTACGTTTGCGGTATATTTATTTATTACTATTTTCATTTAATTACTATTTGAAATAAAAAGAAAATTTTAGTATGGTATAAAAAATAACCACGAAGGTTAAGGTCCACTCCGCTTTACTTCGCTCCCGCCTTAGCTTTCTAACCTATTTAAGGCGGTTAAGGCGGAAGTTCCACTTCGTGATTTTTTTGGGGTATCGCCAACGCGTTGCCAATCTCTAAGAAATTTTATAATACCCTTCTTAAAAAACTCCGTAACGTAACGCAAGGGGAAAACCGTGGCGGGAAGTTTCCTCCAGATCATCATTGTAACCACCGAAAATTCACCCAATAATATTATCATATACTCCGTAAAATCTACATTAAAATTAAAATCTTTCTATTTTTTGTTAAATAGGTATTTATTGATAATACCACACTACTTAAAGGTACTGAACTAAAATACTAAATAAAGTAAAAGTTCTGCGTATTCAATACATTAATAAATTTATAGTTACTAAGTTTACATTAATAATAATCACCAATAAATCTGATTTCTTATTTTACCTCGACTTTTGGTAATTATTAATAATTTTCAATTAATTACATTTACCGTGACATGTACATCGTGTATGTACAATAACTAGTTTTCTATATATCAGGTAAAATAACACAGTGTATACAATACATTTTTTTTTATTGCAGAAGTTCAGCAGAGAGGCAAATGGCCCACTTGATGGAAAGCGGTTACCATCGCCTATGGACGATACTAATGCGCTGCTGCTCTCTTAAGGGAGACTGGAACCTGGTTACTAATGCCGGAACACAACTCAAGGCTGTTATGGTGGCATACTTTAGACCAGGGGTGGTAGCCGCAGGAAATTGTATTCTTTCTCCGTTCCTGCACGGATAGAATATAATAGATACTTATATGTATGTAAAATTTGTTTGTTTATATAATTATATTCAGGAAGATATACATTTTGATTTTCCATATCAGGAAATCTTGCTCCTGTTTAAACACTTAAAAAGTTGCCAATGATTATTTTCCTGAAAAACCAGAATTTTGTCTGGAAAAAGAATAAAAAGCAACTAGATCTAGCGAAAACTCATAGAACGGCAATACTGACTCTTCTCGATATTGCATAATAGCAACACAGTCACTAATATTTAGATTTTTTAGTAGGAACCTGAAATTGTAATATCATGGAGAAGAAATGCCTATAACAGACTGTAGATTCGTATTAAGCGGCTTATTCATAATCCAGCAGTGCAGCTCCCTCTTGCAGAACTGCGAAACAGAACCTAGCTCATACACTATGTTACATAGCAGTCCATCATTAATACTGTTTTGTTTCTCGCTCGAGTTCACACGATTATGTTCTTGCATTAAAAAAAAAGAAAATTGCTATTCTGCTGTTTTTTTTTAATAAAAGATAAAAATAAAAGTGAAGTAAGAAGCGGAACAGTATGTAAGTTTCATCTTTATCTACTGTCCTGCACAGCGGATTGCCATGCTAGATAATAAGGCTCCACTTACACTATCATATCGTTATCATATACATATGTTCTCATATCAATCAAATTATATGATCATATTTAAAGGTGCTGTTCTTCATTTTTACATATTAAACTTACGATCATATAAATAAACGTCTTACTTTATCAAGATCTCAGACTACTAAGGAAATACTATCAAGATGCATAATGATTTAGCCGTGTTTTCCATTACTATGAGTGCAATTTTATTAAATGCATTATAAAAGAAGATAAAAACGATTAAAAAATAACAAAAAATAAAAGACGTATTTGGATTAGATCACGGGTAGCAAGGCGATCAAAGAGAGGGGCCATAACACCTTACACAAAGAACTTAGATTGGAAGGTAAAAGTCTCACAAGATGTTCCAGGCAAAATTCTTGAATTTTGACGCCATTTTAGAGGTTAAACGGATATGATCATGTTTGTATGCTTTCTGTCAAATAGAATCCCTTAACTATGATCATAGAGAATATGTAACACATGTAGTTATTACACTGTCATAGGTTCTTCATATAAAAATGACTCGTACTTCTATGATCATATGCATGTGATAATCTAATAAGGCCCTAAATTATGGTCTCCTTTCCTCTACTACATATTTCCACGAACATAAGTGCATTACGTCTTTATGTAGTTTACTCTTTATGATTTAAGTCAAATTTTCTTTTTTATGCACTGTCATTGTCAAACAATATGTCAAAAGCTGTCAAAAATTCAGAATGACAGATAGTTCACGTATCACGTCACTAAATCAGTCAAATTAGTGTTTCGTCTGTCGTGGTTGTTTTGAGTTTTGTTGTATCTCAAGTACCGAGTTGCCGTTTATATCGTGGCGGTCAATTAAAATTAGTTTCGTTTTTTAAGTTCAAAGAATATATTTTACGAAATCAGTGTATAATTTAGATTTGTTGTATTGTGCTTCTGCAAGTTCTGAACAAAAGTGATGTTATTAACGGTGTACAGATGACTTCTTGCCATATGTTTGGATTATTCAGCCACATTCTCCTCGCTTCACCCGTATCGAATACAATAACAAATTGTATGGAGTTACAGCTATCGTTTTTTAAATGAAAGGAAGGAAACGTTCGGTTACCATTCAGATGAATAAAGATGTCCACAGAAGGAAGTGGCGAGACTCCTGCGACCGTGCCGTGTTTACCCGGTGCGCCCGAGCAGACTTACTTATTTCCAAAAGTGAAAGGGCATTCACGATCTATAAGCCATGGAGGAACACCGATGCTGGCTGGAAACCCAACAACTGCGCGGCCAGCACTCAAATCGGCTTTGCGCGGCCATCAGCGCGCCCTGTCTCATGGCCAGATTGGCGAAGGACCGCGAGCGGCATCGGGACCCGGTCACAGCCGCACCGGTAGCCGCACAGATTTCATCCTGCCGCCTGGGCACCGGGAGCCGGTGCCTGTCAGTGCGCAACCTCGGCTAGGTTCGGTGCGCGTGCACCACTCGCGACAGGCTTCGCGCTCCGATTCCATTTACACTATCAGGCGCACATCTGTGGTAGGCCCATGGAGACGTGCCGCCTTCTGGCTTCTGCGCCGCCAGCAACCAGCTGTTGACAACAGACACATAATTGTCATCCCTAACCACCTGGTGCCAGAAAAAACACCCAAGAAGGATCACCCCAATGGGCATAGGTGTAACAATAAAATCAGGACTACAAAATATACATTGTTATCATTCTTGCCTAAAAACCTTTTTGAACAGTTCCATAGAATTGCAAATGTGTACTTTATATTCATAGTGTTATTGAACTGGATGCCTTCAATTAGTGCATTTGGCAGAGAGGTAGCAATGCTGCCGGTGTTGTTTGTGCTGGGAGTTACAGCTATCAAGGACCTATTTGAAGACCGGAGGAGACATCTCTCTGATAAGAGAATAAATAACTCTTTCTGTAGAGTCTACATAAAGTAAGTTAACAAACATTATTTAGTATATTGCAGTTATTACAGATAAATTCATAATATTCAAATTATAATAAGTTACAATAATTGGAATACTATGAACAAATCTGATCTGTGTCTTTCCAAACTTATTTTATAGCAAAGTTTGATATGCAATCATTACAGCTACTTCCTTCTGATATTTATTATTAAAATGCACATAGGTACATAAAAAATTAAGGAAAATAATTCATGAAAATTTCATACATAATCAAACAGCTTAATATGTAGTTTAACATCCCAGTCACCCCAGACTTATGTGATTTTAGGAAAGATGAAATTTTTAGTATTGGTAGTTTAACATAAACTTAGAAAGGAATGGATATGCGCTAAGCTGAAAGTGGGGCCGTTTTTCAGGTAGCAAGTATCAAAGGTGGAGAAAAACCATGTTAACTTACGTCAAAGTAGCACGGCTAGTTTTTACATAACATGTCATATATGATATTGTTATAAACAAAGATATACAGTTGCCAGATACTTCCTGTGGGCCATAACTTTTGACAGACACTTTAAAAAAATGTGGGAACTTACATCATTTTAGGCCAGACAAATCTGACGGGCCAAACATCCTCCCAGACTCGTTAATAGTTCCACTGTGTGAAGAAGCACGAGAACATTATTGAAGTTAATTCAATATTATTTATATTTAAATTTTATATATATTCACGCATCATAGTGCATCTCACTTGTACTTTATACACTTGAATAATGCTCTAATACTTTCGCTCTTCCTCACACAGTGGAACCCTTAATGAGTCTGGGAAGATGTTTGGCCCGTCAGATTTATCTGGCTCATGGGAAAATATTTTAAAATATTATACTTGATAATATATATAAAATTCAGCCTTCCTAAAATGACGTAAGTTCCCACATTTTTTTTAAAGTGTCTGTCAAAATTTATGGCCCACAGGAAGTGTCTGGCAACTGTATATCTCTGTTTATAACAAAATATATGACATTTATGTAAAAACTAACCTTGCTACTTTGACATGGTTTTTTTCCATCTTTGATATCTGCTACCTGAAAAACGGCTCGCTTTCAGCTTAGCGAGTATCCATTCCTTTCTAAGTTTATGTTAAACTACCAATCCTAAAAATTGTATTTTTCGTAAAGTCACGTAAGTCTGGGGTGACTGGGATCTCAGTCTATAACAACACACATGAGCTTCTAGATATTTTTTGTTAACTTTGCCTTCAACCAAAATAAATTCTGACTATATATTCTAATCAAAAGTTAAGTTTAAATAAATTGTGTTTACATACTTGCGCTGCCCCACTTCCCCTGCCCCTTTCCTACTTGCTGTCGTGGAAGTGAGAGTAATGTTAATCAGGCATAACATTACATTTACTATTTCAATTAACAAAAAAATGTATCCATGCAGGAACAGTGAAAGAACACAATTTTCTGCCGACAGGTAGTCTGTCATAAGAGGCAACAAAACAACTCACAGCCAGGTGGTAAGGTATTTGGCCATCTGGACCACTACCACCCCTGTTCTAGATTATACCACCATAACAACATTGAGTTGTGTTCCGGCATTAGTGGCCAGGTTCCGATCTCCTTTAATAGAGCAGTAGCTCATTTGTCACCTTTGGTTACGAATGCCTATAGGCAATGGTAACTGCTTTCTGTCAGGTGGGCCTTCTGCCTGTCTGCTGAACTCATGCGATAAAAAAAGGACAATGTGCACTATGTTAGACGAGTTGGGCTTCATATCAAAAGTAGTGTACCTTGATGATTCTTATCCTATTTTGTAGAGAATTTTATTGGTTGTCATATTCAGCAATTTTCGTCCAAGTTTAAGAGAAATCTTAATTTTTCTAACTGAATATTTGGGGTTATGTTCGGGTTATTGACCAATGCATATACTTAAACTATGATAAAATTACTGTAATCTAATACACTGCTAGATAAAGAACAAAAATTAGAAAATGATCTGTAAGCCTGTGTATACAGAACTTGTTTAGATAAAGAACGAAATAATAATCAATTCAATATTTTTTGTTTTATTTACAACTAGAAGACGACCCGCGGCACGGCCCGCGGGGTAAACTACTACATGTGTGTGTGTCTACTATATGTACTAATTCCACTTTAACGTTCTTGTAATAATTCAAAAATACAATTTCACTAAACAATTAACAAATTATTTGTTTTCTGAATATGGTTATTTTTCTTAATTCATTGTACAAGTTCATCATCCTATATATAATTATTTAGATTATCAGTTGTACCAGCGAAACTTCGTTCGCGTTGCCATGACACTGACTGTTAGTTAATTGCAACGGCAGCACTAAAAAACGCAATTTCGGTGTTATTTTGGTTTTGGTTCCTCTACCCCACCGATACAACATTATTTTTCAGAATAAAAAGTATTCAATGTCATCTGGGATATAGGATTGAGTTAAACAAGTTTTCTGATAGGCATACAGATAAAAATTCTAAAAGCTGCATTTTAGCATATCCGCTGGTCCAAATGACCTTCCTATTCTTTTTCGCATTTTTAAATTCTCAATTACTCTAGAACTTTACTATATTAGATAGAAATATTATTATTTTATTTATCATATTATTATAGTCTCCTGGTTCAAGTTAAAAAATATTGACAATTTTTAGTTTATTGTTGCCAGCTCTAAGATTTAATATTTTTTATACTGATTCATCATTAAATGATCGATTACCTATATAACAATGTGAAAAATGGACAATATTATAATGATATATGTGAACAACTTTCCTTTTTACTTTGTAACTAATTAAGCACGTCAAAATATTAATTGTTACTTATAGTCGCAAGTTTAGGGCAGGACTTTAAAGGGTAGTCGCCTGGGGGCGATATTAATTACTATCTGATTTTAAGTTTTTGGCGGGCACTTGAAGGGTGACGTTTTGCTGTTTAGTTTTATTTCATAAAATGTATACTGGTATAAATGTGTGTAATACTGGGAAAATGAACAAAAGTTACTGTTTTTAGCAATAATTGAATGATTCTGTGGAAAATAGGAACTGGTTAGTAAATTGTTGCCTTACAACGAACCCCCAAAATTCCAGTGTTTGGCATGATTGCGATACTTACATACATCAAACTAACACAAACTTATTCTGATAGCTATGTATAACAGTATGTACGTATGTATATAATGAATTTTGTACTCAATTTTTCTAATTAATTTAAATAATGTAATCGATACTCCTTTATTATTTAAACTGGCAAAGCTGTCTGGTAACAATGTAGAAGGGAAAACAATTAAAGGTTTACTTAATTGTATTTTTATGTGACGAAAAATAGGCTATAATTAAACAAAAAAATATTAAGATTTTAGAAAAGTATTTGATTAAGGAACATCCAAATTTAGAAGAGACCCAAAATGGGCCTTCTCTTTTAAACATTGATTCTAGTTCAATCTTTGGGTATTACATCATAAAGTACTATGTTGTCATTTTGAGAACAATTTGTATACTTATTATCGCTATGTTAGAAATTAGTAAATTTTCAAACATGGATATGACAATTTTGGAATGTATATAGTGTTGATAAAACTAAAATGTTTCAAGTATTAGTTAAGTTACTATTGTTATGTTAAATCTATAATTATATATTTATTTATTTCAACTTCTTGATACACTATTTATACTGTTTCCAAGTACTTATTTGAGTTGACTTTTGCAAGTCTATCAAGTTACATATTTCTTGACTGTGAAGCCCACATGAAACAAGTGACATAAGTGTTGTACTTCATTATTGTGGGTATGTCACACACAACAATAAAGTACGACAATTATGTAATTACACATCATAATATAATATTATAATATATTCTTAACTCAGAAAGTTGATCTGTCACCATTTAAGGAACTTTCATAAAGATTATAAATGAAAAACGTGAAGTTTACAGTAAAAATTAAAAAATATTGTTATAAATCTTTTTAACTAGTTTAAACTGGGAGTTATATGCTAATTTTAACTAATTCCTATATTAATATATATATCCCAGTAAATAAATATAATAATATATGAACTCTGAATATTGGCTATTATGTCATGTTTCATAAAAATACATACACAATATCTCCACTTGCGACGATCTTGACAACTTTAGATTCATCAACCTTTTCATACAAACTTATTTATTTGAAATGCTTTTTACCTGACATGACATGTGGAGACCGTTATGGAGAATACCATGATCAAATGATCATGGTGTGTACATCACTGCCTACTGGCACCAACTCTACCATTTATGAAAACTATATCATACTTTTCTTATTGATAAATAGTCCATAAGTGGCATTAATTGTTTAGTGGTTTAAACTAGCTTTCATTTCTTGATTAATTGGTTAAAGTCAATGCAAAAACAAACTTATCCAACAGTTTAAATTCGAACTTGTACATTTTTTATTTTAACTGCAGTACTCATATTAATACAGTTAATTCTAATTGATGTACTTTTTGTGCATAAAACTTCATACATATATTGACATGAACTCTGTAATGTAATAATAAATATCAATATACAATATATAAAATTTTCTCTGCACTAAACATAATCTTGAGGAATAAACAATCTATTCTTCTATAAATAATGTCAGACAAAGAACAATACCATTGTCTGTCTGTTCTTTTGTTATAGAAAGAGAAAGTGATTGCAAACACTTACAAAGTGTAAGGTCATTCAAAAAGTTTTTGATACTGTTATGAGTGCGGGACTCGAATTAAAAATACCATTGGAATTACTCTAGAATTTATTAGAACTATACAAACACATATAACACAGGTACAAATATAACTGAACACAATCAGTTCAAACGTAAAGCACGATTCAATAACACGCGCAAAGTCCGTCACTATATAGGTTATCGAATATACACAAGTCTCGCTGTGATCGTGGTACTCGCTAGACTGACCATCTCTCCATAGGGCCATTGCTTTATAATGCATCGATGCAATATGTCTACCTGGCACGCGTCGACTAAATTACCCAGAAAACGTAATCCGCACACCTGCGTAATTATGCCCGCGAACGGCCATAAACGAGTACAATATACAATAGTCTGTTTTCTAATTACAAATTTTAAACACAAAGTAAACAAAAGAAGATAGTCATAAAACAATGTTATTATCTCAAACGCCCGGCGGGTAATAAAGTGTGTGTTTTATGGCAGGCAGGTGTGCATCCACTTTTGTCGGCGTGTAACAATACTTTATCTTGTCTGTATCAAGATTTTTATGAATAAATTAAACAAATCAACCAAATTGAATCAATTTGGTTGAAAGGAACAAATGACACAACGGTATTTGATGACGTTGATGATTTACATTTATATGGATCTCGTGGTTAATCATCATCTTCCGAGAATTAAATCCTGGTTGCGATTGGAGTGTGCACTCCAACGCCCAGGGTCTGCTTTCCTACCTACTTTTTCTTCACGTCGTACTGTCTTCGGCATCCCCTGTTTTGAGACCATTGGTACGCATATTATTCTTCATAATGTCAAGCTAGCATTTCTTGGGCTTTCCCCTTCGACCAGGACCTGTCGGAGGCGGCATAGTAGACATTTATTACCCACATAATGAACCTGTCTCTATAAAACGTGGCCATACTAGCTTAAGCGACTCTCTTGCAGCTTGTCTGCTACGTCACGAACATAAAGACTACCAAGGATTCGGAAATTCCTGACGCGGTCTTTCCGGGTGACTCCACACATCCATCACATCATATTCATCTCCATGACACACAGTCTTTGCTTGTGTTGCTCAAGTACAGTCCACGCTTCACTGCCATACAAAAGGACAGGTCTAATGATGAATGAAATATCGATCATTTGGTTGATTCATCCTAATTGAAAGACAAAAATGATCCGTCTAATATTAGCTTTAGCATTTTCTATAGGCTCTATCTCATTTCACCTTATCAATCACACATAAACATGATGTAATCTATCAGACATTTAGCACAGATTTGTGAAGGAAATGTATTCCTATTTCATTACTAGGCAACTTGACATCGCACATAATATTTGTACACTAACATATATAATATACAACATGTCATGATTGTATGTAATAAGTATGTAAAAAGAAGTATATGTAATGTAAATATCATGAAGTTTTTATGTACATCGCCACCTACATTGTGCATGTCATGTCCTTTGTCGTGCAGTACATTGAACCTAGACAGATGTAGATAATACCAATAATTCACATACATGAGAATAACCAGACAGGTATGAAGCATAAGGCACCTGGGTCATATAAAATTTAAGGGACATTGGTTCCATGATTATAACATTAAATATCTATAAGATAAAAGTTATTATAAAGTCTTGATAAGGTAGAAACATTTCCTGAGTTATTAATAAAATAATATGTATAATTTTCTAATATGCTTTATACAAAAACAACCTTTATAAAAAATGGAAATATTCTAATTAAAAATAATTCTTACAAATTGAAAATGATATATTTCAAAGACAATTTTAATTGCTTTTCAAATGTAAGAAACGGGGCAATAAATTACCTAAGAACATGTATAACTATTCTATGCCGTTATGGCAAAAATAGAATTCTTATGTTCTCAACATGTCTGTCCGTCAGCTCAGCTTTTGTATGTCACAATGTTTGTCTCAGAAAATTCTTGGTCTAAGTAGATGAAATTTTACAGGAAGATATGACAGAAAACTATTTATTGTGCAAATGTAACTACAAAATATTTGTGTTCGAGTTAATATGTGTCTATATAGCACACGATGTTAGCAAAGCTGCGAAACAAATTAGAAATTAAAAGTATGAGTCATACAATGTATGTAACTGAGGGTAGATATATTTTTTTGCATAGGCGTTATGCGGTAGCATCTTTCAGTGGTTAAAATATCGCGACATTATTCTTAAATTACTTTTTTACTCAAGTCAATAGGTGGGGAAGTATTAGTATCAAAAGTCGTAAAAATTTTGCTATTTGTCAGAACCTTAAAATACGTAACATAATATCTACAGAGGTTTAGAGAGAACTTATTATAAGCACAGTAAACATATAATAATATAGTATTATCCTAGGTTTTATAGTTTTATACGTAATAATCTTAACACCTTACAGAGATTTCCCAGCGTAGCTCGCAAAATATCTGGGATACAATGCAAGAAACGGCGTGGGCGTCTTTGTACACCCCGGGGTAAATATGCGTAGGATGAAATGAAGTCTAACTACGCTATAATGCGTGGATATTTGCGTCATCTTGCTCTCAGATTCCAAAACAGATCTTTATTTGGTGCTTGCGTTAATCGATACATGTTTATACTTTATCAGTCTATATAATTTTTCGCCGCTAGACTATGGCCTCCATAGTTTTAGGAGAATAAAAAATATAAACTCTTAAAAGCCCCGCTGCTGGGCTCGGGCCTCCCATTTTTACAGAGGAACGGAAAGTAATACACGCCACGCCTGTCCAAGGCGGATTGGCGGGTTTGACACATCATTACCACGTGGTCACCGTTAGCACGTGGTAATCATAACATACATACATGCATACATAACTTCACGCCAGTTCCCTTGCGGGGTAGGCACGAACAACAGAGCGCTATTCAGGCTTATTCTTACACACTTCACTTGCTTCTTTGACATTCATAACTCTTGTTATGCACGCTCGTCTGTTCTTAAGGCTCCTGACATCACCTTCTGCTAGTACACGATCAATTTGATCATGGAAATTGTGTCGTGGCCTTCCACGGTAATCATAATGATATGCACATTAGGTTCAAAAACTGCATAAGTAGTGTATGCTTTCCGGCCACTTCGAGTTTGGGAAGTATGCGCTAACCTCTAATCTACCACGGCATTAGGACAGTGTGAATAGCAGTATTTTGTATATCCATTCGAAACTACGTTATCCGTGAATGAGACACAATGCTGAGTCACTAAACTAACAGGATTCACATGTTTACACAATACATACATGTATGTTACGTGGTAAAAATAACTAGAATACTTCGAATTCACAAAAAGCTCCTTGGAATTAGTAAAGTTAATCATTGCCTTTTTAGTACACGTATTCGACGCCTCATATTTGCAATATCTGAGATCGTTATTTTTAACCGACTTAAAAAAAGGCGGACGTTCTCAATTCGTCGGGATCTTTTTTTTATGTATGTTCACCGATTACTCCGAGATTTATGATCCGATTTACGTAAGTCTTTTTTTGTTCGAAGCGGAATAGCTGCCATTTGGTCTCCTAAAAATTTAACATAGTTTGACCCAGTAGTTTTCATTTTATGAACATTTTTTTGTTCCCGTTTCTTGGGATCTATATTTTTTAAGGAGCGCGGCACCTTTCGTAGGTCTACCCATACATAGCTAGACACTAAAAAGTAAAAAAAATAATAAAAAAACTTCGTTTAAAAAAACCGACTTAAAAAACTAAAAAGTGTAAAATAACTAATTTCTAAAGCTATTATTATTAATATATATTATCTAAAATATCTTAAAGTCAGTGCTAAGTAATTTTCAAAATATAGTAATTTTTATGTTTTACTTTGCACCGAATTTAAGATGTTTTAGATAATATATATTAATAATAATAGCTTTAGAAATAAGTTATTTTATACTTTTTAGTTTTTGAAATCGGTTTTTTTAAACGAAGTTTTTTTATTTTTAATAGCTTCAAAGTACAGACACGGCATGTTTAGAATTTTATAATATTATAGATAGAAAATGCACACCAAATATTAAACAAAAAATATTTTTTTACATATAATTCTACGGTGATAAAGTTATCATATAAACAATAGACCTCTATTAGAACTACACAAGTATTCCCTATTGCGTTTGTTTCTAATAGATTGGTCTCTTTGTTGAACACTAAATAAAGTACAGCGGCCAATGTTTGTGAGTACATTTTTATCCGGAATATATTTGCATTTGTGGGCGGATTTCTTCCTAAAATAAACAACTGAGGGCTTTCTGTTAGACGTCTTTCGTCGTTCGTTTTCATTTTAGAACATTTTTGGTTGTTTTTATTTATTTAAATATGTACCCCATTGTATGTGTCATTTATTTTTGCGTTAGATAGACTATATTATTGTAATTTTAAAGAAATCTTTGTTCTTTTGGGCTGATCGAACGAATACGAACGACGAAAGGCTTTTGAGATCGTTATAATTCATCCAAAGCCGGCGCAGGCTCAAGCTATCTTATACATACGCATTGTTCACAATTGTTACAGTTATTTAGTAGCATAGTTGTTCTTGAAATGTTTCTTTTTAAAGTTAATAATTAATTTTGTTATGTATCCTCTTATTTCTAAACGATACAATTGGCCATTTCCTTTATTGAATAATAATAGTGTTATATTTTTCTTTATTCGATGAGTAGCGCCTGTTTTGTATAGAGTAAGTAGTTCTTTATAATTTAACATAATTTTATGTAATAATATTTATCTCTAATATGTGATAATTGCGTACAGGTTATAATTCAAAATTTCTCAATTGTATATAGACGGTATTTACTACGTTTTATTTTAATGTTGGCAGACGCGGTACATTTATACTGTGTTCGGTTTATTTTATTACAAGTAAAACTTTAAGTATAATATCTTATGTATAAAATATTATCTAAAGTTTCCAAACAATAATGTATTAACTTCTTCTCAATCATACCCCTTTAATTAAAATAGGTTATCAATGACTTCAATCCGCTATCGGTTGTACCAATTTGCTAAGTTTCTTATACTGTAAAATTGTTGGAAGGATGGCGAAGATGGTGGAGAGTCAGTGTATGAACTATGTTAAAACCGTAAGGTTCTCTGATTATAAATATGTGACCGATTGTTGTTCTTTTATTACCATAAACCCTTCTGAGTTGTTGCAAGTATTTCACAATGCATATCTGTTCAAACAGCTCACCATCATTGTAACGTTAATAAAGTCGATATCTCCATGACCTTTGGAATTCCCTGCAAGCGATTTAATTAGTATTTTATCCTTTTCCTTAACTTTTAGAAATCAACGAGTTTAATCTATACTAGTATTATAAAGAGGTAAAGTTTGTGAAAACATTATCATTTACCTTTAAAAATATAGTTAATTACCGGTATTTTCGAAAAAGATACTGCCATACCGGTATATATTTTTATCGATACTTGGTAACTTTTATGACTTTAACGTTATAATATAACGTTAAAAATCGTATGTATAACGTTATACGTATAGGTAATTTATATGTTATTTCAAGCGACATTGCCGTTTTTAAGAAATGGCTTTATTACGACTGCATGTTACCGAAACAATCGACAAATACAACTAACTCTAAATATTACGCGCGCTCTTAGCACACTGCTGTTGGATAATCTTTCCGAGTGAAAGAGAGCGACGATGGTACCAAAACATAGTTATAACGGTAAAATTACCGTTATAACGTTATTTTTTTACCGATAAAATGGCTAGAGATAAAGGTAATTTTTATAACGATATTTATTTTTTACTCTTATTGGAACGAAGTTCCTTATCGCGCGTTGTGAAAGGGGGCTAGACGGAAAAAATTAAGACCAAAAGTTGTAACGACAGTTTTTGCTATAGTTGTAAGCCGTGCGGCGTGCACGTGTTTCTCTGTCTGTCTCTCTCTCTCATAGAAAGCAAGCCAGGTATTTTCGTTTCGTCTTTCTATTTCGCATTGAACAGTTTGGTGTCGCGACGATTATTTTTGTTGAGTGTATACAGGTTTTTTGTACATAATAAATATTAAAAAATAATAACAATAATGAATCCTGGCAGTGTTTCTGCACAAGTTCCGGATATTGCCGATGGAGTTAGGTAAGTAGGTAGAGATTTTATACAGACAATAATAAATGCTTATGTATTTTTAGCCAGTACGTATTTTAACCTCTCTTTACTATTGTGTCAGCTAGTTGAACAATATAGGTTTGATCGAATAAGCAAAAGATATTCAATCCAACCCGCTCTAAATTAAAAGTTAGATAATTATCGAAAAATGCACACAGTACTTATAATGTGCCAGCTTCATTTGGGATAATGTTAGTGTTGGCGATTGTTTTCACGCAAATGTAGCTAAGGGCTTAATGCATTATCCGTGATGCGACATTGTTATTAATTATAAATGACGTTAAACATTTACAAATAACGTATGTATTATTACACTAATGTAGCTATTCGTTAACGGCGTTATTTTTAAGGCTATAAATAAGACGCATATGGCCACAGTCACTAACACTCCCATTATCCCAGATGGATCAGGTTCATAATAGCATTTGATTTACGTAATAATTAATGTATCAATGGTTGAAAAAATACTATAACAACAGTTGATCTTTAATTTGGGCAATTTTCGGATCTCAACGGAACATTACGACACAGTATAGATGCTATTATATAATATATATACTATGGACGGTAGAGGTAAAAAGTAGCATGATATATGGAGGGGAAGTCGAAAAAGTGTCCAGTAGTATGCTGAAAATAGAGATTCGCCTATCACCGCAATAGCGCTAGCGTGCGAAAAACTACGATAGGAATCAAAATTGTTAAAGTGCCATAAAATTAATAAAATGCCAGTATAGAAAACCCTCAAATGTTTATGTATTCTAAAATAATTTAGTAAATATGATGCTCTGAGAAAACGTATAGTGATTTAATTATTGTGAATTTTTAATAATAAAAAAAAAACAAACCGGAAATCTTTCGGTCCTTGTTTATTTTTCTTTCTCACTCTAATTACTTTTAGCGCTTCCTTTAAAAGTTATCGTATGCAGCGCCAGTCTTATTAACCGAGTTTTGACGGACTTCAACACAGTGATGGTACTCCTTACAATATACGCTAGTTCATCCCATTCTGATGTACTTTAGAAAGTCTTTAATATACTTAGTTATCTTAAACAGCTTTGTAACAGTATAAACATTGGAAATAGCACCGTAAATACCATTCAAGTATACAAGCAATCACTGCGGCCGACTTCCCAACGTAATGTTCATTTCGAATTAAGCTTTAACACTTTTTGATTAAGGTTTAAATTAAACCGGCGTTTATCTTCGAATGTACAGTTGATTATGATCTTGCGCTGACTTTTTAAGGTAGTAATAGTAACGTTATGAAGGAGGTTACATACTTTGATGTTGAAATCAACTTAACACCTTTGCGTAAAACGATAGGTTTCGATATGTTTGGTGTGAAAGCAATGAAATCTGGAACGTTCTGTTTGTACACAAACGGTATTAACAATGTCGACTCTACATGTTATACGGTCAATACATGATAGATAATACATGACTAATGTTCATATTATTACTAAGAAATATGTTTTAAGTAGAGCCAACTAGTCTAGGAAAATATAGTATTTTTGTTTTTTAGCTGTAAAAATTAGTACTTTTGAGAAATTGAGGTAAAAAAAATAATACACATTTATTTTTCATTCATTATTAATTTATTATATATTTTATTTATTTCATTATTACGTTTTCCATGTGTATTTATTACTCTTTCTTATTTGGCCAACAAAGATTGATAATTTTTAATAATCATAAATATTTGAACAAGAAGCGCGACAATTGAATTAGCAATGAAAATATGATATATTTTGAACTATATAATTTTTCTATAATATATAGTACAATTGGTTAAAATGTAGTACGATACTATATATTATATAATATGGTAGGGAACCCTACTGAGGGATATACAACATACCTGTGTTGTACAGCTGTGAAATTGTTGTTGACACTAAACTTTGATATTTGTTACTAACTTATTATGTTTTGAAGATTTCTGTGAGTATAGGATATATTGTGTACAAACATGTACGAAATACATGTTGAGTAAGTACATGTACGATAATGTTCGCAACTAATATATCGATATGTATAACCAGCATATATATTTTTTCTGTTTAATTCATATGGAAATCTCTACCACATTATGCTTTAAACTAACTTAGTGTATTTGTAAAATCTAAAGGTCAATAAGAAATATTATGTGTAGGCCAAAAATGTATTCCACAACACTTTTTATCCATCGCATCTTGTTGTAATTAATATACAATGACAATTAAAGTCTGATTGAATGTTCATTTGTACCGTCTTGAGAATTAGCAGATTATCATTTAGTTTGGGTAACTAGGATAGACAGGGAAATTATTTGCCTGAAATGAGGTGTAGTTGTCTTAGTAGGTATACGGATTACCTCCACATATGCTTGATATAAATAATATCTATTATTACCTATAATAAAACTGTAGAGGTCGAATTTCTGTACAATGAAAAAAAATGCTAAACACCGAGTCAGGGGGGTGTAAGAAGTGAAATAGAACTAATTTATCCGTGCAGGAACGGAGAAAGAATACAATTTCCTGCGGCCGGGTGGCCTGTCGTAAGAGGCGACTTAACAACCCACAGCCAGGTGGTAGGGCACTTGCCCGACTGGATGGCTACCACCCCTGGTCTAGAGTATGTCGCCATAACAACCTTGAGTTGTGTTCCGGCATTAGTGACCAGGTTTCAGTTTCCCTCAAGAGAGCAGCAGCGCATTTGTAGCAACTTTGGTGTTGCAAATGTCCATAGGCGATGGTAAGCGCTTTCCATCAAGGGGGCCGTCTGCCTGTCTGCTGATCTCCAGCAATAAAAAAAAAAAAAAAAAAAAAAAAAAAAAAATTTAGATTTATTTCAAATTTTTTGTTTCTCTTTTGTCTGTTTGTCTGTCTGTTTGTACGGGCTAATCTCCGAAACAACTGGACCGATTTAAATGAAATTTTGTATGGTGGTAGCTTATATCCCTGATCAGCATATAGGATACTTTTGATCCCGAAAAATTAAAGAGTTCCCGTGGGATAGCTAACAAAACTTTAATTACTTAAACCGCTTATTATATAATTTATGCACCTAATTAAGTATTGATATTGCCGGTATCATCATGCAATAAAACATACATACATACATACATACATAACTTCACGCCAGTTCCCTTGCGGGGTAGGCACGAACAACAGAGTGCCATTTAGGGCTTATTCTTACACACCTCACTTGCCTCTTTGACATTCATAACTCTTGTCATGCAAGCTCGTCTGTTCTTAAGGCTCCTGACATCACCTTCTGCTAGTACACGATCAATTTGATCATGGAAGGTGTGTCGTGGCCTTCCACGACTTCTGCATCCATCCACTTTTGCATTGTATATCTGTTTAGTCATTCTTTCATCATGCATTCTTTCATCATGCATTCTTTCCACATTCCCGAACCACCGGAGCATTCCTTTCCTTACCTTCACCCCGACACTCTCTTTCAGACCAACTCTCTTTCTTACTTCGGTATTACGAACGCGGTCCGCGAGCGTCACTCCGCAGATTTTGCGCAGTGCTCGCATCTCGACCGCGTTTACTCTACTTTCATGCTCTCTCTTCCATACCCAACTCTCGCATCCATACGTGAGCGTAGGTACCAGCACCGCGTTGTGTATGGCGAGCTGGGCCTTCTGGCTGAGGTTCTTAGCGCCTAGATGTTTACCTAACGCTCCATTCACACTATTCCCCAAATTCACTCTTCTTTCTATATCAGCGGTGTACCTTCCATCCCTGCTAAAAGCACATCCAAGATATACAAACTCATTCACTTGCTCTAGCATAACATCATCGACCATTATCCTTGCATTCGTTCTGGTTTCTTCTCTTTCAAACACCATAACCTTTGTTTTCTTCGCATTCAAATGTAAGCCTCTCGCCTGACAGTCATCTTTCATCATTGTGACTAGTGTTTGCAGTTCTGATGGCGATTCGGCTAAAAGCACGGCATCATCCGCATAAAGCAAGGTGCTTACAACTAGATCACTCATCCGCACCCCAACATCCATCAATCTTATTCTCTGGAGACAATCGTCCAGATATAGGATGAACAGCAAAGCCGACAGCACGCAGCCCTGGCGGACGCCAATATTGACGTCAAACCAGGGCGACAGGCTGCCTTCCACCCGCACGCATGCCATACAGCCCTCGTAAGTGGACTGCACAGCACGCATCAATTGGCCATTAATCCCATATCCGGGCAATATGTCCCAGAGGTCCTTCCGCACAACCCTGTCAAATGAAACCCTTCCGGCCCATAGCCAGCTGCTTCTCTACGATATTGCGGAGAGAGAAAACTTGATCCATACATCCCCTTCCATTTCTGAAACCACCTTGTGCATCCCACAGTAATCCATCGGATACAACTCTCATTCTCTTTTCAATAATCTTCGCATACACTTTAGATGCTGTGCTGATCAAACTGATGGCCCTGTAGCTGGCGCACTCCATACGTGACCCCTTGCCTTTATACAAGGGCACGATGACAGCGCGCCTCCAGTCCTTGGGAACCTTTCCCGTCCTCCAGCACAAGTTGCATAAGGACAGGAAAGCGTCCCGGACGCAGGTTCCACCAGATTTGATCATCTCAGCAGACACACTATCGATTCCTACTGCCTTTCCATTTTTCAGACTTCTTATCGACCATTCGATCTCTTCCAAAGTGATCTCGGATGCTGACTCCTCGGAGTCGGTCACAGACTCAGTCGTGGTGCCAGCATCCGGGATATTATCATACATTTCTCTAAAATATTCACTCCATCGCGCTAATACCTCTTGTGGGTTAGCAAGAACGTCCCCTGCTTTAGATTTTATTCTTTCCATTCTGGAAGCTGACGAACAACCCCGAGACTTCTTAACCTCTCTCCAAAAGAGTTTGGTATTCGCCTCGAAGTTCTCCGTCAGCTTCTCTTCTTCTTTCAATTTTATTCTTTCACGCTTCTCTTTCACTAAAGCTTTGGTTTCATTCTTGCAGAGGCGATAAATTTCTTTCTTCATCTCTTTCATACTGTCATTCTGTTGCAAGGAAGCAACATAATCCAGCCAGGCTTTTCTCTTTCTCTCTACGCTGGATTTAACATCCGCGTCCCACCATTCATCACCTTTCGTTGTTATGTGCCTCTTCGCGCATCCACATGCTTCTTTTGCGCTTTCCACTATACTTTCTTTCATACTATCCCAGTCATTATCCACATCTAAGTCGGAGAAGTCCGCTTTTGCAAGCCTTTCTTCGACTAGGCGCGCATACATACTCCTTACACTAACATCTTCCAATTTTTCACACTTTATTCTTTCAAGCTCCCCGAAATTGGTACGCACTCGCCAGTGTCTCCACTTCTTGAAAAGGCCCACAAACCGGCTTATCACCAGGTAGTGGTCTGTTTCAAGAGTGGGGCCTCTGTAGGCTCTTGTATCCATTATTCTGTTTCGGAGGCGACTATCAATTAAAATCAGATCAATCATACTTTTCTGATCATTCATTCTCCATGTATACATACAATAAAACAATTTATACATTAAAAAGAAAAACCTTACAAAAACAGTGTCTAGCATATTTCATCAAAATTTTAATTGAAGGAATAATAAATACCACGCGGACGAAGTCGCGGGCATCAGATAGTCTATTAATAAGGCGAGAAACAGGATATATTTCCCCAAAAAAGTTTGACTTTTCGTGAGTGTGATTTTAAACTTGGTAGAGTCATGTTGAAATCATTATCTTTATTATAGCACTTCATGCCGGCCCGATCGGTGTAATACCACGCTATCACAGACTATCGGCTTGAAACAATTAGCCTTGGGCTATAATCGTGTTTCATGCGATGAATGACAGTTCTGATAGTCCACTTTCCCCTCTCCTATCGCATCCCCCTATTCCAATCCCATTCCCTCTACTCCATACCTCCTGTTTCATACGTCTGTCTCATCCTCCTATCTTTAATCGTTGGCTACGTGTTGACTTGTGGTGTTGCAGACGGCTATAGACGACAGTAACCACTGTAGTGGAACACTATCAAGACAATAGATGGCGCTGTGCAATAGTTGAAGTCGCAAACTATTCCTGACACGTTCAAAGAATATATACAAATTTTCATAATAGTCGGGCTTAGGCCTGCGAAGCATAACAATAGCCTCGGTGGAGGATCTTCCTCTGAGACGGAGGAGCATTCCACCTCGCTCCTCCATCCACTAGAGTAGGGTAATACCTAAACCACTTTCCATTAACTGTTCCGTCAGCCCGATTGCCAGCTTCGCAATAGAAAAAGGTGCGCTGTCAAATTTAACATAAGCAAAGCCTTGTGGAAAGTTATAGTTTACTTAAATTAAGTTATTATTCAATAATTAATGACAACACACAAGAGAAAAATCTGCAGAGATATATCTATAATATTATAAAATTCTAAACATGCCGTGTCCTGTACATTGAAGCTATTAAAAAAAAAACAACCGAAATCTTAATATATATAAATCTCGTGTCACAATGTTTGTCCTCAATGGACTCCTAAACTACTTGACCGATTTTAATCAAATTTTCACACCGTGTGCAGTTTGATCCAACTTGAAAGATAGGATAGGTTACATTTGGACCCGGTAGGTGGCGCTGCAATCGGGTTCTAAGTTTTATTTCTTCAGGGCAGAACAACGTCTGCCGGGACAGCTAGTACACTATATAAACGATGGAGAACGAACACAATGCATTTTTATTAGATTTCTTGTCTGTTTGTACGGGTGTCACGTAAAAACTACGGGGCCGATTTCGATGCGGTTTTCGCTGATCGACAGCAAATTGTTAGACTTAAAATCTGCGCTACTTTATATCTTGGGAATCCCGCGGGATTTCTTCTGGGAATGCTTTAAAATGGCCAAATTAAAAAAATCTAATTGCAATGTGATTTTTACACTGATCGATAGCAAATTTTATGTAATAAAATGTGTGATATTTGTATCCCGGGAATCCGGCGGAAATTTTCCCTGGAGCGGTTTGTAATTGTTGGGGTGCATAAAAATTAGCTTATTCCGACATAGTTTTCACTAAAACGATAGCTTAAAGTCTTTTTAAACGCTGCGGTACTTTGTGTCACGGGCATCCCGCGGAAATTTCAAGTCAACACTGACGACGTCGCGGTCATATCTTAGTTTAGATATAAATGTATAATCGTCTTCGTAAATGTCGTCAGTAAGCGGCGGTGGCCTAAAGGTCTCAATTAAGCTTTTCTTTGTCCGCATGGCGTCCCAGTTTGTCAGTCACTCGGGCCGACATTAACCTAAAAAGTCCGTCTGTTGATCTCGACTTTCACTGAAACCAGTCGGTCTCCTGTTGGCAATCTTTGAAAATATTTGCATAACATAATTATGGTTCTTAGATAATTACATTTTATGCTTATCATACATAGCTTAACGTATGCATACGTATGCTAACAAATAAAAACTTTCTAACGTCACTGGAGAATGTGGTTACGTAAATTATGTTTTGTATTTTTAAACATTATTCATACAATTATTTAAGTAACAATATGAAAGTGCACTTGTAACTGACTACAAATAGTTATGAAATTTTAATTTGATAAGTCATGATTCATAATTGTCGTCTTAGGGTTTTAGAGAGAAGTCTGGGGATCACGTTTAGCGGTTACACTCAGAGTGCGATAATGATTGATTAACTCTTAAATTGTGACTGTTAAGTTTCTCCTTTTATTTACCTGTATTTCACGTCAATCAGGGCCAAGTAAAGCTTTGGTTATAAACAATGTTTAACATTATTATATATTTTAATGTAGGAAATGTAATATGTGACCATAATTTTTAGAAAGCTTATGTAGTGCAAGCGGAAACAAAATGGTCAGCTACTGGGTTATAAAGATGTGTTTAAAAGTACATGAACAATTGTGATTTTGAACATTACAAAAGTCGAACCAGTAGGTTGGAGCGAGAGCGCCTAGTAAAAAAAAACAAAACATCCAGGCCTTAGACAAGCGAATAAAGAAGCATTATACCAGATGTAAGGAAACATTCCCGCCCATTGCCATAACCTATCAATATTGTCATAAGTCATTTATTTCGTACAATTTCTACATAATTATGTACCCGCTAATCTGATTCAACACGTTAGTAGCACGTTGCATATTGTGGTGGCATTTTTACCTCTTCCAAATTTAACGCACAATCCTGGCCAAAATAGGCTATAATGATATAAATATATGTATATTTTATACTAGCTTCTGCCCGCGACTTCGTCCGCGTGGAATAGTTAAAAAAAAGTAAGTAGAAAAAACCCTCCCGATTTTAAAACATTCTTCATTGGTGCTCCGCTCCTATTGGTCTTAGTGTGATTGTATATAGCCTAATTGTTTTTTAATGTATAAATTGTTTTATTGTATGATGATACCGCCAATATCAAAACTGAATTAGGTGCATAAGTTGTATTATAAGCTGTTTAAGTAATTAAAGTTTTTTACCTATCCCACGGGAACTCTTTAATTTTTCGGGATAAAAAGTATCCTATATATTGTTACGAGTGTGGGACTCGAAATTAAAATGCCGTTGGAATTACTATAGAATTTATTAGAACTATACAAACACGTATAACATAAATACAAATATAGCTAAACAATACTAGTACGACTGCACGATTCTATAACACGCGCAAAGTCCGTCACTCTATCACTTGTCGAAATGTACGTCTTACTCGTATCGTAATCCTCGCTCGACTGCCTCACCCCTCCGTTCGGGCATTGTTTTATGGTAAACTGTACAATACACAATGCAAGCTCGTGGGATGGGTTCTTTCAAGAAAATGTAATTTGCACACCTGCGAACGGCCAACAAAGTTGAAAACAACAACAATAAAGATTAGTTCGACACTAATGACGGCCATAAAAGAAGTAGAAAAACAATAACATGCTTTTCTTAATTACAAATTCTAAACACATAGTAAACAAAAGATTTCCTAAATCCGGAAGGCAATAAACCGCGCTTTTACGACTGGCAGGAGTGCGCATTTCTTTGTCGGTATGTAACAATATTGACCAGGGATATAAGCCAAAATACAAAATTTCATTTAAATCGGTCCAGTCGTTTAGGAGAATTGCCCGTACAAACAGACAAACAAAAATTTAAAAAATAATCGAAATTAGTTCTATTTCACTTCTTACATCCCCTTGACTCGGTTTTTAGCATTTGTTTTTCATTGTACAGAAATTCGACCTCTATAGTTTTATTATATGTATATATTATGGCATATATAGGTATAATGCAGCATGCGAACACACGAGTTGCTGGAAAATCAGAGTTGTAATAAATTGTTTTTTTGATCAAAAATATACATTTGCATGATATACACGTAAAAAATTAGCAGTTGTATATCCTAAATCGATTACTGTACCAGAAAATGACAGTTTCTATGCAATAAATCGTAATTTCTTTAAACACCAATAAATAAGCTCTCTAAACGCAGACCTAGATTATAATATTATATTATAGACTGCAATTATATATTTTTATTCAGATTTTGTTGCTTTATATTAAACAAAAACGGGTTTCGTTACGTACTTGGACCAGTATTTCTCGTTCCATAAAGATCCGATAGCTATTTATTCTTGGGTTTTTATCCATAACAGGAAAAGTCGCGGACCGCTTACCGCCATTCCAAGTACGGATTATTGTACATAATTATTTTCTGTACTGAGAATTCTACTTACAGTCGTTGCAAGTTTTATATCTACATGGACACATATTGTTAGTACAATATAATATTATGGATTATTTAATTTTCTTTCTTTTCTTTGACTCTTTTGTCGATATATAATACAGTAGCATTTAAACGGATTTGATAATGTATGAATACAATTTGTTATCTCTTTTAATGCCTGTAACACTTTTAATTATTATTATCAGCCCTTAAAGAAAGAAAGCCCATTGCTGGGTTGGCACCTCCCTACTTTGCTGGGAAGTTTCTTTCGCCGTTTCTTCTCTCCCAGCCATAACACGTTGCGAAACGGCAGTAAGATAGCGTAGGCCGCCGCAAACCACCGATCCCGGCCCGCCGGAATCCTTCCCCTCGGGCTTTATATTACCCGTCGCCCGTTCTCAATTAGTGCTTTGTGTCGCCCTATGGTGGGCATCATTAAATTCATCCCCCTCCCATGGCAACAGTCCAGCCGAGGTAAAACTCCTTAGGGAGCTCCCTTGAGCAAGTTGCCCTCCCGGGCTCGAGCGCTTTCGCTTCGCGAAGGCACTTGCCCCAAAAACCCCGGTAAAGTTGTAAGGTCTTCGGACCAACAACATAAAGTCAAGTCCAATAAAAAAAAAAAAAAAACCTCCCTACTAGGACTATGGACGATATACTCGATACATTTGTCTAAGACGGTTTTTCACACATGTTTACCTTCACCATCAGCATGTGATAATTGTAACAATATATGTACATTACAGTTGTAAAACTAAGCGGTGCATGTTGCCCAGCCAAGATTCGAAATCATATTATTGGAATGAGCTTCGCTGCGTTTTTTGGATTGCATAAAATTATCGTTAGAAAATAAATGCTATTATACACAGAAAAAAGTGTATTTACAAAAGTATTAATAGGCAAACTATATGTGCAGTATGAAAATAAATATTACCTACCAATATTTTCCAATAAGTTCTTCCTAGTGCATGCATGTAAAATATATAGCATGTAAATATCTTTTAATGAGCTTAGACCATTAATGTATTTTATTAGTGGTAATATAATCTATTAATGGTCTAAGGTAATGACGAAATGTCTGGATTGAAAGATGACGTTGAAAGTTGTAAAAGGATTGTGACGGTGGTTCAGTCATGTAGAGAGATTGGGTAAAGTGAGACTGGCAAGGTATGTGAGACATTCTGAACAAACTTCAGGTAAACAGCACTTCAAACCATCGTACATGCATGAAAGGCGTATGTCAAAATTATAAAAGTAGAAAACCATTCTCTGCCAAACCCTCGGGAAAATAAATACGATAATATGATCATAGGCGACGGTAACCGCTTTCCATCAAGTGGGCCGTCTGCCTGTCTGCTGAACTCCTGCAATAAAAAATAAATAAA
The DNA here is from genome assembly GCA_019925095.2 of Dendrolimus kikuchii. NCBI lineage: Eukaryota > Metazoa > Arthropoda > Insecta > Lepidoptera > Lasiocampidae > Dendrolimus > Dendrolimus kikuchii. Next base: position 20,361,939 of record CM034394.1, read on the forward strand.
AAAAACACTAAACAAGTCTATTAAATCATTTCGAGAACAACAGGAGAAGTGATCATAAATTCATGTGGTGTCGAAGCACGCACGCACAACCGTGGTTATTTACTGAACCAACCCTCTCGTAAGTTATTCAGTTGGTTATAAGCCCCTTTTCCACTGTTTGCTTTTTAATATTTGAGCCATGTTGTGAAAATTCATAAACTCTTACGTTGCGAAGTAGGCAATCAGCTACCTTTGGAGAAGGATGGAAGATTGAAACAATATTTTTAATATAAAATTTGTTATAACATTTCATGGCATAATTAGTGAATTAATGTTTGAGATTCTATATATTTACTACGAAAGAATGTAGAGTACTTTGGGAATCAACCATTCATTTTCAATAAGTAGGTATATTTTTTATTTTCATTTAATTGACGTCCTGCTTTACTAATAATCATTATATTAATACGTGAAGCAAAAACTTTGTACCCCTTTTTACGAAAATTGCGCGGACGGAGGAGTATGAAATTTCGCACACTTATAGTTTACATAAAGAAGGAGTGCAGAATGCTAATATTTTTTTTATTATGCATAAAAAATACATTAATTCTATAAAAAAACATTACAAACACTATCATGTATTTGACACACACACGCATATATACTCTTTTGTTTATTGTTAAAGTCAAATTAACAGTGCAGCCTTGGTGAAATCTGTGATTATAGAAGTATAGTCTTTGACAACAGAACCTTAATAATGTTCATCCTTATAATTTTAATTAATTATGGTCGAATTTCGACCACTAGTATTATTAAATATTTGTAAAAAGTGATTATATATGTTATAACAGTTTTTATGAATTAGGTATTGGTGTTTACGATTGTTATCTAATCTGTTACGCATTTTAATACCTTGACTCTTCCGTTCCGCGTACGGGGAAGCGGTGATGCAAAATAAATAAACCAGTTCGAAATTGGATAGCAATATTTGAAAAAGCACACGTGTAATGTGATCGATTCTTGTAAAATATTCTATTAACAATAGGTAAACAGAGTCGTCCTCGAACTTTGAAGTGGCTGTCGAAGCGTTCCGTGTCGCGTAGCTCGCAGTGATTCGGAGTTGATTGGCTGACGGCAATCAAGGTTGTGACACAAGACATGCAATGTTGACAAGTTTTCATTGCTTAGCGATTGCTTGTTGACCGTACTGAGTCGTTTTTCGCTCATTTACAGGTTATTACGAAAGACTGCATATTTCAATGATAAGTCGCTACTAAGTATTTAAAATGGTTGTACAGAAATTAAATTTAAACGGACTGTTTTATATGTTGGAATGAGTATAAAAAAGATAATTAACCTTGCTTTGATTGTTGTTTATTTCAAACAATACGAGAGCTAGATCATTTTATATATGACTAACTGTGCCTGCGACGTGGTCCGCGTGGAATTTGCTTTCAAAACCCTCCGATTTTGAAACATTCTTCATTGGTGCTCCGCTCCTATTGGTCTTAGCGTGATGATATATAGCCTATAGCCTTCCTCGATAAATGAACTATTCAACACTGAAAGAATTTTTCAAATCGGACCAGCGGTTCCTGAGATTAGCGCGTTTAAACAAACAAACAAACTCTTCAGCTTTATAATATTAGTATAGATATTATCTATGTTACATTTTTATGCATATTAAAGTGAAACTTTTTTAGAATCGTTGTGATTTGAAATTCGATGAAACGAATAAGCGACACTAAAAAGAGATAAAAACATAAATATATAGTAATTATATAAATTTTAGTAATATATATATAATTTTCTGGATACCTATATATCACCGACTTACCTAAAACCTCCTTTGTATTGGTTGCCTGGAAGAGCTTGCTTGAAAAATGGCTTATTTATTTTCCAAGAAATTATTGTAATTGTTCATTTAGTGATTGTTTATTTTTTGAGGAATAAAGAATAATTCTCTTTGGAGCCCGGGTTCGCGGTAAGCAATAAAGTGTCCTCTATATCAGTTCATTAATCAGTACTATTTGTGATGGTGCAATAAAAACTAATCAAGCAAATTTCGGAAACTATCAACAACACAAAAGGCCATTTACCATTTTGCTTTGGAACAAAGCAACCGACATCAACCCACATCTATGTGGCTTTTAGTGTCTTTACATAAAAGACACCTAATCACACGAAACCTTGAATAAAACGAAGCTTATGTTTTATTCAGTGAACTTTCCTAATAGGTATATTATCGTTAAAGCGACGGTTTTAACAGCGGTTATATTGATTAGAGGGCTTAATTTATTAAACGCAATAATCGCCTATTATTGCTGAAACGCTCATAATGGTCGCTTTTAGGAATGTTAGTATACAGTACTGTGAGATACCAACCTATAAGACACAGTCTGTTATAAAACCTATGTCTGTACCTTGCTATTTCTTTTCCACTTCATACGTTCTTCGGAGTCTTCCATTGTGAGACAAGGGAAAGCTTATGATGCTTATTAAGCTATCGCTAAAAATTGATCTCCTCCAGACAACCGCACAGGAATAAATTAGATTTGAAACAGTGACGGTAGTATGCATATTTATTGTACGATTGTTACATGCTGAGAACTAAACACTCGGGAGAATAAAATAACGTTATTTTACGCCTGGTCAAAAATCGTCTTAGGGTCGATAATTATTTCAGTTCCACCAGACAATTTATTCAGTGAATAAAATACAAACTGAAAAATTTACAAATACAGTTCCGTGAATTAAAAAAAATGTGTGTGATTTCAGTTCATACGCAATAGAAGTGAAACTTCAGAGAATATACTCACAGATAATTCTTCTCTAACTTTTATTAATATAAATATAACTCCTTTAGCCTACATCCGTCAACATATTATAATTCAAAATAAACTTCTTAAGTATCACTTTCAATTTTTCACTGTTTTAGTCTAAAAAATATTGTTAGCAGTTTTTTTTCGATCCAAATTGGACCTATGTTTAATCATCAGTCTTATTAAATTGCCTCTCTAATCTGTGCTGCATAATGTAAAATTCGCATCTCATTCTCTCGCAGGCTTAGTCCTATAGATTTATGTGTTTATCTCTTTTTAATGTCGCTTTTACGTTTCATCGAGTTTCAAATTACAATTCTAAAAAGTTTCACTTCAACATCTGAAAGAGTTTCACTTTTACATTCGGTTAGGTTATAATTTAGTCGACGGATCGGCCTTTAGTGGAGCCTACATAGTTCTCACGTAGTGTGTGTGCTTTTGTGTGTGGTATATGTATGTATGACTTGCGTAGTTTATTTAGATAATGTCGAGGTGATGAATGATGAAAATCTCATACGGCAGATACAGTGCGTCCCTGGTCGTCCATCGAGGTGCGGTGATTACGTGGACGGTTAATATTATATGAGGGTGCTATTGAGAATATAGCTAGGTTTACACGAACTGGGTCATTGGTCAAGGCTAAAACTGATTGGAGCATAAGTGACACTGGCGAGTCATAAGAGTCAACATATTATTATTGTAACTAGTGGTCGCCGTGGTCGAAATTCGACCATAATAATTTATTGTCAAAGACTATACTTCTATAGCTCACAGATTTCGCCAAGGCAACAATACACAAAAGAGTATTTATTATGCGTGTGTGTGTCAAATACATGGTAGTGTGTGTAATGTTTTTTTTTTATTGATTTAATGTACATTTTATGCATAATTAAAAAAAATATTAGCATTCGTAGCTTCTTCTCTATATAAACTATAAATGTGCGAAATTTCATTCTCCTCTGTCTGCGTAATTTTCGTAAAAAGGGGTACTAAGTTTTTGCTTCACGTATTAATATATAGATATAAGAAATATTATCAAGAACTGTATGTGTTAAATTGTTTATTAGGGCCGATTTTTCAATCACCAGATAAAAGTTATTCGTAAATAATGTATAACTTGGAAAATTTTAAAATGTCAGTAGCATAAAACAATTGAATAGTTTGAATTTTGAATTCATACAGGTTATAATTTATTCGCCTGATAACTTTTATCTGATGATTGAAAAATCGGCCCTTAGCAAAAAATTTAAATCGTAAGGTTCCTTTAAAATAAATAATATTATAAAACTGCAAAAGCGACATAAGGATGATCTATGGCGCTATCTACTTAGTCCTGTAATATTTAATAACTTTCCAGTGTTATGTTTTTTCATGCCTAATATTTTTCTTAATGGCTAATATGTATGTAAGTGTGAATTGTTTCCATGTTTGTCATTTCTTCACAGTTTTGGCAATTAACTGACCGGTAAATTTGGATTTAAGTACTTTCTGTAACGCGAATGAACAAAATGTTTATCGAAAACAATTACTCTGAGTAGAAAATATTAGTAACTATAAGTAGTGTGATGTAAGTACATTACACGACTTGGCAGACCCATTGGGTTCCCAGATTTTGCTAAGTTTTGGTTAAGATACATCGACCGACTCTTCAGATATTTTCCAAAATTTCACCCAAACGACACTTGAACTCTGAACCTCCGAATGTATTGCACTAAGACCGAGTGTACCTACTTAGACATAAATCATGAGACCACAGAGGCAGTCATATTGTAGTCGTATGTCTCAAAACACGAATAAAATTACGACTCCCAATTAATTTTTATAGTTTTCCAAGTGTGTTTAAAACCTTGTAAAAACAAACTACAGGTGGTTTCCAATGCTAACGTTTATTGCCATAGACAAATGATACGTCGATTTAATTGATCGCGCTGAACGCTATTAATGTGTTTTCACAATCGTATAAACGCTACTAAGTAGAAATTGGCTTCGGTTTTCATCAATATTGTACAGCAGGGGTTAAGTTTTGGGTCTACGTTTGAAGCCCGTGTTCCATTCCTATCTTTTCTTATCCACTTCACACGGTCTTCTGTACTATAGTTAGTCTATTGGCATGTATATTATCGTTCACGGCATTTTTTAGGCCCTGCCCTTCTAACGGGAAGTCCAATCCATAATTCGAATTAGTAATCGTGTTAAAAAGCCCTAGATTTTACGAACATGAAGTATCTAAACAATACTAACGCCCTATGTTGTTATCATTGTCCGATCGACTTTTTTATCTTTTCAATTTACAGGAACGCTTGTTAAAATGTTCATGCAAATGTTCAGCATGAATCATGACTCAAGTATTGGCTGTAAATGTGTTCGATTACTCATCCCAAATCTTTAAAGATGCCCAGCATATGCACTTTTTGGAAATGTTCTTAAAATATTTTTTTATTTTTTAAGTTCACAATAACTGCATAGTCGATGCATAATCTCTGGCCAGGTTTGATACAACAGATTATTGAGAGTAATTTTCTACACAATTTTGTCCTCCTGTAATTTGTTATGTTTTTTCCTTTTTATTCATGTTTGCTTGTGTTTTTCTGTTTTTTTTATGTGTGCAAACTGGCAGACGTGTCCACTTTATGGCAAACGGGTACCGTCGCCCGCGGACATCTGCGATACCAAGGGAGCCGACGCCGACGCTGACGATTGAGACTTTAAATATGTTTCTGTTTTTTCCTTTTTGATGAGCCCCATGTTTTAGCGCTCTGGGAAAACCGCAGGAGAGAGTTCATTCCGCACTTTGCTGACGTATGGTATGAAAGTGCGTTGGGTTTGTTTGTGCTTTACGGTGTTATATATATATTATGAAATATGCTTAGTATTACAGATAGAGCGTCCAGACTAGAATTAACAATAATATTCTATCATAATATATTCAAAATTTTCCGCAGAAAACGGTTCTTCTGCAGATTTGTTTACGAAGACAAGCTGCAGGGAAAGCCCTTCTAGCTTCTTTTTCTTCTTCTTCTAATATTAAATTATTTAATCTGTACTCTCGACAAATAAATATACTGTCTCAGAAAACAAACTAATTGATAACGATGTACATAAAATATGTTATATGATATGCGTGATTTTTATGTCGATAGATTTATATTAAGAGTCGTTGCGTGGATAACACATGTGAAACATTTAATACTAGTATCATGTATCGACTGATTTATATAATACTAAATGTGTTTTGTTCGCGAGGGATATTTTATTCAACATTAAAATGAGCAAGATGACTCGCACAGAATTACATTCCTCGCTCTTAGCGACATGAATAAGACATATCTTTTATATTATACTAGCTGACCCGTGCCCACTTCGCTGGGCGTCATTAAAAAATACACATGCACCTACACACCCACGCACACACGTACGCACGAACGCATATCAAGGTTCAATTAAGCTTTGTAACCTTTAATTAATTCATAAACGCAGAAAGCACTCGCAGTGCCTCGTACAAGGAAGTGCGCAATTCTTACGTGGAACGTTATTGCTGTAACATATTTGGCAGGCGTGCCCATGTCCAATTCGCTGGGCGTAAAACATTTTTACTTTTTTTATTTGTTAATCACATTCAAATGTAGCCTACGTCACTCGGGAATACTGTACCTTTCTACTGGTGTACGAATTTATAAAATCGGATCAGTAATACCGGAGATTACCCTGAACAACTAAACTCACAAACTACCTGTTTATAATATTAGTATAAATTTGAAGACCCCTACGAAAGGCTGTATCATAATGTACAAGAAAGCCAAAACATCTGTTCAAGGAACTACGAAAATAGAATCGTACAGTATTGATTCGGGGCTTATAGGTATTGATTCCCGAAAACCCTGGCAATTGGAACTACGAGCTCGATTGTTTACCAACGGAATTCAAGCAGGCGGGATTGGAATCGAATTATCGAAACAAAACAGTCTTATTGCAGTTATTTATATCAGATTTGTACAGAATTTATACAATAAAATAAAATTGAAGTGTTTGTTGGTGATTTTAAAATAAATTCCAAAATTAAGGGGAAAGCTGATGTTTATACGATGGCTCATGACATTATTATTGACGATTTTTTGAACTGTTGCTCTTGAAGTTTTTCTCGAATGAGCTCCGACAAGGCTTGAAACCCGTTTTCAATAAAAATACTTGGACTTAAAAAAATCTTTTTCCATTCCTTCATGTTCCATTTTGATATTGCCTGAGTTTAGAAGGTATGAATATGAAGTCTAGATCCTTCGCAAACAAAGTCCCGGGCACAGTTAATATTTTAATAATGACCTTGTCTTATTAGAACCTAGTGAAGAATACTACTTGATTTTATTTGTTTAAAGAAATAATATTATGCGCTCTTTTAATATAATTAATTGCTGCGTAACAGTTAAATCATCATAATTAACTACCGTGTTTTAAGAGAAATCATGAAAATACTAATTAAAAATTAATTAAAATCTTGCGACTCATGAATCTGTTTCTAAATTATTTGTCATTAAGAATTCTGTAGTAGCACCATACTTTAGTTAGTGTTTACAGATTTTGACAAAATCTGTAAAAGAGATTCCGCCATTCATCAGTCTTCGTTAAATGGAGCTTTTCTCTCTGTTAATCTATTATTTCCATTAAGTATCTCCCACCACATGCCTCGTTTTATCCGTAAAACCTTCAAAAGTTATTAGTATATTCACAATATCATGAGGTTGCAGGTTGCTTTTGCAGGTATCTTTAGCCAAGAATAGTTACGTGTGAACGAACATGTAGACTCTACATTGTAGAGTCCATTGCATCGCCTTAAAATAATTCAAATGAGAGATAAGGCGGCTTATAGAAGGAATCTTACTTAGTTCGCCTACAAGTATTCAGTAGCAGCAATACTTTTAAGAGTTATAGTTCTGACGCGATTTAAGGCCACTTGATGGTTTTTCCACAAATAAATAATGTAACCGGTCCAATATTGGCCATTACAGTTTTGTACTTTTAGCCTTAACTGCGCAAACTGTAATAATTATACCCGTAGTACTTGCGTCATTCTAGTTAAAAAATTGGTTTTAACAATAGACACAAACTTTATGCAAGGGTTTATTTATGTTTTAATAAGGTGTATTACCTCCACGTGCCCTTATTACGGATTCTAATCGGTTCCGCATAGATTTTATTAGGGTTATTAAAAGATCTTGCGGAATATTGTCCCATTCTTCTGAAAGTGCTGTTCTTAGTGCTGCCACTGTCGTGGGCAAAGGGTTTCTCGCATATACAGCTCTTTTTAAATTGTCCCAAACATGCTCAATGGGATTAAGATCCGGGCTGCGTGCTGGCCAATTCATTGTACGTATCCCAACCTCTTCGCAATATTGTCGAACTTGTGCAGCAGCGTGCGGCCGGGCATTATCCTGCATTAAAGTAAAATTTTCGCCTATGAATCCCATGTAAGGCACCACGTGATCTTCTAAGATCTCTGTTATGTAGCGATGTGCAGTCAAACCCCCTCTATTACCGTTTTGACGGACCATGTCTATGAACACAAGTTCTGTTCGCCCGTTCATCGATATGCCACCCCAGACCATACACGAACCGCCTCCAAAAGGAACACGCTCCTCAATGCAACTTTGAGCATATCGCTCCCCACGTCGACGATAGACTCTTCTGCGACCATCTGCACCATATAAACATGTCCTACACTCGTCCGTGAACAATACGGAGGTCCATTGCTCTTCTGTCCAATTCAGGTGATCACGCGCAAATCTTAAGCGAGCTTGTCTGTGAGCTACAGACAACTTTGGACCATTTGCTGGTCTAAAAGGGGTGATATCCGCTTCCTTTAACCTTCTTCTTATTGTTCGTGCACTCACGTTTACTCCACGCACTTCATTAAGCTCTGTTTTGATGTTAACAGACGTGAGGAAACGATTTCGCAGGGAAGTTGTAACAATAAATCGGTCATCACGACCGGTGGTTGCTCGAGTCCTGCCTGTACCACGTCTCCTTCTGTAAGAACCTGTCTCCACAAACCTTCTGTATATTCTAGAAACCGTAGACTGGTTTAAATTTAAATTTCTACCAATCGTTCGTTGATCCAAGCCCTCCCGCACCAATGCTACAATTTGAGCCGCTTGTTCGGACGAAGTATCCATATTATGGTTCAAAAACTCTCGATGAGTTAAAAAACTAACCCAACAATTCTGCTGGTAACAATAATTCAATTGACAAAAGAATAAAAAATCAATGAGAATCAATTTAAAACTTTGCTATAAATAACACGCAAATCTGATACTACGAGTAAATTTTCTTTTCCCGGCTATATTCATTTGTTTTACTGCAGTTCTATTTTTAAATTTTCCTTTTTTTTGAGATTAAGAGCCAGTCTCTCCATATTTATATAATTTAATCTAAAAAGTTTGCATACTTATTTAAAAAAATCATTTCAAAGTAATCCTGAACTTAGGTTTTTAAATATCGCGAGCGAAGCCCCGGGCAATAACTAGTATGTATGTGTGTATATATATATATATATATATATATATATATATATATATATATATATTATATCGCATAAAAGACAGACGCGGAAAGCGACTTTTTTATGCTATGTAAAGATTTATATAATACCAGTATGTACACAAATCTCATATATATATTATTATGTCCCATTTAAAAGCAGAAAAACGTACTAACATTATAGCAGATGAATGTATTGAAATTTATTACTCTTAAAATATTTAACCCAATTAATAATGTACAATCTTATATATAACTAGGCTATGCCCGTGACTTTTTCCCACGCTTGACTTGAAATTCCCTCGGGATTCCCGGGACACAAAGTATCGCAGTATGTTAAAAAATAATTTAAGCTATTGTTTTAGTAAAAGCTGTGTCGGAATAAGCTAATTTTTTGACATCCGAACAACTTCAGACGGCTCTCGGGAAAATTTCCACGAGATTACTGGGATAAGAACAGACGAGTGTGCATGACAAGAGTTATGAATGTCAAAGAAGCAAGTGAGGTGTGTAAGAATGGGCCTAAATGGCGCTCTGTTGTTCGTGCCTACCCCGCAAGGGAACTGGCGTGAAGTTATGTATATATGTATGTATGTATGTATTACTGGGATAAAAATCACACATTTTATTATATTAAATTTGCTATGCGTCCACTTTTATCATACGCACCGCTGAAGAGTGGAACTCTTTACCGTCGTCTGTTTTTCCTGAAAAATACAATCTAGGTGTCTTCAAGTCTCGCGTGAGCAGGTATCTTCTAGGTAAGCGTGCTCCACCTTAGACTGCATTTCCGCCTGACATCAGGCACAATGTCAATCAAACGCGAACCTACCCACTATAAAAAAAAGCTATCGATCAGTAAAAAAATCCCATTGGAATTCGAATTTTTTTTATCTGGCCATTTTAAATCATTCCAGAAAAAATCCCAGGTTAAAATGTAGCGCAGTTTAAGTCTAAGAATTAGTTGATGATCAGCGAAAACTGCATTGAAATCGGCCCAGTAGGTTTTACGTGTATCCCAAACGACAATCATACAAGAAAGCTAAAAAAAATTGCATCGTGTTCTCCATAGTTTATAAAGTGTATTCCTGTTGTTTTTTTTTTAAAAAAAGCTTCCATGTACGGACACGGCATGTTTAGAATTTTATAATATTACAGATATTGTATAGTATGTATACAATTATCGACATATAATTAATAATCTACTTTATATCTGCATCGTGATGCCTGGAAGAGATAGCTTTTTCGGTACGGAATTTGTTTTCTGTAATGTTGTAGTACAAAAAAATATCTATCTGCCTATACTATAGTAAATATTTAATTAATCTTTAAAATACCAATAATTAGTGAAGCTTCTTTTATAATTAAACTTTCAATGTTGCTCTCGTATCTAAAAATATCATAAAAGTGAGTGTATATTACAAACAAAACTGGCTATCTTCGGTGAGCAAGGTATATGGATGATGAATTGCTCAATTTACATCAAAATTATATTTCCTTTCCTGTATAACTTAGCATCAGTATAAAAGATGAAACCTTGATATTTCATTAGTGTTTTCTTATGAACCGGTATTTTTTGAGATATATTTGCGGTTATTATATAGCATGGTTATAAGGTAAATCCCGTTATGGACGTACGAAGGTCTCGATACACTCATAACTAAGTTTACCATGTACAATATACATGTATATACCGGGCGGCCTGTCGTAAAAGGCGACAAAACAACCCACAACCAGGAGGTAGGGTTTTTGCCCGTCTGGCTGGCTACCAACCCTAGAATAGACTGCCATAACAACCTTGAGTTGTGTGCATTAGTGGCCAGGTTCCAGTGTCCCTTTAGAGAGCGGCAGCACATTAGTGGCGCCTTTGGTGTTACAAATGTCTATAGGCGATGCTAACCGCTTTCCATCAGGTGGGCCGTCTGCCTGTCCGCTGACCTTATGTAATAAAAAAATACAAAAATAAAACTCATTACATTTGAAAAATAAAAGATTCAACAGTTTCGAAACCTAATCAGGTAGGTAGGTTGTTTACAATGATTAATTATCGGTTCTTGTACCTTACTAACCATTCATTTGGCTTACGTTATAATTTGACGTAGGTTTCGTACAAGTAATGTTAAATTTGTACCAATGGTGAGACAAGTAGGACTAGTAAGATATAGGACCTGGCTATAAATGAACCTTACTTACAATACCATACATACTTCCATGTAAGAATAATACGGTGTATAAATACTTAATATTTGTATAAAAATTCTAATAGTTTCTTGCTCATTAAAAAAACCAATTACAAAAAATGCATATCTACAGTACTTTCTTGTTAATTAATAAAAACTGCTTTACCTCTATGTTAAGTTAATATTGAAATATATTATCTATACTAATATTATAAAGAGGTAAAGTTTGTGAGTTTGTGACGTTGTAGGGGGTAATCTCTGGATCTACTAAACCGATTTTAAAAATTCTTTTACTGTTGAAAAGCTACGTTAACAGGGAGTGTCATAGGCTATATAACATGACGCTATATACCACGGGAGCAGGACAGAGCGCGGGTGAAACCGCTAGTCTGTTATAAAATACCTTTAAGATTTTAATTTCCTACATTGCATAAAAATTAGGCGCCTTATAATTCTATTTGCTTCCTAGATATCCTGTATACTTATTAAATGACACGTCTGCAAAATTCTGGCCGTAGGTATGGCAACCCTGCTCATAACCTACCACAAATAACCATAAAACATTCATTTCAATACATATAATAAATACAATATGGCTCCATATATATAGTGTGGATTTAAATTTGTATGCCTTGCAATATGCATATAAAGTGAATCGAGTAACGGATTCAGTTTATCGATTTAAACTAAAAATTCGCCGGTTGAATGTGCTTCGTTGATTTACGATCTTGATAGGTGGATCGATTGACCGTGTCGGCTGTATAGGTAAATATAGATGGGAATTGCATGAAAGAAAATGGTTAACACGGTTTTAGATTAAAACATTTATTATAATGTGTATACTAGCGCCTGCCTACGACTTCTTCCCTCGTTTTGTTTGTCCGGGTTTGGTATTGATATAGGACATTTTTATTTTAAATAATAAGGGTGGAGGGGGATCAAGAGGGAGGATAGAGAGGAATACTTACACTTTCTGCAACACCTATGTCAAGAAAATGCATAGTTCTTAAGATAGTAATGTTTTTGTGAATTACATATACATAAAATTCATTTAAAAAAAGTATAAGTATTATCTATGATTTGCATATTTTGTGTTTTTCCTATTTATGTCGATTGCTTAGTTGTGTTTTATTTATTTTTTCAAAAACTTTCTTGTCCTTTTGAACTATTTTGTATCTTTTTATGTTGACTACTGGATTTTGATTGGATTTTTCAATATTGGACCTATGATATAAATGCAATATGAGTGAAAAACATAAGTGTGGTTATATTTACAAAAACATTAATATCTCAAGAACATATTCTTGACATAGGGGTTGCAGAAAGGTGTAAGTACGCCTCCCTAACTCTCCACCGACCTACACACTTCCCATTACTTAAAATTAAGGTGCCGCTTGTCCTGTAACTTCGCAATATATATACAACTGTCAATGATATTTACACTCATGGGGTCTGCCCACCTGCATGACGCATGTTATTCTAATACCTGATTTCGTTTAAAATATGTTTAATGTAACAAAACATCAAACAGCAAAAGAAGCATGACCTGTGGCGCCATCAAGTAGGATTTAGGTGCCTTTTTATATATTGTAAAAAAAATTGTCACTGATGAAGGACTGCAATTTAAAAAGTTATCACTGAAGAAGGTCTCCAATTAAAAAAAGGTAGGCACTGATGAAAGACACCAATTTAAAATAGGTTGTCACTGTTGAAGGACTCCAGTTAAAAAAGGTTGTCCTTGATGATGGACTCCAATTAAAAAAGATTGTCATTTATGAAGGACTGCAATTAAAGAATGCAATGTCTGAAACATCCCAACGTCTGGGACGTTGGGATGTTTCAGACAATCGATTGTATAACTCCATTATTTATAGGAAGCAGGCTACAGACCCTCATCAGTGCCTGTCTTTCCCTCTTGTTTCTTGCACAATCCAAGTGTTTTAGAGCCGTGCTTTTTACTAGGCGATTGTCATTCTTGATATACTCCTTCCATGGTCATAACACGTAGGCGTTTACCAGTCGTCATCTCGAACTAAATGTGACCAATTAACATGTATTGTCCAAACCTCAATGTACATATTCTTTTTATATGTTTGATCCTTTAAGTTTTTGTTGTTTTACGTTATGTCAAAACTATCAAAGTCAATATAGCACATATCAATATCCAAAACATTCTCCTTTAATTCATTATATATTGAAATACAGTCTGCTAGCCACAATTTATATATTGGATACACTTGTGCAAATAGTGAACCACATTGAATTTTCATTTTGTTGCTGAATTAAAGTTTTAAATATGACGTAATAATGTATTATTATTGATAAAATAATTGAAATCCTTTCGTCGCAAATTGAACCACGTGATCCATAGCGATCCATCTATAATTGATTTATAGTTATTGTATAATGTTACTTCATAGACCTGCTACTGCTATTGTAAAGAATTTTACTGAAATGGACGGTATATTCATTACGTTTCAGTTCTTCCTTCCTTTCTTTGCTAAAAAAAAACTCTGATGCCCGGTTACTTTTAACTGTAGTTTATCTGTTCGTTAGCGCTATCGGTTCAATAACTTATAAAATTGCGTTTTTGAACATACCATCGTACGATCGTTAAACTAAGTTCAACTTAACTGACCAAAATATTAGGCGTTTAGCTATTCCATATCTTTTGTTTGACATTTTGTTGGTGACGTTTTTCGTTGATGTAAATAAATATTAGATATTCCTTCTTAAATAGATCCATCTAGTGGCGAGTTTTGGTACTAGTTGTAGGTTAACAGTTAGTTTATCTTTTACATATCTTTTTGGAATCAATTGTTATTGAATTCATAACTAGTAACCTCAGAAACCGGGCATGAGTATTACTGTGTCAGTATTACCATGGTCATGTGTGAGAAATTGAACTCAATTTATCGGAACGAAACGCGGATGCTGTAGCAACTAGGTCATCACAACTTTACGCTTACAACACCTAAAATAATTTCAAATAATGAATTTTAGCAAGGACTTGCAAGGTAATGTGTAATTTTGTTTTTAAGTAACATATAATTTAGTTTTTATTAAAAGTATATGATTGTTAAGAGATAGTACAACGGGCAATTGTTGTAGGATGCAATTGTTGTAGGATATAGATTATTTTTATGCAACAAATGTTTGAGAGAATCTCAATTTTGATTGAAATGTGACTTTTGAACTTGCAATAATACTACCATTGTCTGGCGTCAGTCAAAGACCTATAAATTGGCTGAGACTGGAGTGGGGAGTTATCTTGATCCGGCTTCGGTCTGGTGCCTGCTTACTTCTAATAATTGACTAATGAATATTTAAGAATTTAAGAAGATAATTCCGATGCATATTGTCGGATTTATAAATAAATATATCGATCTGTTACCGACGGTTGGTCCTAAGCTACGTCTTTTGTTGAAAATAACATTTTAAACAGTTAGTTTGTTTTAAGACTATCAATTTTTGGGTTCAATAGGGTCTAGTCTAATAAAAATGAAAGTTCTTCAAAGAAAATTATACTTTACAATATCATTTGCAACAAAAAAAGATTTAGATAGAAATGGCGGTTAAGATAAATCGGTGCTCATTACCGCATTATTAACATTGTTCAATATCTGCAATAACGTAGATGTAACTGAATTTAGAAATAGTGATTATGTTGTACAATATCTGTGATACAATATTTGCCGATAAAAAATGTACTCTCGCCGTACTTACAAACAAACAACAATAGATGATGTAAAAAGTATTCTCTTTCAACAGCGAGGATGAAAATACTTTATCACTTCTCATACTCTGAAAGTACGCTTGGAGTTGCCTAATCACAGGGATGAAAACAGCACTTTTCGTCTCTGGGAAACGAATCTCCGTTTTTTTTTTTATTGCAGGAGTTCAGCAGACAGGCAGATGGCCCACTTGATGGAAAGCGGTTACCATCGCCTATGGACAATTGCAACACCAAAGGTGCTACAAATGCGCTGCTGCTCTCTTAAAGGAGACTGGAACCTGGTCACTAATGCCGGAACACAACTCAAGGTTGCTATGGCCACATACATTAGACCAGGGGTGGTAGCCATCCAGTTGGGCAGTTGTTTTGTCGCCTCTTACGACAGGCCGCCCGGCCGCAGGAAATTGTATTCTTTCTCCGTTCCTGCACGGATAATACTCCATAATGTCAACAATTTAGAAAACTATGAGAACCGTGAATAATGCAATGCGACTCATGTCCCAACTTTTTTACAGTCACTGCTAAATCGCGACATAAATTGTAATAAAAACATATTAACAATTTTGTAACATCATTTTATATACCTATAATTTAAGTTTTACTAAATTATTATTTAATTTACATATATTTGAGCTAAATATTTAGTATCATCAGTGACAAAAAAAATACTGGCTGGTAGAATGCCACAGAAAAAAAAATACTTGACGTTTCATATGTGACTTACGTGATGACGTTTCATCAGATTTAGATATGGATTTAACGCCTGATTTTATTAGAGAAGTAGTTGTTTGTTTAATTTATCAGTTTTATTGACTTTTCTCATATTCGAAATGAAAAGCAGAGTGTTAAACTGGGTTGAAAGGACTATTTAGGCACTCGAATTAATAGTGCCCACACTGCACTCGTGCGCCAAATCAGCTCGTGCCTAAATAGATGACTTTCACCTCTCCTGTAACAATCTACTATTATCACGAAATATGAGATAGTTGCTGCGGAATATGGATCCGAAACTTACGCAAGCATCTGTATATATATATGTATACCTACTAGGTTATTTCCGCGACTTCGTCCAAGCTTGACTTGAAATTCCCGTGGGATTCCCGGGACACAGAGTACCTCAGTTACCGTTTTAGTGAATACTGTGTCGGAATAAGCTAATTTATACGCACCCGAAACGCTTTCGGGAAAATTCTCGCGGGTTTCCCGGGATAAAAAATATCACACAGTTTAATAATAATTGTACTTCCTGCGAAATAACTGTAACGGCCGCTTCGAGAAATAGATAATCGTTATTCAACGGGTTATTTCTAAACAAAACTATTGACTTTAACAGTTTAATAATTAGTTGGTATATTGAGTTTTGTTTCTAAATTTTGCACAATTACGAAAATTAAATACGACATTATTATGAATATTTTTGATAGTATACAGATGATTTGGCAATTGAATAAGAAACTTTTATAAATGAATTCATCAATCCATTCGAGCGTAAAATTAGAATTATAAGATTCACGCCAGATCCATGTCACTAGATGGAATTCAAAAGAATTCCATTGTCGATTAATCAATATTTACTTCCTATGATGATAGAGAAAATCAAACACGGAACACAAAGGTAAGTAATAAGGCTAGGCAGATGAAATAATTCCTCATTTTCTTGTGCTAAAATTGTTTGCCCTAATTCAATTACTGAATTAAAATTGATTTGCCAAAATCGCGCTAAATAAATGGGGAGATCCTGACCGATATTGTCATTTTTTATCGAATTTGACGATTGATGTACATGGAAATAGAATAAGTCTGTCGTCCTGCTCTAACGTGTGTTTAATCAGTATATTTGTTTCACCTCCAGTGAAGTTAGCATTGTCTCAACGAATCAAATGATCGTATGGCTATTCGTCAGTTAAATATCAATTGAAAAATCCATAGCCATCTATTGGACAGATATGTTTATCTGTTATTGTTGTCCAATAACTTTATTCCTTAGGCAGTTATTAAACGATTTAAATGAGAATTGAAAAATCGGCCCTACATTTGCTATCGACCAGTAAAAAAATGTTTTTTTTTTTAATCTGGTCATTTTAAATAATTCCCAGGAACATTCCCGCGGGATTCCTAGGATAAAAAGTAGCGCATAGTTAAGTCTAAGAATTAGCTGTCGATCAGCAACACCGTATCGAAATCTTCCAAGTAGTTTTTACGTGAATCTCGAACAAACAGACAACAGATCTAAAAAAATGCATCGTGTTCTCCGTCGTTTATATAACTTATTCCAGTTGTTATTTTTTAATAGCTTTAATGTGCAGACACGGCATGTTTAGAAATTTTTAATATTATAGAAGACTAGCTTCTGCCCGCGACTTCGTCCGCGTGGAATAGTAAAAAAAAAAGTAAATTAAAAAAACCCAATTTTAAAACATTCTTCATTGGTGCTCCGCTCCTATTGGTCTTAGCGTGATGATATATAGCATATAGCCTTCTTCGATAAATGGACTATCTAACACTGAAAGATTTTTTCAAATCAGACCCCACTGGTCTGATTTGAAATTAGCGAGAAATAAATTCCTGAGATTAGCGCGTTCAAGCAAACTTTTCAGCTTTATATATTAGTATAAGATCACATATATATGTATAATGTATTGACGGCTGTGCGGGCTACGCCTTGGCGACGATTTATTGGGATAAAAAGTATCCTAAGTGTTAACTCGGATTATAAGCTAGCACTGTGTCGAGTTTTAATTATTTACGTTCAGTAGTTTCCAAAAAAGATGCAATTGCAGCGCCATGTTTTTGGCTATTTTCCTCTATCCCACGGAAACGACTTTATTTATCGGGGTAAAAATTATCCTAAGTTACGACCCGGGACATAAGCTAGCTCTGTATCGAGTTTCATTTAAATCCATTCAGTAGTTTTCATGTAATGCTCTAACAGATAGAAAGTCAGACAAAATTCTAATAATTGCATTTTCGGAATCTCCCGGTCCGAATTATCCCCTTGATTTTTTTCACATTTTGAAACGCAATGTACAAACTCAAACCATTTACAGATTTATTACAGTATAGATTTTATATTGGCACTGCCCACTTAATTCGCTACTTTCCTGCTTGTGGCCGTGGAAGTGAGCGTCATGTAATGAATTGTTATTTGGGCGACTTTCTTCATTTGTTTGAGTGACAAAATAATTCGGGCATAACACGTGGCGTCGTGCCAATTATAATAAGTAACTAAATTAGTGAGGCATAGCAAATGTGGACAACAACATACATATATATTACATCTATTTTAAAAGTTCTTACTGTTATGAACTTGTGAGCATCGAACTTTGTTTATACTAAATGTGTTAAATTGGAACTTGAATTTTATATCATAAGTTACTTATGTAAATTATAATAAATAGTATTTATTCGTATTTATTTTATTTTCTGACATAATGAATTATTGAGCATTGTCGAAATGCGTTTAAAATCCTTTCGAAAAAAGGTGGCTTATAAACATTGTGATGAATATTTGCTATGTTAACTACATGGGTTTAACCACTAAATGTGTTATGGATTTCAATACGTCAGTAATACCTAGATTCAGTACGAATTATTTCTTGCTAGGGGTTTTTGACGCGTATGTTCGTGTTATAAACCGTATCTAATGGACTTTTCAATATTATAAAATATAACTTGCCCACATTTCCACAAAATGCAGCGATAACTAATATTTCACCTGACATTTTCGATATAAGTGTAATATAAATCTAGTTTTCATATTGAATGATGAATGAAAACTCTTTATTGTTCACCATAAACTTAAATCTAGATAATTGATATGGATACATTTGCATTAGAATAATGGGCGGCCTTATCGCTTATAGCGATCTCTTCCAGGCAACCCAGTGACTAAGGGGATTTTAAAGGAAATTTCAAATGATTTTTGGTGGTGTACTAAATATATTATGGGATGCATAGTTATTATGCCCTTGATATTTCATGGCCTAAGCTCAGATATCTTTGGAATAAAAAGTTTCTCAGCCAGCAAGCCAGAAACTCTGCTAACGATGTGAGAAGAAACCACTTTTCCAAACTTGCTTAGCAGTTTTCCGTGAATCCTGAACCCATACACATTTTTTAAAATGTTTTAGTGTCAATTATATAGTCCGAGAATTTTTTTACATAATAATTTTGAAGACAGCTCTTTTACAAGTTTACAACAATTTAGATGAATTGAATCTACCTTTACTTCTCTCATCACAAGTTGAGAAGCTTTTTAATAGTCTTCAATTCAATATTTCAAATTACTTTCATATCGTAAGTCTGCAACTAGCAAACCTTTACCAGACTAATGTTTTCTTTGGATTGCTGGGTGCGGTGATTCACACAGCGACCAAATGTTAAATGTGAATAACCTACCAGATTTAAATATTTGTACATTAGGTAATTTGTTTAAGCTACATTTAATATATAATTTAGTATTATATGGTTTTGTATTAGTAATATTTATTATGGTTTCGTAGCCATTTTGGTCTGATTATATATGATTTCTTATGATTTCGTTCGTCCGTCCCTCTGCGTTTACACACATTTCGTCACAAATGTTAGTCATTGTTATTTAAAACTCATCTAATTGATAACTTTTGAGTAGCTTTTGAGATATAGTTTTTCGTAAAAGCGTTTTAGTTTTGTAGCCAAATGATAAAACAGTGATCGTCCTTTCTACACGATCTTTCAGTGTTCGTGGTACGACACGTACTTGGCCAGTAAATTAATGTTTGCCCATTCCATGCTTCTGGACATTCCATACTTCAAATAAATGGATTATTTTCTGCACGTATTCTCCTTGAAACATTTAGAATTTTAACCTTTTTACGTCTTTGCAAAAGATTAACAGCTTTCATATAATCCTTCAAGTCATCTTACGTTTTAGTAGTTTGATAAATAAAATTAAGAGATAAAAGTCGTTTACTTGAAGCCAATATAATGAAACCACTAATTGCGTGGTATACGTACGGCCTTGCCCACCTGACCTTGGTAGCCTATGAAGTACGACCAATATGTACGAAATTGGATACTTAACTGAAATCTAATGCATGCATCGCAATCATTTACACGGCTTAACACGCATGTTGTTTAGTTTAACAATGAACTTCGACTTGCTGGCTAAATGTTGTTGCTATGTTAAGGTCAATCGAAGGAGTAAGAATGAACGAATGTTATATTTATGATGCAAGATATTGGGTCTTTCTGTGCTTTACTCCATAATGTCGTACTACAGTACGACAAAAAGACTTACAAGTCTTTTTACGTAACAAAACTAAAGTTCGTCTCATTTACGCATCGAATTTTATAAAAACTACGTTAGAGCAGTACGAGCTTCGTTGAATACTTATTTAAATTCGCCAGAAAAATAAACATACTTTGTAAGTTCTGAAGTTAAGCAAGTTCCGTTTATGTCATTGGGGGCTAAAACAAACAGCTTTGGAGTTAATTTCATTAAAATCTAATCCAGAATAAAATAGGAACTTCGTTGGCGAAATCTACCTTACTTACAATTCGCGAATTTGGCTTCTAGTAAGCTAAGTGACTAGTAATATTTTAAGACAAACTAGATGAGAGAATAGTCGTCGTCGTCGGACAACCATTTGCTATAGTCGCCACCAACCTCTCGTAGGGTTTTAGTTAGCCACATATGGAAGCGGAATAGACTCTTTTTCATACAAAATCAGAAAGAAATAGTAAAGTATTTATTTAAGATTTAATACAAAGATTACAATATCGTAAAAAACAAACAAAATATAATTATATTTTGTATACCTATTGCATTTTGCTCTTGCGTGTTGCATTATGCTGAGCATGGAGACCATGCTCAGTAGAATGCTAGTTTCCCAACCAGCGTTGGACCCCTAAGTGATGCTACGGCTCTCCAGAAAGCAAATTAATGTGGACACATTACCTAAAACTCAGGTATTACGTAGCCTTTTATGTCTGTTGTAGCCTGGATACACCATAAGCATAATGCAGACTATAACAGCAAATTAGTGTCATAGTCAGCAAGTATTAGGACCGACACACATATTAGATTACATTCAGCGACATTATTTGACTATTGCAAATCCGATGAAATGACGATGCATAAGCTCTGTAGTGAGACGTCAACGGGCTAATATGACTAACCGTTTGATGTTTTTCCCTGCAACAACAATAATCGAACATAATATCATTTTAATTAAAATCAAATACGGTTTAATTTGAGCGTTATTCACTTAACAGTTATTTAATTGTTTTTGTATCACTACATGATTAAAATGTATATTTATAATTTAACCACATCACGTCATTAGCACCCGATAATATAAGTAATATGTATTTTCCGTGCAGGAACGGAGAAAGAATACAATTTCCTGCGGCAGGGCGGCCTGTCGTAAGAGGCGACAAAACAACCCACAGCGCATTTGTAGCCCCTTTGGTGTTGCAAATGTCCATCGTCGTCGTCAGCCATTTGCAGTCCACTGCTGGACGTAGGCCTCCCCAAGACGGCGCCACTCATCCCTGTCCTCCGATTTCCTCAGCCAGCGCCTACCGGCGACCTTGCATAGGTCGTCGGTCCATCGGGCTGGAGGGCGTCCGACACTACGTTTACCGAGACGCGGTCTCCACTCCAGGACTCCCGGGAACTGAGGGCCATTTTCTATGGTGCTTTTTCATTGGGGGTTAAATGCCATAGTTACCACGCTTGGCATGCGGGTTGGTAACCGCAGTGCCGGTCTATTTGCACCGGAGACGCTGCTGCCCGTCTCCGACCTGGGGATTTCTATAGGCCGGCTTTCTTGCGATGGTTATACCGCCATCGATCGGTCGCCAGAGCCTCGTTTGCAGACCGCAGGGGGTACCGCGGGCAGGTGAGGTTGACAATTGGGTCCACACGATGTTAATCGTAGACCCCTTACCCCCCGCAAATGTCCATAGGCGATGGTAACCGCTGTCCATCAAGTGGGCCGTCTGCCTGTCTGCTGAACTCCTGCAATAAAAAATAAAAAAAAATCAAGTAATCAATGTAGTTTATATTATATCCGTTAATAATAGTTGCTTATTTTAAATTACCGTATGGCATTTTAAAAGTAAGTTATTAATAGATGTAATCAATTAGGCGCTTTTCTAAACTAAAAATATTTGTAATCTATTTTAAAGTATGGATTGATTCTTAAAAATTTAGATTCAAAGGTAATAAATACGCTATCCGGAGTTATAGCTAATTAATACTTGTGAAACTTTATTAACCATTTGTCTGGTGATTGAGAAATTATGAATCTATCACCAATCTTTCCGCAACATAAGTAATTTATAAAACAATATTCAGTATAATTGTTAACTCCCTTAATACCTACATACGTAAGAAATAAACTGCCATCGTGTTTCAACTAATCATACGTCAAGTCTATTGATGCGTATCCGCCACCAAACTACTTGATGAGTCACGTGCTGTTAATGTTTGATACTGGAAAATCCCTGTAATTAGTGAGTTGCCGATGGTCTAAGCAAACGTCTAATAAACACATGTTAAACCGTCGTTCACGTATCCAAGAGGTTTAATGAGAACAGTCGATTCATAAGGTTTGCTAAAATTGTAACTCTTACGTATATGTCTACCCCTATGGGAACTCGGCGAGATAATATATAGTGGTCAAATGTAAATGTGCTTTTAAATAATCGATAACTTTTTGTCTATAGAAATTTCGTAGGATATTTTTATCGATATATTAATACGTGAAGCAAAAACTTTGTACCGCTTTTTACGGAGAAGTATGAAATTTCGTACACTTATAGTTTATATATGGAAGGAGTACAGAATGCTAATATTTAAAAAAAAATTATGCATAAAAAAAAATTATGCATTAAAAAAACATTAAATCAGTAAAAAAAAAGCATTACACACACTACCATGGTATTTGACACACGCACGCATATATACTCTTTCGTTTATTGTTAAAGTCAAATTAACAGTGTATGTTTGGCGAAATCTGTGATTATAGAAGTCTTTAACACTAGTTAAAATTAATAACCGTTATTCACAAATATAAATATTACAAAAAATGAAGTCTGTATACTTTTTAGTACAAGAATAAGAGGTAATTGTCTAACCCTATGGGAACTCGGCGAGATAATATATAGTGGTCAAATGAAAATGTGTTTATGTGTAAATGGCGCTCTGTTGTTCGTGCCTACCCCGCAAGGGAACTGGCGTGAAGTTATGTATGTATGTATAAGAGGTAATTGTATCTCTCGAAGCAATCTCTTGCCCGATTTCATCCATGTAGTAGTTTCGAGAAAAATGAGTATCGTACAAAGACAGACGAACAGGACACTTACGAAGATTTCATAAGAGGTCCGTCTAGACCTGAATTTGCTGCGAAACTCTTGAATACTATCAGGATGTTTAAAGCGTGCGCAATTACCGATTACCATCTTTTAGGTTGTTTGTTTTCAAATCGGTTCCTAATAGCGAGCTATTAACTAACTTATTAGTCTATTGATGATATTTCCTCGTGTGCTGTAACTGTGTGTTATTCAGACATACCTCTAATTGTTCCTCTAAAGTGATAATTAACTCGCTTGTCTTTGCTAATCACTTCGCATTCTCATAATACCTCTGGTACGTCAACATGACGTCGTGAATTATAATCGATTTCAGTTTTTAAGGCGGTTTATCATCGTTTATTTGTTAACTTATTTAAGATATGACAATTTATAGTGTAAGAGAAGACCTAAGTCAGGATAGAGGAATATGAAATATGGACATTATGTCAAAAGAGAGCTGGAGGAAAATCAAATCCCCAACCCTATATTTAATTGTTTTTACTCTGATTTTTAATTACCTGGACGATAATTACAGCTGCGATCGCCTTTGTTATGTTGAAGCTTGGAACTTATTGTTGTAGTATGTATGTATGTAGCTCATTCATAAGTGAGTGGTGTGGTTTGTTGATTCAACATACCACTGTGAATCGAGTCCTCTAGAATTCAACTAGAGCGCCTTCAAAACTTTTGTATCAGGTTCATATTTGGTTTAAAGAAATATGACCATATCACTGAATGTCGTAAGAAGCTCAAGTGGTTGTCAATCTCACTTCGCCGGAATGCTCACCTTCTTCAGTTAATCTACAGCATATTATGTATTCCTTTTACTACTCCCTCTCTTAAGAAACGTTTCGAATTTCTCCATGCTTCTCACACCTGTAATTTTCGCTCCTCTGATAATCTTACTTTAAAAATACCTGCACACGCGTCTACATTATACACCAACCCCTTCGCTGTGCAGGCTGTCCGATTGTGGAACTCATTGCCCGAAATCATAAGACAGGCAAAATCGCTCAACATATTCAAAAAACTTGTAGGAGAATATTAATTATCTCACACTTTAATAAAATATCTAATTTATATGTAATTGAACTTATTCGTATATATATTAATATAGGATATATATACTGTATAATATTATTACAATTTGGGCCACCTGCATACCTATAGACAAAGCACATTTACTACTTGCCGGCGTTTGAGCTAGTAACATTGAAACTAATTATGACTGTCTTCTTTTGTTTACTTTGTGTTTAAAATTTGTAATTAGAAAAACAGTCCCATTGTGTATTGTCATCTTTTATGGCAGTCATTAGATAGGTGTGTCGAACTGATTCTAAGAAATCCGGTCTACGCGGGCTGGCAGCCTGATTGTATCGGTGCAGTATCAAGTAAACGCCCAATGGAGAGATCGGCAGTCAAAGCGATAACACAACCCGACGGCCTCTGTTGAGCGGGCTAAGCTTTTGCCGGCGTACTTCGCTGCAACGCAGAGCTTCCGGTTCAGATTATTTTTTCCATTATTTACTATGGTCTGGGTGTCTGGGATCGGCCCCAGAGTAGTCCGTTGTATATTATCCATAACATAAGCGTAGCTTGCTTAATTTGGGCATATACAATATGTGTGTTTGTCTGCCGACTAAAAAAATAATAATAAGCGAGGCAAGACGTGTGTACATTTAGTGACGGACTTTGCGCGTGTTATTGAATTGTGCATTACATTTGAACTTATTGCGTCCGGTTATACGTGTTTACCTGTGTTATACGTGTTTGTATAGTTCTAATGAATTCTATAGTAATTCCAACGGCATTTTAATTGGAGTCCCGTAAGCTCGTAACAATATTTATGTATCTAATTTAAATGTATTTAATTTGAACACCACCGTCATATACTTTCGATTACTTTTGCACAATCCACAGCCCGGGTGTTCTGGAAGAGATCGCTCTAAAGCGATAAGACTGTCCTTTGCCTTAACATGAAATTTCTGTAAATTTACTATATGTGTATATGGTAAACAATAAAGAATTTTCTATCTATCTCACAGTGGTGAGTTGTTGATCCAACTCGTACAACTCACTTATGAATAAGCTTACACACTACAACATCATACTCCAAGCTTGCAACATAAAAAAGTTCAATGACAGCTGTCATTTTAGTCCAGGTAACTAAAAATTAGAGTACACCTCTATATGAGAGAAAATTAATAATATCCATATTCATATATAAATGTTAAAGTATGGTTGATGTTGTGTATGTTCCTTCGTCAAGATTCTGATCTTTCTTTCTCTTTTCTTTCATCTCTTCTCAAATATATACGATCTCATAAAATATATTATAATGAATTCGCACTGCGGGATAGTGTTAAATCGAGAAACCATTTCCTAATCTTTAAAAGTATAATGTATCTATGTATTTCCGTATTCTTCTAGATAAGAGTTATTACAATGACAGATATCGTATCTGTCTTATCAATAGTTACATTAATACTTAAAACTTCAGATAACATATTTTATTCTTTTAAAAATATTTTCATAACTTGTTTTATATGTCAATAATTACACTATTATTGCAGAGTCCCTCCTACTTTCCATATTTGATTATGCTGACGCCTGCTATCTAGGCACAACCTCAGAACAACTAAATAAATTGAGCGACTTCAGAATTTCTGTATCAGGTTCATAT
The DNA here is from genome assembly GCA_019925095.2 of Dendrolimus kikuchii. Classification (NCBI taxonomy): domain Eukaryota; kingdom Metazoa; phylum Arthropoda; class Insecta; order Lepidoptera; family Lasiocampidae; genus Dendrolimus; species Dendrolimus kikuchii. The sequence continues at coordinate 20,388,207 of CM034394.1, forward strand.
TTGGTTTGCGAAAATATGACCATGTTTCTGTATTTCGTATGAAGCTCAAGTGGCTTCCCATTCGTTTTCGCCGGAATACTCACATTCTAAGTCTCCTTTATAATATACTATTCAATCCTAATAGTCCTCCTTACCTTAAGGAACGTTTTGAATTCCTTCGCCTCTCCACTTCTCACAATTTGCGCACAGATACATACCGTAGACTCCTGACACCTGCACACACTTCATCCTTTTATGATAACTCTTTCACAGCGCAGGCTGTCAAACTCTGGAATGCGTTGCCTCTTACTGTCAGAGAGGCCAAAACATTACCGACATTTCGGAACTCACTTAGAAAGTACTGTCTCTAAATAAATATGTCTAATATATTAAACATTTACTTACTTATCTATTGTAATATATAAAAAGCTTGTCACATATGATGTTAACAAATATATTTATTTAAATTATTTTGTATATACGTATATATATATATTACTATTATACTTTTTATACATGTATTAAATTTATAAATTAGTGTAAGTATGTATATTTAAATTGTACAGTCCTATCTTTTTTCTGCTTCACCTACATCGCCAGATTAGTTAAGAATTTCTTTTAAGTTAGGTTGCCTGGAAGAGATCGCTTTTAGCGATAAGGCTGCCTGTTGTTTTGCCAAGAAATATTGTGATTATACATTTTGTTTTTGTATTTGTTTATTTTGGTGAGCAATAAAGTGTTATCTATCTATCTATTTTATGTTTAGTCAAGTCAGCTTATTACATGTCTTAGTCAATTTAACGTTTTCCACTGGCAACGATTTGTTACAGAATTTATATTAATCTATTTATAATTTAGTTTATTTTTAATATTCAATTGTATTTTTTATGTTTAGTCCATTTAAATATTATAATTGTTTCATAAATGTTTCAAACCAATCATCTAAATACATAATATAACTAAAATTTTATTAAATAATTATCACGTAAGAAAAACAAGATATATATTTATTACATAAACGTTGCCAGGAACATTTCGTTTGACTCAATAATATTACTGTCTATACGATTAACATATTACACCATTTATCGGATATCCGTTTATAAACAGAAAGTTTTGGTATTTTTAATCTTTCCCTTTCCGCTTGACTTATAATTAAGTAACCGATTAAATTTAAACACAGCATTTAGCCTTATTGGCATAAACTAGAAACATAAAAATAGAAAGTAATGACTACTGTTACATTAATTCTGTGCAACATATGCATCAAGAACATGCATTATTTATAAATATTTTATAGAGACTTGGTAATAAATTTTATACCAGACAAAGGTCACATCTCTGTCATATGTTTTTTCATATTTTCATATGTGTTTTCATCCGTAAAGGAACGGAGAAAGAATGCAATTTCCTGCGGCCGGGTGGCCTGTCGTAAGAGGCGACAAAACAACCCACGGCCAGGTGGTAGGGCATTTGCCCGACTGGATGGCTACCACCCCTGGTCTAAAGTATGTCGCCATAACAACCTTGAGTTGTGTTCCGAGATTAGTGACCAGGTTCCAGTCTCCTTTAAGAAAGCAGCAGCGCATTTGTAGTACCTTTGGTGTTACAAATGTCCATAGGCGATGGTAACCGCTTTCCATCAAGTGCGCCGTCTGCCTGTCCGCTGAACTCCTGCAATAAAAAAAAAATGTAGAACATGTAATCGGAACTTTAAACTCAAAGAAATACGTACAAACAATAAAGAAATAAATTATTATTTATTATATTGTTTGGTATCTATCTATATAATTGAAGATTGTGTCTTATGAAGATCATGAAATTCGGGCCTTTGATTAATATTTACTAATTATTATAATAACTATTTACTTATTACAATATTGTTACGACCGAACGCCGACAAAAGACAAAATCACACCTGCGTCCATGCCGAAAAAGGTAATAAAATGTGTTTTTACACATTTTATTAACTTTTTCGGCATTTGGACTTCTTTTGTTTGCTTTGTGTTTAAAATTTGTAATTAGAAAAACAGGCTATTGTATATTGTAATCTTTTATGGCAGTCATTAGACAGGTGTGTCGAACTGATTCTAAGAAATTCGATCTACGCGGGTTGGCAACTGTATTGTATCGGTGCAGTATAAAGGAATGATCCAATGGAGAGATCAGCCATCAAAGCGATAACACAAGCGAGGCACGACGTGTGTATATTTAGTGACGGACTTTGCGCGTGTTATTGAATTGTGCGTTACATTTGGACTTATTGCGTCCGGTTATATTTGTACCTGTGTTATAGTTCTAATAAATTCTATAGTAATTCCAACGGCATTTTAATTCGAGACCCATAACTCGTAACAATATATATAGTTCCTACAATGTCTCGTATTCCTTTCAAAATATAGCTTCGTACCATTTTATTGCTTAACCAGTATCAAGTATGCATATATATAGTCATCGTGAAAACCGTGGACGTGATTATAAGAATTTCTGAACTAAGTCTAATTTTAGGTCTTTGAATCACTATACAACGGCCGTTTTGACAGCTTAAAGTCATGTTTCACAGCCTAAGTATTTCTATACAAATGTACAACTCTTGCTTAAAAAAGCTTACAAGTATTTCTAAATTCTGAGAACATTAAATATTTTTTTGTAAATATAAGGTTTGAGCACAGTGAAAACTCCCTCCTCCTAGTCTACAAGTCCCAATGTTTTTTATCGATGAAATATTACCAGACTTTGAAACAATTGTAGTCGAGTACACGTCTTTAAAACAATAAACACAATATTATAGGTATAATAATATAATAGGTATTCGATATTTTTTATCAGTGTGTATAAAATCTATTGCAGGCTTAAGTACTCTTTATTGCTCATATAAAGTTTTACATCTTTTGATTACGTTTTAATTATAAAAGATGATAAGTCTTATTTTATTAGAACTAAGGGCCTAAACCGGCGCTTTTGGAGAATCGCTTAGTAAAATTAACAAGTGTCACGATATACTCATAGTCATAAGATATAGTATAAAGTTCCACTTTATGTTGTTACCTGTCATGTTATTTTTTATTGGGAAAAAACATTGGTACATTATATATCTACAAAAGGTTTTTACATAATAAGTAAAGAGTTAATAATATTAATGTAAAAACGACCACATTCTTAACAGGTTAAATACTTAATTATAAACTTAAATAATTAATATCTCGGTGGCTATATTATTATAAAAGAAAAGTTATAGACTATAAAAAAGAAATTATATAAAATTAGGTTAAAGTGTGAAGAATAAAACCCAAAAAACCAATCATATTACTCTGCGAAGTCGACCTCTTTAGGCCTTGTCTTATTTTCGACACTTATAGATTCATCGGGAACAAACCGTCATTAATTTAACTGTACTTACACTCGTTTCATGGCACTATGACAATTTTTTAAAATTATGATATATCTAGATTTTAATAAACTACTAACTGGAATTTATGTATTTTGGTCTCTATTGAACAATCGGAAAATCTAATCCATCACTTGCACTATGACGTAACTGACCGTGGACTACATACAGCCGGTTCGAAAAGAAAGCCATTACAGAACCAAAATAGATGGCTGCATATTGGGAGAAAACAATCCGACCGTTTGTATACCACTTCTGTGACTAAGCGCGGTTTTGGATTCATATGTCTACCGATTAACTCGTTGACACCAGTAATTCAAAGCTTTCTTCATTCAAATTAAACGAGATTGATCGCGGAACTGGTTTTCATTAGAGTCGACTGCGTTTATAGCAATTCGTGCCGATGTTGTTCGTTTATAACTAAGTTTCCTTGCATTTATTTTTCTTTACTTCCTTCGCGTGTTGCAATATCCGGAAACATAAAACCGGATATGACTTGTAATATAGGAAAACTGTTTACATTTATATTGTTACAACCTAGGCGCCGACAAAGATAAATTCCACGTACAGATTTGTAGAAGCACATTTATTACCCGTCGACATTTGAACTAATAACATTGAAACTATTGTAATTCTTTTATGATCGTCTTCTTTTGTTTACTTATTTATTGGCATACGTTTCTAGAGAACAGCCTATTGTTGTATTATAATCATTAGCCAGGTGTTACGGATTTTAAAGTAAAAGATGATTCTAGGAAATTCGGTCCACGTTGCCGGGCGGACACATTGCATTTGTGCAGTATAAAACGATGGCCTGATTGAGAGAGGGGGGCAGTCAAGCGAGAACCACGATCAAAGCGAGACATGTGTATTACAATCGGGAATCTAATAGAGAGGACTTTGCGAGTTTTATTGAATTACGACCTTCTGCATTACGTTTGGACTTGTTGTGTCCGGTTACATTTGTACCTGTGTTATACGTGTTTGTACAGTTTTAATAAACTCTATAATAATTCCAACGGCATTTTAATTCGAGTCTCGCAACTCGTAACAATATCAACTTATTCTAATATATATAATCCACGACTATAAACGATTATGGATTTTCACTTAACTCTGTTAATCCGTTTTTTTATTTTTATTGCATAAGTTCAGCATTCAGGCAGATGGCCCACTTGATGGAAGGCGGTTACCATCGCCTATGGACATTTACGACACCAAAGGTGCTACAAATGCGCTGCTGCCCTCTTAAGGGAGACTGGAACCTGGTCACTAATGCCGGAACACAGCACAAGGTTGTTATGATGGCATACCTCAGACCAGGGGTGATAGCCATCCAATCGGCCAAATACCGTACCTACCACCTGGCTGTGAGTTATTTTAGATGTTTAAGATGAGTGTTATCCATGTTTATCTCCATTATTAAAAATGCTGTATTAAATTTCATTATAATAATCAGTTTGTTTAGCTTTACTGGCGTTAAGTTCAAATCCATATCTCGCAGAATATACAATTCTATTTTCTGTGATAAAGTATGCTGTATTCAACTCATTATCAAACGTATATATACAGCCAAATATTATGGTAAATATGAATCAGAAAATTTATTTGTACAAGTTTTATTTGAATTTATTCTATAATTTAAAGCCATTTCTAACATCGTATCATAAGCAAGGAACAAAAAACCCTCAAAACAAAATCACTTTGGGGTCTGTATATTATGGAATTTTAAAGTTTCAATGTTGAAGTAGATGCATCATAGGCTGTTTTGATGTGAAAAGACAATACAATAGTTATTCTGAATAAATTACTTATTTGGAGAAGTCTTATGAAACGTAAAATTAATTTGTCACGCATTTCCTAACAGAGGCAGATGTTGCGCTTAAGAAATAAGATCATGATGTTGTAGGAAGAGATTGTATAATTGCCTTGGCGATAACCATTACTAATAATGATAATTGTGAGGTAGTGTTATATGGTGGCCTTGATCTAGAAATACGAGCATCTAATTCCGCGTTTATTATTTTGCGTTCAAATTAGTACACACCTTTCACTAAGCTGCTCTTTCTGTAACAGTTTTTTCAAACTTCAATAAAAATTTATCGTATTGCTAGAACTTCACAGAAAAACAGTAATACATTTATTCGTTATTAGAGACACCTGTTATTGCTTTTAACCCGAATTTTGGTTTTATTTACAACAATTTATTTTCTGATGCTTCGTTAACATAGATTACCCGAATACCAAAACTAAATACCAACTTGTAGTTTATTTGTTTATATATAAAGTAATACATTTTTAATCGGCAGTCAAAACTCGTGTAAATCCGAAATCTAATCAAGTTACACTTCTGTATGAATAATATATAAAATGAAACTTGGTAACCTATTCCGATACCGACCAGACCAGAGTAAACCGAAAATATGGTTCCAAGTTGTGGTTTTCAAGGTTATATCCTATTGGAAATTAATCCCGCGACATCTTACTTACAGAAATGACAGTAAAATAAGTGGTCTAATTACTGTTAGCGATTTCTTCCAGCCAACCATTGTATGTATAAGAAGTTTGGTATAAAGCATTACGGAGAGTTTGGTTATTAAAATACATAAACAGTAGTTTGTCAGTCTATATATTTTGCATTTTGTCTTGATATAACCGTACATTTTGTCCGTGGAGGAACGGAAAAAGAATACTAATTTCTGCGGCCGAGCGTCCTGTCGTAAGAGACGACAAAACAACCCTCAGTCAGGTGGTAGGGCATTTGCCCGACTACCACCCCTGGTCTAGAGTATGCCGCCATAACAACTTTGAGTTGTGTTCCGGCATCAGTGGTCAGGTTCCAGTTTCTCCTTCAAAGCTATAGCACATTGGCAGCACTTCTGGTATTCCTAATGTCCATAGGCGATGGTAATCACTTTCCATCACAGTTGGTCTGTCTGCTGTGCTTCATTAATAAAAAGAAATATATATCAATTTATATAAGACAATAGCACAATATATCTGAATAAATCCGCACGCTAACTTGTTATAATAAATTGGCAAAATTGGTCCGCAAATGTCCGCTATCTACATGATAGGATATTAACAAGCTGAATAGCCGATGAAGGTCTTCTGTGTTCAGACGACATTTATTCGACTAATAAAATTTATAGTGTGTGCTATTAATTCTTAAATATTGGATATAATTTTGATATAATTTAGTATTCTGCAATGTCTTGCGACCTTGAATTAGGTCTCAAGGAGCAAAAAGTCAAAGCGAGTACACCAGATGTGACATCAAAAAAAGGGCTGGCGCCTCTCCAATTGACTCTAAAAACATAATTCACATAATTTCTTGTACAAATTAGGTATTATGCATATACAATTTAAGTTATCACCGGCCAATCGTAACTTACTGCTAGAGGGTAGGCCTCGCATAGTTTGACGCATATATACCTATACTAGTACTTCGTTTTGCTCATCCAGCACCGACTGAAAACCTTGTGCCTGCACTGTAGTCACTCTCCAGCTTGGTGAAAAAATGACCTGTCATTTGTTCACCAAGCTGGAGAGTGACTACATTTACCAAAATGCGATCTCGACCCGGATTCCTCTGTTCCATCTAACGTCCTTCTTGCGACAGACGTATGCGACCCCATTGCTACTTCAACTTGGATAAATTGCGAACTATGTCACTCACCTTGTTGCTCTTACATCCTTATTTGAAGTTTTATCCATAAGAGAATGAAGGTAGGTCATTATTGGTACTCCACATTGCTCCAAGACTTCCTACTTCAATCACTGTAATAAAAACAATTCCCTTTAATACGCGTTTTTTAATTCTTATAATCCCAAACGGAATTAAATTGTCCTATTAAATAAAGTATTTCATGTTTTACAACATTTATAATCAATAATTTCTATTAGTTAAACGTTGTCAATATAAATGACACTATTATTGGTTTTGCTATATTTTTATAATTGTTTTTATCACATTATGTAATACTAGCTGATCCGTGCTAACTTCGCTTGGCGTCATTAAATAATACACATGCACCCACGCACACATGTCAAGATTTAATTAAACTTTGTAACCTTTAATTAATTCATAAACGCAGAAAGCACTCGCTGTGCCTCATATGAGAATGTGCGCAATAATTGCGTGGAACGTTATTGCCGTAACATATTTGACAGGTGTTCCCGTGCCCACTCCGCTGGGCGTAAAACATTCTTATTTTTTCTTATTATTTATTAATCACAATCAAATATAGCCTATGTCACTCGGGAATAACGTAGCTTTCTACTGGTGAAAACATTTTCAAAATCAGATGAGTAGTACCGGAGATTACCTCGAACATCCAAACTCAGAAACTTTACCTCTTTATAATACTATTATTAATAATATAGTTAGTTTAGTTAGTATATATCCACATAGAGGTATTAATAAAGAGAACCATCGTCTCGCTAATGGCTTCACTTAATAAATAAATAGGCAGATCAACTCACGTTTTGTACATTCCCAAGCTAAGTAAGTTATGCTTGTGTTATAAGTAATATACACCCAGACCATAGTAAATAACGAAAAGTTCGTTTACGAAATTTACCATACCAGGTTTCGAACCCGGAACCTCTGTGCTGTAGTGAGGTCGGCTCGCTAAGGCTTAGCCCACTGAACCACAGAGGCCGTCATTAACTACAGGCTTACTGAGCCTGTATTTACGTTCTATTATTATAGTTAAATTTGAATATACAAATCTTTTTAAAGAAATGTTTGATAGTTTTTTGATTTGAGCCTGTTATGGAAGAGCATCGTAAGCGACATTAGAAATTTTACAGGAGAGTCACTTTACAAATTCTTCTGTAATATATTACTCATAGAACTCCGAATTTTAGTATATTCATAAGTGTTTCGTTATCGCAGCATGATCTTAAGGATCTAAATTATTTTAGCTGTATGTTACAGTATAAAATTGAAATACCTAAATTCTGTCTCTTTCGATGGTTTTCCATAACAGGCTCGATGTAATTAATATATGTTCGGAAATTAAATTAAAATCATTTAGTAGACAGTGATGCCTTAACCTTAAGACGCTGAACGCCGACCGATAAAACTGGTCTTGTATTTCCTTTGTTACATTTATCTCTATTGTCATAGGCGGAACTAGTTCCAAGTCCCTGAGGTGTGCGAAGGTTATGCCACATCCGGTTTTAAGGAACAACGAGGGCCTTTTCACGAGCATACGGTCACGGCCCGGTCACCGTGCCGTGTACTATAAACACGGTTTCGACGCGGCAACCGTCTTTGCAGTAGTGCATTGACTTGTTTACATGATATAAGCGCAAAACGTAGAGTCGCCGACCGTCCTGTTTTCTCAGGTCATGTCCTAGTTTTTGTAGTGTCCTGGGATGTCCTGGATAGTTTTTAATCCGCGTCTTGTGTTTTTAAGACACCCTGATAAGGTCATTTGGCTGTGGTTTAATATGAATTTAGTATACCGGGTCAAAACGCTAATTTCGAGAGTCTTTTCTCTCATATATTCATTGTTGTGAAAAGGAATCTGAAATCATGAAAACTATCTATAACGTAGATATGAAGTGTGACCAATTTTATGATTATTTGTTAATTGAAGCACAAATACTGAAGGAAATTGGTGGGGTTAAAAAGTATAGTAAAAATAAATGAGTTTGTAATATTAGAATTTACTAGATACTAGTATATATATATATATATATATATATATATCCTGTTTTTAAACTGAATTGTTTTGGATAAGCCAACCTGAAATCCTAGTTTTTTAAATTTGCGGTTGGCAACCCTAGCAAAACGGCACGGCGAGCGCGGGGAATGCCATTCGACTGCTAACATCACAGGGCCCTGGTTGTTTTCTGCAGAATGTCTAACGGGCGTAAACCGTGTACATGTGAAAGAACGAGCACGATACGGCGCCGGCGCTGAGACGTTAGGCTGCAATCGTATGCATGTGAAAAGGCCCTAAGTTTCGTGTGAACAGGGGCGCGTTGCACTTTTTGCCCGCGGGCCCGCCGCGCCGCGCCGTGGCTAGTATCGAGGTCGTGCGATAGCTTCTTATATCGCTCATTAGTTATTACTTCCTTCTCCAGACTCGTTTACACGTTACCGTCTGACTTTGGTACCGTATCAATAATAAATTTATAAATATTGCTTTATATAGTGAAAACAACTGAGCGGTAGTTCTGTAGATATAAACTAAATATATAGTAATTTTTTTTTTGTCATGACAAAATGGACTTTACTAGTTCTCACTGGAGAATTTTTTTCCGATGTTGATTGATAGCAACTTAGCCACCGAGAAAATCTCTAAATTAAAAAAAAAATACTAATAAATAGTATGAACCTATAATGAGACCGTCGTTAAGATATCGTTTTTGAGTAATTGTGACTAATATAATCAGTCTTATTCATATTGAGTAGAGTAAGTTTGTAGGGTTCTTAAAGAAACCTGCAAACTTACTCTAACTCAATATAAATGAGACCGTGTATGTTTAATTGCAGTTTCTAAATACATAAATGTAATTTATGCTTTTAACTTTGTATGATAAAATAATAGACACAGTATTTATTAGTTATTAGGAAACGTATTGTATTTTTTCTATGAAGGAAGCAGAAATGGGTTCCACCTGAACAATGATTCTCATCCCATTGATTAAACCTATATAGTCATCATGGTATTTTCTTGCGACTTAACAATCTCTATTGTCATACCGTGTATTTGTGACAACATAATAGTTGTGGATACAATTATGTTTTAGTGTACGGAATAGAGGTACCGTTTCTTTAAACGTACCTAGAAGTCTTATATTGTGCCCATAATTAAACTAAATCTTCTTCTGCACATTACTTGCGCCTGGAGAATCAGTTTCGAAGCCCGAGGTCCGCTTACCTACTTATCCGTTTCTATTTCGCACAACCTTCACCAACCCTCATTATAAAACCTTCATGACGAATAATTTGGAATATTGGCCGTAAAGCATGCACTATGCTTTTGGTAAAAGTTTGTAGATTTTTTTTTGTAATTTTTGTAGAAATATTTGTATATTTGTAGAATTTAATATTTTACATAAAAAAGGTTCTGTAACTTTTTTCCTCCGTTTAAAATTAACCGAGTTAGGGAGGTTTTAAGTTTAATAGATGAACGTAAATTTTAAAAATGGTAGGTAGTAGAAAAATATGTGATCGTTTTATTAAATTGTTTAAAAAATCTAATCTTAAATTCTATAGATATAGATTTTTTTGTTATTGTTAAAAAATATAACAATTTGAAAATTTCAAATTGAAATTTGAATGTTTAAAAGTTAATGAATATTTTTTTTGCTATATGCCTCATAATATTTACTAAATTGTACTGTACCGTTGAAAAATAAATTTACCTGATAGGTATATTTCGGAAGGTGTGAATTTATACATGTATAAAAAAATTCATTCAATTTCAGGCATCTATTGTCAATAGCTTAACTCTTTGTGTTTATGGTCGGCCTTCGAGTAAGACATAATAAACCGTTTTATATTTTCAAGTCCAAACCGTAAGGCAGAAGGTCTTACGGTTCGGACATTTTGTATTTGTTGTGTTTTTAAGAACTGTGAATTACGTGGGTGCACTTCTAAAAAAGTGTATAAACTTTTAATGGACATTCAATTCGAATCCCGCAATTCGTAACAATATATAACAGGTTCACGTTAGACTTGGAACTCGCCTGACATCTAGTTCCAGTGTTATACACGACCTTGTGCCGTTTTTCTACCGTTCCTATGACAACACTCAACACACTTGAGTTCCGCATTTGTCATAACTCCACTCACAGTACAGCAGTATTGATGAAATCAACACCAAAATGATTGTGGCACGTTCTTAAATGAACTTAAATTGTGTCCAATTTATTTGTTTTAAATCAGCGTCAATCTGCGAGAAGTTAAATGATGATGACCTTAAAGCTCCTTGCGAGTTGTTGACGTCTGTATTTTAAAGTTCAATTCTGGACAAATGCTCCATTAGAAATTGGCCTAGTGCATGTCAGTATACGGACAGGGACGGGTTCCGCAGACGTGTCAAAAGTCCACTGTTTCTGTGATTTGGTTACTGAACCCTAAAAATACCCCGTATCTTAATAACCACAAAGCCTTGAATTTTTTTTCGGAATTATGTCTGTATCTATACACTCAAGAACAGACGAGCTTGCATGACAAGAGTTATGAATGTCAAAGAGGCAAGTGAGGTGTGTAAGAATAAGCCTAAATGGCACTCTGTTGTTCGTGCCTGCCCCGTAAGGGAACTAGCGTGAAGTTATGTATGTATGTATGTATGTATCTATACACTGGAAAAATCAGCTGCAAATTATATGTAAATATGATGGCCATCGCTAATTTTAAGTTTTATCGTGTATTCATTAAACCCAATGTTTATAACATCATATAAAATATAACTTAAAAAGTGGTACGTAACCCTAAAAATTATTGTAGAAATAAATTGCGTGACAACGCGTCGTCTCTTTGTTAAAAATGTTATAGATGAAAATTAAACTGAATCGTTACATCATCATCCTAGTGTTAAATCCCGGCTGCGATCGGAGCATCGGTTTTGGTGCCCGAGGACTGAATATATACATGTAATGTCGCTCTACACATCTGTTGTCTTGTCTAAATAAATAAATTCAACTGATTATAACTACTTTCTACGCGGTGCCTAATCATAAGTGAAAGTTAGTTAATTTTTATCTGCCTGTCTGTAAGCTTGAATAAATAGGCTTCAAAACGACTCAGCGGATTTCAAAGACATTTTTTTAAATTTACTGTACATCTTAATTTGATATCTTGCAGAGTTCAAAAGACATTAATAATAACAGTCCTGCACGAACGAAGCCGCGGACACAGTTAATTATAAATATAGTATTAATAGGCGACTATTAAAACTATATTTGTAATTAACTGTATTAGCTTAAAAATGAATGATCATGTTTAAGCTAAGTGAGCGACCTAGCCTATGCGTTCCACTTCCACGTGCTCAGGCTCCTACCGTGTTGAGAAACGTGAGAGTCACGCTACGTTTAGCCTCGCCTATATAGATGTTTACACGCATGCTCCTTCCATGTAATCTAAAGCACAATATTAAAAAATTGAAAGTTTTGAAAAGTTTGATTAATTATCTATATATTAATAAGTGAAGCAAAAACTTTGTAACCCTTTTTACGAAAATTGCGCAGACCGAAGAGTATGAAATTTCGCACACTTATAGTTTACTAGCTTCTGCCCGCAACTTCGTCCGCGTGGAATAGTTACTTTGGGCTAACGCTAACTTTAACTCTCGACTTGGTTTACGTAGAAGGTGAGAATATTTTTAAACCTTAATGACTGCCCGCGCCGGTCTTGCACATCATAAATGTGCGCGCAGTACTTGATCATTACTTTGCTGCGATGTTATTTTAAAACTGCGATATCTCCTAAGATATTCATTGAAATCGAATGATGTAAATGGCAATTTTGTTTTAAATTAAATACTTGTGAAGAATAACGTATTTATTTGAATAAGGATTAATATCATATTTATAAAAACACCGTCGCAAATAATGCATTATTTTAGAACAAATTTGGTTAGCATAAAAAAGGATATAGTGAGCCAACCTTAAAAAACAGACATATGCTGTCGCGCACTTTTTTTTACAACTTTTAAACGGGAACAATTCTGTCACACATAATTTTTGCGAAACTAACTGTTTACGCAGCGCACGCAGCGGAAGCTCTCGAAAGAAAAAAAACCCTGATTTTGAAACATTCTTCATTAGTGCTCCGCTCCTATTGGTCTTAGCGTGATGATATATAGCATATAGCCTTCCTCGATAAATGGGCTATCTAACACTGAAAGATATAGTATAGAATAGTTCCTGAGATTAGCGCGTTCAAGCTAACGAACAAACAAACTCTTCAGCTTTACATATTAGTATAGATATAGAGAAGGAGTTCAGAATGCCATTTTTTTTAATTATGCATAAAATACACATTAAATCAATAAAAAAACATTACACACACCATCATGTATTTGACACACACACACTCTTTTGTTTATTGATCAAGTCAAATTAACAGCGTAGCCTTGGCGAATCTGTGATTATAGAAGTATAGTCTTTGACATTAATTATTATGGTCGAATATCGAGCACGGGCGACCACTAGTAAATATAATTTTGTATTTCCTTACTTTTTAGTGATGACTGACCACTGACCATTTAAATAGTGGTTTGGCTTGCGATTTTTTGAAGGACGTTTATGTCCGATGTTTTAATGACGTCGAATTTATAATACTAATATCATGGAAGAAAAATAAATAGCTCAGCAGAAAACTTAACTCTGAACAATATATAAAATCTAAATCAATAACGCGTCTGTATGATGCCACAAATCAATCTATTTTTTTTACCTTTTATAATTTAAAAACATATTCTGTTAGATAAATAGTAAAATTTTGAAGCTTTTAATAGTTTCTTTTTAAATTTAAATAAAAAAAAGTCAAAAACCGAAGAATAATGTATGAAACATGACTGCGGACGCCTAAATAATCAACAAAGCACAATTTTAAAAAGGTATGTCTTGAGTTTCCCTGCGACGTATACCTGTAACGCCATAGTATGAGCAATAGTGTAGGCCTTTCTTTAGACGGGTTAAAAGACGGCGCTTACAATTGAATCATATGCCAATCAATGTAGCACATGCTTGACGCAAGACAAATTAAAAAGGCACTGGTGTGGCCACAGCCTGTGTTTTCTTCTAGCATACCTGGAGTTTTTGGCGGGAACTGAAAGGGGACGTTGTGCTGTGCAGTTTTATTTTCTAAAAATGTGTTAAATTACTCTAAAATGAACAATAGTTGTAGGATATTGATAGTTTTTGAGAGTAGTAATTATGTGTTTTTGTGAGAAATGTAAACTATATAGATAAATGTGGCCATTCGAGTTTTCACAAAAACTCCGTTGACTGACGTCGATTGTAGCCTACAATACAACGGCGCCTGGCTTAAAGGCCTAGTTGCCAAGCCTTAAACATAAAACAAAAATCCAGCAAACCAATTAGGCTAGCGTGGGCTGAGGTGTATAATAGTTAATAAATAAAAGTCATATATAAGTATTGATATCTGTGTCAATCTTCCGCGAAGCAACTCCGCATACGTTTTGCGTATTGTATAAATTTGTGAGTGGAGCACACGCAGGCAGCTAGCTAACAGTCGTCGGAAAAGAAAGCGAATAGGTAACGGTACCGTGCGACTCGGCGTAATTGCAACGTATTTTGTTTAACCACAACACAACTCGACGGGTGGCGGCGATTATGGCATGCATACAACAATGCTACGTACATAATTCCATTCATGTCAATATCTTCCTTTGTGGGTCGCTTTAGGGATCCGTGGTGAATAAGGGATCGGAGAGTCGATCAACTGAGATACTTTTTAACCGACTTCAAAATGAGGAAGGCATCAATTCGACTGTATATTTGTACGCTATTTCTCCATGAATTTTCTAAATCTGTTCAAGTATTTGCGTGACTAAAAAGTAGAAAAAAAATAAAATCGACTTCAAAAGTAACTAAAATTAAATATTTTCTACAACATCTTGAAGTCGGTGCTAAGTAAAACATATTAAAATAACTACAAATTTGCAAAATATAGTAATTTTTGTGTTTTACTTCTATCTATAATATTATACAATTCTAAACATGCAGTGTCTGTAAATTAAAGCTAGTTAAAAAATATATAATAGTATAAAATAATAGACTATATAAGCGATGGAGAACACGACGCAATTTTTCTTAGATTTCTTGTCTGTTTGTTCGGGATTCAAGTAAAAACTACTGGGGCGATTTCGATGTGGTAAAGATAAAATTTGTACAACTTAAAACTCGTAAATCTCGACAGATAGTTCCATCCAGATCGTTATCGTGCGCGGAAAAAATGTTCTTACAGAACCGTTACGTAGTTGAGCCTCGTAGCCTAGGAGTATGGTATATAGTAGAGGAAATAAGGGTGAATTTCACGTTGATCGCAATGGCTGGCAGCGTGCTTGTGAAGATTACGCTTCGGCAACAAATAAAACGAATCCTCACAACATTCCTCCTTGTAAGAGAAATGGGAGAGAAGCATCGTTAATAAGTTATACAGCAACATTTTCCTTACTATTGTGTGTTCCTCATCATGTAAATTATTTTCGTAATATTTGATTCAAATATTCCTTAGAATTGGAATACGTACGTAAAACAATATTTTTATTGCGAAGCTGAGAAACAAGCAGGCCGCCCAGCTTATAAAAACTGGTTTTACCATCCCCTATAGGCGTTTACAACATCAATGGCGGAGCCAACACGGTGCCAGCCTTTAGGACAGGCTAAGATAAATAGAAAGATCGGCCAGTAATGTAAAAGAGGGGATTTGAATATAGAGATGAGTATTGAAGGTTGGATTGGTGGAGGGGGATATGGGTTTTCGGAACTCTCACTCATCACTCAAGGCTGTTTCACGGCGAACATTTTGTAAGAGCGTGATAGCACACTGATCGAGCTGGCCTTAAGAGATCAAATGGTAATTGCGTTGCTCTAACACGTCTAAGATACAATACTTTTTAGTCTTGTTTAGTAGAATTTTGCAGATTACCGAACCACAAAGTGTAGTAAATCACTAGAGCGATTATAATTTCTGAATACGAAACATTTTCATTTTTATTAATGCAAAATTTGAAATGTTAAATACGTTCAAAATATAAACATAATGAAATAAATTACTTTAATTAATAACGTTAAATAATATTTGGCAAATTCAAATGGTTTTAATTATTATAATACAACGAATTTAAAACCATCTTATTTTATTTAGAACTTGAGTTTTATATCCATACTAGCTGATACCCGCCCGCTTCGTGTGCCGTAAAATCCGTTCTTAGCTGACCTCTACTTGGCGAAAGGAAGGTCTATGTCAAATTTCAAGTCTATAGGTATTATAGTTCCTGAGATATCGTGATGAGTCACTATATACGTGGATTTCAATTATATATATGTATATATATATATCGAGGGCTTCATAACCGTCGGGAACAGAGCATACTGGATTCTAGGCCGACTCTATCCGTTGATATGCAAGAAGAGTAAGATGAGCCTTAGAAATAAGGTGACTCTATACAAAACTTGCATCCGCCCCATCATGACCTATGCGAGTGTGGTCTTCGGCCACGCCAGCGATGCTAACATCTGGAAACTGCAAAGAATCCAGAACCACTTTCTGCGTGCTGCAGTCGACGCCCCGCGCTATATGCGGCTCGCCGACCTGCATCGCGATCTGGAGCTTCCCTCCATCAAAGATTATATAACCACCCTATCGCGCAGATTGTTTGACCGTGCCCCCCATCACCCGAACCCTCTGGTGACGGAAACGGTCAACTACAAACCCACACCGAACGCTCCCACGAGAAATCGTCGCCCTCGCAATGTACTCATTGACGAGCCCGATGAAAACACCCGTCTCCTCGCGATCATGAACCCCCCGAGGCTCAGAACATCAGCCTGGCATAACAGACGCCGAAGAGCCCCCGGCTCGGATCCTCTTATACAAAGACCCACCAATCATACTCACTCACTACAGAGACAAGTAGCCATACAAGATTAGCATAGGCGTGTTGCTGGAGAGTTTCTTCCGCCGCTTCTTCTCCTCCAGCTATAACACGTTACGAAGCGGTAGTAATGATAAACTACGATCGGCTCCGCCGGCGGAGTCGATAATTAGTCTCCAAATAATCACTTCAGCCTGTTGGCTTAGCTCATTCAGCCTTTTACGGCTAAATCTCAATATAGAGTCAATCCCCCACAGCGGTCGAGCCGAGGTCGAACCTCACAGGAGGTGCGGCATCGAGCGCGCTGCTTCCGGGCTGAACGCCTCCGCTCTCACGGAGTTGGGAAGCCCCCTAAATCCGGTATCGCTGAAATAGCCATCTGCGGCGATTCAGCTGGGTCCAGCTCCAAAAAAAAAACACATGGCGTACAGACAAAAGTGCAGTTTTATACAAGGGACAAAATTGTGAATAAAACAAAACTAGTCGATTGTATAATTAGGTACACTTGCATACTGGTAAAACTTTCTAAATTGTAACATTTCATAGTTTTTATTAAACAACAAAAAAATGGCATTTTTGCGTATGCGCACGCCCATTTGTTATGAAGCCCTCGATATAATATATATATATATATATATATATATATATATATATATATATATATATATATATATATATATATATCCCTATTAATATTATAGATGCGAAAGTAACTCTGTCTGTCTGTCTGTCTGTCTGTCTATTCCGTTTTCACGGAAAAACTACTGGACCGATTTGGCTGAAACTCAGTATATATATTTTCGATGCCGAGAATGAACATAGGATATTTTTTATCCCGAAAACTGGGATAGTTTCCGGGATAAAAATATATTTGTCTTTTTGTTTGTTATCCTTTTATGGAAGACTATTGGACCGATTTGACTGAAACTCGGTACATATAAAATTTGAATACCGAGAGTGCCCAAGGGATACTTTTTATCACGGATAATGGGATACATTTTGGGATAGATTTATGTAAAGTTTATCCCGGAAACTAGGACAGGTTTTGTGATTTTGTCCATTTCGTCCACTGGGTCTATTGGGTCCACTGGGCAAATACATACAAATTTAATACAATGTAACCTGTACCACTTGCTTTTTAAACAAGAGACACGCACTAGAGGTTGACCCGCGGGGTAAACTCTAGTGTATATATATATATATATATATATATATATATATATATATATATATATATAATAAGGCAGGTAATTAAACATTTGATGTTACTCTTTAAACTCGAGGCATCCATAACTTTTTTACAAGCTTTTATTTAACTTGCAATGGATGTCTTCCCGGTTTCCGATTGAGCTGAAATTTTGCACGCATATGTATATCGCGTGACAATGCAATAATATGATACCATGGACCTGATCTGATGATGGAGTCGGAAGGTGGCCATAGGAACTCCTGTACTAAACAAGATAGACCCGTCGTGTTTGGGCTCGTTTTACTTGTCTTGGCTAGCAAGCACTCTGCGGCTACATGATATCCAGGATCTCAAAAGCTTGTATTTAAAAACCTTTTTAAAAAAGCTTATTTATTTCATAGACCATTTAACATGTGTTTCCAACGCATTTTTGTATGTTCATCAATTTCAATTTGTTTTACTCGAAGTCTGCGTAGTACTATTTACTAATATATTTTTAGATTCTAATTGTAGTGCAGGTCTTAAAAGTTGACCCCTGAGATTCTATTGATCAGTACTTCGATATAGGTAATTGTACCTAAATTTGGGAATACATATACGTGCCTTTTTTCTTACGCATGATAAGTACAGAATCAATTTAATAATTAAATACCAAACGAGACTTATTAAAAACGTTTCGTCGGCTCTTCTATTACAAATACAATTTGGTGATTCTATGCTAGTGCTGCAAAATGTCAGACAAAATTAATTTCATGTTGTTGTAAATACGTTAAAAATGTAGTTGGTCTCGGGTAAGGTTAAGCCCGTAACCTCAGGTATACTTTGAATTTTACATAAGTATTATCACACCTGTAGCCCAGGAGGGTAAACAAAGACAATTTTCGCATACACCTTTGGCGCTGCATCTACTTTCATTAAGCTCTTCTAAACTATTTTCTTAACCTATCCTTTGCTTAGAACAAAATTCGATATTGTTACGAGTTAGAGGGACTCGAATTAAAATGCCGTTAGAATTATTATAGAGTTTATTAGAACTATACAAATTCGTATAACACAGGTACAAATATAACCGAACACAACAAGTCCAAACGTAATGCAGAAAGTCGTAAATCAATAAAACGCGAAGTCCGTCACTATTAGATTCCCGAATGTATACACGTCACGCCCGTATCGTAGTCGTAGCTCAACTGGCCCCTCTCTCCCTCAGACCGTCGTTTTATACTTCACAAATACAAATGTGCCCGCCCGGCAGCGTCGACACAATCAGCTTGTAATCGTAATCGGCCGTAAACGAGTACAATAGAACAATCGGCTGTTCTCTACAATAACTAGAAACGTATGCCAAAAAATAAATGAACAAAAGAAGACGATCATAAAAGGATTAAAATTAGTTCAAATGCCGACAGGTAATAAAATGTGCTTATACAGATCTGTACGTGGGATTTGTCTTTGTCAGGGCCTAGGTTGTAACAATATCTTTATCTCCAGTCTTTGAATCGGTTTTTATCTTAAGTCATAAAGAAGAAACAGATATACGAACATGTTAGTAAGGATTTTGATTGATCAATTAAACGAAAAGTCAAGTTCTTAATATGTAGTCAGAGGTCATCACGCGTACGGGCGTACGTTAGACCAATTTGGTTTAATATCAGTTTTGTCGCCTAATTCAATCAATTACCCTTGATAATTGAGAACATGTTTATTAATAGCCTGCTCGCCAATGTCTTATATTTCTTAATTCATCTGTTCGGGAAATGGCGTATTGTACAGTTCATGGTCAAACTATCAAGAACCTTATTTGCGATTACAAATGTTTTATGCGCAAATTAACAAATCGTTTATTGCTTAAAATTTCAACAATAGACAAGGTATCGAACGAGTCACGATATTATATAAACAAAGTTCAACACGTCTCTTTAACAAATTCTTCGCAGAAATTCGTCCCGATATATAAATATGAGAGTGGATCTATTTGATGGTTGTTTATTTTCTATAGACAGCCTTGAAACTTTAACTATTTTCGACAAATTTAGATTTTTAGTTAGGGGACAACGATGAAAATGGCAGAGAAAGGAAGCCTAAGCAAACTTTTATTTTACGTTATCTATTTAGATCTAAATAAATTATGATATTTTCATTAATTTATTTAATATAATTAGATTCAAATTAAATCAAAATGTTTTTGTTCGTGAGAACTACAATGATAAATAATTGCTTTTACAAGAACTGCTAAGTCACTCGTTTACACTTCCTACCCTCATTCTAGAAAAATATTTTTTGTACAATGTGTTTAGCCGTGGAACCACTGAGGATTAGTTTTAACTGACATTGTTTCTCGTTTGCCAAGTGAGATGAAGACTAGACGCCCATGTATTATCTTATTGCATTAGCCTTTTCTTGTTTCCACAACCTTTTCGATAACTCATTCCTCGTCAGTTTTCTTTCTTTATTTCTTAAAATTTCGCAAGATGTATGCAACATCAGGAGGATCAGAATGCTTAAAAAAACAGCAGCAAGTTTCATGATGATTGACGATAAATGAATAAAATTGTAACCAGATTTCTGCACCACTAGAATTGGCTCCAGAGTATATTAGACCTAACAGAAGCGTAACTTGCTTAGCTTGGGAATTGAGCGTCTTTCTCTGCCAATAGCTAGTTGTTTATTTATTTATAACGAAAAGCATAAACAAATTTTGATATCGAGCTATATTACTCATCGAGGTTTGAGCAATCGTTAGGAATCCATTATATTGAAATTATCAATGAATTAGTGATTGATATTCAACAACACAGAAACATTGTTTGATTGTACCTTCAAATTAATCTGTAACTCTTTTAGGGCTATCTAGGGTGTTATGAAGTATTTAGTTTATATATTAAACTACATTTCCCTGCGAATATTACAGTTATTTTGCCAATATTTAAAAACAAAGGGTATTTTAGTATGAAAATACATAAATCCCGAAGATTCTAGTAAAAACCACCAAAGAAGTCACACAGTCGCGGCGCTGCAATCGTCGTATATAATCCAGCCAAAGTAATTATTTACTGAACCGTAAATCGATGTAGGCAATTACTGAATATTTTATAATGAAAGATGTAAATTTCTTTCCTGGCTACTTTACGAACAAAATGTTATCAAATAGCGCAGCCGCTACTTTTATAGCTCCTTTCTTCCTACAATGTGTGTGTTTGTCTACCGATTTTGAAATGAAACTTCTATATAGAGGGGGGGGTATTAGGATTTTCTGTCACGAAAAAGCGTTACGGCCGTGATGAAAAACGGCACAATTTAAGAGTAGACGTGGTGAAAGGCGGCATAATGTTAGAGTAGACTATCGATGTTTTTATTGGTTCCGGATCGAATTCAGTTTTTTTGTTTGATAAAATAAAATACGTTTAAATAAAAAATGCATTCCTTAAAATGTGCCTAACCTAACCAAATCATAATTTGTAGTAAACCTGTTATATATAAATTAACAATGAACATGTTACGTATTTAATTCAAACCTTATTTTTGTATCGATATAAATTCTCATTGCCTTGTCAGTTCATTGTTTAAATGTCTTTAATAGCTATGCATGAAGTATGTCAAGAGTCTTGACTGTAATAACATTGATCAGACTATCTAATAAAGGTGCATGCTCTGCCTTGCCTATGTTTATAAAGCAAGATTGCAATATCATCATTTTTTACGGCCACGACAATCAACACATACAACTGGGACACATAGTAGAAGTGAAACTTCAACGGACAAAAGTTTAACTTTGAGTTTTACGGGCAGGTTTTCAAATTGGACAAGTACATTAACAATCTGCCCGTAAAACTTCAAGTTAAAATTTTGTTGCGATTCGTTTTGCCACTTGTCCGTTGCGATTCGTTTTTCCACGTATCCGTTGCCATTCGTTTTTCCACTTGTCCGTTGCGATTCGTTTTTCCACTTGTCCGTTGAAGTTTCACTTCTACTATATGTCCCAGTACACATTTTTTCTTTTTCCGAGGCTGGCAACCAGGCAGATGGCCCAGCCAATAAATGAATAGGATAGGGGGATGAGTAAATTGATATTATCGTTTAATACTCTAGAGGTTGTGTTGCTTTGTGTTCCCGCACGCGCGTCAAATATTACGAATATGACAGGGGATAGATGCTCCTTTACGAACCAGCGCCGTCAGGACCGTTCCTGAAGACCTGACGTACAGCGATGAGATGGAATACAGGGGTGGTATCATTAGTAGGTTTGAGCGTGCCATCGGAAGTCCAACACTACCCTACGACTATCCCCCCGAGCGGTGGGGTGTCCATGATGATTACACCACGAAAAAAAGGGAGGAGTAAGTGGGCCAGCGGAACTCTCACTCATCGCATGAAACACGACTAGTTCAAGCCTGTTTCACGCTGATATTCTGTGAGAGCTTGGTATCACACCGAACGAGCCGGTCCTAAGAGCTGTAATCAAAATATTGATTCTGATAATTGGTGATTGGCTTTACCACCTACATAATTTAATATATTCTAACTCTGAATAGTTCATGAACTGTGACTAGCTTGATATGTGATTTTTGTTAAAAGAACAAGCGTAACATGCCTTTGTCACTAAAACAACTAATGTGTGTGTATACATTTAGTATTTTTCGTTGTCTAGTATAATAAACGAGATAAAAACCGGTTGTAACAAAAGTTTGTCATCTATTCATTGTATTTCGTATTTGTTTTAACTAGTTAATTAAGTAATGTATTTTTTGCTTCCTTCTCGCAAATCGTTGTTGTCGACGTTCCTTCAACGTTCAATGCTCTTGACAAGTTTTACATTTTAATGAAATGTAGAGAAATTTTTACACTTCACAATTACGTAAAGCCTAATTATTTTTTGTGTTTAAGAGTTTCAGCTTTTACTTGAAAACATCGGTCAAGTGCGAACCTTAACACACTGAGTAACATGTTTATACTTTTTCAAGATCTGATTAACTACATAAGTAGCTAACTGTACCCCACATGGGTATGTACACTTACAATATATTTTAAACGCAATTACATATATGGCAGCCATACCAAGTGGCCTGAATAGACCGCTTTCCAAGATCTTATTACGAATATTACAAATATTAAAGTGGATTTTTATACTACGTCTTACACATAACAGTACAACTAAACACGTGTTATATTAACTAAGTGCCCGCTTTAGGTCCCCGTATCTTTAATTTATCTAGATTTCACCACAGCAGTCTATGGTATCACTAGCTGTACCCGGCAGACGCTGTCCTGCCCTTAAAAAATAAAAATCTAGAACCCGATTGCAGCACCGGTTTCGTTCTCATCCCTGCTCCGTGCTGTTTACGGGGTGTGAAGTGACACCGGTAGACGCCTGGCGGGAATAACTGGTAGAGTGGTGACTGATCAATTATCGACTGTCCAGAGTAGAAAATTATTAAAGTACTAATATCGCTATTGAAAAATAGGGGTTGGTGGTAGAAAGGTGAAAATTTAGGGTTGTATGTATTTTTTAATGCCGAATCATAAAAAAATTAAAATAAATAAATTTTGACAAAAAAATAAAAAAATATTTAGGGGTGGGTCACCCTTATCATTTAGGGGTATGAAAAATAGATGTTGGCCGATTCTCAGACCTACCCGATATGCACACAAAATTTCATACAAATCGGTTCAGCTGTTTCGGAGGAGTTTGGTAACTAACACCACGACTCGAGAACTTTATATATTAGATATAGATTACATATTCCTAGTAAATTTCATCCACAAAGACAACTTTAAAGAAAAATGAATGTGACTTACAAACAAAAAGGACGGACATTAAGATTTCATATGGTTTCCGTTTTTTTTTAAATGACTACGGAATTACTATATTTAACAGACTGCCTCAAGAGAGCAACAGCGCATTTGTAACGTCTTTGGTGTTGCAAATGTCCATAGGCGATGGTAACCGCTTACCATTAGGGGGGGCCGTCTGCCTGTCTGCTGAACTCTTGCAATAAAAAAAAATACGTTGTAGGATATTATTATTATATATATTTAAAGGTGAATGTAATTTTTAATTTTAAATATGGTTTAATAAAAAATATTTGTATATTCAATATTATTTACGCATTACCAAACGAGGTAGAAAGATTAAAATGTATTGCTCTCAACAATGTAGGAAATGGCGACAGAATGTGAAAATGACACCGCTACTGACTGATAAGTTTTATTTAGCTATTAAACTAGTTTCTTTAAACAGGTTTACAATATATTTGAATAGGTCCATATATTTTTTTTTTTCAATATATGTGTAGCTAATACCTAATGTAAGAGGATGGAAGGAAAATAATAGCGACATTCACCCAGTAACAAATGTAATTCTAAATCATACATTTATAGAAGGCGCAAGTCTTTCTTCTCTTGTATTTTGATATACAAAAAGCTGGCTTTATCTAGTTTTATTTCGATTCGCAAATATTAGTCCGACCTTACACATGTAAGTCTTACTAGTCTCTTAAATTTTTTCACAGCTTAGCGAGCAAAACTTACAGGTGTAAGATCGAGGTTTCGTTTAACAAAAGAATACAATAAACACGAGTGACATTTGCCTAAAAATACTAATAAACTTTCAAGCGACATAACATATTTTTAGGCCAAATAAGTCAATCGACTCTTAAAATAAGAAATGAAAAATAAATACATACATACATACATAATTTCACGCCAGTTCCCTTGCGGGGTAGGCACGAACAACAGAGCGCCATTTAGGCTTATTCTTACACACCTCACTTGCTTCTTTGACATTCATAACTCTTGTCATGCACGCTCGTCTGTTCTTAAGGCTCCTGACAAAATAAATGTACCTAGTAAATTCTTTCAATGAGTATTTTCTTAGCTATGTAGGTTTGTATAACCTGTTTTGTCTTAGAGATAAATTTTTGTACAAAATTTTAGTTCAATTATGTATTTAGATGGTTAATTTAAAACATTTTCTATTTTAATATCTAGCTTCAAATGTTGCTTCAGTTGAATAAGACATTCACATCATTAATTAGTGTAATTGATTGCAAAAATCGTGTGTGTGTACCAAAATAATATTTTTCTAAGGAAAACCTATGTATACCTACTTTGTGCCACCTGTTATGGTGATAGATCAATGTGTTGGAATTTGTCACTCGCATATATAATAAAAGCCATTTTTATTTCGCTATAAAAATTGGTATATAATCTTAATATATATAAATTACGTGTGACGTTGTTTGTCCGCGATGGACTTCTAAACTACTTGACCGATTTTAATCAAATTTGCACACCGTGTGCAGTTTGATCCGACTTTAAAGATAGGATAGCTTACATTTAGACCCGGTAGGTGACGCTGGAATCGAGTTCTAAATTTTATTTCTTCAGGGCAGAACAACGTCTGCCGGGACAGCTAGCTGTGGAATATATATATATATATATATATATATATATATATATATATATATTCGAACATTGCGCCACCCTATTTGCTAAATTTCTGCGCTATATGACGCTGCGGCGTATCAGCTTCAATAACGTTAATTATAAAATATATTGAATAAATATACTCGTGTAGAATAACGTCTGTTAGGTTCTGAGTGAGTCTCCCGAGCGCATCATTAGCCGCGACACGGTTTTTCATACCTGTCTTAAAATTTTCCCTTCCAAGTGCCTTGTTGATAACAATAATGAATATTACGTAATCAGTGATATTGTACCCAAAAATGAACGAGCATCACGAGTTTTAAAAATCGTGACTGCCGCTAATGATCTGCTCAGGAGATACACACCCTCCTGCTAGATGTCTATAAATTCCTAGTCGTTGAACCCACCCACCACCACCTACCCTGAACCCATTTTGAGCATTAAATCTCAATTTGAATAAAATAGTTTGTGTCTTTGATATTAAATAGTAAATCTTTCAGAATTCTCAGTATAAATTACTAACATAGCATGCAACATTACCATAAAATTATAACAAGACTTTTAACCCTGAGGCAACCACGTTGTTATAAATTTAATGTTAATTATGTTTAAAATTAAAGGTCATGGCTTTGTCTTTAGGGCGAGGTTTGCAAAAACATTGTAATTAAATATGTTTAATTACGTTTGTTTGACCTTCTATGTAAGGAAGATTACGCAGTTCCAAGTGGATGGCTACTATTCCTGGTCTAAAATATGCCACCATAACAACCTTGAATTGTGTTCCGGCATAAGTGGCCAGGTTCCAGACTCCTTTTAGAGAGCGCGGCAGCACACTGCAAGCACCTTTGGTGTTACAAATGTCTGCCTGTCTGCTGAACTCATGAATTAAAAATCTATAACAGAAAGTTTAATTGTATGGCTACTTTATTATATAAAAATATTGCGGACAAAAAATATACAAATATTTATGTGCCTACAATTGACGGTTTTATAACATTGATAACAGAATTGAAACAAGCTCATGTGTTCTCAATGTTTGACAGTTAATGACATTTTCTAAAAGCACAACTGCTGAGTCAGCCGGTCAGTTGACCGTTACCTGTACAACGCCTTCCTTTGAATTCCTTAATTTATTTGTGGCTAATTCAGTATATTAGTATTAATTCCCCTTTTTTAGTATCCTATTAGTGTAATAATAAGAAAAAAAAATGTGGGTCTTTGTATTTGCGATCGGAAACTGTTCCATATGGAGATGATTTGATTGTTCAAAGTCGTATAGAAAGCAATGAACTTTTTTCAGTTGGATCAGTATTATGCGTCTAGGTCAAGAATCTACGCTCGTTTTAGATGTCTTTGTGGGACATTATCCAACTACTTCTGGGTTAGCCGATTTGGGTAAACCATTAGACGTTCCTTTTATCTTGTGCAGGTGTCTGCAATCTCTTATCTTATTATTGGAACTGCAAAGTCTTTATGAGCTTTGACATTAATTGTGAACCAAGGAGCCTTTATTACTCTGCTTTCGTGCTCTGGAATCATGGAGGATTCCTTGATAATTAGAATATAAGACAGTTTTGTTAGGATTATACTTGATACTTACGAGGATTTAGTATAAAAATTTACACTGAACAAAATCAATCAATCCAGTTCTATAGTAGTTTATTATAATAATATACATATTATGTAAGTATTGAAATGTTGTGGGTGTAGGTTATACGTGTTCATGGCTCTTTGCTTTGAAACGGGTTTTTGTACAATACTTAATTAAACAATAAAGGACATTCAAAAGTCCTTTAAAACTGTGGTATTTTTTAATACGTGGGCAAGAAAAACAACTAAATACGTGGCATGGCAATTCATTACGAATTGCAAACGTGTTTATTTTTTTTTATTGCAGGAGTTCAGCAGACAGGCTGACGGCCCACTTGATGGAAAACGGTTACCGTTGCCTATGGACTTTTGCAACACCAAAGTGGCTACAAATGCGCTGCTGCTCTCTTAAGGGAGATTGGAACCTGGCCACTAATGCCGGAACACTACTCAAGGTTATTATGGCGACATACTTTAGACCAGGGGTGGTAGCCATCCAGTCGGGCAAATGCCCTACCACCTGGCGAACGTTTAGCTCGTGTACGTGTATAATACATATAAATTTCTTATTATATAATAAACACTACATTACTATACAGGAAAACACTTTACTAGTAAAATATTTAATCAAGCTGTAACCGATTGCAAATAAATTATTAATACTTTTAAGATTATAAGAACAGCATTACATCTTCTTCAGCCCGTCGATATGCTCTGTTGGACATACGCTTCCCAAGTTTGCACGCTATATCCCAGTTCTCTGTTTTTCTCATCTAGCTCTTGCCGGCAATGTTGTGCAGGTCCCCGTCCAACAGGTCTCTAATTCGGAACTCGTATGCTCTATAGCATATTAAATAATTTTCAACACACTTGCTCATAAAGTGGCTCTATGGTCACCGCAATTAGGCACAGAATGACACCCATTATCAAACTGTGAGTAAAAAACATTATAACTCACTAGTGAGTTATAATTTTTTTTTTAAATTTTATTGGTTGAGTTGCTTTGTTCTTAAAAAAGTTTTTATTTGAAAAAAAAAAAGATCGTGTTCTATAGAACAAATAAATTAATGTTCCTATTGCTTGCTCATTTCATGCAACTTCTTATTTAAATAGATAATTTGAACTCGTACGTGTTTAATAAATAAAACTTTCACTCATATATAACTTTTTTTTATCTACTAAATAAAATGAGTTTTTGTTGTTATTTTATTCACAAGTGTGTTGAAAAACGTCGTATGATACACGTGTGTATTGATGATTACCCTCCTCGGCTCTCTTAAGACCCTCGCCTACGGCTCGAGTCTCAATGGCGCCTCGGCGGTAATCACCAATGTTACACACTAGTACCATAATGTACTATTAAATATGTATTCCATTTTTGGCTGCGCTAAGGTATTGGGTTTTCTAAAGGTGTCATAAAATTCCTTTGAGGTGCCTCTGTGTTGCAAAGGTCCATATGGGACTGTAATCACTTAATTTCATCAGGATGGTAGTTACTACTGTATTCAAACCATTGTAGTTTACGCATTATTGATATTATATTAAACCTTTAAATATTAAAATATATACTCGTTTCTAATTATAAAAAAAAATACGGAATCAATGCTCGGTTGCGTAAACTTTGGTTACGTATCTTGAGTATTTATGAGTATTCTATTGGTGGCTCTTAAATACCTGTACAATAAATTTATTATCTATAGATATGTTATAACAATAAAATCGAATTGTCTATCTATAATTTTATGTTACCGTTGTCAGAATTTTTATCTTATAGGTTATCTGAAAGTTTGTCTCAAATGGGCATAGAAACGCCTCAATGAAAGTGTCGAACGAACATAGTAGCGAGCATAGCTAGTAGTTTATAAACACTTCGTTTTAAGGGGCAAAGTTAGTATATATTTATAGGTATTTTTATAACTATACATTTATAGCTCTTATCACCATGTTTCCGACTTACAACGCTCTTGAAAAATCATTATTTCGCAATAATTCGTAACCTCGAAGTTTCGACTGTAAAAGTATATATAAATGTTATATTTGTATATATATAATTCTTTTCAACACACTTGCTCATAAAGTGGCTCTATGGTCACCGCAATTAGGCACAGAATGACACCCATTATCAAACTGTGAGTAAAAAACATTATAACTCACTAGTGAGTTATAGATTTTTTTTTAAATTTTATTGGTTGAGTTGCTTTGTTCTTAAAAAAGTTTTTATTGAAAAAAAAAATATCGTGTTCTATAGAACAAATAAATTAATGTTCCTATTGCTTGCTCATTTCATGCAACTTCTTATTTAAATAGATAATTTGAACTCGTACGTGTTTAATAAATAAAACTTTCACTCATATATAACTTTTTTTTATCTACTAAATAAAATGAGTTTTTGTTGTTATTTTATTCACAAGTGTGTTGAAAAACGTCGTGTGATACACGTGTGTATTGATGATTACCGTCCTCGGCTCTCTTAAGACCCTCGCCTACGGCTCGAGTCTCAATAGCGCCTCGGCGGTAATCACCAATGTTACACACTAGTACCATAATATACTATTATCATACTTAATATTCTTGATATTTTGATGTTTACTTGACCAACCTCAATAGTTGAACCTAACATGGCGATACTCGTTATCTGTTTACATAAATTTATCAGCCGGTATTTTTTTTACTTGTACGCCAGGGCTTCCATATTCATAAGGAACGAGCAATATATTATATTTTTCGCGGTAATATTCCATTTTTGGGGTTGTGTTCTGCCATTTTGGTAAAACATGAACTGTTAATGTTACGTAATCGCTATCTCCGACTGTCCGTCTGTATGTATTATAGTTATTTTTCTCAGAAACTTCTCGGTTTGCATGGATGATATTTTACAAGATGTGTATTCTGCATAGCACTGCAAAGCTATCTAGTGAAATCTGGAAAAAAGTAAATATTAGGAGTAGCCGTTATATATCTAACTAAGGGTTGGAATTTGTTTTTCAATGTACATATATAGTCGTTATTCAGACCTTAAAAAACTCAATGTTGTTTCTTAATGATCTTTTATGAAATCAATAGATGGCGAGTTATAAGCACCTGAAGTCTTGAAAATCGTGTTCTCTCTCCTATAACTTTTAAAGTATGAAGTGAATAATTCTAGAATAAACAGGGTTACATTGTAGACCTTGAAAATACTATCAACGTAAATTATTTTGAACAATATTCGTTGAATAGTTTTTGAGACAATAATTGTTTCAAAGCCAAATAACGAACGCAGTCGTCGTTTGTCATCTGTGCGGGAACCCTTCGTTATGCGTGAAATGCCAAGTAATTGCCTATTTTTTTTAGTTCAGGTTGCTTTTAGTCGGTAGGTAGGTATCTAAAGATCAAATGAGTGGAACTACCTGACATATATTAGTAATTTCAATAAATCACAGTAGTAACTTAGTAGTGGTTATTTATACATACATACATACATAACTTCACGCCAGTTCCCTTGCGGGGTAGGCACGAACAACAGAGTGCCATTTAGGCTTATTCTTACACACCTCACTTGCCTCTTTGACATTCATAACTCTTGTCATGCACACTCGTCTGTTCTTAAGGCTCCTGACATCACCTTCTGCTAGTACACGATCAATTTGATCATGGAAGGTGTGTCGTGGCCTTCCACGACTTCTGCATCCATCCACTTTTGCATTGTATATCTGTTTAGTCATTCTTTCATCATGCATTCTTTCCACATGCCCGAACCACCGGAGCATTCCTTTCCTTACCTTCACCCCGACACTCTCTTTCAGACCAACTCTCTTTCTTACTTCGGTATTACGAACGCGGTCCGCGAGCGTCACTCCGCAGATTTTGCGCAGTGCTCGCATCTCGACCGCGTTTACTCTACTTTCATGCTCTCTCTTCCATACCCAACTCTCGCATCCATACGTGAGCGTAGGTACCAGCACCGCGTTGTGTACGGCGAGCTGGGCCTTCTGGCTGAGGTTCTTAGCGCCTAGAAGTTTACCTAACGCTCCATTCACACTATTCCCCAAATTCACTCTTCTTTCTATATCAGCGGTGTACCTTCCATCCCTGCTAAAAGCACATCCAAGATATACAAACTCATTCACTTGCTCTAGCATAACATCATCGACCATTATCCTTGCATTCGTTCTGGTTTCTTCTCTTTCAAACACCATAACCTTTGTTTTCTTCGCATTCAAATGTAAACCTCTCGCCTGACAGTCATCTTTCATCATTGTGACTAGTGTTTGCAGTTCTGATGGCGATTCGGCTAAAAGCACGGCATCATCCGCATAAAGCAAGGTGCTTACAACTAGATCACTCATCCGCACCCCAACATCCATCAATCTTATTCTCTGGAGACAATCGTCCAGATATAGGTTATTTATGATATTATAAAATTAAAACATGTCATATCTGTACATTGATGCTATTAAAAAAAGCAACTGGAATAGACTATATAAACGAAGGAGATCACAATGCAATATTTTTTATATTTCTTGTCTGTTTGTTCGGGATTCACATAAAAACTAGTGGGCCGATTTCGATGCGGTTTTCGCTGATCAACAGTAAATTCTTAAGCCTATAAAATCTGCGCTACTTTTTATCCTAAGAATCTCGCGGGATTTTTTTCTGGGAATGGTTAAAAAGATCAAATTCTAATGTGATTTTTTCATTGATAGATTGCAAATTTTATGTAATAAAATATGTAATATCTTTTTATGCCGGGACTGTCGTGGAATTTTTCTGGGAGCAGTTCGAAGGTGTTCGCGTGTATAAACATTAGCTTATTCCGACATAGTTTTCAAAATTTAAAAATTTAAAATGATAGCTTACATTCTTTTTTAAATGCTGCGTTACTTTGTGCATCGGGAATCCCGCGGGAATTTCAAATCAAGCGTGGACGAAGTCGCGGGCATATCCGTATGATACCGCGTGCCGGTGCTATATTCCGAATTAGGCATGAGCAGGTATATAATTAACAAATATTTATATGACTACCTTGAAAAGTATATTTATATACCGTTCTTAAATGCTATATTATTTTAAAGTAAATTAATATACAAAATTATTTTTACTCAACTATATTTGTATTATCCAACAGACTATAAGGCTACAGGAAATTTGAGTAAAATCTGACCGGTATATAAGCAAGGAGAGGCCCTGGCGGCTTTGCCTCGTTGACCGCCAAATAAATATTATAATTTTAATAAACTTGTGCAATTAGACTATGCTATTTAAATGTAATTTAATTATTCACATGAAATCATAGTGGATAAGGCGGAACGTTTTATCCACTATTTTATATTATGGGCTGACTGAATGAAAACATTATGAGGAAACTTGCATGTCGAGATAACCAATTGGTGACGCCATATTTTTTATTAAGCCGCCCTAGTGGTACATCACATCGTCATATGCCACAACCTCACGAACCGAAGACGCTTATTACGACCGTGACGGCGTCAGTTCAATGAGCCGCCCCGCCTCTTTAACAAAAGGTAGTTACACCCTTTCTGTTGCTTCAATGAAAGCGATTCACGCACATCGCAACAACGTCTCAATTTGTAGCGATGGGCGATTCTGAAATGTTTAAACAATTGTAAGAATCACAACCAAAAGCATTAATATCCAAACAATCATCGACTCTCTATTTGACAGATCAATCGAGATAATTTTATCGATTAATCCATTCCATATATTTAAGTCGACGGCCGGCCGGTGGACAAAACTATCGACTTGTAAGTCGTATGGAGTCTCCAAGTGTCTGTTGATTGCGACGCACGAGGCGCTGTCAAAGCCATAGACTACGAGTGAAAACAATCGAAAATCGTCGAGATGTTTAAATAATTGCAACCAATCGACTCGATTATCACGTTTCGCAAGTTGGCTTGTCGGTCCACACTAATTTTCGTATTATACTGGTTAAACAAAAAAAGAAGTTTGGAAGGGTAGTTCATTTACATTATATAAATAGCATAAATATATATGCGTTAATATGGTTAATAGCATGCTGGTAATTACGATACAAAGGCGAGAGATTTTCGTAACATGACATATTATAACATTCATAATACATGAGCCTAACCTTGATAGGCGGCGCGCAAATTTACAGCAGGGCCGAGGTTACGCTCTGTTCCACTGCAGGAAGTGTGACTAACGAGTCTAGTCCACGGGGAAATTATTCTGGGACTATTTTTTTTTCGAACACCACTGCTTTCCATGTGACGTCACTTGCGTAAATTACGAACGCGTTTCCGATGAAAACTATGCCAGTTTTAGTTATAAAAAGCAACCTATATTAATGGCACATAATAGTCTATATTGTCACTTTGTCTTATCTCGTAAAATGCAGTTTAAAAAAAGTTCTATAAAATTCTGCAAAACTACCATATCAGCGGTCTTTCGCTCATAGTTTTGGTGTTTTTTTTACTTTATATTAACTTTCATGATAATCGGTTCACTTTTAAAGTCGTGAGAAAGTAACAAATATCCAAATTTATTTTCATATTTTTCTTTCGTAAGATGGATTCTAAATTCTAAATTCTATGGATTCGTTCTGATTGGTATGTATATTATGTCGGACACTTTTACCATATGTTTACAGTCATTCTGGTTTGAGATTTTAACTGTCACCTTAACCTTCTAAATTGAATATCGTGTTTATGTCTATAATATTATAAAATTCTAAACATGCTGGTGTCTGTACGTTGAAGTTATTTAAAAAAACAACTGGAATACACTATATAAGCGATGTAGAACACGATGCAATTTTTTTAGATTACTTGTCTGTTTGGTCAGGAATCACGTAAAAATTACTGGGCCGATTTCGATGCGATTTTCGCTGAACGTCATCAAATTCTTAGACTTAAAATCTCCGCTACTTTTTATCCTGGGAATAACGCGGGCAATTTTTAGGGGATGATTTTAAATAGCCAGATTATAAAAACTAAAATCGAATTTCAATGTGATTTTTTTACTGATCGGTAGCAAATTTTATGTAATAAAATGTGTTATATTTTATCCCGGGAATCCCGCGGGAATTTTCCCGAGAGCGGTTTGTAGTAGTTTGGGTGCCTAAAAATTAGCTTATTCCAACACAGTTTTCACTAAAACGATAGCTTACAATTCATTTTTAAATACTGTGTCCCGGGAACCCCGCGGAAATTTCAAGTCGAACGTGGACGACGTCGCGGGCATATCCTGATTAGAATAATATAAATAGTAAAATGGATTAAATTCATTAATTGCATTATTTAAATATAAATATCCTTTAGCCAACTGCCAGCTTAACCTAAGCTCACTAGCACAAGGATAAACTCAAAAATATTTCTCTACTACTACAATATCAGGTGTGAATATATAATTGGATGTGAGTTTTTATGTATAATATTCGAATTACCGTATAGTCCATTACCAATATTTTGTGAGCAACCAGAATAGGACGACATTCCTAAAACACAATCGTAGGAGTTGCAATGTATTGATGAACCTACAGGATCGTATCACATATTATGTATGCACTTGGAAAACAAAGCACATTCTTTACAAATACCAATTCACATGTTTTTTTAATGAAAATATTCTTTTTATGTTAAAACCCACACAATAATCTATTGTGATGATGGGAACTAGCATATTCATAAAAAGGCGATTAACGGTCGGTTCATTATATTCTTCTCTGTTCTCATTATCAAATCAGGTGTGCGAGATGGCCAGTGCGTCGTTAAGGTCGATAGTGAATGTGCTGGCCTTCACATTGCCATCCGGCCAAGATCCATGACGTAACAACCAACACACTTATGGGCTGGTCCCTATATCTTACTAATCCGTTCATTTGTGTTACTACTACCTAAAATATGACATAAACTCCATATAGGTAATATCCTGCTTTTTATTGGAAGCCGACACATAGCAATACTATCTAGATCATGGCGTTAGCAACACTAATGGCGTAGCCAACGCGTTGCTCGCCTTTAGGATGGAATAGGAAGATGAGATAAAGAGAACAGGGATAAAACAGTTGGAATGAGATAGAGGATGGGATAAGGAAGATTGGATACGGGAAAGGGTAGGAAGTAGGGCATCGAAACTCTCACTCTTACACGAAACACGTTTAGTCTAGTCGAACGGTTTTAGACCGATCGAGCCAGCCTCTAAGATCTGAAATCGAAATAATTACTCCAGCATAGCTCTGCAACGTATAAATTTCTACCAATTGTAAGATAAAAGAACTGGCTTGACGTCGTACATTTTGACATGCGTACCAATGTTGTCATAATGAAGAATGCCGAAGACCGCGCGAAGTGGAAATATAGGTTAACGAATACCAGGTTTCGAAACAAACTCCAAATGCAACCGGGAAGCTAAAAGAACTCATAGTATGATATAGAAACCAGGCATTACACGTAGTTTACGAGTTTACGACACTGCCTATTCCGGATTTATATTTGAGAGAAAGTGGTCGTCATACGACTTTTAGCTAACCTAAAAGGGAAAGTGAATATGGAAATAGCTCTTATTTTCATATCCATAAAGGTTACACGTCGCCGGTTAAGAGTTCAACGACTTTTTATTTGTTGTTTCATTCAGATGTTGTACTCAAATTCGATTATAGTTCGCCATCCGCCTGTGCAAATATGTTTATTGAGGAATATGGAGGTATTTCGTTTTTTCGAATTATTTCCTGCTTTAAGTTAATTAAACCACATGATAATTGGAACTTATCGAGTATTTATAGGTTGTTTAGTATTGTTACTATGACTTTTACAGGTCATATATAAATTAACAATGAAAATATAACGTATTTAATTCAAACCTTATTTTTGTATCGAAATAAATTCTCATTGCCTTGTCAGTTCATTGTTTAAATGTCTTTAATAGCTATGCATGAAGTATGTCAAGAGTCTTGACTGTAATAACATTGATCAGGCTATGTAAGTAAAGGTGCATGCTTTGCCTTGCCTATGTTTATAAAGGAAGATTGCATATCATCATTTTTTACGGCCGCGACAATCACGCTATTCCATCTATCATGTTGACTGTACCGTCAACATTATCGTCGTCACGGCACAATCACTTCATTATCACTTTGAACAGAATTATCTACGTTGTTTAAACAACATTTCGTGTTTGCATCAAATAATATGATTTACTGTTTACAAGAATCGCGGTTATTCTTGTGTTTTTCTTGTATTATTATTATGCCGCGAAACTACATATATATTTAAATCTAATGAAACATATATATATATATATATATATATATATATATATATATATATATATATATATATATATATATATATATATATATAATCCGCAGACAAACACACCTGTTGTATATCCCCAAATTAAGCAAGTCACGCTTGTGTTATGGGTAATATACAACGGACTACCCTGGGGCCGATCCCATACACCCAGACCATAGTAAATAACGGAGGAAATACATTTCTGAAATTTACTATACCACGAATCGAACCCAGAACCTTTGGGTTGCAGTGTGCTACGC
The DNA here is from genome assembly GCA_019925095.2 of Dendrolimus kikuchii. NCBI lineage: Eukaryota > Metazoa > Arthropoda > Insecta > Lepidoptera > Lasiocampidae > Dendrolimus > Dendrolimus kikuchii. The sequence continues at coordinate 20,424,881 of CM034394.1, forward strand.
CGGCAAAGGCTTAGCCCGCTCAACCACAGAGGCCGTCAATATATATATATATATATATATATATATATATATATATATATATATATATATAGCCATTAGCCCAAAAATGTCCCACTGCTGGGCTCGGACCTCCCGTTATATATATATATATATATATATATATATATATATAGCCATTAGCCCAAAAATGTCCCACTGCTGGGCTCGGACCTCCCGTTATAGGGGGAACGTACAGTATCACCACGCTAGTCCAACAACATTTTTCATTGGAATTTAGCTATAGAAAGCTGCTCCACCTACATCGGCAGATTAGTCAAGACTTTCTTTGAGCTAGGTTGCTTGGCAGAGATCGCTTTTAGCGATAAATCCCCCTGTTGTTTTGCTAAGAAGTATTATAATTATACATACATAACTTCACGCCAGTTCCCTTGCGGGGTAGGCACGAACAACAGAGTGCCATTTAGGCTTATTCTTACACACCTCACTTTCCTCTTTGACATTCATAACTCTTGTCATGCAAGCTCGTCTATTATAATTATGCATTTTGTTTTTGTATTTGTTTATTTCGGTGAGCAATAAAGTGTTATCTATCTAGCTATCTATCTATAAAAAGTTTTTAATTAGATTTTGGCAATCACATATTTAGAAATCACAGACGGAAACTTCAACCCTCATCAATGTAGTGATATAGATAGCGTTAATTCTCTGCATGCATAGGGGTAGGCCCAAGAAATGCTGGCTTGACGTTTTAAGGGATGACATGCGTACCAATGGTCTCAATAAAAGGGATGCCAAAGATCGCGTGAAGTGGAGAAGAAAAAGTAGGAAAGAGGACCTTGGGCGTCAAAGTGATCGCTCCGAACGCAACCGGGATTTAACGTTCGGATGATGATGATGAATTTTATGCATGCATGCATCTAATTGCCAAGGGATCATTGCGGAATGGAGGGTTTCTCATATAAAATTAATTGTTAAGCAACCTTTTGCAGCTAAAATAAATAGACCATAATGTTAAGTGTGGACTATAAAAATCGTGTTGTTAATTAATTTACTAACAACCTCTATGTTACTCTTGAGAAACATATTCTCATGCTTCACATGCCGATTAGATCCTAATAATTGTGTTTATAATATTATCTTAATGATATAGGTTAATGATGCGATTGTCTAAACTCTAAATAATCACTATTCTCATAGTTTGTGTAAATGTTATACCAAATAAGCATAATTAATAATGTATTAGTTTGAAATAATTATAATTGTAGTATCTTTATTTCTACAACCATATCAGAATCTTAGTTTATGATGATTTTTTTAAAAACTTTAGTATTATTTTGGAACACCATGACCAAATACGTACAGTGATTGAGTCATGTATAGGTCCTTTGGTACTTTGCCGTGTTGTTTGAAGATCTTACATCATAGGCAAGATATCATGCAAACAAAGATACATTTTATTTGATTTAACTGAGTACACGTCATTATAAGATATTCTAGTAATAAATTGTCTCATAATAAATACATTCAATATTTTTAAAAGTATAAATTATATTTGAATATCTTAACATAACTGAAGTTGTTTCAAAAACCTAATAATTATATTTATGAATTTATTGTCATAGTTAATTGTATTAACCTGACTCAGTAGTTAGAAGACTCTCGTCTTATTCCAATGATCCCGACGAAGAGCATGTATTGTTTTAGCAAGTGTCTGGTCTATTGTACATATGATAGACGTACAAAACATTGTGGGCAATATACACGTCGAGATTGCTGTCATTACTCTCATGTAAGCAACGGTTATCAAGAATGTTTCGCTTGCGCAATTTAGGGTTTTAGAGTGCTACCCAATGGTGAATTTTTAAAAAGGCATCGTATAATTCCTGCAATGTGGGTAGGAGATTGGTAATACGACTGGTGTAAATATCTATAGACTATGATAACTCCTTCCATTATAGCCGTTATACTGCTTGCTGTACTCTGCAAAACTGTCTTGTACAGCGTCGCGTGGTATAACGTCTGAAATCGAGCACAGCAATAGGACTTTTGTGAATCTAAATCAAACAGTTGGTATTACTCACTATCTACGAGATTTTTGTATGATGTCCCGTAATTGTTTACTTAACCGTACGTTTCGGTACATAAAACAACAAGCGTGGTCTTAATGAAAGTTTAGATAACACTCGTTTAGTTCACCTCCCTACACAAAGGCACGTGCACTGAACTCGATTGATTTATGTCTTATTGTTACAATAGGTTCTTTGATAGACTTTGTTGTTAATCATAACACAATAATGACATACAACAAAACTAAACAATGGTCAAAATGCTTTTAATAAACGTCAACATTGAGTTGTGATCTTAATTTAAAAACACTGCCATTAAATGGGTCGATTTGTTTAATAGTATGCAATGAATTAGTAGGTCAAATAAACAGAAACCATTGATCGATATATGTAATCGATGACACAGTAAAAAACATACATCTGGCTCGCCTGAAAAGATTGGCCCTCTTATATCACGAAATGCTTTACGATATTTACTTTTGTGTATTGTTATTTGTCAAGTTTCTGTGTTCTCAGAATTGACTGTTTGTATTCGGTCATGTTAAAGAGCGATTACCAATATTATTTGGAAACGTTTCAACAGCTATATAAGTACATAATGTAATCGTCACCAACCTTATAGAGGTCCTAATTGTTTGTTGTATCAAAGTACGCCCACCATCGTTTATCAATAGCGCTATTAACGTGTTCAGATGACAAACAAAGGAGAGCTATATATAGATGTTTGATGTGGCCTCATTTCCATTTCTGGGCGAAAACTACACGAAAAATATGTATTATTTCCCTAATTGTTTGCAAAAAAGCAAAGGAAGTTGCTAAGTCGACATGGTATTCGGACACGCTAACATTCGTTGCATCACTCGCTGTTGAGTTTTTGTCTAGTCCAGTATTGTTGTATCGATACATTGTTATTTGGATGAAAGTTGCAAATATCTTACGAAATACCTACCTACATATATAGAGACAATACATGTTCTTCTGCATCCTCGTCAGAAACCGTTGCGACGTCGAACGAGTCCCATAAAATTAAAACTAAAAGAATGTAGGTTTAAAAATGAATTTTTAATGTACAATTCGTTCTTCCATAGTAAATTAAACACAGACTAGAAATAAAAATGTAAATATAGTACGACGGGTGTTTTTATTGTTAAAAATCTTTATCTATTCAGCTTGTTGAATTTATAATATTACTTCATACTACTGTCGGAACCCAAAAATTCATCTCAAGATCTATATTTATAAAAGACAAAACTTACAATTTTTCAACCTCTAGACTAGGTCAAACCTACAACAGTCTTACTGGTGACATTAGTGGGTGACCACTGTCTAGTGTCGGAAATGTTTTGCACCTTTTTGTTACTAATCAGTAATGAAAATATTAAGAACAATAAAAAAATCACAATTATAAATATTTCTGTTTCGGATTTCCTCTTCAGTATTAAAAAAATATTTACCAAAATTGTACACTACATTTAGGTAAATAGACACACTAGACTTCTATGTACATGCTCTTTTTTACGTGTGACACACAGACGCAGGAGTGGAGACCATGAGGTTTATTTTTACCAAATAGGTATCTTGAACTGTAAAATGCGGTACTATCGAATTCTACACAATCCTTTGTTTCTTATTAGGCATCAGATCGACGACAGTCAAAACAACCACTACACACTGTAACTCTGTCCTTCGCTTTGAAACGTTAAAATAAAAATGCCTTATTATCGAATTCACTTACACAGTCCTTTGTTTCTCGTTAAGCACAAAGAACCAATAAGTGGAATGAAATAATTTATTGATATGTTGACAGAACGAACGTGCGTGACGATGGTGTTTTGAGAACTTGGCCACGTATCGCCGTGCACTTATAACCATTACCCACTTCCCTAATTGTATTTGCTATGTAATTAACACGCTTTCAAACGTGAACTAGTCCCTCCTGTACTTAAATCACTTAAACAGGCATTGGTCGTCTTCAAATTAAGCTCTTTGATTTAATACCATTTGTTGCTAAGTGACTCTTGTTAGGTATAGTAGTTTTAGTAAAAACAGTATTGTATTATATTATAATCCTAAGAGACATCTTTATATCATTATTAAGGGCAATTAAACTGTATAATTACACTAATTACAGATTATAATAGCAATTAAAATATTATCACTGATGTATAACATTCACGTCTTATGTGAACACAAGAGTAAATATTGAACAAAACTGTCTAATATCGTTATCGTCTTCGAATTCAAATTTAAAAGATTTTAATCAAAATAAGTTCCACTGAAAAACACTTTTTGGAGGTCATACATACATTTAAGTCAAAATTTAAATGTACTTCCTATTCTATGTACACCGCTTCGCAAAGTGTTATCGCTGTTTAAAGGAGAAGAAGCGCAAAGAAATTCCCCAGCAACACGTCTAGCTAAAAAAATTTTTTCATCGTAATTATTTGTATATTTCAGGCTCTTTTTTTGAAATACATATAGAAAGATGTCGTCTTTTCCATTATTGGTCGTAGGCTCCCAAAGTTCATCATATCCTGATGCTCCGACATCTTTATCTAGTCTCCGCCCTATATTACGTTTTTTTAGATTAGAACCTATAACCACCGGAGTTATCAAAAAATATTTTTATCATTGTCTGTTTTTATCTTCTTCGTTTTTATTCTTCGTTAAGTAAGGGCATTTATTTTATTAACTGTTGTTTTACATCGTCTTATTAACTTCTTAAGTTATTTTACCTACTTCTATATTATATTTGTAATATAGAAGTAGGTAAAAGTTTATTATTATCTACTATCGGTTCTGCGACAAATATGTGTGATATAAGATTCTATAATACAGATAATAAAAACAGTTCATACACGTCCTGTTGTTGGTGCCGCTCTCATTTCACGGTAACTAACGGACGATACACTCGTCACATTTGTTCAATTATCTTATGTAGTGGTAGTAAGGCTAATAAACGGTTAGTACGTTAAAGGCATCAGACACAAAGCGTCTTGGTGGTATTCACGCGTTCGTAATTGCGATATGGGTGTTTTGCTCGCGATATTTTCTTTAATAAGCACGTGGTTTTTTTTTATCAATACGAGTATACACATTAGATCAGAGAAGTTGCAGCGTTAAGCGGTCACTGTCAACATTAAACCTACATCATTACAGCTAAACGGGGGTTGTCTTAGCCACTGTTCCACTTCGACATTTCTGTTGTTTTAGTTCACTATAATAAGATACACAATTGTTTGAAAGTCGATAAGATAAAGAAATATTATTGTCAAACGTCTATTTCTTATTCAGTTACAATCGCTTCCATTTAGATTGATCTGATTGTGTTTTTTGATTAAATTGATTTATATATTTTTCTTTTATTTTGAAATATAATCTCATATCTTCGGCTTTGTTTTCATATAAATTAACAAAATAGTTTTCATTTTCAATATGAATCTATGGAAATATGATTAATAAAGAAGGAAAATATTAATACGAAAGCACGTCGTTTTTAACTTTTAAACAAATTGCATTTAAAGAATGTTATCATCAAAAGAACATCTATATGAGATACAACTACTCAGGGCATACAATCCTATAATCTAAAAGCAAGCACATATAATACATTAATTCAAAATAACACTATGTATTAAAATCGGCCAAGAGCGTATAAGTTCGCGAAGAGCACCATACAGGCGAACAGATGACAAACATCTACTATGTATGTCATTAGGCTAGTGAACCATAAATTTAACCGAAAATTCATTATTCAAAAGTTAGAAAACGGGCCACATGATTTACAACTTTAGAAGTTAATATTAGCACCTATGGACATAAATATAAAATCATTATCTTTCAAAACTTTGATTAAAGATACAATTTCAAAATATAATTAAGCCTTAATTACATGTATGGTTTAAATTCAATTTTTTTGGTGATGCGCAGTATTACTACCCCATTATGTAGTGCCATACAGATAAGACGTTCTTGTGAAAGAGAATAATTGACATGCAGGGTAGTTTTCGCGTAAAATAACTGTGAAATACAGACGAACAGACAGACATGAAAGTTTCCTTTGTGTCTAAACTACTAAAAAAGCCTAAAAATAATTGAAGGGGAAAATAATCATTACGACCATCATAATAATATTAAATGTTTTTCTTTTTCACAGTACAGCAATCGTGACGTGACGACGTTATGAATAGGGCATCAAAACTCACGCTAGGCTTTTATTCGTTTGAACAAAGAAAACGAAATAATATATTGGATTTATGCTTTCTTATGTCGTGACAATAGCTTTGTGGATTCGTGCCTATGTCCAACAAGTTACCTGTTGCTTTCTTCGCAAACAAACATTATCGTCACAATGAATGAGTTATCTTCGTCCGCAGGTGGTGCTATGCTACCTTTAAAAGATATACAGTATTGTGGGTTTGATAAATTTCGTTACATTTAACTCAAGTATAATTGAAAAATTAAATAAATAACTTATAATTCCTCAGTGAAATACGCTTTGTTGTTGTAGATTTGCTGTATAGCTATAAACGCCATAGTTTATTACGAACCATAATAATGCAATACGAAATTTAATTTTTTATGATTTCAATTAATTTAGTAATTATTATAAAATATCGATAAGCTATCTAACTTTAACACGCTAAAGAACATTAGTGTTATGAAACATTGTACATATCTTATTCGTATATATATACATTACAAAATCTTCTGAAAAAAAGGTTTCTAAGAAATTGAAATATGTACTTCTTTTCGTCGTCAAAGTATGAGGGTTATAAGATTTATCCGTGCAGGAACGGAGAAAGAATACAATTTCCTGCGGCCGGGCGGCCTGTCGTAAGAGGCGACAAAACAACCTACAGCCAGGTAGTAGGGTATTTGCCCGATTGGATTGGACCACCCCTGGTCTAGAGTATCCCGCCATAACAACCTTGAGTTGTGTTCCGGCGTTAGTGACCAGGTTTCAGTTTACCTTAAGAGAGCAGCAGCGCATTTGTAGCACCTTCGGTGTTGCAAATGTCCATAGGCAATGGTAATCGCTTTCCATCAAGTGGGCCGTCTGTCTGTCTGCTGAAAACCTGTAATAAAAAAAAATTAAAAAAAAAGATTTTATGCGCGTGCACACTGTTTTTACCATATCCCAAAAAGTACTCGGTGGATCTTGTTCAACTCAGTTTTTTTAAGTTTAATTTCTTGGTACGAAGTTTCTTATCGCACCTTACTCGGCGGATGGGTGCTAGACGGAAAAAAGTATGAAGTGCAATGAAAATGAAAATATTTACACCCTTTGACCAGGCTTAGGAGAAAGGTTAATTTTTCCAGAGCAATTGTTCTTCGGAAAACATTAAAACAAAGTCACAACATTAAAAACTAGATGGCGCCGTACGTTAATACGCTGCTTCCCGCTTCCATAGATTTATTTCATTTTGTTTCCAAGTTTTGCTTTTTGCGGCCACTTTGTATAGTATTCATTTCTGGAAGTGTATAAGTGAGTTCAACAGTCAACAATATTTGGGTTTATTGAATACTAGCTTCTGCCCGCGACTTTGTCCGCATGGAATTGTAAAAAAAATTAGTTAAAAATCCCGATTTTGAAACATTCTTCAGTGGTGTTCCGCTCTTATTGGTCTTAGTGTGATGATATATAGCCTATAGCCTTCCTCGATAAATGGGTTATCTAACACTGAAAGAATTTTTCCAATCAGACCAGTAGTTCCTGAGATTAGCGCGTTCAAACAAACAAACTCTTCAGCTTTATATATTAGTATAAGATTGAACTAATGAATAAATATGTCGGTCAATATAAAGTCTTGTAGCATTGTCTTTTTAGACACCTTCATTACCTGGTCCCTGCCAAAGCCACTAGGTACGACTTAAGGGTTCACAGTATCCAATTGTTCTTATCGGTGCGGTGGTGTGGCATAACACATATAAAAATCAGTCCTTATATTTTACCGTAGTTCTGACTCGAGCCAGAACTATGGCAAAATATCTTAGTCAATTAGTTCACTGCGTGATACGCAGTATATAATTTTACGACTACATAATTCCGGCTTATAATTCATTAAACCACATAGCTCATAAAATAAAGACAACTAATCAATTATAATAAAATACTTAAGTTAACTAGCCTTTATTAATAATAAACTAATTAAATATATTTGTTACGAATCACGGAATATTGATTATTGTGCAAGCGGTTTATCTTATCTCTTTAAACGCCTGGAATAAGCTGTGCGCAGGCATGTTATATTAAAACTATACAATATTTAAACCAATCGTAAATCATTCAATTAAATCCAACATCTCATTATAATAAATTGTTATTAAAAATAGAACATACGCTTCTATGATACGCAAGCAATGCATGGCATGGTGTGGCCGAATTATAAACATTATATACACTACACTATCGAAGCTAAAATAAGGGTAATAAGAAGTTGGTTATAGTAATTGAATATATGCATACTTATGCTCATGATACTGTACCACCTTATGTTTAAAATGTGTCAAAGTTCACCGGCCTACACGAGTATTTTCGCCATCATATAATAAAAATTTATTTATTGAACAGATGTCACTAATACTCGGCTTCTATTCTCTATTCGACTAGTTTGTTAACTATTTCATATTCGGCCGAATACTAAGTAGTATTCCGGCGAATACCGAATCCCGAATGGCGACAAAAACGCACATATTAGTTTCTTAAAAATTTATACAGTTTTATTACAAATTATTGATAGTTAAACAACATTTCAACTAGGGATGCGAAGAATATACGGCTTGTCCGAATACCGAATAGTTAAAAAAGTGGCCTAAATACTGAGAAAACCCAAATATTCGTAGCATTTCTACAAACATATACATCGTGTTCCTAGTATTACGACATTAGTAGTATTATTCACTGCACTACACTTCGCCGGTAGGAATGCTTTATGCATAACTCACTGTCCGGAGACGAACAGTGAAGTGGTGTAGGACTCGCTCAACGAATGCCACTAAATCCACCCCGTTGTTCCTCTGATCGTCTCAGCCAGAGTCGCAGACATGAGTTGAGACGACGTTGCGAATTTGGCTTATATAGGCTCGTCCGTGTTAGTTTACAACACACGAGCTGTCTTAATGTCGTACCGTTTGTCACGGGTTCAGCGCCCACGAGGTATTTACTCCCTTTAAAGAAAGTCGCGCCTCCGTCTTAGCTCGGCTGAATTGATTCGGGTGACTGCCAAATGCTAAATTATCCTCGAAAGCCGTTGCTCTCGACAGTTAGTTTACGGTGGCCGGTGTTCGTTATAAACCCTCCGGCTGCGTCTAGTCATAGTACGATATCAATAACATTTAAGTATTATTCATTCAAATGATTTAATGTTATATTTATCGCCCAAAGTATTGTTCTTTTTAAGTGTTTAATACATACATACTGTAAAAAACTACTTGTACATTAGCATTTATATACAAAACAACCGAAAGTGATAAGTAGTGTGTCCAGGTCTCTTAACTGTATCATAACGTCGAACAATAATATACGCTGATCGAGGTAGGCATCAGCCCGCCATTCGCGAGTAACAGTAACAAATTTCTAGCAGAATTCCTTGTACCACTTCCAAGACAGCACCGAGCCTAATAATTCAAAGTCCAAGGGGAACACAATCCCTCAGTTTAACACTAATAAGTTATTCTTTATTTCTTCCTCAGATCAGCAGAGCGGTATATGCGAGTGAAATGGAAAGACTTAAGAGTTGGTGATCTAGTCCACTTGTCAAACAACGAAGCGGTGCCTGCAGACATGGTGCTCCTGCACACATCCAACCCACAAGGAATCTGTTATTTGGACACATGTAATTTAGACGGGGAAACAAATTTGAAACAGAGGATAGTTGCGACGGGATTTAAGGATAAGGTGAAATATTTCTCTTTATATTAATTCCATTGAAAATTCTGAAATCTCCATCATAATGGCTGTCCATCATTTAATTCTTTGAAATCGTAGAACAAGTTTAATTTATATAATGAATGTTTAGCTGTAAGTAGCCTTTATGCGTCACATGCTGTATAATGTAGTTAAATGAATGACCCAAAATGGTGACGAACCAATTAAATTATTAAACGAAAACATTCAACCCCATTTTAAAACCCACTTATTTAACATCGTGTTCATGAACTGATGAGTTTGTTGATAATGGTTTTTGTTTACTCCATTTACCTGTAGTAAATTGCCAAAACGAACAAGCGGACCGTGAGAATACTTTCTCCAATAAACTTGAATTTAAATACAATAAGTTTGTTTGTGTCAAGATTGTGACCTGGTTGCGACTTCTTATAAACTCTTTTCGAATGCCATTATTTATGAAATTTCTATTGTCCACAGCAGATAGACTTTAACCCATTGAAATTCAGAAGTTCAGTGGAAGTGGAAAGGCCATCCACGAAAATATATAGGTTTACAGGGACATTAGCACATCCGAACGGGGCTCGAGTGCCTTTAAACTCTGAGAATCTCCTTTTAAGGGAATGCACGATAAAGAACACAGATTACGTTGAGGGCATCGTGGTGTACGCCGGACACGAGACAAAAGCGATGCTCAACAACGGCGGACCTAGGTATAAGTGCTCTAATCTAGAGAAAAAAATGAATACAGACGTCATATGGTGTGTGTTAGTGTTATTGTTTCTATGTTGCGCGGGTGCAGTCGGCTGCAAGATCTGGTACGACCAATACCTTGGCCCCAATTCTACATACAAATATACACCATTCATACCTAACCCAGATAAACCGGTGTACGAAGGCTTACTCATATTCTGGACGTTTATAATCTCATTGCAAGTTATGATACCAGTTTCACTGTACGTCACGATAGAAATGACGAAGCTCTTACAAGTGTACCATATCCATCAAGATGTTGAAATGTTTGATCCTGAAACGAATAAAAGGACAGAGTGTAGAGCATTAAATATTACCGAAGAGTTGGGGCAGATCAACTACCTCTTTAGCGATAAGACAGGGACGTTAACAGAAAATAAAATGGTGTTCAAGCGATGTACTGTCAATGGTGTGGACTACGACCACCCGCCAGGACCGCCTGCCGAGCCTCAAGCTGATTTGCCACCGCTCGTCACTCCTATAACTAAAGTGTCTCCTAACAGAAGATTCCTTCAACATTTAACTGACAGCAATGACGCACAGCATACGCAGAAAGTGAGTTCTCTGTACAAATTTCAGAATGTTTATTTACTTTGTCATATACAAGTTATCATTAATACTAGTACCAGGAATGACAATAACCCAGTAAAAATGGAAAAGCTTCTAAGTGTCTGCCTTTGGCATTACATATCATTCTTGCTTTTTATGTTTTAATATTTGTAATGCTGGGGCTTCATTAGTGTTAAAGATTTAGGCTGTGACCGTATGTGTCTTATTTAAAGTGTTAAATAACGCCGTTAAAGATTTATTTTACCATATCAGTCAAAAATTTAAATCCTTCATGTCATATATTATTTAAAAGATTTCAGCTTTACGTTATTCGCTGGAAGATTCTGGTTCATTTCTAATATTCTTCAATGATCATAGATTCCTTTCTAGCACAATTTTTTTGTTATTTTCAAACGTTTCGAAATTCGCCGTAGATTGGTTAATTGAATCGATTATAGTGACAATTCTTAATTGTAGTACAATAAGGATAACCATGTAATAATACTACTCGATGTTTACGTGAGCCTTGAAAATCCTAGTTATTAAATAATACAACAACATTCCTTCTAGGTCCGTGAGTTCCTGTTGATACTGGCCGTGTGCAATACAGTTGTCGTGAGTCAACCACACTTCGATACAATGCAACTCAGTGGTTCCAGTACGGGCGATAAATTTCCGAATGAAAAACCATCACGATCAAACGGCACGCTGCGATCGAACGACAAGTAAGCACTATAATAAAGCATCATAATTTTACTTCGCAGACAGTCAAATGTTTTATTTCGTCTGTGTAGCTTTATAGACGACCATCAATTATATTTTGTTGATGCTATTCGTTAGTAAATAGATGTTATCAGTTAATTTATTCATTATTCCATTGCATATTTTTATAAAGTATACAGAATGAACAAATACTTAAACCGCATTTTCTTACAATGTTAAACAGTCATGTCGGGATTTATAGTATATTAACAGCATGCAATTAGCTAAGTAAACAATTCAGTCACATGTAAAATATGTAATTCTACTATTTTATTGACTTATTCCCATGTAACGTCCGGTAGATGTTACATGGGAATAAGGTTACCATACGTCCAGAATGTACCAAATATATCCTGTAATATATATAATACTAGCAGCCCCGGCACACGTTGTCCTGCTCTGAGAAAATAAAAGTCTAGAACCCGATCCCAGCGCCACCTACCGGTTCCAATTGCGAATCTAAACCATCCGGGAACCCACTCAAACACACAAAAACAAAATCACCAACATCGCTCCAGATTATTAGGAGGATTCTAGAAACCTATCTCAGCGCCACCTACCGGTTCCAACGGGATAAAAAGTACCCTATGCCCGTCTCCTGGTTCTAAGCTACCTCCCCACCAATTTTCAGCCAAATCGGTACAGCCGTTCTTGAGTTATAAATAGTGTAACTAACACGACTTTCTTTTATATATATAGATTTAGGTGTGTTCTTGGCATGTAAGAATATTGAAGGAATCCCTCGGCAATGTCTCCTATTCAGGTAGAAAGTAATAAAAAACGAAGTATTTTTTATTTATTTAGAATAAATTTACCTCGCAATGAACGTTCTGTAATTTTTACGCATAATATTATAATCCCTTTATGATATATCGTAATAAAATATATTATTTAGCGAGCTAAATGACGATAGCACAGCTGTCTTCTCTTTTCTCCTTTCTTTCACTATATCCCGATTATTTGGGGTCGGCACAATATGTTTTTTCCTTCCACACTCCTCTACTTTGACATACATCTTCTGTCACACCACATATCATCATATCATCCTTCACACAATCCATCCATGTTTATTTACTCTGTCATATACAGGTTATCATTAAAACTAGTACCAGAAATGACAATAACCCAGTAAATAAACAATAACCTGTGGCGCAATACAATCGCCTTACCTATACGTCGTGCCATGGTTAAATCTCTAATGTTGCTATTGGTTACGTTTCGTGCGAAATATAATGAATAATTCAACTGAAAAGTGATTATTATTTCATTTTTTTGTTGTTTACCTCATTTTTCAAAAAAAGTCCGATGTTTAATGGGTTATTGTTAACGTGCTAAACTTTATAACCTCTCTAGATTAGCTGTAAAAGGTTGCGTAATTCTGGATTTTGTGTGAAAATGTCGGCTATGTATTTATTGTGCGATTACTTATTGGCCTCTGTGGTTAAGCGAGCTAAGCCTTTGCCGGCCTACCTCACTGCAACGCAGAGGCTCCAGGTTCGATTCCTGGTATAGTAAATTTCGGAAACGTATTTTCTCCGTCATTTACTATGGTCTGGGTGTCTGGGATTAGCCCCAGAGTAGTCCTTTGTATATTACCCATAACACAAGCGTAACTTGGTTAATTTGAGGATATACAATATGTGTGTTCGTCTGCCGATTTTTATTATATACAATGTATGTCTTTGTAGACCACGGGCCATAAACATGGCCCGGAGATTTGGAAGGCTTGCGTGGGGCCATGGGAAGGTTGGCCATGGAAGGAACGTAGAGGCCCTTTGACAAATTTAATATAAATGTGGCGTGACACTGACCGGCGATAATCCCTGTCTACACCAAATAGTAATGCACCCAAGGACAAGCCCCGGCCAGTGTAGAACTATTGTGGGAAATGAGGACAAAAAGTACCGGGCTATTGGGGTGAACTGCTAGTGGTACTGGGGTCTGGGAATATGGGAACTATGGCGTCTGCCCGTCGCAATGATCGGGGAAGATGGAAAAATGGGCAGACGGTGGCTCGCCACTCCCTGCATGGGCCCCAAATAATGCCATAGAAGACAGGAGCAACATGGGTGTGAGTGGCTAAGGGGTGTCGAGAGGTGGGCTGCAGGTTCACCGAAGCTACTTCTAACGTGATGCCATTTATCACTTCCACCCTTGGAGCTTGAGTCTTAGCTCTAGCGATCTCCACTCCGTGCCGGCCGGTTAAGGCAAGCACTGAGGTGGGTGCCTTGCCTTGGCCCCCGGAGTCAGGTACGAGGTGTCGCTACTCACCTAAGGGTTCGCCACAAAGCCCCCCTGCGGTATTATATATTATTATTATTATACTTATACATTGGTTAGTATTATGATTACTGTACACAGAAATTCTATGTACCTATCTCTATTTACAAGTTATATACGAAATAATAGATCAGAAGGTGGCTGTAATCGTTAAAACCATCCTTCATAGTATGTTGGCACGTTACGATCAGGATGTTATTGCCATAACCCAGTTTGTTGTCTAGTTCAGGCCGTATGACGGTCGCTGGCTGTGTCTGTTTCTGAATTAATGTCGTCCGTGTGAAATCATCATTGAATGGATTTTATCCGATTACATAACCTAATTGCATCGAGTGAGAATACATTTTTTACTATTAGACAAAACAATTGGAATTTACACTTTTGTAATAACACCAGTAGTAAAGTAGAAATAATTTAGTAACAGCCCATAAACATCATAATGCTGGTCTCATGCCACTTTTGTCACCGAAACCTCATTGCATATCTTCATATTATTATGATGTCTAATTCTAACGCCGGTTGCTACCTGGGGGTGAAGCGTTGCGTGGCGCAATACAATCGCCTAACTAACCTATACGTTTTTATTGAATCTGGTAGTTTTTAATATTTTTACTTAGGTCGTAGCGCCTAAAAGATAGACCACACCATTTTACTGAATACTGCTTAGTTCATGACATTGATAGAAATTAAAATGTATTTCATAGCCTTTGTGGTCTAGGATTTCACCCGCCTAGATGACTAGAACCCAAAGGTTTCTCGTTCTATATAATTTTGAAGGAGGATTTTGTAAATAAACTATTATTAGATATCCTTAAAGTTGTAGTTGCATGTTACCTATAAGCATAAGCTTACCTTGTTTATCTTGAAAGTATACAATAATTTACGTGTTGTTTGCCAATTTATTATTGTTGTTGAATATTTATTTACCAGGTACGCTCGTCTGACAGAGTCAAGATCGACGACACCGTCGCCGCCCCCTTCGACTTCACCTCTAAGGATTAAACTGCCGAAGTTTCCCTTCGGCAGCCGTGAAGACAATGTCAGTGAACCAAGCACTTCGGCTGAACTTCAGGTAAAATAGTTTTTTTTGTCCATTCTAACTAAAACAGTAATGTCCCATTTATTATTCTACGCTATTACAAACGCATCGTCAGCTAATTCCATTTCACTGTTAGATATAGGCCTTTACAAGTTTGCTTCATTTCTCCCAATCCTCCAACTTCTTCATTCAGGCGCTACCGCCGATTTTACGCGGGTCTTTGACCCATCATGACGGTGCGCATTACTATGTTTACTACGACGCGGTCTTTATTCCAAGACTCGTCTGCTTCATCGGCCATCGGTCCTACGACAGACATGACGGGCCTTGGTTCTCTTACACCAACCAACATAGCTCGCTCTGTCGTCCGCGGAATAACTTAACGTTCAGTTCTTTGCCTAGCATTTTTTGTTTCCATGACTCACTATTTTAGAAATTTTTAACGTAAATCCACTTTAGTCTCTAGTTTTAGCTTTCTTAAGATTTCGTTTGAAATAAATAATTTCAATTCGTTTACCGTTTAGCAAATTAATCTCGTTTATTAATTTATGCATCGCAGTGGTATAATCTTAAATTTTACCTTAATTCCCGATACACTGTTTTGGACATCTTGTATTTTGTGTCTTATATATGTTATTCTTTGAAAGATAACTAGTAGTATTTCTTATGCTTTACTCAAGAAATAAATAATAATGTTAATTTGTAGGATGTAAATTTAAAATGCCTTTGAAATTATCACAAATTTTATTAGAAGTACACACACGTAATTCACAGTTTTTACTAGTACAACCGAATATAATAATACCAAACCGTATAGCAGAAAATCTTAATCACTCGCTCCGAAAGTGCACTAGGTAACTCTTCGCTCGCAATCAGAACACGACCGACTCCTCCCTCGACTGACTGATCTTATCCATTTGTAAATTAGTCATGGCTTCTTAGCAACACGCCCACCATTCCTTTGAATTCTCAATTTATGAGCTTTATGGCTTCATAACATAAGGAATAAGGTATTATGATGTCTTGCTGCGGCATAAACAAAGTGATTAGCGCGAACAATAGTTCGCCCAAATTCAAAGAGGTAATAAAACACCTGCAAGGACCGGTTTGTATCAATATATAACTGCACTAGAATTATCAGATTTTGAGATGGATCATGATATGATCAAAGTTCATTTTAACATTTATATCCGTTGAGGTACTGTAGCATTTTCCGTCCGGGGTGGAGATAAATGCGCGAGCAAACTCACAGGCCAGACAAGAGACGCATGAGGATAGGCCAGGGCTTTTAGTGGATATCCCCAACCGTGGCGTGGTAACAGCATTCCTGCGGGGATGCTAATGTCACCCCGACAAGACGAATCCCACACGCTCCACCGCTATACCCCGCGATGGTTTGTCCTCAAACGGATTTCCCATGCTAAAAAAACTGTAACCTTTACTTTCAATAACACAAGAAATACTACAATAATGATAGATCTCAGTATTCAAATTATTATTACTTAAATGATGCCCCGTTTTTGCTCAATTTTCTTCTCAAACTGTTGCAATGTCGTTATCGAAGTCTTGAAAGAACTAAAATGTATAATAATCTGTCGCATTATTATACATTTTAGTCCTTTCAAGGCTTCGAAAAACTTCTATTCTACGAAACAACGGAGCAGCAGTGTTTAAAAACTGTTTTTTGATTAATTACTAAATGTTCTTTAACAGGTAGCTCGATTCGAAGCTGAAAGCCCCGACGAGCTAGCATTAGCGGAAGCCGCTCTCGCCTACGGCTATGAACTACGGAACAGGTCGCCAGATGAAGTAGAACTCGGGATCAGAGGCGAACTAACCAAATTGAAAGTTTTAAGGGTGCAACAGTTTGACTCCAATCGTAAATGCATGTCGGTGGCATTACGAACTCCTACGGGGCAGGTATGAAAAGTTTTTGTATCATTTAGAAATATGATATACTAGCTTCTGCCCGCGACTTCGTCCGCGTGGAATAGTTAAAAAAAAGTAAGTTAAAAAAAAAACCCCGATTTGAAACATTCTTCATTGGTGCTCCGCTCCTATTGGTCTTAGCGTGATGATATATAGCCTATAGCCTTCCTCGGTAAATGGGCTATCTAACACTGAAAGAATTTTTCAAATCAGACAGTAGTTCCTAAGATTAGCGCGTTCAAGCAAAGAAACGAACTCTTCAGCTTTATATAATAAGATTTTCTACCTATGGTTAAGATAAAAAAATGGACATGAATGAAATGGAAGTAAATTAGATTACTCTTAAATAGAGAATATCCATAATTCTGACTAAACTTTTTTAAACTCTTTTTACCGAGACTTTAAACTTCGCATAACGATTATAAATTAAGGGGTAAATGTCAAAGATGGCTAAGGCAATCTACAATCTAGGTGTCTTTAAGTGTCGCGTGAACAAGTATCTTCTAGGTAATCATGCTCCACCTTAAACTGCATTTCCGCCTGACATCAGGCGCAATGTCAGTCAAACGCGAACCTATTCAGTTTAAAAAAAGGCTCTAATAGAAATTCTCAGTATTGCCACACCTGAATTTAATTCTATTATATTTCAATCGGTAAAGGTAAAATACGGCATTCAAAACTTAATGGAAATAGCAGGAGTTCGTTAAACCATATACGTATCTACGTGAATGTGACTCATGTTCTGTGGTAATTGTTAAATTTCTATATTAAACGAGTGTTTTTAATTACTCACGTGTACATATTTCCATTACATTTATACGTTTTTTCGCATGTTATTGTGGTATGCCTCACCGCAAGATGCTTAAGGAAAAATATTTGTTTCGAAGTCAAATCATACGAAACTTTGAATTTTATATTAGTACTTTGGAAGTATGACTATCGAAATCGGATTCTTACCAAAGTCATTGGCCAAATGAACCGAATAACTAGAGCCGTTTAAGGTATGGCTCTATTGTCTTTGATTTATTCCATTTTCAACGCTGCTCTAAGGCTTCAGCTAAAATTGCGATTAGACCAAATTCGATGAAAATGACGTGGGCTACCACTTATTACCTTTCACAGAACTATCTCTAGCCTTTCACCTTTTCCCAACAATTTAGCGTTGGCACAATATGTTTTCTCCTTCCTGATTTTTCTATTTTGGCATATATACATCCTTCTGTCATCAATGTTCACACTGTTGTATGTATGCATGTCTTTCACACGATTGTTTAATATAACAGACTATACTCGCGTCTTAGTCTTGCACTTATTTTTTATTTCTTGAATAAAGTAATGATACAACTGTACCACTGAGACACGTTTTTCCTACGAGGAATTATAGGTTGCCGATACAAAATTTTAATATCCTATTTGACACCTTTCGAAATGATTTTTACATGATACAAAAGATAATGTCCTGTCTCATGATATCTCCTTCCCAAATATCAGTAAATCGTGTTCAGGCGTTTAGTCTTAATAAGGTTACAGTGTTGCTTTCGCATTTACATATTAGATAGAGTATTGATAATGAAACCGTATTTATGGATCGTTAGTTTTTATTTGTTATTTATTGGCTTCTCTTGGCTTTCTATGTCATCTTTATATTACTATGGTTCCGATAACTTTGTAATAAACTCTCCGTGGAACTATCATTTAATTATAAAATTGATTTGATTTTATAGCCACAAATGCATAAAATTTTACGTTTTCGACGATAACATTTCTGTGTTTATCTCTAGCCTCATGCTGAATTTAAATAAAATCAATCCAAATGTAAGGTGTTGTAGAAGAAATATACATTCAAACAAATTTACTTTCAAAGTATCTTGCTGGATAGTAACGATAAAATTGATTTGAAACTAAGTTTTAAACACATTAAACGCCATTTTAATAAGATTTTTTATTGACTGATCACAAACCTAACGGCTATTGAAGAGGGGCTAAGATGTCAAATGAAAAAGGGTCAAAAGGTATACTCTCTTATATATAGTTGTGGCGAGAAGTCAAGAAAATATTTTAAGAGAAATACATAAGTAATTTATTACTTAAAATATGGTACAATTTATTGCTCAGTACAGTTCATCGAAGTACATTATAGCGCCGATGCAATATAATCCTAAAATAATTTAAAAGCCTGTCAATCTTATTTTAACTGACCGTTTCGTTTGTACGAGTACATATAGCCAAAAATAAAGTTGTCAGTGCTTTGATTCACGAGACGAAAGGTATTTATTGGTTTTACATCGTATAAATGTATGAAATTACTTACACAAAAAGGCTGTCTTAATAATCGACTTCTGCATTATAGTCTAATGGGTACGATTAATATACTTACAATAGTAAGGCATAACGAACAAGACTCAAACCTAAAACAAAGTACTTGCAGTACATAAAAATATTTAATTTCAAGTGGGGAAATACCGGCTAATTGTCTGGAGAACAAATAACGTGTCCACCAGGTGCGGTAGCCGGCATTTCTTGGGCCTGTCATGCATGTCATCCCTGACTTTACTTACTATAGTCTAACAGCGCGTAATACATACGCATTACCACACACACCCATTTTCTCATAGGGATTCGTACTGAATATATTATACCTAGTCTTGCCATAAATATTGTAAGAAAGAAAAATATTTTTTTCTATTGCAAATAACATTTATAAGTTTTACAGTGTGTTAGTTTAATACATAAATATAAAACAATTTTAAAATATAAAAATATTATTCGAAGTGGTCTCCATTGGCTGCAATACAGTCTTTTAAACGTTGAGGCCAGTTATCAATAGAAGCGCGCACTCTTTCCATGGGAAAATCCTTCACTACCAATTGTATGGATTATTTTAGGGACTCCAAATTATCATGGCGTTTAAAGCAAGCCGTACTCTTTAAAACTGACCATAAATTATAATCCAGTGGATTAAGATCGGGACTAGACGACGGTCAGTCTTCAGCTCTGATGAAGTCCGAAACGTTCGTTTCCAACCAATACTGCGTGGACCGAGCTTTATGACCCGGCGCCGAGTCTTGTTGGAAAGACCATTCTTGGTTATGGAAAATAGTGTTGTTAAGGGGTTTAACTACCTTCTCAAGAATGATATCTTGATACATACCTTTTTCATAAAAATATGGCTCAGTCACTCCTTTATAGCTAACACCCGACCAAATCATCACTGAAGACGGATAATACCCATGTTGCACTCTGCTGACTACTTGAGAAGCTTCCTTAGAGCTTTGAGCATAAATACGGTCATTTTATTTGTTAAAATGTTGCTCAATTGTAAAAATGTTCTCATCCGTAAACAAAATTTTTCTGTGACCTCCCTTTGCGGTACTGCTTCAGTAGTTGTTTCGATTTTACCACCCTATTCTTTTTTAATTATGAGTTAAGAAATGACCAGTACATCTCTTATAGGCTGCAAGTCCTAACTCATCTTTTAAAATACGCGACATGGTTTTAGGTGATATCTTCATCTTCCGAGATAAAATCTTTTGCTTTCGGACAGAATTTCTTCGAATTCTTTCCCTTACTGCTTTGACCACCTTTTTCGAATACTACGTGGACGGCCAGATCTTTTCCTGTCACAAACAGAGGAGGTCTCATTGTATCTATTAATAGTCCGGTACACAAACATTTGACTAATACCAAGCGTATGGAGAGTTTTAAAAATTGCATTTGGCTCCATACCTACTTTGTGTAATGCAATCACAGCGATTCGGTTCTCTTTATCGCCACACTCCCTTTTTAATATCGCAATATGTTGTAGAATATATTGGCGCCAAAATGAGAAAACACAATGAACAATCATATAATAATGACAGATTCCAAATTGTAATGTAATATTTTGCTTCCTTTTAATTGTAACAGTATTTATGGCCAAACTAAGTATCTCCTCTGTATATGACAGGATCGTAGAATATGGACATACAGCTTACAGTTTTAGGCGTATTATAAACTAGCGGCCCGGCGCGATTTCATCCGCGCTCTGTCCCGCTCTCGTGGCATAAAGCGCCATGTTATATAGCCTATGACACTCCCTGTTAACATAGCTTTCGAACAGTAAAAGAATTTTTAAAATCGGTTTGGTAGATCCAAACTCACAAACTTTACCTCTTTATAATATTAGTATAGATTAGTTAGTAGTAGTGCTCAGAAGTTCATAATCTCGGAAATTGTTCGCATAAAGTGGAACCTACAAGCAAGAGCTCTATCGTCGATAAATATAACAGGAAAGTGTCATAAAATTTCATCGATAACAGCACAGCTTGTTACTAAGATCTTTAAACTTGCATAGCGGGTTTTAGCTATAAACAAATTTCAGGTGTAAAAATGACGCATTAATGACATTACAACTAAATAATAAATATGTCCATTGTTACCAGGTAATCTTATACGTAAAAGGCGCAGACACCACAGTATTAGGTGCGTTGGCACCAATGCGCGCTGGTTCGGCAGAATCTGCCGCTTACGAAAGAACGAGAGCTCTACTCAGCGAGTATTCTCGGGCGGGTCTTCGTACACTGGTCATGGCGAAGAGGACGATGCAACCCGCGCTTTGGGAAGAATGGCTCGCAGGCCACAATAGAGCGTCTGAGATCGGCGATGGTGAGTATTTTTTTTTATTCCAGAAACAAACATATTGTGTATTTCCAATTTAAGGAGTTATATCTATATGTTTTGAGTAATATACTGATAGACCTCAATAACTTACAAACCAGAGTCAATCCCAAAAATTTCGTTTCCATGCCGGGAATCAAACCTAGTATCTTTTTAATTCACTAGTAAGTCAAATGCTTTACGCTCACCACCAATTTTACCACTTAGATCTTTTGTAGTCTCTACTACGCAAGATCTAAGTGGTAAACATCTAAGTTTCTAGGTAATCTAAGTTTCAATAAAGTAAAAAGAGTCAAATGTTTACAACTACCCCGATGGACCCTTCCTGGTAATGGTAATTGTAAACATTTGACTTTTTTTACTTTATTGAAGACTAGCTGATGCCCGCGACTTCGTTCGCGTGGTGCGGTTTTTAACTATCCCACGGGAACTCCTTAATTTTTCGGGATCAAAAGTGTATATATATATATATCATATATGTTGACCAGGGATATAAACTACCACCATACAAAATTTCATTTAAATCGGTCCAGTCGTTTCGGAGATCAGCAGGTACAAACAGACAGACAAAAATTGAAAAAAAAAAACTAAATTAGTTCTATTTCACTTCTTACTTTTTTTGACCTCTACAATTTTATTATATGTATAGATTATATTAGAATATTTTTTCATTTTTAAATATGATTTTTATATATTTATTATCCGTGCAGGATCGGAGAAAGAATACAATTTCCTGCGACCGGGCGGCCTGTCGAAAAGGCGACAAAATAACCCACAGCCAGGTGGTAGGGTATTTGCCCGACCGGGTGGCTACCACCCCTGGTCTAGAGTATGCCGCCATAACAACCTTGTGTTGTGTTCCGGCATTAATGACCAGGTTCCAGTCTCCTTTAAGAGAGCAGCAGCGCATTTGTAGCACCTTTGGTGTTGCAAATGTCCATAGGCGATGGTCACCGCTTTCCATCAAGTAGGCCGTCTGCCTGTCTGCTGAACTCATGCTATAAAAAAAAATGAGTAATATAAAATTCTTTATGACGACAGCAAATAATACTTCATGTATATTTTTGTGAATGTAACACAGGAATAGGTTAGTTAAAACAATCTCTAAATGTCTGATTACTCATAAATATATTATCAAATTTTAAATAAATGCATTACAATTTGTGTCATTGGCATGGTAAGGAAAATATCACGGTAAATGGAAACAAAGCATTCATTCATGGGGAAATTATAAATAAGGTTGACTAATATAAACAATGAACATATTCTGATTTAGTTCTGTGTAACACACTTAATTATTTCCATATACAAATAGGGTTTACGGCGACTATTTCTAATTACACCTGTTTAAAATTGCCTTGGTTAACCCTCCTCTAACAGAATCAATTTAATACGCATCCTAGCCTCTATATATGTCAAAAGAGTTACCCGGTTTTCTCAAGTTTCAGTTTGTAAACTTGACATCTTTACACAGTATCGTTTTAGCATGTCTTACAAAACAAAACTTGTTCTCACTTTTTATAGTCAACTTTATCCTTCACGCATAACTGATTAAGTAGACTATTAATCGCAGTTTAGTTACTTTCCGCAGTTTTTATTGATCTTATTTGCGCACTTGAACGTTAATTTATAAATTCTTTACAATCTCTACAATATTGAAATAGGAGTCAATTTTTGTTTGTTCTCTAGACCAAGTATGGGAAACGACAGGCCATTAAAATATTTAATGTCCTGCGATGAAGGCTGGTTTCCATAAAAATTTGTTTGTTGCTTAATTAATCAAACAAGATTGGATATATTTACGCCGGAATATTTGACTGTAAATATTTAAATCTGTAATTACATTATAGAATTACATGATACCAACCATATTGATAGATAGATAGATAACACCTTATTGTACACCATTACAGAAAACACCGAAAAACGTATAGCCTAAAAATATTCTATATGTGCACAATGGGCGGTCTTATCGCTAAGAAGCGATCTCTACCAGACAACGCGTGGCAGGAATAAAACATTGTTGTATTGTCTTAAGTTAAATATATTTCTAGAAAGTACTTATCCGTGCAGGAACGGAGAAAAAATACAATTACCTGCGGCCGGGCGGCCTGTAGTAAGAGGCGACTAAACAACCACAGCCAGGTGGCAGGGCATTTGCCCGACTGGATGGCTACCACCCCTGGTCTAGAGCATGCCGCCATAACAACTTTGAGTTGTGTTTCGGCATTAGTGGCCAGGTTCCAGACTCCCTTAAGAGATCAGCAGCGCATTTGTAGCACCTTCGGTGTTGCAAATGTCCATAGGCGATGGTAACCGGTTTCCATCCAGTGGGCCGTCTGCCTGTCTGCTGAATTCCTGCAATAAAATAAAAATAAAATAGAAAGTTGTCTGGAAATCGCTTTCAGCGATAAGACCGCGGGTTGTACTATTAAAAATAATACAAATATTACTGATGTAAATTACTTTCTTATGTCCAGTAAAAATATTCTATTCTATGGATAATTTGTATTATATTTGTAATATTAAAAATAGTATTAACGCGAAAGTAGCAAGGAAAGTGAATATTATATCATACAAGAATATTAATCCAGAAACATCTCAGTGTAAGAGTTCAGCCACACTTCTACGACAGTTGACAGTCATTTTCTTACTATACACGTGTGGTGCTGGTTTCTTGTAATACGTGTGCAAACTGTGGCATAAATTTCCTTCTATGATTTTCTCAGAGCACTACAATATAGGGTTCCTGAAAATGATATATAGTCTATATGATGTATTGATAGACACGACGAGGTATGCAAAGCATCGATTTCCTTAGTGTTGCTGTTGTAGATGTCTATGAGCTACGATAACCACTTACCATCATGTGGACCGCCTGCCCGTTGGCCTGCAAGCAAACGCAGAACATAAACGAAAACTTGTGTAATTTTATTACGATTTCTTCTCCTAAAATGCTCGTTATCAGAACTTAGTCCAAACAAAAAAATAATTCGAAAATGGTTTCTTGAAAGAAATTTGTAAGAAACTCTTTGATACTACCCATAGGCAGGTTCATACTTCGCAATGTGAATTAGCAATGTAGCTAAAAGCCTTCTCAGCTACACGTTTCTCTCTGCTTGTGATAGTACATAATTAGATTATGGACCTATTTTCGATATTTACTTTTAGATTTAGTTTTGCTTCTGACTTGTTTACTATAGAAAATAATCTATTTACATAATAATTTAACTATGTGCCTTTAATCTTGTCTAGGTCGCGAAAAACGAATTCGAGACTCATTAGCGAGGCTAGAGAGCGCTTTAACACTAGTCGGTGCGACCGGCGTTGAAGATAGGTTACAAGAAGACGTGCCGAGGACGGTGCGGGCGTTACTCGACGCTGGGATCATAGTGTGGGTGTTAACTGGAGATAAACCAGAAACCGCCATCAACATAGCTTATTCTGCTGCACTTTTTAGTCAAAGCGATCGGCTGCTGCACTTAATGTCGAGGGATAAGGTACGTGGTTATTGGTCATCGTGATGTTTATGAATTTGTTGCCAGGTTTGTATAAAAACAAACAGTACTATTGAGTACTTACTACGTACTTCTATTGAGAAGTGATTCGAAATGTAGTGTTATTGTTATAGATTTTTACCTTGTAATATTTTGAATTCTAAAAAAATAATTCGCAGTTTTTGCTAAATGGCAAAGAAAACAATATAATATCTTCAGTTTGCAAAATTAATAATTTTTCTACCTAGTGTTTGTTATCTTACCTTTAAAACGGCAGTCCACTCAGCCGTTCTCAGATTTAGATGAATGATCAAGCTGTTTAACTAAGCCATTATTAAGGAAAAGTATCTTATATATCAGTAATATAGGCGTAAGCGTTGTGCATGCAGTGATAGTGACCAGTGAATATAAGAGCGAACTCGTAATCGTTGAAAGTTGAACCTAAATGTGAGTCTGACTTGCACACAACCATTAATGTTAAGGATACTGAGTACTGCTACATTTATCCCTGTTATACATATTTTAATAAATTTCATAACATTTGGTGTGCCTCAGAACACAAAGAGGACTCAAATAAACATCCAAATAAAGTCAGTTTGGGTTTAAAGAACTTAATCCTCAGAAGTTTACAGTTCACTTAATAAGATACAACATTTTTTTCATTTATACCTATATTAGCTGCGCCCTGCGGTCTGACCCGCGTGGTGATGAAAAGTCGTTATATTTTAGATAATTCACACTATGTATTTATAAATTATAACCTATGTGTTACATATCTGATGTGTAAGCTATATTATTTTAAAGTTTCATCAAAATCCATTCAGTACTTTTTGCCTGAAAGAGTAACAAACATACATACATCCATAGATTCTTATAAACTTTCGCGTTTATAATATTAGTAGAAAGTAGGATATTATTTGTCTATTATGCCTTAGCTTTATTTAATTTTTAATTGAAGGTCCATTTATTGTGCCCCATGAATAAGTGAATGTAAGAAGAACACAATACATTTTGCAGGATCACGCAGAATCAACGATCAAGAGTTATTTAGAAGGCGGAGGCGGCGAAGGAAATTGTGGACGTGCTTTAGTAGTGGACGGGAGGACGCTCACGTACATCCTGGACAGGCGGTCGGGGCTGGTCGCGCCGTTCCTCTCTCTCGCTAAGCGGTGCTCGGCCGTACTTTGCTGTAGGGCTACACCACTGCAGAAGGCTTATATTGTTAAGGTGTGTACTATACGATTTAGATAAATAATATTTTCATGATATGATGTACTCAAATTAAATATTGTAAGAGGTAAAGTTTATGAGTTTGAACGTTGGGGGTAATCCCTCTCTACCACTGAACCGATTTTAAAAATGTGGTGAAAGCACCAGTAGAAAGCTACATTATTCCCTAGTGACATAGGCTATACTTCATTGTGATTAATATTACTTTTTATTTTTTTAATGACCTCCGGTTAAGTGGACATGGGAACGCCTGTCAACTATATAACAGCAATAACGTTTCAAGAGAGAGAGGCACTGCGAGTGCCTTCCGCGTTTGCGAATTAATTAAAAGTTACAAAACATAATTAAACCTTGATTTGCGTACGTGTGTGGGTGCGTCCTTTTGTATTTTTTAATGACGCCCAACGAAGTACTTTCCTTTTTCAGTGTTCGTCTAAAAGCCTAAATCTATTCTAGATAGTTGAAATACTTAACTTCAATTTATGTCATAAAGTCCCATTTTAACTGTAAGAAAATACTTTCATTTTAGAAAATAGACATTGTATGGTAAATACTGATCTAAGTATTAAAATACCAATATTAACTAAGAAAACATCTGATAACACATTAGCAGCAGGCGAATATGTAAGTCCTTATGTTGTAGCTCTATATGTCCTGTCCATAAAATATTTTTATGACGAACTTGACATATTGTTGAAATGTCTACACAATAATTGTCTAGAAGAAATCTTTTTAATGATAAAATCGCATCTTGTTACTTACTATATTTATTATTATCTATAGTTACATGTAAAAACTTTAGCTACCGTATCCGTATCATTTGTGTCCGCAAAACTTGAAAAATAGTCGATGAATTGGCTTCCCTAATAATATAATTAATATCAGACCGTGCAACAGTGAAGCGAAACAGCTTCGCGAGTTCTAAAGTTGTTTATACGACTGTAACTTTAAGTAATTATACAGAAAATAATTCTTTTCTAGTTTATCATCCTTCTAGCTCTAATGTGACAACAAATAATTTTTAATTTTGATTATTACAGGCAGTAAAGGAAGAACTGAAAGTGACAACATTAGCTATCGGGGACGGAGCTAACGATGTCTCAATGATACAGACTGCCGATGTGGGCGTGGGTAAGTTTTTAACAACTTTATAACAAGCGATAACCGTAGACAAATAGTATACATAACACGAGATATAGGGAGGTTTTTTTTAAGGCCGATGCACCACTTTGAATCTGTGGAGTGGCACTCACAAATAAGAAGTTGATATTTATTGATTATAATTATAACAAACACACGACAAGAATATATTCCGATTCGCCAGACGGTATATACGCGTGACACTTCACAAGGTCATTGAGTTGCACTGCCGACACCCGGCGCGTCGCGCAGGCGCACCCGGTGGCGAGCTGCGCTTGCGCACCTTCATCGCCGGTTGTAGCTACGACACGGTGAGACGATGGTGTGATCATTTTATGTGACGGAAGGCCACAAATCTAAGATACAGTGAATTACGTCATCCGAAGTAAAAATGTTTATGGGACCAAGTGTATAAAAATTATTTTCGTCTCCGTCTATATAAAAAATATACTATAAGAGATCTGATGCGTAGGTATTTATTATTTTAGGTTTATTTTAAATGTTTTTTGTATAACTTCATTAATTTTGGTTAGTTTTGGTTTTACCCATTTGTATTCATACCTCACTCATCAAATACTGATGAACAGTGTTGTGTTCCAAGTTCAAATTCTTGTTGCCCCAGGACCCTTAAGATTTATTCTAGATTAAATCGTATCCATTGACTCCTTTAGACATCGAATGTTGAAGGTCAATTGTCGTGTTCCTGTGTGTATGAACATCTCTTCTTTATAAAAGTAACTAGGATATGCCCGCGACTTCGTCCGCGCTTGACTTGTAATTCCCGCGGGTCCCCGGGGCACAAAGTACCGCAGCATTTAAAAAAGAATGTAAGCTATCGTTTTAGTGAAAATTGTCTCGGAATAAGCTAATTTTTGTGCACCCGAACAATTTCGAACTGCCCGCGGAAAAATTGCTGCGGGATTCCCGGACTAAAAAATGTCACACATTTTATTGCTTAAAATTTGCTATCGATCAGTGATCACTTTGGAATTCGTTTTTTTTAAACTGACAATTTTAAGTCTTATGAATTTGCTGTCGATCAGCGAGAACCGCATCAAAATCGGCCCAGTAGTTTTTACGTGATCCCGAGCAAACAGACAAGAAATCTAAAAAAATTGCATTGCTCTCTCCATCGTTTATATAGCGTATTTCAGGTGTCTTTTTTTTAACAACTTCAATGTTTAAACACGGCTTGTGTAGAATTTTATAATATTATAGATTACATACAACTCGATATTTTCGTAGGTTTGTCAGGTCAAGAAGGTATGCAAGCGGTGATGGCGTCGGACTTCGCTCTATCCCGATTTAAGTTTATCGAGAGGTTACTGTTGGTCCACGGCCACTGGTGCTACGACAGACTTGCCAGAATGATACTCTATTTTTTCCTTAAAAATGCCGTAAGTATTAAGAATTCTGACCATACAATATAAGAATTTATTAAAACTTTAATTAAAATTAGAGACAAAGTCACTATAATAATGACATCTCATTAGTTTTTTAATTGAATCCTTGACAACAACGTAAACAGACTGTACAATTAGGTTTTTTTTCTGCAATGGTTTCGATTCTGAAACAAAGACTTGAAAAATCTGATGACGCAACAAAATTGTAGTTTCCTCAAAATCGACCTGATATTCCTTTATGAGTAATTGTTTTATGATTAGTTCCTATATCTTACCAACCGTTAATATCGGTTAAAAATTGACATAACCACCATACAAGTATTGTCAAAATTCTACCGATGGCAGGGCAAGTGGTTGAATAGTAATATATGTATAGGAACTGGCCATTAATCAAATAAGATTTTTAAAACAAAATATACCTTTACCGCTTTACCGCCCTTTATAAGAGATGTGTTTCTTATTCCTTTGCATATCTCTGAAACGCGGACTTATTAATATTTTTTACAACTTAACATAATATGTTATAGACTTAAAACTTAAATTACTTGTATTCGCAAAGTTATTATTATCTACAGAGACAAATTTATTTTTCAGACATTTGTGTTCCTAGAATTCTGGTACCAGTTGTACTGCGGTTTCTCTGCGATGGTGATGATCGATCAAATACATCTAATGACATACAACTTGATGTTTACAGCGTTACCACCTATTGTTATCGGTAAGATTTTTTAAAGTGAAACTTCTTTAGAATCGTTGTAATTTGAAACTCGATGAAATGAATAAGCGACACTAAAAAGAGATAAACACCTAAATCTATGGGACTGAGCCTGCGAGAGAATGAGATACAAGTTTTGCATTGTGCAGCGCAGATTAGGGAGTCGATAAGACCGATGATTAAACATAGGCCCAATTTGGACCAAAACAAAAATGATAATATATTACCTGTGAGTATATTCTCTAAAGTTCCACTTCTACTGCGTGTGAACTGCACACACACACACATTTCTTTTTTTTTTACAACTAGCTAATATTCCGCCTGTGTTACAATGCTTTTTTTGTCGTAATTTGATGCGTTTGATACAACAAGATCGCAGATCATTTAATAATCATATATGTACGGTTCAATGTACAGCTTCTTGCTGACGTTGCAACCTACTTGGGCTGCTTTAATAAAACTAGCGGTTGCTAATGAGTTGCTTATATTGAAACTGCAAGGAGTATTTCTTTGACCTCCTAAAAAAAGAAAGCACTCCAACAACTACTACCAGTAACAGTAACCACTGTAAACTGAAACTGTACATTTAATAGTCCTTTAAGAAGTACACAATATCATTTCACTTTTGCGCCTTTCCAGCAAATGAAATCAATTTGGTTGAACGGTGTAATGTCAGAATTATGAAGTAATACTAAAACTTCTTGACGACTAAAAGCGAATAACGTTGTTATCAGGCGCATACGACCGCGTCGCGCCGGCGGCCCTCCTCATAGAGCAGGCAGGGCTGTACAGCGCGTGCAGGCGCGGCCTCGCCTACAGGACGCACTCGTTCTGGGCCGTACTAGCCGAATCCGTCTACATCAGCGTCGTGATCTTCTTCCCGGCGGCCTTCGCCTACTGGGACACCACCGTCGATATATGGTCCTTTGGCATCTGCTGCATGACGTGCTGCTTGGTCATTATGCTAGCATACGTCGCCATGGAGACGAGGAGTTGGGTGAGTTTCATTTTTCACTCTTTTCGAGTTCTACACCATTCGTATTTTTTTTTATTGCAGGAGATCAGCAGACAGGCAGACGTCCCACTTGATGGAAAGCGGTTACCATCGCCTATGGACATTTGCAACACCAAAGTTGCTACAAATGCGCTGCTGCTCTCTTAAGGGAAACTGGAACCTGGTCACTAATGCCGGAACACAACTCAATGTTGTTATGGCGACATACTTTAGACCAGGGGTGATAGCCATCCAGTCGGATTAACCTCTAACAACAGAATAGTAAGAAAAAGAATCCCGTTGTAATCCAATCATTTCCAGTACTAAAGTCCACGTTGCCTTAACAATTAGTTCAACTTTGTTAGTTAGTATCGATTCTTTTTACTTTCACATATAGTCCGAACAAAACTTATTTGCGTCCTTGAAGCTCATACGCGTCATCGCTCAGAACACAGTTATAAGGTTCACAGACAGAGCTGAGACGGGAGACTCTAGTGCTCTGGCTCGGCCGTTATCCGAACTCACATGCCATCACATTTGCACAACACACCGTAAGGTGTAATAAACGTTAACATTTGACTGGATCTGCACACACTTATAGAACTAACTTAACTGGAAGCGCATAATAGTTTTGTGCATACTGTACGCAAAAAAACTTTTTTTGTTTGATCTAGATTTGATGTAAAACAAATGTGATAAATTAAGTAATAAAATATGTCAACTCCGACGCACGACTGAGTTTACTCCTTAAGTGCGAAGTGAAAGGCGCGTAAGGTACATTGCGCAGTAAAACGTAACGCTTTTGAGTTAATGCTAGTAAAATTTCACTCATAAAATGTCCACACCGGGGGCCCTATATGAAAATCAATTCTTAAGGAGTAAACTCTAAATCGAGAAATTGAAGAATTTTGGATTTTTTACTTATGATTTTACTAGACAATTTTTTAGTCTTCTTCCAGAGTTCGAATTGGACGACGGTTAATATTAACATTGAAATCAGGTTTCTAAGAACGATAATGCAAAATTTGTTATATTCCAACATTAACATATTGATTTGTAAATATTTTACATGCAGCTTTTCTATAAGAGTCTTGTAAGTGGGTGTGAGTGTATGTGAGATTTGATTTACTTTAGTTTCATCGTCTGTTTGATTTTGATGCACCATGTTTTTGGGTGAATAGAATTAGCACACACTGATTTACTTAGCGTGTGTTTAACACAAGAAATGTTATATTATTTAAACAGTACTTGCTGTTCAAACGGCTTTATATTTTTAAATATGCCGTAATAATTAATTAATTTAGTTTAACTAACTTGACGGCCTTTTTGGATGAGCGGCTTAGTTCCGCAGGCGCAGTTCACTGGAACGAAGACTCCCCAGCTTCGATTCCTGGTATAGTAGATTTCATAAACGAACTAGGGATCTGGGATCGGCCCCAGAGTCTTCGGTATATATTACCCATAACACAAGCGTGACTTGCTTAGCTTGGCAATATACAACGTGTGTGTTTATCTGCCCTTTGAAAGAATCATTTAAAGGGCAAAATATTATTTGGTGTCAACTTATATAAAATTTCTTATTTTAGTTTATCACTGTCTCGAAATTGAGTATGGTTACTTTAAGTGCGATAGGTGGTGAACACAGCATATTTTCGATATTGGAAAAAATAAAACAAGCAAACTCTGACAAAAATGGATATTTTTAGCGATTACAAAATTTCCAAAGTGATGAACACATGCTGCATGCTAATTATAATATTAATATTTTTCATGCGTTCGATTAAAAAAAATAAAGTAACGACAGCAAAAACATTAAAGTCTACTTTCATTCAATTTTTACTACTTATTAAAATTTGACACAAACCAAGCCAAGTAATATCAATTTTCTTCGAATGGTATATTATGGGAACCGGTGAACAAACTGCAATGCAAAGGCAAATAAGATATTAAGATGAAATAATTGATAGTAAGTAGTAAGATGAAGAAAACCCGGCATAATTTACAAATATTAGTAGTACATTACCTTTGACTCCCATAGAATAAATGATAACCATAAACAAAAATCAAATAATCAAAATGAACAAATCGGGGTAGGCCAAACAATAACTTTATCATTACTCATTGACAATTGACATCTTTGTCTTCCGCTATTACGGCCACTGAAAAGTTGCCGAAACGTCGGAATAAATATCAAATAAAACACTGCGCTTAAAACTGTTAAACGTAGTTTTTATTAGGTGTACTAGTCGCGAAAACTTATGAAAATACTATTGTCAACAACAGTTCTATTGTTTTAATTTTTTTTCCTTCTGTACAGACGATAATCCACCTGCTAGCGTTAACCGGTTCGTTGATATCGTTCTTCATCCTGACGCTGATCTACCAGTCGATCTGTGTGTCGTGCCTGGGCCTCCCCTCCACGTACCACGTGATGCACAACGCGATCATCGATCCCGTGTATTGGCTCGTCGTGATCATCACCACCGTTGCTGCGCTTGCGCCGAGGTAATGCATTTCTAACCGACTTCAAGAACTTTATAGTTACTTTTGAAGTCAGTTTTTTTCGCTAGACTTTTTTATATTTATTTATTGTAAGTAATTTATAAAATGAATTTAAATTTAACTATCTCTGATAACATTTTTTCAAATAATTTTAATACTTTCAGGGAAAAAGGGGAATATTTGTTTTTGATGTTATTAGATACTTTATTTTAAGTACGTGCAGCGATGGAGGCATATTAAGAAAAATAATACTAAAATATTATTATTAGTTATTTAAAAAAAAATCCCTAAATCCTACATATTCATTTTAGATAGGACGTCTCAACTCGTTCGTTTCTCGCTATTTAATACCTAAAAGCATAATTTAAGGCCGATTTACATTGACCCAGCTATGGGGAGCGGATTGATTTCAAAATATTCAATCGTGAATATTGAAGTCGGTTAGACTTGGTAGCGCCGTACTGATTTCATAACAATTTACACTATGCCAGTAGGAAATCAACACTGGTTTCCTTCGAATTTGAAGTCATTCGCTGAATCAGCATAAATCAGTTTTAAAACTTTCAACGTTTTATTCAGTTCCCTCCGGTGAGTCGTCGCTGCCGGTTGTGTATCGTGTTGTATCGAGTGTTGTGTTTACGTAGACTCCCGCTCATAGATAAAACTTACATGCTCCTGCGCATCGTCGACGCGTAGAGTTACCTACCGAATGTTTTAAACCGGCGCGGGCAGTACGTGATTTTCTACTCGCGACGTGTAAAGTGCTTTCATACCTTAACTATCGTTCTGAAGGCCGTATAGGTGTAAGGAAATATCTAATTATTTGAAAAAATGACTACTATAGCGGATCCGCCGCTAAGGAAACTTCCGGATCCTAATCAAGATTCACATCTGGTATGTCGATCCATTGCGGTAACCATCATAGTATCGGCGACTGACTGTCGATACTGACACCCACACCTACGGGGATGCTCAAGACCGTTTGCGAAGTGGAGAAGAAAAAGTAAGAAAGTGGACCCTGGGCGTCGGAGCGTTGCGTCAAACGCAACCGGGTTTTAACGCTTGGGTGATGAGGATAGTGTTAGAATTTAATGTAATACTAGCCGTATAATAAAAATGTGAAACCCGATTCCAGCGCCAACTGCTGGGTCCATTTATGAATTTAAACCATCCCGAGAGCCACTTGAAAAATGTACATACACACCAACTGAAGAATTTTATATATAACTAGGATATGCCCGCGACTTCGTCCATTCCTGAATTGAAATTCCCGCGGGATTCCCGGTACACAAAGTACCACGGCATTTAAAAAAGAACGTAAGCTATCATTTTAGTGAAAACTGTGTCGGAATAAGCTAATTTTTATGCACCCGAGCAACTACAAACCGCTCCCAGTAAAATTTCCGCGGGATAAAATTATGCAGTTTTTTTTACATAAAGTTTGCTATCGATCAGTGAAAAATCAAATTGGAATTCGTTTTTTTTTTTAATTTGTCCATTTTAACTCACTCCCAGAAAAAATCCCGCAGGATTCGCAGTATAAGAAGTAGCACAGATTTTAAGTCTAAGAATTTGCTGTCGATCAGCTAAAACCCCATTAAAATCGGTCCAGTAGTTTCTACGTGAGTCCCGAAAAACAAACAAACCGACAAAAAATCTTAAAAATATATACTATCGTGTTCGCTATCGTTTATATAGTCTATTCCAGTTGGTTTTTTAAATAACTTCAATTTACAAACACGGCATGTTTAGAATGTTATAATATTATAGAAGATGTGTCAACATTCTCATTATGGTTCGCTCCGACAGATTGGTACTGCATGCGATCCGCAACTCATGCCGGCCAGGCACGCTGCGACGCGCGGTGGCGCGGCGGCGCGCGCACCGCCCGCGGCTGCCCTACGCCGCGCATTACCGCTCTGCGCCGGCGCAGGCGCACGTGTACAGGTAAGCCACAGCCTAATCTCGGGTTGCCAGGTGTTGAATAATTTCAGATTTTACCATAATAGAATAATACTAAAGCTACGTTCCACAACAACCATGTTCACGGCCGCGTTTTTTTCCGTTTCACTTGCTTGCGGGCGTTACAATCATAAACACTAGTGGAACGGATTATGGAGTGTTGATGTCATTAACGACGAAATACACAAATGTCATTGGTTTATTTGAAAATCGCGTCTTTTTTAATGTCAATCGATAGAAAGAATTAATGGTCTGTGGCCAGAGACCATTTCGACCCAGTTCTTCACATGGGTCGTTGTGATCGCTTTATCAACATTTTCGCCTGTGAAACGGCTGACGGAGAAATCTGGGCATCGTGAGCTACAAGAGGAACGCGCCCTAAGAATACTCTGACTTGGTAGAGCCATGCCGAAACACTATTTTGATTACAGCTCTTAGGGCCTGCTCGATCGGTGTGATACCACGCTCTTATATGATATCGGCCTGAAACTGTTAACCCTGAGCTAATCGTGCGATGAGTGAGAGTTCCGATGGCCCATCTTCCTATTTCAGTCTCTCTTCTATCCTAGTCCTCCTGTCTGATCCTCCTATCCCATTTTAAATGCTGGCAATGCGTTGGCTTTGCCATCCGTGTTACAAATGCCTAAAGGCGACGGTAACTACTTTCCATGAGCTGGGCCGTCTGCCTGTTTGCCAGCTTCGAAATAAAAAATAATAATAAGGAACTCTCTATTTTATATCCCTTTAGAAAGAGGCAGCACATCGGTAGCACTTTTGGTGTTACATATGTCCATAGGCGATGGTAACCGTCTTTAATCAGGTGGGCCGTCTGCTTGTTGGCGGAACTCGTGCAACAAAAAAAAAATTGTTTTGTGCATACAGGTCGACGGACGAGGACGGTCTGCAGAAGACGCACTCGGAGGTGGCGGCGATCACGTGACGCCCCGCGCGGCGCGAGCGCAGACGCGTGCACCCCCCCTCCGCCTGCGACGGGGCGCCCCCCCGCCCCGCACGGTCACCGAAGCTGATGATTACCTCGACGCGTTCATTCAAACTTAGGCTGTGATCTGTCATTAGAACTAACTTGTATGTATTGTATTATCATTATTGTGTAAAGATTATGTTATGTGAAGTTGATATATTGTGTGAAGTGCGGCCAGGTTGAAGGTCTCTGAGGAATCGTGAAATAGCCTTCACAGACCAAAATGTTATTAACAATTAACTGTGTCAGTCTTCCTTTATAATTAATTCGTTATAATGACAATACATAAATTCATAGCTTCATCAAATTAAAAAATAAATATTATGTCATAAAATGTATGGGAACAAAAATTATACTAAATTTTATAAAGAAACTATACCCTACTATTGCGTGTTTTAGAACTCGTATTTTAAATGGCGTGTATAGTTTCAAATAGCACTAACTATTTGGATATGCGATTGTATAAAAACTCAATATATAAACTTAAAAAATTATATAATTTCGAATAACTATTTATTTTTGCGATTCAATATATTCACTTACAGTGGAGACTTGATTGACCGGGCTGATTGCTGTTGTAAAGCATAAAATAAAATTAATTTTTGTACGTATTATTAACTCTAGAAAGATAACTCGGCCATCGTCCGGCGTACACCTGTTTATTCAAAATAAATAATAAAGTATCAACCAAAATCTATGATGCGATATATATTTTCGTACATACAAATGTATCTACTTATTTTCTGACGTTACTAAAATATTGTAATCTTAATCACAGAATGACCACCAATGTGGGTAATCGAGTTTCCACGGTATCAACTTTAATGAGTTTATAGTGATAGAGGGGTGTTATTATTAAAACAACCACTCATTCACTTTGTAGTTTATATATATTGCGTATTCCACTGGTAACAATATTTTAACTTAAAGTTACAACTTATACGTGAAGTTATACACACAGGTAGAAATTGCAAAGATAGATACATTACGTGCGACTCGTTTCTTTTTGACACTAACCACGTCCCACAGGATCGTAGTCCTGTGCGAGTCGCAGTCAAGGGCGAGTTGCGCCCACAAGTTTTAATAACTTATCGTAATAGCCTAATATGCTATATTCAATTAAATTAAACAACATATATTTACATTGTTGTTATATCTAAGACGTAACAATGCCTTGATTAACTTCGACCTGGCCGCGGGTGTATTACGCGCAGTAGAATGCGCACGCGCATAGCGGGACCAATGCGTCGGAGTGGCGACGCACGAGGCGGAAAGCGACGGGCGACTTTAGATATTACAGTTACCAATATAACTTTATAACTATTGACATTTTAAAAACATTTATTCTATGTTGTTATTTATTATGTTGAGAATATTCGTATTATATGAAAAGTGTTAGTGTAAAATTATCAGCTGTTTTCAACATTTATCTCTAATAATAGATTCCATGAATTTCTAACCCTCTTAATCATAATAGTTATGCGAGGTTTATAGGCTTGTTAAAAAAGTTAATAAAACAACACGTTTTAGTTGTGTTGTAACTATTATGCAGAAAGGGGTAAGTTGTTAGCTGGATACTGGAAGATCTTATGGTTATTTAATCAAACTATAAATAAAACCCTAGGTATTATATGATAATTCGTTTTTGCTAATTATTTATATAGTCTGCGCCAAATTTACTAAATTGGCTGTTAGCGACAAATGACTACGATTTATACAATTTAATGCATAAAGCTGTCCGCTTCATTTTGATTTATGAAGTGAAAGATGAGTGAAATTATGAGGAGTACTGCTATTCTAGATGTGGATTATACTTTTACTTTGATCGATAAGGTTACAAAGTGAGTGAACTCTTCAAAATACTCAAATTGATCGAAATAAAGGTATAAATAGTTTTTAAAAACGATTTATCTCTTGCCTTTTTAAACGAGTATAGACACTTAGAAGTGTCATACTTGATAATTATATTAATATATAGCAAAGTTAAAGTCATAAAAGAAACTTTTTGATCGAGATGCTAGGATAATAAAAACGTTACCTATCCGTTTATTAGTAATATTTTCGTAACTGTTATATGTTATTAAAATTAACTTTAAAATATTTTTTTGCTTAAATTTCACGTTTCTAATTGTTACTTTGGTCTGTGCAATGGCAAGGGGACGCGACTTCGGTAAAACATTCTATTGTTATTGCCTTATTCTTAGAGCTGGGTACTCATCGACTAACTATAACTGTAACGCGCTCTAGTGTGTACAGTTTTATATAACTTACTAGCGTTGGCCCGCGACTTTGTCCACAAAGATTGCAGTTATTTTGCTGAATATAAAATCAAGGGCTATTTTCAATGGGGTAATTCATTTTTTTTTATATAAAAATGCATGAATCCCGGAAATCTCCAATAAAACTGGGATAAGTAATGTCACTAAAGGCATACACAGCTACAATTATTTTACTAAAAAAATTATCGACCAGTGAAAATTTCGTATCGGAATCATATTTTTTTTGGCCACTTTAAAACCTCTTCTATTTGAAGTACCGCAGATTTTAAGTCTGTGAATTTACTATCGTTCAGCGAAAACCGCATCGAAATCGGTTTAGCAGTTTTTACGGGAATCCCGAACAAACAGGCAAACACAAAAAATGTAAGAAACAAAAGATTACAATATAATGATATTATAGATGATTCCGATCGGCAGTTTTCGTTTGCACAGAAAAGTGCAGACCGATTTCCGACATATAAATAATCTGTATTGGAACTATAGTCGCAAACAGAAATGGCAGTGTTGCTCGCTACGCATTCTTAGCTCTGTTCCGCTTACACAATTCGTACAATGTCCTGCGCTACCAAAATTGGTGTGCTGAATTATTAATAGTGTAAAGCTGTACGTGTGAAACGATCTTCACATATACCCTAGAGCTACTGTTGCGGCTCGTGGAGATGATTACCCGGCTTTAGAGTCGCTGTCACCTTGTTACTGTAACCCTAGAAATATTAAAAATTAGTTCTAATAATTATATTATCAGTGCAAGGTTAGAATTCTATGAAATATCCTTTCTAGTCTTACTTAGTATATATCGGAAGTAGGGCCCATCATAGCGAAGTGCATTTGAGAGATCCAAGATCTGCCAATATAATTCAAATTATTTGATGTCTTATAATGTATTCAGTGTTAAGTTAATCTTAACGTTTTGAACGCTTTATCCTTTTTGGTTGAAGGAATCAAATTAGGATATCAGATACATTTCGACAAATATGCAAGATAAAGTTACTTAAAAGATAAGAAAACATATTTAAAATGTTAATACCTTGGAGGAAACTGGGAATGACAATCAGTAAAAAATGTTGCTCTGAAAAAGCGCCTAAATTCTACATTTCCAAAAGGCGCAACAAGGCTTTCTTCTCATGAGCTGTGATAGGAGTAAAATACCACTAAACTTTCAACCAATATTTTATTATTTAACACATATTTTTAGATCGTCTCAATCAAAAGTATTAATAAGTGTCTTTGTAATTTAATGTTCAGACAAATTGGTAAAAAAATGTTATAAATAATAAAACTGGTTGAAAGCTGTTAAAGCGCCATCTAGTAAAAACTATCTTAAATAGATTTATATTTTAGAATTGACGTATAAAATTGAGATGGCGCTAAACAATAAAGCCAATTAAAATCGATAAAACAGAACCATTGCTTTCTCGCTCGGACTGGTACCGAAACTCACACAACACACTGATCATCATTAGGCGCCAATACCTTTAACAAATATTCTTGACTATTATTGTAAATCTTAAAATTAGCCTAAATAAAACTAACAGTTATTAATTGAATGCATCACTGCGAGCCATCCGTCTACGTCTCGTTAGAAAGCGTTAATGTTCTGTGCTGCCTAACAAAGGAGAAAAACTTGTTGCCTCCTCTGAAAACGTAGAATTTATTCAGAGTTACATTTTTGTTGGGCAGTTCTGGAGTAGCGATTCCACTGAAAGGAAAATATGAAGTCTAATATTAAAATTATGCATGTTGGAATACTAAATTGCCGATGTAAGATATCAAAACAATTAGGCGCTATATTTCTAAATTTAATTAATAAATTACTTTGTATGTACTTATATTACTTA
The DNA here is from genome assembly GCA_019925095.2 of Dendrolimus kikuchii. NCBI lineage: Eukaryota > Metazoa > Arthropoda > Insecta > Lepidoptera > Lasiocampidae > Dendrolimus > Dendrolimus kikuchii. The sequence goes on from CM034394.1 coordinate 20,465,345, forward strand.
TCAATAGTGACCACTTTTAATCGATTATTCTAAATTTAATGTATACTAGAAATATTGCGAAAGAATTTGCTCTACTATATTTATGTTGTTATATATTATAAGTCTCGTCTGCACTAGGACAAAGTTTTATGGGATATTATCTCTAATACCTCGATAAGTCTTATGAAATATTTTTGGAGTCTACTTCTTAAGAATCGAACTTCATATAAGGGCCCGCGGTATAAAAATTTTATGAGGAGTGAAATAATACAAGCAATAAATTTTTTATTATATAATTTCGAACGTTAAGCAATGAAATAAAATCTAGAATAATATCCATCACTGCATAGTCAAAGAAATCGTACACAAGGAGTAAACTCCAGTCGTGCGTCGGAACCGACACACAAATTTTTTACGTAAATAATTAGAAGTTTTACCGGATTTGTATCCCGCGGAAATTATGTCATTTGCCGGGATAAAAATATCCCATATTTATATCCGCTATCAAATGTATGACAGTGTCTGCAGCTGTCTGTCTGGGCGTGATAGAGCTTCGCTCGGTGGTTGTAGAGTTAATTTTATATAGCGCCATCTCATACAACATTGAGATGTAGTAGTAAAATAGCAGGTTATCGCACTTTGGCAATAACGCAAGTATCACAAAAATTTACGAGACGGCTCATCTCAACATAAGAATAAATTAATTATATTTTTTTCGGTGTAAAATCGCTTTTTTTTCAGAGAAGACACCTATATAGACAAAAAGCAAGACTTTACCAAATACAAAATTCTGACAGGGCTTCTTTACTTCCGATATATTTTTGGGGTCTAGGGATAATAGGAATTAGGATATCGTTTAAAATTTAAACGATGTCTATTTTTATTTCGAATTTAAAATTTAAATAAATAATATACCCTGCCTTGCTGTGGACGAGACTCATTAAAGGGCATTGTACTACACCGATAGAGTGATATGATCTGTACTGATAACGCGTGATTGTTGATAAAAAATCTTGTATTTTTCTATTGTGACTAGTTGTGATGTCGGTTGGCTTCCTTCTTAGAAATGAAGACACAAGTGGATGAAAGAATGATATGGAACATTTTTAATATTTTTTATTTATTACGTCGAATGAAAGTATAATGTGTATACAAACCATAGTAGAACTTAAACCAACTTTTGAGTTTGATTTTATAAATAGCACGAGTTTAGTTCGATGAGAAGATAAACGTGTTTGACATTTTCTCGGTGTTCAAATAATTGTTACATATGTCCCCTTCATCCAGAGGTGTCTTATAAATTTATTTATTCATAGCGTTAACCGCTGCCTTGCCCGAGACTGCGCCTGGTATACGGGGCAACACTTGTAATTACGGGACGTGCACTAAACGATATTTCTCTTCTGGCTAATTTTCTTATCTCTGAATATTACGTAAATTAGTAACGATATGCAAGAGGAATAGTAGTTAATTATAATCGACCTGTAAAAAAATTTAAGTCAAAAAATGCCTTCTAAACCTTACATTTCTCTTAGTCCTCTTGCATTATGATATAGAATACTAACAGACTTTCAACGACGATTATGTTATTTGGGACATATTATTCGCACCATCTTAATTGAAATTTTAAATTCTTTACTATAATAAATCTAGGTGGAGTCGAATTTATACAATCAATATGAAAATGAGAAAAATATCAGGAGGGCTAATTCAGACCAGCAGATCCCAAAAATGCAACTTTAGAATTTTTGTCTATCTGCTAGAGCAGTGGGCCGCAAACTTTTTGTGTTCAAGGTACATCACAAATAAAAATCATTTTTTAAGTAATATTAATCAACATTTATTTATTAATCATCGAAACAATATTTATTATTAATCAACAAACCTAAAGTTTAAATTGCAGCATAACCTTATTCCGAGGCACACCAATTAATCGCCACAGTACACCAGTGTGCCGCGGTACATACTTTGCGGAACTACTGAACGGATTTAAATGAAACTCGACACCAAGGGCGGATTTTGACATTTTCCGCCTATAGGCTATTCATATTTTGCCACCCCTAATGATCTCTATACCCTAGTTCACATTCCCATTAATCACATTTTTGACAATGAAATTATAACTTTACTTTTTGTCCCGTAATTAGTAGATTGTGAAGCAGGGGATCGATGGGTTTGTTGCGGCCGTAGCCAAAGGCTATTTACTCAAAAGTGTAGAAAATGTATCTAATTGATAAAACATATTAAACATTTTGTGTAGACTTAATAAGAATCATTTTATTAAGTCTTATAATTTAAGTAAGATATAAATTCTGTGAGACTTAAAAAAATATTAGCCTCAAATTTGCCGCCCCACCCTACTCAGCCTATTGGGAAATCCGCTACTGCTCAACACGGAGCCAGCTTATATAACTTGGGATGCTTTTTATCCTGATAAATGACGTCATTTTCGCGGGATAGATGAATATGGCGGTACCATTTTTTTACTGCCGCCATTTTCTATAGTAAATAATAACGTCTGTCAAGGGTAAATTAATATTGAGACTTGAGTATTAATGACAAATGTTATTATGTTTATGTTACCACTGTTGCACCTGGGTTAATGTTAGTGCTAGTGTCTGTGTGCGACATATAGCGTTAAAAATAACGCCGTTAATGTTTAGCTACACTAGTGCATATACATGAGTTATCGGTCAATGTTTAACGTTGTTAACAATGTCGCATCTCAAATAACGCATTCAACCCTTGGTGGCTACGTCTGCGTGAGAAAGACACTAACACTAACATTATCCCGGGTGTAGCAGGGGCCATTACATTGTGTTCTTCATTAAGAAGTGCCTTGTAACGATCGTTTAGTGCTTGTCCCGCGGCTCTGTCTGTGCGAGCAGATGATTCCTAAAAGATTTGACTATTTTTACTATTGATTCTAGTTTTGTAAATAGACAAATTATATATTTCTATATAAATGATCATTGTTACATGTACAGTAGGATATTTTTGTATTTAATAATAATAAAAAAAAGATTTAAATCTTTGTGTAAATAATTTGTATTTTCTAAGACTGTTGTTTATTTTAGAGCTTTTAATTCGTTCATTTAAATTAAACTATTCGATAGGGTATTGTGATGAAATATGTATTTTCCAGTCATGTTGTTATCATTGTACATTATTTTAAACCTTATTACACACTTTTGTGCCTCGATGCGAATGTATTCTTACTTAGAATGCGAACCTTTCACACTCGCGATGAATATATTTCATTAATTCACTACGACGGTATTGCAATTTATATCAGGTTATTTTATCTTACTGCAATTCAGTTGCCTCGGCACTGGTTAGAATTTACTATCAACTCCATACAGGCAATGTAGATTTTCTACAAATCGTAATGTAAAAGGCATAGTAACTTTAGAAACCCAGTAGTAAAATTGCTAAAATAAAAGACAATATTTCTAAAATGCGACACACCATAAGAATGGAGCGGCCAAGTACGTGTCAGTCCACACACACACACATACTGTGAAAGATATTGTACTTCCTACGCCATTTTGTACTGGCATATATTCATGTCAAATATCCATATAGTGGGTTACGCATACCCAGTCGGGTTTTGGAAAACAACTGTGATATGTACATAGGACATAGAGGAATGAACGGCCATGACGAGTTTATAAGAACCAATCCGAATTATTCCATTAAGGCCAAAATGTCAGTCGGTTCTCCGTTGTTTGGACGACACATTCCTAAAATTTTGTTTTCTATATATTTTAAACATACAACTACATATAATACAATACAAATGTACGGTTGACTTGCGTAAACCTCGTAAGGCTAAGCGCGCCTTACAATTAACCACTACCGGAGTCGTCGAGTCAGATATTTATACATTTTTAATCGTAGCGAGTGCGTAGCGTATCCTTAGAGGTTTACGCGAGCAAAAGTTACAGGTGTAAGGCCGGGCTAAAGACGAGTTCTATTATTATAATTTAATGCGAGTGTGAATACGTTCACGTATATGCTATCTCTTTGTAAGCAATCTAATTCATTCCCTTTTTCGCCGCCTTTTGAAACCTAAATAATCCTTTGAACTTCTTGCCATGTCATGATATATTATTCGTCTTGTGAAATATTAACCATATGTTTAAATACTTACATAACTTCACGCCAGTTCCCTTGCGGGATAGGCACGAACAACAGAGCGCCATTTGGGCTTATTCTTACACACCTCACTTGCTTCTTTGACATTCATAACTCTTGTCATGCACGCTCGTCTGTTCTTAAGGCTCCTGACATCACCATGTTTAAATAAACAGCATATAAAAGAGAAGTTTCTTTTATACGCTTTTTATTTAAACATTGCCATTTATTACATATGCGTTTTTATAAATGAAACATTTTGGTAGCATGAAAGAAGAAAGGAATAGAAAAATGAATGACCAGTATATACTATTCCAGATGACACCATACTTTCTTTTATTGCGTTTTGATATAATAAAATACCACTGGAATTTTAACTAACACTTTAATTTTTTACCATTATTTTTAGATCGACTGAGTAAAGAAAAAAATCAAGTTTATAACCTATTTATTCAATTTACTGTTTATTTATTTGGTTTAAATCATGTTTTAAATCAGCGGCCGGCAACACGCGGCCTGCGAGATTCCTCCATGCGGCCCATGACTGTTTTATAAATAAAACTTTTGTGGGATCCTACCAGAATAAATAATTATTATGCTTATAACGTAATTATTAAGTAGGCGGGAAAGCGTGCATTACAGTGCTAATACGCGAATTGAAAAGGTTTGCTCAGCAGTTAATTACAATTCGTGGTAGTACTTACTTATGAGAGCAAACTTGATCACTCCTTAATTACTGAAAAAATAAATATGCTTCCCGTCTCACAGATAAGCATTTAAGAGCCATTACACGTATTGCAACTACTAACATGAAAGCTAACATACACACCTATACATATATATATATATATATATGCACAAGTGCGACCCGCTTTTACTAAATTTTGTCTCCTTTTGGCCCCTGCCTGCTGAAAGGTTGCCGACTACTGTTTTAAATGATAAAGTGTTGGTTGAAAGATTTTGCAATCACCAAAACTGTTTAATGGATTCTTATTAACGCGTTTACTAATTGATGTTTCATTTTAATCTAATGTTTAGCCGTGATTAAAAGGTAAAATGGCCAAAACGTCAGATTATTAGGTCAAATCAGAATCGCGAAATAAGCGTTAATAATTGTAATTGTTTTTAACGGCCGCAAGAATTTAATGAAATACTACGGTTTAGCGATCTCAAACACAGATAGAAAGTATATATACTTTATAGAATACTTTGTGATATTTATTTAATCGACAATAATAATTGATTAACAAACTGTATTAGTGAGTTTGAGCTTAATTCACATTCTAAAAATATACTTCGTACTACTATATTTTAATTCGCCGTATACGGTGGTATGTTGGAGAGGGAATAAAATATTGAATTATTATAACGAAATAAAATAAACGTTTTCTGTGTTAGTGTATTATTGTGAATGATTTTTCTCATTTAACATATTTCAATATTTAAAATATTCGAATTAAAATTAAATTAAATATTTTTTGTTGTAAACATGGTACCTATTAGGTCTGTTCCAACTCGAGTCATACAAAAATTGTTAGATGTATTTTTCTGCTGAAACTGTATCATACATAAAATAGGACTGGAACAGACTTATTGATATCATTGTATATCGGTCAATAGAAGATTCTATAGATAAATAATATAATGTCCCACTGCTGGGCTCGGGTCTCTCATTATAGAGGACCGGATAGTATACCCGCCACGCTTGTCCAAGGCGGCTTGGCAAGTTTGACACGTCGGTTATCTCGATGTGCAGGTTGCATCACGATGTTTTCCTTCACCGTTGTTAGCACGTAGGAATTGTAACAATAACAATTTTATTGTTATAGATAAATATGTATATTAAATTCGAATTAAAAACTAAGTATTATCAGATAACATTTACGCTTCTATGGATTTTTAATATTAATCATGTATTATTTATAATATTATGCATTTAAATTATGTGATATATATTAGGGAAAAAGTTCTTCATTTGTTATTAAAGAGGATAATTAATGATTTAATCAAGTAAACGAGCACAGCAATGACTAGAAAATACATTTATTGATATGTGTTGTTTTATAATAATAACAAAAAATATATTTTAATTTCATTACAAATCATGTTTTATTTATCTCCCTTTCCTCGGCATGTCTTTATTGCATTTTGATACAACATTCCGATTAATAAAAGATAATTTTACACATGCTTGTGCAAAATTATTATTAGAGTATGTAACAAACGTTATGAACTCCAGATTAGCTGCAGGAGGCTTGAATTGACTGAATTTGTATGAAAAATCGTCTATTGCTCAGCCACTTGTCGCTAAGTAATAGTTTAACAGGTCACAACGTTTGGGGGCGCATTACAAAAAAAAGCACTTCATAACAAATGTTACCTATTTTTACATAACAATCGTGTGTATTTTGCCTTCAAATGAAATCTATTTATTTTCATATATTTTGTAATACTAGTTCATACAGATACAACGTACAAATAACAAACTTGGTGAAATTCTAAGAAAATGTAAAATAAAGATGTTTAAAAGAATTTCAAAGTAATATTTTTTTTTCACATTATACATTTGAAAGCAAATTCGGTCTAAATCGACCATACACATTGGGAATTATATAATAAAAAAGCAGCTTCTTGCTAGATAGTAAGTACCATTTAATACTTATACTGGCAGATATTCCGAGGTATTAATTATTCAGAAGAATAATAATAAACGGTAGATAAACACATACATTGTACATCCCCAAGCTAAGCAAGTTACGCTTGTGTTATGGGTGATATACAACGGACCACTCTGAGGCCAATCCCAGACTACAGTAAAAACCGGAAAGTTCCTTTACAGAATTTACCATGCCAGGAATCGAACCCAGAGCCTCTGTGTTCCAGTGAACTCGGCCAACTAAGACTTAGCCGGCTCATATTCAGAAGAATATATCCTTAAAATATTGCTTGTTTAGATGAACGAGGGTACTATCTCAAAAAAATACAGCCCCACTAAAAAACTTGCATTTTCTCTAATCAAAATTATCTTTCATATAATTTTATGACAAAATAGTAAATTTATAAAATATAGATTAGGTTAAGCAAATAATTATAGAAATAGAAAAAATATGGTTATGTAAACTTCAAAACTCTTCTGAAAATTCGGTTTTTAGTTATCCACCGCTCTATCAATTATACCAAATGTATATTGTATAATATTAAATTGTCTATAGGTTGAAGTTATGGTGAACAATAAAGAGTTTTCATTCATTTAAATTTCAATAATTGGTTCATTATCATAGCCATAAAGGATCATCCAAACAAAATCACTTTCACGTGTAGGTATACATAGTGTCCAGGAACCGCTCTTCTGACTTATCAATTACTATAACATGAAGAATTACTTTAATTACTTATCAATTTTCATTTACGGCCGGTTCCTATATCTTACTATCAATGCATTTGCCATACCATCGGTTGAATTTTGACATTACGTATGTGGAGCTCACGTCAAATTTTAACCGATATTAACGGTCGGTAAGACATAGGAACCGGCCATTACTTAACATTATAATATCAATCGGTAATTTGGCTCAGTCTGCCTATTTTATTAGCCTGAGATGCTGAAATATAAAGTAATCTGGTAGTTCCAAGATAATAAAAATTTATTCATGAACAAACCGAATTTTGTAGAGGCCAAATTTTATTATTATAATAAGCTACCTATTATTTATATCAGGGTTCACCAATTAGTTTCGCTCGGGGTCCGTTTTAAGAAATGAAATGACCATCGCGGTCCGCACAACATTTTATAGATTTTTTTTTATTAAACAAATGTTATTACGGAAATAACAGAGGTATTTTTTTAGAGATGTGCCGATTATGATTTTGGCCGATTAGTCGATTGTAAAGAGGCCGACCAGTCGGCTAAGCCGATCACGGTTTCGGGCATTTCCGTAACGCTTCGTTTATAGCTGATTCGCGCGCAAGTAGGATCTTGTTTTGTTTACTTCACATTGTTTCTTGATTTTTACTTTTGTACGGGTCTCAGGGCGGTGTTTTTGTGAAAAAAAATATTTTTGTTTAAAGATACTGTTATAATTCATTAAAGTGAAAGAGCTCAATTAAAATTTAATCAAGTCAAAAAGAAAGTCTCGTGTACGGATTAAAATGTATTAGTAAAGTACAAAGTAAGAAGTCGGCGCTCTTTGCCGAATAGTCGCTGACTAGTCGCCGACTACGGTAATGGCCGGATAGTCGGCGCATCTCTAATTTTTTACATATCAATGAGAAAAATGAAAATTTTCCGCAGTCCGCACAAAATGGGCCGGCGGTCCGCCATTTGACGGCCCCCTGATTTATATAATAATGATGATTATATGTCGTAATGACGTAAAATCGAGTCTACGGCTGTGATTTTGCTTATTCTTGTTCTCTTTGCAAACATTTTAAATATGTTTACACCTTTACTAACATACAAATGTGAAATGAAATTTATTTGTTACAGCATTACGGATATTTATGGAGTTTTATAAAATTTTAATTTAAACTATATAACCTCCTTGCTCGTTATAAAAGGTTAACAGGCTCGTTAAAAAAAGTATTATTCTTAATCGCCTTTAGAATGTGATTCTCTTTTTCCATGGTGGTTACGAAAGATATTTATGAACTCATTTTAACGTGTTTACAAACCCCACATAACTATTGACCAAAGATAAATAAAACACTTCTAAAAACAGTTATTTATGATTAGAAATCGTATAAAGTTTTCGTGTAAATTTTGAAATCACAGACAAGCACTTAAATTTCATGTATTCGTATACAGAAAACTAAACAAAGTTAAAATTAAAAAAATATTAGGTAATTCTCAAAATTATCAAACATTGTAACCGCTGCCAGTGAGAAGCGTGTCCGGCTAGCTGCGTTACCATGTTAAACGGAAATCCTTATTCACAAATTTATATTATTCAGTATATTTCAATGACAATGAGAAACAACATGAATTTGTGCAGTGTTATCTAAAACTCGCTTTTTGTACTAATATACTCCGATACGTTAAATATATTTCTTTATTAGACACCAATCAGCACAATGAAGGCATCCTATTCAACATTGCGATACATTTAAAAAGTTACTATCAGTTTATTATAAAATATAACAAAATAGAAAAAATATTTAAAACATCCAGAGCACAGCAGGTCTAAGTTAAAGTATTCTTTTTATAAGAATATACAGCCTAATTTGGATGTCTGCACAAAATATCTAAATATGCCAAGCCCCAACATCCTAAAGTCTAAGTACCGATACATATAAATTGCTATACGTTTTCAAATATTCAAGATCTACCATCATTCAAGATAAATATATAATTTGCTAATAAAGTAAATAATACAAAATAATGACAATCATTTATGATTCGTTAAATAATATTATTCATACTTTTAAGTTTTAGAATTTTTAGTGCATTTCATTGAGTTTCCAAATGCTTGTATGTTCGAAAAAGTTATTATAGACCCAAAAAAAAATATGCATTTCCACAAAGAAATTTAATTATAAAATAAACTATTTTGTTTCAAAATTTATGCAATATTTCAACAAAACATTACATATATACTCAAATCAACATTTCATATAAAAACAGTCCAAGTTAACAATAGTCAAATTCAATAAAAAAAAGCGCTCTATTTAAAAATATATTACATTATAGAATCACAGCAATTTCAAAATGGCGTTCACTACATCCATAGACGACTCGTTCACGAGAACTATATCAAAACTATTTAGGTAATTGTTGAGATTAGATTCCACATGATGACCAAGGAAACCTACTTTTATGACCACATTGCAGTGCTCCATACCTTCGGCCATTCCAGCGTCACCGATATTATCACCCATGAGTATAACATTGCCCCTGTCTTTGACCATCTCATAATACTCCGTGTTCTTGATGGCGGCCTCGTTCTTATTATACACGTGTATAACATCGCCCTTTATGCCAACTATATTGTCATCCTCATCCATGGCCAGGAAGTTAGATATAACCTTGAAACGAAATAAACAACGTTAGGGACAAATTATGGAATCTTCTCGCATCACTGATGACCGCGATTCCGCAAACCAAAGCAACCAAAAACTATACTAATAATTAAATATGTGGAATTGTGTCTTGTAATTTAACAAGGGAATTCCTTTATGAAATGAAATATTTATTCTTGGATAAATGTAGTTGTATACAGGTGTTATTCTTAGAAATACATGGTTCAGTACATTTTACCAATTTCACTGGTGTGCAAGTAAGCAGGATCTTAATAGTCATTAATTAAATAGTTAGTTCCAATTTATTTTATTAAGTACCTTTTATGTAACCTGGATAATATCTATGACCTTTATTTATTAATTATATAGATATCTGTTTTTGATTAAATTATTATTATTGCAATCTGTGTATGTCAATTATTTAATGTCTAATTTAAATATTACTATTAATTATGTATTGATATTATGTTTCAAATTTGTCATTAAGGAATTCGTTTGTGGAATAATATGATTTGTCTATTAATGATTTCTTTAGTCTTGTTTTAAATATATTTTTTTACGGTTTTGGTAGTTTATTAAATATTGCAGGTGTCATTTCGTAAACACTCTTATCCAACAGTATTATATCTATTAACACAGAATACATTTGATTCTCTTTTATATAGAACTGAACTATTATCATATTTATATTCAAGGTGACAAAGCCCGTTAATGGGGTAAGTTCATACAGTTTTTTAGTTAGATTAAAATCCATGTTATAAAAGTGAATCTGGCATTGTTCTAGTACACCTGTTTCTTTTTCATCAATTTATTCGAGGACGACAACGTATTGGTAACACCGCTGGTGTTGCAAATGTCCATAGGCGATGGTAACCGCTTTTCATCAGATTGGCTTTCTGCCTGTCTGTTGTACTTTCGTTATTATAGGTTATTTTTATCCTGGAAAATGCGTTCCCCGGGATAATGATTAAAATTTACTGGAGTTCTGGGGTCCAATTCTGCTATTACTAACTCGTCAAAACCGCCAGACACTATAGTCTCGATCGTAAGTTTTGCTAATTTCGATATAATAAAACTACGTTTTAACGGTTTTAAGCGCGGTAATTTTATTTGATTTTGGTTTTTCCGACGTTTCGGCCACTTTTCCAAGGAATAATAAATTAGCTTTTCTGGATGTGCTCATCCTAAGGAACCCTGACAATACTCTTGGTCATACGGTGTATAGGAAACCTACCCATACAGATAAATACCTTAATGGTTCGTCTCACCACCATCCTAGTCAGTTAGCTACCGTGGGCAAATCTTTGTTTCAGAGAGCACGGAAAATTTGTGACGAGAACCACATAGCTGGAGAGCTTCAGCATGTCAAGCGAGTTCTACAACGCAATCAGCTGAAGACTCCACATCAACGTCACAAAGGCCCCAAACCACCTTCAGTTGAGCGGTGCCCTGCTACCCTACCCTACATCAAGGGGGTCACAGACAGAATTGGTCACATCCTCAGGCGAGCTTCAATCAAAACATATTTCAAGCCGCAGAAAAAGATTACCCAATTTCTGAGACCTGTGAAATGCAATATCCCACTCCAGGATGCAGGGGTTTACAAGCTTGATTGTGAGTGTGAATTGTCATACATTGGGCAAACAAAGTGGAGCATAAAAACACGAGTAAAAGAACACATTGCTGACATGAAACACACAAGGTCTACGAAGTCTGCGATCAGTGAACACACGCTGGATAAACCCAACCACTACATCAGATTCGATAACCCACAAATCCTCGCGAAAGAGAATCGTTTCATACCTAGAATGATGCGTGAGGCTATTGAAATCAAAAAACACCCAAATTTCAATAGAGAAGATGGTTGGCAAGTACCACCTGTTTGGGATCCAATTATCAAAACTATTAAGACCCAAACCCAGCAAAAACCAGCTGCCAGACCTCAAGACACTGTGAGCTCTTTCTGCGTACAACGTAACACAAACCAACTTGACTGATAATTACTTTTATTTTTCCTTCCACCCATTTTAATATTATATAAAATTATTAGAGCTAGGTATGTTTGCTGAAGAGTTTCTTGCGCCGCTTCTTCTCTACAAGCCATAACATGTTGCGAAACGGTAGTAAATTAGATTAGGCTCCCATAGATTAAATAATAACCATAAACAAAATTAAAAATTAAATAATTAAAATTAATAAGTTGGCGGTAGGCTAAATAAAACTTTAACAATACTCGTTGACACTTGACATCTTTGTCTTCCGTGATCACGGCCACTGAAAAGTGGCCGAAACGTCGGAAAAACCAAAATCAAATAAAATTACCGCGCTTAAAACCGTTAAAACGTAGTTTTATTATGTATACAAGTCGCGAAAACTTAAGAAAATATTAATTTCGATATTCTGTTAACTCCAATCGTATGTCCGTGGCACGCTATTCTATCTTTACAAATGTTTATAAGCGAAAACTCGCGGAAATGTTTAAAATTTTTGGTAGCTTTTCAATATTCATTTTAGCTAACACCATTTCTGCTAATGGTAGCACAATTTTTTTTTCTACTATTGTTCTGCCGCGACGATATCTAGAAGATATTGTGGATTTAGTACGAATTTATGACACTACTGCAATGGAATTGTAATTTGAATATCTTCGCAACGTGGACCGCTTAGGCAGTTATCTGACCTAATGTATTGTATGTTGGGCTCTCTAGTGCAATGATAAATTACAGTAAACTGTCTTCAAGAGCTGAACTTGTGCATTGAAAACCACTGTAGTGCACGAATCATAACCAATGGTTTTTCAACCAATCCTGTTATTTTGATAACATATTTGCAAGCAGTTTTTGTGTGGTTTCAGAATTAGTCATAGGATTCAAAACATTCAGACACAAACAGAACAAAAACAATGCTTGCGTAAATGTTATCGATGACCACTATAAATAGGTATTAGGTTCTAAAGCAAGTAAACATCGAGCTGTAATATTTGGATGGAATTGGAAGGACCGGCTGAAATAAATAATAATACTAGAGTTTACTACCTTTTGTTTAAAGAGCAGGCGTTAATACGGTTTACATTGTATTAAATTTTAAAGTAAGTACTATTTGCCCCCGGAAGATTCACTTTATTTTATATCTCAAACTATCCATCCCATCTCCCGGCTTGAAAAGTATTTATGTCCCTTTTCGTTATTTAAACTACATTTAAACAAAATTATAGCTAGACCAATCCAGTAGACCTAGTAGTTTTTCTGCTTAACAGACAGACAGATCAAGTTACTAACGCATTTTTTTATATCTATAAACTTGAGAAATAATTGATCTCCGATACAAACTTTCATCCTCGATCTATTTTAACTCGTTCTAGTTTTAATTATCAATTCCCCATCTATCTATCTATACAATACGTAAAAGATCACAATAACAAAAATTATAAAACTGGCGAAATGGCTGAAATGACTGAAATGGCCAAAATGGGCGAAATTACCAAAATAATCAAAATAGAAAACCACAAAAAACCCTATCCTACTTTCTGGGATAACCTGTACATAAATCTATCCCATATCCGTCATGAAAGTAACCCTTGTCCACCCTCGGGATTAAAGTTACATATATACCGAATTTCAGCCAAATCGGTCTAATACTTTTTCCGTAAAGCATAACAAACAGTGAGACCAATATATTTTTATCCTGGAAACTATCCCATTTATCAGGACAAAAAGTATCCTATGTTCATCCTCGACATCGAAAATATATATATATATATATATATATATATATATATATATATATATATATATATATATATATATATATATATATATATATATATATATATATATATATATATATATACTGAGTTTCAGTCAAATCGGTCGAGTAGTTTGTCCGTGAGATCGTAACAATCAGACAGACAGAGTTGCTTTCGCATTTATAATATTAATATGGATATACCGTCATCTGGATCTGTATATGTCGAAATGAGCTCATAAACAGTTCCAAACCAAGGCCAATGTTGTCAAAACAACCAGGACCAAATATAGTTTGATATTTTAGTTTCGCATCGCAATACAACTTAAACAATTTTGGTATACATAATGCGTTATTTAAGCTGGCTTTATCGGAAGTGCATGAATTGGCGAGCACGGCTAACATGTTTGTTAAACATTTCAAGTCGGCTTTCCGTCGATGCTAGGGTTTATCTCAATTCGGATTTGGTGCTCTAAAGATATTCTCTTTCGTAGACCAAGGGGCCGCTTTCGCAGATTCGTATTTCGAATATGGTAAGTATCAAAATAAAGTGAAGATTTATCGTTACGTCTCACATCTACCAGTGTATCTAGACACGTATCTTTTCACACTTTGTAAACATTAAAACTAAATCAGTCAAACAATGAAATTCATTACAAGTTTTCTCCTACTAATTCAAATCGAATATAATTGATCTTAGCCATAATCTCACTCATAATTGCCTTTCGAAGTGCCAATTGCAGTAGGGTTTTTCCGGTTGTTTCGACTGAACTCTATTATTATCACGGGACAACCTTCGGCCATTTTATTTCGTGACTGTTAGATTGGCGTTGATAGTTAAGGCGCTGTATACGACAACTAAAATGTTATTATTGTTAGTAATATTAGTTCCAGAGAAGAACGCAAGTAGTACTCCAAATTAAAATAAATAGTAGATTGTTACACGAGATGTGAAAGTGACCTATTTTGGCATGAGATGGTTCGGCGTACGAGCGTAGCGAGGGCGCTATTAGTTTGAGTACCTAAACAGGCCTGTCAGCAGAGGTTAACACTCTGCTTTTCATTTCGAATATAAGAAAAGTCAACAAAGTAAAGAAAATCAATAATTTAAAAAACAGCTACTTCTCTAATGAAATCAGGCGTTAAATCCATATAGCTTAAGAGCCCAGGACTGCCAGACCATCATTTTATAAAAATTGAAAGTTTTGCTGTGCATAACTCCTATACAGATAAGAACGACCAGCGACTATAGAATTTGGGTTGTAGTTTCTTGGGCAGGTAACAGGTAGTGAAGGTGTATGAAATAGTACCTTAAATTCGTTAAAGTATAAAGCTCAATTATTTTATATATTTTTCGGGATAACTTTAGAAATCTCGTCATCCATTGCCGGACACTTGTGACAGTTGCTACCCCCTGCCAGACACCCCTAAACTTTAAGAAATTATACTTTCGTTATAGTATAAAATCTAAATTTTATATATGTTACTTGGGGAGCCATAAAAAAATGTTACCTCAATAGCCGGACAGTTTTAATGGTTTTACATATTGCCAGACATATTTAAAGTCCGCTGTAGGTAGGGGCACATTTTTTTGTCACTGATATTAGTAAATATTTAGCTCAAATTTATGTCAATTAAATAATAATTTAGTGAAAAGTAACTAGTAAGTATAAAATAATGTTACAAAATTATTGATATTTTTTAATACAATTTATGCCGAGATTTAACAGTGGCTGTAAAAAAGTTGGGACATAAGTCGTATATATTATCTATCGGTCGCAGTTTGTAATGTTTTTAACATCAGGTAAAACATTTCCCAGGGACAAAAAGTGCTGTTTTCATCCCTGTGATCACAGATCAGACACCTGCAAGCATACTTTCAGAATATGAGAAATAATAATCTTTATTGTCAGAAAGTCAAATTTACATTATTTATGTTAGCTATTGTCCACAAACTAGGCGAAGCCTGTATTCTGAAGGCCAATGTTGATGTCTATAGCCACAGCGGGCCGATATGTATGTGTTATGTGATTTTCCCCTGTCGAATTAGTCTTATTTGATACCTTGACATGAGGCAGAAGAAAGTTGGCCGCCTTCAATGCAGCGACGACGCAGTCTCCGAGACCTGCAGAGAACACCAGCACTGGGACCTGCTGACTTTTGCTCCACTCTACTATGTCGGTAACGCCGATTCTAGAATTAATAATATATCAAATGATAACAAAAACTGAATGTTATTGAACAAAAGTTTAATAAATTTACATTTTTATTTACATTACTATTATAAGACGTTAATAGTTTAACGATAATTAACTTGAAAAAACATTTAAAATTAATAAGATAGAACAATAAGATTTTATTTCGTTATTTTATTGGAATAAAACTTAGTTGTATTGTTATAAAAAAATATTTAAATTAAAACAGTACAAAAAAACAATTCTAATAAAACAATGAAATATAATTAGAAACATTCTAGATTAGGAGCGAAGTAAATATTGATAGATAGTTCTTTATTGCTCATCAATAATAGACAATATACTAGTTACTAATGTAACTAGTATATTATGTCTGTTATTTTCCGTCTATTTTTTGCCTAAACATTAATATGTTTAGGCAAAAAAATAGACGGCCTTATTTTTCTGGCTACCAAGCATATAAAATATTCTGGGTTAATCTGGTGATGTAAGTGGTGCACAAACATAGATGCTATCAATTTTAAATATATATAATATCAAACTTACATATATATATGTATATATTAATTATACAATATATTAGACAATAAAATAAAGAATAAGAAAAATATGATAAATCAACTAGAGCATATCTAGTTTTCAATTTATTTCTATGTAATATATTTATACATATTTAAAATTGTTACTATTGTGAAATCTTAATTTTGCTGTTAACTGATATTGATAACAAACCAAAATAAATAGGTAAAACGAGAAATTGAAGCTTCACTTACTTAAAATTAACGAAGAGTTATCTGTTTCTGAGTGCCACAGATAGATTCAAAATATAATCATGCAGTAAAAATAAACCAATAAGAGAACAAAGTGATTATATTCTTGTCAAACTTATAGATACTCTAGTAACAAACGGTTATGAAAAAGCTTCGGGTGCGAGATATACGGCACATTTATTTATTATTTAAGATATAAAAATAACTTTGGGTGGTTATAAAAAAAAAATAACCACGAAGGCTAAGGAGGGTGCTCCGCTTTCGCAACCGCCTTACCCTTCTGACCCATATTTAAAAAGTTCGGTTCTGTCCATAATATATAAATGTGTCATTAAACTATATATACCCCACCCAAAGCTTCTAAGTTTCATAAAAAAAAATATGTATTGGACAGCACTTAGTAGTTAATATAGAAAAATAATATATTATAACCAAACCAAATAATATACCAAACAATAACCAAATCTCTACTATTTGGCCTTATACTGATTTTGCAGTTCAACAATAACTTACATACTTATGGTAGTCGTGGTATCATAATGGCTAGCGCAAGCGTCACAAACTCAAAGGGCGTGGGTTCGATCCTGGCCGGAACGCATGCACCACTTAGGCAGTTTTCTGAACTAATGTGCATATTGTTACAATTACCACGTACTAATAACGGTGAAGGAAAACGTCGTGATGCAACCTGCACATCGAGATAACCGATGTGTCAAACCTACCAAGCCGCCTTGGACAAGCGTGGCGGGTATACTGTCCGTTCCCCCCTATAGTGGGAGGCCCGAGCCCAGCAGTGAGACGTTTATGGGCTGTTATTGCTTTACTTATTACTTACATACTTATAATTGATTAATTAACTTATGTTATTGTAATTTAATTATGTGCTTAAAACTTACCGAAAGCATTCAATCATTTTATAGGCATTATCCTTCAGCTCACTCCTTGGGAACTTTACACTCCTAAAACAATATTTCCACGATAATCTTAATATATATAAATTACGTGTCACGTTGTTTGTCCGCGATGGACTCCTAAACTACTTACATACATACATACATACATAACTTCACGCCAGTTCCCTCGCGGGGTAGGCACGAACAACAGAGTGCCATTTAGGCTTATTCTTACACACCTCACTTGCCTCTTTGACATTCATAACTCTTGTCATGCAAGCTCGTCTGTTCTTAAGGCTCCTGACATCACCTTCTGCTAGTACACGATCAATTTGATCATGGAAGGTGTGTCGTGGCCTTCCACGACTTCTGCATCCATCCACTTTTGCATTGTATATCTGTTTAGTCATTCTTTCATCATGCATTCTTTCCACATGCCCGAACCACCGGAGCATTCCTTTCCTTACCTTCACCCCGACACTCTCTTTCAGACCAACTCTCTTTCTTACTTCGGTATTACGAACGCGGTCCGCGAGCGTCACTCCGCAGATTTTGCGCAGTGCTCGCATCTCGACCGCGTTTACTCTACTTTCATGCTCTTTCTTCCATACCCAACTCTCGCTTCCATACGTGAGCGTAGGTACCAGCACCGCGTTGTGTACGGCGAGCTGGGCCTTCTGGCTGAGGTTCTTAGCGCCTAGAAGTTTACCTAACGCTCCATTTAAACTATTCCCCAAATTCACTCTTCTTTCTATATCAGCGGTGTACCTTCCATCCCTGCTAAAAGCACATCCAAGATATACAAACTCATTCACTTGCTCCAGCATAACATCATCGACCATTATCCTTGCATTCGTTCTGGTTTCTTCTCTTTCAAACACCATAACCTTTGTTTTCTTCGCATTCAAATGCGAACTAAACTACTTGACCGATTTTAATCAAATTTGCACACCGTGTGCAGTTTGATCCGACTTGATAGATAGGATAGCTTACATTTGGACCCGGTAGGTGGCGCTGGAATCGGGTTCTAAATTTTATTTCTTCAGGGCAGAACAACGTCTGCCGGGACAGCTAGTATATTATATAAAAAAAGAAATGTGTTATGAACCACAAAAAGTAAAGGTTGCTCCATAGGTGTATGAGTATTGTGACGTCACGTACGCCCAAAGATGGCAAAAATAACACCAGGGGTATGTAATTAATCTTTATTTAATTATCACACCATGGAGTGTAAACAGGGACTACTTACCGCCGAGTCTCAGTGTGATCAAAAAGAGAGCTTCAATAAATACCAATTCATACACACATACATACATATTGTCACGCCTGTTTCCCAAAGGGCTAGGCAGAGACGATGGATCTCCACCTGCTACGATCCTGACAAACACTTGTCGCTTCATCAACTTTCATTAATCTTTTCATACATACACACTTATTTAAACTACTTTTTATTTGACCTATCTTCAAAATATCTTCAATTTGATCATGGTCTACCGGCACCGACTCTACCAGCCACATTGCTGTCATATACTTGTTTTGTGATTCTGCGTTCATTCATTCTCTCTACATGCCCAAATAATTAACAAATACCAATTCATTAACCCCAAAAACAGTAAATTACTGAAAATAGCCCACACTTTAAAAAGCACTAAAACTATCTTGTTTATTGATACCAGTCCTAAAACCTTGCATTTACTTAATTTTACTCCACTGTTTAAAGAAGTTTTTCAAATATTCATATTGCGACTTTATATATATTTTATATTATCGACCCATAACATGTTTGATTGGCCGTAATATGGCCAAACATCCATATTATGTGTTCATTTTGCAAGTCATAGTAGTTCAGTGGATAAAGAACCTGCACTTCGTTTCAATTATGTGAATATTTTTTTTTGCAGAAAACATAGAATATCGTACATTTATTCAGATCTGATGTATATATTTATGTAATTATAATATACTGATGGAAAACATAATCAATATGTGAAACCCAATCTGTTATAGACAAGCATAGAAGGTACAAAATGACACAAAATATAGACATAGTACAATTTACCATAATGGCGAGGGCTTCATAACAAATGGGCGTACAGACAAAAGTGCAGTGTTACACAAGGGACAAAATTGTGCATAAAACAAAACTAGCTGATTGTATAAGGCTGAAATTCGGAATACCCTTCTATTTAGCATACTGGTAAGACTTTCTAAATTGTAACATTTCATAGATTTTAATAAACAACAAAAAAAAATGCATTTTTGCGTATACGCCCATTTGTTATGAAGCCCTCGATATAGACTCTTCTGATGTATTAAGTATTTGTATATTCAGTCGAATTGTAGGTCTTCATTTATTTATTTTGTTAAGGCTTACAGATGAACATTCATATAAATTAAACACATATAAAAAAAAATGCTAATTACAAGCCTTAATATATGAACTTACTCAGAAGTAGCTTAAGATTAGGATATTTAATTAATGATATTTAAGGAAAAAAAAGAAAAAAGAATTATAGAATGAAGTGATGATAATATGCAGTTTAAAAATTAGTTTACGTTTTTTTTATTGCAGGAGTTCAGCAGACAGGCAAACGGCCCACTAGATGGAAAGCGGTTATCATCGCCTATGGACATTCGCAACACCAAAGGTGCTACAAATGCGCTGCTGCTCTCTTAAGTGAGTCTGGAACCTGGTCACTAATGCTGGAACACAACTCAAAGTTGTTATGGTGGCATGCTCTAGACCAGGGGTGGTAGCCATCCAGTCGGGCAAATGCCCTACCACCTGGCTTGTGGGTTGTTTAGTCGCCTCTTACAACAGGCCGCCCGGCCGCAGGAAATTGTATTCTTTCTCCGTTCATGCACAGACAAGACGTGCAGGAACGCAGTTTTTACGTCGAAAAAATCTTTATTCATTGTTTCTAAAAGTGTTGGGTTTAATTAGAAAAATATCAAGATTGAATTTTGATGATAAATAGTTAAATTTCGATGCGCTACGAAGAATGAATGTGTTCTGCCTGAAGTTAGTGAATGCAAAGGGTATGTGCAACAGCTGTCTCTGCCTAACGCCCAATTGTTGGATATGAAGCCCAATATTGGAAAGAAGTTCATTGCAGTCGATAGAACTGTTAGCTAAATTGAGTAAAAGCAGATGTCATTGACATTCCGTCTGTACTACAAAGGCAAGAAGTGATAACTAAAATATCAATATAAAATTAATCATCTTCAACAAGTGGAAGCTGACTGAGTTCCTAATAATAAGATCTAGAACGTTAAATGCCTTATTTACAATGTTAGTTATGTACTGATCAAATATAAGTTTACTATCTTGAATTATTCCAAGATCTTTGGTACTATTTTCTTATACTTGCTATATACTTATGCAAAGTATATACAATAATAAATTTATTGCAACAACTATTTATGTAACCTTTTTTATCAACCCTACGGACCACTGAAGGTGACATCATGAGGCTATCGCAAACCTGCACACGGGTAGTACAACATCTCCTTACAATTCACGCCAAAAACACACATAATGCAGGGTAATATAATAAACATGATTTTTTAAATGTGAACTTTTTTTCAACTGGAAACTGTACAAAACTGGAAATTCTACAAAATAAATTCATAAAATTTTAAACAAGACCACTGCCAGTAACTTCATGTTAGATCTCATGGGTTACATTTTATATTGGAAGATTACTCACTTGAGCTGTGCATGTGCAGCAACATACCAATCAATCATATGCTTCCTTTTCTCTTCAACACTCATGATGGGGTCGCGTTCAATTGGCTTATAGATACCTGCTAGCCTGTTATCTTCATCTTTGTATGTTTGAGGTACAGATGGACACTCTCTAAACATGCCTAAAAATTTAAATTAATAATATTTTTCTAACATTTTCACACCTGTTATAGACATTTTAACTTTTTTTATTCAATAAATAGAACACAGTCATGTTATTGCGGACAGAGAGCACCCCCTGGCCGCCTTGCCGGAGTACAACTACCCTGCGCCCAGACATAGCATGTTTAGCAGCTAGGTGTCGGATGAATGTTGGAACTTTAGGAACAGCCCTAGAGGTTTAATATATTTATTCTCTCACTATTACTAAGGCATGCTACCTCTATGTATATTTTTAAAGGCATAATAATCTTTGTAAATAATTTTAATACAGTTAATTAAGGTAATTTAAAATAAAATCCATAATCAACATTCAAGACTTTTCATTTAACGAAGCAACTATCACCAATGTATAGCTTTAAGCATTTTTAATTATTGATGCCAACATTTGAGTTATTGATATTCAGCACAAGCTAACCTGCAGCACCAAAATAAGTTATGTTTATTCATTGTGAAATTATGAACACAAAATATTTTAAATGAATTAAGTTCATAAAAAAGTAAATTATATTATATTAGTAGTAGTGTATATAGATTATACTGATTAAATATTTCTTTATTCTTTATAGTACACAAAAAGTTACATACATAATTATACAATAGTGGTGTTGTAAAAAGGTGAACTTCACCCTAAAAGAGTTTTCTTCCAGCAAACCTATGAGTGTAGTGAGAAAGGAAGACGCAAAAGATAAGGTTGTGTACACTAAAATTTTTTGTTTTAACTATATAATATAAACATATTTTCTTAGAAAATAAATAAAATTTGATGTAAAAGAAATAAAGTTACAGTATATTGTTTATTTATGTATCTGAGATATAATTATACTCTGTTTCTTTCTTTTTGTTTGGTATCTGTGAATAATGACAGTACATACATACATACATACATAACTTCACGCCAGTTCCCTTGAGGGGTAGGCACGAACAACAGAGCGCCATTTAGGCCCATTCTTACACACCTCACTTGCTTCTTTGACATTCATAACTCTTGTCATGCACACTCGTCTGTTCTTAAGGCTCCTGACATCACCCTCCGCTAGTACACGATCAATTTGATCATGGAAGGTGTGTCGTGGCCTTCCACGACTTCTGCATCCATCCACTTTTGCATTGTATATCTGTTTAGTCATTCTTTCATCATGTATTCTTTCCACATGCCCGAACCACCGGAGCATTCCTTTCCTTACCTTCACCCCGACACTATGGAATAATGACAGTATGGAAAATAAATATAATTATGACTATAAATAAACTTTTATACACATTTTTATGTTAAACTTTGATTTGAATTCAAATATAATACAACTTCACAGTTGAATTATATTTGAATTGGCTTACAAGTTAAGGCTTGGCTTATACTAAGCCTTAACTTGTATTCTGCTTACATGTAAAGTATAATATAAAAGTTTAACTGGAAACACTTACCGAAACTTGTTAGAACAGTCTTGCCATTGTCCATAGTGTGCCTTGTGAGTGTGTGATCGAAATCAGTGACAATTTGCAACATGTTGTGGCCATCTTTAATTATTTTATTCAACTTCTCTACAAGTTCTTGTTCGTTTCTTATATGAACATTGCCTTTGCAAAGTTCAGGGATCTCCTGAACGCTCGATATTACTTTCATGACTATAAAATAAATAAAAACTTATTTTAATTCATATAATGTTTACATTAAAATTAATTCAGCATTTCACATACTTTGACCTGAACTGAAGATACCGAGGTTGTAAGTGACGATCTTTGATAACTGTCTAAACATACTTAAGTATTATATCACAATCAAAACTATGAGATTCTAAATATAGATAATTTTGATTCTATGTTATGTATGAAAATGGACGATTCATGTACTGAGAACTTAAATTTAGCTATTTCAAATCATTTAGAATGTTTTTAAACTTTTTGTCTCCTAAAGTTAATAAAGGATAGTATATTTTCAAAAACAATAAGTACTAAACTATTCACTATAAGTATTGGTGTACATTAGAAACTTGTTGAATATAATTAACTAATCACTTATCTACTAGACATAATAAATTCATACAATGTTACAAAATATTTAAATATCATTGAACATATGTTTCGTATCAATACCTGGATGAGATCACAATAATGAAATGATAAATGTTTGCACACTATTTGCTATTGCTGATGTACACTTTCTGTTATTATAGAATTATTGCAATTTTAATTGAATGTTCGTGAATAAAAGTAAGATGGTCAGCCCAGAAACAGCGTTCTCTTATCACTGCAAACAAGGAAACCCGGAAAGCGTAAAAAATTGACATTGACCACTGAATAGGGTAGGGTTGTACACAAACGATAAATTTTTTCTCGATCTTATCACAACAAATATATTCGATATCATATTTGTGTTTATTTCTGTTAAAAATTCAACATGTCAATATTTTAAAATTCTATAGCAATTTTGATGAAAACCTGTACACCTGTATATGTCGATCACAGTTATTTTTTCCGAAACTACTGTATCTATGTGGATAAAATTTGGCAGGAAAATATATTATATCTATGTTGCTACCTAGAGTAGAGACAACGATTGTTAAATTTTTGTATGTGCATAGACATGTAATATCATTAGTTAGATCTTTAAAATAATATCAATTTCCTTTTATTTAAGTGAATAGGTAAGAATATTAGCTTTCAAAGTCATAAAAATTTTGTTATCTTTTACTTTTGAACAACGAAGTGAAAAAAATTGGAAACATTAAGGCGTTTGATTTTGAAAATACTTTAACGAAAATTAGCTTAAGCAAGGTGATTAGTGTTGAGATATGGAGTATTCGTGGTAATGATGTCTTTTTGTTTATATTCTCTACCTCTCGCTACGACAAGGGTATCTCTCACTACGTTGTCCAACGTCTGTAAAAGACAGGTTTATTTGCAGAATAGGCAACATCGGAGTGTGTATGTCAAGGCCACGAAAATTCAGTATATGATGATAGTGAAGGTGTGTATTAATTTGGAGTAAGCGATCTGAACTTTCACGGAAATGTTCAATATTTTCTTTGAAGTCACGTGTTGACTCCTCGAAGATCCGGGCACCTAGAATGTGACGTGACGAGTTCTTTACTAACTTAGTTTCAGGTGCTATTGTAGTCAGCTTAGAAATTATTTCCGTTTTATTTTCTGTTTTGCTTATATAACACTCGCATTTGTTTAAATTGATTTCTAGTCCTATGGTTATAAGTTATTTTTGTGAAATGGTTAAATCTTCGAAAACGTGATTTACTTCACCTACTAGGTTGCCATCATCTAGGTATCACACATTAAATTAACATTTATTTCCCTTTTTAAACATTTTAAGATATGAAGGATATTCATAATATCTTAATATATGTGCGATAATCTTCCCTACTTATATTATTGTGTGTTACATTTCTGTTCAGAATGTAATTAATGTAATTCAGAACAGACGAGCTTGCATGACAAGAGTTATGAATGTCAAAGAGGCAAGTGAGGTGTGTAAGAATAAGCCAAAATGGCACTCTGTTGTTCGTGCCTACACCGCAAGGGAACTGGCGTAAAGTTATGTATGTATATATGTACATTTCTGTTCAAATTGAAATTTCATTTAATTGTAATATTGGATAAATATTGATATATCGTTCATAAAAAGCAAAGCAATTTCCTTTATTGATAATGTATTATTGAAAAAGTCGAATTTAGTGGCCGATACATCCCTGTGAGCATGTGACAGCTTGACACTTAACACTGACAACTACATGTTGTTGTTGATGTTGAGCAAGCAAAAGCAATAAGTCAACTTAGACCGGCAACAAAGAAAGAAGTTTTTGTGGTAGCACGAAAATACATTTCTTATAAGTAGTCAATATTTTCAACATTATTACCTAATTATGACTTCAAATAAAACGAAACCGTACATCTATTATTAAATAACCAGTATCATAAACACGTATTTTCAAAATAAAAATGCACCTGGTAAAAGATCACATTTGTACTATCAGCGCGTTCCACTAGAAGTTCACAACGCCCAAAATGCTCGGATAGCCGTTCCACGAGGCGTTATAATTTTCGATCACACAACGCTCACAACGACCTATGTCAACAGGTGGGTCGAATAACCGTTCCACTTGAGTTTACGATTGTAACACCGGCAAGCAAGTGGAGCGGGAAAAATCTGTGAAGACATACAACCTCCACACAAGCCTTATGTCTTTAAGATATTTATCGTTGCTTAGCAACTTCCTGTTTAGAAGACTAAATTCTATCTTCTGTCTAAGATACCAAATTAATATTTCCTCTTTGTAAATTATTCTACTAATAATAAAACAACTGCATGTTTAAAAGATTCGTTTATTGTATTAATTTCACATGGTAGCAGAGCGAAAAAACGGAAAATGTTTTAAATTATAAATCTAAAACAAAAACAAAAATACGAAATCTAATAGAAAATGTCAGTTGTAAAAGTGGAATGTTTGGGAAAAGAAAACTATGATACGTGGTGTATCCATGCAAAAGCATATCTAATTAAAAATAAACTATGGAAATATGTAAAAGAAATCCCAAAAGCAAGCGCGACACAAGATGAGATTGAAAATGATGAAATGGCGAAATCGGAGCTGCTGTTGCTAATTGCACCTTCGGAGCTGAAACAGGTCAAAAACTGTAAGTACGCCAGAGATGTATGGATGACTCTCGAATCAATATATGCAAGTAAGGGTCCCGCCAGAAAGGCTACCCTACTGAAACAATTAATATTAGCAAAACTGGAAGAAGGAAGTGATGTTCGTGAGCATATGAAGAAGATTATGGATATAGTAGATAAACTAAAAGATATGGATATTACTATCAATAGTGATCTACTGTCAATTATGATACTATACAGCCTGTCTTCGGAATATGAAAATTTTCGAACTGCAATCGAATCTCAAGACTCACTGCCAGATCCTGAAAAACTTAAAATAAAAATTATTGAAGAGAGTGATGCACGTCGTCGTGATATTCCTAGTACGAGTACATTAAATGGAACTGAAGAATGTTTACACAATTTTTGTAAAATCTGTAAAAAGAAGGGTCATGATGCCTCAAAGTGCTGGTCAAGGAATAAAAAACGAAGTAAGACAAATAATAAGCCAAACAACAGCACCAATAAAGCTAATAA
The DNA here is from genome assembly GCA_019925095.2 of Dendrolimus kikuchii. Lineage (NCBI taxonomy): Eukaryota > Metazoa > Arthropoda > Insecta > Lepidoptera > Lasiocampidae > Dendrolimus > Dendrolimus kikuchii. The sequence continues at coordinate 20,492,128 of CM034394.1, forward strand.
AATTGAAACGAACTTACACAGTTCCTATCTTGTAAATGATAAAGCGCAAAAATATTGGATATTAGACAGTGGATGTACCTCACATATGACTTTTTCGGATAAGCCCTTTACTAATATGAAAAGTATTTCAAAAACCCTTAATCTTGCCTCTAAAGATAAAACTGCTGAAATTATAGGGTCAGGGCATGCTGAAATAGAGATTGGAGATAGAAAATTTGGGATAACTGATGCACTTTATGTGCCAAGCTTATGTGCTAATCTTCTATCTGTTGGAAAAATAACAGATAAAGGACATACTGTCCTATTCACTAAGAAGAAAGCAATAATTAAAAATCACAAGCGAAAGGTACTAATGCAAGCGGTACGAGAAGACGATGGTCTATATTATCTTCATACCAATAATAACAATGTTGACAGACAAAGAGCCAATGCTGTGGAAAGAATTAATGATGAACCAGAAAAGAATAAATCGGCTGATATCAATGAATGGCATTCTAAAATGGGACATATGAACGAGAGAGACTTGAAGCTTGCTCTAAAGAATGAAAGCCTTATTGGACTGAACTTTGATAAAAATAGTTCATTAGGAGAATGCGAAATTTGCATAGAAGCAAAGCTAAGTAGAGTTCCTAGCAAGTCAAGTTCTCAGAATGTGGCACGTACGACTCAACGTCTTGAGATTGTGCACAGTGACGTCTGTGGACCATTTAGAAAACCATCTCTCAATGGCAATAAGTATATGGTAACTTTTATTGATGACTATAGTAGATACTGCCGAGTATACTTTATTAAAAACAAAAATGAAGTATTACAAAAATTCATTGACTACAAAGCAGAAGTAGAGAACTTCACAGGAAATAAAATCAAATGTATCCAAAGCGATAATGGTACTGAATACCGAAATTTGAAGTTCGACGCATTTCTAAAAGAAAATGGCATAGCAAGAAGACTAACTGCTCCATACACTCCACATCAGAATGGAATAGCTGAAAGGAAAAATAGAACCTTAATAGAAAAAGCAAGATGCATGATGTTGGAATCAAAAGCACCAATGTGTTTATGGGCAGAGGCAGTCTATACTGCAAACTATTTGTCAAATCGAAGTGTCAACCAGAGTATTGAAAATGAAACACCCTTTCAGAGATGGGTAGGCAGGAAACCCTGCGTAAATCACTTATATGTTTTTGGTGCTAAGACATTTATTCTAAAGAAAAGGAAAAATGAGCACAAATTTGCTTCAAAGGCAATTCCTGGTATGTTCACCGGTTACTCTGAAGTCTCAAAAGCTTTTAGGATATACGTTCCATCAAAGAAACAAATCTTTGTATCTAAAGATGTTCGTATTCTGAAGAAAATGTTTTACAAAGACAATGAAAATGTGACTTCCATTCCTTTTGAAGAATACAATAAACAGTCAAATGAGGCTGAAAATAAAGAGCAAGAAATAGAAATTTATTTCGATAATTTAGACAAAAACATCAGTAGACAGCAAGCACAACAAGACAATGCAATTGTAAACTCTACTGAGGCTGAAAATAACGAGCTATTTCATGACACGGAAATTGAGGATAATGATGAAAGTCTTAATGATCCAAACGATACGCGTGAAGAGGATATGAATATCGAGGCAACTTCAAATGATCCAGAAGAACGAAGGACATACAATCTTCGTGATAGATCACAGATTGATCTGCCCAAAAATTTTGAAGATTATGTCATGGCAGTCATGGATGTGGATAATGAGACAGAACCTCAAACGTTTAAAGATGCCATGAATAGTAAAGATAAGTCCAAATGGTTGGAGGCAATGCAGAGTGAAATAAACTCATTGCATGAAATGCAAACTTGGGAAGTTATCGACTTACCTAAAAATCGTAAACCACTACCATGCAAGTGGGTCTACAAAATTAAAAGGAATCCAGATGGTACCATAGAGCGCTATAAAGCCAGGTTAGTTGTAAAAGGCTTTTCACAAAAACCAGGCGTCGATTATCATAAGACTTTTAGTCCAGTAGTCCGCCTTAGTACTATTAGAGCTGTTTTAGGGATAGCGGCTCAGGAGGACCTGGTACTTCAACAGTTCGATGTATCGACTGCGTTTCTAAATGGTGTTGTAAAAGAGGAAATCTTTATGAAGCAGCCAGAGGGATTCAATGATGGTACAAATAGAGTTTGTAAGCTTAAACGAAGTCTGTATGGACTAAAGCAAGCTCCTCTCTGCTGGAACGCATGTATAACAGAGTACCTCTTAAACTCAGGATTCAAACAAAGCACAAAAGATCCTTGTCTCTATATTCGTGAGCAAGTTTTGATTGCGCTTTACGTAGATGACGGTTTGGTGGCCTCAACTAATGAAAATGCTGGAAGGAAGTTCATTGAAGAAATAGAAAAGAGATTTAAAATAACTACAAAACCCGCTTCCTATTTTCTTGGACTAGAAATAAATAAAACCAAAGATGGTAGTATCACCTTAAACCAAAGATCCTATACAAAAAGGATACTTGAAAAATTTGGAATGGCTAACTGCAAATCCGCTCCAACGCCGGCTATAAAAGTTGGCAAAGATGAAGATATAGAAAACGAAAATGTAGATTCGTTTTTCCCGTATCGTCAAGCTGTGGGAGCCCTAGCATATTTAATGGTGGCTACAAGGCCAGATATAAGTTACGCTGTGAGCGTTGTATCAAGAAATCTAGAAAGTCCTACCAAGCATGACGTAATGAGAGTTAAGCGAATTTTCAGGTACCTTCAGGGTACTTTAGACAAAGGACTTGTCTTCGCAAAAAGCCGGGACAAGAGACTGATAGGTTTCAGTGACGCTGATTACGGTGGCGACACAATGACGGGTCACTCAACGTCTGGGATGGTTTTCCTATTCTCTGGCCCTATCATGTGGAAAAGTCAGAAACAGCCAACTGTAGCTATTTCATCAACGGAAGCAGAACTTATAGCCTTGACAGAAACCGCAAGAGAAGCGTTATGGCTAAAAGAGCTTCTGGAGGAATTGACGGAGATAACGACTTTGAATGACAAAACGACAATTTATGTCGATAATGAGTCTGCTATTAAGTTGTCTCAGAACCCGCCTTATGAATTCCATAGAAGAACAAAACATATCAGGCAAAAACATTTCTTCATTAGAGAATGCGTACAAAATGGAGACATTGCTATTAAACAAGTCTCCACAGAAATGCAGTTAGCAGACATGTTTACTAAGCCATTGTTTGGACCAAGACTGAACATGCTAAGCAACAGAATTGGACTTCGAGATTTGTCCAAGTTCTAAAAAGTAGCGTGGATGTGAAGACATACAACCTCCACACAAGCCTTATGTCTTTAAGATATTTATCGTTGCTTAGCAACTTCCTGTTTAGAAGACTTAATTCTATCTTCTGTCTAAGATACCAAATTAATATTTCCTCTTCGTAAATTATTCTACTAATAATAAAACAACTGCATGTTTAAAAGACTGAGCGAACAGAAACGGCTATCCGATAGAAAATCTAGAAAAACTAAAATCTTCTTCAGTAATGGATGATTTGATAAATAAGTTTGCCAAAAAAAGGCGAGAAAAGTGTATGTATTATTTGAATTGTTTATCTAATAATATTTTCTTAAGTTTTCGCGCCTTGTATACATAATAAAACTACGTTATAACGGTTGTAAGCGCGGTAATTTATTTGATTAAGTGATTATTGAATCAAATAAATTACCGCGCTTAAAACCGTTAAAACCTTAGATCATATAAATATATCTCAATGGTTAAAACGTAGTTTAATTATTGTTTGTCTAACTTAGCTCCTAGGAGAATTAAGTATAAGTAATAACTTATAATCAATATAAAATTATTTTTATTCAATTCAATCATTTTGTTGTTTCTTTAATAAAAAAAACTTTACCCTTCCTTTGGGTAACCTACCCTAACACATTTTGATACAGGGCCCGTCTAAGGCAAGCTACGCCATTGAACTTACCCCACCTTAACTATATTTATATTATGCCGTGTCTGTACTGGAGGGTGCTGGAGGAGGTGGAGTCGCTCTCTGATCATCGGTACATCAGATTTGAGCTCACCCCCTCCTCCGGTCCGAGCCCTGTTCATCGCCCCCCTCTCCTCCCGCGTTGGGCCCTTACCAAGCTCGATCCGGAGCAGGCCGAGGAGTGGCACTCACGGAAAGCTGGGCCTACCCAGCCGAATTCGCGAACCTGGAGTCGCAGGCAGAGCACATGCGCAAGACTCTGACGAGGGTTTGCGACGCGGCGATGCCTCGCGTCTCCAAGCAGCAGCCTCCGTGCAAGCAGGTCCACTGGAGGACCGAGGAGCTGGGCGAGATGCGAAAGGCAGTTCGCATCATCAGCCACAGGCTCAAACGCTGCAGGGCGCGCCGTCCTCCGGACTACGTCGCGAAAAATAGACTCGTGGGCGAGTTTAGGGAGGCCAGAAAGGCCCTTTCGATTGCAAGCGAAAGCCCGGGCTCGGGCCGAGCTCCTCGAGACGCTCGATCGGGACCCTTGGGGGCGTCCGTACCGTGGGGCCCGCAACACGTTGCGGCCTTGCACATCCACGGTCATGGAAACGCTCGAACCCGAGGTGCTCCGGTCGGTTATCGACGGGCTCTTCCCGGATCCGGGAAACTTCACTCCCCCCAGTATGGGTCCACCCATTCCCGACACCCCCACGGAAGAGGAGCCTCACTCCATCTCCGAGGGGGAACTAGACGTTGCCCTGGACCGGCTCCGGGGCAGGAAGACGGCACCGGGACCCGACGGGGTTCCAGGTCGACTCCTCTTCCTGGCCGCTAAACATCTACGCGGCCAGCTGCGGGAACTGTTCGAAGCCTGTATTCGCGCAGGTCGGTTCCCGTCGCAATGGAAGGAGAGGCGTTTGTGCCTGATTCCCAAGGGAGGTCGGCCTCCCAACGATCCGTCCGCCTTCAGGCCCATAGTGCTGCTGAACGAGGTCGCTAAGGTATTCGAAAAGATCTTGGCGGAGCGGCTCGTGAAGCATCTCGACGCTGTGGAGCCGGGGCTCTCAGAAACGCCGGGTTTCGGCGGAGGCGCTCCACGATGGACGCCTTCGAGACGCTGCGAACGTTGACAGACGAAGCCGTCCAAGCGAAGGATGTCGTTCTTCCGGTGTCGCTAGACATAGCGAACGCCTTTAACAGCCTCCCTCATGAGACGATCAGGGAGGGGCTCCGCGCGCATGGAGTCCCCCCGTACCTCATGAGGCTGTTTGGCACGTACCTGCAGGATCGACATATCCTTTGGGAGGGCGGTGAGTCCGGCAATCCCGTGTTAGGTCGGCGACGCGTCGCGTGCGGCGTTCCATAGGGGTCGGTCCTCGGGCCGATTCTTTGGAATGTAGGTTATGACTGGATCCTTCGGGTTCCGGTCCTGCCCGGGGTAGGGCTGATCTGCTTTGCGGACGACACCCTACTCACGGCACGCGCTGCGTCATTTGCGGAATCCGTGGACGTCGCCAACGCCGGGTTGACGATTGTCGTAGATCGAATAGCTAGGCTGGGCTTGAGGGTGTCCCCCGCGAAAACAGAGGCCATCATGTTCCATAGGAAATTTCGCAATCCCCCCGCGGACTTGACCGTTTCGGTCCAAGGGGTGGCCATTAGAGTAGGGCCCCAGATGAAGTATCTGGGGCTAGTTCTCGATGGGAAATGGCTGTTTAAAGTGCATTTTGAGCAGCTAGTTCCCAAACTCGTCAAATCCGCGGGCGCGCTCTCGAGGCTGCTTCCCAACGTGGGGGGCCCGGGGGGTGCGACGCGGAAACTTTACTCTGGCATCCTGAGGAGTATGGCGCTGTACGGTGCACCCGTCTGGTCCACTGCACTTCACCGCCACAACAGAACCCTGCTGCACCGGGCGCAGCAGGTTCTGGCCGTGAGGACCATACGGGGGTATCGCACAGTGTCGCGGACGGCGGCCACCCTCCTAGCAGGCGATCCGCCCTGAGCTTTCATAAGTTTCATAACAAAATGGTGACCGCTAAATATTAGATAAGTTCTGCAGTACTGGCCATTTAAAAGAAATATTTTTGTTTCGCTAAGATATATAATTTCAAATTAATTTTACTTTGAAAACATGAAATTCTTTTTTTAAAATCAGTCATTTGTTTATTGATAAGTGTTATGTTTTCTTCGCATTTGAATCTTTTTCATCATCATGGATAGTTAAAAATTCGAGTAATTATGGAATAAGAGTACCGTCGTGGCAGCAACGCGGCAAGAGCGACAAGCAACATCAACAACCTTTATGAGCGAACACTACAATGAACGTACCACTTGTTATTGGTTTGCCCGCTTCCATTCTGGAAATTTCGACCTTTCTTTATAGCTGGAGTACAACAGACAGGCTGACGGCCCACCTGATGGAAAGCGGTTACTGTCGCTTATGGACATTTGCAACACCAGAGATTTAATCAACCCGCTGCCAGCCTCGAAGAAATTTTATGACACCCTTTTTGAAAAACTCCATATCGTAGCGCTGTGGAAAAACCTCGGCTGGGAGCTCATTCCAAATCCCCACGGTATGCAGGAAAAAGGATCTACAGAACCGTTGCGTACATGAGCGAAGCGGCTTAAGGAAGTGGGGGTGAAATCCCAACACATGGTGAGCGGTTCGGTGGTAGAAAGAGGACGAATACACCATTCTATACAGTTCTTCCGAATACACTCCGTTATACAGTCAGTAGAATACGTAGAGAGAGCGAAGTCTCTCATAAGGCCAAGCGTATCTAGACCATCTGTGAGTATGGGATCATCAACAACGTGAACGGCTCGACGTTGAATACAGTCTAGGGGATCGAGTTGGTAGCCAGGTGCTCCAGCCCAAAAGTGTGAGCAGTACTCCATATGCGGGCTCACCTGGGTTTTACAAAGCACAAAGCGTTGCCGCGGTGTGAAGTACTGCTTGGACCGGTTTAACATTCCCAGCTTCTTAGAGGCAAGTTTTGCCTTGCCTTCAAGATGGCCCCTGAACATCGTTCGCGATGTCAACACTGAGGATCCGAATACTCTTGGAGGTGGTAAGGGGAGTTCCTTGGAACTGAAGCGATTGCTCGAATGGAGTTTTTTTGGCAGATAATACGTAGACCTATGTCTTCTTGGGGTTAAAATAGACAAGGTTTTGTCTCCCCCATTCAGAGACTCTCTCTAAGGAATACTCTACTTCAGATACAAGTCTAACCCAACTTTCCTCCACAAATGATCGAGGGACGTTTGCACGACCAGAGTACTGCGCATCGCCTGTGCTGTCATCCGCATTGGAATGAATGTTGCGAATAGACAACATATCAATGATATGTAAGATGAACAACGTTGGCGATAGCACACAACCCTGGGGCACACCAGCGTTGATGGGCTTGAAACTTGAGCAACAACCGTCGACAACGACTTGAATACTGCGCTCATCAAAAGAGATGGATAGCCAGGTGCAAGGCCCTTCGGGTATTTCATACGATGGCCGCTCCGATAGAAGAGCCCTGTGCCAGATCCGGTCGAAGGCCTTAGCAATATCTAGAATTCTAGACTAACTGCCAGTGCTTCCCCTTTGCTCTCAATGGCTTCAGCCCAACGGTGGGTTAGGTAAACCAAGAGATCTTGAGCTGAGCGACTGTGGCGGAAGCCGTATTGCCGATCGTTTAGCAGCTGGTAATCTTCGACGTAACACAGGAGCTGCGCGTTGATAATGCGCTCCATCACTATTGAGAGCAAAAAGGTTATTGCTATAGGCCTATTCGACGTGTCTGTTACGTACCCTTTTTTGGGGACAAGGTGCACGTGGGCAATCTTCCACGAAGTGAGGACACAACCCTTGTAGTAAGAGAGAGTGAAACGTCGGGCAAGGACTGGCTGGGGACAGCTCAGCTAAACACGTCTGCAGCACAATGGCAGGAATGCCATCAGGGCCAGAAGACTTTTTGACGTCGAGGGAGAAGAGAGCACATCGGACTGCTTTTTGAGTAAAGCGCACCTCCGACATTCTAGACTTACACAGGGATTGTAGGTGGAGTTTCTCCTATGTCTCAAGAGTTGAATTGGCCGCAAAGATTTCACCCAGAAGATTGACTTTATCTTTGGCGGCGTGTACCAGACGGTCGTCCACTGTGCGCAGAGGTGGAAGAGACGCCCGACAAAAGTTTCCTTGGACAGCTTTGGTGAGGGCCCAAATAGCTCTAGTCCCAGAAGAGTAGCTAGAGAGGCGCTCACCAATTCTGTCGATGTAATCGAATTTTGCGCTGTTTTTTTAGGGACCTGGGGGCGGAATTGTACCTCTTTTTCAGGTCAGAGGAACTTGGATCCTGACGAACCCGCGCTGCAGTCCAGGCTCGATAAGCCTGTTGCTTTAGCTTTACAGCCTCACTGCTGGACTTATCGAACCATGGTGGTTTACTCGTACCACCGATAGGTACAGTTGAGTTTGGAATTAAACATTCTATTCCCTGCAGTATTACATCGGCGATCCAGTCTGTGCTCGGATCAGAATCTTCCGACGAGAAACATAACTGCCTCCATGGAGTTCATCCCAATCTGCTGACCTGTATCGCCACACGTTCCGTCGTCCAGCGGAACGAGTCCGATCAGGAATAGGAAAGGGGCACCACCGAAGATACCAGACAATGATCAGAGGTTCCCAGTGGAGCACTGATGGAGATCTGGTAGTTCTCCGGGTGTGTGGTCAGCAGAAGATCCAGCAAAGAAGACTCATGATCCACTCTATCCGGTATTCGGGTAAACTCCGTAATCACCTGAGTGAATCCATGGGCGAGAGCAAAATCGTAGGCAGTAGTTCCTGACAGATCAATTCTCGAGGAACCCAACCACTCAACGTAATGAGCATTAAAATTTCGAGTATGACTACCTCTGCTAAAGGATACTGCCCAAAAACTTTGTCGATCACCTCATGAACGAGTTCAAAAAAGCAAGCTGTTTCAGTCTTTGTGCATTCCCTGCCATGGGACCGATATACGCACGCATAGATTCGGGTGGAACCACCAAAATCTACGCGTACCTACAAGATGGAAGATCCCTATCTTCAAGGCCGTGGAGATTAGAATAAAAAAATATAATAAAATTAGGTTAACTTATTTCAGAAAAAACGGCAATTTCATAGGCAAGGGACCTAATAATTATTATTATTTGATTTTTGTGAGTATTTTATTTACATAACCTAACACCTGACTGTATTTTGTATTTTGTAATTTGTATTTTGTATTTCTCGAGGTCGCCGGCCTTCAGCTGGCACCCGGAGAGGCAGGTACGCACATTACTTCCCTCCCTGAGTTAGGTTCCGTTTACCGCGGGGGGCCTTTAGCTTGCTAGGAAGAGCAAAGGACCTTCTACCCCCGCACAACGAAGTGGGGTGTGTTCTCCCAGGGCACACTCCAGGCACTTTATTGCGCTGGATCGACTGGGCGTAACTATGTTCTAAATCTCAGCCTTTCCAACACAAACAAAAGCGCAGGGTCGACAGGGAGGAGGGGTTTTTTAGTGGGTATTGGGGTTGTTCGCTCGTGTAGCAACACTCGGAGTCTTCCTCACTATTCTGTGACGTCGATCGCGGATGGTACACCGCCAAGAGCATACTATTGCTGCAGTGTTATCGCCCCCGACCAACGCGTGTCGTTCCCCTAGCAACGACCCAGTTTGTGCGTAAATCGGTTAAGCATTTTCCCTCGCCTCAAAAACAAACAAAAAAAAAACCGTGTCTGTACATTGAGGCCATTCTAATTCTTTTCCTTAAAATCTGCACTGCAGCAATTTTTTTGTAATATTTTTATCCCGGGAATTTTCCTGGGAGAAGTTTGTAGTTGCCCAGGTTCGTAAAAATTAGCTTATTTCGACAGTTTTCACTAAAACGATAGCTTACATTCTTTTTTAAATGCTGCAGTACTTTATGTACCGGGAATCCAATTAAAGAAAGAATACAATTTCCTGCGGCCGGGCGGCCTGTCGTAAGAGGCGACTTAACAACCCACAGCCAGGTGGTAGGGTATTTGCCCGATTGGATGGCTACCACCCCTGGTCTAAAGTATGTCGCCATAACAACCTTGAGTTGTGTTCCGGCATTAGTGACCAGGTTCCAGTTTCCCTTAAGAGAGCAGCAACGCATGTAGCAACTTTGCTTTTGCAAATGTTCATAGGCTATGGTAACCGTTTTCCATCAAGTGGGCCATCTGCCTGTCTGCTGATCTCCTGCAATAAAAAAAAAAGAAAAAAAAATCCTGCGGAAATGTGAGATCAAGCGTGGACGAAGTCGCGAGCATATCCCAGTAGAATAATAAATACATAAGGAACACAAGGAGGTAGGTATATTATAACGTATACATACATATATATATATATATATATATATACAGGATGGCAGCCTGTCGGCCTGGTTTGATGTCAATATTGGCGTCCGGCAGGGCTGCGTGCTGTCAGCTTTGCTATTCATCCTAAACTTGGACGATTGTCTTCAGAGAATAAGATTGATGGATGTTGGGGTGCGGATGAGTGATCTAGTTGTGGATGATGCCTTGCTTTTAGCCGAATCGCCATCAGAACTGCAAACATTAGTCACAATAATGAAAGATGACTGTCAGGCGAGAGGCTTACATTTGAATGCGAAGAAAATAAAGGTTATGGTGTTTGAAAGAGAAGAAACCAGAACGAATGCAAGGATAATGGTCGAAGATGTTATGCTGGAGCAAGTGAGTGAGTTTGTATATCTTGGATGTGCTGTTAGCAGGGATGGAAGGTACACCGCTGATATAGAAAGAAGAGTGAATTTGAGGAATAGTTTGAATGGAGCGTTAGGTAAACTTCTAGGCGCTAAGAACCTCAGCCAGAAGGCCCAGCTTGCCATACACAACGCGGTACTGGTACCTACGCTCACGTATGGAAGCGAGAGTTGGGTATGGAAGAGAGAGCATGAAAGTAGAGTAAACGCGGTCGAGTTGCGAGCACTGCGCAAAATCTGCGGAGTAACGCTCGCGGACCGCGTTCGTAATACCGAAGTAAGAAAGAGAGTTGGTCTGAAAGAGAGTGTCGGGGTGAAGGTAAGGAAAGGAATGCTCCGGTAGTTCGGGCATGTGGAAAGAATGCATGATGAGAGAATGACTAAACAGATATACAATGCAAAAGTGGATGGATGCAGAAGTCGTGGAAGGCCACGACACACCTTCCATGATCAAATTGATCGTGTACTAGCAGAAGGTGATGTCAGGAGCCTTAAGAACTGACGAGCGTGCATGCCAAGAGTTATGAATGTCAAAGAAGCAAGTGAGGTGTGTAAGAATAAGCCTAAATGGCGCTCTGTTGTTCGTGCCTACCCCGCAAGGGAACTGGCGTGATGTGTATATATATATATATATATATGTGTGTGTGTGTGTGTGTGTGTATATATATATATATATATATATACATACATACATGCATAACTAAAAGGAAGTCGTGTTAGTTACACTATTTATAACTCAAGAACGGCTGTATCGATTTGGCTGAAAATTAGTGGGGAGGTAGCTTAGAACCAGGAGACGGACATAGGATACTTTTCATCCCGTTGGAACCGGTAGGTGGCGCTGAGATCGGGTTCTAGAATCTTCCTAATCCCCTGGACCGATTTTGTTTTGTGTGTTGGAGTGGGTTCCCGGATGGTTTAGATCCACAATTAGAACTAGTAGGTGGCGCTGGGATCGGGTCCTAGATTTTTATTTTTTCAGAGCAGGACGTCTGCCGCGGCCGCTAGTATATATATATATATATATATATGATTCCAGTCCCCTTTGCGACGAAAAGCCTCCACCAAAAACAATTGTCGATTTTCCACCATGATCTATAGTAATGGGTTAAAAAATAAAAAAGCAAAATAACTGCTCAAAATACATGTATTTATTTTTTTATTCTTTTTGTTATCATCACGAAGCTTAGATTTATAATCAGATTAACATTACTTAATGTCGTACAATAATCACTATCTTCATATAAAATCGTTACATTATCTATAATTAATTTTCTTCGTTTGTTAATTTCCTCATTGTAGGAATATGATATACAAGGGTTTTATTATGTTTAAGGCTTGGCAACTAGGCCTTTAAGCCAGGCGCCGTTGTATTGTAGGCTACAATCGACGTCATTCAACGGAGTTCTTGTGAAAACTCGAAAGGCCACATTTGGCTATATAGTTCACATTTCTCGCAAAAACACATAATTACTACTCAAAAACTATCAATATCCTACAACTATTGTTCATTTTAGAGTAATTTTACACATTTTTAGAAAATAAAACTGCACAGCACAACGTCCCTTTTCAGTTCCCGCCAAAAACTCATATATAAGGGTATACACAAGTTTCCACAGACATAAAGATGAAAAGAAATTGTTTTCTTATAAGGTTACACCACACATCTAGTGCTATATATATCTAAAATGAACTGGTAATAAAAAGGCTTCCGAACATGGTCTGCCAAAGGACTTACATCCAGTTAAATAACAACGTTTAATAAATTTTTTACATGGTATAAATTGATGTAATTGGCAAATAATGCAATTTGTGTAATTCATGTAATAAAGATTTACAGCTTCCATTATGTTTGGAATATGAAACTCTAACAATTGGAATAACTTAATTTATAATGACATTTAAGAAAAAACAAAAAAGGACATAACTACACACTATCAATTTGCCTTCAAATTCGTTAGCTGGGTTTCAATTACAAAAATGTTTTACAAAACAATAATAGAATTATTCATAACAATTATCCCATCTACAGTTACCAGACTTCAGGATTCGTTCTGCTATAACGGAATGTAAAATTCTGTCATATGGAAGCAGTACAAACAGCTTTGAACAAGTACACTAGATTCAACATACAGTCTAGGTACTGTATGATACCAAGTCACTAGTGCTTATAGCGAATAATTATAGAAATTTCTGTCACAAATTTATGTCTGGTAACCCTACATCCTTCGTTGTCAAAACTTCTATACGGCTGTACATTGACTTATAGTCAATTATTATAAATAAGACTTTAATGATATCTTATCTTTTTTCCAGATTTAGAATGGGCAAACATCTTGAACACAAGTCCACGTAGTGGGGAACAGCTTACGCATGTGCCGACTGCTTACACAATCACATAGGCTACGATCCAAAAGAGGCTCACAACGTTCACGACCGCGATTTTTCCCGTTCCACTTGCTTGCGGACGTTACAATCATAAACTAGTGGGACGGATTATGCAGCCTAAATGTCATAAACGTCTAAGTACACAAATGTCATTGGTTTATTTGAAAATCGCGCCTTTATCGATGTTAATAGATAGAGAGAATTAATGCTCTGTGGTCAACGCCCACTTCAACCCACCTCTGGACATGAGTCGATGTGAGCCTTGTGTGATCGATAATGATGACGTTATTAGTGACGTTTTCGCCACGACCATAACGACCTTGGTCGCCATCTGGAACGGTAGACAGAGCATTTTGGGCGTTGTGTAATATTAAGGAACGCGCCCATAACGTCCTACCGTCTCGCACCTTAGCCCTCATGCCTATTGATCGTTGTGTTTGCGCCGCTTCACACCATCGAAGGAATTCAATAAAATCAATATGGAATATGCATGTAATTCTAAAATAGGACAAGTATTTTTACTTGAATACCTTAATACTCTAGAATCACAGCTATAACGTTGTTTTAATTGCATTTTATTTATGGATTTTAAGTAAAAATGTGTTTTCAAAACGCGCTATTTGTATCGTGACGTAGAAGCACACATTCGTATTGACAAAAATGGCGTAATTAACTATTTTTATCCGATTACATAATGCCGTCACTTTGTGACGCCAGCGTCGACGTAAAACGCTGTTTTACGCTGGCGTCACTGCTTTGAAAACTGCGTCAATATGGCGGCGTTTAAATCGTCCGAGTTTAATTACAGTATTAAAGTATTTATGTTGACGAAATATTATAAAGCTGAAGGGTTTGTTTGTTTGTTTAAACGCGCTAATCTCAGGAACCGCTGCTCCGATTTGAAAAATTCTTCCAGTGTTGAATAGTACATTTATCGAGGAAGGCTATAGGCTATATTGTATTTTCAAAAAATTAGGGATCCTTACTAAAAGTCCAATAATATGACCCAAGGTGTAAAAAAATGACCCGAAAAAATCCTTACACGGCGTGTGCTGCGAAAACTATTGATTATAGAACAAAACAATGTACTAGCACTTTGCAGAACATATAATTGTCTACAAAAAATATCGCGTAACCAATGTCTAACTATTGTAGTTATCTCACAATTAAGTGTTTTCTTTTATTTTTTAAATAATTAAAATGCCGTCGCTTCAAAACTCTTTATTTTGTACCTTGGTATTAATCCTTATCAAAATAAATTACTCCATATTCAAGACGAATTCAATACCTTTCTAGAACTTTTTGAATTATTCAATTCGGACGTTCCATTCAAAAGATATCGCGATATTTAAAATGTAAGTATTAGTGTTGTAGCCAAATATACTAATATTGTTTGATTGAACGCGCTAATCTCAGGAACTACTCTGGTCTGATTTGAAAAATTCTTAGTGTTGAATAGCCCATTTATCGAGGAAGACTATAGGCTATATATAATCACGCTAAAACCAATAGGAGCGGAGCAACAATAAAGAATGTTTCAAAATCGGAGAATTTTGAAAGCAAATTCCACGCGGACGACGTCGCGCGCACAGCTAGTGTTGATGATAAATTTTAATCATATTATCAAAATTATAAATGATTGTTTAAAATACACTGCGTAGATTATAAAATGGTTCTAATGTTTTATCCACTATAACATTCGGCAAAAAGAAATATACCTACATAATTTACAGCTATAATATTGCAAGTTATAATTAAATAAGAGAAACATACAAAAATTCTAAAATAATACATCATAATTCTTTACAACAGCTTAAACAACGGAAAGTGAAGAATTTAACATAACCAACCACATGTTGTTATTATTATAATTAAAATAAACCTGATAAATATATTAACAATTATGTATTTTACAATTTATAAAAACATTTACAAAACCGAAAAGAGCTTTTACGTGCCAAAGGGCAGCAACATTACTGGAAATTCAAACAGACTACTTTAAGATTTTTTGGGTTTCCTATCGAACGTCTCGTCTACATTATATCCATTTCCATGGCAAGCAGGGAAGTGACAAGGGAAATGGACAGCGCGAATATATAAACATAACATAATATTTAAAACATACGTTACTTCCTGAACTGTCATTCTCGCTGCCGTGGAAGTGGGCATAATGACGAGGGATTAAAGTTAAGTTAAGACCACACATAATTTTATAACCAATTCAGGCCCGGTTCCTTTATCTTACCGACCGTTCATTTGCCTTACCATCGGTTAAATTTGGATATAAGCTCCATACAACTAATGTCAAAATTACACCGATGCGATGGTAAACCAAGTGAATGAATATTTAAATATAGGAATAGGCCAATAGTCACTTATACTCTGATTTTTAAAAATGACGCCTGCGATCGATCGATTTTTTTTTTTCATAAGGGAGTAGTGCGAGTTGAATCAACAACCCACCTATAGAATCACTATAGGATTCTCACAGTGAAGAGTTGCTCCGAGCTTGCAACATAAAAAAGGTCTATTGCAGCTGTCATTTTAGGCCAGGTAATTAACAATCAGAGTATAGATCTTTGAAAGTTGCAAATTGAAAAATGGAGAGGAAGAAGACTGAAGTGGTATCCGCATGTAATGGAGGAATGAATCACATAACAAAAAAATAAATAAACTGTAAGATTGACGGGTAAAAATGTAAAGGCACACAAAAAAAGAGATGTATTTGTGAAGGATGACATGATGATTTTTAGTATTACAGAGGAGGTATGTCAGAATAGAGGAATATGGAAGGAAAAGAGAGAGAGTCAATTAAATACCAGAAATGTTTTTTCTGTCAACAAAAATGTGAATTAACCGCAATATATTTGTACCTTCATACACGAAGTGTTAGGGCGCTTGTACACGCTAAGAAAAGTCGCGGGGTCTATGCATGAATTCATGTCGTGTCTACACACGACGCGTTCTGAGTAGGTGAGGTGATTCAGGTAATTTGAGTACGCTTTTATGCTTCGTAGTTAACATGATTCTTTACTTTACTTACCCCACGCATAACTGCCCGAAAACAATCTCATTGTTCACATGTTCGTATTTATCTTGTCTGGAGCAAACACGACAAATTCTCGTGGCCTAGAACCGTCTAAATAAAAATTGGTTCGATCTACCGCAGACCAAAGTGACATTTCTTAGCGCGTACAACATGAGCCTTTATGGACAGTTTACACGTTTTTATTTCGTTAATAGAACCGATAAGACATCTGTTACAACATAATTCCAAAAGAAATCATTAGATGCCATTTAATGCATAATCAATGGTGCATACGTTTGGCTGTTTTAGAACTATTTTAGACTCTGTACATAGGGACGTAGGTTACGTATTAATTAGCAAGCAAAATTAGATGCACTAAATATTTATATACAGCATTCATATGATGAATATAAATATTTGTTTAGTTCATCTAGGCATACGTGTGTGAACGCGTTTGTCCTGATATTCAAAATACTATGCTAATAAACCATAGTAGTTTAGTAGCAAACGCACCCGTGTCTCATTCAAATGAAGAGGGTTCGCATACTGGCCAGAGATCATGCACCACTTAAGAGTTTTCCTCATATGTGTATATTGTTACAATTACTGACAGTGAAGGATGAAGAAGAAGGAGACACATGCACCTTGACATCCGCTTTATCACCGGTTCCTACATCTTACCGACCGTGCATTTTCCTTACCTTACCTTACAAGTAATGTCAAAATTTAACCGAAAAGTAAGGTAAGTGAATGTATAGCAAGTTATAGGAATGCCGTCCAGTCCCCTAAATTCGGAAGTCTGCGCCCAACTGTAGAACATTTTAGGGCTGCTATTTTTGTATCTATGTCGTTGAAGACCATGAGTCATAAAAATGCGACTGCTATTATTATTACAATTAAAATTCCGTGTAAACGAAATTTTACGGCTTGAAAACATTTTAAATTGAAAATCTATCAAATTTTTTGGTAAGCTAAAATGTGCCACTTTTAAAACTAAAACTCCAATGATAATTACAATATTTAAATCACTATATTTTTAAATGAGAAACATCATGATCATTTGAGTTTTGTAAACTAAAACGTAGCTTTTAAGGTACGAGTATCACTAGTCCGCCTTTTTATATTGTAGAACATAATAATAAATATTTTTAATACACAAGCATTTGTATTAAAACTTTTTAATTATCTATGGTTTAATTCCTTTTTTAAATAATATTAATTTTCTTAATATAATTTTGTGATGAATTTAAAACCTCACAACCCGAGCACATTATTCTTAAGGCTTATTAATTTTGGGACTGTTTCTAAAAAATATTATATGTTATTATAGAAAACAAAAATGTTAAATATTTACAATATACTTGAAGACATAATAAATCACTGGAATTAAACCTACCCCACCAGTTAGCTACAGAAGACTGCACAGTACCTGATATTGTAAGAAAATTCGTGTATTTCTCTGAAAATGACTAAAAAGTTTGACGTAACTTTCTTTTCTTTTATGTACAGTTTTGCAACTAAACTACTGTTAATGATTAAATTTGGAGCCAAGTATCTGTTACCATGGAAGATGAATACCAAAGACTTAAAGGTCTTATTCATAATGAGCTAGAGTAAGTTTGTGCGCTTCTTTAAGAACCTTAAACTCACCAATTCAATATAAATAAAACCGTAACAATCGTCCAACATAAAAGTAACTATATATATATATACACGAACTGCTATTAGGATTTGGGAAACCATACTTTAATAAATATAGTATCGTATTATATTTTAGCTAATTGTACTATATATTATAGACAAATAATATAGTACGAAATGTACTATATTTTCATCTTTTGACACTCGCGAGTTGACGAGTAACGATTTTTATTGGGCAGTTGAAACTCGCGAATATGGCGAGAAACGATTTTTATTGGGCAGTTGAAACTCGCGAATATGGCGAGTAACGATTTCTATTGGGCAGTTGAAACTCGCGAATATGGCGAGTAACGATTTCTATTGGGCAGTTGAAACTCGCGAATATGGCGAGTAACGATTTCTATTGGGCAGTTGAAACTCGCGAATATGGCGAGTAACGATTTTTATTGGGCAGTTGAAACATGCGAATTTGGCGAGTAGCGATTTTTATTGGGCAACTGTCACTCGCAAATATGACGAGCTATGATTTTTGTTGGACAATTGACACTTTGGTATTTATCTTTTCAATTCTGTTACTAAATAACCACTGCATAACAAAATGACACACAACATATAATTGTTATGTAATTCGTGTATTATAGCTAATATATTACTGTGTGGTATCAATGCGCGTATGTTCTGCCATATTAGTTGGTCCATCAGTTGCGTCATTACTCCGTACATCAATCGTCACTTATACGTCTGCCTTTTTTCGTTTTCTTTTTTTCCATTGCCTCCATTCGCATATCTTCTAGATCTTCCATTATACCTGCAATTAGGTAGATGACATTTTTTATACTCTTAAGGGTGTCAGACTTTCAGCCAATATTTCAAGTCATTAAACCAATATTACACTTGAATAGTCATGGTTGAACTGCGAAGAATAGAAAGGATACAACGACATTCAATGACATTGAACAACCCAATTTTATATTTGCATAGATCAATCAATTTGATTACTTCAACCAAATAGTACGACAGAAGGGAACCGTGTAATATCAGCATTACCGCCGACTTTTCTTAAGCTAAATTTGTAACTAAATTATATTTTAAGTTATATTGTTTTAAAACTTTTAAATTATAGTTTCTTACTATACGCGAGTAAAACCAAGTGGAGAAGTGGGTGTGCTATAAACAGACTTACCGATCTTTTTACTTATGTACTCCTCGCGTTGTTGCCTTGCAAAGCTGGACTCCATAGTAGGATCGTCGTCATCATCCATGTCCCGATACCTGAACAAAAATTACAATAGGTTATTATTAATTATTTATTATTATCTTATACAAAAATACTTCAGCCAATGGCACCTGTTGTAATAGTAATAGAATTACAAATAAATAAAATGAAACAAAATGTATGAATAAATATTATAATTAGTGACCAGACCATAAACATACTATTGCAGGGCTTAGAGTTAGACCTCCCCATTGGATAAAATATTGTATGAAAGGCACCTGTAGTACATATTTTATGAGTAAAGACCAAACAAAATATGTAAATAATACAGCAGGAAACATGTACATGTGCCTTTCATAATACAATCTTTTATCTAGTGGGGTTTTATACTATTGAGTACAAATAAATTTTACAAAAGACATTATCTGTCATTTGTTTTTTCGTTTTTATTGAAAGGATAAACATGTGCATTTTAGAATGGATATGTATATGTTATAAAGAAAGGTCGATATGCAGTCTCTTCCCGGAACTGGTTTATCTTAGGTTTGACCAAGGCCTTTCGACAAAACCCAAAATCAATTACAATTTTGGCCTTTGATTAAAGTATTTTTAGTCAAACCTAGAAGTACCTAGCTTTTTAGCCAAACGTCGAACGTATATTAATTTGTTTCGGGCTTTGTCTAGTCGGTCCTAGTAGCGACTAAGGCAGACTTAGCCAAACGTCGATTCATACTGCACTTGTTACATGTTTAAACCGGTTTCTACATGCTAGCCTAACTCTTTGCGATGTTCCGATAATTTTTTTACAGTATCTATTCTATTCTATACAGTCTTTACAGTACCGCCGTCTCAAACGCTACGACGATATGTGTTTTGGAGACGAAAAAAATTGATTAAGCCATTATCCGATGCATACAAATATACAATACTACGTAACAAACGACGAGAGTTATTCGATGTGATTGAAAGTACTCATCAAGAATGTGGTCATGGCGGTAGCGATCTCACAATTAAGTCCTTAAAAACAAAGTATGCAAAAAAGCTATCTCTAAGAGAAATCAGTTCAAAAGATTCTTAGTTTGGTGGCCAAGGCTTTATAAAATGCAAAAAATGCTCTTCGAAATTATGTAAATGTAAAAGATCAAACGTATTGTGCAATTTAAAATGCCATAACGCATCACCTTGTCAAAATAAAGACTAATGGGTTTTTTTAAATTACTGTCATCAATCCTAATTCAAAATAAGAATAAAAATTTAATTACTTTTCGGATTTGTCAATTGATTATTATAATATTGAAACAATAAACATTAAAATTAAAAAATGTCGTTTTATTATACCTAATCTTACAAACTAACACATTCCAATACCTAATTGAGGTCTGAGTGGTCGAACCTCAATTTCATGAAATTGAGTTTCGCCGTTTGGCTGTTTAAATTAGCCTATCCTAGGTTGGACAAAAATTAGGTAATCAAAGGCAGAAAAAAGTCATATATTTGTACTTTGACTAAGACTTTGTGTCAGACCTGAGGTTTGACTAGTCAAACCTAGGAGCGCCAGAACTTCGATGTTTGACTATAACATATACATGGAACTTTCATAGAATAATCCGTTCAAATAAATTAAGTATTATTAAAATTATAAATACTCCGTTTATTTCATCTAGAAACAGTTTTGTTGAGATAGTCAATTACCTCCAATTTATTTAAATTAAAAATTAACTCACTTGGATTTATCATATCCAAATATTTCCTTAATGTGATTTGACACATCCATCTCATCCTCCCCATCATCAATGAAGTCATCCATTTCAGAGTCATATTCTGATTCTGAATCTAAGGCACGACCTGCAAAGATGCAATAATATCAATTAATATTATACTATTGTGAAATTCGAACATAATTATGAAATACTACGACGAGTACCTATACTTACGTTTTTGTTTCCTTCTTATATCATCTGGATGTGGTCGCTTTTTCATATCTCCGGGCTTTTTCACTCCATTTTTGCCTGGATCAGGGCCGTTTTTCAAAGAATTAACATGTTTGTCGAAATCAAATGTGTTGGAAACCTTCGGTTTACTTGGGCCAGGTTGTGTTTTATTTGCAGGTAATCGCCTATCATCATTTAATTTAGAAATACCGGCCTTCTCTGGTGGTCTTTTACCATTTTCCCCTCCAAAATCAGACTTCATTGGTCTGTCACTAACCACGGGTTTAATACCAGTAACTTTCTCTTTGAGACCATTTTTCTGTACAATCTGCTCTTTTCCTTTTGGCACAGGTTTAGAACTATGACCATTCATCAATCTACCATTACCATCTTTAGGAATACTAAATTTCTTATCATTAATGTTTTTATCTATTCTATAAGTATTTTGACTCTTTAAATCTATGTTTTTCGCTACGCCATTTATTTTTATTCTATCTATTGGTTTCTTATCTGACCTACTTTCAATTTTAGTTTTTGTCTTATCTAATCTGTCCGTATCTCTGTTAATTCTGTTGATGTCTCTTTCGATTCTGTCTCTTTCTGCCTTTAGTATTTCTAGTCTTTCTCGATTTATTCTCTCTTTCTCACGTTCAAGCCTTTCTCTGTCTAAACGATCAGCTTTTTCTCTGTCAATACGTTCAGTCTTTTCGCGATCAATTTTAGCCCGTTCCTTTTCTTTGTGAAGTTTTTCGGCCCTTTCTCTCTCAATCTTATCTCTGTCTAATGGTCTGGGGCTGTCGTTTCTACTATTATTAGGTCTGGAACTGTCATTTCTACTATTGTTAGGTCTGGAAATGTCGTGTCTACTATTATTGGGTCTGGGACTGTCGTTTCTACTGTTATTAGGTCTGGGACTATCGTTTTTACTATTATTAGCTTTGTCGCCTAGTTTTGGGATTCGATTAAATCCTCCAGGCTCTGGTTTTTTTTCTTTATCCATTGGCTTTTCTTCCTTTTGAACTGTAAATTAAGCAAAATAATATTGTTATGTCTAAGTGTATCGATTCAACTAAGCAATGTATGAGGGTTGCAGGTATCCAAATGATTAATCGTTTGGCCCTTATCAGGTGAGTAATTGTTTTATTTTATTTATTTAGGATTACAAACATATATACACTAAAATCATATATAAAAAACAGCATATAGTACAAAAATTAGTGCTTATCTACCCACATTATCTAAGAAGTAAAATAAATTAGTGTACAATACATTAAAACTAATATATAGGGCATATACAAAAAGACACGAATACTACAAACACGCACACATATATATATACAACACGCATAAATACACATCATATTTGAGAAGGATACAAATAACAAAGACAAAAAAATGACAGCAAATTGTAGTGCCTGCTCCTTAGTAGCATTAATTATGTATTTTCTAAAAGCACCCAAGGAAAGTGCAAAGCTGTCAATTTTTTTTTATTGCAGGAGTGCAGCAGACAGGCAGACAGCCCACTTAATGTAAAGCGGTTACCATCGCCTATGGACATTTGCAACACCAAAGGTGCTATAAATGCGCTGCTGCTCTCTTAACGGAGAGACTGGAACCTGGTCACTAATGCCGGAACACAATTCAAAGTTGTTATGGCGGCATGCTCTAGACCAGGGGTGGTAGCCATCCAGTCGGGCAAATGCTCTACCACCTGGCTGTGGGTCGTTAAGTCGCCTCTTATGACAGGCCGCCCGGCCGCAGGAAATTGTATTATTGACTTTCTCCGTTCCTGCACAGAAAAAACTTGTAAGCGTAATTATTATTAGTAACTTTTTTTGTGAAAACCATCAGTTGCATTTAATTATACTTAATTGTATATGATTGACAATATTATGTAGTAATAGTATAGTATAATATATAGTAGTAATCTTCTTGTAGACGAACACAATCATCGTGTGTATATTCGACGAAAAATCTTCAAGTCATCGACATAAAGTAAGAATTGAGTATTGTGAAAATAAGAACTAATCTCATTAATAAAGATGATAAATAATAAAGGACCTAAAATCTATTCATGGGGAACTCCTAAGGTGGTGTCGGTGATCTCGGAAAAATTACCAAGAAGGGTAACCTTTTGTGAGCGATTTGACATATGAAACAAAACAACTTAATAAATTGCCTCGTATGCTATTGTAGACATATTTCTCAAGTAGTCTCTGGTGGTCCGGTCCACCTTGTAGCAGGCTTTATTTAAATCCCTATTATAATGTTATAAACGCGAAAGAAACTCTGTGTATTACGCTTTCACAGAAAAACTACTGGACCGATTTGGCTGAAATTCAGTATATATGTAATTTTAATTCCAAGGATGAACAAGGGATTTCATCCTAGGTAATGGGACAGAATTATGTAAGTTATACCAGAAAATAAGATAGTTTCCAGATAGTGCCTATTACTTCAACTACAAGTACCAAATATTGAATTAGTGACTACTTACTTTTCGGATCTTTTGTTCCTTTGGACTTCTTCTACCTTTTAGATTTTTTGTCAATATTTGACATTTTTTGACCCTAGTCTGAGCCTTATTATGTACAATATTCTTCTTAATATGTTTCTAATAAATATATGACCTAGTTTATTCCAAAGTCTTTTTTCACGCAGAGTTAATAATTCCCACCCAATATTGTGGAAACGAAAAAAAAACAGAAAAATCCTTATTTACATTAATGAATAACTTGTGTTAACAAAAAACGCAATTAGTCTGCGTGCTAAATTCGTTAAATATGAACAGTGCCTAAATTTACCTTTCCGACCGCCATTCTTTTCAGCTTCTAACCTCTCCTGCCTCCGTTGTCTTCGTGCCATCTCGTCCAGGTATTCCTGCTTTTGCTTTTTCGTCATAGGACGTTCATTTTCAGCTTCTGTCGTTACTTTCTTTTGTACCGCTTGTAAAGGATCGCCTTTCTTTTGCTCAGCTAATTTCAATAACTGATTGAAGTCCATTGGAGGGGGTAGCGGCTTGCGAAATTTTGGTTTGTCTGGTTTCGAGTCCTCTTTTTTCTTCTCTTTCTCAGATTCATATTTTGTTGGAGGACTTTGATCCCTTTCTGAAAATTAACGTTAAGATTGTCCAAACATGAAGTATTATATAGGCTACTATTGTAAAATAATTTACATATATACTGTGTGTAACAACGCTTGAGGTGATAATTCACCCAAACTAAAAAGCATTTTTTTTACGCACGAGGTATCACAGTGTACCGCGACATTTTAAGTTTACTATTTCAAGATTTGAGTTTTTGAAGGAAACTTAAAGAAATTAAATTATTATTAGTATATAATAGGTTGGGGAAAAAGTCTTTTCGCATATATTATGTATGAACTTGTAATAAGATCTCTTTGGCTATACCATTTGTATCTGGCTGGTTTTGGTATCATTAAAAAGTTTTAATTTTAAAGAAGACAATTCAAAATTCAAATTAGGAAAATGTGTGATTTTCATTTGTTTTTCTTATTGTTAAAATGAGTGAATCTAATGAAGAAATTCGATACATTTTAAAATTTTACTACAAAAAAGGTCAAAATGCAACACAAGCCGCGAAAAAAATTTGTGATGTTTATGGACCTAATGCAGTATCTGTGAGAGTAGCGCAAATTTGGTTTAAGCGTTTTCAAACCGGAAATTTTGATATCAAAGATGCACGTCGCTCTGGTCGCCCTGTTACGGACAAAATTGATGCCATTTTTGAAAAAGTGGAGCAAGATCGGCATATTAGTAGTTAAGATGTAGCTGGAGAACTGGGAATTGACCACAAAACGGTTTAGGCGCATTTGAAAAAAGCTGGGCACACAAAAAAGCTCGATGTTTGGGTGCCTCATGAGCTGCTCACTGAAAGAAACCTAATGAACCGTGTACTCATTTGTGATTCTTTATTACGACGTAATGAAACCGAACCCTTTTTGAAGAAGCTGATAACTGGTGATGAAAAGTGGATCACGTACGACAAGAACGTGCGAAAAAGATCGTGGTCAAAGGCCGGTCAGGCTTCACAGACTGTGGCGAAACCCGGCTTAACTCGCAACAAGGTAATGCTGTGTGTATGGTGGGATTGGAAGGACATTATTCATTATGAGCTGTTACCGCCAGGCAGGACCATCGATTCTGAACTGTACTGCGAACAACTGATGAGATTAAAGCAACGGTTTCAAATAATGGTTGCAAGTTTGGATAAGACCAATCATTTCTCAAGTTTATACATGTAAACATTCATCATCTACCATATAAAAAATGCGATAGTAACTCGATATGTCTTTCCGGTAAGTTTTCACGGAAAACTACTAGGACTGGTTGAATGGTTTTGCTGTAATTTTGTTTAAATGTAGTTTTAATACCGAAAATGGACATAAATACTTTTCATGCCCGGAGATGGGATAGTTTGCGATATAAAATTAAATTAAACTTCCGAGTGCAAATAGCACTAACATAAAAATGAAGTACAATGGTTACATTGTACTAGTGTATTAATAATATCAAAACTAAAGTAAATTTAAAATTGGGTTCTTTGGATGTTTGTGTACTTATAAGTATATAAAAAAAACCCTTTAATGCGGTGGAACTGATCTAAAGTATAATTGTAGACACTTTAGAAACCAGAGAGGAACATACATTTTATCCAGGTCAATGCAAGTGTTCCTGCAAGATATGCATTTGAAATATGTATACATAAGGCGGCAGTTAAACACCTACGGTCTTGTTCATATTGAGTTAGTGTAAGTTTGAAGGCTTTTTTAAGAACCACAAAGCAGCCCTCAAATTTATTCTAACTCAACATGAATAAAACTGCTAGTAAACTATAACATATTTACATGTCTACAAACATGGAAGAATAGTAAAATTAGCAAGTGATAGAGAAATGAATTGCAGCGCATAATCATTAAATAGAAATATAAGATTTAGGTTAGGAGTGTTTTAAAACTTTTATTTTGACAATCCTTCTGTCTTCTACAACTATGTATTAAATATTTAATACATATGAGCATGTCACATTTTGATGTTAGATCAGTGAATATAAAATTGTGTTGTTAAATTTACTATTCTTCGACACTCTGTTAAGTGCTATATAGATTTCGGCTCTTGAAGAAACTACGGGAGCTGCATACGTCTAGTCATTGCAGCAGACAAGAAATTACTGGCTAGCGCAACACAAGAGCACACATTTCAATCCATCCCGCTCACACATTGTGCTATATATTATACTAGCCGTACGACTTGTTAATATTTGTAATATAGGTTACCGTGTCTAAAATAAATTAGTTCACTTCAGTTCACATCAGCACTCGACACTGAATACTACTCTCTGCCATCTGAAGTATCATTTAACCTCCACCTGTCGGTGCTACAA
The DNA here is from genome assembly GCA_019925095.2 of Dendrolimus kikuchii. Taxonomy (NCBI): domain Eukaryota; kingdom Metazoa; phylum Arthropoda; class Insecta; order Lepidoptera; family Lasiocampidae; genus Dendrolimus; species Dendrolimus kikuchii. Next base: position 20,518,471 of record CM034394.1, read on the forward strand.
AATCAGCATAACTCAAAACAGAAAGGCCAACATACCTGAGTCCCCACCTGCAGTCCTCCTTCTTCTCTTGTGTGGAACAGGGTCATCCTCGTGTTGTAAAGCATGCTTCACCCTCTCTCTAGTACCATGCAGATCCTTTTTAACTATTTTCTCTGAAAGAATAATACAAATATTTTGCTGAAACAGTTAAAAATATACACTATATAAATCCACACAGATATGTGTTTACAACGAGTAAAGCCTGGTCGTGTTCCTGAATTGCAAGAACTCTTACCTTATTAGTAATATGGCACAAATCTAGGTTTTACTTTAGTTAGCAATATACTTGCTATATATTGCTAATTAATGTAAAATCTAGATTTGTATGAAATTTCTCCATGTGAATTTTCTCTAGAAGAAATTGCTGTCAGCTATAAGACCACCATTTGTACTTAATTCTATGCTGTTCTTGAAAGGAATTTTGGATAAAGAGATTAAATTTTTGTTTTTTTATTTCTTTCCAAGACTAATGGCCCTTCCTTTAATTGCGGCTACATATCCTGCAGCTATATTTTCCATGACGGAAAACCTTATACTCGTCTCTACCTATTTTATATGCTCTTGCAGAAATAACAGTCCCTTTAAAGATTAAATTATTAATGATGTTGCTAATATTCATATTGCATCATTGAGTTTTGCCAGTTTGAATTATATACTTCCTCAATCTTATTTACCCCAAGAATAAAAGTTCTATAAACATTTCTGAGTCTCATATATTTAGGGTAAATTTGTGTACATAGCCACATTATGGGAAATAATCGATGTGTCATGTGCTGACACACAGAGGGTCTATCTATAGTTGCATCCATGCAATCCAAACAATGACATTCAGTTGTTTCCACTTGGGGATGGAGCATCTGAATCTGCCATGTACGGCAACTTTTAGACAGACAAGGGCCCTAAAGATATAATATTGGTTCGCATATTGAAGTACAAAAATCAAGTAAGATGTGTGAAAAGTTTTTTGAATATTAAAAATGGAGCCGGAACTAAAAAAATTAATTTTGAATGTTCATCAGTATACCTATAGTTTTATAATAATGTTTTAAAGGACCTCGAGACAATTAAAGTACTCTTTTAGGGTTAAGCTCGCCCTTGTATTATTGCACTATTGTATAATTTTGTATGTAACTTTTTGTGTACAATAAAGAAGAGCTTAGGTCACCCTGGTAGTCTTCATAACAATGTTACAATTTTCACTTAATTTGTTGGAGGCTACATATAATATGGATAAGTGTGAGTTCACAAAAATTAAGGTTGTGTCTGTGAACCTGGAGTACCAGAGAACCCCTTACTTGCAGTATTTGAGTACCCCCTCTTTGCTGTGGAGCGTCACAATGCGGAGAACACCCTACGAGTCGACATTAAGCGAAGGAATATACAGGAACTCTTAGGCAGGAGGCTGCTCGAAGGATTCATAGAATTCGCGACTTCAATAGTCCGAAAGGTAGTAAAGAGAAACTAGTCAACAAGTAATGTTATTGACATATAGTACATTACATGTAAAATTAAGGTTAAGTAATTTAGATCATAAGAAAAATGCAACCCAATAACAGCTATATAAAAAAGCAGATTTAAATAGAATAGATAAGCGAAAAACTGTAAAACACATATAAATAATATATATATGAAGCAGTACTATTAAATAAAAATTTAAAAAATAAGAGTAAATGTATAAGACTAAACATATAAATATAACAAAATTTTGTAAACTAGTATAGTAAAAATGTAATAGATATTAAGTATAAAAAGAAAGAAAAAAAAACAGAAAAAAAAGAAAAATACAAAAAGATAATAAAAGAAAAGACTCCCCATTTATTTTCCCAAATGTAGTAAATTAAGAATTAAAAGAGACATGAAAAAGAAAATCTCTGTCTTGCATAATGATGGAGGAGATCAACAAAAAAATAATAATTAAGGTTTTTAAATAGGCTTAATATTAAACAAAAACAAACTTTAACTGGAATTACTGATTGTCAACAAGGAGTTAAATCCCTATTAATATTGTTGTTTGACGTTAGGTTTGTTTTCCAGAAGCTTGAAAACACACATACACACAATGTTTTGTTTCTTCTTTCAATAAGAAACAGAGCACTTTTTACAAGGGTAAGGAAAAACTTTTTTATTTTTACAACTAAGTCATTTGCGTTGAATAGATTACAGAGGATACAAATTTAAAATTAAGATAAGCAAAGTTACATAAACAGATTATCATAAAATTAGTGTTATTGTATATGCTTTCGATGTTATGGATTAGGATAAGTCATTTTATATTCTGGAAAATGGGAGACTTTTGGTTTTCAGATCTATAGTTTAGGAGAATATCAAAGCACTAGTATCAATACATAATAAATTATTCAGAAAGCAGGTTGAAAACTTACGTCCAGTAGGAAATTTGGGCTCATCTGGTATTTTGCTATACTTCTGCATCATTTTCTGGTACAGTGCTGCTGCTTCTTGCGATTCATAGCCATAGTCATCCTGATCAGGTTGCTCAGGCCCTGTGAGTGTCACAGCAGTATTATCTCTGTCAACTGCATCCTCAATAGCAGCTTTATTTGCAGATTTAATCACTTTTAATGTCTTCTGAATCTTTCTTAACGCTTTAGGGTCCCGCATCGCCAAAAACTCTTCCTTCTTCCGCTGGGCTTCCAATATTTTTTGCTTCTCTTCTTCATCCTTCTTTGCCAAAAACTTCTGTATGTTAGCTGAAAGTCTATCCTTAGACTTTTGCTCCTTTTTAGGTGGGTCAAATCGAGCCTTATAGTAAGAACTCTCCTGAAACCATTATTACAATCTAAATTCTACTCTCACAAATAGATATCAAGTTGATAATAAGGTTCAGATCATTACAAAACAAATTGTAATCTATAAAAATAGTTTAAGGGAAACGTATAACGTGAAAACAGTATAAAAATACTTATCTAGATCATTGATTAATCACAAAGTTGTGGTAAATGTATCACAAAATATGAATCGAAAACTCACAGATGACTTTTGTTGTTGATTTCGCTGGGCAGCTAATAACGTTTCACGGAACTCCATTATGTTTTAAAATATGGTATTCCACGTAAAAATACTATAAAAGTATCAACATTGCAAAATTTTAACAAATTATTTACGTTTTTTCGTAAAATACGTGTCAGAATTAACTTCGACACACAATCCGACCATTTTCTGGAAACGTACTGAGTAGTGTAGAGATGACGAATTGAGGATCTGTAACAATAAATTAAAGAATCGATTATTCGGGACTAAAATATCGTTTTTTAAATCGATATATAGCACTGAATCACTCCAGTGAATCGATATTTCACGCTAGAAAATCAGTATTCGATTAATCATAAAATGAACTCAAACAAGAGCTAGCCTACATGCCTCTATGGATCTCATCGCGACGAGTTAATACCAAGTACCCCGTTGGTATCTTTAGTTACTATGCAGCTACTCTATTCACCATAATTTTATCAGCTGATATTGATAACAGAAAATGTTGATCAAATGACAATTTTAAATTATGACAGCTGACGCGGCGATAGTTGAACAGCGAGTTTTTTTTAACGGCACTACAGTTTTATGCATTTGCCAATTCCCAATTTCTAATTAATTATTAACAATAAATAAAATTGTAGAGTCTGTTTGACTGAGTTTAAGAGAATGAGAGTGATCAAATCTTTGTGACTGCCTGTACCTATCGTCTTAATACCTCGAAATATTAATAGAAAATATCGATGTAAATGTAAATATCGGTGATGTCACATAAAGGGCAGGAGTTTCATTGTGTCGTAGTTGTTTACGAGTATTTACTTCTTCCCTCGCTTACAACAACAGTACTTTTTTCCGGGGTGAAAGATACCCTATGTCTTTCTTACACCTAACTACGTCATCATATCATCTTTTCCTTGAGAGCACCTTATTTCGATTACCGGCAACATCACAAGTGTTGAGCGGAACCGCTTGGATCCCAGTAGACTTGATAGACTATTGTTTTTAAAAAGCTTAGATATTAAAAATTGGGAACTACTATTTGATCTATTTTCTATGTGACTGTTTTTTTTTGTATGTATATTACCTGATTACTCGAAAACGCCAGAACCGATTTGGAAAATTCTTTTTTGTTTGAAAGATGGTGCTTCCCATGTCAAGTTCCCTTTAAATTTTATCAAAATCTGTTCAATAGTTTTAGAGTTACAGTTTGAAGTTGTTTTTTGGTAAAATTATTATCAAGTAATACATATATTCAGGAAATAAATATCTTCTTTTCTACTTGATACTTTGATATGGTTATAAAAATAATTGAATTAATCGAATTCACTGAATTAAAAAAATCCTGATTTTTACTAATAAGAGATCGTTTATTACGGTATCTTTCTAGTTTTTTATAATATTGATATTTACATTGTAAATGCATCATGAAAAAATTATCGATATTTTAGAAATCAATCTTTTAGATCTCAATTTTTTGTGAATCAATTTATCAGTTTATCATTCCAATCGATTTAAAAATTGATATTTTCGGAAAGAATTACCATCAATTTTATTAATGATAACAATAGATTTTTAATAAATCGATCGTATGTATTTCACATTTTAAATATTTTTTGTGCTATCTGTGCCTGTATCTGTATATCAATTATTTCTTCAAAAATTGACTTGAATTAAATCGAAAAAGAATCAGTTTTTTCATTCACTGTCGCATCCCTAAGTAGTGTTGAGTATTGCAGTTTGCACAGAAGTTTTTGGCGGAAACTGAAAGGAGATGTTGTGCTGTGCAGTTTTATTTTCTAAAAATGTGTAAAATTACTCTAAAATGAACAATAGTTGTAGGATATTTATAGTTTTTGAGTAGTAATTATGTGTTTTGTGAGACATGTGAACTGTATAGTCAAATGTGGCCTTTTGAGTTGTCACAAGAACTCCGTTGAATGGCACTAGCTGCTAACCTACAGCTCAGCTGTGCTACACATAGGCTTAAGAAAATGAAGAAACTATATTGTAAACTAAGATCTGGTTTAAAGGCCTAGCTGCCAAGCCATAAACTTAAATAAAATAAAAAAAAATAGATACTACGTGTGGAGTTTTTGGCGGGAACTAAAAGGGGGCGTTGTGCTGTGCAGTTTTATTTTCTAAAAATGTGTAAAATTACTCTAAAATAAACAATAGCTGTAGGATATTGACAGTTTTTGAGTAGTAATTATGTGTTTTTGCGAGAAATGTGAACTATATAGCCAAATGTGGCCTTTCGAGTCTTCACAAGAACTCCGTTGAAAAACGTCGATTGTAGCCTACAATACAACGGCGTCTGGCTTAAAGGCCTAGTTGCCAAGCCTTAAACTTAAAAAAAAGCAGTTTGCACACTTTCATTTTCAATAATGACGTCAGAAATAGTTAACTTTGTTATTTATACGACATCTTAAAATATACCTACTCTTAACACTTAATAATCACATTTATTGAATTAATTTTAACTAAAATATATGTTTGAAATCGGATATAAATCTAAAATACAACGTCCATAATACAATATCGTGTTCAGTTTTTATCGTAGACAGGGTGAGGGTTTCTCTGTCTATGGTTTTTATAGTTGTGGCAAATAATTTTAGAAAATAATAGTGGCGCCACTTTCGAAAATTTGTCTACTCTAGTAACTCCAATTTTTATGCTGGGGGCCACACCTGCGATAATGTCAAAGATATTGATTGTGGCCCGATTAGATCATAAATAACGCATTACATCGATCGCCAGATCTGCTTGAAACGGATTATATCTGTAACGTTACTCCAGGACGTCGTCAATCATCGTGCAAGAATGTAGCTGTTTATTTTACGACATGTGTGTATTTTTCCAACATAATCTACGATGTTTATTTTAATAATAATGACTATAATTTTGTAAGCAAGAGCGATACCTTACAATAATTAACAGAACAATTATTTTATTAAAAGAAGTTAAATGAACCTTTACACACCCGACATGTCGGCTGTTCTTTGGTGAATATTGTTAAAATATAACGAAGATTTTTGCTTTAAATTCCGCTTGATATTCTTGGTAAACTATAAAAATGAATTATGGTGTGAAACGTAGCATTACTATTTCCATACTACTTTTAATGGATTTTGGCTTGAATCAGCGTTAAAATTAAAATAACATGGATAAATTCGCTTTGTTATAATTCATTGACCTTGACTACAGATAGGATAGAATATTGCTAGAATACAAAAAAAATAGTTCATGTTCTCGAAGTTATAGAAAGGTTATACATAAAGCTTACAAAAATACTATCCAAAAACTTTTATTTTAGTGCTACTTGCCGTTAAAGCGTATGTTTATTTTATTATTTCTTCACAATTCCCGGAAATAAATAATGATAGGTTAATTATAATTTATTTCAATAAATCTTCATCCAAATATTCTATCTCGCTAACTGCTTCGTCATCCATGTCTTGATTAGAGTTGGCCGCAACATCATTTTTCTCGGACTCGGATTCAGAGGTACTGCTATTGTCATCCTTAAAATTTACAACTAATTACTCACACAGAGTAAGTTGGCACGAATTTTTCCAATCGTTTTTAGTGATATCTCGAAATGCTCGCTCAGCTGCTTCCTATAATGATAAAAAAATCATAATCAATTTGAATCTTCATAGAATGTAATTCGACCAAAATTCAAAGTAAAAGAAATTATTACGTAAATGTATTCAAACCATATCGTACATTGATATCTATCGATCCCATATTGTGATAACATACTCGCAAATCTGGTCCCGGTACAAACAAATACTAAAAATCCAAACATATACATAACCTATTTGGTCAATGATAATTGTACAACATGTTCACATATATCTTGTACGAAAGATCCGAAATAGAGATTTCTCTATCAAGTAATATAGAATTGAACTAAAAACAACTATATAAACTTAAATATACCTGTCATATCAGTGGTTCTATGGCTAACATCGTCGAGGTTCCAAAGAATGCTTCCTGCTTCATATTCCGCAAGATGTCTTTTCTAAGCTCTATAAATTAGTTATCTTCTCGAACTTAGAACAGTTTTATTCATTTTTTACACTTTTCACGTATTACAATCACTGTTATTAAGAAACAAAAGAAATATTACGAGCATCTGTTACTTTTTTTACATCATATGTCAAAGCAGAATCACAAACTAGATAGAAATGTTGGTAGTAGATTAGAATAAACAAGTTTCCGTATCAAGACATTTATGCCAGATTTTTCTATTACACTAAATTGATGTTACAGTTTCAAAGGGCCAATCGAAAATTTATTTATAATATTTTAAATTAAATTACATATAACAAAGTTTGAGTCAAAGTCAAAAGTTCAAAGTCGATTAATGCTAGTCGATTAATGTCTATGACAGATGGTAGATAAGCACTAATTACCATAGACGAAAACTTGCATATTTCACTCTTTTTTCAAAAGTTGACGGAACTCTAAAGTATGGTTAGTTTTTATTTTGTAAAAATTATCCTAAAATAGCCGTGTAATCTTAATATAACTTTAATTGTTTTATTGTAAAGTGTATCAAGAAAGTGATAGTTGTGTTACAATGTGCAATATTTTTCAAATGTGGATATATATCATAACTTGTCATTTGTTGTTCTTCTGCAGGCCACCTCCAAGAAGAAGACCAGGAAGTTAAGAGGGCACGTCAGCCATGGTCATGGACGTATTGGTAGGTCCTGATCTTTATACCTATAATAATGTTATTATCGAGATAAGTTAGAAAAAAACAACACTTAACCTATACAAACTTCTACAGAATCTGATCCAAGTATGGAGACGTTCTACTTAGATCGTATTTTAGTCCTTAACTGTCGTTTCTATACCGGCATTTTTATAACTACTTATATACAGTAGTTTATAGACTATAATAAATCTAAATGGTTCGAGTTTTTGCAATGCGTTTAAAAATGTAAAAAAAATCTTTAGGGACTAATTAGGACCAGCAAATTCCGAAAATACAACTTTTAGAATTTTTTGTCAGTTAGAGCATCACTTGAAACTACTGGCCGGATTTAAATGAAAATCGACACAGAGTTAGCTTATATCCCGTGGCGTAACCTAGGATACTTTTTATCCCGATAAATGGCGTCATTTCCATTGGAAAGACGAGTTTCCAAAAAAGATTGCATCTTTTTTGGAAACTACTGTCCATACATAAATGAAATTCGACATGTGCTGGCTTATAATCTGAGTTAACATTTAGGATACATTTTATCCCAAAAATGAAGTTTCCTTAGAATAGATAGTGCAGCAATTGTGTTATTTCAATCAATCACAAATACTTACATCGTCATATACAACATTTCATTCAATATATTACTTCAAATCAAGTTGACATCGACTTGCCTCTACAGCTTGCTGGGCAGTTGTATAGAATATATAGATTTAGTATATTTGTTATTATAGTGAACTTAATAAGAAACAGTAAATTAAGTTTTTATGTAAGTAACATAAGAGATATTAACTAAGGTTTTTCATGTCACATACCCAAGGGGAAATCACTACTATTAACATAGATATTATAAATTAAAATTTATCTCTTGCTTATTTCTTATGCATGTATATAAACAGTCAAAACTATACCCCACCCAAACTATTAGCACAACATGTTACATTTGGAAAGTTAATTAGAAATATTTATTTACACTTCCAGGCAAGCACCGCAAGCATCCTGGAGGTCGTGGTAATGCTGGTGGTGAGCACCATCACAGAATAAATATGGATAAGTATCATCCTGGTTACTTTGGCAAGGTAAAGTGTAATATTTAAGAAAATATTAAATAATTGAATAAACTGAAGTGCGCCTTTGCCTAGACAGTATTAGTTTGTTTGAATGGGCTGCTTAGATTAATTTATAATTTCTCACTCATAAGTCTGGATATGAATATGTTTTAGATACGTAGATAATACTTTATTGCATACTAAAATATACAATTACAAAAAATAAACCACACGAACAACATTTTTCTAGGCAGTACAATAAGTGGTCTTATGACTTAAAGCAATCTCTTCCAGGCAATCTAAATCAAAGGGATTTTGTTTATGTGGTTTGCCAATAATTGGTGTGTGACAATGTCAAGAGACTGGGACAGAATATCAATTGGCCCTTAGAAGATAGGGCGACCACTAGTGTGGTATGTGACTTGTGTTGACACACTGGCCCCGTGACATTTTCCATGACCGAATCATGGGCTGGCAATGCCGCCAGTTCAGCTGAAGATTTCAAACGGCGCAAATATGGAGCCTTAGGAAAAAGTTAATATTTGTGCAGTTTAGGATTGATACATTGGGCCTGTGGAGTCCATTGGCAAAGACTTTCTTTAAAGTCATTTTTAAGAAATCCTCCATATTTCGTTCAACAAATAAGTATTGACGTACAATGGTAATGCAGCCAGTCTTCTGGGCAAGCTCCAAGTTGGCAGTGATCTGCTACATAATGTATTTTAGTTTTAATTAATTTATATTTCAATGTTTAGTCTTTTCATACATATAAATGATTGCCAATTAGTATATTCATTACTAACGTATTGTTGTACTTGGCGTTGCTTGAGTAAATTTTGGTTTTATATTCATTTTATGTTCTCTGGATACTAACATGTTGATTTTACAAACTAATTTTAGGGTGTGGAGACACTTTTTTTTATTACTTGAGATAAAAATGAATTTTAGGTGGTTATAAAAAAATAACCATGAAGGCAAAGGTGGGAGCTCCATTTCACTTCGCTCTCGCCTTAGCCTTCTAGTATATTACAAAAGTTCGGATCTGTTCATAAATAAAGGAGGTTCCATAACTACACCCCACCCCAATTTTATGATAATTTATAGATGTCCAGTAGTAATTGTGCTGTATATATATAACCTCAAACTTTATGGTATACTGCAGCAGTTAAACATGGCATTAACTTTTATTATAAAAATAAATGCATCTGTATGTAAATAATTATTTAATTTCGGTATCTAATTACAAAATTTTCTGTTTTCAGCTTGGAATGAGAAATTACCATTTGAGGCGGAATAAGATTTTCTGCCCAGTCCTGAACTTAGACAAGCTGTGGACCCTAGTTTCAGAGCAGTCAAGGCTCAAATATGCTAATGCAACAGATGGAAAGGTTCCAGTTATCAACATTGTCAAGGCTGTAAGTGTTATTATGTTTTTTCACTCTTAACCCTTAAGACAATTATCAATATACCAAAAAGCCGCAAGACTAACACTATCACTATCTCGTAATATACCAAGAAAATATACCCATTTCATACAAATCATACAACTCTATATAAACAGAGTGAGACAACAACACAATTAATGATCACATGCACAAATGCGATCTGCACTCTCATCGCGGACGCATATGTGTTAATAGTGAGCTAAAGGGTTAATTTATGAGATCTGTATCATATGGAAACAAGGTGAAAATTAAGTAAATGGCTTCCTCTCTCTTTACTTGCACTGTCTCCCAATTATTTGGAGTCAGCACAATATATCCTTTCCTTACATATTCTGACATTTGTCCTCTGTCACACCACAAATCATCATGTCTTCCTTTATAAAATCCATCCATCTCTTTTTATCAGTCTACCTTTACATTTGTACCTGTCAATATTACAGTTTAATATTATTTTTGTTACATGACTTTCATCACTCCTCATTACATGCCCATAGCATCTTAGTCTTCTTCTTCTTCTCAATTATTCAGTCACAGGTGCAACTTTCAAAGATCCCTTTATCATGAGAATGCCTTCCTATACACATAAATATATCTCACAATAGTCTCATTGCTGGCCGTTACCAGTACCAACAGTATGGTTAGCATACCATGCTTTTTATTTTGATTATATTTTCATGGTGGGTTAGTTTATTTTCACAATCTTTCATGAAACTTCAATGTGTTGTTACTCTTTACTCTTTATTTGGGATCATGGCTGCAACACTTTCAAAATGAATGTTGCCAACCACATGTTTGCCAATACTGTCAACTTCTAGTAAACATTTATTATTATCAATGTTTAAACATCAGACTCTGAACAGACCTCTTGAGTGCCTATCGTGTGTTTCTAATTCTTACCATTCAAGACTACAGTGACTTAACTACACAACTAGTGTTGTTGTCAACCTATGTTTTATGTGGCTTTACTCGTATTTCACTTTGTTTGGTATTTGGAAGTTTTTTTGGGAATTGTGGTAATTGTAACAATATACCAGATTATTAGTTAAGTTAGCACACCCCTCCCACTCTCAAAGTTACCACAACTAGGCCACTTAAGATTTCTACTTTTTAATTAACCTTATAGTTTTAAAAAGTAACCAGTGGCTAAATAATCAGGAATATTTCAGTTTTTGAATAATCTTTTAGTTGAAAACAAAATTGTATGATCTCTCCAAAAATGCCCTATTCTCTATGATCCCTGTTTGTACTTTTTAAATATGGCTTTGTCCAGCATGTTTATTTGGCACGTCTCAACTATTCATAATAATCAATTTGTAGAATGATAATTATCTAAATATTCAAACAAAAAAGCACCAGAAAAAAAATGGTCACAAAAACAGTTGGGTTTTCTCATGTCTTTAACTGACTCCAGACACTCTCTTGTAGTAACTCAGGACTAATTCACTAAAGAGTCAAGTTTTTCCTACAGCAACATATTATTTGCTTAGTATAAGTATTCTGTAACTGTTGTTTATTTTAGCCAATATTACTTAAAAAGTCATTTTAATATTAGTATTTTCTTTTGTTTTAGGGTTACTACAAGTTACTAGGCAAAGGCAAGCTTCCCAAACAGCCCGTCATAGTAAAGGCGAAATTCTTCTCGAAAACGGCGGAGCAGAAAATCAAGGCTGTCGGTGGCGTATGCGTGCTGTCTGCGTAATTTTAAGTGTAACAATAAAAATCTAAAATTCCATGGTTGTGGTTTTATTTCATGGCTGTTGTTGACAATTGCGCAGACTATTGCGCAATAGTTCTTATATGAAGTTGTTTTACACAGTTTTCAGCAGGTAGTCTACAGAGAGCATAAAAATTAAGTTGAAACAATTTCGAGTTTGTACAATGTGTTTAAAAATCGGGAGAATAATTCGAACCAGATTCTGAAAATGAATTTTTGTTTATCTTTATCCCGTAAAACGGCTTTAATAGGGAAAAGTATATTCTGCATGGCGCCAGTAATATTTAATAAAGTACCCAAATCTATTAGGGATAATAAATACATTATCCGAAAAATGCCATTACGACGTTAAATGTTTTCTTGATGACCAAATTTGACATTACATAATATATACCGTGACAATTTTTATTATTCTAATATTTCATTTTTACATTTTTGACATTGTATTTTATATGGAATAACTTCCACTTGACATATTAGGTACTGTATAATTCTAGAAAAAAGCAAAATTATGTCTGGATTGAATGGGTTATAATCTGTTATTACTAATTAGTTGATTTTCAACTTTTAATTAATATTTGCACGCCTGAAAGGGCAAAAACATGTGAAACAAACATATCTTCATCTAATAATTTCACTAACCATGTTTTGAAGCAAATAAATTATTTGATTTATGTCAGTTAGAGCATCACGTGAAAACTACTGAATAGCTTATATCCACGGGCATAACTTTGGATACTTTAATCCCCCATAAAAGACGTCGTTTCCGTGGGATAGACGAAAATAGCTAAAAAGATGGCGCTGCGATCGCATCTTTTTTTTAAAAGAAGTATAACATGAGTTCAGCAGACATGCAGACCGCCCACCTGATGGAGAACGGTTACCATCGCCTATCAACATTTGCAACACGAAAGGTGCTACAAATGCGCTGCTGTTCTCTTAAGGGAGACTGGAACTTTGCCACTAATGCCGGAACTCAACTCAATGTTATTATGGCGGCATACTCTAGACCATGTGACCATGATCTGGAGGGAACTTCCCGTCACAGTTTTCCCCTTGCGTTATGATATGGGGTTTTTTAAGAAGGCCATTATAAAATTTCTTAAGGGTCGGCAACGCGTTGGCGATACCCCTGGTGTTGCAAACCTCTATAGGCGATGGTAGGTAACCACTTTCCATTAGGTGGGCGGTCTACCTGTTTGCCTACTTCAGGTAATGAAAAAAAAACTAAGTGTAACCATCCAGACTGACAAATACCCTACACCTGGCAAGTTTTTTGGAAACTACTGAACATATATGAATGAAACTCGACATATTGCCGGTTTATAATATAATGCTAATCAACACTTAGGATGCGTTTTATTAACGACGTCATTTACCTTGTTAGTCGGCGCTACAGCCGCGTTTTTTCAATAGTATAGATTACTTAGGTCAGTACTACAATATCTACTTATGCAAGGAAAACTTACAAATAATGTAGTCTAATCTAGTAATTAAAAGTTATAGTTTTATACTGTTCAGTAGAAAACGTTATTACTTTTATAATATAACTAGCTGACCCGGCAAATTTCGTACCGCCTCAAAATCAAAAAATAAAAAAAGCATTTTTTTTTCATATTTACTCGCCTTTTAAACTTTCTCTGGACTTCCACAAATAATTCAAGATCAAAATTAACGAAATCAGTCCAGCCGTTCTCGAGTTTTAGCGAGACTAACGAACAGTAATTGATTTTTATATATAAGATTAATCAATTTAGGGCTTTAAACCAACAGATTTCAAAAATGCAAGGCAGGATTTTTGTTTGGCTGTCAGTTCGACCATCACGTGAAAACTACCTACTGAATGGATTTAAATGAAACTACTCAGAGCTAGCTTAAATCCCGGGACAACATTTAGATTAAATTTTACCCCGATAAATGATGTTTCTGTGGAATAGACGATGTAGCCAAAAAAATGGTGCTGTTGTCACGTTTCACCCAATTACTCCAGTAATGACTACGCTAACGAAGTTTCGCTTATTCATATTGAGTTAAGGAACTTGGGTAACTCAATACTGAATTGGCAACGCTCAGAGGGGCTTTAGCCGTCGCTTTTGAGAATCAGTTAGTGAAATTGACATCCATCTAGAAGGATTTAAGACAAAATTACACTTTATTTTGATATTCGGCATGTTCGTCATATGAAGTCGCGAAAGCGGCGGCTTCAGGCCCAAGTCCTTGATGTAATTAATTACCAGCTAATCTCAATAGGCCTTTTGATCTCCAGAGATTATAAAATTAAATTTGGTAGGTACATGATTTTTTACAAAAGGTAAAATCTGGAATAGTAAAATATTTGTAAGCTGCAAGTAAAAAAAAAATACACATTAATATTAAATAAAACTTTATTCTAAATAATGTATTGCTAGGTGTTAATGATTGATATACACTTAAATATGTATAACTATAAAATTATTTCCATAATCGACATTACAAGTTCGACTTAGTATTCTCCTGATTGCCAAATAATTATCATTATAACAATAGCCCTGGATCGTCCCACTGCTAGGCTCGGGCTTCCCTCTATTGAAGAACGGACAGCATACCCACCACGCTTATCCGAGGCGTTTTGGTGGGTTTGACACATCGGTTATCTTCATGTGCAGGTTTCATTACGATGTTTTCCTTCACCGCTGTTAGCATATATATAGTGATAATTGTTTGTCAGGAGACTTTTTTTAATCATACTTAAGAAGCACTAAAATAATACAATACAGGATAAAAACTTGGCTTGGTTTAGAAACAAAACTTTATTAGTTTATTATCAGGCATTCTTAGTTGCCTACAAAATGTTAAATAACAATCTAGGTATAGATTCACACATTCAAACCCTAAAAATTAAACAATGCAAGTAGTTCTAAACTCATTAAAAATCTTTCTATAAATAAAAGAAAGGTAATAAAAATTGGATAATAATAAAAGATGTAACTTCCATAACACACAAGATAACAAAAGTTGAAAAAGGAATGTTAAGGTGGTTTGGACATCGCGTGGCCTCTCTCACCTCGTGGTGAGACCCGAGGCACCCGAAGAGACCCAGCTTTCCGGCTAGTAAATGGTGGGGCTAACTCGTAAAGGCGCCGGCCGGCATCCGTCCGGGTGGTTTAGACACGTAAAGAGAATGGATGATAGTAGAATCACAAAATCAGTATATGACAGCATTATGAATGGTAGACTTAGTGCCGGTAGACCGCGACGTACACATCATGATCAAATAGTAGAATTAGTGTTAAAAAGGTCAGGTAAAAAACATCTCAAATAAATGTGCATGTATGAAGAAGTTAATGAAAGTAGATGACGTGAAAGTGGTTTGTCAGGATCATCACAAGTGGAGATCCAGTCTTTGCCCTACCCCCCATGGGAAACAGTGCATGATAATATATATAGCTTCTATTTTTGAAAAAAGAAAATGTTAATTTAGAGTGTTATAAATGCTGGTTAACAGAAAATTCTTTAGACTTAAAAGTCTGCACCACTTTTATTGCGGGAATCCTGTGGGATTTTTCCCAGGAGCGGTTTGAAAGTGTTCAGATGCATAAAAATGAGCTTATTCCGACATCTTTCACGAAAACGATAGCTAACATTCAATTCAAGAATGGACGCAGTCACAGGAGTATCCTACTTATACATAAAGAGTTTAATAAAAGTTCAGTTCAGGGCCTGCATAGAAATTCAGGCTCTAACTCAGCCAACGCTGGTTGATAACAACCAATGCTGGCCTTAAAATTGATTATTCAGTGGAATTATTGACAAAATTGCATTATTTATTCATCTCTCAATATGATGAGAATTATATTATTATCTGCAGAACACTTCAACAGACTACAAAAGTACATTGTTTAAAAACCCATTAATTATAAATTACAAATGACTTAGAAACTTCACATTTTATAGTTATTGATATGCTTAATATCTTCAAAACAAGGCAGTGTGCAAATAAAGTAATAATAGTAATGTATTGATTAAAGATAGACAATGTCTATTTAGAGAAAGTGCATTTCTTATAGATATTCTTAACTATAAAATTTAAATTACATAATTCATATATTGTCATACTGCACATGGAACTACAACTAGGCAGCAAATTTAAATCAAACTATAAAATTAATCAGATTCAATTTCCATATTTTGCTTCAATCAATCTCAAGTGAATATTGTTACAGTATGTGTAGGCCTTAGTTGTGGAGCAACCTGCTCTGGTTGAGGGTGCGTCGGAGGAGCAGCTTCTGCTGGTCGGGGAGCCTTGGCCTTCTTCCTTGCAGCATCACTCTCTGCATAATACATGGCCAGCCTGGTCTTGATAGCTGCCAAAGCCGCCCCATTGATTTCATTCTGAAATATATTACTGTATCTCCACTGCTTCACAATTGGACCTCTTTTCCTATCTTTACTTGACTTCTTTACTTTCTTATCAGATCTCTCAATTAGCTCTGTGTTGTGATTATATGCTATGCTATCAATAGCAATGGTATTGGCCTGTGGCTCTGGTTTTGTCTGTAAAACAATAAAAGCTGTGGGCTGAGCAGGCCTTGTTGTAGGTTGTAACAATATACCCATACTCTGTCCACCATTTGCTGTTTGATAAAAATTTGTAGTGGTACTAGTGGCTAGTGTAGCGGTCTGATATTGATTTTGGAAATAATTCTCAGCTATGTTCACCAGATGACTGCTGCCTGGATATGTGATTGGTGCAAATGTTTCCTGAGGAGGTGGCGGTGGCTGCTGCTGTGGCTGCATAGGCTCAGTCTGTTGAGAGGGCTCCCCATTTCTTTTTGATTTTGGCATTGTAGCAGATATATTATCAGGATCATATGTCTTTATGTAATCTTTCCACATTTTGGAAACATTTATTTCTAAGCCAGCGATTTTGTCCAATCTAATAAAATCCTTTAAGCGATGTGTGTGGACAATTGAATAGATATGGTTCTTGATTTGATCTATAACATCTGGAGGTAGGCGGACTTCACCAGACCTACGATGGCTATTCTTGCCTCTGTTGTCACTGGGGAACATAACACCATCATCCATCTTTTTGCATAGGACTCTAACTTTCCTTTCAGTAATAGCATGAATGTTTTTGAATGCTGTCTGACAAACTTGAGTTTCTTTTCCTTTAACTCTTACAAAATATTCAAATGTGCAGGTCCTTCGGCTACTGGATTTGACACGTTTTCTTTTAACATCAACTTGCCGCATCAGACCAAACAAATATGCATTTTGTTCATCATGTGATTTCATAGAATAGAAACCATGAAAGGTTTTGAGTCTTATTTCCTCCGGTATCTTCTGGAAACATCTTCGTCTACAGAGGCAATCAGGGCCTGGTTGCTTTGGTGGAACTATTTTTCCATTTGCATTTATATATTCTAGCCCAGCTATTCTCAGACGCTTTTGTTTTTGTTTGTGCCATTCTGAAAACCGAAATTTCGCGAAACATTATTTATATGCAAACATTTGTGTAATTTAAACAACTAGTAGATTGAATAGTCATAAATCTTTGTAGTTGCTATTTACAAACAAACAATCTGACACGTAAACTACATGATGCAAAATACCCAGATATAATTATGTTAATAATATATAGCTTTATGTACTGTGTAACTTAAAGTAGGTCTCGTAATCCAAGTCACTACCTTGCTATGTTTATTACATAAAATAACATTTAACGATGTAGGAAATCAAAACACTGATCAGGGATTTGAAATGTTCAACTTATATTACGAAGGAAGAATAAGGTAGTAAGAGTCAAGACCGATGTAGCGAAATCCCAGCTTAAGTTTTAGTGTGAAAAACAATTGGCAACATAAAAAATAGATGTATACTTGGGTGAGATTAGATTTCATTGTTTCAAATCTACCTTCTGGATTTCGTTGACGCCGTTTTACAACTTTTCCGCTTTTACTGATTTTAACTTTTCGCTCACTACTTGAGACATCCGCCATTTTAATATCGAAGCATGCTTAAAATTTCAACTAGGAAGTTACCGAATTTGTTAAAGCAATAACAAAACGTTTTATACTCAAAATGTTTGTATTATAAATAAAATAAAATAGCATATTAAAATTTAAATATTTAAAAACATTGACTCTTACGTTTATGGCTCATATTATATATATTTTAATATTCGAGTATTATATAAATTTTAAATTCGAACTTTTATATGTAACAACAAGAAAAAAGAAGCGTGACAACAGAACGCTTAGTAATGTTCGTCCTTTAATTTAATTTTTAAATACAATACCTACATAGTCAAATGAAAAATTAAAAGTATTGAAATAATCAATTAGCCAAATTTCATTTATAACTTATCATTCTTTATTTACACTTAGTTGATAATTTAGATTTTAAACGTTTTAACGTTGTTTTTTATTTCAAAACACAACCATAGATTAAAATGTATTATGTTATATTCATAAGGACCGCGGTCGCCAGTTGGAACGGCTGGTGGAGCATTTTGGGCGTTGTGAGCTACTGAAGGAACGCACTGATAATAGTCTGTGATTCAGATTTCTCATTAAACGTAGTTGGATTTCTCATCGGAAGTCCGAACATACGTAGCAACACGTAGTATAGTAGTATCCATAGTAGTTTATGATAGTATCCATAGTTTCAGTGTTACCAGATGAGGGGGATTTACTGTAATTCGGGCTTTTCGACGTTGGGGCAGATATTCAGGGGGAAAATTTTGTTGAAAGAAATTTTGGAGATTTTTTTTAAGTACCAATAATTCATCTACAAACACAATTCTCATCACTACAATTATTATATCTAAGTTATAATACAGTATTATTACTTTATCTTAGAATTATATTCTACTAGTGAATCACACTTCAATTCAATAGTTCATTTTAATATTAGGTCTTTACATATGAAATTGGTTTTTTGTAAGGGAGGAACATAAAGTCGATTTTTTTACATACATACATACATAACTTCACGCCAGTTCCCTTGCGGGGAGGAACATAAAGTCGACATTCATAACTCTTGTTTTTTTAAAATATAATATATTTATTTAATCAAAGTATGTTCTATTGCTATATATGAACTTCTGCCAACTCATAGGTAGTTCATTGATCCCTTTACTAAAAAAACCATTCGGACGGGAATCAACAAAATCTTTGAAGGCGCTTTGGACTGCCCCATCGGAGTTGAATTTTTTCTCTTGCAAAAAGTTATCCAAATTTCGAAAAAAATGGTAATCTGTTGGAGCAAGGTCCGGGGAGTACGGTGGATGTCTTAGACGTTCCTATTGAAGCTTCTCTAATTTAGTAGCCGTCTGTTGTGCAGTGTGTGGTCTAGCGTTGCCCTGAAGCAGCAGTGGCCTAGAGCGATTGATCAGCCTCGGTTGTTAAACAGCTAGCTTTTCCGTCATGGTTTGCAGTTGCTGACAATAGACATCCGCCGTAATCGTCTGGCCAGATTTAAGAAAGCTGTAGTGAAGGACACCGGCACTAGTCCACCAAACGCTCACAAGTAATTTTTTTAAGTCAATTTTCGCTTGGGGCAGGATTTGGCTGGTTCGCCAGGGTTCAGGCATTGCGATGAGCGTTTCCGATTATCGTACAGGATCCACTTTTCATCACAGGTAATGATTCGATTTAAAATCCCTTCATGATTGTGCCGGTTGAGTAATGTAACGCAGCAGTCGACGCGTCTTTGTCGGTTTGCTGCACTCAATTCATGGGGTACTCACCTTTCAAGCTTTTGCACCTTCCCAATTTGCTTCAAGTGAATTAAAACAGTTTTATCACTAACACCGCTACCTGCAGCTATCTCGGACGTGGTTTGCGATGCATCCGCTTCCACAATAGCCTTCAATTCTGCATTATCAACTTTAGTCTCCGACCGTCCACGGGTTTGTTCTGCAGGTCCAAATCTCCAGAACGAAAACATTGGAACCAAAAACGCACTGTGTTTTCTTTTGCGACACCGCCGCCATACACATCATTAATCCTTCGAGCCGTTTCGGCAGCACTAGTGGCCACGATGGAACTCGTACTTCTAAATAATGCGATATTTCAAGTTTTCCATTTTGTAAACTGAGTGACGCAAAGAAAAAACCAAAAGAGGAAAAAACAAATGAATTACGGTTTTCAAAACACAAAAGCATAAGTAAATAGCTGTATACATTTGAAATTGGAATTCCTAACCAAAGAGGAGATATTTGAGATCAAAGTGGCCAGTACGACAAAAAGCCAACTTCACCTAATAATTCAATTCATTCGCTCGTTCGTTTACGTTATTTATTTATTATGCCGTCTCTACTCGTATACGTCGTATCCTATAAGCTACTTTCTGTTAGAGACTCACAACGACTATGTTCACAACCGCGGTTTTTCCCGTTCCACTTATTTGCTGGCGTCACAATTATAAACTCAAGTGGAACGGTTATTTGACCCACCTATTGAGACGGGTCGTTGTGAGCGTTCCGTGAGCGAAAATGATGACGTTACTAGTGATTTTTTCGCCACAACAGTGGTTTTGCTTTTTTATTTCTCCTTTAAAATACGTAAAAACTGTTCTGGGGATGCTTTTATTCAAAAAGCTTACTTTTTGGGTTTTGAAAAAAAATTGGGGATTCATTGATATGGTCATCTGGCAGCACTGCATAGTTATAGTATGTTATAGTAGTCTGTGGTCCGAACCGTGAAAAGAATTACAGAAATTCAGATCTTTTTTTTCAGGAATCAGAAATTAGTTTACCCACTACTCAATTTTAAGAACTGAGTAATTAATAATATATCATTAGTGCGAGTGCATAACAGGTAAATAAAAAATGCTTATAATCCATAGTTTTATTTGATGAACACTGAACTAGTTTAAAAACTTCAGGCCGAATGCTCTTCGCCTTCATATCTCATTAAAATATAGGTATTCCATAATATATTTTAGCTGTCAATAAAAGATATAAACAATGTTGCAGCTGTAATGGGGCACGATTTTCTACATTACCCTTTTACATATTTGGTAACTTTCCATTTTAAACTGTAAACAAGTTTAAATTGCACAATAATTATTATTTAACATTACTTTGCTCAGTTTACTTGGCTGCTACTTAAGAATCTAATACACAAATGTTAAGTTGTGGGTGGGTGTAGTGAATAGGGGGGAGGTATACTTACCCCTACGACAACCCCTAAGGTCCGGAGGTTTTAATTTTTTTTTAGTTTATAAACATAACCTCACTTATTTTTCTTGTAAAATTGTGCCACTTTTGATAATAACAAACCGTGATTTGAGTTTATGAATGTACTCACGAATTGTTTATGAATGTACTCATGAATTACATATAACCACTAGAACTTTTTATAACACCAAAACTGTTTTTTAATGTAGAAATAAAGTTTCAAGTTTAATTGACGCATAAATATAAATTCATGCTAGACATATATAATCGATTGATTAAAAAGTGACAGTTTTTAGTGTCACTTTTGTTTTTAATGGCTTGGCTAACAAGGTGTGATTATAAAAATAAATTAATCGATATGTCATTAATACTTATCGATTTGTAATTAAGAAATTCGAAATCTTGTAGCTGAAGATTTAGAATTAATTAATATATTGTTTTATATAATTTTCGGAAATCGATATATTTTTATGAAATTTTTTTTTTATAAATACTTTTGTATGCCGCCTTTATTGCCCCTTTTATTGCCGCCATTTTATTTCTTTTCGCTAGTAGTTGAGTGAATGTGCTTTCTTCTGTTAATTTTTTATTTTACGACGCCTTGTGCTGTGTTTTATAATAATTGCGATTTACTATTTATTATTATGCACAAACAGTCGGTTATGTTAGGTGATATTCAGACCAAAGCGCACGAGCCGAGCGAGCGAAGCGAGCGTGCCGCGGCAGCGGCCGGCGAGTGCCAGAACCGACTGGTAACCATTTACTATTTATTTTATACACAAACAGTCGGTTATGTTAGGTGATATTTAGACCAAAGCGCACGAGCCGAGCGAGCGAAGCGAGCGTGCCGCGGCAGCGGCCGGCGAGTGCCAGAACCGACTGGTAACCATTTACTATTTATTTTATACACAAACAGTCGGTTATGTTAGGTGATATTTAGACCAAAGCGCACGAGCCGAGCGAGCGAAGCGAGCGTGCCGCGGCAGCGGCCGGCGAGTGTCAGAACCGACTGGTAACCATTTATTTTATACACAAACAGTCGGTTATGTTAGGTGATATTCAGACCAAAGCGCACGAGCCGAGCGAGCGAAGCGAGCGTGCCGCGGCAGCGGCCGGCGAGTGCCAGAACCGACTGTAACCATTTACTATTTTTTTTGTATACACAGACAGTTAGGACGCCTTGAAAGTCTCATATGAAACATTTGTTTTATTTATCAATTTAGTGGACGACTAGCAAGTTGGCTTTTAATATGACAATGAATCAATATATTAATGATATAAATTTTATTATTAAATACACTGTTGAATTTTTTTTTAAATATTGGTTAAATATAAATTAATGCGATTACGTAAAAAAAAATATCGTCTTTATTGGTCGCCATTTTGAATAGTTACTCTTGTAGTGTATATAAATGTGCTCTATTGTATTTTTTCTTCATTTTTATCCAATTAAGCTGTTTTTGGGTTATTTTGGCTCTTTTTATGTTGATTACTGGCTTTTTTTTGAACTTTGAAAGGATTTTTCAATTTCGGACCTATGATAGAAGTGCAACATTAGCGAAAAAATCAGTGAAAATAAGTGAGGTTATGTTTATTAAAAAAAAAATATTTCAAGATCTCCGGACCCTAGGGGTTGTAGTAAAGGTAAGTATGCCTCCCCCCCTCCCCACTTCACCACCCCACTACTTAAAATTCCTGTATAAAGAAGCTATAGATTTACCGTTTACTTGTATAGTGATTCTGCTGAAATAAAAGATTCTTTAATTTATCACTTTTTCATATTTAATCCTGAGTAAGGTAACTCTTCTATATCACATGATTACTAGTATTAGCACTAGTAAAATATACAGCAGTTCTTTTTTACTTTGTAGACAAAATATGACTTTCCAATCGCCAATGCCTAGCAGAGAGTTCTTATGGGACATATTTAGAAGGTAAATATATAATTTATAATGTCCAGTTTGAAATAATTTTTACTTTTTATCATTGTCTTGCTGTAGCTTTATTACAATAAGATATGTTTGCATGTAGCATGAATTTATAAGCTTATATCCTATACCTAATTTAATGCCAAAATGAGTCTAGATATTTGTTTATTCCCCTATACAGTCTTCAAGCCACAGACTGAGGACTGATTTTCAGATTGAGGACTGGTTTTAAGTTAAACTTTAACTTTGTGGTCACTGAATTTTAAGTAGAGATGGGGGGGGGGGGGGGGAGGCGTGAGTACTTCTCCCTTTTGCAATTCCTATGTCTGGGAAACATGTTCTTGAGATATTAATATTTTTTGTAAACATAAGCTTGTTTGTTTTATTCACTAATATTGAGTCAAAAATAAGAAATCCTGAAAAAACCTAGTAATTTAGCACCCGTTTATCTATATCACACCCAAAAAATCAGGCGGAGGATTTCCTTAAATAAAACATGATGTTATACAGTTTACTTGATAGACATGTTTAGCATAGCAGTTATTAGCTCTAGAAAGGCATCTTTTTAAATGTAATAACCCGACATCGCAGTATTATAGACAAATCAATTTGTTAATATTTATCTGAATGGTATCTATAATATATAAATTAAAAAAGTGCCAGAACTGTGAAATTATAATAACTAATTTAAAACTTGTATCCAAAACTCAAAAATGGTTTTAGTGTTTATATATATAAATGTTAAGTGTATTCCTAACTAAACTACAAATCATGCTTTTTATTTACAAAAGTAACATAACCTTGTTTATCTAATGTATTTTTGTTTTGTCCATTATTTATACAAAACCTGTTATTGGTGTTAGGAAACAAGTTTTTAGGGTGCTTGTTTTCTACCTCAATAACAGGTGTAGTGGCTATGTATAAGGTGCATTTATACCCCTAAATTCAAATTACCTTTAATCTGATGATACTCAGCTTCAAAGTGAGGAAATGTTGATATTTTTATCCTGATACAAGCATTAATTCCATATTAAAACTACTAATGTTCATGACATAGCTACATTAAAAACCTTATTTGTTGTTTTATTCTCCACAAAGACCAGAAATAGAATTAAGTACACAAACCTTAGCAAAATGTATTTATTATCGGGATCAATTTAACTAAAATGCAGGACCTGTTCTGATTTCAATCACCTGACTTCTTATAGCAACTCAAAAAGGTCACATTTTGTTTGTTGTTCAAATATGAAAACAGTCTTTTCTTAATTTTTAGTTTAACACTGACTTACCAGCCTCAATGCTTTTAATGTTCTGAACATTATAAAATACATATGTCTTTGTTTTATGCGTAAGTAAGTGCTGTTAGTTCAGGTTTTTTTTTAGATTTTTGTGCATTCATTCTTGACAATATATTTTTTTTCTTAAACAAACTCATCATAACCCTAAACATTACTCTTCAAGTGCAAGCCAAAAAGCTGAAATTTAATTTATTTTATAGAGTAGACAAGGACCGCAGTGGCTACATATCTGCTGATGAACTACAACAAGCTCTTTCAAATGGTACTTGGAATCCATTCAATCCAGAAACTGTAAGACTGATGATAGGTAAGAACCCTTTCGTTTATTTATAGAGTAACATTTGTCCAATTTATTAGAATAGAAAAGAATAAAGTTCTAGCTATATGCTAGGTTTTACAGCCAGTTTCTCAACTGAGAATTTCAGGTTAAGAATCAGAATCAATTAATCCATCCCTATGTATATGTGTATTGTGGGGTGGGAGTAAATTTATTTAGTATGAAGTTGTCTATGCTGCTTACTACATTGGTTGGGCTGAAATACCAATAGTGAAAGCCCATGGCTCAATTGCCATGGGAGCTAGGCTCAATGGCTGCAGAGCAGAATACAAAATATAACTAAACAAAAGTAGATGAAGTGAAAGGTGTTTGCCAGGGTCATAGCAAATGGAGTCCCATCATCTCTTATGATCCTTATACAAAACAGGTGCGATATTATATATGTAGTTATTTTAATATGCTATAATTTATTTTGATTTTCTTTTCTTTCACCTTTTATCACAATCATTTGGGGTTGGCATTATCTTTTCCTTCCACACTCCACTATTCTTTACATGCAACTTTTATCACACCACAAATGATCATATCATCCTTTATGTGTGAGTGTGAAGGATCATACAATTCATCCATCTCTTTTTTGGTCTACCTTTATATTTGTACCCATCCATCTTGTAGTTTAACATTTTTTTTGTCATGTAACTTTCATCTCTCCTCATTACATGCCCATGTCACCTTAATCTTCTTCACAATTTTTCAGTCACAGGTGCAAGTTTCAAAGATGTATGTATTCATTTCTCACCTTATCCATTCTTGTAACACTAGACATCCATCTCAGCTGAGTGGAGACATTTGTGGTTTATCAATCTAGTGACCCAACATTATATCACAATTACTCTGCAGTAGTGAACCAAGGTAGAGGTTACATGCTGGTGTGGCTGATTGTAGTTTAAGAGGCACAGCACCAGAGGTCCCGCCGATATTGCATAACAGGTATTCGGTTTTGGTTCTGCTGATTTTCAACCCAACGTCCTCTAGCGCTTGCTGCCATCCGTCTAGTTTGGTTAGGTTCATCTGCCAGGACAATATCATCTGTGAAGAGCATGCACCAGGGGGCCTCAACCTCTACCTCTGCGGTTAGCGCATCCATGAGCAGCAGAGACAGGCAAGGACTTAAGGCGGACCCCTGGTGCAAACCTACCTTCACAGAGAACTGGTTTGTGGTTCCCACTGCAGAGCAGACTTATGTACTAACATTCTCATACATGCTTTTGATCAATCTTACGTACTTCTCTGCTACACCTTTCGCTTTGAGAATTCACGACAGAACTTCCCGAGGACGCGGTCGTATGATTTCTCTAGATCTATGAAGACCATATGGAGATTTTTATGTACCTGTTTGTATTTTTCCATTAGATGCGTATTTAAAATCTGGCTTCAGTTGTGCTACGACCAAGCATAAACATGAACTGGAATAGCGTCACCTCCGTTTTCTATGGTCGGTCCTCAATCACTTTTTCCCATACTTTCATAGTATGTGACAGCAACTTTAGTCCCCTATAGTTGTTACAATCTTAAATGTCATCTTTTTGCTTTAATATGGGCACCAGATATGATTGGTGCTACTCTTGGGGTATAGTTTCCTTAATCATTAACATATTAAAGAATAAAGCAAGCCACATCCTTCCATTTTTACCTAATATCTTCCATACTTCTATAGGGATACCATCTGGTCCCACTGCTTTACCATTCTTCATCTTTCCTATACATCTTGTACTTCACCCACACTTATTGCATTCACTAGCCCCATATTTCCTTACAAGTCTTCATGTTGCCACACATTTTCTTCGTTCAGAAACTTTTCAAACTATTGTATCCATCTCGCTTTTATACTTCAAACATCCATCAAAACCTTTCCTTTATACACCTCATGTCCTTGCCTTGACAATCTCTTTCTTTGGCAAGTTGGTACAACAGCTTTTGCCCTATGCTATTTCCTATGTTTTCATATAGCTTATTCTGAATCCTGGTCGTTGCTGTAGCCACCGCCTGTTTTAGTTGCTTTTTTATTTGGTTGTATTTTTCTTTCGAGGACACCTTGGACTCTATATCAGTTCCGCATAGATATCGCTGCCATTCTTTAAAAGCATTCTTCTTTTCTTTTATTCTTCCCCGAATTTCCTCATTCCGCCACCAGGTTTCTTTGCTAATCTTGTTAGCACCTTTTGTTACCGCAACCATACTTTTCGCGTTTTTCTTACATGGTGTGCCATACTCTGTTAACACTCGTCTACTGTTTTGTGGGTCATCTCACCTTTCTTTCTGGTGACAAACAAACTTTTAAACTCCATCCTTTCTTACAACCACAACCTGATTTTTGGTTCTGGCGTATGTATGTAATTTTTTTTGTATAATAGCTCTATATTCCGCTACTAAAAGTCTATGTTGGAATGTAAGGGACTCCCCTGGTATAACTTCACAGTCTTTGACAGTATTAATTTTGTTACGTCTGGTCAAAATAAAATCTATTTTTTTATTTATTATTTCTGCTTTTATAAGTTATGAGATGTTTATCTTCTCTTTTAAAGTATGTATTTAATATTGCCCGATCATACGCAGTAGCCTTTTTCAATAGGCTCTCCTCGTCTTCACTATTTCGTCTAGCCTCAAAACCTTTTTTCCCAGTGTATTCGTTCGAAAAGATGATTCATGTAACCTACATGCTAGAATTTATTTTAATTATGACTTCATAAACAGGTGAGAAAATTTTCAATTTTATCTTAATCTTTATAATAAACTAGTAGTCTCGGCAGATGTCGTCTTGCCCTGAAAAAATAAAAGTTAAGGCCTGATTCTAGAACCTTACCAGTTCGAATTATGAATCTAAACCATCTGGGGACACCCACTTAAAAACAGAAAAACAAAATCATTATAATCGGTCCAGGAGATTAGGAGGATCCTAGAACCAAATTCCAGCGCCACCTACCGGTTTCATTTGTGAATCTAAACCATCCAGGGACCTACTCAAACACACAAAAAAATGTTATCAACATTGGTAAAGTCGTTCTCAAGTTATGCGCGTACATACATTTCTACGATTCATTATTATTTATATAGAGATAAGGATTTTATCATTTATTGCTTTTTTATCATGTAGAACATGAAATGTTACAACAGTAATTAATCAAGAGTACTTGTATATTAAGCTACCCCACCACCTTGTGTGTGGCTGGGCGTGAGTGTACTTATGTGAATCCTGCAAGATATTGAAATGAAACAGATGATTTGATGTTTACATTGTGTACAATTTCACGGCAACAGACAGGAAACTGGCGAGGGAAGTAGATGTCATACTACTCACTTCCCTCGTCACTTAACATAGTATAATATAAAACTCATATTTCAATCTTTCATCTTTCATCACAATGATGAAAGATGACTGTCATCTTTCATCACAATGATGAAAGATGACTGTCAGGCGAGAGGCTTACATTTGAATGCGAAGAAAACAAAGGTTATGGTGTTTGAAAGAGAAGAAACCAGAACGAATGCAAGGATAATGGTCGATGATGTTATGCTGGAGCAAGTGAATGAGTTTGTATATCTTGGATGTGCTTTTAGCAGGGATGGAAGGTACACCGCTGATATAGAAAGAAGAGTGAATTTGGGGAATAGTTTAAATGGAGCGTTAGGTAAACTTCTAGGCGCTAAGAACCTCAGCCAGAAGGCCCAGCTCGCCGTACACAACGCGGTGCTGGTACCTACGCTCACGTATGGAAGCGAGAGTTGGGTATGGAAGAAAGAGCATGAAAGTAGAGTAAACGCGGTCGAGATGCGAGCACTGCGCAAAATCTGCGGAGTGACGCTCGCGGACCGCGTTCGTAATACCGAAGTAAGAAAGAGAGTTGGTCTGAAAGAGAGTGTCGGGGTGAAGGTAAGGAAAGGAATGCTCCGGTGGTTCGGGCATGTGGAAAGAATGCATGATGAAAGAATGACTAAACAGATATACAATGCAAAAGTGGATGGATGCAGAAGTCGTGGAAGGCCACGACACACCTTCCATGATCAAATTGATCGTGTACTAGCAGAAGGTGATGTCAGGAGCCTTAAGAACAGACGAGCTTGCATGACAAGAGTTATGAATGTCAAAGAGGCAAGTGAGGTGTGTAAGAATAAGCCTAAATGGCACTCTGTTGTTCGTGCCTACCCCGCGAGGGAACTGGCGTGAAGTTATGTAATGTAATGTAATGTAATATTTCAATCTCTAAAATTTTCACTGAAAGCTGTTTAACTGTCTCTTGAGCCTATTTTAGATAAACTAATGAATGTTTCTACTAGGGTATTTGACATTCAAATCAATAGACCTACTTTTTATCATACAAGTCAAATTAGTTTAGATTATTCATTAAACAGTTATTTAAAATATTTCTATTATAGAGTTTTGAGAGTAAGGTGTTTGTTAAGTATTTAAACGCCCTTTTTTATTATATTTTTTTTTACAATTTATTATGAAGTGTGTTAAATTCGTAGTAATTCTACTCCTGTGTTATTATTTAAAAAATAGAATAACTACTGACGTGGTAGAGCCATATCGGAATTTTTATGTTGATTACAGCTCTTAGGGCTGCCTCAACTGGTGTGATACCAGACCCTCAAGATCGGCGTGATACGGTTAGCTTTACGCTAATTGAGTTTCATGCTATGAGTGAGAGTTCTGATAGCCCATCTCCCCCTCCCCCTGCACCATTCCTCTATCTTATTCCTTCTGTCTGACCTCTCTATAGGGGATGACCTCTTTATCCCATCCCTCCTATCCTATCCGCTCTATCCCATCTTAAAGGCCGGCAACGCGTTGGCTACGTCCCTGACGTTGCAAACGGGCGACGGTAAACGCTTTCCATGACGTGGGCTGTCTGCCTGTTTATCCAGCTTCGCAATAAAATAGAAACTATAAATAGCCTATTGATGTAATTAAATCACGAAAGTGTGATTAATTTGGTTTGTAATCAAATAAAGTTGTTGGTTCTGTTAGTCATCAAGTAAATGAATTACTGTCTGATTCTCATGCTGAGTCATACTTGTTTATTTGTAAAGAGATAGTTGATGCATGGATTAATCATTGTTTCAAAATTGGTGGAAATACATATGACACAACTGATATTATTTACAAATTAGAAGATTGTGAAATTTGAGGGTTTGCACTTAACCCTCAAGATAAAAACACCACAAGGTTAAGAATAACATCATATTTACATGTTTGGTTTGAAATAGAGAAGTACCTTTAGGGTTTGCGACTTTTGGTTTCAGTTGAAAGACTTATGTTTGTCAATTAATCTTTATATGTAAAATAAAACTAAACACGTCACTAAACGCTTCCTAAACTCTTGGCCGGTCCAAATGGATTTACGAAAACTCATGATCTTCATGTTTTAGTTTTATGTAAACCAGGCGAATTAACACTCGAAGTACTCGAACAGAGTCCATTCTACAATTATCTTTAACTATACGATGCTTCTGTTACTTTATTAGAAAGTTCTGCCAATCATCAATATTTACGTAATGTATCCTATGTGTACGGTGCTCAAACATTGACATCAACAATGTGACTGGCGTACAAAGTGCTCAGCGAGCTATGTCAGGTCATTCTCTTATGGATTAGATCAGAAATGAAGATATTTGCGAGAGAACCGATGTAATGGACATAGCTCCCAATATAAGAAACTTGAAGTGGCAGTCAGCCAGGCATATCTGTCGTAACGAACGTTACGTACGTATGAACGTACTGCAGGATATCTTCTGTACATATATAGTTGTGGTCATATAATTAAGAACGACTTGAAGTTCTCAGAAGGTTTTTTATTTAAATCGTGTCATACACAGAGATGTGTACCTTTTGAGAAGCAACTAATTATGTTATAAAATAGCCACATTAATAGAGCAACGTGGCTTAGGAATAAATAATAAAATCGCTAACTATTTTGTTTCACATTTTATTTATTTTACCAAAGTAACACATTCAAATAGTACTGAAGCTGGACAAATAATTAAGAACGATTTATTAAACTACTCGGGAATCGTTTTGTATGACACTCACATTTAAAAAATCACAATAATATGTAGCGCGAGAAATTTAAAAAGCAATTTAATACATTTTTAACTAAAATTAATAGTTAATAGCATATCCACGGCTTTTAAATACTGCTTTACACCGGCGAGGCATTGACTCTATTAATTTTTGACATTTCGCAAGAGAAATAGAGTTCCATTCTTCTAAAAAAACGTCGTATAGCTCTCTTAAATTCCCACACTGTATTTGAAACCTTTTTCTTTACTTCGAACCACAGATTCTCTATTGGGTTTAGATCTGGGCTGTTAGCTGGCCAGTTTAAGACAGAAACTGATTGCGCTGTAAGAAATTCCTTTACGGTGCGTGCAGTGTGCTTTGGATCATTGTCATGCTGGAATGTCCAAATAACCGCTAGAACGTCTTCAGTATAAGGTAACATTGTTTCTTCCAGTATATTTTTGTATTGGAACTGATCCATGTTATCTTCTATCAACTTTACAGGTCCAACACCATGTCCAGAAAAGCACCCCCAAATTTTCACATTTCCACCACCGTGCTTTAATGTAACTTTCGTGTACTTAGGGTCGAATGCTGTATTCGGGGGACGTCGTACATATCGTTTTCCATCAGAACATACTCTGTTTATTTTCGTCTCGTCAGAAAAAAGTACATTTTTCCACTGTCGCACAGTCCAGTTTTGATGCTTTCTCGCAAATGCAAGCCGGGCTTGCCTATGGCAAAGTTTCAACATGGGTACCTTTCCTGCTATCCTACCGTGCAATTTTTCTTCTACCAAACGTCTTCGAATAGTGCGTGCTGAGATTGATGAAGGGTTGTTTTCACCAAAATATTCTTTTCTCAGCTCATTGGACCCTTTAAAAGGATTTTGTTTTGCCATACGAACGATGTTTCGGTTATCTCGAGGAGTTGTTTTTCTCTGTTTAGGTACACGTGGAACATTCGAAGTAGTTTGATACGTAGCAAAATGCTTTACAGCGTGGAAAACCGTCGTTTTTGAACATTACAGATGGTCGGCTATCTTTTTATAAGACCAATTCTTCCGGCGAATTTTTATTATTACTTCCCTTGTAGATTTATCACAACTTTTATTTTTTCCCATTGTTTTTTCATAAGAAGCAATCACTTTTAATCTTTTACAGCACTAAATGGCGCCAAAATTATACAAACAGTAACAAATCGACTGAGAGTTCTCTATTTAAATTTGAATAAAGGTATAAACTATTTAGCGTTCTTAATTCGTGACCAGCCAGTAAATAGGAATACCAACTATGTTTAGAAGTAGTGTAAAAAGTTTGTTTATTTATTTTTAGTTAATCATATCAATGAATATCTGTATCAATGAATACAGCGGTATTATGGAAAAGTTTTACGATATCGAGAGAAATAAAAAAATTGCATGCAATTAGTTTTGCGTCTTAGTTTGAAAAAAATCTTCACTTTAAATCAGCGTTCTTAATTATATGACCACCATTCATTACAAAAAGCCTGTCACGAATATTATACAATTGTGCAGTCATGGCCACAAAAAATGTATTGTTATTTACTATCGACTTTGTCTTCTCGTAAATGCATTCCATAAAAGTAACTAGTAATGTAGGATGTCATATTCAGCCAAATATCACTAATATGAGTTTGAATATCTCTTTATGCATTTAATATCTTCTGGGATAAACAATTTCAGTTTGCAAGCCGGAAAATCAATAAAAAATCGAGAACAGTTTCAGTTAGGATAGTCCAGGAAAATAGAAAGTTGTATTGATATTATATTGTTAAGTTATATAATAAGAATAACAGGCTAAATATCTTCCCGTTTATTTGTAGTTTTTTTAAATATAAAGTGGTTAGAGCAACTTTTAAATTTAAAGTTGGTTCAATTTCAAATAATTTTTAATTAGAGTAATCCTGTACCTCAATCTTATACATAGTAGCTATGCTAGGAAAGTACTTTTTTAACGAGCTGATTAACCTCCTACAACTATTATGTATAAGGGGTTAAAAGTCTAAAGTCTAAGTAACAGGGCACTCAAACTGAAATATAATGATTTGCAAATCAGTTTCCTTCCATTTCGATAAGTGACTAACTTCAACTTCTTGGTATTTCTTTAACATCCACTCTCAACTTCGGCTCTTATATTGAAAGTGTAACTCAGCTGGCTGCAAAACAGCTGAGTATACTTTTAAAGGTGAGACAGTACTTCACTGCAGAACAATTATTTAATCTTTACTGTGCTCAAGTAAGATCTTGCATGGAGTACTGTTCTCACCTTTGGGACGGCTCCGTTAAATACCAGCTTAAAGGGCTAGAGTCAATTGAGAGAACAGCCCGGAGCTTGATTGGTAGCGACCGTTTTATAAATACAAGGCTTCAAAGCCTAGACAATTGTCACCGGGTTGCCAGTCTATCGGTTTTTTATAGAATTCATTTCGGAAAGTGAGAGATGAACTGTTTGACCTAATTTCCCCTACATCGTTCCATCTTCGGACCACAAGGCGCTCTGGTCTACGCCATCGTTTCACAGTGGAGACGCCACAAGTGCGAATGAAAGTTTCCGTTTCGTCTCCACGTTGCAGAGTTGGAGAATGTACTGGTAGTCCATGTTTCCCGAAAAGTACAATCCGGGAATCTTCAAGTCTCGTGTGAATATGTTTTATCTAGGTTAGCGTGCTCCATCTTCGGCCGCATCATCGTCCGACGTTAGGCGTGATCGTGGTCAAACGCGAATGTATTCATCTTAAAAAAATGTTTTTGTGTCCAATGCGTTCCAAAGGCAAGGACATATCGACACAAGACGACTACAATAATTATTATGCGACAGTTCGCATAGTAATTATTTTATAATATCAAAACCGCAAGATATAAAGTATTTGTGTCAATAAAGAACTTGACCTTCGTTTCTTGAGTGTAGTAAATTTTTATTACAAATAAAATAAACGACAAAATATGATTTGTAACGATTATTTGTAAGAATGTGTTCATACTATCTAAAGATTAATTAATTACAGGAATGTTCGACAAGCAAAATCGAGGAGTTATATCGTTTGAAGACTTCGGCGCCCTATGGAAATATGTCAGCGATTGGCAGAATTGCTTCAGATCGTTCGACAGGGATAACTCTGGGAACATTGATAAAATTGAACTAAAGAATGCTTTAACAGCTTTCGGGTACAGATTATCTGATGAAGTTGTCAATACTATGTTGCAAAAGTTCGACAGATTTGGCCGTGGGACCATACTTTTTGATGATTTCATACAGTGCTGCATCACTTTATATGTGAGTATCTTTAGTTTAACTAAGAGATAGACAAAAATTCTGAGACCTATTTTTGGAATCTTCTGGTCCAAATTAGATTTTGTGATTTTTTTCTCATGTTTAAAATTGTACAAACACGACGCCTTCACAGATTTATTATATATATTTTTTAAAGAATAGTGTGTTTGTTATTTTATAAATGAAATATTTTACTAGCTTGTATTTTTTTATAAACTAATGTATTACTACTATAAATAATTACTTCAAACATTTAAAGTCAAAACTATATATACATTATATGAAAATGTTTCAGTTGTATACTTTCAAACCCTAGCAAGTGCTTTCCAAGAAATTTTATAAAACAGCCCAAAAGTCACGATTTTTAACTATGTGCCATTTCAAAACTATTTATGAAGCTTATTGGGGGCAATATCATTTTTCGATAGTATCACAATTTTGGTAAACACCTATCACGACAATGAATGCTAGGCACTCATTTAAAAACTATCTTAGTTGTTAGGTTTTGAAAATACACAGCCAATATGTATTTAAGTGTTTAGATTCGTATGATATTTATTTTCATTTCAGACACTCACATCTGCGTTCCGTCAATACGATTCGGACCAAGATGGCGTTATAACCATCCACTATGAACAATTCCTCAAAATGGTATTCGGATTAAAGGTATAAGTGCCTCTGTGGCATTATGCTAACAGCTTTTTATATTAATTTCATATAATTCATAATATTTAAGAAGCTTCAGGGAAAGTACCCCGATTATGATGAAAAAGGGCGCAGGTAATGAATATTATAATATATGTTAAGCAAATCTCAATATATTTTATTTCAAAATATATATGGATGGCTTAGTTTGCTCCGGTATTCAAGTTTTCATAATAATTGTTTTCCTGATTGAAATCATATCGAAATTTAAGACAGTTATAATGTTTTAATTATTAAGTTAATTATTTCACATTTAATCACTAGGAATTAACGAGTTAACTAAGTGAAATTGTTCGTCGTGGCCACTGTATTAACCACTAATTAGCTTAGTGCTACATTTCGTTATTTTTATAACAATATTTAGTGTAAACGATACTTTTATGTATTGTATTTTCTTAAGTTTTCGCAACTAGTACACGTAATAAAACTACGTTTTAACGGTTTTAAGCACTGTGTTTTATTCGATTTTTATTCACACAACATATTGCGACGCGGTGGTAAATTAGATTAGGCTCCAATAGAGTAAATAATAACCGTAAACCAAAATTAAAACTAACTAACTATAAGGAAAAGTTGGCGGTAGGCTAAATAAAAAAAAATACATTACTCATTGACACTTGGACATCTTTCTCTTCCGTGATCACTGCTACTGAAAAGGGGCTGAAACGTCGGAATAAAAATCAAATAAAATACCGCGCTTAAAACTGTTAAAACGTAGTTTTATTACTGTTATATATTAAAAAAAAATGATAATTTTTTCAGTAAAATAAAAAAGACAGACTGCAAATTCTCAAGTGTGAATTTAATGTATTTTCGGGATACAAAATCTCATCCTATTTAAATCTCTAGGTTTTAAAGAAGTATCTGTAATAAATTACTCATAAATGGTTTATATATAATAATAATAATCGGTTTATATAAAAGACAAAAAAAATCATTTTACCATGCAGTATTTATTTATTAATACTTTGGAAGCATTTTACTAAGCTAAATGTGGTTTGATAAATCGGCTTTAATGTGTGTTGTTTTTGGTGTTATGTTTGGGGACAAAATTAGGGAATTGGAGAAAGGAGAGGTGTTTGTAAAAGCGACACTACGTTATTAACATTTTGATGAGTACAGACAGGGCCAATTAATAAGTTTAGCTGGCTCTATGTGTACGTTTTATCGAACGGTCCAATATTTCGTTTCTTTTGATATTTACACCACATAGTGGATTGCCGGCGGACTCCGAGAAATGTGCTTGGATTTTATTGGACCTGTGTGTACGCGGCCTTAGGCGAAGCTTTAATTGCTTAATTCACATTCACATGTATTGTATGATTATATGCCACTATTTTTATTGTTCTGTTTTGACAGTCGCTAAAATTGTTTTGCAAGCGGTGGTAGACTTTTTGATTTTCAATAAAGTAATCTGTAAGATTACATTTTTGAAATAAATACATTCATTTTTATTGTCGTGGTCTCACCAGCATCAATTAGTACTAAAGTTGTCTTCCAATAAAGCTAAGAGTTGTTATAATTTCAATTATAAAATTCATACTTATTAATCTAAAAGAGTAGACTAGTGTGCTATAACAATAACTGACCACATTTATTCTCTCATATAAGTATAATATTAATTTCATACTACAATATTAATAGGTACTTTGTTTATTAACAAAGTTTATTTAAATATATGAAATTCCGTAAGTACAATATTATCCATCCATTTAAGAAGTTATCATATTGGATTTATTTTTGGAAAATTGTTAACCACGACAGTTTATTACTATTATTTTATAATAGTATGTAATGATAGAAATAAAATTTTAAATAGTAATAACTCCAGGCGGCTTCAATAAATAATGAAATATATTAGGTTTCAATATTTAACCAAATAAATTTGATATTTCGTCTTCTTAAATATTAAAACTAATAAGCATTTCTTACAAAGTCTTTTTTAATAGATAAACATAGGTTGAAGATAAGAGTTGTTTTGCTTAAAAAGTATTGTATATAAAAAAAAATATGTGTGTGTGTGTGTAGTTCACACACAGTATAAGTGAAACTTCAGAGAATATATTCACAGATAATTCTTCTCTAACTTTTATTAATATAAATACAAAAAAATCATTAGCCTACGAATTATAATATATCTGTCAATATATTATAATTCCAAAAATTCAGTCTAAATTACACTTTAAATCTATAGCATAAAGTTCAAAATTCAATGCACTGTTATGCACAATTTACTATGATCTACGTATAAAAGAATATCTGTCTTAAGTATATACAGATAGAGCTAAAATTTATTTGAAATATTAAGTTTTATTTTAAATTGAAAATCAATACTAACGGGGAAAGAGAAATGTGTTTTATTTCGAATGAAATAAGGTGAATTTCATGTGTTTATCTCTTTTTAGTGTCACTTTGTCGTTTCATCGATTTTCAAATCTCAACGATTCGAAAGAAGTTTCACTTCAAAAAATTGTAATACGTTGAACAATAAAGTGTTTCCTATCTATCTGTAAGAGTAATAAAAATAAATATAAAGTAGACTTTTTACAATTTTTTGTATGAATTTTTCTTTTTTAATATTTCTTACAATCTAAATTTTGTTTAGATTATAAATGCATATTGGATCTACCGACTAATACAATATTTACATTTAAGTCAAAAAGATTTTTGCTTAGAAATGTTTAACAGTTTTTTAAATTATAACCTATATAGGTTATAATTTAAAAATTCATTATGACATTGTACTTTAAAATTAATTTTGTCATTAAACAAATTAATATGCGCCTTTGCTGTACTACTTCTGTGAACATGTTGTTATTGGACAGTCACGTCTGTCAGCTTGTTTGATGGCAATATCTGGTGGGGTTATAATCGATTTTTGTTTCGTCTAGTGTTGGCCGTAAGCGGTGCAGCCAAGGGGCGGTGTTGGCAATGCTCACGCGTCTAAAAAATCAAATAGAAAGGTAGCACCTTAACAGCATGATACTACTCTCTATGGGAATACTAATACAAACTATAAGTCCAGTATTTTCTTAGGTTTTTGTGATCGTTTATATATAATTACTTTGCTTAAATATATTTAAGAGTATTTTTATCTACTTCAAAAATCTAATTGTACACTAGCTTAAATTTTTTTCTATGGCATGAGATCAGCAGACAGGTAGACGGCCCACCTGATGGAAAGCGGTTACCATCTCCTATGGACATTTGTAACACCCAAATGTGCTATAGTGCAGCCGTTCTCTAAAGGGAGACTGGAACCTGGCCACTGATGCCGGAACACAACTCAAGGTTGTTTTGGCGGCAAACTCTAGACAATGGGTGGTAGTCATCCAGACGGGGAAATATCCTATCACCTGGGGTTTGTTTCTTCGCATCTTACGACAGGCCACCCGGCCGCAGGAAATTGTATTCTCTCTCCGTTCCTGCACGGATAGTTTCCCTTAGTCCCAGTTTTGGCCGGTTCGTATATCTGACCAACCGTTCATTTGCCTTACAATTAATAATAAAACTCGACTGATAGTGGGGCAAATGAATGAATAGTAACATAAAGGGACCGGCAAGTAGCGGGACGTCTAAGAAGTTATAGTTGTGTATAAACATGCGCTTTTATATTTGAAGTTAAGTTGTTTATTCCTCTTCACATCAAGTAATGTGAACTTTACATGAAGTTGCGTATAATTGTTCTTTGAAACTGAGGAAACGGCTTTTGTTATCAAGAGATTAAACAATTTCCTTAATAACTCAATAGTAATACAAGCTTAATTCATTAAAACCTTCTATTTTGTATCAATGTTTTTACTCATAGATAGTAGTACTTTCGCTTTCCTGATAACTGCAACTCTTTCTTTAAGACTTCCTTCAATGAAGTCTACTTACTTGCAATCAATGATTCCTATATTAGTTGATTAAAGCTCTTCTTGTAGCAAATACTCGTGCATAAACCGATCAACGACGATATTTATACATCAGAATGCAGTTTCGCATTCACGAATGTTTGATTTTCCTGATTATTACCGGGTTTTTATGTGTTACTGCCTATTTATTTACCATTGGTAGAAATTTGATATTACTACTATAGAGTTTATGTCAAAATTTCCATACAATTCTATTAGTTATTAGACTGTTCATTTAAAACATTTTCTACGTTAACACTTACTGTAGATATTCCTTAAATTTACTACAACATTTTTTTGTGCATTAATTATTTAATAGCGTAATTGCTTGCAATTATCTTGTGTGAGTTGTATCAAAAAAAAAAAAAAAATATTCATAGAGGTTAATAGGTTTCAGTTGATATTATAAAGCAGATTCATTGAACGGGTAGTAAGACAGTAACCCGACATATATAATTTTGCGTATCGGTTTATGTGTGTGTAGTGTTCTGAGCGTGTAAGTTCGTACGTGACATTCCCAAGGTTTGAACCGTGGACCATGGGAGTGTCGAGTATCGGCCTATGCACCTAATAACATTTAGGTTTCCACCGAAATTATGTATATTGTAAGACTCTTAGCTTTTGTACTTTCTATATTATGTGACTTTTTAAGACACGTCTTTTGAAAATTAAAGGTCCAAAGTTTCAAAAAAATAAATTTAAAAGTTTTTATTCATAATCATAACTAGGATTCGCCCGCGACTTCGTCCACTTTGGACGGGCAGCAAAGATCACAGTTGTTTTACACAGAGAATTTGAATCAGTGAAAATATTGCATCGGAATCAGATTTTTTCGACTTAGCCACTTTTAACCGCTCCCGAGAAAATTTCCGTGGGATTAAAAGTACAGCAGATTTAAGTCCGGGAATTTACTGTCGGTCAACGAAAAAGGCCCAGTAGTTTTGCATGAATCTCCAACAAACAGATAAACACGAACGGTCTTATTCATAGAGAGTTAGAGTAAGTTTGAACAATTCTTTATGGTTCTTAAAACAAAACATAAAATACACTTTCACAATTTTATAGATAAGTTCCATTGGAGAACAGTTTTTTGAAGGTCATACAGTTAAAATTTAAATCTACTTACCCTAAATAGAATGTAAATTTGTCTATATGAAGCAACTTTTCACTACTAACAGACATAATTCAAAGTGCAATTTATAGGTATATAATACATAAAAAAGCCCAATTATTTATTCGATTTTACATTTAATCTGATCATAAATAACTTCACACTCTAACCTGCGCAACTGTCTTAGCACTACCACAACGTGTATGAGAGATTATCAATTTTAGTAGTCTTCCTTGCTGTTTTAGTTAATCTAGTTAGACAATATCTGAGAGGGTCAAAAAAATATTCTGACAGTGTTTTTAGAAAAATCAATTCGGAAGTTAGAACGATTTTAATGGTTTAAATGCGACATGCATTGTATTGAAATTTTGTGAGTTCCTGATAGCACGATTTTATATTTTACTTTGTATTTGGTCTAATTTCCTCTTAGCGTCTGAGACTTGTTTCTCTATTGTTTATGATATAAAAGTTATTTAATTCTGAAGCTCGCTTTTACTGTTTCTATATAGTTATGTTGGTTTTAAGATTTCTTTCTGATGCTCTTCTGGATTTATAACATGCAATGTTATACATAAAAATAATACTTATCTACTTGAGTTTTTTTTGCATTCTAGTGAATATTTATTCAAGATAAAGGTAGATTTTTATAAAAAAATGAAACAAAAGACGTGTCTTTAAAGTTGAACGCACATTCAAGCTTGTTGTAGTTACCGTATACTTACGGCAGTTTTGCATGACGATTTAGTGTGCGTTCACCTTTATGCTCGGCTTGTTTGTGTCTCCAATCTATTTTCCAACAAAATAAAAGAAAACTTCTAGATTGTTAGAGTTAAGTTATTGCGAACATGTTTAATATTATTTTAATGTATTATTGTATGTAGTCATTGATATAAATAGTATTGTATGGCTACATACATAGTTCTTTATCTGTCTGTGTAAAAATGCGCTACAGAGTGCAAATAGATATATATATATATATATATAATATCTTATTAATGCAAACGCACATTACGGCCTAATCGACATATTTATATTGTTAAAAAAAATAATTAAAAAAGCCCTAAGACGATCAATGTAGTTGTCAATTCATTATTATTGATCACTGAAACATTAAATAGACAGTAATTAGGGCCAATTTTTCAATCACCAGATAACAGTTATTCATAGAATAAAGTATATAACATGGAAAAAATTAAAATGTCAGTTGCATAAATAAAACAATTGAATGGTTTGACTTTTGAATTCAGTCAGGTTATAATTTATTCGACTGATAACTTTTATATGACGATTAAAAAATCGTACCTTATTCAAGTAATTGAAGCCAAAATTTATATTACTAAACCATTCTAGATTTTATAGCCACTGTTAGTTAACAAGTAGCTACTCAATAGTTTTTCAAATTAAAATCATTTACTGCATAGAAATCTGAAACGGTTTATAGTTTTGGGAGGACTGTATTATTGTTTTTCAAACATCATACTAATCGTTTACTTTTTTTAAAGGCGAACTACGTTTCCAAACGCTCGAAAAACATAATTAATATTGTATCTTGGAAGTTGACTTTGACAATTGACATTGGTCTCGTAATTCTATTATTCTCTTTTTTATTGTTCCCATATATTTTAATTATTAGAGTTTGAGACTTTTATGAGCTTCATTTATTCATTCAAAGACGAATGTGTTAGATCTGTATTATAAATTATATTTTGATATTAAAAATAATTATGCTCCAAATAAATTGGCTCATTTTGCCAAATTTTCTTAGACCTTTTATACTTGCAAAAATTTAGATTTGCTCAAATTAAAATTCGTACAAACGTAGTACTTGATATGAAATGTAAATTTATATAGCTCATGATACGATTTTATTAAAATTGTAAAAGAACTAGGAATGGCAACGTCAATGCTTCGTTTACTTAATGATTAAGTTTTTTCGCTAGATGTCACTTATATTGATTCAACGTATTGTATACGTACCTACATAACATTTGTGGAAACTTTTGAATTCCGATTTTTTCACTTATTTTGTGTCAAAATTTGTTTTAAATACTAAAACGTTGGATGAAAGTTTAGTGTTTCCTTATGCCAAAGTGCGAAAAATGAACAAGCAAGTGAGAAATCTTGTGTCCCGTTTAAACAATAACAGAAATTGACACTGGCACACCAGACAAAAATAAGAATGTATAATATTATCGCTGATACCCGCCCGCTTCGTGTGCCGTAAAACCCGTTCTTAGTTGACCTCTACTTGGCGAAAGTATGGTCTATGCCAAAATTCAGTTTATATGTATTGTAGTTCCTGAGATATCGTAATGAGTCATATACGTGAATTTTAATTGTATATATATATATATATATATATATATACACACACACACACACACACACACACACACACACACACACATATATATATATATATATATATATAGATTCTGTTAACGGTGTTTTAGATTTTTTTCATGTAGTTTACAAAAAATATTACGATTTAAATGGCTCATAAAAATTACTCAAGTAGAGTTATTAATTGGTTAAATGTATGGAAATGTAGGGTTAGAGGCGTTTTTTATAACTCGCATACATTATACCCATTTCCAAGGCAAACACACTTGAAAGTGGGCAATGCAATTAATTGGAACATTTGATACTTGCGCTGCCAACTTCCCTGCTTGCTGTAATGTAAACGAGTTTGGCTCGATTCAATCAATCTTGCTCTGATCAAATCTCACTGTCTACACTACTGTACTCTGATTTTTAATTACCTGGATTAAAATCAACAACTCGCACAACTCGCTTATGAATAAGGCATACTAAAGCTTGCA
The DNA here is from genome assembly GCA_019925095.2 of Dendrolimus kikuchii. Lineage (NCBI taxonomy): Eukaryota > Metazoa > Arthropoda > Insecta > Lepidoptera > Lasiocampidae > Dendrolimus > Dendrolimus kikuchii. Next base: position 20,560,977 of record CM034394.1, read on the forward strand.
ACATAAGAAAAGGGCGGGTCGGTCGCAGCTGTCATTTTAGTTCAGTTAATGAAATAAGAGAGTAGTCTCGTCAAATATTCTATTCGAAGAACCGGTGCCAGCGCGATGTCGGCTCGGAATTAGAGCGATACGATAGTTAAAATACTCCGATTATTCCTAATCTAAGAATATTTGACCGGACCGGAGCGAGATTGGACCGTAAACGACATCACAACAGTATGAATCAAGCCTAAATAGTTTTCACTGGGCGGTTGTCATTCCTGAATATTTCTCTCCTTGATAGAAATTTTCTAAAGCAATATCTAAATCTGCATATAAAATGCTAACCAGCCTGCTTAATGTTGTATATTATCGTATTTTGTAAGTAATTTCACTGTCTATTCCACTTATTGTAAGTTGTATTTTGTATGATATGAGAAAACTGTCTAGACATCTGCGTTTATTATCTAAGGAATATTTATTATATATTTTTCAATAAAACACTTTGTTAAAGCAATAAGTATACTGTTTTATTTCACATGGAATTATAAAATATAAATCTGAATTAACAAAACATAATATTTCCTACTTAATAAATATCAGGGGCCTAAAGTGGCCTCTTTTGGAGAATCTCTTATGGTCTGTTCCTGTATCTTACCAACCGTTCATTTGCCTTCCTATGGGTTAAAATTTAACACAAGCTCCATACAAGTAATGTCAAAATTCAACCGATGGTAAGCCAAATGAATGACTGAGATACAGGAACCGGCCACCAATGAAATTACGTGTCTAGAAATACTGGGAGGTGGGTAAGACAGCTAAAGCTCCACTTTATTTTGATACTAGTCATATACGTAGTAAGAATGTGGAAAAGCAGATGCTTTAGAAGTTTACACCCCTCGATGTATTATGACAACAATGGAAATTTTATACAGCAACAACTATCATCAACGCAAAAGTGCCCGATATTAATAAAATGGGAAGGAGAGAAGCAACTTGACAGCATGATTATGTCTACTGGAGCTGAGCAGTGATATGTGTTGCCTAGCAGCTACAATAATTGAGCGGACAGTCGAGTCAACGGCGTTACTTTTTATAGACTTATAGAATGTTGCAGCCTCATAGATTTTTCACGTATGTAGCTACTTTAGACGTCGTAATTATAAAATAAAATGAGCCAAATAGCGCATAATTAATGTTTGAAAAGTATTTAAAATTATTTCTATAACAATATTTTAAAAGTAAGACGATAAGATGTTATTTTAACGCCTATTCTATTATATGTAATAAGGTTAGAATTAATTGTAATATGTCCCTGCATTGCAATGTAATTGGATAAGCGATAAATTCTAAAACAATATGTTAATTTAAAAGAGCAGGTGTTAAAATACCTTGTTATCATAATACTTTTAAAGTAGATACATACATATATAACTTCACGCCAGTTACCTTGCGGGGTAGGCACGAACAACAGAGCGCCATTTAGGCTTATTCTTACACACCTCACTTGCTTCTTTGACATTCATAACTTGTCATGCATGATACTTTTAAAGTATCATGATAAAAATAATTTGAATTACTGTTTAAATAGTAATCACATGCTATTTAACTTGTTAAAGATATGACGTCATGGCTTGCTACGCTCGTACAAGTTGTTTGAGGCTTCGATGTTTTGTAAGATGACAAAAAGTATCTTGGTCGATTCGCCTGTTAACCCTATTCGCGAAGTCACGTCGTCTGTCCGATTACGTGATACATTTCAGTCTCGAATCTGGTTCTTATTTTTAACGTAGGATATGCCCGCGACTTCGCCTACGCTTGACTTGAAATTTCCGGGATACCAAAGTGCCACAGCATTTAAAAGAGAATATGAGCTATCGTTTTAGTGAAAACTTTGTCGGAATAAGTTAATTTTTATTCACCTGAACAAGTACTAACTGCTCCCGAGCATATTCCTGCGGGATTTTCAGAATAAAAAGTAGCTCAGATTTTAAGTCTAAGAATTTACTGTCGATCTGCGAAAACTGCATTGAAATTGGCCCAGTAGTTTTTACGTGAATCTCGAACAAACAGATAAAACGACAAGCAGATCTTAAAAACATTGCATAGTGATCTCCATTGTTTATATAGTCCATTCCAGTTGCTTTTTTTTAATAGCTTCAATCTACAGACACGGCGTTTTTAGAATTTTATAATCTTATAGATACATGCTTCTACAAGATTTTTTCATATGAACGTTTCTCAGAATTTTTGTCCGTAGTAATTTAATCATATAGGTCGATATTTGGTCTTGTTGACTTTACAACTTATCAATAAAAAATATAAAAACACATAAAAAGTAAGTCAATTTTATTAAAAAACAATAAAAACAAATACACTGCAAATTAGAGTGTATAGAAAATTGCTTGTCTCAATGATATCATAGCACTTTTAACTGAATTGTCGTCATTATTTTCAAAGAATTATGTTAAATGTTTAAAGGTGTTTTACAACAGAATATATTTTTTTAAGATTTTACACCATAGTTCGTTACTTCTACTTTTCTTATTATGGCGTGGTATCTTATAATCGGAAAGGCAAGTAACAATATAAGAATTTTTGTACATGAGCAAGACATTTGAGAATCGCTCATATTATAACTAATGTTACCAATGTTAACCTATTAGTATCTATGAATATTTAAGATTGCGTATAATTTTCAAATAAAACCCAGTTAAATTGTAAGTGGACTGACGTGAAAGCAGAAAGTCCTTGTGGCAACTCGAAAGGGTATATTTTATTAAACAGTTAACACTTTCAAGAGGACCATTCAGTTTTCTTTACAAAGAATAAATAGAGTATAACTATAGTTCAATATTCATGATTTTTAAAAATTAAACTGCACAGCAAAAATCACTCCAAGTTCTCACCAAAAACTCTGCTCTGATTTGTCAATTACTTTTGACTAAAACTCAGCGATTTGACACTACAGAATTCTATAGGTGACACACGAGACTTCTAACTATTATAATTACATACTGTGCTAAGTTTCATATTAGATATAATTTAATATTATTTTTTTGAGAAGACAGTATAATATTACATAATAATCGTGGCACACAAACACTGGAATGAGACAAGGGTTCCATTCTTACCTTTAGGTACAGGGAACCATAGAAAGCTGTAAGAGCAGACAGATATTAAGATATCACACAAACATAACTTATCAGTAGTTTTGGGGCGAACACGTAAATTCAGTTTATTCTACTTTATCACTTTTAATTTTCCAAGCACCGATAGTGTATTTAAGCCATATGAGACCCAAATCACATCCCATTTGGATCCAAGAGAGGACTGGAGTCACTTTGGAACCCTCTATCTCCACCCATCGCACTGGAATCTCTGATACTGGAATGTTTAGTTTCTGAGCTATGTATAGTATCTCTACATCAAATGCCCTGGAAAAGGACAAGATTTTTAATGGGTTACGGAAATAGCACATTACTATACTGAGGCTAGTGTGTATAGCCATTTAACCCAAGGTTAAAATGAAATAATCGCTGTTTAACCATATAGTTTTTGCAATAATTTTATTTTAACCATCGGTTAAATTAAATTAACCTTAGGCTTGCTAGCTCTATTTCCGTGATAATAAAAAACAACGGCTTCACTTTTTAACCGACTTTAAAAAGGAGGACTTTCTCAATTCGTCTATTTCTTTTGTATGATTGTTACTCGGTTTCTCCGTCAATTGTAAACCGATTTTCAATTTTTTTCTTTTATTCAAAACGGTATACTCCTGAATTGGTCTCATTATCACCATGTCATGATCTGATGAGTGGATCCCAGGGAAATCAAGAGAAACCCTCAAAATTGGCTAACCAACTTCTTTGTTATACGATATCTTTGTCAATTGTGGAGAAATTTTCAATATTTTTCTTTACCCATAAGTCTATACTCTCAAGGTGGTGCCGGTGTCACCAAGTCAGGATCTCTTGAGTAGATTACAGGAAAATCGAGAGTAACCTTTACTTCTTAAAGAATGCCGAGCGCCTACATACTTAGAAAAAAAAAGCTTGTATACGCGAGCCAGTACTACAATTTCTATAGGCGCCTAATATATTCTAAAGCTATTTAAGTATTTGCGCAACTAAAAAGTAAAAAAATTTTTTTTTTTAATAAAAACAAAACCGACAAACTAAAAAGCAAAAAATAAATATTCAACCGACTTCTTTCTACAACATCTTGAAGTCAGTGCGAAGTAAAACATAAAAATTACTATATTTTGCAAATCTGTTTGTGTTTTTTTTTATGTTATACTTGTCACCAACTTCAAGATGTTGTAGAAGTCGGTTAAATACTTATTTTTTACTTTTAGTTTGAAGTCGGTCTTGGTTTTTTAATTTATTGTCTATTATATCAACAGATTTATTTTCAATTAAATTAAATCTGTTGTTATACAAATGAATAGTTCGCAAGTTTAGCATTTTAATTTCAATTTATTATGCACAATAAAAATTAGTTCTAATTCGTAATAAAACAACGTTTTAACGATTTTAAGGCTACTGAAATCGGCCGAAACATCGGAATAATAAAAATCAGATAAATTACCGAACTTAAAACCGTTAAAACGTAATTTTATTATGTGTACTAGTCGCAAAACTTAAGAAAATACTAGCTATAATTCGGTTTACTTTTACTAAACATAATTAATCTATAAAAATCTGTATAAGCTGTTAAAGGTTTGAATTTGTACAATGAATTTAAAAATGAGAAAAATATCAGGGGGCTAATGCCGATCTGTAGATTTCAGAGTAGCAAATTTTAAAGTTTGTTGTCTGTCCATTTGTCAATTAGAGCACATTAGGGAAAGTACCCATATTACGTGACCCGTTCAGGGGAGGGAAGTCTTCCAAATACCACGTTTACTATAGTCACAGGCTTGCGCCTTTTGAGCTTTATTTAAATATGATGCGCGGCGTTTAGTGCTTCTCAAAGGGCTTATGTTTAATTGATTATTAGTTCTTATGTCGTGGTAGCGTAATGGCTAGCGCACGCGTCAGAGGGCGCGGTTTCGATCCTGGCCGGAACGCATGCACGTCTTAGTCAGTTTTCTGATCTAATGTGCATATTGTTACAATTACTACGTGCTAACAACGGTGAAGGAAAACATCGTGATGCAATTTGCACATCAAGATAACCGATGTGTCAAACCTGCGAACCCGCCTTGGGCAAGCGTGGCGGGTATACTGTCTGTTCCCCCTATAATGTGAGACCCGAGCCCAGCAGTGGGACCTTAATGGGCTGATATTATATTTTATTATAATTATATGTATGCACGCATTCTTGACGTAATGCGGCAAGCGCATATTAACAAAGACAAATATGAGCAATTTTTTTTAACTTTCTGTTTGCAAAAATGATTTAAAACCATATTTATGAATTACTACGTGAAAACTAGAAGAGGAAAATCGTCTCCGCAAATATTACGGGTGGTCACCCGACGGGCAGGGGGTTAAAAAAATGGGTCACATAGTATGGGTACGTTCCCTTACAACTACTGAACGGATTTCAATGAAACTCGACACAGAGCTAGCTTATATTCCGGGTCAACGCTTAGGATTCTCTTTAGCCGGTAAATGGCGTCGTTTCCTTGGGATAGTAGAGTGCCGCCTTTGCAATTCACTAACAAACTTATCGAGCCTTTAACGTAATTTTATTGTATAGTCCAAATGTATAGCGACATTTGGATCTAAGTATATATTTTGCTGTAAACGGTATTTTAAATTATTATTTTCTTTTAAAACTACCAGTTTTAGTTAGATTAGTCCCTACTGAATTAAAAACTAAAAGTTTTAGAACAAAACAGTTTATAATAATTTTGCAATACTAAATATACTTAGGTGCAAATGTTGCTTACAATAATATGGCGGTAAAAGTTCAATATCGTCATGCAAATGCAAATTAAGTTTTGCTGGCATTTCTAGTTCTTATTAAACTCATTAAACATAAATACCCGATGCATACAAAGAACTAGGGCTTTTGTACAACCCATCTTTCACATACACACCGCACAATGTATTAATTGAAAATCTCACCATCTGTTGATGTGCAAGCTTTGGAAGCATACCCTTGCAGCGTTCCTCGTGAACATCTTGAAGCCGCACTGCGTGTCCCTTATTCTCCTCACAGTGAACAACCAAACGAGGAAGTGGAAACCATACATGAGGACATTCCTGAAAAGGAAAACCAGCATTGAATGGAGCTTATACTAATACAGGTGCGATCACATGCTTGTTCTGGGTGGCACGGATATCAATCAACTGGAAAAAACGTACTGTTGGTTTGTATAGAAAAAAATCTGAATTGATTTACGCGTCATGTATATTAACACAAGCGAAGCTGCGGGTAAAAGCTAGTACAGGTATATCTCAAATTTTATGTATGTTTTATTCTTTTTTCAATACAAGTTTCATAACTCAAATAAAGCAGTTAGACTTTAAAATAATAGCCTAAAAGAAAGATAATGTAAAGGACAAACGCCTAGTAAAAAATGTAACACAGAAAAAATCCCTAAATCCTACATTTGTAAAGGGCACCACACATCTGTATTCTCGTGCCCTTAAAAACACATTTCATTATGAGTATGAAAAACATTTCGTTATTTAAAATATATTTCTAAATGATCCCAATAATGTTAAGTTTTAATAAATTTCTCTTAAATATAACAATTCTATGGCTAATTTGATTTAAACAAATATTTTTAACAAAATTAGAAAATAAATTCCCAGAGCACTACAATATGAGGCTCTTCATAAAGGGCGTAAACAGATACTTAAAGTCTAGACTTGATAGGCAACGCATTGGGGCTCCCTTGGTGTTGCACATGTCCCTGGGCAATGGTTACCACTTGTAAATTTTTTTTTACTGCGTGATTATCATTGTTGGACCCCAAGTCTGCCATAACAATAGTGTCAAAATACTCATTCACTAGCGTCATAACCATATTGACATTATTATGAATATCACACATGGCACCCTTTTTTTCTGGGGTGAAATCCATTTAGACACCCTATTGTTGAGACATAATCGTGGGGTAGTGGAGATCACCGACTAATTGTCGGAAAACCCATTAAAATACCTATCAGTTTTCATTTTCACCAGAAGTTAGGGCCACGGGGTTAAGGCATAGCCGAAGCCGCGACTCTGGCTGGCGCGGACCCAGCCCTGTTTGAGGGCGAGCCACTACTTGGGCTGAGAACAAATGGTCCCCCCCGACAGCTGAAATCTCAGTATGAGATAACAAAAACGCGTGGGAAACACCTGGGCCCAGTCTGTAGCTTTAACAAAAAAAATCCATGCCAGTGCGACTCAAATTCCATTTGACTGATGTTTGTCAACTATCTATAGTCTCGAAAATTCACATTAAATCAGTCTCGGTCAAATCAAGATTGATTCAATATTGAGCCGACATGATTTACAGGCTACCAAAAGTGTCAAGTTATGAATCCAATTTGATTCCATGGCCAATATGAGTTACAGACTCGGAGTCCTGCGCGCTCCCCTCGCAGTGGTCTGGGTGCGAGAGGTTCCCTTTAAGGGACATCACCCGCGGCTATATGTCTATGTTCTCTCTGCCGATACCTTGTTCATAGTGAGCGGGAGGAGAGCCACGTAGTCCTTTGCCTCTTCCGCTGCACTGTCTCCTTCATCGATATGACTGTCTCACAGAAGGACGATACATAGCGCCCTGGTTTTCTTCCCTTTTTTTTGCATTAGATCAGTAGACAGGCAAACTACCCACCTGATGGAAGGCGGTTATCATCGCCTATGGACATTTGTAACACATGTAGGTGCTAACAATGTGCCATTGCTCCTTAAAAGGAGACTGGAACAAGGTTGTTATGGCGGCTTAGTCTAGTTCAGGGGTGGTAGTAATCCAGACAGGCACCTGGGTGTGGGTTGTTTTGGCTAAACCTCTAACCACAAGCCGCCCAGCCGCAGAAAATTGTATTTTATTATACACCTGCACGGATAAGAAGCTATCCCTATGCTATATAAAGTCCAACTAGACCTAGCAACACTGAGTAGCAAGCCGTTGTACAGTGTTCTCTCTACTCCACAACCTGATCATACCTGAATATACTCCTTTTAGCCAGGGACTCCTCTTCCAGGTGGGCTCTGGAGCCAATTGCCAAGGCATTAGCATTCACTATCAACTCTGATTGACTAACAGGGTCACAATGTATAAGCTCCTTCAAAGCTATCTCTAATTTGGTTATATCTTCAAACTTGGACGCACCATCAGCGTCAGCAAATAATATTACCGCTCCTCTCGAACTTTGAACACCCTGGAAAAATTGTCGACAGATTATTTAAATTATTAACACTAAAGTCTATTTAAAATAGGATGGTATGGCTGACACATAAAATGGCACTTTAGTGTTATCATATAAACTATCCTAGATATAAATATTAATTTTAATTATATAACAATATTTAATATTTTAATTCTGCTAATATTTAATAATGATCTTATGCTTAGAATCATGATGGTTATTTATCTATTTTCGCAATTTTTCCCATACCGTCCTATTTAAAAAGGATTGAACTATAATAATTTTTTTTACAGTTTTACAGTAACCATAATAAATACATCATTATGGTTACTGTACAGTTCAATTCTGGAACACACTGCTACTGTCCATAGACAACTAAAAGTTAGTAAAATCAATACCAATATTTAAAAACATGACTAAAAGTCATTATAATATAACGATTGTCATGTAAACAATATATTTTCTAATATTTTTTATATTTTTTATTGCAGGAGATCAGCAGACAGGCAGACAGGCAGACGGCCAACTTGATGGAAAGCGGTTACTATCGCCTATGGACATTTGCAACACCAAAGTTGCTACAAATGCGCTGCTGCTCTCTTAAAGGAGACTGGAACCTGGTCACTAATGCCGGAACACAACTCAAGGTTGTTATGCCGACGTACTTTAGACCAGGGGTGGTAGCCATCCAGTCGGGCAAATGCCCTACCACCTGGCTGTGGGTTGTTAAGTCGCCTCTTACGACAGGACGCCCGGCCGCAGGAAATTGTATTCTTTTTCTCCGTTCCTGCATGGATAAAATAAACACTCATGGTAGAGTCGCGCGCATTCATACGCACAAAACTAATATGTAAAACCTATATACATAGTTATATGTATAAACCTATATTATAGTAATTTATTTTAATATAAACAAACTTGTTAAAACTCACCAATCTCACAGCCCCACCTTTTCCTCTGTTCTTGATCAATTCAAGACATCTCACCTTGTTGCAACCATACTTCTCAACATAACGTTCTGCAACTTCTACAGTTTTATCTTTACTTCCATCACTCACTATGATTATTTCATATTTATATGATGGTCTTTCTGTTCTTCTGTTTTCCAAAAAATCAAGTGCTTCATCGAGCATTGGCGGTACTGAAATATAAAAAAATCAACAAAATGATATTGCTGTTGAAAATTGAATGAATTGAATTGAAAATTGCGCAGACGGAGGAGTATGAAATTTCGCACACTTACAGTTTATATAGAGAAGGAGTGCAGAATGCTTATTTTTTTTAAATTATGCGTAAAATATACGTTAAATTAATAAAAAAACATTACACACACTACCATGTGTTTGACACACACACACACACACATATGTACTTTTTTGTTTATTGTTAGTCAAATTAACAGTGTAGCCTTGGTGAAATCTGTGATTATAGAAGTATGTATAGTCTTTGACAACAGAACTTTAATAATGTTCAAACTTATAATTTAAATTAATTATTATGGTCAAAATTCGACCACGGGCAACCACTAGTAATAATAAAAACCTTACATCTTTCTTGCTCATTATAGGCAGGTATTATCACACTGAGGTTTACGGTGTACTCATCTTCTATACTTGGAAATTTTACTTTGGTCTTTTTCTCAGGATCATTGAAGTATTCTTCTTCCTTGAATCTCTCAATAATAGGATATGGCTTTGTAGTAGCATAAATTATTATTGATATCTATGTGAAATAAACATGAAATATTAGTAGAAACTGTATACAAATATGTGTTTTCATCCATTTAGGATTATTCGTTTTTAAATTCTATCACTTAAATCTGATAAAAATAATTGATTTCAAGTAACTATGCAGTATATAAATGTAACTTTTTTCTATGACTACACATTTTTTGCCTTTTATGGCTTTTGGGTTGATCTAACAGATTTGGTATAGACATATGAATTACCTTGTAATGCAATTACAATTGTTCTATTTGATAAAAAGTGAATTTTTAGATACGCTCAAACCACTAGGCGGATCAACCAAATTAATTCAATTCGGTTGATCCAAGCCTAGAACTGAAAGGAGACAAAGGTGTTCAATGACATTGAATGATTCAAGTTTAAGTTTATAGGAATAACTTTGGTTGATTCCTCCGTATTTAAAGACAGGAATGATTAATCTAACATTGGCTTGCAAGTTTTTCATTTGTAACTAATTAAATAAATAAAAAAACTTTCAATAAATACAGGAACAATGTTATTAGTTTTGTTTATTTTTGTTTAACCTCATGGTTCGTCTTCTTGAGATTACAGGTATCAAAACAATATGAAATATTGGTGTATATTTATATACTGCTGTCACTCACTGGTGCTATTTCTCACTTTCAAGAGAAGATTAATATAATAATATAAGTAATAAGTTCAGAAAAAGTGCTTTAAAAAAATATTTCTCAAGTTTAGCAGACGCCCAGTTACCAACGCCTATGGACATTTGTAACATCAAAGGTGCCGCAAATCAAGGTTGTTATGGCGGCATAGTCTAGACCAGGGGTGGTAACCATCCAGACGGGCAAATACCCTACCACCCATAGTAGGCATTGTGAGCTACTAAAGGAACGTACCCATAATCTACACAACTGCCCAGCAAAACAACGAGGTGAATCGAAGCCAACCTGATTTGAAGTAACACAATGATTGACATGTTGTATAACATAGTTATTTGTTAGTGAATTGCAAAACGCGATTGCAGCGCCATCTATTTTGCTAATCTGTCTATTCTAAGGAAACAACTTCATTTATTGGGATAAAATGTATCCTAGGTGTTAACTCTGGTTATAAGTTAGCACTATGTCGAGTTTCATTTGTGTATGTCCAATGGTTTCCAAAAAAGATGCGATCATAGAGCTATCTTATTCACTATTTTCATCTATCCCACGGAATCCACATAATTTAACAGGATAAAAAGTATCCTAAGTTATATCCCTTATGGATATAAGCTAGCTTTATATAGAGTTTAAAACCGTTTAGTAGTATTCACGTGATGCAGTAACAGATAGACAAAACATTTAAAATTTTGTTTACCAAATCTGCTGGTCCGGAATTAGCCCTCCTGATTTTTTTATATTTCTAAACACATTGCACAGATTTTTTATAGTATAGATATATATTGAGACTGCTAAAGTCTCCACCATAAATAAATTAATGAACAAAATCCTAACAGAGTAACAAACTTAGATCATATAAACTTATATCTCAATGGTAACAAGTATCTTGTCAATATTATTGAAAGATAAAGCCTAGGCGAAATAATTATGTGAATGGGAAGTCCCTGTCTAATTAATTATCTGTTAATATTGAGAATATGATAAGATTAAAAATAGACATTTTATTAATAAGTTTCAAATATATTTAATGTAACAACTCCCTGAATTTTAGTGTAACCAATTTCTTCTGGCATCTTTTGTATTCCTGAGGTTACTTTATATAGCCTTTGTAATTTGATACATAAATAAATTTATTTCAAGTTGACACAGGGGATACATGGTCGAATTCTGCTATTACTATGTCATCAAAATCACTGTCACTATGTTTTCAATCATAGGTTTGCTTGATTTCGGTATTCTAAAATTCAGCTAAAGCCATTCCTGCTAATGGTAATTCAAATATTTTTCTACTACTATTGTGTAGTGATGATATTGAGAAGATATTGTAGATTTAGTAGAATAAGAATTTTTGACTCTATTGCAATGGAATCATACTTTGAATATCTTTGCTATACCAAGATATTGTAATAGCAGAATTGGGCTCCAGGTTGCAGTGGGTTATATTGTTCATATGTGAGGGAAAAATTTTGAATTTGGAAAGTTTGTGTTTGGTGGGTCGAGGTCCAGTTAACTTTAGGAACTATTGTTAGGAATCATCACACAAAGGAATCAGCCCTAAATTCTATCTGGAAGACCAGAAATATTAAAAATAAGTCCTCTATAACCATAATCAATTTAAGCAAAAGAATTTGAACTAAACACTCACACCATACAATTAATTCATTCAAAATAACTAAACCCACTAAGATAATAAAAAATATCAACACAAGAAAAAAAAATCTTATAATCGCTCATATTTTTAGAATCTAGGCCCAACAATATATGAAAATGTATCCTATCTTTTTTATTTTTATTTTATTGCAGGAGTTCATCACACAGGCCCATTTGATGGGAAGCAGTTATCATCGCCTATGGACATTTGCAACACCAAAAGCGCTACAAATGCGCTGCTGCTCTCTTAAGGGAGACTGGAACCTGGTCACTAATGCCGGAACACAACACAATGTTGTTATGGCGGTATACTATTGATCATGGGTGGTCGCCATCCAGTTTAGCAAATACTTGACCACCTGGCTGTGGGTTGTTTTGTTGCCTCTTAGGGCAGGCCACCCGGCCGCAGGAAATTGTATTCTTTCTCCGTTCCTGCATGGATAGATCTTATCTTTTATACTTATACTAGTAACTAAGATAATGAATAATTGCCGGTTCCTGTATCTTACCATTCACTTACTTGCTTTACCATCGGTTGAATTTTGACTTTACTTGTATGGAATTTATGTCAATTTTTAACCGATAATATATTTTTTTTTTGTTTTTTTTCTGTACTCTTTATATGCAATCAGTCTTAATAACTATAAGCAAATGTGTTAAGCGTATGTAATGTCGGTGCGAACGTGTCTCCCAGCGGAAACAACTTCTCATAAGGTCTGTGTTAAGTGGTTTCAGCAGTTATCGAGTTTTAAGATGACACGCCTTTTTAGCCGTGTCTCGCAGCTGGTATCTAACAGCTGCGTTGCTAGCTTGTTAAGGTGTTTAGCTAGCCTTTTTTTTATATGTGCTACTGTAGCTTCGGATTTCCTCCCTCACAGTGTTCATTTGCAGATGTTCATGTATTTCATGATTTGTAATAAACCATGGGACATTTGCTATGTTTCTTATTATTATGTTTTGAAGTCTCTGCAAAATATTGAGGTTTGAGTCACTAGCATTTCCCCACAGCTGTATTCCATACGTCCAACATGGCTTTAGGATGCTTTTATAGATAAGAAGTTTGTTGTCTGTTGAGAGTTTTGAGTTCCGCCCCATTAGCCAGTAGAGGTTTCTGTATCTAATATTGAGCTCATTTCTCTTCGTTTTTATATGAGATTTCCAGGTCAGCCGTCGGTCCAAGTGTATTCCAAGGTATCGTACACTATCACTGTGTTGTAATGTACATCCGGCTAAGCTTACAGGTGGGCAATTTCCATGTCTCAATGCAAATGTTACGTGGACTGATTTGGTAGCACTAGCTTTTATTCTCCATTTACTTAGCCAGCGACTTATTTCATCTAAACCTCTTTGCAGCATTGTTGATGACACATCTGGGTTTTTGTCTCTTGCTAAGATGGCTGTATCGTCGGCATATGTAGCTGTCATAACTCCTGTTACTTCTGGCAAATCTGCCGTGTAGATAGTGTAGAGAACAGGACCAAGTATAGACCCCTGGGGTACACCGGCTTTAATCTCGTAAAACTGTGAAGTTTCGTTTCCCTCCTTTATTTGAAATAGTCTATATGACAGGTATGACGCCAGAAGGAGATAGTAGCTATGGGAGATGTTTAGCTTTATCTTGTAGAGCAGTCGTGCCAAACCTTATCAAAAGCCTGTTGAATATCAAGGAAAGCAGATGAGCAGTATTCTTTTTGTTCTAATGTGTCTCTTATTACTTGACAAACTCGATGCACTTGTTCTATAGTAGAGTGGTATTGCCGAAATCCAAATTGGTGATCCGGAATCATATTATTTTGATTTAGAATTGGTAAGATTCTTCGAAGCAAGATTTTTTCAAACAACTTTGATAGTGTGGGTAGTAGGCTAATTGGACGATATGAACTTATTTCATGAGCAGGTTTGCCTAGCTTGTGTATCATGATAATTTGAGACACTTTCCATATACATGGGAAATACTGTACACATAACATTCCATTACATAATATGGTTAAGAACGTGATTGCTTTTTTGGGAAGTTCTTTAAGTATTTCTTTTGTGATGAGGTCGAAACCTGGAGCTTTCTTATCCTTAAGGGATTTTATAACCCCCCACACTTCCGTAGTTGTTGTTGGTTTTGGTGGTAAATCCATTTGCAGAGCCTGTTTGAGGGTATCTTGTACATTTTTTTCAGTAGCATTATCTGCAATTTCATTAGGGGTAAACACTTTTGATAGGTGCTCTGCAAATAGGTCTGCCTTTTCTTGTTTTGTTCTTGCCCATGTATTTGAAGCTGTTTTAATGGGTGGTTTGGCTTCTTGTGGGCGATCTAAAGATTTTGTGAATTTCCACAATGAATAGTTGGTGGCTGCTGTAGCAGTCAAAGATTCCAATTTTGATTGAAGAGTTTGGTTATGCAGGTTGAAAATTGCCGATTTTAGTTCAATAATAGCTTTGTTTAAAGCAGTTTTATCATTAGGGTGTCTCGTTAGATGCCATACCTTCCTTAGCCGTCTCTTTTTAAGGATCAATTGTTTAACTTCAAACGGCTGGTTATTAGACACATTGTTATGTTTTTTTTCAGGAGTGCATTTCCAGCAAGACTCTTGGATAAGGTTTGTAATATATCTAGCAGCATCCTCAATATCTTCTGGTGTCTTTAGCACTACTTTCAAATTTATATTCCTCTCTATATATTCACGAAAGGTTGGCCAGTCAGTGTGTTTATTATAAAGTGTGTCGTGTGTCTCACATTCTATAAGGTTTGTATTAATTGTCAGAAGTACTGGAGTATGGTCTGAAGAGCTATCTAAAGATGACTCAGCTTTAAAATAGTGCCTAGAAAGGCCTCCTATTATAAAGAAATCTAGGAGATCGGGGACTTTATTTGGATCTGTGGCCAGTAGGTTGGTTCTGAGGTTGTTACTATACTCAGATGATTGGAATCTATGCTACTCTTTAGTTGTCGGCCCCTTGTTGTTACAAGTCTAGATCCCCAGAAAGTGTGTTTTGAGTTCCAATTTCCTCCAACAACAAATCGATGTCCCAAAGTCAGAAAGAAACTAGTGAACATTGATTCATCTATTCTGTGTTTTGGAGGACAATAAACAGAAGATATACTAAAATGTCCACATTTGTCTTCTAAAGCAATAGTAGTTGCTTGTAAGTAGTCGGTCTTAAATTCTGGCATTAGATGGTGCTTTATTGTTTTTCGGACTATTATAGCGGTCTCTGGATGACCAGTTCCATCTGGATGGTTTGTAAGGTATGAATGGAAACCGATAATGAGGCAAACAAACATTTGTAACATGCAGGACCTGGCTGTAAGTAGGATATATAAATCAACCAATTCCTACTTGGAAAGAACCCATGGCGACTAAATGTTGATAAGTCTAAATAACAATCTTAGTTAAAAGCTTTCACTACCTCAAGTTAAACAAGACTAAGAAATATTTGAATAAGTCTAATTTTACAAAACAGAATAATAATTATATTTGACAATTATTACATACATATTTATTATTACAACAATTATTATTATTATAGGTTATTTCAAATTAAGGTAAAAAATGAAACATTTGATCAAATAAAGTGTGAATTTTTATCTTACATATAAAGGATAATATCTTTAGAGAATATAACCTCAAAATACTTCAAAAGGGTCCATATTATTGTTTTACACAACTTATAGGTTATGGTGTATGAAGCCCATATCAGACTGTTCTTTTCTGTCTTTCAATTAGGATGAATCAACCAAATTGACCAATATAAACATGGGTTAAACTATAGGTATCCAGTGCATGAATTTTAAGTAGTGGGGGGCGGAGTGGAGGGTAGGGTACTTACCCCTGCTGTAACTCCCATGTCTAGGAGACATGTAGTTCTTGAGATATTAATTTTTTCATTAGTTAGTTTCATTATATTGTGATGATAGTAACCAGTCTGTTCTGCCTTTCGTTTAAAGTCTAACATAAGTCACCATTCTAGTTACTGGTAATGACTTTTAACTAAAGCCCACAGGCCAAGCGAGTGAACCATGGCAGCGGTTAGTGAGTGTCACAATCAATTTGTATCCATCGTCTCAATATATAAGCAAAAAAAGCCATTTTTGCATATAAAAATCAATAAGCTAATTCAAAACTTGTTTACTAAACTCAAAAACAGATTTAGTGTTTATATATTAAGGGCTGCTTGCATAACATTCCTTAAATTCATTTAAGAAACACTAAACACATTTAACACCCTTAAATTCGATTAGCGTCTTGCACAATGCAAAATTTACCTGTAAATATGTTTAAAGAACTATCAAATCATCCAAAAATGGGTATTTAACTGCCTTAAAGCGTTCAAGGACAAAAAAATGTTGAGTAACCTCTTTTCATAAATTAATATTTACGATTCTTTTTGAAATTGTCACTTATTAAAAAGTCAATTACATATTGTCACTCATATATTGCTTGCTTTAATTATTTATCTCAATGCTAAATACCCATAAAATCGAAAATAAAACAACACCGCAAAAAAATATTCTTCAGGTTGGAGCCAAAAATTCCGAAGTAAACCTAACCAAACGAACGAAATTTCAAATGTCAAGTTGACATTGGCCAACTAAAATCCCTTTTTACGCAAGAAATAACTAACATTAAAGCTAAATTTCGTGTGTTTGTTTGAAAATATGGATGGCCGCGTGAAACGGAACACATCTGGCTGTTTTACCGACGGCATAAATACATTTAGCTAAATAACATGGGAGACCGCCTTATGCAAGAAATCTTAAATATGTTTAGTGTAAAACATATTTAGGCAGTTTAATATGATTAACTAGATTTGATTTAAAGATGATCGTTGTGCTAGGGGCCTCAGTGTATTTCTAAACACAAATCACATTTTGTTATCAACAAAGGTGGCATAACCTTGTTTATCAAACATATTTTTGTTTTTCCCATTATTCATTCAAAACTTGTTTGGGGACCCTAAACCCAAATGTCTAGTGGCTATATATAGACATATGCTACCCCAAAACTCAATTAATCTCATGCCACTGTGTCAAAACGCAGACAAAGCTAGTTATCAACTCTCTCCTCCCCACAAGCATCAGTTGGGTTATTTATGTAATTTTATTCCTTGACATATAATAAACAGACAGACACTTTTGTGTTGCAACAAACAAATAATAAATAGTTAACAATAAGTTCTGGAATTCCCCAGCTGAAGAAACAGTAGTACACTTGCTTAGCTTATGAGTTTTGGTCTGAAGCTAACCTAAGTTACTTCTCATCACTGGTTGTGACAAAACTCTGGGCCATAGAAGCATATGGGTTGCAGACCGCTCCAGCAGCCCTCTAGCATCTAGGGAGCAGAGGATTCTTCACCCCTGTTGACGAAGTGAGTTTGCCTTTCCCGGGGCATTCTCAAGCACTGATGCGCTAGGATCAGCATGGGTGTAACTATGTTCTGAGTCTCACGCTCTTCCTGCCACAGGGCACATGGGATTAGTGGAGTATTGAGTATTCGAGTCTCCACACAAACTGGCGATTTGACTCTGGTGCGCCCGTTTGTAGGTGTCACCTCTCATCGCTTTGGTCCTAGCCCCTAGCAAAGGACCCGGTAGTCTGCGAAACGCATTTCCCCTGCCTAAAAAAAAGGTAATACCTCTTCCCCCTCTGCACTCGACCCCCCCACTGCTTAAAAATCACCTACTGCAGCTGTCTACCAAGCAGCAAACTTGAACATTCAATATCATGGAATATTGTTGTTACTTTTCAGTCCTGTGCTTTTCATTTGCTTTAATTTGATTGATCCGTCTAATATCAGCATTACGATTAAAAATTGCTGGGTCTTGTCACTTATAATGTATATCTACCGTTGCCAACCACGCAAGTTTCATGATTTGTTTGTTTTTCGTTCCAACCAAAAAATCATTAAATACAAACTATGACTTCTTAAATTATCAATTACTTAAATCAGAAAATATTTACTTTAAATTTAAGATTAACTTACCAATATCAGTAACGTTACAGCAAAGATAAAGCCGCAAAAAATTATGGCCCATAGTATTGAAATGAAATCCATTATTTTATGAATTTTATGTAATACTACGAATTTTTTTTAAACTCAAGTCTTTACTTCCAGCTGTGTTAAATTATAATTATTATCTTTTATGTCATTTCTTTTTAGTTTATAATGTGTACTAACCACAAAGCCACAAACCGCAAACTACTATGGATATGGTACTAACACAGCAGTAATCAGTACCACAAACTACTATGGATACTTTTTTTTTTTTTTTATAGCTGGAGTACAGCAGACAGGCAGACGGCCCACCTGATGGAAAGCGGTTACCGTCGCCTATGGACGTTTACAACACCAGAGGTGTCATCAACGCGCTGCCGGCCTCGAAACCTACTACCTACCTACTACGTATATGCAGGGTTGGGCAGTATTTGAAATACTTGTAATTGAAATACGTAATTGAAATACAAATACGTATTTTGTATTTGTATTTCAATTACTTCTTAAAAATGTAATTTGTAATTAGTATTTCAAATACCTGACGCTGAGGTATTTTGTAATTAGTATTTCAAATACTTATGGTTGCAAAATACATTTAGCTACCTTATTGATGGGTGTGTTCTTCAGAAAATAGCGCTCGATAGCTTTCATAAGCAAAATGGTGACCGCTAAATATTAGGTACGTTCTGCAGTACTGGCCATTTAAAATAAATATTTTTGTTTGTCTAAGATATATAATTTCAAATTAATTTTACTTTGAAAACATGAAATTCTTTTTTAAAAATTAGTCATTTATTTATTGATAAGCGTTATGTTTTCTTCGCATTTGAATCTTTTTCGTCATCAGGGATAGTTAAAAATTCGAGTAATTATGGAATAAGAGTACCGTCGTGGCAGCAACGCGGCAAGAGCGACAAGCAACATCAACGGCCTTTATGAGCGAACACTACAATGAACGCACCACTTGTTATTGGTTTTCCCGCTTCCATTCTGGAAATTTTGACCTTTTTTTATAGCTGAAGTACAGCAGACAGGCTGACGGCCCACCTGATGGAAAGCGGTTACTATCGCTTATGGACATTTGCAACACCAGAGATTTAATCAACCCGCTGCCGGCCTCGAAGAAATTTTATGACACCCTTTTTGAAAAACTCCATATCGTAGCGCTGTGAAAAAACCTCGGCTGGGAGCTCATTCCAAATCCCCCGGTATGCAAGAAAAAGGTTCTACAGAACCGTTGCGTACATGAGCGAAGCGCCTTAAGGAAGTGGGGGTGAAATCGAAATCGGTAGAAAAAGGACGAATATACCATTCTATACAGTTCTTCCGAATACTCCCTGTTATACAGTCAGTAGAATACGCAGAGAGAAGCGACATCTTTCATGAGGCCAAGCGTATCTAGACCGTCTGTGAGTATGGGATCATCAACAATGCGAAAGGCTCGATGTTGAATACAGTCTAGAGGATCGAGTTGGTAGCCAGGTGCTCCAGTCCAAAAGTGTGAGCAGTACTCCATATGCGGGCTCACCTGGATTTTATAAAGCACAAAGCATTGCCGCGGTGTAAAGTACTGCTTGGACCGGTTTAACATTCCTAGCTTTTTAGAGGCAAGTTTTGCCTTGCCTTCAAGATAGCCCCTGAGCATCGATCGCGATGTCAACACTGAGGATCCCAATACTCTTGGAGGTGGTAAGGGGAGTTCCTTGGAACTGAAGCGATTGCTCGAATGGAGTTTTTTTGGCACAGAATACGTAGACCTATGTCTTCTTGGGGTTGAAATGGACAAGGTTTTGTCTTCCCCATTCAGAGACTCTCTCTAAGGAATACTGTACTTCAGATACAATCTGTTATGTAGGTGTTATTAGAAAAATATATTATTGCATGAAGGTAGTTAATAAAGAATCACACGTAGCGAGATGTTTGATTTACGCGAGCTCCCTACACTACATGGTGTCAGGTGTGGGGTTAGAACCCACGCTCCCTCTCGGGAACCAGAGAAAGTATGTAGGTTTTTATAGTTATGTATTCATTAAATTGTTAAGTTCCAAATGTTTATATTTACGAAAGAGGGGCATGTTATGTAGGTGTTATTAGAAAAATATATTACTGCATGAAGGTAGTTAATAAAGAATCACATGTAGCGAGATGTTTGATTTACGCGAGCTCCCTACACTACAAAGTCTAACCCAACTTTTCTCCACAAATGATTGAGGGATGTTTGCACGAGCAGAGTACTGCGCATCACCTGTGCTGTCATCTGCATTGGAATGAATGTTGCGAATAGACAACATATCATTAATATGTAAGATGAACAACGTTGGCGATAGCACATAACCCTGGGGCACACCAGCGTTGATAGACTTGAAACTTGAGCAACAACCGTCGACAACGACTTAAATGCTGCGCTCATCCAAAAGACTGGATAGCCAGGTGCAAGGCCCTTCGGGTATCCCATACGATGGCCGCTCCGATAGAAGAGCCCTGTAACAGACCCGGTCGAAGGCCTTAGCAATATCTAGAATTCTAGACTAACTGCCAGTGCTTCCCCTTTGCTCTCAATGGCTTCAGCCCAACGGTGGGTTAGGTAAACCAAGAGATCCCGAGCTGAGCGACCGTGGCGGAAGCCGTATTGCCGATCGTTTAGCAGCTGGGAATCTTCGAGGTAACACAGGAGCTGCGCATTGATAATACGCTCCATCACCATTCAGAGCAAAAAGGTTATTGCTATAGGCCTATTCGACGTGTCTGTTACGTCCTATTTTTTGGGGACAAGGTGCACATGGGCATTCTTCCACGAAGCGAGGACACAACCCTTGTAGTAAGAGAGAGTGAAAAGTCGGACAAGGACTAGCTGGGGACAGCTCAGCTAAACACGTCTGCAGCACAATGTCAGGAATGCCATCATGGCCAGAAGACTTTTTGACGTCGAGGGAGAGGAGAACACATCGGACTGCTTTTTGAGTAAAGCGCACCTCCGACATTCTAGAGACTCACACGCAGGGATTGTAGGAGGAGTTTCTCCTATGTCTCAAGAGTTGAATTGGCCGCAAAGATCACCCAGAAGATTGACTTTATCTTTGGCGAGGTGTACCAGACGGTCGTCCACTGTGCGCAGAGGTGGAAGAGACGCCCGACAAAAGTTTCCTTCGACAGCTTTGGCGAGGGCCCAAAAAGCTATAGTCCCAGAAGAGTAGCTAGAGAGGCGCTCACCAATTCTGCCGATGTGATCGAATTTTGCTCTCGCGAGCTATTTTTTGAGGGACCTGGGGGCGGCATTGTATCTCTTTTTCAGGTCAGAGGAACTTGGATCCTGACGAGAACGCGCTGCAGGCCAGGCTCGATAAGCCTGTTGCTTTAGATTTACAGCCTCACTGCTGGACTTATCGTACCATAGTGATTTACTCGTACCACCGATAGGTACAGTTGAGTTTGGAATTAAACATTCTATTCTCTGCAGTACTACATCGACGATCGAGTCTGTGCTCGGATCAGAATCTTCCGACGAGAAACATAACTGCCTCCATGGGAAGGATGCATAGAATTCACGGAGTCCATCCCAATCTGCTGACCTGTATCGCCACACCTTCCGTCATCCATCGAGACGAGTCCGATCGGGAATAGGAAGAGGCTCCACCAAAAATACCAGACAATGATCAGAGGTTCCCAGTGGAGCACTGATGGAGATTTGGTAGTTCTCCGGGTGTGTGGCCAGCAGAAGATCCAGCAAAGAAGGCTCATGATCCACGCTATCCGGTACTCGGGTAAACTCCCTAATCACCTGAGTGAATCCATGGGCGTGAGCAAAATCGTAGGCAGTAGTCCCTGGCAGATCAGTTCTCGGGGAACCCAACCACTCAGCGTGATGAGCATTAAAATTCTCGAGTATGACTACCTCTGCTAAAGGATATTGCCCAAAAACTTTGTCGGTCACCTCATGAACGTGTTAAAAAAAGCGAGCTGTTACAGTCCTTGTGCATTCCCTGCCATGAGACCGATAGAAAGACGCATAGATCCGGGTGGAACCACCAAAATCTACGCGTACCTACAAGATGGAAATGTCCTTATCTTCAAGGCCGTGGAGATTAGAATAAAAAAAGTATAATAAAATTAGATTAACTTATTCATAAAAAACGGCAATTTCATAGGCAAGGACCTAATAAGATAAGATTTTTGTGAGTATTTTATTTACATAACCTAACACCTGACGGCATTTTGTATTTTGTAATTTGTATTTTGTATTTTAAATACATATAGTTGAAATGCTGTATTTTGTATTTTATATTTCAAATACCCGACTTAAAAGTATTTTGTATTTCGTATTTTAAATACATGCGAGACAGTATTTTGTAATTTGTATGTCAATTAAAGGGAACCATGTATTTTGCCCAGCCCTGCGTATATGGAGAATCTCCATTGGAGATGGAATCACAAACTACTATGGATATGGTATCTATGAATATTACGTATATGGAATGGATAATTGAGTTTTTGGCGGGAACTGAAAGGAGATGTTGTGCTTTGCAGTTTTATTTTCTAAAAATGTGTAAAATTACTCTAAAATGAACAATAGTTGTAGGATATTGATAGTTTTTGAGTAGTAATTTATGTGTTTTTGTGAGAAATGTGAACTATATAGTCAAATGTGGCCTTTCGAGTTGTCACAAGAACTCCGTTGAATGGCATCGGATGATAACCTACAGTTTAGCTGTGTTACACATAGGCCTAAGAAAATGAAGAAACTATTGTAATTTAAGATCTGGCTTAAAGGCCTAGCTGCCAAGCCATAAACCTAAATAAGAAGAAATGGATAATTGGATACTAAGCATATGCCCGCTATAGCACATCGTAACTGAAAACGGTTGACATGCCTCTAACGTACCGTATTGGTATTGATACAGCTAGTAACGGCTATCAGTTATCTAATATCTAGGTACAAACATCTGACGATGACGCGACGTTGCCAACCAACTGACAATAACACGAATAATCAGAATAGCTGGTTAGATTCAGTGATTCTGTTTTCGCTACGTTCGTAACCGATCAAACGATAATAACCAAAATAATTATGCCTTCTCTCTTTCTAAACGATTCCTAACTTGCAAATCAGAGAACACGCGAATATTGGCTAGCAACTTAATAACCATTATCCAGCAACGCACAATATCGACTACAAACTAAAACGATGCGCGTATTAGTTGAAAACCTGCTTTAATACCGATATTCGGCAACGGTTATCAATACTGGTATTGAAACCAAATATCGGCTAGATATCCGTTGCCAAAAATTGCTGATAACGCCCATGTCTAATGATTACTTCATATTCATACTACTAATCTACTCAAGAAGCTTATACACAAATGTGTAAGCTTCTTGAGTCTATTATACTACATAGCTTACAGCTTTTTTTTTTTTTTTGGTTTTGAGGCGAGGGAAAATGCTTAACCGATTTACGCACAAACTGGGTCGTTGCTAGGGGAACGACACGCGTCGGTCGAGGGCGATAACACTGCAGCAATAGTATGCTCTTGGCAGCGCTCCGTCCGCGATCGACGTCACAGAATAGTGTGGAAGACTCCGAGCGTTGCTGCACGGGCGAGCAACCCCAATACCCACTAAAAACCCCCTCCTCCCTGACGACCCTGCGCTTTGAATGTGTTGGAAAGGCTGAGATTTAGAACATAGTTACGCCCAGCCGATCCAGCGCAATAAAGTGCCTGGAGTGTGCCCTGGGAGAACACACCCCACTTCGTTGTGCGGGGGTAGAAGGTCCTTTGCTCTTCCTAGCAAGCTAAAGGCCCCCCGCGGTAAACGGAACCTAACTCAGGGAGGGAAGTAATGCGCGTACCTGCCTCTCCGGGTGCCAGCTGAAGGCCGGCGACCTCGAGAAGACGCATTGGCACGCGCTGCAGGACTTCTCTCCCTGTCTCGTTCTGCGGCCTCCTTGAGTGACATTACTGTCTCGCAAAAAGTAACCGCAGCCCCCCAATTGTCGCTGCTCTGCAGTATGGCCTTGACCAAGTCGCAGAGCGAGTCGACTGGACCTACGTGCGTCTCAAGTTCGAAACGCTGCGGCGCCCATGCGGCGCACTCGACAAGCGTGTGTAACGCCGTGTCGGGCGCGCCGCACTGGCGGCAGTCCGGGGAAGGCAAGCAGCCCACAATGCGACACAGATACTTATCGAAACATCCGTGTCCGGTAAGTATCTGTGTCGTCCTGAAGGTCAGGGTGCCGCTGGTGCGGTTGACCCATTCCGTCAGCTGTGGCCTGATTGCGTCCACCGTGTAGCCGCCATAGGCCGCAGGGTTGTCGAGCTCTTGAGACCAGACGGCGATCATGGAGGCGGTTTCCCGCTTCCTGATCGCCTCGATTTCGACCTGACAGAAGGTCAGGCCTCTAGCTAGGGCATCCTGCCGGGTGCGGCGCACCACTGTCAGGACGTCCGCCTGGAGATGCCAGGGCGGATCGCCTGCCAGGAGGGTGGCCGCCGTCCGCGACACTGTGCGATACCCCCGTATGGTCCTCACGGCCAGAACCTGCTGCGCCCGTTGCAGCAGGGTTCTGTTGTGGCGGTGAAGTGCAATGGACCAGACGGGTGCACCGTACAGTGCCATACTCCTCAGGATGCCAGAGTAAAGTTTCCGCGTCGCACCTCCCGGGCCCCCTACGTTGGGAAGCAGCCTCGAGAGTGCGCCCGCGGATTTGACGAGTTTGGGAACTAGCTGCTCAAAGTGCGCTTTGAACAGCCATTTCCCATCGAGAACTAGCCCCAGATATTTCATCTGGGGCCCTACTCTAATGGCCACCCCTTGGACCGAAACGGTCAAGTCCGCGGGGGGATTGCGAAATTTCCTATGGAACATGATGGCCTCCGTTTTCGCGGGGGAGACCCTCAAGCCCAGCCTAGCTATTCGATCTACGACAATCGCCAACCCGGCGTTAGCGACGTCCACGGATTCCGCAAATGACGCAGCGCGTGCCGTGAGTAGGGTGTCGTCCGCAAAGCAGATCAGCCCTACCCCGGGTAGGACCGGAACCCGAAGGATCCAGTCATAACCTACGTTCCAAAGAATCGGCCCGAGGACCGACCCCTGTGGAACGCCGCACGCGACGCGTCGACGACCTACCTCGGGATTGCCGGACTCACCGCCCTCCCAAAGGATATGTCGATCCTGCAGGTACGCGCCCAACAGCCTCGTGAGGTACGGGGGGACTCCATGCGCGCGGAGCCCCTCCCTGATCGTCTCATGAGGGAGGCTGTTAAAGGCGTTCGCTATGTCTAGCGACACCGCAAGAACGACATCCTTCGCTTGGACGGCTTCGTCCGTTGACGTTCGCAGCGTCTCGAAGGCGTCCATAGCTTACAGCTACCACAGAATACTACAGGGCGTTCCAACAGTAGGTAGCTCACAACGCTCAAAATGCTCCGTTACCGTTCCATAAGGCGACCGTGGTCGTTGTGGTTAACGTTCCTAAAATTTATTTAAGAAACACTAAACGCATTTAACACCCTTAAAATGCCTTAAATACGATTAGCGTCTTGCACGACGCAAAATTTGCCGCTAAATATGTTTAAAGAACTATCAATACGTTTTGTGTAAAACGTATTTAGACAGTTTAGTATGATTACCTAATTTTATTTAAAGGCGATCGTTATGCAAGCGGCACTTAATTGTTCAAAACAAAATATGATATGAATTACTTAACATAAAGAACGTAAAAACTATATTTTATAGGAAGACGATAGCTAGCTGTACTTGGTTTGGACGGCATGTACTGACAAACAGATACAGACGGCGACGTGTCGGACGCTACCAATCATGATCTCTCCACGTCCCTGCGAGGGACGCCAGGAGACAGTGAGGAGTGACAAGGCAGGCGTGTTGCTGGAGAGTTTCTTTCGCCGTTTCTGCTCTCACAGCCATAACATGTTGCAAAACGGCAATAAGATAATGTAAGCCGCCTCGGATCGTCGGGATCCTTTCCCTCGGGCTTTATATCACCCGTCGTCGGTTTTCAGTTAGTCCACCATTCGGAACAGTTCCTCGGAACACTCCCCTTATACAGATAGACAGTGTTAATAATAAAATAAAGAATTATACGTATATAAGCAATATGTTTATTATAATCGTTACCTTTTACATATAGTACATATTATAAAAAAATACATTATACAATTCTATTTAAAGAATGCCAACAAAATCTGCAACCCATCCACTACCGCCATTATTCGTGGTAGTTACAAAAACAATTTTTATATAATTGTCTTGACTTGTGAAATCAGCAGGTGATTCAGAGCAGTATGTCGATATGGATTCACCATTACTGTTGACTAACATCACATAATTTTGATCACAATTGCGGCCCAAATCGAACACTGTGAAGCGCAACATTACTTTTGTACCTACAGGAGTTTCTAGTTCCCATTCGCATCTAGTCAAGTGCCTATAAACATTTGGGTACAAAGGACTCGTGACTCTACCCACTTCGTTCACTAACTTGCCTCCACACCCAGGTCCTTTGTCGGTAGTAACGTAACTTAGGTCATATGTTAGCCTGTCATCAGCGTTTTCATGGTTGTGTAATAGTAAATACCTTCCAGATGAAAATATAGGGTAATTATCATCATAAGATCCTTGGATTTTAATCAATTGTTTCGATTTGGTATCATTTCCGTCGAATATTTCTAAGTAGCATTCTTCATTCCAATAGTCGGGAGTGACAGCCAAGAAATAGAGAGATATTGTATAATTCTCTGGTGCAGTAATAAGCGTATAACAAGAGTGCTCTGAATGATCATTATGAGAAACATACGAAGATTGTATTCTACCGTGAGGTTCGGTATAGTTCCTACTACAAAATCCGGCATATACATATTGTATTTCTGCACCTTTATACTGTGATGTCACAGTATCTGGCGATGTTAATAAATATATAGTAATCGAACCATAAACATAAAGCTCAAGTTTCTTATGACCGCAAAGTTCGAATCGAGACGGGAATCGTGTATTCATGTCATAAAAGAAGCTGGCAGAAAAGAAATCGTTTCCTATAGAACTTAAGACAAGGTCTTTCCCGACAGTGGTATTGAGTGAAGTAGGATTACTTATTATGATAAATCTGTCTTTGCTGCATTTTTTCACGCCAGTAGAATCCGGTGTTTCGGGAGATAAGTCGATATCTACCGTTAGTCGTATAGTTGAATAAAGATCAGAACTTGCATCTAAATGGTAAATACAATTCAAACCACGCGGAATAGTTCCTGATTCATATCTTGGTGATCTAATTCGTTGGGTGTGCTGAGTAATTGAATAGTAAATCTGGCCACAAACAGATGGTCGAGTTGTTATTTGCGCTTCGAATCCCGAACTAGGAAGATCACCGTCAGTAGATAGTCTAACGCTCATGACATTTCTAGACGATAGAAGCTGTGGCGGTATCGTGTGCCCACAATACGTACCTATTACTAAACTATTAGGATTCAAACCATCTATAACTTCTACTAAATCACATTCACATTTGTTGAATCCAATGGCAGTCTGATTGATAGCTTGGCATGATGATATGTGGAACGTTTTAAATTCAATTTGTATGACAGTTCCTGGCGATGACTTGATAACCCATAAGCAGTCTAGGTAGTTCTCATATACTACACTACCTTTTAATAACGGTGACTTCAAAATAAAGGAATTTGTGGTTGTCATGTCAACTTCACCGCCGCAACCTACAGATGTTGAATAACTGAAGATAACTGCAGCCTTAAAGCCACTGTAGCTTATACTAGCATCGGTTACAAATTGAAGTAGCATAGTGTTATTTTTACTTCTAATAGTAGTAGTAGTATTTATATGTCCACAGAGTAGTGCCAAACGTTTTTCATCGTCAACTGCTAATCCATCGAATATTGATATATAATCACTATAACAATCAGAGCTTCCTTCTATATCAATGTAGAGAAATTTAACTACTACTATCATATTTTGAGGTGCTTCAATATACCATTTGCAGTCCAAATTTGTATCGTAATTATCAGCATCCGGGTTAGAATTTAAAACTGTGGCGTTCGAAATATGACCCCCGCAATTATAAACAGAATAAACAAATTTAAAGCCTTTTCTTTGAATATATTTGTCACTTTTAAATGTTAATTGTATTTTATCAAAACTCGTGATTAGATCCGGAACTCTATCACCACAGGAGATATCCATGTAATAATTATATTGACCTTCTGCATTAATAGTGATATTATCGTAAATACATTCTGGGTATGTTCCTTCAAGTTCAAATTCTAAGAATTTTAGTTTTATTCTTTTATCAGATTTTATTATATAAGTACAGTTCATTAAAGGCGAGTATTCGAAAGGATAACCTGGACTGTACAAAATTTGTTCTTTATCCGTAGCTGTGTATGTTCCGCCACATATCGGTGTCCAAAGAGCTTTAAAACCATCAAGGTTGGTATCAGCATCCGTTCGCAACACGACTTTCATTCTCTGCTGAGTAGATTGTAGTACTGGTGGTGGTTGACGACCGCACAGTCTCGCTATTTCAGTATATTGGTCATCTTTCCAATCAAAAACGATCAATGCGTCTTTCGTGCAATTGGGTCTATCTTCAATAATAAAGCGATCAATAAATTCAAGTGAAACTCTATTACCCAAATCTGCTACTATTTCCCATACACATTCCTCGTTAGGTTTATAGCTTTTAGGATAATTTGGAGATGCGAATACATGCTGCTGGTTATTAAGATATCCGCCACATTCCTCGGTAATTGTTCTTGCCATCAATTTGATATTCGTACGGGCTTTAGCTTTAGAATGGTATTGTATGTACAAGATTCTGAAATTTACAATAAGTGCATTCTCCATTACCTTGCTTTTACAGTAGTCTCCAATTAGTGGAGTACTTGGACTAAAGCCGGGTAATATTTTTACGTACTCGTCATCACACTCTGCTTCGAATGAGCCATCGAATTTCAATTCAACTCTACTATCGATGGGAATTGTAATGGACCAGGCACAGTCTAAGGTATCATTATAACCATTTGGTAGATCCAATATATTGACAGGGATATTTCCGACGTATTGAACACCGCCGCAAGGTTGTAATTTCCATCTGACTTCAAAATCCATAGAAAAATTATTCGATTTAAAGCTTTTTAAAGTCATGCTCGAAGATGGTATAACGAATGACTCATCTGCAACTCCACAAAGACTTCGTCGGAATGTAGCTCTATCTTTATTAATTTGAGATTCAATAACTAATTTAGGATCTGAATATCGGCATTTGCTTCTATGAGTGCTAGTATTAACTATTGCACTCAGGTATATTGTGTTATACTCGTAAGTGGTGTTGTATGGACTAATTTCATCTACATATTTCCATTCACATGTATACGACTGGTTCACATTTGGAGCTTTAAGATTTCCTGTTAAACCTCGCAGGTCCTCTCCACATAAAGAGGAATCGTCTGAACTAAATCTAGCTTTGAAACGATGACGCATTTGTCCCGAGTTCATCCATACAAATACAGCCATTTTATTTGCTGAAGATTCGAAGACACGCGTAGTTTCTAAGTAAGTTGTGTCAACTATCATTAGAATAGCCGATTGAAAGGAGAGATCATTAAACAAACCTAATTTATGTTTTTCAAAATCTGAATCTATTAATTCAAGACGTACCCTTCTTTTTTTATCTGGCACAGTTATAAGCCATTGGCAATATCGTACCGTTGTCTCAACAGGATAGCTGGGAGTAGTTAAGTAACCTTCAGAAACACTAATTATGCCACCACAAGCGGGTCTTGATGAATTAAATGTGAATCGAAAGCCTCGATGTTCAGATGTTTGTGTCCATTCACTTGGCCTTCCAATATGCAGTTTAATTATAACTTGGTTGGTGGACGTTTCAACCCTTGTATACGTTGCCTCTATATTATCGTTACAAAATGTTTGCAGTAGAACATTTGAGTTATTAGACGGAATATATTCTTCAATTGTTATTTTATTTTCACACGGAGATACAGAGTCGGGGAGATTTATTTCTTGAGGTAGTATTGTAATAATGTTTCTTAATCCACCGATGACACGCCACTCACAGACCGTTCCTACAGCAAGTACTGGCATGTGCGGATAGTTAGGAGATGTTATTTCTCCTCTATTCGCAGTTATTGTACCACCACATATATCAATAGATATGTTGGCTTTAAACCCATCTCTTGGTTCAACTATTTTTGTCATATATTTAACGTACATAACGTTATTTGTTGTTTTAATTGTACCAGGACGATCACTGCAAAAACGTCCTAAGATTTTGGAGAATTCAGACCTACCGTCACGGATCTCGACTGCTTCATTAGCACAATCGTCTACATTATCTAAGTCGAACCTATCGATAAAGTCTATTCTTATAATTTCTCCCGGCGGTGCTGTGAATATCCAAACGCATTCCGAATACGCATCAGGTACTGATGGGTAGTTAGGAGAGTTTATGATTTCCCACTGATGGTCAAAACTCAAAACAGAAGTCGACCCACATTCAACACCTTTCTCTTCATAATATATTTTAAAAGATTTGAATACACCCGCGTATCTTCCATTGATGCTTGTGAAGCTTATATAAAGAGCACTGCCAAATGTAACTTTTTCATCACGATTTTCATGATCATAACCACAATATCTACCAAGTAAAGGTGATTCCAGTGATTCGCCATTACGCAAAACAACATAAGTTTCACAATTATCGTTTGTATTAGATATGTTAAAGTGAGAAAACTTAAATTTTATAAGTTTACCAGGTCTAACTTTTACAGTCCATTCGCATTTTATACGGTGTTTAAACTGTGAGTACACGTCAGCCCAAATTGCACTGATTTCGCCAGAAGAATTTGTCACCAGCCCACCACATAAAGAACTTACTTTGCCTTGGAAACCTCTTCGAACTATCGAATGGTCCGTTTTAAATGTAACTTTTACCATTTCAGAACCGTTTAATACCTTGTCTTTTATAGTATCTGAAATACATACATCTTTAATTACTGGATCCCACTGATTAGGGTCATGGGCTTTATAAACCGACACAGAATCTGCAAAACAATCACTTGTATCTTCAATATTAAAGTCTGTAAATACTACAGTCAGGTGTCTTCCTGACAAGGTTTTAAATATCCATTGACAATTTTTTTCATTATCATAGTCCTTTGGATAATTAGGAGATTCAAAAGTACTGGATATACCCGGTAAAATGATCTTCGTTTGATTTAAGCCACAATTGAATTTTTCACCAGAATTGATATCAATTTCATTTCTTTGATTGTTTGTCCACGTTAAATAGAACAGTGAACCTGTGTTGGTATCATCTAAAGAAAGTGTAATATACATAACATTAGATGAAGAATGATACGTTGTCCGATCTTTTAATATTCCACAGAGATCGGTAATTAGAATACCGGTATCATCATAACCGTCGTAAATGGACAGTTTATTTTTGCATACGTCACTGTGTGCAGCTATTTCAAATTCTTCAATGGTAACTGAAATAATGTAAGACCATTCAGTGTTTATTCGCCAAGAGTATTCTCCAGCTCCTTGATAACGATGTGGAAATAAAGGTGATGCTATTATCCCGTTATTTCCGGTTATTTCATTTCCATGTAAAAATTCATAGTGGATCACGAAACCTTCTCCTGTATCTCCATCGCTACTGTGGAACTTGATATATATTTTTGAAGCAGCAGTTGTATTACTGGGAATGTCATTTCCACAATAAACACCAAGTATGGAACCCATGCCGTTATTTTCTCGAATTTCCAAGTAATCTTCGTTACAACCGTCCGAATATTCTATACTGAATCGCTCGAACATTATATACACTTTATTGCCTGGTGATGTACTTAATATCCACTCGCAATCGGTGTTCCTTGGATATGAAAGAGGGTAATTTGGTGAAGCTATAGTACCTTCTTCAGATGCTAAAGTTCCACCACAAGCGTTAATTAATGGTGAATAATGGGCTGTAAAAAGGCCGTTGATTATGTTGACATATGAGCCTAACTCAATAGTGATCGTATTGCCGTGGCTAACTATCATCGGTGGTACCTTCCGTCCACAATATTCGTCAACTAAGGGAGCGTTGGTGTCATCGCCATCGTATACTCGCAGATAAGTGGTAGGACATGTCCTATTTGTGACATCAATATTACCTATAAGTGACATGTGTGATATGGTTAAAGAAATTTTTTGGTTTAGCGTCGGCGCTTTCACGGTCCAGATGCAACTGTTAGTGTAACTAATATTTTTATCATTGGATATGATACCGTCATAAAGAGCTATTATAGTGGCTCCACATATTGCAGTAAAATTAGCCTTGAAACCTTTAGCTCTGCCGGCCCCGTTGGTGGTAAATTGTACCACCATTTTGTTACGTTTGGTAGTTATTTGTGTTATATTGCTTTTTGGGCAAATCCGATACGTATAATTGGTATTAATTACAAAAACGTCTTCATATATTCGTATTGAATCACCACAATCGTCATCTTCGTCATTAGACTCATCATTAGAATATAAGTCAAAGTCCATGAAATTAAGTAATATACGATGATTGAGGGGCACTGATATTGTCCACATGCAGTCCATATTTTTATCATAATCTTTGGGATAGTTCTTAGAATAAATGTATCCACTTAAAGATTCCATGTTCCCTCCACATGTTGCCCTGGGACTATGAAAATCGGCCTTAAAGTGGACATCTTTCAATGTGGAACTTTTAGAAAATCGTATAAACATATAATTCGTAGTAGATTGAACCCATACCGAGTCATGATGGCAGGCTCTTAACAAAAGTGGTGATTTACTGTCCTGGCCGTTAAAAACTTCAATAGCATCTAAAGTACAATTCGCAGTATCAGACATATAAAGGTCAAGGAAAGTAATATGCACAGAAGTACCCAATGGTGTTTCAACTAGCCATTCGCATTCCAGTTGGTCCCTAGAAGCTAACATTTTATCTAAATTAATAGATCCTGTGGATTTTTGAATGTGTCCACCACAGCCGTAGGTAACCCATTCTAAGCGGAATCCTGACCGCGATATGAAGCCTCCAGTGACGAATTTTATTTGCAGTGAATTACCCTTGGAACTTACAGCTGCCGGTAAAGTATTTCCACATAATTTATTCGAGAAATTAACGTCAGAGATGTCTTTTGTTTGTACATAAGCATGGCTGCAACTTGTTAAAGTAGGTAAGCGCCTTGACCAATAAATTCGACGTACTCTCGTATCATATACATTGAAATTAGTGAACGTGACATTAATTCTATTGCCCTTGGGAGCCTTTATCGTCCACAAACAATCCAAATGTAATGGATAGTTGCCCGGAAAATCAGGACTTTCTATGACTCCATATCGTTCAGTAAGGTTGTTATTGCATAATGTGTCGTAAGTAAGCATAAATCCTTTATGTTCCAAGTAAAAGTCAGAACGGAACTTGATGAAAGCATAATTGGACGATGTTTCAATATTGTGCAAAGATCGGGACATGAAGCAATGTTTTCCAAAACTCGTGGCACCCGTATCACGGCCATCGAAAATTTCGACATAATCATTTTTGCAATTGATATCATTTTCAAGTTCCAAATCAGTGAAAGAAATTCGAATACGGGAACCAAGACTTGTGACAATTTTGTAAAAACATTCAGAGTTTTCATTATAGTTGTTTGGATAGTTAGGAGATGTTATTGTGCCAGAGGAAGATGTCAGAGTGCCACCACATCCTGTTACAGTGCCGTCCCATTCAATTTTAAAGCCATTGCCAGTTAAATAGAAGTCCGAATGGAAGTGAAGATAAATAACGTTCGCCATAGATATGATACGTCTATTTCTAAAGTTTCCACAGAATTGGCCAATTAATGGAGAAGTATGTGAAGCTCCATTTCTT
Organism: Dendrolimus kikuchii; assembly: GCA_019925095.2. NCBI lineage: Eukaryota > Metazoa > Arthropoda > Insecta > Lepidoptera > Lasiocampidae > Dendrolimus > Dendrolimus kikuchii. Next base: position 20,595,214 of record CM034394.1, read on the forward strand.
ATCTCCAAGTAGTCCCCTAAATGGCATTTATCTCGAATAGGTCTCTCTAAATCAAACTGCGAAATGTTAAGTATAATCTGTTGACCGACTGGCACGGTTATAACCCATATGCAGTCGCGGTTAGGCTCGTACATTTTGGGCCAGCCTGGAGAATATATAAAGCCGTGAGATTTAATCAAAGTCCCGCCGCAATGTGATTTTTCATCTAAAAATGTGTAGGAAACAGAAAAGCCACCCGATCGTACAGAACTATCTGATTCATACACTAGCTTGAGTCGGTTAGTGGATGTTGTTAGAGCGGCTGGAGCGTTGTTTCCACAAAATTTACCCAATAAAGTATTTTCGTTGTTCTCATCGATTTCCGTTATTGCCACATAATCACTCTGACAATTTGGCATGTTTTCTATATCAAATCTATTCCAATTTAGTTTGATGTGCATACCTTGAGGCGCTATCAATAACCAGGTACAACTTTGATCATGCTCCGAAAATTTATTTTCTGCAGGGTATTGGATAAGTCCTGTTCTGTCTGTATGAACTCCACCACATTCGGTATCAATAGTTGTATAATTTGCATAAAAACCGGTGCCAGAGAGGCTCATGTCCGATTTAAATCTGATATACATATAATTGAGTGTTGAAGTTTGCACTGGCGGGGTGCGCGAAATACCTCCACAAAATTTTCCCAGCAAAGTAGAATTGCGGTCTTGACCATCATAAATTTCAATATAATCATAAGTACAGTTATAATAGGAGCTTTCTTCGAGATCGAAATCCTGGAATGTTAATTGAATTGCTTTACCAGGTGTCGTAGATATTATATATTCACATTGCTTGTTCTCAGGATACCTAAATGGATATCCCGGTGATTTGATGATGCCGCTATCACCTCGTAAATTAATTCGACAGATGGATTCGTAAGTTATTTTAAAACCGCCAGAAGACAGGCTATGGTCTGTCTTAAACTTGAAATAAAGAACATTGGATGACGATATATATGAGTTAGGGTACGCATTGCCACAAAATCTGCCAACAAGTTGAGAGTCGGCAGAGGCACCGTCGTATACTTTGAGATAATCAAATTTACATCTATGAGAATGTTCTAATTTAAAATATTTAAAATCAAGTTTAATTTTAGTTTCGGGTGCGGTTTTTATTTTATATTCGCACAATAAATTATTGAAGTAATTGCCATTATATGTCGGCGACGTTAGCTCTCCTTGTTCTGCAGTGTAGTAGCCCCCGCAGCCGGGTATTCCCTCGATCGGAGCATACGCGATTTGAAAACCTTTTCCATTACCATACTCATCTGAATGAAAATGAATTAACATATCTGACCCGGCTGACTGAACAGGTGCTGGTTGCGTAGAATTACAATATTTGTTAAGAAGTGGATCCGTCGCATGTTCGCCATCGTAGATGGCTAAGTAATCAAAACTGCAGTTAGGATGAGTTTCGATGTCGAGCTCGAAAAAGTGTAACTGTATTCTTTTTCCTAAAGTGGTTATGAGATGCCAATAGCAATCGCGCTTTGGCGGATATGAACCCGGAGAACCTGGAGAACTGATATGACCATGTGTAGTTGCGTCGATTTCACCTCCGCAAAATGGTTTGATACTTGTCCAATGCAATGCGAATCCATCTTTGGAGACACTAGCATCTGATCGAAACCATAAGTAGAGGTTGTTGTGACTCGATATAATATTACCGCCTTTGGGAAAAGTATTACCACAGAATCGTCCTATGAATTGACTAGCAGAACTACGACCATCATGTATTTGCAGGAAGTCGGAAGAACAACTATCGTCTTTTTCGAGATTAAATTTGGTGAAGGTTACGTTTATAACTTTGTCGGGTGATGTATGAATAACCCATGCACATTTAGCGTTATTGTCATACGTCGTATTAGCTATTGGATACAATATGACACCTTCTTCGTTGTCAAGAACCCCTCCGCATCTTTTTATTGATATTTGGCAGAAAGTGCCAGTATACTGTGCTGTGCATTCACATCTGTACCCTCGCGGCAAAGTGTCATCAGGTATGCAGCTACCACCATTGAAACAAGAATTACCAGAACAAGAGTTTCTGGGAATATTACAGTGAGTACCACTGTAGCCTCTATAACACAAACAAATATAGCCGGTGCGTAGTGGGTGGCACCGGCCATGTGCTCCGCACGGACTACTTTCGCAGCCTTCAGTGATGTTGCCTGCTGCGATATAACAGCCCAGCGGTCCCACACCATCACCCGCCATTCCTTCAGGGCAAACGCACTGTACTGATTGACCACCATACCGCAAATTATCGATGCACTGTGCAGAAGGATGGCAGCCACCGCGGTTAATTCTACAGGAGCCACTCCATGTACAGGTTACGCCATCTCCTACGTAGCCAGCGGGACATGTACCACAAATGCGCGATCCAATAGTGTTATGACATGACACCATTGGACTGCAGCCACCGTTGGGCAGAGTGGTGCATTCATCGATATCATAACAAACGTAACCGTCACCTCTGTAACCGATTGGACACTGTCCGCATCTGAAAGAACCTGGTAGATTGATACATTCAACTCGAGGATTAACCGAACAGCGCGGTCCTTGACTTTCTTCGCACTCATTTACATCTGTTATACAGGCAATATCAGTTCCGTTGGTCGTCCATCCTTGCTGGCAAATACACTTGATTCCGTTCCCAGTCGTAACAGGAATGCACATTCCATGGCCACACATTTCAAAATCGCCGCCCGAACAGTCCTTTGCTTTTTTTGTACAGTGCAGTCCAAACCAGCCAGAACGGCAGAGGCATTCATATGAACCTGGTCTATTAATGCAGGTAGCGCCATTTTGACAGCCCAAGTCAGTGCCTGCAAAGTTACGGCATTCATTCACGTCAATATCGCAATCTCTGCCTTCCCAATTCGGAGGACACAAGCAATGGTGTCCGTCGATTAAATTTAAACAAGTGCCGCCATGCTCACAAGGGTTTGAAGAACATTCATCCTTTTCTCTTAAACTCAATCGAGTTTGAAGTGATGTAACTTTCCTGTGCAAATTGTTAACTCTTCTACGCAGTGCAAAAATGTCAAATAGAGTACTGTTGGGCAGATTTGAGTCTTTATTTTCTAGCATTTCTAGTCTTCTAAGAACACCATTTGGTCCATTTAATATACGATCAATATCAGCATTAGTCGATGGGACATATTGCCCCGTGTCTCTTGATATGTTTGTCTGCAATAAGTCTATATTTCCAACATATATTTTAGACTTGGGGCCATTGGGAGACAGATAAATACTCTTGTCGTAAGCTGGCTCCAAAAATAGATCTCCATCGGAAGTTTTAATTTTTGGTCGATCTTGATAAACTTCGCCATCAAGATGAACAAATAAAATAATAAAAATTATTGATAGCACGATTGTTTTGGACATGGTCCACGTGCAGCTCGGCTGCGGTCCTAGCCAGAACTGTCCGTTTCTCGCGCTGCGTTGTTGTGTTCGGAGGGTGGACCATAACGCCCCTAAGTGTCGCATTACCAAAGCCATGTGGCAACAATAGATGAGTCGATACGTGACAAACTGTAATAATTTCGTATAAACGATTATCTATCTATAAAGATTGAATATCCACGACGCCCCCTTATTTATTGCACAGCAAAAGGCGGCTGCTTGTTAAAGTTGAATTCAATATAATTACCCAATATGCCCTTAGACCGCTGTACTTAAATAAGCGGTTTTTGTATCCTAAAGCATCCAAACAGAAAGAAGGCTCACCTACGGTAAGTGGTCACTGTCGTATTTAGACGTCTACGACAACCAGGCGTTACTAAAGCCTTATTAAAGAAATTTTACGATGAACTTAAAAAAAATCGTTGTATAATCCACGGTGGCACAAGAAGAGGGGGCGTGAACATCCCGCAGATGACAAGCGATGTGGTTGATAAAGTAAAACGTTGTCGTCACATCAAATAGTACCTCTGAACAATTCTTGTTGTACAGAAATGGTAGATTACACAGAGAGACGGTTCGCAGTTTCTTCGAAGCGGTTGTGTTGCTATCATAGTCAATACGAAAAGCGCAACGAGCATAATTGAAATTAAACACATGGTTCTTGTGATAGCGGATCCAGGCATACCTTTAAATAATCAAATATAAACTCACGATCTGTGGCAAAGGTGGAAAATATGTCTGCTCAAAGTACGAACCGCGAAATGGTTTCGTTTACTAGTCTTTCAAAATGGACTGGGGAAGAAAATAAGTCTTTTAATTTTTCGAGTTTTAAAGAGAATCGTGTATATGAAATTAATTAAACGCACGTAAGTAATAGAGGCAATCATGTTTATAATGTTGTCCATGTTATAGTCAAAGGTCAATATGCAGTCTCTTCCCGGAATGACTGGTTTATCCTAGGTTTGACCAAGGCCTTGCAACAAAAGCCGAAATAAATTCCAATCTCGGCCTTTGAATTTTAATCAAACCTAGAAGTACCGATTTGTACTGTACTTGTTACATATTTAAACAGGTTTATATATGCTAGACTACTAGACGTGTACAAACTTTTTTTTGGAAACATGTACTCTTGGCGTTTTTTAATGAGTCCTCAGATCGTGACTTGGTGACCATGGGATCGCCTTGGGAGTATATATTGTTACATTACAACAAAGGCCCCGACAAAAACAAATTCCACGTACAAATCTGTAAAAGCACATTTTATTACCTGTCGGTTACCTGTTACTTATTGGCATGCGTTTCTTGTTATTGTGGAGGACAGCCTATTGTTCTATTGTACTTGTTTACGGCCTTCACTTGCGACTGCATCATTAGTCAGGATTACGATTACTAGGAAATTGTGCGGACGTTGCCGGGCGGGCACATTCGCATTTGTGAAGTATAAAACGAAGGCCTGACTGAGAGAGGAAGCTGTTGAGCTACGACTACGATACGGGCGTGACGTGTGTACATTCGGGAATCTAATAGTGACGGACTTTGCGCGTTTTATTGAATTACGACCTTCTGCATTATGTTTGGATTTGTTGTGTTCGGTTATATTTGTACCCGTGTTATACTTGTTTGTATAGTTCTAATAAACTCTATAATAATTCGAACGGAATTAAATTCGAGTTCCGCTAACTCGTAACAATATTTACAAATAAAAAAAATAACCAAAATAGATCCACAATTGACGCGAGATATCTTGTCGTTTTCAATTTTCGAAAGTTTCTTTAATTTCATATGGTGACGATGGGATCAAGCTTTCAATTTAAAAAAGAATTGAAAATCGATCCAAAATTGACGGAGAAATCGAGTAACATATATATATATAAAAACATACAGATGAATTGAGAACCTCCCCCTTTTGGAGGTCGGTTAAAAATCATAATCATCATTATCTTCCTTAAAGCTTATAACCTTTAATGAATCGTTAACGAACTAAACGAACAACGATATTCCGTACAGGAATGGAAAAAGAATACTAATTCCCGCGGTTTGGCGGGTTGTTGCAAGAAGCGACAAAACAGCCCACAGCCAGGTCGTAGGTCCTTTGCCCGACTGGATAGCTACCCTCTTTGGTCTGGTTCACCCCGAACCATAATAACTTTTGAGTTGTGTTCCGGCCTTACTGCCTGGTTCCAGTTTCTCATTTAATGTCGGCAGTACATTCGCAGCACCTCTGGTATTGCTAATGGCCATAGGCAACGATAACCACTTTCCATCACAGTTGAGCCGTCAGCCTTCCCGCTGTGCTTCAGCAATAAAAAAATATTTTCATTTTGATTATAAAATAAACAAGGCCCGCGTCAAATACCCTTATTATTATAATATGTAGTTTATAGGGAAAATCCTTTATTGACAGCCAATATTGGTTGCGAACTAAAATTTATCTATAATACTATAAAATTCTAAACATGCTGCATCTGTAAATTGAAGCTATTAAAAAAAACTGGAGTAGACTATATAAACGACGATTAGAACACGACGCAATTTTTTTAGATTTCTTGTCTGTTTGTTCGGGATTCACGTAAAAAGTACTCGGCTGATTTCGAAGCGGTTTTGGTTGATCGACAGCTAATTATTACTTAAACTCTGCGCTAGTCTTTATCCCGGGAATCCCGCGGGAATTTCAAATCAAGCAAGGAAGAAGTCGCAGTAATATCCTAGTACTATCATAAATCTGTAAATGGTTCGAGTTTGTACAATGCTAATATGGACCAGCAGATTCCAAAAATACAATTGTTAGATTTTTTGTGTCTTTTAGAGCGTCACGTGAAAACTACTGAACGGATTTAAATGAAACTAAACATAGAGCTTAGCTTATCCTGGGGCGTAACTTTAGATTAATTTTATCCCGATAAACGACGTTGTGTCCTTAAAATGAATGGATTAGCAAAACAGATGGCGCTGATATCGCGTTTTCAATTCACTAACAAATAGGTACCTACTTTGTCATAAACAACATGTCATTTATGGTATTACTTCAAATCAGGTTGGCTTCGACTCATCTCTGTGTTTTGCTGGGCAGTTGTCTAGACTATATCGAGGGCTGCATAACAATAACAAATTGGCGTACATACAAAAGTTCAGTTTTACACAAGGGACAAAATTGTAAATGAAACAAAACTAGTTGATTGTATAAGGCTGAAATTTGAAATACCCTTCTTTTTAGTTACATCTTGCATACTGGTAAGACTCTAAATTGTAACATGCATAGTTTTTAGTAAACATATAGCTTCAAGTGAATGTAAGTATTTGCACGTCATGTAAATGACAAAAAATACTGGAAACTTTATATTATGTAATAATACCTATTCATGTACCTCTGTTTTTGCAAATAAAGATTGATTGAAACAACAAAAAAAATGGCATTTTTGTGTATACGCCTAATGTTATGAAGCCCTCGATATGGACTTAGTTTCTAGTTATTATTATATGTAAAAAACAGAATTAAGTTTATATGTAACTAAAATAAAGCTACTGCCTAGGGTTTGAAACGCGGCGTAGCTGCGAGGCAAACTCTAGTAAGCAATAAAGTTTATCACGAACTGTAAAGGAAAGAATTCCATTCTCTGGTTATGGCGATGTTTGCTTGGTTAGCGCGCTCGCTTTCTAAACTCGAAGGGCTCTGGTTGGAATACTGGCCAGAACGCATCTACCACAGACAGTTTTCGTACCTAATGTGCTTATTGAAACCTACACATGAAAACACATGGAGATAACCAATGGATCAAACCCACCAATCAGCATTTGACAAGCGTAGCGAGTGTCCTTTCCCCTATAAATAGGAGATCCAAGCCCAGCTGGGGGAGATTTATGGGCTGATATTATTATTATTATAGACGGATTCCCGATTGGTAAGGTTATCGTCGCCCATGGACACACGCAATACTAAGAGTAAGGATGCCTAGCTTACTGCCTTATCGAGTCTTCAAATATCTGTTTATGGCCTGCTTAAAGAGCCTGTAAATTGTAACGTCTGGGAAAAATAGGGAAGTTCATAAAACAAAAAAGGAATGAAAATGCAACTGCATATATTTCTTAATGACAATCAACGACATCTATTTAACATAATGTTCTTTCTTTGAACTCAATCTCAATTGATTGTTAGAGATGACTGGTATCATTTTTATTACACGACATCGAGATGACCAATGACAATTGTTACTATACAATTTACACACATATCAATGCCTGAAGACGAAGCTTTCCAACCAGTCCGTTCTTAGTATTTCTGACATTCGGACTTGAGATGAGTATTCGTTAGAGGAATGATTTGTATCTAGGATGAAGTGAACCATCAGAAAACCAAGTCACCGTAGTAAATTCTCAAAATGCAAACCGAACAACTGATAAATCAGCTATGCATCTTTGATCCGTATGATCCATGCAGGAACGGAGAAAGAAAACAAATTCCTGCGACCGGGCGGCCTGTCGTAAGAGGCGACAAAAACACCCCCCGGCCGGGTGGTAGTGCATTTGCCCGACTGGATGGCTACCACCCCTGGTCTAAATTATGTCGCCATAACAACCTTGCGTTGTGTTCCGCCATTAGTGACCAGGTTCCAGTCTCCCTTAAGAGAGCAGCAGCGCATTTGGTGTTACAAATGTCCATAGGCGATGGTAACCGCTTTTCATCAAGGGGGTCGTTTGCCTGTCTGCTGAACTCCTGCAATAAAAAAAATGTTTTTTTTAGGTAAACAAAACGTGAAATTTTTGAAGTAAAACTTTTATATAGACGGGGGTCTTAGAATTTTCTCTGGCACGAAAAAGCGTTACGGTCGCGTGGAGGTAGAAGTTATATCGCGTGGTGAGAGGCGGCATAATGTTAGAGTAGACTATGGATGTTTTTTTTGGTTCCGGATCGAATTCAGTTTTTTGGTTGATAAAATAAAATATGTTTAAATAAAAAATGCATTAATTAAAATATTTCTAAGCTAACCAAATAATAATTTGCAGTAAACCTGCGAAAAATGCTAGGACACATAACAGAAGTTAAACTTCAACAGACAAGTGGAAAAACGAATGGCAACGGACAAGTTTTACGGGCAGATTGTTAATGTACTTGTCTAAATTGAAAACCTGCCTGTAAAACTTCAAGGTAAAATTTTGTTGCGATTCATTTTGCCACTTGTCCCTTGCGATTCGTTTTTCTACTAAGTGTCCCAGCATACATTTTGATTATTTGTATTTCGTATTAAAACATTTAAAACAACTTTAGTATTTCTTTCTATCTTCTTCTTTATTTCTAAGTGGATAGGTCCGAGTACAATTCGGAGTTGCATTTTGACATGCATCAATGTATGTACATCCACATCCCGTGTCCGCAAGACCGATATGAGTCCGGCCGACCACTGTGTGCAGCGGACTATGGAGTATAGAGATCACTATTCATTTAGATGAAGTCAATATTTGGTAAAATATGAATGGCTACTTAATCGGAGCAAACCCTGATGCCGCCTCGCAAATCCTAGTGAACCAAGTAGAAAAAAATGAATGCTTACTGTCACTGGAACCGCGTAAGGAATGATGATTGTGATCAAATCATCATCATCCGGGTTTTTATAAAGGATGACACGGGTACCAATGGTTTCACAATGACCGAGTGAAGTGGAGAATAAAAAGTAGGAAAAGCCCCGGGCTCCGAAGCGGACGATCCGAACGCAATCGATAAACACTTAGATGATGATGATAATTGTGATCAAATCATCATCATCCGGGATCGATTCCAGGCATGGTAAATTTCCGAAACGAACTTTTTGTTATATCACCTATAACACAAGCGTAACTTGGGGATATTCAATGTGTGTTTGTCTGCCGATTATTATCTATAGTTCTATACTAATATTAGAAAGAGGTAAAGTTTGTGAGTTTGTGACGTTGTAGGGGGTAATCTCTAGATCTATTAAACCGTTTAAAAAAAAATCATTTACTGTTGGAAAGCTACGTAAACAGGGAGTGTCATAGGCTATATAACATGACGTTATATACCACGGGAGCGGGACAGAGCGCGGGTGAAACCGCGCCGGGCCGCTAGTATTATTATAGATGTATATGTATTATGTATGAACTGAATTTGTAGCCAGTAAAGAATATTGACAGCGATTGACATAATATCATCAATTGCCATGGCTCATATCGGAGGCATCTTTACTTATTTTCTGTGTACAATAACTAGAATGCTTCAATTATTTTGTACAATAATTTTTAACAATTTAAAATTGAACTATAGATCAACTTACTTAACATATTCTACTTAAATCATTCTTATTAATAATTACCCAGATAATTATAAGAAGCAATAACGCTATTAGTAACTTATAAAACAGTAGTTTAGGTATATTACACTCTTTCACAGTTAGCACTAGCTGCACATAAATAAAACCTATTCACTATGGAAGCAGAATACTATATTTTTTTTTTTTTAATTTTAAACCAATATAAACGCTTCCTGTGTTCTTTTCTGTGAATGTTTTAATATTGGGATTTAAAAATTTGAATTTAGATTATGATCCACGTACATTTATACATTGACAAAAAAGTGTCATATACAACAAATATTATTTACAATTTGTGTACTAATTAGAAAATAAGCATAATATTTAGTTACAATAATATATATTTTACTCTTACAATTATTGAGGCACGAACAGTGAAATAGCACCATTATATAATTAATTTTTTTCTATACCACCATTGTCCTTTATTCACTAAATAATTTACATGTCTAGTGCCTCCTTTAAGCCGAAGTCAGAAGAAGTATTCATTTCCGTCTTTCAATTTATATAGAAATAAATCATAAAAAAACTTAATTATTAAAACTTTAAGTGACTTTATAACTGCTTGTTTTATTTTATTGTAAAAGCTCCATATTTTGTTACACTTATATTATATACTTTAGTGTTCACCAAAACAAAAATTACAAATATATAATATTTTATACTTTATACATAAGTTTTGTACATGAAAATAGTTTATAATCTAACAAACACCGTTAAATAAGCAGAGAAGCAGTTTAAAGTCACATATGAAACTTTTGTTCTTTTTTAAACTTGACGTTGACAATTCCTCATTACTATTAAAATTGAAAGACAGAAATAAATCTTCATTTTCGTCATATGCCCACATGCATAGCAGCAAGAAAGTGACGAGGGAAATGGGCAACGCGAGAATGTAAACACTATATGATGCTCGCAGTGTCCACTTCCCTGCTTACTGCCTTGGAAGGGAGTATAGCGTAAACCAGAAGTTGAGTTCTGTGTGCATTTAGACACAGCGCGCTCGTTGCAAGAGCCATATTGCAAATTTAAAAAAATCTATCATGTTTTTTCACCTTTCTTTATTGCAAAGCTGACAAACGGGCAACGCTTCAAGCCGTTCGTAGTTTTATTATAACATTTCTTAATGTTCTGAATAAACAATGTGCCAACAATGGTATAGTTTACCCTATATAGTTCGAGCAACGAGCGAACTGTACTTAAATACCTGCTCACATTTATTTGCCTACTTATGACATAAAATATACAAATTTAATACACATAAAATATAATAAATACATTGAAAACATACAATAATTGAGAAAATTTATATCAGCTGCTAGCAGATGTAATAGAACTACGTTTTAACGGTTTTAAGCGCGGTGATTTATTTGATTTTTGTTATTCCGAAGTTTCAGCCACTTTTCAGTGGCCGTGATCACTAAATTATATTAGGCTCCTATATAGTAAATAATAACCATAAACATAATTAAAACTAAATAATTAAAATGAACAAGTTCGCGGTAGGCTAAATAACACTTTAACAATACTCGTTGACACTTTATATCTTTGTCTTCCGTGATCACGGCCACTGAAAAGTGGTCGAAACGTCGGAATAACAAAAATCAAATAAATTACCGCGCTTAAAACCGTTAAAACGTAGTTTTATTATGTATACAAGTCGAACAAACTTAAGAAAATATTATGCTAGGAGATAATTCAGACTAGCATATAAAAATGTCCAGTTGTGTGTCAGTTGCCTATGTATTTGCACTCCATTCATTAAAATTAGTTAATGGTGAATCTTTGTGTAATAGTTGTTCACACTTGCGTTTTGCACTCTTTAAAGGCTACGTTCCACATGAGACCCACAACGACCACGCTTACGACCGCGATTTGACCGTTCCACATGCTTTCGGGCGTTACAATCATAAACTCTAGTAGAACGGATTATGGCGCGTTGATGTCATTAATGACGTAATACACAAATGTCATCGGTTGATTTGAAAATCGTGCCATTTTCAATGTCAATCGATAGAGAGAATTAATCCTCTGTGGCCAACGTCCACTTCGAGCTACCTGTTGACATGGGTCGTCGTGAGTGCTGTATGATCGAAAATAATGACATCATTAGTGACATTTTCGCCACGACCATAAATAACAACCGTGGTTGCTATGTGGAACGGCTGACGGAGCATTATAGGTGTTGTGAGTTACAAGAGAAACGCGCCCAAAATGTAACTTGATTAGAATGACAGCCGTCATTAAGTTCACGTCCATCAATTTCCGTACTATGAGACGGTAGACATAATATATATGAATAGGCCATAAGTTAATTTTTAAAATAATTGATTTTTTTACAAACGTAATACATGACAATGTTGTGTATGGTTTTTTTTCTTAAATATTGATGATGTGACCTGGAGATTGACATATAATCGGAAAGTTTAAACATAAATCGCATTTTTTTATATTTTAAAGATAATTTTTAAAGGTATTTTTTTTAAATGATTTTATTATATGTCATGATAATGTGCGACTTCCCATACACGGATTCCAATTCTTAAGTGTATCATCGTCGATAGTTAACGCAACTACTAAAATCAGTTTGATAGATGCCAAATGTAAGCCACATTTGGCATATTATTAATACAGCCAATAGGTATTTTTGTCCTACAAAAGGTGGAGTAGAACCGACTTTGACATATGTTGCTTAGGTCTGTTAACGCTAATGATGGCATTTATTTGCGTGTTTTTCTCAACAAGGGCACAAAACTTCCCTTGATTAAAGAGAGACCATGTGGTATCGCAGCCAATAAACGTATGGAAAATAAGAATGTTGAAAAAAATACATACATACATAACTTCACGCCAGTTTCCTTGCGGGGTAGGCACGAACAACAGAGCGCCATTTAGGCCCATTCTTACACACCTCACTTGCTTCTTTGACATTCATAACTCTTGTCATGCACGCTCGTCTGTTCTTAAGGCTCCTGACATCACCCTCCGCTAGTACACGATCAATTTGATCATGGAAGGTGTCGTGGCCTTCCACGACTTCTGCATCCATCCACTTTTGCATTGTATATCTGTTTAGTCATTTTTTCATCATGCATTCTTTCCACATGCCCGAACCACCGGAGCATTCCTTTCCTTACCTTCACCCCGACACTCTCTTTGAAAAAAATATGGAATAAAAAAAAACCCAGAAGAATGGGGCTGGAGATATGACACCAATGGGCTCACTCCAATAACAACAACAGAGAATGCAGCAACCCAGACACTTTTAAATATAATTTGTTGCCACTGTGAACAAGGTGCAGCGGAGCATAATTATAGTTGTAGAAAAGCTGAAGAACAATGCTCTATTGTGTGTGGATTTTGGAGGGTTCCGTCCTGCGAAAATGCGTTAGGAATTCGGATAGATAGCGAGGGCAATTATTACGAAATTTTGGAATTGGAAAACCAATTTTTTTCGAAACAAACAAACAATGAGACAGAAAATTCCAGCCAGGATAAAGAAGTAGTCAACATCCACTTACCCGGGCCATGAAAAACGATTAAAAAATTGGTGTTATACAATTTTGAATCAAAATTTAAATTCAATTAAAGATTTTTGTAAATATTATCCTTTCTGTCGCTTGTAACTTTTTACCTATAAGACTTCCAGAGTAAATATGTACACAAAAATTTTAAGTAATTTTGTCCCCTTTATACCTTCCATAAACACTTTTGTCATATAGTAAACTGTTGAGACGTTATTAAATTTTTTTTTCTTAAAATGAAAACTACATATATACATAACTTCACGCCAGTTCCCTTGCGGGGTAGGCACGAACAACAACGAAAACTACTGGGCCAAAATATGTTAAATTTGTAGGGGACCAAATGGAAACTATTCCGCATCAAACTAAAGAACAATCACGTAACTCGGACCATAAATCTCAGCGTAATCGGTGTACATACATAACAAAATAACAATATCAATCAAGTTGAGAGCCTCCCCTTTTTGAAGTCGGTTAAAAATAAAAATACCTAACTTTGGCACCTGCAATTCAAGATGGCGGCTCGACTCAAAGGGTCGAAAACTAGGTAGCCATACCTAAGTAATATGTCGTAAGGCGTTTTTACTTCACCTTTTGTAAGACAAAGACTTTTTTATATGTCCCCACAGACTGGACTATATATAGAACTATATATCATTTTCAAAGCTGTCATTCTAATTAAATTAATTTTGAAAGACTATAATTATAATTGGGCTTATCGATTACAATATCATAAATAGTTGAAGAGAACGCTTGTAAGACAAGTTGAGAATGTTCTCCTTTTGGAAGTCGGTTAAAAAGGACATTGCCCATTTTGGGTGCTACCTGAAATCGGAGAGAACCTTAATCAAATATCTTTCTTAAGTCTTATATTACTTTTTATGCTACCATAGTAAAATTATAGCTTGTTTGTAACCCAAAAGAGAAATTACAATTTACATAAACTTTTTTTATTTTCCGTCATAAATAACGATGGCGTGTATCTTGGTGTTTATTGACCGACATCTTTATTCTTTAGTTCAATCTATACTTATACTATATACTATAATATTATAAAGAGGTAAAGTTTGTTACGTTGTAGGGGGTAATCTCTGGATCTACTAAACCGATTTTAAAATTATTTTACTCTTGGAAAGCTACGTTAACAGGGAGTGTCATAGGCTATATAAGATGACGCTGTATACCACGAGAGCGGGACAGAGCGCGGGTGAAACCGCGCCGGGCCGCTAGTATTCAATAATTGCAAATATTGTTGTACTCACTCTGTAGTACCATCACAGATATTTGATGATTGCGTTTATAATTGATGATATACTGGCACTTATGATGCCGCCATCGTGGCCAGAAACAGTGAACATTATACGAAGAAAGTAGATTAAATCTATGAAATTCGAAACAATCCAACCAGTGTGTGATAATATAACGAACAGCGCCATCTAGTTTCAAACGTAACTATTAATCTTATGCAATAAAAGAAAAATACATTAATCCCAATTCACCTAACAAACAAGGTAATGTTATTTAATAACGAGATCCTCGGAACTTAGGTGTGTGTATATCGGTCTACATCCATATTGAACCGTGTAATGTTAGTTTAACCCTTTTGACGGTACAAAGTTAATATTATATTTGTCTAAAGCTGCCATCAAAATTGCCGCGCCAAAACCAAGAGAATTATTTCGTCTCTTTTACTCTAATACAAATTCTATGTAGTTAGAGGGAGAAAGCGTGAGTTCAACGTTCGTTTCAATTATCTGTATTTGATCTCAAATTTGTGGTGCTTCCCAATTAGCCGTGTGTGACAGTTCGGGCAACAAATTTCTGGTGGTTCCGTCTTAAAGGTTAAGCGGAGTTTTTGGCGGGAACTGAAAGTAGATGTTGCGCTGTGCAGTTTTACTTTCTAAAAATGTGTAAAATTACTTTAAAATGAACAATAGTTGTAGGATATTGCCAGTTTTTGAGTAGTAATTATGTGTTTTGTGAGAAATGTGAACTGTATCGTCAAATGTGACCTTTTGAGTTGTCACAAGAACTCCGATGAATGGCACTAGCCGATTACCTTGTGCTACACATAGGCTTAAGAAAATGAAGAAACTATATCGTAAACTAAGATCTGGTGCAAAGGCCTAGCTGCCAAGCCATAAAGCTAAATAAATAAAAGGTTACGTGTGGCATCCCATTGCACCTGTTGCGCAGTGTCTCAATATAGCAGCGGCGCGGGTGAGGGCGGGGGGGCGCGCGCAGCCGCCTCCGGCTCGGACTCGCACGCGTCCGTGGAGGCAGGCGTGGGGGGCGGGGGCCGGTTGATGGCGCGGTAGTGACGGTACGCGCGCCGCCGCCCCGCGCCTCCGCCGCCGCCCCCGCAGCCACCGTCGCTCGCCGTCGCCGGCGAGGGGGGCGGGTTCGCCGTCGGACGGGGGTACCGCGAACCAAGGCTATCAGACGTGCTGAAATTTAAATAACTAGGATAGGTTATACCAGGGCTTGAAATACCGCTAAAAATGTGGTATCGTTATTTATGTTAATTCAGATAACGGTAAAAAATAAATATCGTTATAAAAATTACCGTTATTTCTAGTCATTTTACCGGTGAAAAATAAAACATTAATTTTAATTTTAAACTATGTTTTGTTACCATCGTCGCTCTCTTTCACTCGCAAAGATTGTCAAACAGCACTGTGCTAAGATAAAAGCGCGCGTAATATTTAGAGTTGTGTTTGTCGATTGTTTCGGTAATATGCAGTCGTAATAAAGCCATTTCTTAAAAACGGCAATGTCGCTTGAAATGACGTAAAAATTACCAATACGTATAACGTTATACATAAGATTTTTAACGTTATATTATAAGGTTAAAATCATAAAAGTTACCAACCAAGTAACGGTAAAAACATATATCGATAGGACAGTATCTTTTTCGAAAATACCGGTAATTACCTATATTTTTAAAGGTAATTGATAAGGTTTTCAAGCCCTGGTTTATACCATTGTTGGCATCCCAGGGCACAATAATAAGCGCTAGCCACTTAATTTTTTTTTTTTTTTTTTTAATAATCGGCAGACGTATACACACATTGTATATCCCCAAATTAAGCAAGTTACGCTTGTGCTATGGGTAATATACAACGGACTACTCTGGGGCCGATCCCAGACACCCAGACCATAGTAAATAACGGAGAAAATACGTTTCCGAAATTTACTATACCAGGAATCGAACCCGGAGCCTCTGCATTGCAGTGAGGTAGGCCGGCAAAGGCTTAGCTCGCTCAACTACAGAAGCCGTCAAATTGTAATCAAAGATGAATTTTCTAGCACTACTTTATAAAGAAACCTTATTGCGGCCAATGATGCGTGTTGCACATATCGCCCCCCAACAAAGAGAATTGCCCCCTACCAATTATTATATTATTTAAATATTCTGTTGACTTTTCTATAACAATTTTTTTTATTCCTTCTGTCATTGTGTTAGCGAATACAGAATTGCATCTGGCTCAGCCTAATCTATTATTTTCTCTCCTAAACTAATACAGCTTTCTAAACTGCAACTCTGTGTGGGACCCAAATCACACCGTTATAATATATTTAATCTTTAAAACATGAAATTCGAAATATTAATGAAAATTTTCAAGATGTCAACTCTATCTCTATGAGCATAGTGTTTAACTTATCAAATATAATGTATTCTAATTTATCTCTTTTTAGTGTCGCTTTTTAATTTCATCGAGTTTCTAATTTTAGAATAGTTGTGAAGAAGTTTCACTTTAAAAATATACCTACTAAAATTAAATATATCTAAGTAAAAATAGCGTGGTAAGGCCGCCAGCCTTTTGGGAACGTTCCCAGTAAGTGACAGTGGTTTGGACTAATATTTTATCTATAATTATGCCCTCTTTTTTTATTTAGTTCTAGTTTTTATATTTAGGTTTCTTTTTTATACTTTAATTTAATTTATGTATTACATAAAAGTAAAAATAAATATGAAGTACTGACTCGGTGGGTGTGTTTGTGGCGGAGACGGTCGCGCTGGCGCCGATGGGCCGCGCGCGCTGCTCGAGCGGCTTGGGCGGGTAGAGGGCGCGGCGGCCGTCGGCGGCGGCGCGCGCCCGCCGGCGCACGCGCAGCCAGCGCCGCGCCACCAGCCCCGCGCCACCCACGCCGCCCACCGCGCCCACTATCGCGCCGCACACCACAAACGCGTTCGACGAACGTCCCGCGCTCACCGACTGCAATACGATTGCCGCCTCTAATATAGTGACCCCCTTTACGACCAGCTATTTAATGACAAATTACAAAATCTCAAACATCGATGCAAGGTTGCCAGCTTGTCGGTTTTCTATCGGATACATTTTGGAGAGTGTGCATTGGAGCTATTCAATCTTATCCCGCCGTCTCCCTTCCATCATCGGACAACCAGACGCACGGGCATGCGGCACCGCTATATGGTGGACAAACCACATATACGAACAAAGCGTTTTGAGTCCACACGGAACTCACTGCCGGAGTCTGTTTTTCTCGAAACCTACAACTTGGGCGTCTTCAAGTCTCGTGTGAATAGCTACCTTCTAGGTAAGCGTGCTCGATCTTAGACCATATCTCCGCTCAAATCGAACGAGATAATGGTCAAACGCGAATCTATACGTGATAAAAATAAGTAAATAATTTTTTATGTATTTGCCCCCGGAAAATTTACTTCATTTTATATCGCAACTCATCTCCCTGCATGAAAAATATTTGTTTATTTTTTTTTAAATTATTATCCAATATGCTTACATACACTAAAAACACACTTGACTGCGGCACAGAAACCGCATGGATTTATTCATGCCGCAGGAAGTTGTGTACACAATATTGTTATATCAAAAATAGGAGCAGAGGCGAGTAATTGTTATCATCATTCCAGTGTTTAGTTCTGATTTGATAATAAAAGCAGAGAGTTATCATGATTTTAGTATACGGTTTTCTTTTAGACCCAGGTCGGCACATCTGAGCATGTGTCCATTTTCGGTATTAAAACTAAATAAAAATTTTTTTACAGCAAATCCGATCCACTACTACTAGTGGTTTTTCCGTGAAAGCTTAACAGACAGACAGACACACATTTTTATAGATGATATTTTTTATATCTATAAACTTTAGAAATTATTGGTCTCCCATACAAACTTCCATCCTATATTTCAACCCGTTCTAGTTTTGTTTATCTATCCCCCATCTATCTATCTATAAACTACATAAATGACAAAAATAACCAAATAATGAAAGTGGCAAATACGAAAAAATAAAACTAAATCTATCCTACTTTATGGGATAACCTTTATATAAATCTATTCCAAAATCTAACCCATTGTCAGGGATGAAAAGTATCCGTTGTCCATTCTCGATATTAAAATCGGTCCAATATTTTTCCGTGAAAGCGTAACAGACAAACAGACAGACAGAGTTACTTTCACATTTATAATATTAATAGGGAAAAAACAGGGATTGATAAAGCAAGCGTAACTCGCTTAGCTTGGGGATATAAAATGTACATATTATGTGGTTCATTGCCGATTGAAAAAAAAGAAAAAATATAATTTAAGAGTATTTTTTTTCTTTTCATTTTTTAAAATTATTATCTACACGATATCTATTTATAAATTCATGCTGTGTTCGCTTCAAGAAGGCCATTCCGCAACCATATTCTCTGTGTTCTAGATTCGTTTAAAAGTACATAAATTGAGTTGGCCAGTTTGTGAACTAAATTAATAAAGGAAAAAGAAGAAAAATAATTTACCTAATAAAATAATAGATACGTATTGTAATATACCTGGTCCTTCTGGGCGTAGCCACAGGAGGCGGGCGCCTCGTCGGAGCCGTCCTCGCACTGCTGCGTCCCGTCGCAGAGCAGCCGCGGCGCGAGGCACAGCCGCTCGTCGCACCTGACGACGTGCATACTAATCATAATAGAGCCACTGGTAACGGTAACTGTTCCGTCCTTTCCTAGTATAAAGTAGGTAAAACATCGCTCCATCAATTTTGCTGTCTACCCTCTTTTCTGTGTGAGGCGACGGCTAACGCAGCACGGATAGGCAGCCATTTTAGTGTTTCGGAGTCAACGTTTGATAAAGAACACACTGCGCCGTGCGCTCATCTTTTCCTATCAATTCTTCTGAACTTCAACTCATTGTGATTATTGGCCGTGCCAAGAACTTTTACTATAATCGGACTTTGTTAAAAGTCTTAGCTCTAAGGTGGAATCTAGTGCCGTGTGCTGTTTATAAAATAATAATATTATAAAAAATCTAAATATACCGTGTCTGTACATTGAAGCTATTAAAAAAAAACCAACTGGAATCCACTACATAAACGATGAAGAACACGATGCAATTTGATTGGATTTCTTGTCTGTTTATGCGGGATTCACTTAAAAACTAATGGGCCAATTTCGATGCGGTTTTTGCTGATCGATAGCAAATTCTTAGACTTAAAATCTCCGCTACTTTTATCCCGGGGATCCCGCGGGAATTTCAGGCGTAGACGCTATCGTGGGCATATATGTCCCAGTTAATTATAAAATGAGTGGTGTTTACCGGAAAGCCTCTGGCAGCGGTGCGTGTGCGCAGTACGCGCCGGATGCGCACGCGCCCAACGCGGCGGCGCATGCGCCGTCCGCGCACCGCACGCCACCCGCGCACGACCCGCACTCCATCTCGTCCGAACCATCCTCGCAGTCCTTTTGGCCGTCGCATCTAAATCAATTTTTATTATAATAGAATAATAAAATTAAAAAGGATATATAGCTATCCTTCTTTATTGTATGATCTTTCACAATAATTATCTATGCAGGAATGGGGAAATAATAATAATGGCTGCGGTCGGGCGTCGGAGAAAGGAGATAAAGCGACCCTCAACTAGGTAGTAGCCATTTTCCCGTCTGGGTAGGCAACACACGTGACTTAAAGTAGGCCGCCAATATATGTAAATAGTAAATAAGATAACATATATGATAAAAATTAATATAAGAGACATGTAAGAACTCATCGAATGAAATGTATTGACAAAATATAAAAAAAGGACAACATTGTAATCGAATTAAGAAAGTGTAAACAATTATGTACGGTCAGCCAATTTCCTCCTTGATCAGTTCTCTAACATTTTGCTTTGATCGGCTCATAAAGTGTCGACGTCGACACATACACTCTCAGATTTCAATGCCCATCAGGACGTTTCAGAAATGTTTAAACTACAGGAAATAATTACTCGTGTGACGACGCCCTTTCTCTTTTGTTTTCTGCTCTCGCTTTGTTTATGGAGTTCGATTTTATTACTTCCTTGTAAAACTCAAAACAGGTAACAATAAAACCCCGCCCCTTAAGACTGATGTTTAACTTGTGCGCATGTCATTGCCTTGTTAGCGAAAGTTTTTGCCAGGAGAGTTTAGCCTTATGGATGGTTCACCGCCGCTTTGGTCGATTGTACATAGAAGCAGATGAACATACGTCCAAAAGAGCGAGAGAGATAGAAATTAGAAAAGAACATACAATTTTAAAACATCCGCTTTATGACTCTGACCACGTTAGGGGTGACGCTTGGCCTGAAGGGCCTTTAGAAAAAAAAGTATATTGCTATAACAACCCTGACTTGTAATCTGGCATCAGTGGCAAACTTCTAATCTCGCCTTCGAGGCCGTCAGCATCTTTGATGTTGAGTACACTTTCTATCAGGAAGGCCGTCAGTGTACTCCAGCAATAAAAAAGTATATACCGTAAACGAGGTAGTTTTATCGATAAAACCACGTAGAGGACGTGGTCAAATAACTGGATGTCAGTTTTGAGCTATTTACTATCGAGGGAACTGATATTGGAAATTAAGTAAACGGTAGAGAAAACTTGGTGCATTTACTATAGACAAATGGATGCCGAGTTTTTGGTTGTCAAATAACCGAAACGCCAGCGTCGCCCTGATGGCGCTCGACGGAGTCTACGACGAGGTAATATGGTCGCCTGATGGAGCGAGGGACGACACAATCAGACACACTTCTTCCGTGATTTTCGAAGAGTTAACTCAAATTGTAAAAACCGACACACATTTCATTCTTATGTCCGCTGAATATATGAAATTCGTTATAGAATTTGTACTGATGTGGAGAAAATGTTTACCGATCTCCGTCATACAAAACATGCAAGATAAATTGTAAATATTTTAACATTATTTTTATCGCAGACATATTGTAGATTTTAAAACCTATTCCTTTTTAACACAATACATATTACAATTAACTAAAGATATATTAAAATAAGTTGCACAAAAGTTTTGGAATAACGTGAAGGATAAACTTAAAATTAGTTTTATGTCGTCTCTACACTCTCTTCGAGGCATGACGAGTGCGAGAGAATACATGGTCCACTCGCCTCGTCTCGTCTGCACTGCGTTCGGAGTCGGTTTTTAGTGCGCGAGTCAAAGAGTGTGGCTTACGCTCGCGATTGCATCACTGTACATTCTCGCGTCATCCAGTATAGCGCAAGCTTTGTAATCGTGCAGACGTTTGACCCTTGGCTATCACTATGTGGAATAACGAGTCTGAGCTAATTTTTTTTTGTATGGTTTTACGTAATTATAATAACTGATAGCGTATAGGGGTAAGAGCTGCCGTAATTTGTAACGCGACCATATTCTCATTCGCAACCCTTACTGAATAACGGAGAGTGTACAAGGTCGCACTCGTCACACTAACGCTCGCGCGAGTGCCCTCAGTGAGACATGGCGAGAGCACTCGGGGGCGAGTGTACTTTCAGCATTAGTTATTTTTGCTCAACATGAAAATAGTAGAATGTATAGAGCCTCAAATATAATTGTAACAACTTCTGTACTTCATTCTAGCAAAAAATGATGATGAACGTACTTCCACTCGTGCGGTATGCACCGGGGCGTGGGGGCGCGCTCGTCGCACATGAACTGGTGCGGGGGGCAGTGGCGGGGGGGCGCCGCGCACCGCACGCCGCAGCCGCATGCGCCGCCCGCACCGCACACGCCCGCACCGCCGCCGCAGGCGCGGCCCCCGAAGCAGGGATGCGAGATCGCCACCTAGACGAGCGTTGTTAAAATATCAGTTTTAATTACTGTTAAAAAAATTATTGCACTATTTGAGTACTTTTACGTGAAAAATTATAAAAAAGAAAAACACAAAATAATTTACTTTCAAAAGTTTACATTGACACCCGGGCTTCATGTGAGGTAATGTTATAGTTATTGACTGTGGCCAAATGGGTCTTGTTTATAGCGTTAAAAAAGGCCGTTAACAAATAGCTACATTAGTATACAATATACATATGTATACTAATATATATATATATATATATATATATATGTATAACATAATATGTTATCTGTCAATATCTAATGTCATTAGTAACTCTGTCTGTCTGTCTATCCCGTTTTCACGGAAAAACTATTGGACCGATTTGGCTGAAAATCGGTATATATGTAATTTTCATACCGAGGGTGGACAAGGGATTTTTCATCCCGGAAAATGGGATAGATTTTGGGATAGATTTATGTAAAGGTTATCCCAAAAGTGGGATAGGTTTTGGTTTGTTTTGTGATTTGCCATTTTCGTTATTTTGTCCTTTTTGTCCGTTTTGCTCTTTTTGTCGTTTTTGCTCTTTTTCTTTTTAATCTTTTTGTCCTTTTTGCTCTTTTTGTCCCTTTTGCTCTTTTTGTCGTTTTTGATATTTTTGTCCATTTTGCTCTTTTTCTCTTTTTGTCTTTTTCCAGTAGCATTATAATGTTGACAGTAGCGTTGGCTCCCGCACTAGACCTAAACTGTATCGCGGGGGACCGACTTGCTATTATTAATATAAAACAATTTAAAAACATTTTGCTTGTTCAAACGTCCTTACTGAACCGATTTCGATGACCTTTTTGTGTGTCTTTGGGTGGGTCCTGGATTGGTTTATATTCGCAATTAGATACCGGTAGGTGGCGCTGCAATCAGGTTCTAGATTTTTATTTATTCAGGGTAGAACGTCTGCCGGGCCAGCTAGTAATAAAACTTAGTGGCATCACTTAAAGATCCTTGCAGAAGACCAGCGCTGGTTGTGACACCAGCTTGCCAATCTACCTCATGGTAACTGAAAGCTTCTAGATATGAAATGTATGCGTTTTTTTGCTGATTAATATTATTACTATGCTGAACATGGCCTCTTTTTAGGACACCATAATTGATTGTTATGTTTATTATTTTGTATCTCGTTGTTGTTGCTGATACTGTCTATTTTTATTACAAAATTCTAAAAATGCCGTGTCTGTACATTGAAGGTATTTAAAAAAAATCTGTCTGGAATACACTATAATTCACTATATAAATGTTGGAGAACACGTTGCAATTTTTTTAGATTATTTGCCTGTTTGTTCGAGATTCAAGTAAAAACTTCTGGGCCGACTTCGATGCGGTTTTCTCTGATCGACAGTAAATTTTTAGACTTAAAATCGGCGCTACTTTTTATTTTGGGATTCCCGCAGGATTTTTCTGAGAATTATTTAAAATGGCCCGACTAGAAAAAAATCTAATTCCAATGTTATTTTTTCACTGATCGATAGCAAATTTTATGTTATATAAAAAGTGTGATGTCTTTTACCCTGGGGATCCCAAAGGGATTTTCCAGGGAGCAGGCTCCTCCTCTCTCACTCTAACCCACAGCGCTAGCCGTATTTCTGTAATTAGATTAAATAATGATACTAATAATGTACATACACAAAATTCTAATGTACATATTCAAGAATTGTAACTAAGGATAAAATATATTTTACAATCAATAAAAGATTTTATTCAATATTAAATCATTCAACTTAGATTAGTCTAAGTTATCACTTCTGTCGGTCGTCCCGAGACGCGCATGTTTTTTATTTATTTCTTTCTTTAAGGCTACGTTCCATTAGGGACTCACAACGACCACGTTCACGACCGCGATTTTACCCGTTCCACTTGCTTGCCAGCGTTACAATCGTAAACCCAAGTGGAACGGCTATTCGACCAACCTCTTGACATGGGTCGTTGTGATCGAAAATGATGACGTCATTAGTGACGTTTTCGCCGCGACCACGACGATCGCGGTCGCCTTGTGGAACGGCTAATTGAGCATTTTGGGCGTTGTGAGCTACTAATGGAACGCCCTGTACATAATATAGATCGGGTGTACCTCGTGCACGGCGGTGAGCGCGACGAGCCTGGCGACGTGCGCCACCTGCCCGGCGGGCGCCTCCCGCCTGTGCAGCGGCACCCGCATCAGCGCCCGCTCGTACCCGCCGAAGTACACGCCGCCGCCGTACACGCCCAGCGCGTACGCCCACCCGCCCTGCCACACCACGTGTCTGCAAATATTCCAACTCATCGCTCACATACAAATTACTCCCCATTCGCTATCATTTTTTTTTATTGCACGAGTTCAGCAGACAGGCAGACGGCCCACCTAATGGTAAGCGGTTACCATCGCCTATGAACTTGCGCATACAATTTGCATTTGATTTCGGTATTCTGATAATACCAATGGCATGCCCGTGGCACGCTACTCTATCTTTATTAATATCATTATATATAAGTGAAAACACGCAAAATAAATGTTTGAAATATTGGTAGCTTTTCAATATTTATTTCGGCTAACGCCATTTCAGCTGTTAGTAATATATTTTTTTTCTACCATTACTCTGTCACAAAGGTATCGAGACTCAATTGCAGATTTAGTAGAATACGAATTTTTGACGCAATCGCAATGGAATCATACTTTGTATATCTTCGCAACGCAATGAAATTGAAATTGTAGAATTGGGCGCCTGGAAGAAGTACAACTCACTTGTTGGTTCCGTCGAGATCGACTGCGTGTATCTGCCGGTTGACCGCCCAGTAGACGGTGGCGGTGGTCTGGTCGACGGCGACCGCGGAGGCGTTGCTCGCGCGGGCCAATTCCACGCGGCCGGTGCCGTCCACGCTCGCGCGCATTATCACCCCCAAGCCGACGTCGTTCCATATCAGGATCCTCGAACCCACAACGTGGCCGTCAGTACAACTCTTAATACGCAATTGGGTGTTGGACATTAAAGAAAGAAAGACTTTATTTGAAGAAATAGCGACGTAATTACATTCCTTATACATTATTATACACAGAGCATTTTTGAGTGCAACTCAGCATATTGCTGTGCCGGAATTATATCCGACACAACGCTGAATTTCAGTGCAAACCTTCCTTTTTGGCGTAAGACCAAAACGACGCAATTTTGTTAAATAATAGTAATAATTAATAAAACCAATACTGGTTAATATTTAATTGCTAAATCGAATATATACATTTAAATAAAATACTTTGTTACTTTAAAATAAATAAATACCCGTGTAACAACTTGTATTGAATCATTTGAATACAATTCGATAGAGTGATTGCCGAGTATTACGACATTCTGTGTGCCACACCACGTCACTGATATATTCTAAAATAGTATTCATATAAAAGAGCAGGCGTCAAAAGGTCTTGTTACTTTCAAGAATTTGTCTTAGAAACAACTTAAATTATAGTGTAAACAATAATTAATAAAATAGATGTCGCTGCACTCGCATATTTTTGACGCCGCCGTTGTAATTCCCTAAAAAAACCATGTAGCTTTGGCAAAGCGTCATTTGTCATACTTCCAAAGGTGACAGGTTGCCATGACGATGTGTTTGTTCAGGGTAGCATAATTTAGCGTTTAATTTATAAACTACATGGCATGGCATAACTACTAGTGTGCATATAAAACGCGGGCGCTAAAATACCTCGATAAGTATTTTGGCCGAATAAAATAAGACAATCATTATTTTCAAAATATCATTAAATATAATTAAATTTACAATTTAAACAATAATTGATAGGCTACTTGACTCGATAAAGTTATGACGTCACACCTTGCTGCGCTCGTATAAAATCTTATACCAACAGTGTTTGAAGCAGCATAAATGTCTTTCAAAATACCATCTTGGCGGACTCATGCAAAATAAAATCTACATAGTAAAACATCCCATCAAGAACTCCATCTTAAAGAGCATATTTACTCGAATTGCTAAGACTTATATACATACATAACTTCACGCCAGTTCCCTTGCGGGGTAGGCACGAACATCAGAGCGCTATTTAGGCTTATTCTTACACACCTCACTGGCTTCTTTGACATTCATAACTCTTGTCATGCACGCTCGTCTGTTCTTAAGGCTCCTGACATCACCTTCTGCTAGTACACGATCAATTTGATCATGCAAGGTGTGTCGTGGCCTTCCACGACTTCTGCATCCATCCACTTTTGCATTGTATATCTGTTTAGTGATTCTTTCATCATGCATTCTTTCCACATGCCCGAACCACCGGAGCATTCCTTTCCTTACTTTCACCCCGACACTCTCTTTCAGACCGACTCTCTTTCTTACTTCGTTATTACGAACGCGGTCCGCGAGCGTCACTCCGCAGACCGCTAAGACTTACAATACCCAAAGTGATATTGAACTGTTTCGTTACTCTAAGCCTGTATTTAATTAATCTTCAAATCAATTATTGGAACAGATACCACATCATATAAAAAATAAGAATATATGTAAGTAATATGTTTAATTAATATCAATATATATTTATTATACTTAAATGTTATTGTATATTATGTATATTTTTACATGTATCTATCAATGTATTTTATTTAAATATCTCTGTATGCATATGTATTTTTTTATTATTATTATGTATTTATTCACAAAAAAAATACATTTAAAAAAATATATATAGACATTTTTTTATAAAAAAATAAAAGAAAGCATATGTATTTATTATTATGTATGTATGTGTGTAAGTATATACTTATTTCACTTATTAACTTATGTATATATTTATTGCATTTTTACACTTTAGTTCACTCACAATTTAACTTGATAGAAAAACCTTTTATTAGCTCTACATTTTAAGTACTTTTTTGGTTTGTTTATTATTAATATGCGCTGTTGGGTTTTTCAATAAATAAATAAGAGATCAAGTTTTATATATATATATATATATATATATATAAAACTTGATCTCTTATTTATATATATATATTTGCCAGGTGGTAGGGCATTTGCTCGACTGGATGGCTACCATCCCTGGTCTAAAGTATGTCGCCATAACAACCTTGAGTTGTGTTCCGGCATTAGTGACCAGGTTCCAGTCTCCCTTAAGAGAGCAGCAGCGCATTTGTAGCAACTTTGGTGTTGCAAATGTCTATAGACGATGGTAACCGCTTTACATCAAGTGGGCCGTCTGCCTGTCTGCTGATCTCCTGCAATAAAAATAAAAAAACATACCACAAAGTTAATGTTGGTCTCACCTTCTGGTCTGATGAAAAGCCAAATGCCTAGGCATCATGTTATCTCCTTTCAATATGACTCCAACAGAGGAATTGTTGTCTATGGACGTCGCATTAATCGAGTCCGTGTCAGCACAGGTCCAGTACAAGGCCCTCCCCAATATGTCCAGCACCAGGTGGAAAGGGCGGATTAAGTCAGCGATGACCGCGGTGGAGTCATCTGTCGCTGAAGTGGTGGAATACGTGATGGGGACCCTACGAATCGAATCATCATCCATCCAGTACAGGTGTCTGAAAGTTTGAAATTTACTTAAATTATGCAGGCAGATAAAATAAATTGTAAAAATGATAATTATTGTATGTTTTCCAAATAAATTATATAAATAACGAGTACGAGTGACTTTTTCAAATGGTCAAAACGAAAAATACTCAGTCTCGGGGAATCGAATTGATTAATTTTGAAAAAAAAACCCAATATATTATTTGCATAAATTTGCGTGATTAATGCGCTCAATTAAAACCACGCTTTAACAGTTTTAAGCGCGGCATTTGTTTTATTTTGATTTCTTAACAGACTGTCTAATCCTTAAAATAAGAATCAGACGTCAAATAAAAGGCCGCGTTTAAGAACGTTAAAACCTAATATTAATTACAAAAAACACATACTGTATTATTATACCAAATCATTGTGTAGCTCTACATATAAATGTAATAATAATCCCTACATTTACATTAAATTTGTCAAGGGGCCTCCACGTGTTGGCCTTCCCATGGCCCCACGCAAGCCCTCCAAATGTCCGGGCCATTTTTATAGCCCGTGGTCTTGAAAGAATTATTAAGTAGAGTAGACATTGGTACTATACTATACTACTCCAATACAATGTAAAAGTCCATATAGCATAGCCAACTAGCGTGTAAGAAATAGGTAAAAAAAAGATTTTAATCTCCTAAGTGCTATACCTCTTTTGGATATTTGTTTTATTGAAAGAATAAATTAGAATAATGAATTGCGTTTATTGCTTGACCTTTTACAATTTTAAAGGTATTAGAAGAAGAAAAAAAAGGGTTGCCAGAGACAATTAACAAAAAAAATGTTTTTCTTTATGTGATTGTGGCGGGAATTTAAAGCGTAGACATCCTCCCCACTTTGAAAGCCTTAGCTTTCAAAAACCTTCTTGTGCTGGTAACCGAACTATGTTGTGGATGGCTCTTCGGATGGTTCCCTTTGCCGTGTATACATCCACCACCCTGGTTATACCATCTGTGCCACTATGTAGTTTGGTAATCCGGCCAAGTCTCCATCGTTGCGGTGGTGAATTTTCTTCCTTAATAATAACCATATCGCCGATGCATGGTTCTGGTGTAGAAAGTTTCCATTTTGAACGCTGCTGTAATTCCGCCAAAAACTCCTTGCGCCAACGTCGCCAAAATTCTTTGCGAATCTTTTCAATAGCTTGGTAGTTTGGTTTGGCAAGCTCGGGCGCTGGGAATGGCACAGACATCAGTGGTCGGCCTACCAGGAAGTGTCCTGGCGTAAGTGGGTTCAAGTCGGCAGGATCAGATGATAGAGGTGACAACGGGCGCGAATTGAGGATAGCCTCTATTTGTATAAAGAGTGTAGCCAAATCTTCAAAACAGAGAGAAGCGTTTCCTACTACTCTTTTCATATGGTACTTGGCGGACTTTACGCCTGCTTCCCAAGCCCCGCCACAATGAGGTGAATATGCAGGAATAAACTTGAATTGAATGCCTTCGGAGCTGGCAAAATTTAGGGTAGACTCACGACTGGAGCGTAACATTTTGTTAAATTCATTGTTGGCACCAACAAAATTTGTGCCATTATCGCAATAGATGACTCTAGGTTTGCCGCGCCTAGATATGAAGCGTTGCAGACAAAGTATAAATGCGTGAGAGGTTAAGTCACTCACCACTTCTATATGAACCGCACGGGTACTGAGGCAGACAAACAGACAAAGGTAACATTTAGTGGTTCGATTTCCCCTCCCCCTTTTGCTACTAATTTGATAGGGGCCCGCGAAATCGGTTCCTGTAGAGTAAAATGGGAAAAGTCCTTCTGTTCTTACCGATGGCAAGTTGCCCATTTGAGGCTTTATAGTTTTTCCTCGATATCGAGTGCAAATAACGCATTTTTTGACAGTTGCGCGAGCAAGTACTCTTCCACCAATCGGCCAATAGTGTTCTCTAAGAGAGGCGAGTAGAAGCTGAGGACCCGCATGGTACAAACGATTGTGCTCAAACCTCATAAGTAATTTTGTAAACGTATTTTTTCCACATAATATGACAGGGTGTTTTTTATTAAAATTGTAAGGTGAATTCTTCATGCGACCACCAACTCTAAGTACTCCGTCATGATCCAAAAATGGATTCAAAGAAAGTAAATTAGATTTATTGCACAATGACGCACCATTAGACAATAATTGTATTTCATCTTTAAACGACTCTAGTTGACTAAACCTAATCAAACTAGTTAACGCCTTATTACACTCTTCCGTAATCAAAGGGCCTGAAAGTTTATTATTCTTATGTCTACAATTATATATAAAACGACGGACATATGCAAACATTCTAAGTAAACGCTTATAATTAGAAAATTGATCAAAATTAACAAGTGACAAATCTTTACAATCGTCCACACTTCCTACATGAACTTGTAGCTTAAATTCGGGTAAATCTATTGCTGTATTCTGAAGCTTTTGTGGCCACTCACTAAGATCCTTCCTTAAGAAGGAAGGTCCTTCCCACCACAAGGGATGAGCTTGCAAAAGAAGAGGGTCAACTCCCCTGGAAGCTAGATCCGCAGGATTTAAATCTCCTGGTACATGCCTCCAAGAAAATCCCTGGGTAAGTTCATTTATCATAATAACTCTGTTAGCCACGAAAGCCTTTAATAACGTTGGTTGCGCCTTGATCCATCCCAAAACGATAGTTGAATCTGTCCAGATAACCTTACGATCTATAGGACATCGGACAGAATCTAAAACCTTTTGGGATAATTGAGCACCAAGTAAGGCTCCGCAAAGTTCTAGGCGAGGTATAGTTAATATTTTTAAAGGACTAACTCTTGATTTAGCACATAGTAGTTTGACTTCTATGTGACCTTGATTGTCAGTTGAACGAAAATAAATACAAGCTCCATAAGCTTCTTGAGATGCGTCTACGAAGCAATGTAACTCTATTGATATAGGAAAATCACACAATACATTGCGTGACACCGTGACTTGCGTCAAACATTTTAACTTCTCTGCTATGTTTTTCCAATCCTGGGCAACTTGGGTAGGAACTTCATCATCCCAGGTTAATTTCAAAACCCACAATTTTTGTAATATTATTTTAGCTTTAATAATACAAGGACAAAGTAAACCTAACGGATCAAAAATTTGACAAGTTAATGAGATTATTGTTCTTTTCGTTATTTTATTGGTTAAGTCTAAATTTACAGAAAAATTGAGTGAGTCGGACAAAGGTGACCAATTTAGTCCTAAGACTGTAGTACTTTTGGATAAGTCTAAAGCCTGAGATGTTGTCTCGTCCTGCAACACGTTTGGACAATTCGTTCGTATCTTATGTATTGGAAAGCATGCAGAGGATAATGTACTGCAAACACCATCATAAATATGTCGGAGGTCTTCCTCAGACTGGCAAGAAGTAATAAAATCGTCCATATAAATATCATGTGCTATAACCTTACCTATAATAGGATCAGGGCATTCGTGTGCCAGTTGTAGGAGACATCTAGTACTCAAAAAAGGAGCGGATGCAGTCCCATATGTAACTGTATTTAGTTTATATACTTTAATTGATTCACACTTATTTTGTCTCCATAAAATCAACTGTAGATGGCGTTGAGAACTGTCAATTTCAATTTGCCTATACATTTTTTGTATATCTGCAGTTAATACGTATTTATAATGACGAAATCTAATTAAAATAGAAATTAGATCAT
The DNA here is from genome assembly GCA_019925095.2 of Dendrolimus kikuchii. NCBI lineage: Eukaryota > Metazoa > Arthropoda > Insecta > Lepidoptera > Lasiocampidae > Dendrolimus > Dendrolimus kikuchii. The sequence goes on from CM034394.1 coordinate 20,626,793, forward strand.
CCTGTACAACAGGGCCGATATATTGAATATCGTTGAATGATTTACCTGAGGTAGTTTTTGCCGAGGCGTCGAATACTACTCGTAATTTAGTTGTTTCACTTTTGTCATGTAACACAGCGTGATGTGGGATATAATATCCAAATTCGGGCTTATCAACGGAACTTAAATGATTTAAATTAAGATATTCGTCAATAAACTCACAATACTTACGCTTAAGATCTGGATTTTTATCTAATTTTTTCTCTAAACTTAAGAAACGTTTCTTTGCTAAATAAAAGGAATCACCAAGGGTATTTTCTGGAATTTCCTTTAGTGGTATTTTTACGGAGAACCTACCATTTGGCAGACGTTCAAAATTCTGTATAAAGTGTTCTTCACAAACTTTTTCTTCTAGGGAAAATATTGGTTTAGAAAATTGTACTTCTTCAACCTCCCAAAATCTTTGTAGATCATTATGGATTTGCCTTGTAAAGTGGCATGTAACTTGATGTGGAATACCATCTCCTACCGGGCCACTAATCAGCCACCCGAGCTCAGACTTCTGCAATACCGGTTTACCTACCCCTAATACAATGCGCTCACAGCCTACGATATTCCAAAAAACATCAGCCCCTAACAATATGTCAATTTCAGAAGGCTGGTGGAAATCAGGATCCGCAAACACGAGGTTAGTAGGTATATTTAAGTTAGCGATATTGACAGGCACACTCGGTATAGTACCTGTGATTTCAGGCACTATGAGACAATTTATATGTGTGTTGAAAGTACTTGTACGTGACTGTATATACACAGAACACTTTTCTTTAATATTAAAATTCATGTTAGTTATGCCAGAAATACATATTGGCTTAATTATGTCTGAAGAAAGCATAATTTTATTTTTTAGCCTATTAGTAATAAAAGACGATTGACTCCCTGTATCTAACAGTGCCCGAGCAAGGTAAGTATGCTCATTATTTACATTAATAACTTTTACCAAGGCAGTACTTAGCAGCACTTGACCAATGGACGTAGTAGATAAGCTGATCATGTTGCAGGAAGAGGATAGTGAAGGTGTTGAAGTGTGATCACTAGCAGAGTTTGAAACCAGTGGTAAGCTGACCTGCTCGCTGCTATTTAGACTCTGATGTTCATTGTGCAATAAATAATTGTGTTTCTTTTTACATTTACATAAACTTTTAACACGGCAATGAAATGTTTTATGACCTTCACGAAGACAGTTTGAACACAAACGCAGTCGTTGTACCTCCTTAAATCTATCCTGTATATTTAACTTTAAAAATTTATTACATTCACTGATAAGATGACCTTGTTCATTACATGAAAGACATAATTTTTCATATATTTTATCCTGTGAACAAATAGACAAATTTGTATTGGATTTATTGTTATTTTTAACTTGAAGTGTTTGTGTTTGAAAATTATTGTATTTAATATTCTGATTTTGACTAAATTTTTCCCCTTGAATTGCTCTAGTAGACTCTAAAATATTAGCTCTGTTTCGAATAAATTCATAAAATTCTTCTAAAGTAGGTATGTTTGTTTTATTGTTTTTATACTCTTCCCATTTTATACTTGTAGTTGCATCTAACTTTGATGTAACCATAAAAATAATTAAAGTATCCCAATGTACTGTTGGTTGGCCTAAAGTACTCAGAGCTCTCATATTTTTAGATACTTGATCCACTAAGTAACGCAATAATTTGTGAGACTCATTATGCAAGGGTTGTATGGCAAATAAAGCCTTTAAATGATTATTGACTAAAACTTGTTTATTATCATAGCGCTTGCACAATAATTCCCAAGCAACTTTGAAATTGGCAGAAGTAAACTCTAGAGTCGCCATTGCTTCAGTGGCACCACCTCTTAAGGAGGATCTCAAATAGTGGAATTTATTTATGTCTGGCATGGAATTGTTACAAATAATCAAAGACTCAAAAGTGTCCCTAAACTCAAGCCATTTTAAATATGACCCATCAAACAAAGGTAATGAGATTTCAGGTAATCTAATTGGTTGAGAACTATTAGAGGAATGCTCATGAATACTATGAACACTAGTGATAGACTTATTATCATTGTCCTTTGGTAGTGTTTTTTCTAATAAGTCTTCTAGGAAAGAAATAATATAAATGATCTGTTTCTCTATACCTTCTCTCTCTTCAGCCTCTGTATTAATCTCTTCATTTGTCTCACACTCCTCCTCAATCTGTGACTGAATATGATTAAAATCTGAATTTAATTCTTCACATATTTTTTGCCTTCTTTGTATTTCTTTTATTTGCAAGGTACTAAAATTTCTAACATTTTCAATAGACTGGACATATTGATTTAATTTTGTAATTCTACCTTTTAAAGAGGCACGCTTTCTTATTAATCTTGCTAGACACTCTTCCCTATCATCAGACATAATTAAATTTCACTAGTATATTTGTATATTTTACAAAAAACATGCACTTTACTTATACCTGTTTTAGCACAAATATGTAATAATGAAATGAACTTATATACAACCAGTTTGATTTTACACTCCAGTAGTTCTACTATGTAATATTGAATTGCCAATCTACTCCAGCAGCCTCCTTTTATGGTTATATATTCCAATTGATTCCATCTAAAATCCCAAATCCAAGTAGGTATTTCGCGTCTTCCACGGGTCCAAAGGTTAATTTCCTTGCCAAAACTCCCCGTGGGCATTGGAGCCCCTTTCCGAAGATACTGGTATACTTGCTTTTGCACGGTCGCCACAATGTTATGGAGTCTCCTAAGTGCTATACCTCTTTTGGATATTTGTTTTATTGAAAGAATAAATTAGAATAATGAATTGCGTTTATTGCTTGACCTTTTACAATTTTAAAGGTATTAGAAGAAGAAAAAAAAGGGTTGCCAGAGACAATTAACAAAAAAAATGTTTTTCTTTATGTGATTGTGGCGGGCGGGAATTTAAAGCGTAGACGGCCAGGCAAAGGTGCGAGCACCCGCCGTTGTCCACCCCGCATTGGTTGTTTCCCGAACCACTCCCACGGTGGTACACTTTCAGTTCAGATATGTAGTCCAACGAACGATGGATGACCTTACGGTTGGACCCATTTACCCTGTTCGCTGTTTCTACTATGCCTGAAATAATTTTAGTATACTGTTATAATTATTGCAATATTTTTACACTTTTTAAAAATGCTCAATATCTGTATCAAGGTATATACATAGTCTTGCTATAAATACTGTTAAAATTAAAAATAAACAAAATATTACATTTGAATTTGGAATCTGTCATTTTTATATGATTGTTCATAATGTTATCTCATTTTGGCGCCAATTCATTGTACAACATTTTGCGATATTAAAAGGGAGTGGGGCGATAAAGAGATCCGAATCGCTGTGATTGCATTACACAAAATAGGTATGGAGCCAAACGCAATTTTTAAAACTCTCCATACGCTAGGGATTATTCAAATGTTTGTGTAATGGGCTATTAATAGGTACAATGAGACCTCCTCTGTTGTGACAGAAAAAGATCTGGCCGTCCACGTAGTGTTCGTACGAAAAAGGTGGTCAAAGCAGTAAGGGAAAGAATTCGAAGAAATCCTGTCCGATTTTATCTCGGGAGGTGAAGATATCACCTAGAAACATGTCGCGTTTTATTTTTAAAGGTAACTTAGGGACTTGCAGCCTATAAGAGACGCACTGGTCATTTCTTTACTCATAATTAAAAAAAGAATAGGGTGGTAAAATCAAAACAACTACTGAAGCGGTACGCAAAGGGAGGTCACAGAAAAATTTGTTTGCGGATAAGAATTTTTTTACAATTGAGCAAGATTTCAAGAAACAAAATGACCGTATTTATGCTCAAAGCCCTAAGGAAGCTTCTCAATTAGTGGGCAGAGTGCAATGTGGGCATTATACGTCTTCAGTGATGGTTTGGTGGGGTGTTAGCTATGAAGGAGTGACTGAACCATATTTTTGTGAAAAAGGCATCAAAACATCGGCACAAGTGCATCAAGATACCATTCTTGAGAAGGTAGTTAAGCCCTTTAACAACACCATGTTCAATAACCAAGAAGGGTCCTTCCAACAAGACTCAGCGCCGGGTCATAAAGCTCGGTCCACGCAGTCTTGGTTGGAAACGAACGTTTCGGACTTCATCAGAGCTGAAGACTGACCGTCGTCTAGTCCCGACTTATTCCGCTGGATTATGATTTATGGTCAGTTTTAGAGAGTACGGCTTGCTCTAAACGCCATGATAATTTGGAGTCCCTAAAACAATCCATAAGATCGGCAGTGAAGAATTTTCCCATGGAAAGAGTGCGTGCTTCTATTGATAACTGGCCTCAACGTTTAAAGGACTGTATTGCAGCCAATGGAGACCACTTCGAATAAGCTTTTTATATTTTAAATTGTTTTATGTTTGTGTATTAAACTAACGCACTGTAAAACTTATAAATGTTATTATAAGAGAAAAAAAAAAATCTTTGTAACAATATTTATGGCAATACTAGGTATATAGTATATTTTCTGGACATTTGGAGTTAAAACTTTGGGTCAGTCGGGTCCATCGGCAAAGGGTTTCTTCAAAGAAAGTAAAAACATTTTTGATGTCACCCGTGATCTAAAGGCTGGTTCGTATTTTGCGCAACGAATCAGCATTGCCATTCAGCGCGGCAATGCAGCCAGCCTTCTGGACACGCTTCCCTCTAGCGATTTCTTAGATAGTTTATATTAACTTATTTATATACATTATCTATATATTAATACGTGAAGCAAATACACAGTAAAAACTTTGTATCCCTTTCTACAAAAATTGCGCGGATGGAGGAGTATGAAATTTCGCACACTTATAGTTTATATAAAGGCTGAAAGCTATTTTTTTTTAAATTATGCATCAAAAATACATTAAATCAATAATAAAAACATTACACACACTACCATGAATTTGACACACTCATTTATATATACTCTTTTGTTTATTGTTAAAGTCAAATTAACAGTCTAGCCGCGGTGAAATCTGTGATTATAGAAGTGTTGTAGTCTTTGACAACAGAACCTTAATAATTTACAAACTTGTAATTTAAATTAATTATTATGGTCGAAATTTAACGAATTATAAACTAGTACAGTGAAGAAAACTTATATTGTATTCTACCTATAATCTCTTAAGGCTATAAGTAGAATAAGCTTAGGTCATCGAAGTCAATGGACAATGTTCCTAGAAGGTTCGCTATGTTACCTCACTGAATCGCCATACTAATCCGTTGTCCGAAGAGTCACCAAGTCGTTTTGAAATATCTTATTCATAACTTAGTTTATTTTTAATACTCAATAGTATATTTTAAAATTACTTTAGGTACATTATAAGTTTCAGTTTGTCCAACAGTCTGTATAACAACAAATATTATAACAAACTCTTTAGAATTTCTCACACAACAAGTTCAAAGAAAACACCTCATTCAAGCCACCTGTGGGTGACTCATGCATGCGCGTGAGA